>OX463857.1:10480965-11942779 GCA_949825065.1 Odontocerum albicorne
TATATATTATATATATATATATATATATATATATATATATATATATATATATATATATATATATATATATATATATATATATTTATATATATATATATATATATATATATATATATATATATATATATATATATATATATATATATATAAGTTGAGTGTAAGGATAGGAAGGTGGTGAATGCGGTTATTAGATTAGGTGCTTCCCCATTTCCATATGTTCAAAAATAATATATTTAATTAAAAAAAACGCAAAAAAATTAACAACGAACTACAAAGGAACCTTTGTAAATCTTCCGATATGAGATAATAGCACATTCAGCTTAGGTGTAGTGTAGTATTCATATACAATCATAAATTTTAATAAGACTTCCCAAAAGGGTTGTCTTCCATTGCTTTCTAAAGCTGCACACGTCATCGATATCTCTAACACTAAAAGGCAGACCATTACATGCCACAGGACCGGGTCACATAATACCGTGTACTATTGGATAAATTTAGAACAGTCAATTTATTAGATGAAGAAGAAATCGACCTCAAAATTCTACTCTTCTCCGAAGGAACATCTTTCAGGTACAGATTCGAAAGATACAATGGAAATATTTCATTAACGTGTTCCTCGCGGGAAGCACAAACACCTGTGATCTGATCTGTAGCATTCCTTTGTGTATTTTACGTAATGTTTAGTTTATCTCCTTTATTTAATGAGTCTCCTTAAGAAGAATGACTATTATTTATTATCAGAAAATTACTTGAATGTCATGTTTACTTGGTGATGTAATCAAATATCAGTGGTTCTAAACAAAATACGCGTTTAAACTTAGAAATTAAAAAACGCCGAAATTGTGCCGCGCACAGGATTCCTGGAATTTGATTTTTAACGCGGTGTACAGGTTAAGGGACTTTAATACAAATCGACATAATTTGAAATCAATCCGTTCGTGATACTTGAGCCAATGTAAACTTGTTAGAAGCGGATTAATATGACAATATTTATGACTACCATATATCAGCCTAATAGCTGCATTGAAAACAAACGAGTCTAGAAATTTGCGAATCAGGCAAACCAGAATACAGTACCTGGCGGTAAGAAATATACAACGGGCTTAAGACACAGATTTTCGGCCATAATCGGCTAACTTCGGCTTTGTAGAACGTCATCTCTGTCATTCATACACGCGTTCCGTCGCGATTTGTCAGTCGTTGTCAAGCAACAGAAATTACGCTCTACAAAGCCGAAGTTAGCCGATTATGACCGACAGTCTCTTTCTTAAGCCCGATGTATATTACATACCACCGGGTACTGTACATAGAATTACAATAATCCAAGTAAAACAAATGAAATAATAAGAGTTTTTATTTCTCTTGTTGAAAGACATCTACGTACAATTTTTAACTCTCTTTTAAGACTATAGAAGCCTGAAATAACCATATAACCTATTTAAATTTCACTATTTATATTGAGAGGTATTCTTGTATATCCGTTATTGTTTTTCCTTCTGATGTTATGAAAAATATTATTAATTTTTTTTATTAAAATTGTAGGTTTAAAATAGTTACACGCGTTCTACAAAATGAACAATTTGTTGCTATGGTATTTGGGGCAAAATTATTTGAGGTTATCAGTAAATATTATAACAACAATTAAAGATAATGTATATATGATTTATAGTTCAAGTGTTAGTTAACATTGTGGAGGTTTAAAGACATTGTTTTATCAAACACTGTTTATCCGCTTAATATAAAAATATTGATTTCAGAATGCGTGGATTATAAGAAAGTAACTTGTGAGTAACAACCTGCAATGGCCACGATAAGATAAGAAAATAAACATTCAATTAAGACAGGCTGAGACTTGAAATTACTTGAAGGCATCATCGTAAAGATTTATCAAATGAAATATGACTCTTAAATACCTCAAATACAAAATTAATGAGTGTATTTAAAAACAAATTACATTTGAAAATCATTCATACCATATTGATAACAGAATATCAGTTATTATTAATAATAAATTTAGTTTTTACTTGTGGTTCAGAAGCAAGAGTGGCGAGTTTCAGAAATCAACAAAGGATTTTGGGCTTTGAAAATAATATTCTTTGAAGAATATTGGGAGTTTAGCAGAATGTCCTATTTGGGCGCGATGATGATGATTGTTTGGTATTTAAATAAAATACGTCAATTAGCAATGCGGAAAGAGAGAGTGAATGAATCAATGAATAATAAATAATAATTAATGATGCTTTATTTATCGGTAAGTGGGTATTTATACATTTCAGAATGGGCGCGGGAGTGCGCCCGCAATATATTTTTATCTCGCTTCTGTGCGTGCAGAAATGGTCGATTGAAATATTGCAGACATCGCAAATAATATTGTGGGTAGACAATTTGTTGGCGAAAACGGCGAGACAGCGTGATGCGTTCTCTTTCTACTGTGGAATGTATCGTAAATAGTATTTGTGGGTAAACGATTTCAATGTTTTGGTATGCGACCTTTGGACATATCCAAAGGTCGTTGACCGTGTGTGTTGACAATATTCAGCGACGACCGTAGTTCCTACAGGAGCAAGACAATATGTGAAGACTAAGGTTGAACAATAAAATGGACAGACTTACAAGTCAGCACTAACTACAAGTAACAAGGTTACGTACGCCGGCCCGGATAGGACACGTTTTCCAAGTTTGAAAAGGGCACTACATGTAGAGTCAGTTAAAAATGTTATGAAATGTATTGCATAAACTTCATATAAATCTATAAGGCTATAAAATTTGAAGCTTAAACAATGATGTAGATTGAAAAGGCTTTAAAATGTACTGCATAAACTATTGTGTCAGTAGAAAACGCTATGAAATACACTGTATAAACTATTGTCAGTTGAAAAGGCTATGAAATATATTGTATAAAACTATTGTGTCAGTTGAAAAACCTATAAAATGCACTGCATAAACTATTGTCAGTTGAAAAGGCTATAAAATGTACTGATAAACTATTTTGTCAGTCGAAAAGAGTATACTAGGTCTGTAAATATGAAACCGGATTTTTTTTATAGAAAATACACATTTATTGTATGAAAATGGTAAAAAATATTGCCCAACGCTAGCTACACATTTTTCCCATCTCTCTGGCAATTTGTGGATACCACGCCAAAAAAACTGTTTTTGAGGCAGACCAATCATCGAGCTATTTTCGTACATTTTCGTAAGAAGTGAAGCGCTGCTCAGCAAGTGCGTGTCCCATCGATGCAATTAAGTAGTAATCGGATGGAGCCAAGTCTTGTGAGTAAGCCGCATGCGAAAGTATTTGCCAACTAAACGCCTCAATCGTTTCCTTGACCGGTTTTGCTGTGTGCGATGGTGTATTATCATGAAGCAAAATCACTTTGTGTTGCCTCTTTTGATATTCTGGTCGTTTTTCATGCAGTGCTTGGTTCAAATCCATCATCTGTTGTCGGTAGCGTTCAGTATTAACGGTTTTGCCAGGTTTTAGCAGCTCATAATAGATAACACGATTCTGATCCCACCAAACACAGAGCATTGTCTTCCGTCTTGTTTGGAGTTACCCATTATCTTTTACGCTTAGGATTCTCGAAATATATCCATTTTTCATCGCCAGTCACAATTCGATGCAGAAAAGAAATTCTTTTGTACCTGGCGAGCAGCATTTCGCAAGTGGTTTTTCGGTTTTCCTGCTGTCTTTTTCGGTTTTCATTCAGTTCATGTGGAACCCCTTTCCCACCTGCTGGATCTTTCCCATGGCTTTCAAATGTATGGAGACCACTTCTCGTATCACATTTAATTGATCCGCGAGTTGTTGTTGCGTTTGAGCATCATCCTCATCCAACAATGCATGCAATTCGGCGTCGTCATGGTCTTCCATGTTCTTCGTTTCTCACGTCAAAATCGCCACTTTTGAATTTTTTAAACCACTCAAAGCACTGTGATTTACCAAGAGCATGCTCCCCGTAAGCTTCGACAAGCATTCAATGCGATTCTGCAGGATTTTTCTTCAAATGGTAACAGAAAATCAATGCTGTCCGCGAATCATAATTTTCAGGCACAAAAACTATGAAAACATATGTAGTTGTATTAAACTTGTATTGTTGTGAGTTAAAAGTATTTGACAAATGTAAACATAAGAAAAAGGCGCCAATGACGCGGTTTGAAAGTCACTACATTGACAACTAGAGCCACCTATGAGCAAATTCCGGTTTCATATTTACAGACCTAATATACTGCATAAACTATTGTATCAGCGGAAAAGGCTATATTATGTAAACTAAGTCAGTTGAAAATGCTATAAAATACATTGTATAAACTATTGTCAGTTGAAAAAGCTATAAAATGTACTAATAAACTATTTTTTCAGTCGAAAAGTGTGTCTATATGTACTGCATAAACTATTGTATCAGCCGAAAAGACTATACAATGTACTACATAAACTATGTCAGTTGAAAAGACTATAAAATATTCGGCACAAACCAAATCTGAGTCCCTAGATTTTCTCCTAATATATTGTAGTGTGTCAACTCTGATAGTGTTCACAATGCAGTGTCATTAGCAAAGGCAAGACACTGAAAACTGTCTAATAAGACATAAAAATAAAGAGATTTGTCAGTCACTTACCGACATATTCGTCCATATTGAAGGTCTTGACATATTTGAAGGACACCTTCCCGGCCTTGTAGAATTCTATGAGTTTCTTGTACATGCCTAGAGGAGTACCACCAGTGGGCAGACCCATCACGAAGTACTTTTCCGGTCCTGCAGAAAACTCGTTGATTCTCTTCATCACGTACTTGGCCGACCACTCAGCCACCACATCTGAAGAATCCAGGATTACGAGACGCATCTTGGATTGTTATAGATATCTAGAAAAAAAATGTAATGAAATTCGGACTACTTAGAGATTAGAGCACATCACCCTTAAGTTCACATTCATCCCTTATCACATCATTCCGTATTCTGTTGTACATTATCCCTCCGTATATTCTTCTCCACGCATGCATTTTTACAGCATTTATTCGGCTTCTCTCAGTATTTTTCCACAATCAAAGTTGTCACCAAAGTACTATTGTGGACTATCATCTTTGATTTTGATATTATATTATATTACACTTTCGTTGTATACAGTACAACAAAAGTGAAACAATAAAAGAATGTATGTCGATATAGGAAAGACTGGCACCCTGTCCTCTCTGTCTACCCCGATAGAAAAATGATGTGATGGTATTTGTTAGGATACGTGTTTTTTTCCTCTTGTATTATATTATATTTAACTTTCATTGTATACAGTACAACCTGGCGGGCTTATTGCCATGTGGCAATATCTTCCAACCAACCAGAAAGATGTAAAAGGGGCCTTAAGTGAAAACCAAACTGGAATCCTTTTTAAAAAAAGTTCCAGCAGTATTTGAACCCACAACCTCCAGGTCAGGAGACAGGCGTCTTACCAACTAGGCCACGGTAGTCATCGATACTGTCTAGTTTGAATATATATATGAGTATATATATATATGTTTTTGTGACCCATTGAATTTGTTTCCTATCCCTACACGCCGTTCAATATCCCTCTTAACTCTTCCATCACCTATGAAAATACTACCCAAATAGCAGAATTCCTCAACTTGCTTCTATCTTCCATTTCTTCAATCACCCATATGTCGCATTTACTTTTCCTTTCACACCTTTCTTTCACCATTACTTGGGATTTTATACAGTTTATATTTTTATATAAACTTTATAAAATATCTTATATTCCATACAGCTTATATTTTTGACAGGTTCAATTTCTTTGTTATTTAATGATTGTGGGTGAAATAAAAAATAGTGTGTACTCTACAAAAACGTCTAAGCCGCTATTTTACTGTCAGATTTTTAAGACAGTATTAGACTTCTAAAACCTAATTGATTTTTAACAATGATTGTACTATATACAATGAAAGTGTAATATAACTTAATGCAATGAAGTAAAGAGGTATGTATCCATCAAAACTGTACTATATTATAATGTTATTAAATAAAAAAGATCTATAAGTGAAAAAGCAGAATGGGGCTTTTTATTTTATTTTAATGATCCCCATAAGGAATCAAACTCAAAGCCATTAGATACAAGAGACAAGTGCTCTACCACTAAGCCACAGATTTGTTAATTTTAGAATAAATTGAAATGAATGATTTTATACACCCAAATAAATTATCACATGTATTTTTCATTGCAATTTTGTAATCCCAAAGTTATCTCTTAATAAAAAGCTTAACTTTATGACTATTTCTTGGAAGTATTAATATATTTAAGTATCTTTAGAAATTGTTATTACCTTGAATGTAGAAAAACCTCACTTCACTCAAACCGAAAATTAATTAAGGCGTTTAACCTGTACACCGCGTTAATAATCAAATTCCACGAATCCTGTGTGCGGCACAATTTCGGCGTTTTTTAATTTCTAAGTTTAAACGCGTATTTTGTTTAGAACCACTGATATTTGATTACACCACCAAGTAAACATGACATTCAAGTAATTTTCTAATAATAAATAATAGTCATTACTCTTAAGGAGACTCATTAAATAAAGGAGATAAACTAAACATTACGTAAAATACACAAAGGAATGCTACAGATCACAGGCGTTTGTGCTTCCCGCGAGGAACACGTTAAACAAAATTATATTATTTTCTGCTTTAAGCGACTCATTTATCAGTTAACGTGGTTATCGTTGACTCTCATTATGAAGAGCAAAGCGAGAATAATCTCCTTCAACTAGAACAAAAGCGTGCGTATAAAGAAGAAGCAGATTAGGTGTGTGAGCAAGAACAACTGCAAAAGAACTCGAGTGAGCATTCGATCACTTCGAATGCGCAAAGGAATTTGATGCAGAACCGAATATGGAAAGAAACGTCAAAATTCAGATAAAGCAATTGCCAGCTATCAAAAATTATACGATGAAATGAAAAAGACAAGCTCTATTCAAACTTCATTGTTATAATTTAATTATGTATTCATTCAGTTAATAAAAATTCATTCATTGTTTTTTTATTCTTTGATAGTTTTATCCACTAATATAACATATGTATTGTATTTTTTATCTAATTAAATCACAGTGGATTAATTAAGATTAATCCTATCGTTTATTTTATTCCATTTACTTGATTTGGCTTAGCATGACATAATAACAGGCTGAATAAATTGTTGAATGAGGTTTTCCTGTATTTACAATTCTGATAAAATACTTAATAGTTTATTTATTAATTAAATGTTATTCAAATAAACGGTCAGTCGTAAGACCTATATATTTTTTTTATTTAGTTCTACAATATAAAAATACAACAAAAGCAAATAAAAAATCTATATTATATAAGACAATTAGTTATAAAACTTTAATTTCTTCTTTTTGCGTCGAAGGAACTATATTCTTCAGAACTGGGCGTTCCACGAATGTGATATTTCAATGTATGACAGAATAATAAATGTAATTATTAAGGATGAATGTTGAGGTGCTTTAAACATGTTGAACGGATGTGTGTTGAAAGACTTTTTGAAACAAATTTATGATACAATACAAGCATGAATGGAAGTCGTGGTAGAAGATGATTGAGAAAAGTGAAGTTTGATCAAGGGAATGAAAATTGTAAAGAAGGAAAAGTACACAGAAAGAACTGTTTAATAAGAATATTTTATTCCAAAATGAAACAAATTCTGGCAAAAAAAATTAAGTCCATGACATAGTTACAATTGTACAAATAAAATATAAATTATCAGTACAACTCCTGCGTAACAAGACTACACAGATTAGGCAATCAATATTGACACTTTACTTTGACTTTTTTTACAAGAGTAAAGTGAAGTTGCTCTTGCCAGGGTGAATTGAGTTTCCTTTGTTATTGTGTTGTCTCATATTTTTTTTTTCTATTGTTGGTTGGTTGGTATCACTGGTCAATGTCTTTTTTTGTAACCTTTTATATCAAAAGGGCCATTGACTGTTGAAATAAAATGAAATGAGAATTATGAATGTGGAGGAGGTGAAGGAAGTATGTTGTGATAAGATAGTTTGTTGATCTCATCAATATGTAGATATGTGAAATTACTGGCAGCTGCTGCAGGAGAACCAGTATACAATAGATTAAATATCTACATATGTCAGTTTTTATATACATAATTATGAAGAATTGTTAATTACTATTAAATAAGTACATCTCTGTTTTGTAAAATTTTTAATTTGTTAACAAATATTAAATTTTATTTGCAAAAGGTTGAGTTTGATTTGCAAAAGGTTGAATTTGAAATACAAAACATGTGATAGATTACAAAAAAAAACAAGAATTCAACATTGTGAGCAGTGTCATACAATAGAAATAAACAGTATAAGACAAACTCAACACAATAACAAAGCAAACTCATATACATATGTATATACCATCGGACAGTTTCCCTGTCAGTGTAGGCAGAGAGAAGAGAGAGCCAGATTTTCCTATCGTGACACACATCTACATCCATACACTTCATACAATTAATTCATAGGATTTTTTAAATATCATACACTTGATCCAACCATACTTTTTTAGGTCTTCCTCTACCACGCTTATCATTCAAATTCATACTATATATTTGTTTTGTTAGTCTTTTTTCATTAATTTGTTCTACGTGTCTAAACCATCTCAGAGTGCTCTTCTTGATCTTACTTAATACATCAGACTTAAGTTAACATTCATCCATTTTTAACCTTTTACATAAATTCTTTAAAAAAAACCAAAAGGTTGAATTTGAAGTGCAAAACACGTATATTAAAAAGGTTATTTGATTGTCGAAATGAAATGACAAAAGAAGTATGTTGTGATAGGAAAGTTTAGTGGTCTGTCCTCTCTGCCTTCCCGGCATGAAAATGGTGTGATAATATATATGTGTATGTATGAATGTATATAAATATAATCACAATATTTAGAAACTGTAATTTAAAACTATTCATTTATTTATCTATCACATTAATACTTCTTAACCTGAATACCACAATGAGATAAAATAAAATATTTGTTATGATGGAAAACTGAATTAATATAAATGATACTATAATATAATAAAAACAGAATAACTTAAAGCACACAAAACCAGTTTTCAATGACCACAACATCTGGTGTTTATCATAATGGACAGTATTTATCTGGTCAATGGCTCTACATACAAATCACTTACCAAACTGTCAGTATTGTACCGCCATATAAATAGAAAATATGTAAAAAGTTATTTACACATCTTTATGGATGTTAAAGAAATAATATTGAAACAAAGAAGATACATAAAAAGATTCTACATACTTCTTTCGTATTTTTAGATCAAATTACATAAATACCATCATGCTATTTCCCTATTGGTTTAGCAGAGATGACAGGATGCCAGACTTTCCTATATTTACACCCATCCTTCGCCTTTTCCCCATCCATACACATTTTCATACTACTTCTACAATTTCTCTGACTTTTTACGTTTCCTTCTTTCAGAATATCATTCACTTGAACCAACCATACTTTTCTTGTTTTTTTTTTCACTGACATAGAAACAAACTGAAAGTTGATTAAAATGGACGACAGTTACACATACTGTCCCATCCATTGCATGTGTACAGTAGATAATACAATAGGAAGCATTATAAGGACAGTCTGCGAGTCGTTAACTTTGTGCAGGACGCCTAAAGACTGGGAGCCGGTGGATCAAGATTGCGGAAAGTGAAGAGCTGTCTTTTTTCAGGCTGATCACGTTTCAACGGCCACACGTGTGAGAAACAGTCAGCGTGCTGTGAACATGCATCAGTATTACCGGGTGACTTAGCAAGATGCATATATTTGTGACATATGCGGGAGACAGTGCGCATCTAGGATCAGGCTGTTTTCTTACAGAAGATCACACGATCGACATGGAGGAGCAACTCAAAATTCAGGAGCAGCTTTACATTGAAGTGGCGAGGGGATCATCGGCCCAGCAATGAAGACAATAGATAAAAACAGATAATTAATCACATTGCTAATAACTGCCCAACATATACATTGCCTGGAAGACGAAAGGAATGACATATTCTTGCTTTAAATACCACACGAAGGAAGATCGATTATCTCCCAATATCAATGAGGGTTGCAGTTAGATAGTAAAAAAATACCAATATTGAGTTCTCATTGCAAGTCTTGATAACATTTTTATTGCATTCATATTTGTCTTGATAACACACTTGGAGTTCAGTTTGATCCCACCACCGCCCATGCTTTTATGAAGAAGGAAGACTCGGAGCAAGTATTTTACTTCCATAACTAATAATCAAATACACTACATTATATACAGATTACATTTAACTATTTGACTTTCACTATACACTTCATAACAGAAGTACAAATTACCAGTACCAGAGTTTTGCTCCATGAATTGATAAGCACTTTCTGTTGTGTTTAAGCTACTTGAGACGGAAAAATACTTGGAATATAAGATACTTTATCGGAATAAAAATATTTGGTTCTCAAACGAAATCAAAATTAAAAAAGAAGTTCAACAGGGATCTGTTTTATCGACGCTACTCTTTAACATATACGATATGCTGACAAAACTGTAATATTGAGAAGCGATTGTGCTGGCTGGGCCACATGAGGCGTATGGAGGATGGTCAAATGCTGAAGGACATTCTCTATGAAGAAATTTGCACTGCAAAGAGATCTCACAGATGTCAGCGTCTCTGTTTCAAAGACATGTAAAAGAGACCTCAAACATTTTGAAATGTAAGTTGAGAAGTGGTCAGAATTCAACAAGACTTGTTTATACTCCCCTAATGATGAGGTGAAAACCTTGAAACCGGTAGAGTTATACCGTTATATAAAGTGGAATAAACAGTGTTAAACTAAACAAATCACAATAATTTATTCATACACACAGCAAGTAATCAAATTAAATTATTTTTTGTCATTATATTGATGTTGATATTTGAATTAAATAAAAATAACATTTTAATAAGGAAAAAACAATAATGTTTATAATAATCATAATTTATAATAATCATAATTTATAATAATAATTTCTGAAGAAAAAAACTAGTTCAAATCAAGAGTTTAAATAAAGAGAAAAAATAATCATTAACACTTGAATACTCTTGTTTTTGTCGAATATCAACTAGAAAAAAAAGTAAGTCGAATAAAATAAATACGTGATAAAAGCCGGCACATATAGATTGGCTAAAATGTCATTGACCGACACTAAATATTATATCTGCGGTCACATAGTATAACCTCAAAAACACGTATAAGTTCAAAAAATAATACAATATAAAGAGGATTAATTCCTTAAATCAAGTTACGCTCTAATAACTGACCTGATTCCACTCCACAAATGAAGTGTAGAAATCGGTTGTTTGAGAAAGAATAAATACTTAACTCACCTTTCAAAGCAAATATCAAAAGCGGCAAACTGTGACAAATGTCAAAATAAAAATAACGTATTAAGGCACTGAGACACAATATTTATTCTGTATAAATAAAACCACAATTTATCTTATCATTGTTTGTTCCAATTAACGACTAGAAGCGACGCGGGGCGAACGAAATAGAATTAAAAGGAATTAACGAAACCTGTATGTAGGACTGTCAAAATTGGTCACATGACATTTTGTGTGAGGTGCCCATTCGTTCTCAATTTTTGGATGCAATCAACGAAGAAAAAGTTTTCTATCAAGTCTGGTCCATAATGTTGAGTAGAAAACATCATAAATCCAAGGCTCTTATATATTCGTTCTCCATTGTTGGAGACAATCAACGAAGAAAAAGGTTTTCTATCTTCAAGTCTAATACATAATGTTGGTTAGAAAACATTATAATTTCAAGGTAATATATTAATTACGCCTGTGAGTTTTCATTACATTTTAAGGAAGAGTTTTATATAATATGGAATTAAGTGTACGACAGAATACGGAATGAAGTGATTAGGGATGAGTGTGAACATAAAGTTGATGAAGTATTGAGTAAGATGGAAAAGAGCACTCTGAAATGGTTTGGGCATGTGGAACGAATGAATGGAGAAAGACTAACCAAACAAATATATATTGCAAAGCGTGGTAGAGGAAGACCAAGGAAAATATGGTTGAATCAAATTAATGATATTTTAAAAGAAGGAATGTATATCGTTGTAGAAGAGGTGAAAATGTGTGTCAGGTAGGAAAGTTTGAGGCTCTCCTATCTACCTACTCTGAGAGGGAGATGGCGTAATGGTATGTAAGAGCAGTACAAAATTACTTGTGGCTTTGATATGAAAAAAAATTATTTTATTTTGAATTATTTAAAAAAAACATCAATTCGCTATTCTAATTTTCTAAATTATACGAAAAATATTCGAGCCCTTAAAATTTCTTTGTTTTTCACAAATAAGATATGGTAACAACAAAGCGAAGATTATTTTAATTAATATATTTTTCTGTTAAATTAATATACCAATTTTTAACATTGAACTTTAGGCAGTTCGCTTCACTTCTAAAACATCGAGTCCAATCAAAGCCCGGCTTCTAAATAATAATGTTTTTTTTTAAATACTAAAATAGTTCATATGTATTAAATTATTTAAAAATGGATTATAAAAATCCATTGGAAAAAAATAATGGCCACCTTAGGTTTACCAAAATATTTTGTTTATGCAAATAAAAACCATACATGTAGCAGATTCGATAGATTTTGCATGTAAAATCTAAGAAAAAGAACTTTTATCAAAATATGTGGGATGATATAGATTTACATAAATTCATTCAAAGTCAGTCAACCCTCGTGCATCGTTTGCAGTACAGTAAAGACAGATCGGTCTGAAATACAGGAATATAACTTAAAAACATTTCGAACTAAGAAACTTGTTAATTATTTTGAAATATAACCATTATTTTATTTAAAATTTTATAAAAATTGAATACTTCAATGCGCCTTTAAGCGTCACCTGTCGACCAGTCGTAATGAGATTCGTCGATTCCATTCGCGACCAATGAGTTGAACAAATTTTCGACAAGATAAGCGGACCACTTACGTAGTCCAAATTAAATCGTGGTCGCTATAAAAAGGTTGGACCCGTATCAGAAAATTCACTCTTCACCCGCTTGCCGTGCCGGGTTGATTGGATTCACCTAAGAGCTGTGCCAAGACTGATCTTCAATTCTCCTGAGAACTGTACGTGCACCAGTGTCAAGCTGGTATTAAGCAACTGCCAGTTCCAGCCGAGGATCAGTCACCATTCATGCAGACATCTTTACGTCTCCACTCCAGCTCTCCCGTTTTCTTCACGGGCTGACTTCCCCGGCTGCCTTCATCCTGTGCGGACCAGCGCTGCTGCCTGCTGAAACCGCCTCGCCGTCCCACGCGGACCAGCAGTGCCACTGCCTAGAGCCACCTTGCCGTCGCGCCTGGACCAGCATTGCTGCCTGCTAGAGCCGTCTCATCGTCCCTCCCGGACCAGCATTGCTGCTGCCTGGAGCCGCCCTGACATCTCACCCGGACTAGCGTTGCCACCTGCTAGAGCCGCCTCGCCCGGACCAGGATTGTCTCTTGCTGGAGCCACACTGCCATCCTACCCGGACCAGCAGTGCCACCATGCCACACTGTCTGAACCAGCATCGCCGCCCTGCTTGGACCAGCATTGCCGCCCACCTCGAGCCGTCCTAGCGCCATTCATGGGTCAACGCGGCTAACCTACCTGAACCGCTATCGGCCTACTGTATCGCTTCTATGTTATAATAAAATTATTTTGTTGAGTTGTCATTATCGCCCTGACCCCCTTCAATACGCTCCTCCAGTCACGGTAGTAGTACCATAAGGACATTTTTTTTATTACCGGGAGGGGGTATCAACTTTATAGCAACGCGTATAGAAACTTCGCATAACATATTTTGATGACGTAAACATTCATTTTTTAGTTACTCTCGAATGTCCAGGATCGCGTAAACCGAGGCATAAAATACATTTTTTTTATTAAATTGAGAAATATTCTAAAAATGGTACTTATTAAAAAACAGATTATTTTTACTGCCCCGGTTAATCGAGAGTCAACTGTATATTCTTCGAGATTGCGTGATGTTTACCAGAAAAAATGCATTCAAGCAAATTCGGATCATATGCATTCGAGAGTAGGTTGAATACATGGGGAATATTTTTAAACATGTATTGTATTGTATTGTACTTTTGGATTAATACTGATTTGCAAAATGTTCTGAAAGTCATTCAACTCTCCTGCATCATTGCAATAACAGTAAAATACCCAGTTATCTGCAAGGAAACAGATATTTTCAAAAATCAATGAAGAGAATTAAACATGTTGGGTGTTTTTTTTTATTTTATATATAATTATATCTTGTAGTTTATATTTAGGATATCTGTTTTTTTACTACATAACTTTTACAAATGTATACAAACATATTGTCAAGGCCGGATTAAGACCTTTAGAGGAATTAAACACTTAAAAGATTTTGGTGCCCCCATGATGTTTGATGCCCGGACGACTGAACAGGACAGCCGATATGACCAAGACAAAAACAATAATGTGAGTCTCGGTAGACTGTGTGGCAGTTGACCAGTTGCCAGATTCTTATTTTGTTGCATTCCCAAGATTAATGTATTCTTATATCATCGCAGATCTTCAAGAACTTCTTGTTAACATTAACGATGCAGGAGAAGAATTAGGCCTTAATATAAATATCAAAAAGACAAAATGGATGGCATTTGGCAGGGCAGATTACTCCGCTATGACATTGCGGCTTGGGAGTGAGCTGTTGGTGGAGCAAATCAAGTACCTACAAATCAAATCATCAGTATGATTACTACATCTGCCGACTCAGATATGGAGGTGAAGTGCAGGATTGAAGCAGCCCGTAGTTCATTCAACAAAATGAGATCAATATTCTGCAATGATAAATTGAATCTGAAACTAAGGCAGAGAATGTTGAAGTGCTATGTTTGGTCTGTTCTGTTGTATGGCTCGGAAACATGGATGCTGAAGGTTCTTACTATGAATCGGTTCGAAGCGTTCGAGATGTGGTTGCACAGGAGAATGCTTCGTATACCATGGACTGATATGATCACCAATTCGGAGGTCTTGAGGAGAGCTAATTGCCGTAGAAAGCTGCTGACAGATATTAAGGTCCGCAAGATATCCTATCTGGGTCACATTTTACGTGGAGAGAAGTACGAAATCCTCCAGTTGATTGATACTGATGGGCAAGATCGAGGGGCAGCGTGGTCCTAGTAGAAGGAAAAAATCTTGGCTGCGCAATATAAGAAACTGGACGGGGATGAGGCGTGTGGAGGACCTGTTCCGGGTTGCGCAAGATAGAGAAGCCTTTGCCAGAGTGATTGCCAACGTCGGGGGGACCTGATAGGGCACAACAAGAAGATATCATTAATCTCGATTATTTCTATTTTTTATTATTATTTTTATAATTGTATGTAATTTTTTCATGTATTGTGCCTTTTCTTGTTCAGCTACACCATTTGCAATTTGTTATATGGTCCACGGTAAATACGCCAATGGAAAATTTCTGTGATGCCCTCCTTCCCCCAATGCCCTAAGAACTTGCTTATTTTGCTTAATAGTTAATCCAGTTCTGGTTGTACCTAAGCCACTAGACTACCCAATTTTTCTCTGGCCATTTCAGTTTTGATGACAAACTTTTAAGCTTCAATCTTGTTCCTTTGCTCTGTTATAGTTTTTGAGGCCAACTGAATTAACCCACAGATCACATTAAATCTATTTTTTTCATTTGTTGTAGGAGCCTTTTTTGTAGAACTTGGTTCAGCTGCACCATTTGTAGTTTTGCACCATATGATCTATGGTAAATCCGGCAATAGAAAATTTCTGTAGTGCCTCCCTTCCCTTGATTCCCAAAGCACGTATTTATTTTGCTTAATGGTTAATCCAGCCTTGCAAATCATCAGCACTGTAACTAGGCAGATGTAACGTTGCACAGTTGTAAGGACAAAGGGAGTCTTAAAATGGAACTGAGACTAGAATAGATATAACCTATAAGTGATAGATATCTTTATATCCCCGAATACTTGACAGAAAAAATATGTGTGTCATTCGAGGAGGAGGAGTACAGCATTGGGTTAGAACCAGGGGCATTCAAATTTTAAATTTCATTCTTTCAATTCATTTTAAAGTTGAAGTTTAGGTTAAAATGAAACCATTTTTATCTATTTCCTCTATATGTTTATTTTAAAAACCCTCCTTTTTTCATAATTTTACAATCATTTCGGTTAAAAACATTTTTAATTGAATGTTGAGTCTTCAATATACAGTCAATTTGTGTACAATCTAAAACTATATTAACAGTAATTTCTGATTATTTATTTACATATTATAATACAATGTAAGCAACCTCTTGACTGAACCACTCCTGCCTTATTCAAGACCTAAACAGTCTATGGTTATGAGAAGATCATCTTGTGTTTGATGTCAAGCTCACCACAAGAACGAGTGTTAAATTTATTCGAAAGCTGCCAATTAAAAAAAAATTGGTTAGAGTTGGAATTATGTATGTGATAAATTGAGATTCAAGTGTGTGTAAGTAAGGATGTGAATCCAGAATTGGAATTATGTATGTGATAGCTTGAGATTCAAGTGTATAAATAAGTGAATGCAGAATTGGAATTATGTATGTTATAATAGCTTGTGATTCAACTATGTGAATGCAAAGTTGGAATTATGTAGAGCAAAGAGATCGCGCTAGATTTTCGTATCATGACACACATCTTTCGCCTCCTCCACATCTCGTACTGCTTCTACAATTTCTCTGACTTTGTACATTTCCTTCTTTCAAAATTCAACTATCTTAATTCAACCATACTTTCCTAAGCCTTCCTCTAAAATACCTTCCACTTGTGTTTGCACTGTATATGTTTCTTAATCTTTCTTTATTCATTCGTTCTACATGACCAAAACATCTCAGAGTGCTCTTCTCCATCATACTTAATAAATTAGCTTGAAGTTCGCAATCATCTCTAAACACTTCACTTTTTATTCTGTTGGCTTCTTTCAGTCTATTTCCACATTCATGTTTTCCTCTCAAGATCAAAATTATCTCTCAATAATAGTGGATTCAAATCCTGAGTCAGGGCACCTTTTAGAAGAGTCTGCTCTCTAAACGATATTAAATAAATTGACCCTTTATTATTATTCAAGTTAATACTAAAATACTGTTTTGGTCATCATATGTGTTGGAAATATTACGACACACGGACAGGTAACAATAATCTCATTGTTTGACTCTTAACGAGACTGCAATAAGCATCTTAGCATTTCAATAAACTGTATTAGTTTCACTCAGACACATAGTAATTCAGTCAATCGGACATCTAACTAATTTGTATTGCTATCGAAAATTTCAATCAATTCAATCCATTTTATGGATCTATAATTAAATATTTACTTGTTCATAACATTTATCACTTGTAAAATTAATATTTTCAAAAAGTAATATTGTGATGTTGGACTTACATAACTTTTTTCATTGATTTATCCAAAAAGATAAAAAAAAAAAACACCAAGAGGAGACTAATTAATTGTCATAATAGAAACAAAAACTTGGTTTTTCTTACTATTATCTCTGCAACAAGGTAAAAGTGATAGAGCAATAAAATTGTCATAAACAATAAACAAAGAAAGAAAAGAATATACATAGTTACCATTAATTAAATTGCTCGGTGGTTGACAGCGAGCAACTGTTTTATATTTACAATATACTATTGTTCAATATTTCAAATTTCTTCATTTCTGTCAGTCATAAGACAAGCATAGTCAAGGAAGATGGTAAATTGTCACTGGACAAGGCTTGTTATGTGGCAAATCACGTCTGAGCATCCTTGAGATGGACATAAACTATGAAAAAATTTAAGTAACGCCGTATTCTGCCGTCATAAACAAAAACGCAGCTAACGGGAAAAAATTAGAAATTTAACTAAGTATGAGGCAATATTCCATATCAAATTCTGAACCATAATCCATAAAAAATTTCATAAAACCATTTATTTCAACACAAATATCGACAATGTATTTTTAAATTTTACAAAATACTAGGTTTTTCTAAGCAAAAAAAACAATAATGTGATTCATAAGTAAAATGTGATTCATAAGTAAAAAGACAGCAGGTGCCTATGCGTTTGCTGTGTTTTTGCTTATGAATCACATTTTACCGCTTTTTTGTTTATGAATCACGACATTTTTAAGCAGCAATGAAAAACATAAAAGTGCAGTTTTCTCAAAACTTAACTTTTGCCGTTAGCTGCATTTTTGCTGGCAGAGATGAGGGCAGTATTGGCTTGACTATAGGGCAATTCAGATTATAAGGTGACTTCTTTTTTATCCATCTTTGGGAAAAAAACACCTGTGCATGCATCGATTTATTGAGTAAAATTTGTTGCACTTTTGGAAAGCACACATTCTTGACAGGTGAAACCAAAAGTTCCGATGGAAAAAAAAACAATTTCTAAGACGATAGGCAAGTTAAATCTACTTTCGTTACGCAGTTTCATTACAAATTCAGATGTAAAATGGTTTGAAAGTGAATCCACCGGGAATCGAACCTGGAGTGCCCGCTTACTTAGTGTGAATGCTAACCGTTAGATAACAGCAGCGGACAGTAACTGTAAACAATCAGAAAGAGGAAATAAAGACAATATCCAACATGATCCAAAACAGAAAGTTTTTTTAAACCTTTCTATCCTCGTGATGTTTCAAGACAACACAAAGTTCAGAAATGAATAAACTTGTGAAGAAAGTACAGAATCATATGAGATCTATATATTTTTTTAAATACTGAAACACTCAACTATAATTAATCACTCAACTATAATAATAGTAGAGTTTTCCAGCATTCAAAAGTTACAAAAGCTTTAGAAAACATTCAAATAATGATAGCTGTAATTTTTCGATTATTTCACGGATAATCGTCTCAAAAAAATACTACTTTGAAAAATAGTTTTATATTTTTTACATATGTTCATCAAAACTATATGAATTTTCAAATACAATTTTTTTTATAAATATAAGTACGAATTAATACCTCGGTTTATTTTACCAAAAAAAAATAATATTTTCCTTCAATGAATTGAAAAAAAAATCTATTGGGTTGTACAGAAATTAGTTTCGTATTTCTAAGATAGATGTCGTTACAACAAATTTTTTATTCTAACTTCATTTCAGGGTGTCAAGATAGAAAAGTCTGGCGCTCTGTTATCTCTGCCTACCCCGACAGGGAAATGTGATAATATATATGTATGTAATTGGGGTGATATGATTATATCTACTATGCTAAATGCATTGACATCGCTTCCAGACATGTACATGATGCTTCTATTAGGAGTCAGAGAAATTGTGGAAGTTATATGAGAAGGTAGAAGAGGCTAAGGATGTGTTGCAAGAAAAGTATGGGACTCTTTCCACTCTATCTACCCCAACAGAGAAATGGCGTGATAGTACGTATGTATGTATGAATTTGACCTAAATACACGAAATCACTTTCTGCACAACCTTTTACATGAAATTAGAAATAAAATTTATCATTTAAAATTAGAAGTCAAGACTGAAAATATTACATGAGACCTCACCAACAGTTCATGGGGACTACCTTGTTTTATACTCCAAGGCACAGAAAAACAATTACGTTAATTAAATTCATAATTAAAAAATTCATAATAATATACAATACACAATAATAAAAAAGAGATTTCAATCTATGTAAGTACACTAATTTCATTTTTTTTTTCAAAATTAATTCCTCTTCACGAAAAGAAAAAAAAACATAATCTTATCAAATTCAAAACTAACATTTCAATAAATATCTCAAATACACAATAATAAAGTATTATAATAATAATAATAATAGTAGCCATTCATTTGTTTTTTTTAACTAATTTTAATAATTGATTTTAACTAAATACTTAATGAATAATAATAATAAATATCTGACAGTTAAAATAAAATAAGGAAACACGTATATAAAACAAACAATACAAAATTTTATCAAAACTTAAATTCTATATCTTAATTTTAAATAATATCAATAGTTATCATCTAAAATATAAATAATTACAACTTATTTCAATAAATAATCCTAATTTCAATACAGATTTTGTAAGATTGGAAGAATTGGATTCAAATTTACATTGTACATTTTTAATAAAAACGTACATCAATTTAAAAATGAAATATATATATATGTAGTCATACTATTGTGATGTGATTGTTTGAAGCAAAAAAAAAACAACTTGTTTTCTCTTCTTCTCTCGTAAGTTTTTTTTTTTAAGTCACTCAAACTTCAAAAGGCTTCGTAGGTTCACATTTTCTGAGAAATATTACAAAATAAAGTAATTCATACCTTTGGAGTGATCTTTGGTCACTAAATGGATTTGGATAAATAAATAAATGTAAATGAAAGATTGTCCGTTCACGAAACCCGTTAATATATTAGTTTATTATGTGCAATCTGTTGCACTTCAGTAAGTCTCGACATATCAAATAACAAGTAAATGAAAGATTGTCTGTTCATGAATCTTGTTTATGTATTAGTTTATCACTGCAATTCAGCAAGTCTTGACATCGAATTCGAGATACTGATGGCAAGGAGATCTAAATTTTAACATGATCGGCAGAATCAATCGACTGGCAGCCTTCCATTAAACAGATTTATATGATGTCCTCTTTTTTAAAGAATAGATAGGATCGAAGTCATAGGTATCCTAATAACTCGAATACTAGGCAGAAATAATGACAATGTTTTTTTCTAAGTTAATATAGTAAAGAGCGGGATTCAAGCCACAGAATTTCTACACAGTTCAGCGCTAAATTTTACCACTATGCACCTTACACAGTGCTCTTAGAATTTATATTAAGCAACTAATAAACTACATAAAATCACAAATTCATATTACATATGGTCTGATAATTAAACCAGTCTAGAAACGAATCTGTCAAGTAACAAATCCAGGACAACAGCTAGCTTAGCACATGCGTCAATGATATAAAGCACCATTTTTTTTACTCCGTGCTATACAGGAACAATTTTTAAATTATACTTTCCGGATTTCAGCATCAATAAATGTACCTTATAGGGTGTCCCAAAAAATGTATACATTTACATCGTGCCGTTTACTTGAACTTGCTGCATGAATTTGTTATACCACGCATTTGTGAAAAGTTTAGGGATGAAGAGGATTTTTATTTTCAGCAAGATGGTGCACTTCTCTACTACCATTGTGATGAAAACTTGCTGAACAGATGGTTTGAACATAGAGATAGCATTGAATACCCTCTGCACTCCCCAGACCTCAAGTAAATGACTTTTATTTTTTATTTAAAGGGATTCATTAAAGAAAAAGTTTACGGCACAAAACCATCAACAGTTAATGAATTGAGAGCAGTCATTGAAAGAAAATGCGCCCAAATACCAAAACAAATTATTCGTGGTGTTTGCAATTTCACGCTATCAGCAATACATGGACTAGACTGGCCATCAATTTGAGCACTTACGATAACTTCTTCAATTTGGAGTTTTAATCTTAGATATACCTTAGTAAATACTGAGTTTATAAACATTCAAAGAATGTATACATGTAGGGACACCTGTAGATGCTTAAATTTGTTTGCCATATCAAAAAAAATTACAATTGAATCAAATATTACGGTTCACATTGCACTATTTGTTAAATGAAAGATTCCCTTTGGGAAATTTACATGCTAAGTGATTTTTTTCAATTGCAAATGCTTGAAGTACCCATTATGAGTAAAAATAAATTTAAACATTAATTAAATTCTATAATTCGTATAGTAATATAAATAATACACATTTTTCAATGTATGATTATCGTTTTATTATGGGTTTCTAGTATAAAAAACATTGGCTTGACAAGAAAGGTCTAAACTATTGGGAATCGAGCCCCATATGCCTGGGTGTTAAGTAAGTATGGCCTAAGCACTGGCAAATCCCTAAAGCTTATATCTGTTACTGCATCTGTTACTCAAACAATCTATTTATGTAGCTACTAAGCACCAGTACAACAATACTGGAATAATAATGGAAAAGGAACTGCCTCGAAGCGACTCCTTTCTCTGGTGATGACATACCAAAGAACGATGAAGATAAGTGACAGCAGATGTTCAAGTCAGTTCAGTGCTCAGTTAATGTACAAATGAGCAAGCAGCTTAAGGCATGGAGTTAAAAAGTCCCAGCGCTTTCACAAGAAGCTTAGAACACAACTATCTTTTGATGCCAGACTAAAATTAAATTAAGATTCTGGAACTAAAACTCAAAAGATAGATGCATACAAATTTAAGTTGAGGATTTCGTTCGATATAGTATGGAAAATGTTAATGCATGCTGATTTAATGTAGGATATTTGACAGTTAATTTTATATCCTGCAAGCATAAACATTTTCACAACACTGTACCAAAAAACAATCTCATGAAATAATCATATAATATATAAAATTGATTACTTATTCCAAGATTTCTAGCATAAAATGTCTTCAAGAAAGGCTAGCAGAATTGTTTCCTTTAACACGTTCACTGCGTTGAACACGGCTCCCGTGTCCATACAAAATAGCCTTGAATGTTGAGTGCACTCATAAATGTCTCCCAATAAGGATTCGTCGCCGGTTTCATGTGTTTTGAAGACACAAAGGAATACACTTGTATATGATGTTTAAATAGAAAACAGAATTTGATTTTTAACAAAGTTATGGGTTTTCAAAAATTCGCGAATTTTCAGCATCTCTGTATGACATTTTATACGCAGTGAACGTGTTAATACATTCACTGTTGTACAAATGATACTGCGTAGTGTAAGATGTAAATAAGAGAGGCCACACACGCGATATATGTAGCTTGGTGAGCTACAGCAACTTGTACGAGTCAGTCAGCGTTTACGTCAGTAGTGAACGTGTTAAAAGAGATCTTCGGAACATTCTAGGGGATACCCTTCACTACCTTCAAGTATCAATCTATCACGACAAGACTATTCTCATTTTATATAATCATTTAAATATTATCAACAATTTCACAGTTTTTCAAAAAATTCATGACCACAAAACACAAGAAAAGAAATTGATTTTTCTAAATTCCAGGACTAAAAACTTTGCCTCGTAAAATTCCAAGCAGCATTTAAAATAATTAAAGGGAACATTGGTGTGGAAAATTCATATTTGCAGCTTAATTCAACTATAATGGTTGATTGCCCTTGCGTCATAGTAAAAAGAGTTTTATTTTATTTTTCATTTTCCATTACTTTGTGTTACTATTAAAATTAAAATATTGAATCAATTCAGAAAATTTAATATAACATTATATACATATGTAAAAATCAATATTTTAATTCAATAAAGGAGGAAAAAAAATTTAGGCAGTCGATCGGAGTGTGGTTGTTATTGCGACAGGAGTTTGCGTACTTGGGCTTGCAAGAGGATTGACTTGTGGAAAAGATTTGTGTGAGCTGTTGAGTGTGGTATTTTTTATTGTTTTATATTTGTGTTTTTTTATTATTATGATTGTGTGCGGTACATTGTGGGGTGAATGTTTTTGGTCTGTCTGGAGTGATGAAGTGTGAGGAATTTGATTTCGCATGATGTATACATGTGTAATTGAGTGTCACTGTTTGTCAGGTTGATGAAAATGTGCAACGGGGTTTTAAATAATCACAAATTGGAAAGAAGTATCAATTTATTTTTTCATGCTATATGTCCTCAGTGAGATACAGGCAAAAGCCTAGTTTACTGGGGACACGACAAACAAAAGGCAACAAACCCAGATCCATTAAAAATTGTGTCCAAATTAAATTACCTGTTGTTTTTTCACAAATTTCTTGTCATGTGTAAAATAAATAAATAAATAAAAAATATTTTAAAACCAAAACAATATTATCATAGTAATATAATAATATAGCGTGTTTATCTCACCACAACCAATGATAATTTGAGACCTCATAGGTCTTTTGGTGGCAAAAAAAAAACATATCGGTAAGAAAAATCAAAACTATTTTTTGCTTTGTATGTTAATATACAAATAAGTCAAATATAGATATCAATCCATTTACGTGGTCAATTGGTTCTAGAAAATTTCAGCTAATGAAAAACTGCATAAATGAAGCCATTAAACACTATGTAAATAAGGTACCCATTAAATATTCTATTCTTACTTTGTTAAAAAAAAATTTTTTTTTTTATTAAGTTCATAAATGGTTACAGATAACTAGAAAAACATGCATTTTATAGGAGCTACAATAAAAATCCGTTAATTAGAACAATATTTCGTAATACGAATTTATCGCCAGTTTCTAGGTCCCGAAATCGACTTTTCTTAATAAATTTTACTGATGATTCGAAAAACTATGTATTTCATAATTCATAATATTTTTTGCCAAAAAACATTCAATTCTATTGACTCGAAATTTTTCGAGCAAATCACAAATCCACATAACCCACCCTGGCGGGAATTAGGTGCCGGCGAGATAAAATTTTCGGGGATCCCCCATATCCAAAGAGTTAATATCGAATATTTCAAAATTTTTATTGCAAGTATGGGGAAGCACACCAATAAAATAGGGAAACGATACACTAAAAATATAATTACAGCATTTATTGTGTAACTGTTACTTTTAACCTTTCTACTATATAAATTAGCTTTAAATTTATTTTTATGTTGCCATAAATAATTTCATAACTGTGAAAATTTATTTTTCAACAACTTTGAATAGTTCAATAATATCGTAATTAAATGAGCGACAAATAAAAATCAGTGACATCATTATATTCATATTACGCCTGCAAACATACATAGCTTAATTTGTCTAAAATGGGGACCATGTCAAAATCAAACAGGTGATAATTACAATTTTTTTTTTTTAATTTGTACGTGTTGGCTGTCAATTAAAAATAATACGTTTTAAAACTTATTTAACCATTAAATATGTTATTACCAGTATTCTCAATATTGCAGAAATATGTTGTCAAAACTTTATTTGACTTGCATTATACAAGTAAGAACAAATGGCCGCGATATTCGCAGCCGTTTGAAAGTGCCACACAAATTCAAATTGTTTTTTTCGAGATCGTGAAATTCGATATTTTTTTTGTAAAATTTGGTCCCTTGATTTCAAATTAACGGACTTTTACTGAACATTATTTATTTAAATGAATCTTCCATTGTTACAGTATATAAAATATTGATTAAGAAGCCAAATTAGTATTTAACAGACGTCATTATAATGCATTTAAAATTTCAAACAGAATAAACTGTGTTAAATTGAATTTACGTAAATGGAGACTGTGTAAATAGAGGGATTATTTGTATAACTTCATTTGTTTAACTGGAAGAAAAAGTTTGTAAATATTTAACAGAAAATCAATAAAACAATGGACAGAAAACTATTTTTTTTAAACTGTGGAAATCCACAAAATAAATAATACATATTTTATACAATTTGTCATCGCTAATTGATCTATTTTGATAAAAAAAACTTCCCTTCGATATAAAGCAATATATTAAAATACTCAAAAAAACATTAAAAATACGTAGCAATATTTCATTAATCTAATTCAAATAAATAAATATTACAATTAGCACATAAATAAACTAAAATGTCATACACCATATGTCTAATTTTACTGTCAATTCATAGTGTGATTGATTTTATGTCAAATTAAATCATCATTATACGTGTTTTAATTCTTATTTCCGGATGTTTAAAGCTATTTCCGGATGTTCAAAAGAACACTATCTGGAAAAACATGTATATGAGCATCCAAAGCAAGGTGAGGATATACAAGACCTGTGTCTGCCGCATAATGACATACAGCATAGAGTCCAGAGCCGACACTGTCAGAATCAAAAATCTCCTTCCAACCAGCGAAATGATTGTATCGCTGACAAAACCCTCCGTGATAGAGTACGAAACACAGAAATCCGAAAGATGTGCGAAGTTGAAGATTTTGTCAGATGGGGACGACAGAGAAGAAGGTTCTGGAACGAACATGTATCCAGAATGGCGGAACCAAGAGCCGTAAGAACGGCCAGGGACAGTATCCCCCAAGCAATCAGACCTCCAGGACGACCTCCCAAAAGATGGAAAGACAGCTGTTAGTCAACGTCACAAGAGGGAAACGATGATGCAGGACCATAACAAGCCAACAGGCCTAAAAGAAGAGGAAGAAGAAAAAGACAATTCTTATTGATTTTAAGAAATTAAAATGAAAATAGAACCAGCCTCAAGAGATCAAAATAAGAGTGGAGTTGGTTGAAGTTCTTTTTAAAAATGCAGGATCTCTTCTGCAACAAGGTTTGAAACTTGAACCTATTTAAAAAAAAATTGGGTAGCAACAGGAATCAAGCCCTGATTTGCAAGACTTTACTTACCAACCAGGCCACGGAGGTCCGGTTAACGGATGGCAAAATAAAATTCAAGGTTTCATCAGCATATTCACAATAAATAATTTATGGCATCATCATCTCTAGTATCATGGCCCAATTTTGCAATCAACAGAGATACACTTAGGAGAGTTTTCTAGTCGCACATTTAATATTTTCTTAAATCTTTGCAATAACAGTTTATCACTAACCAGCCATGTTAAATGAGGGTGTACACAACAAACAGTTTACGCTTTGTGTCATCAGTTTTAAATATTATTAGTCATTTGATCTAAGTCATCTAATTGAGCCAAATTCCTAAAATGGCAACACAAAATAATGCAGCATAGACTAACCTGAGACTGAGCATTAATTTTTGGCATAGTGCCACAGCTATACTGCCGTCATAAGCAAAAACGAAGCAAATGGGAAAAAATCAGAAATTTAACTGAGTATGAGGCAATATTCCATATCAAATTCTGAACCATAAAAAAAATAGAGAAAACCATTTATTTCAACACAAAAATCGACATATCTTTTTTAATTTTACAAAATACTAGATCTTTCTAAGCAAAAAAACAATAAAATGTGATTCATAAGCAAAAAGACAGCAAGTGCCTATGCGTTTGCTGTGTTTTTGCTTATGAATCATATTTTACTGCTTTTTTGTTTATGAATCACGACATTTTTAAACAGCAATGATAAACATAAAAGTGCAGTTTTCTCAAAACTTAACTATTGCCATTAGCTGCGTTTTTGCTTACGAGGGCGGTATAGGGTTTAAATCATAGTTTCCGATTTACTTAATTGCTGTCGTAGCTTACTTGCATGAATTTCACAACCATCAACCAATAAAAATAAAGAACATGCAGGTAACCAAACGTGAACATGCAGGTCCCGTTTGCAAAGTACGATCAGCTTATAGCCGACCCAAATACAGCTTATTGTATAACCACAGTCAAGTAAGCTTCTAGCTTAAGAAAGTGTACTTATAGTTAGTTCTCTTACTCTCGAGATTCCTAAAGTAATCAAACAATCCAGATAATCTTTTTTTGACTCATTTATAATTCATAGTTTTGCCTCCACTATCACTGAATAATCTTAGAATGCAATATACATCATTACATATCAGCCCTGTCTTAAGCTACGTATAAACGCGGGGAAGAGAGAGTTGATGTGTAATGACTCACACCCTGATAAGAACACCCCTTGAGCATAAATGGCGTCCGTCTCAAGAGTTGATAAATTTAAGTATTTGGGCGCCACGGTTACTAAGAACTAAGGTCTCGGCAATGAGCTGTCATTAGGATGGGTGCTGCCAACAGTGTCTTTAACAATGTGAAGCATTCCTCAGTGGTTATTCTGAAGATAAAGTCAGATGCATATTTGGTGCCTGCATCCTGTCTATTTTACTACTCAGCTCGGAATCTTGGCATATCACCAAAGCCCAAGAGAGATTTCTTAGTTTTGAGAACAGATGCCTTAGGGAGATGATGGATGTCAGCTGGTATTACCACATGACGAATAAGACAGTTCATCTTCGGGTGGAACAACAAACTTTAAACCACCACAATATAGGTGAGGAGCAGAAAGTGGTTAGGACATGTATTAAGGATGATAGCTGATCAAGAGATGCGCTATTTTATCATATACCAGTAAGAGACTCGACGATCTGGTGCCCATCTACACCATACACTGGTGTTACAATAGGGAAATCCACAGCCTTGGCCTAACATGAAAGGACATGATGTTCCAGGTTGTAAACCGACTTAGAGGAAGGCATTTTATAGCAGCCCAATGTTGCTAATGGAACATATAAAATGGTAACGATGATGATTATGAAATACGAGGGTCATCTAGAAAGTAAGGTTACAAGGGCTTCTGAAGCCGGGGGATATTTTTTGTTTCGAAGTTGGCGCACCTGGCGTGTAGGGGGATCCTAACAGTCAGTTTTTTTGGTCCCGCGTATTTGTCGGCCATTTTGTTCAGCCACAGTAAATTCTTCCGATGGAGAGGTCGTCGCGCGCTCCGCCACCTCCCGCGCGCAAGATCAAGATCCGCGCGGTCATCCATTTTTTTGACTTTGCAGAACAATACCGCCGCGAAAATCCATCGGAAGCTCGTGGAAGTTTATGGTAGTGATGTGATGAGTCAACAACATGTCACGAAGTGGGTTAGGTTTTTCAGAGAAGGCCGTACTGATATTCACGACGAGGCAAGGCAGTGATTTCTGATGAACTTGTGCAAAAAATTGAAGAACAAGTGCAAAATGACCTCCATGTGACGCTTGACGACCTTCACGAAGAATTTTCTGACATTTCTCAAACTCTCCTTGGTGATATTGTGTCGGAAAAACTTAGTTACAAGAAGTTATGTGCGAGATGGGTGCCCAGAATGCTCACACCGGAGCACCGTCAAAATCGCGTGACCGCCGCGCATGAATTTTTGGATCGTTTTGCACAGGAGGGAGAAGCTTTTCTTGACTCTATCGTGACGGGGGATGAGACGTGGGTGCGTCACTACACCTCAGCAATTTTCCAACCATAGGAGGTCGAGGAAGCTGTGAAGAAGTGGCTGAAAGAGCTGGCGGCGGAGGTCTATGACACTGGCATACAAAAGCTGGTGCCCCGACTACAGAAATGTCTCGATCTCGACGACGATTACGTTGAAAAATAGTTTAATATATTTGTGAATTTCAATTAAATACAAGCATTTTTCGATCCTACATAAATGTTGTAACCTTACTTTCTGGATGACCCTCGTATATCTGAACTAACTTGATAGAAACTCTTGGTTGATAAATAAGAAAATATTTCCTACAAAGTCATTCTTGAAATCTACTATGAAACTTTTATACTGTTCAAACTTGATCAAAAATAATTTTCATGTACTCGATTCAAATAGGATTCATATTACCAATGCAATAATATGTCCATTTTTTTATTATTACTGATTTGTTAAAACTATTGCAATAAAACTCCGTCCCATTGTACGTTATCCGTTTTTTATAGTACAACCTGGTAATTAAAAATTGCCTCATGGCAGCTGTTGATTGTCATGAGACAATTTCTTTCAACCAACCAGAAAGACGTTAAAAAGCCTACAGAGAAAAAATCAGACTGGGACATTTTTCTTGAATACTATCAGGAATCAATCCCGTTACTGTTGGATGGAAGACGGAGCTAGTCACATTGAGCACGTTTATGGGCAAATCTTCGAACTGATTATGGATTGAGATGACCATGTTTGCACTATAAAGTCGATATAAAAGAATAATATAGATGTTTTTCAGACTACAAGGATGAATGAAGAAATTGGTTTATATACATCTAGCGTTATTTCGTCGCTTCAGCGCTGACTCTCTTGGCCAAGTCTTCAAACTTGGCCATGTAGTCTATACTGGTTTCGCTCATCAAGCACTGAAGATGTGTATCCACCTGAAATATGACAAGTTGACAAATTTAAATGATCTCTTAAGACATATTAAACTTAATTTAAGGACAGACTTGAAACATTGATATCATTTTAGATCGTCTTGAAAGGATTCAGGCGAGTATCATAAAGTTGGGATATAGAAATAAATAGAAATGGAAGGTTATCATTTAGCCTGTACACCCACATAAATATCATTACGCCGTCTCCCTGGCAGGGTACACAGTGAGGAGAGAGCGCCAATCTCCTATCACGACACATCTTTAGCCTCTTCTTGATCCATACAATTCCTAAGATTTCTCTAACTTTTTACATTTCCTTCTTTCAAAATATTATACACTTGATCCAACTACACTTTCCTTGGTCATCCTTGACCCCGCATTCTACTTACATTAGCACTGTATATTTGTTTTGTAATTTATTTTTATCAAACACTGTTTATTCCACTTTTTTGTGACGGTATAACCCTACCGGTTTTAAGGCTTTCACCTCATCTTCAGGGGAGCGCAAACAAGAGTCTCGTTTGCGCTCCCCTGAAGATGAGGTGAAAGCCTTGAAACCGGTAGGGTTATACCGTCACAAAAAAGTGAAATAAACAGTGTTTGATAAAAATAAATTACAATGTCTTTAAACCCCCACAACGTTAATGCCTTAACTATAAACAACATATGTTTTTGTTAGTGTTTCTGTATTCATTCATTTCACGTGCCTTAACCATCTCATAGTGCTCTTCTTCATCTTACTCAACAAATCACAACACAAATTCACATTCATCCCTTATCACTTCATTCCGTATTTTGTTATACACTGTCACTCCATGTATTATTCTCAATGCACGCATGTCTACAGCATTTATCCGGCTTCTCTTAGTATTTTTCCAAGTACCTGTTTTACTACCATACATAGAATATAGCACCAAAATAATATCGTGTATCTTAGCTTATTTTGATACTGTCCGGTTTAAGTATATAAGTTTTAGTGTCCCATTGACTTTTCCCTATCGCTACATGACATTCAATATCCTTCTTAGCTTTACATCGTCTTAGAAAATACTACCCACATAGCAGATTAGTCTTAAATTTATATTCATCTTTTCAGTATTTTTTTACATCCATGTTTCACTCCCATACATCAAAGTTGGTACTAAAATACTATTGTGGACATTTTAGCAAAGTTATACAAATACACCCAATATTTTTTATTTAAAAAAAAAAATATTTGACTGTATGTAAAGTACCCAGCGGTAAGTAATCGTTTGTAGAGCGTCGTCTCTGTCGCACAATGCGCTAACAGTCCGGTCCGATAACGACTGACAGAACACGTGTATGAATGACAGAGACAATGCTCTACAAACTATGTGTATTACTTACCGCCAGCTACTGTACTGTATTATTCTTAGCACCATTCGAATTGCATTTTCAATACACATAATTGTTGAAAAATATTTTTCGTGACTACAGGATAGATACGTCTAAAACTTTTTCAATCTATTATTCATAACTTGTTAAAATGAAACCTTCACATCAAATGGCATAACTCTATTTTCATTATCATCTTATTCTGAAATGCATTTTTAATGCACTTATAATTCCCTAATCCAAAGATTGCATAAATACTGTGGTAAAAATTCAACTTGAACGTGTTCTAACTCGCATGTTAAATAATGTGGTGAGCAATTGTCAATTAAAATAAGATTTATTCTTCTTTATTTTTTCATTTGAGCATCCAAATTCATTAGTAATTCGTTAAATATTGTTTGTGTCATCCAAGCTCGTTAGTTTGGGTCCCCTCAGCAGCATTTTCGGACGATAAATGTTTGTTATGTTAAAATTTTGATTTCATTAAAACAGGATTCGTTAAACATATGTTTTATATACATTAGTTCAATTCAATGTTTTATATACATTAGTTCAATTCAACAAAAAATATATAGTATTCTAAAATGTTGTTACTTCAGTATTTGTTATAATGAGATCTGACCTGTACTTTGAAAGCAACCATATGTGCGATTAACAATAATAACTAAGTAGGTAGAATGACTGACAACTGACCGATTCATCTCCTCCTTTGGCTAAGAGCTCGCACTTATTTGAAGGGGCGGAGGCGCTGGGTGGCGCCTCCAGGTGCCCCAGGAAGGAGCTCAGCGAGAAGTTATGCACCTCCGACTCTAGCCACTGGTCATCATTCTCCTTAAGCAGCCGCGATGGGCTCATAGACATTGATTCCGCTTGCAGCAAACCTGAAATTAGTTTCAGCATTGTCATTAATTTCCAGCAGGTACTAACGACTAAGAATTAATAAAGAGCTTATAAAATAATGGATCACTAGTCAATTAATAAGCATGGACAGAGCAGATCACTAAAGAAGTATTAAAAATGTATAGGGGTCAGCCCCTTTGGAGCCTGACTATTATTGGTCAGATAAAAAGATATGATACCAAAGATTTCTTTTTGCACAGCAAGATTTGTTTCGCAGGAGCCAAAAAACAGTTTTTTTTTCTAATTCCAATTAATTTAGTGATAAATTAGCTGTTTTCAAGCATAAATAACATTTTCAAATATATTTTCACATTATAAAAATACACATGTACTCGTATACAAAACCTGTTAACACACAATGGCAAAACCTTATGTGGATGAACACCAGCTTTTGCATAGGGAGTTGCTTGTTCGATAGGGCTCAGCCATTCTTTTCTGTTCTTAATGTTGATATCAAGACAATATTTTTGGTCACCAGTGACAATTCGGAACAAAAACGGTCGATGAGCTAAACGATGAGCAAACAAAAAAATATATATAGTAACACGTTGATTTCTGTTGTTTTCGCTCAAAACATATATTACCCATACACCCGAATTTTGAACTTTGTCCATGCAATACAAATTTTGTACGATAGTTGATATGTTACAATTCATTATATTGCCCAGTTCCCGAATTGATTGAAGTGGATCATCGTGAATTGTACGATAGTTGATATGTTACAATTCATTATATTGCCCAGTTCCTGAATTGATTGAAGTGGATCATCGTGAATTGTACGATAGTTGATATGTTACAATTCATTATATTGCCCAGTACCTGAATTGATTGAAGTGGATCATCGTGAATTGTACGATAGTTGATATGTTCCAATTCATTATATTGCCCAGTTCCTGAATTGATTGAAGTGGATCATCGTGAATTGTACGATAGTTGATATGTTACAATTCATTATATTGCCCAGTTCCTGAATTGATTGAAGTGGATCATCGTAAATTGTACGATAGTTGATATGTTACAATTCATTATATTGCCCAGTTCCTGAATTGATTAAAGTGGATCATCGTGAATTAAAGCACTTAAACGGTCTTCATTAAAGTTGGTCTTCTGGTTATTATTAAAAAGTAGCATTCCTCTGATCTGCAAGAAAAGTCTTTATATTTTTCATAAACATATAGTCAAATGCAAACATACCAGTGAAGTTGTCATGCTTTTCAGGACTACCGTTCTTGTCAGTCTTGAGATTGATGCCCAGCGAGTTGTCATCACCAATATTGGACGGCAGCGAGATATCTAGGAGGTTGGCTAGATTGGGCGTAACATCCTTGAGATCTGACTTGGTCAATTCCCCTCCAACAGGCTCCCACGCAGACTTGGTCGGACTGTCCGAGACATTGGTGTAAATGGAGGTCTGAAACATATCAATTTAGGTTGTTAAAAATCTCAGTTATTGATTATTTATTTATTTATTTAGTGGCAAGGAATATTTTGAGTTAAATGCTTCTTTATTTTTTTAATGTAGGTTGATGATGATGAAATAAAGTAATGCGTTACCTGTTTCTCATTCTCCGCAGGCGGCACCAAGCTCTCCACCTTCTCTGTGACTATCTCGGCTAGGCTGGCGGGAGTAGAGGGCTGCTTGGCAGGATCACCGTTGGTGTCACTCTGCTTTATGTTCAACGTCTCGTTCAGCACAAACGTCGAAGTGGAAGGCCTGTGCAAATGAAAAGTTTTACTTATTGAATTCTGACACAAAAATAATAATAATAACATTACAATTTATATAGCGCCACACTCTCCTCAAGAGTGTTCTAAATTAGGATTCAAGCCCACTTTTATTGACATATTAAGAATATAACAACATAAAAACAAGTTGAATGTAAGGATCGGAAAGTCGTGGCTGCGACCATTAGATTAGAAACTTCTTGGCATTTGCATATATTAAAAAAATCACATTTGGTTAGAAAACCACAAAAAATTACCAAGGGAAGATGAACTACAAAAAAACCTTTATAAATTTTCCGATATGTGATAGTAATACATTCAGTTTGAGATGGTGTGTAATGTTTATGTGTAGTGTTCAAATTTAAATATAAAGTTTGATAAAATTTCCAAAAAGGGTTGCCTTCAAGAGCTTCCTAAAGCTGTACACACCACCCATATATCGACACTGAGGTATCCAATGAAAGAAAAGAATATAAATAAAGACACACAAATAAAAGAGTAATCTTCAGATGATAAATAACAATACTGCTAGAAATGAAGGGGACCAAAATGTCATCGGAAATCCCTAGAGTCCGAGGAAGATTGACAGGCTATGAATGGGCGATACTCATAACGTTTATTATGTGAACACTATTGATGCTATAATTTTTTTACTTCTGTTTTGTATAGACATAAATATTTTTCCATTTTGATTCCAAGTTGACCTTTTTCATTTTTATTGTTGATTTAAATTTTTTGTTTTGAGGTTTGTTTGATCGCTATTTTCATTTCAATTTTGTAATTGAACATTGAACTTCATGGAAGGGCTCAAAGATGAGCGACAAAAAATCCAAGATGTCTGACTAATCAGACTTACAAAGACAGACTGAAAATTTAAATTATCTACTCTACAACAAAGACAAAATTGTAGTGAATCGATCGAGTGTTATAAGATCTTGAAGTCGTAAAGATTCAGAAATCAGCAAATTACTTTCTTTTAATTAAAGTACACATTTTAGGTGCATCAGTTGAAACTCTCCAAAGCTAAATTCCACAATAATCCAAGAAAACTTTGTTTTGCTTACCGAGTTTAGGCATTTTAGAACAAACACCTATGGCATTAACTCTTTCACGGCTACGGACCACTTAAATGGCCCATACATAATACGTGCCGTCCTGGCGAGCGGCCATTTAAGTGGCCACTAACTTTGCGTGTTGATATCTCAGTCAAAATTAAATCTTCTTTAAAAATTTTAACCTGAATATAAGACAAAACGTGTCCTCTAGTGACATCTCTTTTAAAATTATCAAAACTTCAAGTACTTGATCCATAAGAAGGATTTAAACAGACCGATTCGAGGCCGTCGAAATTTCAAGCATTTTAAATATTAGCGCCACACGTTCGGGTGTGTTGAAGGTCATGTTTCTAATGACGATTGCTCCCGATCAATATGACGTATTTTGCGTCGATATTTTTTTTGTAAGTACGCGTATTGCGTATTGAATTAATTGCCTTTTTCATTGTTTATGGATTATTGTTTTCTTCGATTATTGCTTCTTATATTGTCGCACTTTATTTATAGCTTTGATTTGGATAATATTACGTGTGTATAGTGTCAGCTAAAAAATGCATCGGCGCACAGTTCCACAGTAATCAGATTCGGGATAATGGTGAGTCATATTTTTATGTAGATACAATATAAATTTATTGAGGTAAAACACCGCCGCCTGTGGGACACACGAAAGATACTCGAGCCATCGCCGTAAAAAGGTTAAACAAAAAACTGTCTGGACAAGTTCCTACACAGAAACCCAGAAGTGCTGTTTTAGTTGTGTTTTATTTCTTTCCTTATTGTTTTCTATTTATTTTTTTTGCATTTGCCTCGCTTTCTTTTTCATGAACATATGACAGAACTTGATATAGATATTTATACTGCCTGTCTATAATAATAAATATACAGAACACTGTTTAGAACATAGTTAGTTTAACCCTTTAAGTGCCGGAAGTTATTAGTATGACCGTACCCAACAGGCCGGGTTTTTTTCAACAAAAATAAAACCTAAAAAATTAATATTTTTTGTATACAGATATAAAGCATATTATTAAAACTTACTAAATATATACACCGTGGGGCGTCTGAGCTGTCGTTCACTCAGAAAAACACAGTTTAAATATTCAAAAAATGTCAGGGTTGTCAGAACTTGACACAGAAAACACGTTTACTTATAAATATAGTGGAATATAATATACTTTGTAAACTAAAATCCACAAATTATCTGTATAATGTATAATAAAGCACAAAAGGTAAATAAACTATAAAATAAAACCGTAAAAATGTATATAAACATCGTATTATGCCGCAAAACTACCGCCAATAACCAAAGAATACATGAAAACACACTTTGTAAATAAATACTTTGAAAAATTAACAAAAATAACGCACAAAAGTTAAAAATCAACCATTGAACAAAACTACAAAGTCATTATAAATCATTGCAATTATGTCGCAAAAAACTGTAGTCGGTAACCCTGTATCAGAGACACGTATTGACTGTCAATGAAAGCTTTTAGAAAGATGACTAACTTTGATAATATCGGTAAATTGTAATATTTAAGTATTTCTTGACCATCCCAATAGATGTCACTATGTGTTATAATTTATAAATTATTACAATTGGATTTGATATTGGCTTGCGACAAGCTCAAAGGAGAGCGCGTTTATGCGTTCACTTTGTATGGCCAGCCTGGCGAGCACTGAATCGGAGAGCGTGTCAAAACGCTCGTGGCAGTGAACCAGTTAAAAGGGTTAAAATATGTTCAAACTAATGCAAACATTACAAACAACCTTTCGAGTGCGGACCTTGCAATCACAATAGAAGGTTTAGGCCTCAACGCCGGCAGGACTCTGAGTAGAGGAGCCGGGGCAGTTGCAGTGGTGGACACCGATGGACTGGAGAACACAGATGAAGCAGACACTTTGAGCGGTACCATCTGGGGCACAGGACGTGGCAGGATTGGGCTGATCTTAGCTGGCACTGGAGACAGAGGTTTTGATCTACCTCTCCTAGTCCAAGGTGGTAACTTTTCCAGCTAGAATATAAATTTACTTATTTATTAAATTAATACAGCAGAATAAAGCGATTTAGGGTTTTTTTTCTTTTTTTACAATATATAAAAAGCCAAAATTAGCTGTGATGTGATAGGAAAGTCTGGCCTTCTCTGCCTACCCCAGCAGGGAAATGTCATCATGGTATGTATGTATTTCAAGCATTTTCTTATGAGGTTAATTAAGTCAGTCAAAAAGGTTTTCTTTCCATTGCATTATGAGAAAGGAAGCAGCTTATATTGAGGAATATCATTTTAATACTAAACCTCTATAAATGATGTGATAAAAAACTAACCTACATATGTTATATCAAGAAATCGAGATAGAGTTAAGTGAGTAGGGCAGGTGGATTGGCACATCTTTGAATGGTCTATAGTCAATAGAAAAGTATTCCTTCAGACAAATAAAATCATTAGTGTAAAGTGTTAGTCTAGAATACATGTAATATGCAAAATATTTGTCAAATATAAGTTTTTTACAGCTATTTTTCATTCTAGCAAGATACATAAGCAGCTATGCGAAGGCAATATTTTCCAGTTTCTAATGAATGAAGTGCTCTACTTGTAGTGGATAGTATTCGACTTATCCTAAATGGCAATTAATAGTATTCGACTTACCCCAAAATCGGTAACAGAAGAGATAGGTTTTTGCACAGCCCCTGTAGTTTTCAGAAGAGGATGCCGTATCGATGGAGACCTGAAGACTTCCTTGTTCATACTTACAACTCCCTTCCATTGGCTGTCTGTTATAGTTGTTCGGCTTGGCAACTATAAATAACAATAATAAACAAAATATTTCAACTTTGTCAATCAACTCTCAATAAACATACATAATGTAACCCGGACTTTATACTATCACTGTTTTTTTAAGAAGTTCATACAAAATTTTCCTGATTTTCCCATATTTTATTTGCGTAGTCCGCAACTTACACAATTTTCAGTGACAATTGTACAATTTGCAGTTGTAATTCTATTATTTATTCTGGTCTAACTAATTCGCAAATTTCTAGACTCCAGTATGTTTTCAATGCAACTGCTGGACTGATATATGGTAGTCATAAATATTCTCATATTAATCCAAGTTATTTCTTCAGAGACGAGTAGAACTTTGTGGTCAATTTCGTCTTTATCAAATAAATTGATTGTTCCGAATTGATCCAATAGGATGGAATATTATGACAGGGCTTTAGCCATTACTGGTCCTGTGGCATGGAATTGTCTGCCTGTAATCAATCATTATGATAGGGCTTTTGCCATTGCTGTTAATGTGGCATAGAATTGACTGCCTGTAAACAGGTAATCCTTTCTTGTTAATCAGGAAGAATCTTCTTAAGATATTGTTAAGTATGGTGTACCACAAGGATCGGTATAGGGCAGCTGCTTTTGATTCTTTACACTGATACTATACTCAACTTATATATACTACCTTGATCAAAAAGTTTTAGGACTTTATTCATAAAATCGAAAATACAAGTTTATTCATCACAATCAATATGGTCCCCTTCAAAGTACTCCCCATCGACTGCAACGCACTTACGCCAGCACTTGATTCAATTCTCGAAACACCGCTGGTACTCAATTGTCGGTATGTCCATCAGAGCCGTCTTCGATTTTTTCATGACATCCTCTCGGGTGCTGGGTTGAACAGGACAAAGTCGCAGGGAGCCAGATCAGGTGAATTCGAAAGCTGCTGGATAGTATTCGTGTTGTTTTTGGTCAAAAACTCATGGAAATCATGTCTTTCGCGATTTCAAATCGGTCCTTTTTTTGCATGAAATTGAGGTCTTTCGGCACCAGTTTTGCAGCGACACGTCTAAGGCCCAGATCACTAACCAAAATGTCTTGAGCTAATCCATAAGCGGTGTTCAAGTCCTCTGCCAGCTCTCTGATGGTCAATTTGCGGTTTTCGGCCAACATTTCTTTGATTTTATCGATGTTTTCAACAGTTTTCGACTGCCACTGCATTCGTCATCCTCAACCGACTCACGACCACTTCTGAAGTATTCATGCCATCAAAAAACACTTCTCCAACATTTCCAAGGTCTGTGGACCCTTAAATCCGTTTTTCAAACAAAATTTAATGCAAACTCGTTGATGCCATTTTCAAACTTGTAAAAAATCGAAAACACGCACAATAGTAGATGTACTCAGTACAGCGTAACTTTTACAAATGTCAAGCTATGACGCTAAAATTTGGAGGGAAGTGTCAATGATAGATGTGGTAACCTAACAAAAAAAAAAAGAATTCCAATCGGATGACTGACAGCGCCACACGGTGGCCGGTCCTAAAACTTTTTGATCAAGGTAGTATATTTATTATGTAATATTTTTACTCTGTGAATAATAATGGATTTGAATCCCTAGTTAAACTCCCTTTGAAGAGAGTCTGCTCTCTAAACGAGGCTATATAAACTGTCCTTTTATCATTATTTACAATATACGGACCAATCTTGACATATGGACATGAACATTGGATATTTACCGAAAAGGTACATGGTCAAGAATAAAAGCAACTGAAATGAGATATTTTCATGGAGCATTCGGAGTCATGTTGAGACAGACGTTTAAATCACAGATGGACACAACCTGGAACTTGACATCCAGCCTTAAAAAAAAAAGAGTTCTAGTCTAGTAACAATACTTGCACGTGTTGATATGTGTGAGTGCTGTTGCCTCTTCATGTGTGGCAGAATAGCCTACACAAGCAATGACAGACCACGAGTGGTTCTTAACTGAAATGCTCGATTATATAACCTGAAAACAATGTTGCCTGATTGACATACTCTTCAATATATCCGAATCACCAATTTGGATTTGCTAAAGCGTACCATACGAAAGAAAAAGAACTTGGAACTAGGTATTGAAATGGATTGAAAAATTCCAGTTGACTTGGTTGGGACATGTGTTGAGAATACTAATCATATCCTAAAAATAATGTTCATGTCCAAGAAGGTTGACGAATTGAGAGATAAGAGACATGTGTGGAGATAGATTTCAGCTAGACTAGGAGACTGTTCGCGAGAGATCCTGGAACAGACTCGCGTGGAGATATAATGTAGACGTACAACTAGCAGTGTTGCAACATCGACCCTAATGAATAAGGGGTAGAGAAGATGAAGTATATTTTTGCAATTTGTGCTCTCTTATTTCTCTCATTTTTTTATGTTCAACGGGATCCCGGATATCTTTATTGATTACTTAATCAATAGGAGACAATTTGATTCACACGAGTTATTTCAACCTGATTACTTCAGAGTTATTCAGGGATCCTTCAAGGGTCAAATTTGAGGTCTACACTCTTCTTCACCTTTATCAATGGTGTTGGTTCTGTAATAAGTTACTCTCGGTTCCTATTATTAGCTGATGATTTAAAGGTCTTTAAAAAAAATTCTTATGATGATTGTTTACTCCTTCTGTAAAAATGAGAAGCGTATTCTGCAATGATAATCTAAACTTGAAACTTCGACAACGGTTAGTCAAATGTTACGTTTGGTCAGTGTTATTGCATGGAGTGGAATCATGGACCCTCAAAGTAAGTAGTATGAATGGACTGGAAGCATTCGAAATGTGGATGCACATGAGAATGCTACGAATACCCTGGACGGATATGGTCAGCAACACAAGGGTTCTTCAAAGAGCCAAAGTTGATAGAGTTGCTGACTAATATTAAAATCCGAAAGGTGTCCTACTTGGGTCATGTACTTAGAGGAGCAAAGTACAAATTACTGCACCTGATCATCCAAGGCAAAATAGAAGGCCGAAGAGGTGTTGGCAGGAGGCAAATCTCCTGGCTCCGCAATATATGTGATTGGACTGGCATAAGGGGCGTTGAAGATCTTTTTCAGGCTGCCAGGGACAAAGATATCTACTCTCAAGTGATATTCAACGTTGGGGGGACCTGACATGTCACTGAGAAGAAGTTTCTTTCACTTTTTAATGTTTAATGTAAAATCAATCCAACTTACATCATCTTTGACACCTATGAGATTCCTCTTGACTCTTGAAGAAGAACAGAAATGTCCACAAGAGCACCCGACCTTGCCCCTTGAGTTGTACATCTTGGTCAGTGAGAGCAGCTTCTTTAGTCTTGCTCCGACTGACACGATTCTGTCTCTACTGGGCACCACTTGAGGAAACGAATCCCTGTGCTCCGGACTCCTAGGATCGCTTCCACCAGGAGACACTTGGTTAAGTCCGCCAGATGGACAGTTGACTATCTTGGAAACCAATGGGAATCCACTGCCAGTTGGAGCTTCCTCAGGTACATGGGGTATTCTGTGATCTGGTGACATCATCTCTGGAAAAATAATATTTGAATGTTGAATTACACAGAAAACAAAAAATATACTAAACGCATTGATAGTTCTACATTGTTTATTTATTTAATCAGTGTACAGCACCGGTAAAAAGACTGTAAAATAGGTGGATGACTGCCGCTCAATCCTCGGAGATTCCTGTTTGCTTCTTGCGTTTTTGGTGAAGAGCAGGGTGAAGAGATTCCTCTTTGGCAGGTAGAAGTTTGTCGGAATACAAACACAGTAGACGTTCCAGTGGATGACAATATATTTTTTCTGTTTTCCGTTCCTTATGTTCAGCCCATCGCTTATCGTATGCCGTTACGGCTTGCAAGCGCCACGCATACCACAAATTTTCCATGCGTAGGGGGTGTCCGATCATCTATAGTAATAATTTGCAACGGTCACATATGAGGAACATTTTAATACAATATGTACAGGTATATAGTCACAAGCAATGGTAAAACACAGATGATACATTACAATACAACAATATAGAATAAGAATTTCACAATTTTACAAAATAAATTTCCTAATTTTTGTGAGGCATATGTCCGATACACTCAGTGACAGCTGTTTTGTCATACAATGGCCTTGTCAAACAGTGGGTGAAGCTTAGCTAAATGGCTATATATACACCCAAAAATGTTTACAATGATTACATTACATACGTAAGTACAATAATACTCGTATTTTAATTCTTAAATGAGTTTTTAGATGTACATATTCAGTATTGATTGTAAATGGATTTGGCAGTTAATATAATCTTTAATACTATATATAAGGATCTTAATTGTGTATTATTGTTACTTTGTCAACAGACAAATGTTTTAAAATGATTAAATCGAAATGAAATACTATGTTGTAAAGATACTTTCATTGCGAAGGGACTCAATTAAGAACGAACGTAACAATTCAATCACCCTAGAAAAATCCTAACCAAATAAATATAAAAGTGTTTAATTTTGAGTTTTCTAGAAGTTAGAAATCATATTTTATGAATTGAAAACTGTCAAAATTAACAAAAATATAGATCGAAATTCATTGATCGAAAATTTGAATAAAAAATCATGCCTTAACATATCGATTGCATAGGCACATTACATTAGCACATTTTTAGACACATACTTTGAATAAGTTAACAAGTAAAGACCCTATTTTAAAATCAGTGTGTCAATTACACTATTCAACACTGATTTTGCATCTGGCATAATTTACAGTGACCCCTCAATTTACGTGAATTCATTTGAACACAGTTTATTCAGTTTGAAACTAGAGGAATGGAAAAGAACAGCTGACTAGATAAATTCTTTATGCCATCAACATGGATAGTTGAAATAACTACAACTATAAGAGTGATAACTGTAACAATGGAAGATTTATCCAGCGAAAGAGATTCTGAATGAATCTATTGATCTATCAGAAATATTTGTAAAATCACAAACCTCAAAGGAGGTTAGTCTACATTGCGAGAATGAGTTTGCAAAGACTTACGAAATAAATATACATGCCTGAATGAATGCAGTGAGGAAGAGGATTGAGGAATGAGTGGAAGAAGATAGTTGGAGAAATTTTATCTGAGGGATAAGTAAGGAACATGAAAAACAGGAGTAGGTATGATGAGATGTATGGATGTGGACGAGGCGAGAGCAATGTGCATGGATAGAAAGACTTGGAGACCTGTCTTATCTGCCTATCCCAAAAGAGACATAGTGCGATGGTATGTATGTACAAACCTTTCTCTGTGTCATTAGAATCCTGGCTCATGTTGTGTGTGGGGGACATTAGCAGAGCCTCCACATCGGTGACCCTGTCTCCTTCCCCCTCTTCAGAACTGAAGGTTCCCGGCCCACAGGAAGAGACGGGGGGCTCCTTGGGGAGTGCTGACTCCAAGCCCTCGACAGAACTCTCCACCACTTGCTTCATCTGTTGTATTGTAGAGCTAGGAATAGGTGAAGAGGCTTCGGACCACCAGTATTCTAGTTGCAATTTTGACTCGTTGCCAAACTAAATAAAAAGACAATATTATTTATGCATTTCTATTTATTTTTCTTGCACAATTTGATGACCAAATTTCTCTAGTGGAATTTGATGACCAGATACTCCAACAGTAGCTATGAAATTATGTAAAAAAAAAAAACAAAATTTCGTAGAATAAGATTATGCGTACATGGGTGTGGGCTGAAAAACATATGTCATCCTTGTGACCAGGCTTGCTGTCCTATTCATAGCGACGTATCTCGATTGAGAGGATGTTATATTGAGATGAAAAAAATACCACTTCCTAAAATTAATATTGATGGGCAAAATTGAGAGTCAATGCAGAAACGGTACAAGGTTCCTGTTTTGGTTATGCAATATTTGTGAAGGGAAGACTCTTCAGACATTTGAGAAGCTGTTCCATGCCACCAATGACAGATATTTTCTCATGAGTGTTTACCAATGTTAGGGAGAACACACAGCACATGAAGAAGAAGAAAATAGGTAGAAATTGTATACTGAAAATTAAAAAAATCTCGAGAAAGGTAACTTCATATTTTATACTCTTCATTTACGATACCTCTGCAGTACTTACGTTGTACGGTCATCAAGCTAAATAATGTCAATTAATCAAAGTATTCTGACAGAAGTTTTTGAGTTACTAGACACATTTAATGATCTGCCTGTGAAACTGAGCATGGAAGGAATTTGGAGGCAATCAGAAGGAGGACTCTTTTCTACACAAGAAATCCATCAAGGCATCTTTGGGGTGGCACAATCATTAATAAGGAGTGGTAAAACTTACCATCAGGTACAAATCTCCAACGGTCAAGTCCGCAGCATCGTACACACTCCAGCCCTTCTTGATCTGTTGCAGCACAATATCTCGGTTCCAGGTCTTGCCTGACAGCTCAGGGACAACACCTGCCACCCTTCCAGTCCCCTCCTCTGGGCTGTCCATGAGGGAGGAAAGCTGCCCTAATTGGGTGCGTTCTTTCTTCGTTCGCTCATTTAATTTTGTCTGTAAATAAAGATAGTCCAGAATAGTATTTTAGTATGAAATTTTATATATGTGAGTAAAACCTGGACGTAGAAAAAGATATGCGTGCACTGAGAAGAATACAAAGGGTGAAAATGTATGACAGAAAACTGAATGAAGTGATTAGGGATAAATATGAACTTAAGGCTGATGTGTTGAGTAAGATGAAGAACACTCTGACATAGTTTGAGCATATAGAATGAATGAAGAAAGACTAACAAAACAAATACATAGTGAAGATGTGAGTGGTTCAATATTAGTGGATTCGATTCCAGAGTTAGAGTGCTTTGAAGAGTCTTCTTCTTCTTCCTCTTCTTTTAGGCCTGTTGGCCTGTTATGGTCCTGCATTATCGTTTCCCTCTTGTGACGTCGACTGCCAGCTGTTTTTCTTATCTTTTGGGAGGTCGTCCTGGAGGTCTGCTTGCTTGGGGGATACTCTCCCTGGCCATTCTTACGGCTCTTGGTTCCGCCATTCTGGATACATGTTCGTTCCAGACCCTTCATCTCTGTCGTCCCCATTTGACAATATCTTCAACTTCGCACATCCTTCGGATTTCTGTGTTTCATACTATATCACGAAGGGATTTGCCAGCGACACTCCTGAGTATGCTCTCTAAACATCGCTATAGGAATTATGCTTTTATTATTATTATAGATGTGGATGAGGTAAAGGAAGTATGCTGATAAGAAAGTTTGGCACTTTCTCCTCTGTGCCTACCCTAACAGAGAAATAGAATGAGGGAAATTTTTTATTAAAAAAGATAAAACATTTATTTTATATTTTGTATTCACCATTGGTTTCAAATACTCTCCGTCTTTCTCGTCAGGCGAAGATGAACTACATTATGCCTAAAATATATTTTTTACAGGAGAGGGGGAGAGTGGAGTGGTGGCTAAAAAGGGAACGGAAGTAGGTAGGCATCAAAAGGATGGCTTTTGAACGGGAAACATATTTAGCTGAGGACTATTAATGAAATTAACTTGGGTGTTAATAATGATGATCATTTATCAGGTAAATATGAAACTGAATTTTTTTTATAGAAAATACACATTTATTGTATGAACATGGAAAAAAATATTTTATTCAAAGTATTGCCCATCGCTAGCTACACATTTTTCCAATCTCTCTGGCAATTTGTGGATGCCACGCCAAAAAAACTGTTGCTCTTTTGAGGCAAACCAATCATCGAGCCATTTTCGTAAGAAGTGAAGCGCTGCTCAGCAAGTGCGTGTCCCATCGATGCAAATAAGTAGTAATCGGATGGAGCCAAGTCTGGTGAGTAAGCCGCATGCGAAAGTATTTGCCAACTGAACGCCTCAATCGTTTCCTTGACCGGTTTTGCTGTGTGCAATGGTGCATTATCATGAAGCAAAATCCCTTTGTGTTGCCTCTTTTGATATTCTGGTAGTTTTTCACACAATGCTTGGTTCAAATTCATCATTTGTTGTCGGTAGCGCAAGGTTTTAGCAGTTCATGATAGATAACACCCTTCTATCATGAGCTGCTAAAACCAAACACAGAGCATTGTCTTCCGTCCATAGCGATTTGGCCTTACAGTCGATGTCGCTGGTTTGCTTGATCTTGTCCACCCTTGGTCCACCCATGATCTTTTACGCTTAGGATTCTCGAAATATATCCATTTTTCATCAGCAGTCACAATTCGATGGAGAAATGATTTTCTTTTGTACCTGGTGAGCAGCATTTCGCAAGTAGTTTTTCAGTTCTCCTGCTGTCTTTTTCGGTTTTCATTTAGTTCATGTGGAACCTATTTTCCCACCTTCTGGATCTTTTCCGTGGCTTACAAACGTATGGAGACGGCTTCTCGTGTCACATTTAATTGAGCCGCGAGTTGTTGTTGCGTTTGAGCGTCATCCTCATCCAAAAATGCTTGCAATTCGGCGTCTTCAAACTTTCTCGGTGGTCTTCCACGTTCTTTGTTTCTCACGTCAAAATCGCCACTTTTGAAATTTTTAAACTACTCAAAACACTGTGATTTACCAAGAGCAGCATCATCATCATCATCATCAATGGCGCTACAGCCCATTGTGGGCCCCGGCCTCCTCCAGCAGTCGCTGCCATTCCCCCCTATCCTGGGATGCACTCCTCCAGCCCCTGATGCCAATCACGTTTGCATCATTCTGCACCCCATCCATCCACCTAAGCCTCGGTCTACCCACGCTACGTCTTCCTTGGGGCTTGGAAAAGAGTACTTTGTTAGGCATTTCCTCTTCTCCCATTCTTGCTACATGCCCCGCCCAACGTAGCCTCCCAATTTTGATGTATTTTATGATGTTGGGCTCTTTGTATATGTTGTATAACTCCTCATTATATCTCACTCTCCAAGATCCATTTTCCTGTATGGGTCCGAATATTTTTCTGAGTATTTTTCTTTCAAATATTAGAAGGGAAGATTCGTTCTTCTTACTCAATACCCAGCATTCAGACCCATATGTGAGGACAGGTCGTAGCAGTGTCTTGTAAATGGTAAGTTTTGTCCTTCTGGACAACAACCGAGATATAAGGTGTTTTCTCAGACCAAAGAAGCATCTATTTGCCATGAATATTCGACGTTTAATCTCGATAGATGCATCATTAACACTTGTCACTATGGATCCCAGGTAGGTGAAGGTGTTTACACGTTCTATTGTATGAGAACTTATATTAATCGTGGTAGGTGTCTGGTTATTACGGGGTGCTTTAGTGGCTATCATATATTTGGTCTTATCGGAGTTGATGCGAAGTCCCATTCTGTTTGCGGCCCTCTCCAACTGAACAAATGTCTCCATCATTGCTTGTGGGGATCTACCAATAATGTCAATATCATCCGCGTAGCCCAGTATTTGGCTTGATTTGTAGAAAATTGACCCATTTGTCTGTACTCCGGATTCTCTTACACACTTCTCTAGAGCCATATTAAAAAGTAGACAAGCTAGTGCGTCTCCTTTACGCAGTCCATTCATTGTGTAAAATGGTTCTGAGATATCATTCTGAATCCGGACTCTACATTGTGATTGGTTCATAGTGAGTCTAACCATCCTTATGAGCTTGTTAGGAATACCCAAGTCCTTCATGGCCGCATAGAGTTGAGAGCGGTTAATGCTGTCATATGCAGCTTTGAAATCGATAAAGAGGTAGTGTGTATCGACATTATACTCTAGGGTTTTTTCCAATATTTGACGGAGAGTGAACATCTGATCTGTAGTGGATCTCCCCGGACGAAATCCGCTTTGATATTGGCCTACCAGGTCTTCAGCGTACGGCAGCAATCTGGAGAACAGGACACCGGCAAAGACCTTATATGATGCATTCAGTAGGGTAATTCCTCGATAGTTGGCACATTGCATTGTATCACCTTTTTTGTGGAGTGGGTATATGATTCCAGTCCTCCAATCGTCTGGTACAGTTTCTGAGTCCCATGTTTTCTCCACGATGGTATGGATCATAGTGGTTAGTTCAGTTCCTCCGTACTTAAGTAACTCACCAGGGATATCGTCATGTCCTGGAGACTTATTATTTTTGAGGTTTTTTATGGCTGTTTTTACTTCCATTAGACATGGTGGTGGTATGTTTTCTTCGTCCTCAGCATAGGGATTCTCTGTATCAATGTCATCGGAATGGTTGTTATTAAGAAGTTCCTCAAAGTGTTCGGCCCAACGTTTCAAGATATCCACTGTATCGTTAAGAATTTCGCCATGTCTGTTTTTACAGGCAGTTACCCTTGGTTTATACTCTTTGCGCTGCTGATTAATCCAAGAGCATGCTCACCGTAAACTTCGACAAGCATTTGATGCGATTATGCAGCAGTTTTCTTCAAATGGTAACAGAAAATCAATGCTGTCCGCAAATCGTAGTTTTCAGGCACAAAAACAGACATGTTCAATGCTATGAAAACATACGTAGTTGTACTTGTATTGTTGTGAGTTAAGTCTTTGACAAATGTAAACACAAGAAAAATGGCACCAATTACGCGGTTTGACAGTCACTAATTTGACAACTAGAGCCATCTATGAGCAAATTCCGGTTTCATATTTACAGACCTGGTATATACAAATAAGCAAAAAAAAATATAGAACATACCTTTAAACCAGGAAACCGATCGATAGAAGGATTCTTCAAGTCATCATTTTGGTCCCTAATTTTAGGATCGTTTTCACCATCAGTCTCATTATTGTATTTGTCATCATCCTCCAATTCCGAGAGGAAATCTTTGTCCTTCTCAAAATCCTTATCGTCCTCATCACAGGGCATCACGAGGGCATTATCCATTTTAAATTCCATCATATCCATACCGTCATTGGCCGTTTCATCAATATCGAAAATGTCAGTTTTAATATCACAGTTGTCGGTTTCGGGTTTCCCTTTTTTTGATATAGACTCAAGGTCTCCACTGTCTTTCCTATGCCGCTTCTGACTTTTGAACCTGCCCCCTCCACCTTTGAAACCTACGCCATCTGAAAACAATTCGAGACTTTTTAAAGATGAAAACATTGCAATTAGTGGAATAACAAATTTATTTATTATCATATATTTTAAATATGGAGTCCAACAAAGATAAAGCCAAAACCTTTGATAAATAAAAACATTGTACTGTTTATAACCTTTGCATTGTATACAGTAAAACCTGTGGGGTTATTGCCATGTGGAAATTTCCCACCAACCAAAAAAATTTCCAACCAACCAAAGTGAAAATCAGACAGCAGCCCTTTTTACAATTTGATAGTAACTGAGATAGAACCCGCAATCCTCATGATAGAAGCCAAGGTGTGTTGCCAATTAAGCTACGAAAGAAGCATTATTCCAAATGTACCAAAGTGCAATTAATTTAGTGTTCCTGAATGGTGGTAATGTATTGGAAATTGTGACAAAAGTGTATTATGACATATGTACTCTCTAACCGACGCCTTCAGGATCCCTACCGGAGTCTGGCAGGGCTGTGTGTTGGCACCATTCATTTTTGTCATCATCATGGATTACCTTCTTAGAAAATCCATTGTGGATCCGTGTGGGGTGCCTTTACTACAGAGGCCAAACAATGAAGGCAATGTGGGGACACTGTACTATCTTGAATACGCAGATGATCTTGCCCTATTCAATGTTTCTGTGAGCGGATTACAGCGCAGTACAAGATTATGTGAAAATTCTTTGCGTCTCGGCCTTCGAGTCAACGCTGGTAAAACAGAATACATGTACAACGATGCATGTCCGGATGCAGGCGCGCTGAAGATGATTATAGGCAACTGGATCCCCCAGGTGAATAAATTCAGATACCTGGGTGCCACCATCACCTCCGATGGTGATCTCCGGACGGAGCTGCCCATCCGCATCGGAGCTGCCAGCGGGGCATTCAAAAACATGGATAGGATTTGAAAGGCGACTGGATTCAGCGTCACAACAAAATGCCGCCTGATTAACGCATGTGTCATCCCGATCCTCCTGTACGGCTGTGAATCTTGGCATCTCACCAATGCTCAAGAGCGCAAGATACTTAGTTTTCAAAACAGGTGTCTCAGGAGGATAACGATGCTGTACGCCGGCGCACCCGGCAGGGGTCTGTCGTCTCTATAATTCGGGAGAGGCGATGGTCCTGGATGGGACATGTTCTGAGAATGCCCGATGATAGTTGGCCGAGGAGAGCGGTTTTTCTGTCCATTGGAGTCCCGACGGCCTGGAAGACCCTCCCTCACGGTGTACCATTCCTATGACAAGGAAGTCAGAGCGTTAGGAATGTCGTGGAGGGAGATTACGAACACCGCCCAAAACCTCTTTGAATGCAGAAGACTGATGGCCTCCCTATGCTCCCTTGTGGAGCTTTAAAGGGTGTATTGATTGATCGACTATACAATGGAGGTAGGTGTTATTACGTTAGATTGGCAACGTATACCACAAGGAAGACACTGACCCTGCAAGGAAGGCTTTGTTCAGCAATCCAATGGAGCGTAAGAAAATGGGGAGACCAAAGCTGAGATAGCTGGACGGTGTGACACAGAACTGTCGCACACTGGGTATGACCAATTGAAAGAGGGATGCTGCTGAAAAAGATATGTGGAAGACAAGCAAAATTAAAAAATTATATATACAAAATGAGCTTACTCTGTAATCCATTTGCGTGGCTGACAGAATTGGCTCCTAATCTTTCCTGATATGACATGAGACAGATCCTTTGGCTAGTAACATGCTCACTCACGTTGATAGTCGGAAAATTTAAGTTCACGCCCGGTTTCGGTCCGACGTGCAGATACAGCTTCTTCTTACCCGTCTCATCCGTCTCCTGTTGATGTTGCTTATCGTCCCATTCTGTTTTCTTTTGAAAACTCTTATATACAGTCTCGAACATTTTTTGGTTGGGTATAATTTCTATTTGACTAGATGCTCTACTACAATTTTTCAGTTCGTCTACTTTATCGGTATTATCTAAATTTGCAGTCTTGGATGATTCTTCCGCGTTATCTTCCACCGTTTCGTTATCTTTACAATTTGAAGGAACATTATTTATAATATTTCTTTGTGCATTTTCGTCACTTGTCGGCGACGGCTCTTCACCTTTTGTGCACCCCGTGCTGTTTGTTTTAGGGTCTTTCTTATTTGCTGCATCTGTTGGTTTTTCGGCTAAATTTCCTACGCTATTTTTCAAATTGTGCAACTGTGTTAAAGTCGAGGTGTCATCTTCTAGCCTCAACAATGTCTGCAGCCCAGGGTTTGATAATAAATTAATCTGAGAATCGAGGGTGTTGTACGCACGAAAAGAATTCTTCCTTCGTACATTTGTTGATTCCGCCTGGGTTAAAAGAAATAAATGTCGTTAAGGATAATATTCTCATGATGTGTTACTTATAAAACGTAATATTCTGTTTTGTATATAAATAAATTTCAATTTTAATTACATGTCCAAGATGTTTTTATCACTTTTTTTTTATTTTTAAATTAGTTGAGATATGTTTTCAGGTTTCATCGCTATTTTCATTAGAACTTTTTATCTTTATTTTTTTATATAGTTACTAAACTGTGAAGACTGTTGCAGTCTTTTTCCACGTTCACATTTCATGCTATTGTAGAATATCATCTTAATAGATTTTGATACGGTTTTGTTGGAATAATCTGTTACAATACATACGTACTATCAAGCCGTCTCCCTACTGGAGTAGACTTTCCTATCTTGCAAATATTATTAGCCTATTCTACATCCATATAGCTCTTACGATTTCTCTAACTCTACATTTCCTTCTATCTTTCTTAATTCATTAATTCCACATGCGTAAATAAATCATGTAAGTGTTCCTTTTTATCTTACTTAACATAAGTTCACATTCATGCCTAATCACTTAATTCCGTATTCTGTCATACGAGCACATTGCTCCCCGTGTATTCTTTTAAGTGCACGTATTTCTACAGCATTTCTTTGGTTCTTTACAGTCTTATCATACACTTAATCCAACCATAATCTACCACACCTGCCACTTACATTTGCACTGTATATTTTTATATTAGTCTTTCTGCATTCATTTGTTTCACATGCCCAAACCATCTCAGAGTGCTCTTCTTCATCTTGTAGCGAACGTGCGTGCGGTCACTGAACCCACTGAGGCGATCTTTGGCCGCTCGGTCATTGAAAGGAATGCGAGACAGCACTGGGCGAAGGACGCCGCGCGGTTATTGAACTCACTAGTAGCGAACAGCGAGAGCGAGACACCGAGATATCTCTTGCCTCTCCTACAGACCCTAGTATGAAATGTATATGGAACGCGTGACAATAACCATGTGTCCGGCGAAGCGAGACGGTGACATGTTCTGCGCCGTTCTATACATTATAAATACAGACGCTTTCAATAAACTCTCTCTCTTTGCTTATCTCGATCTCGACGACTTTCATTCAAACAACCTCATCCTTCTATGCGAAACACAAGTCCCTAAAATCTTATTCAACACATCTACCTTAAGTTTACGTGCATCCCTAGTCACTTCATTGCGTAATTCTGTTATCCATTGTTACCCTGGGTATTTTTCTAAGTGGACGCATTTCAATAGCATTTATTCAGCTGATTTAAAAAAATGCAAGAAATTAACTTTATTGAAAAGCAAATTATTTTTATGAATGGGAGACAAACTGAGGATTTAAGTAAAAAATTCATTGTATGAAGTATACAAGAAGTAAATTCATTTTCTCAAAATCATTTTTGATACACTTCTGCTAGGTGTATTACCAAACCTTTCATGGTTACAAACTTGAAGAAATTAAATTTTCAACGTTAACTTGGAGTGATTACATACACAATAAATTAAATTATAATTCTCCAACACATCTATGAATTTCAGAGATGCTACAAATAGTGTAAAGGATACAGTCTCAGGGACACGCCACCGCCTCTGCAGCAGTCGCACCAGGAGTTGCAGACGCAGTGAGGGTGGTGCGGGAGCAAGCGCCCGGGGGTTGTGCGCCGCCCCTTGCACCCGTGCCCAGGCCTCGCAGTCTCGCGCGGACAGCACTACCAAAACGCGGGCTGGCAGGCGCACCTGCTCATCCCAATCTGAAAAATAATAATTTATTCAGCATAAAAAAACATCTATTTCATTTATTTATTGATAATATAACCAAGACTTAAGTGTTCCGAATGTATTAAATTGAATGTTAACAATTTTAAACAGAATTGTGCACTCAGTGTTCTGAACTGTAATTTTTCTGTGTTCATCTGTAATGCTTCCGTATTAAGAAAAACAAAAATCTTATATATACATGTTGATAACATGCACACATTTATTTAGAGTAGACATATCTACATATTAAAAAATAATAACTAATTGACTGCCTTGACAATGAATGCGCATCATGAGATTTAGCAACATTGCACACCATATTCCAAGTTACGAAGACGGCTGGGATCGACCAAAAATTGATTAGCGATCGACCTGTTGGCCATCCCTGTTCTACGACATTTATTCTGCAGTTAAGTTGGTAGTAAAATACTCTTGTGGACTATCATCTTAGCTGATTTTGATACTGTCCTATATGAGTAAATCTGTTTTAGTGCCACATTAACTTTGTTTTCTATCGTAACTCATAATTCTTCCATCAACTGAGAAAATGCTACCTAAATACCAGAATCTTGCTCTGATCTTACCCATATATCACATTTACTTTCCCTTTTGCACATTTTTCTATCACAATGGTTTTTAATCAATAGCTCAATAAATTTATTTATTTAGTTTAAATCATTTTATATTTGTTGGAAATGTTCTAATTTTACTACCAATTTAAAGACAGAAAATTCAGAGACAGAATTAGAAACTCAAGTAAGCCAACGTACCATCCAGGTGATTCAGCCTCCTGAGTGCCCGACACACGGGCGTCCTTACCCTGAGGGTCCTCCCCCTCGCCCTCACGGCCACCACACCCTTCGTCACCAGCTCGGGCAGCCTGCCCGCCATTTTAGACGTGATCCCGGACTCCAGTCGTTTCCTCATCTCACCGTAGTTTATTAATGCGTACAACTCCTGCACCACCTTTTTAACATCTGAAAATATGAAATGTATATTACATAAAGAATATTTTTTTTGACACTGTCTTGAAGATGAAAGATGCAACGTCTTCGAAACGTCAACCACATAAATTGGGATGGTTCTGCTCCTCCATATCTCTCCCAGCTTTGACACTTCACTATCGTTATCGCAATAAGAAGAGTAAGTGCAGTAAGATATTTTGAGAGTGTATTAGTATAATAATAATTGTTATTATAGGTATGTATGTATAGGAAAACACAATATATCGTCGCCAATACTGCAAGAACACTTAGGATTGCCCAAATTTTACAGGGGAGACAAAAAACAATTTTTCTGCAAAAATATAATAAAATAAAAACATCACTTGGTATTGCAGTTGATGCGTTCCGCATTGAAAACAAATATATGTGTTATTGCAAAAGGAAGTCAATAATACAAGAGATGACAAAAAAGTTACTTACACCAATAAATCGAGTTAACACATCGATCAATAAGTCCCGGGACTAACTACTAAAATAAAATTTGTTTGCCAAAATTCTTCTTTATTCATCAACATAGTCTCCTTCAAGAGCGATACATTCATTCCTTTCGCTTTCCTAACTTTTCTATGCCAGCTGTGTAGAACGATTTATCTTTGGTTTCAAAACAGGCATTAGTTTCGGCATCACTTCTTGATTGGAGCCAAATCTCTTTCCCTGGAGTATCTTTTTGAAGAGTGCGAAAAGCCAATAGTCCCTGGGGGCTAAATCTGGAGAATGCGGTGGCCATCGTTACCATCGACTTGTGACACGGTGCATTGTCCTGATGAAAGAGAATTTTTTCTTTTTTATATGGGGCCGTTTTTTTTGCAATTTCTGCCTTCAAACGCTGCAATAACGCTATGTAATATTCGCTATTGATGGTTTTTCCCTTTTCAAGGTGATCGATGAATATTATACCATGCGCATCCCAAAATACGGGGGCCATAACCTTCCCAGCCGACTGTTGAGTTTTTGGTCGCTTTGGACGACTTTCACCGGCTGCTCTCCACTCAGCTGACTGCAGATTTGATTCCAGAGTATAGTGGTGGATCCAAGTTTCATCCATTGTCACATACCAACGCAAAAACTCCTGTTTATTTCGCGTAAACAGTGCCTTACAGCGCTCTGAATCATCGATGCGTTGTTGTTTCTGTTCCATTGTGAGCAAACGCGGCACCCATTTCGAAAAAAGCTTTTTCATGACCAAATGTTCATGCAAAATAGTGTAAACACTACCAAATGATATCTTCAGGATGTCAGCTATCTCACGCAACTTTATTTTGCGATTTTCCATCACGATTTTGAGGGTTTTTTTTATGTTTTCTGGTGTAATAGCCTCATTTGGACGACCAGAGCGTTCAGTGTCATTTGTGTCTGTACGACCGCGTTCGAAATCAGCATACCACCGACAAATGGTTGTTTTCGATGGAGCAGAGCCCGAATAACACTTTTCAAGCCATCGCTGAGTTTGAACGGTATTTTTTCCCATTAAAAAGCAATGTTTTATCAACACACGAAATTCGGTTTTTTCCATTGTTTTGAAAATAGCAAAAGTAGCATCACTAAAACCACTGCAACTCAATGACACAATGTCGGAATGTCATGAAAGTTTGACACGTAACTTCTAAATGTTTTACTAACTGAAAATGGTATGGATTTGTTATTAGAGGCGCCATCTGTTGGTTAGTCCCGGAACTTATTGATCGATGTGTTATGTGTTCTTGCAATATTGGCGACGGTATATCGGATTTGGTAATATTTTTTTGGATCTTAGAATGTATCTCCCTATCTCTAGGATGATAGGGGGCGGGTGGTTACTATACAATTGGTAAAAATTAAAATGGTTTTCTGGAAAAGAAGAAAACTGTAAAAAATACAGAAAAACAAACTAAATAGAAACAAATAGTTGAACAATACAATACTCACTATCGCTGAACTTGATGTGTTTGGAGACCTTCTGCCACGTTCTGTAATAGAATGTGCTGACCTGATGTTTGGCTTTCGTGGCGGCATCCGGCACCCCTTTCCTCTTCATCTTGTTGAAAATGTACGCTGTGATGGCGTCAAAGTCTTTGCCGTATTCGTTCAATGCCTCGAAGAAGAGGTTCTTTTCATTGGCAGACCATAGTGCTTTAGGTGTTCGCCGCTTTACGATTTTGCTTTTGCTGATTGTTTGTTTTTCGGTTGATATCTTGGATGCTGTTATGGTTTCCTCTATTTTGTCCCCATCCCCCCTCAAAGAATCTGAAAAAAAAAGTTACAGTGAGGAAAGAAGGTATAGCACTATTTTGTAACACAAGAAAAAAGGTTCTTTTTATGACAGGTGTTTTCAATATTTTTCATGCCATGTTTGCACTACCTAAAAAAGTAATATCACATTTGAAGATGAGTAATTCTAATTTTTATTTTTTGGACCACAGATTGAATCACACGCAGTAGTGTGGGTGAACAAATTGAACTAAAAAAATAAGCTTTTAACCTTTCCTTCCCTGTGTTGGGTATCTTTTACACGTTGCTTCTAATAACTATCAATATCTCTATAAATATAATAAATACAAGGTTAAGATTTTAGGTATTCCTCCATAATATATTTACGCATTGATTTAAAAAATAATATTAATAATAATCAGAATTTATCGACTACATCGTAAGTATTTCATGAATATCGGAAACAAATTCGCATTTAAACGCTGTGAGTGCCTCGATCTTGGGTCTTGACGATAGGTGAAAAGTATGCGGGAAGCGCGACACTATATTCGCATCTCACTTTTGCATACGTCACTGAATAGCGAGGAGCGCAATTGTCTCAACCTCGCAAGTGTAAGCCACGCCCGAGTTAGCCACCAACCCTGCCGCGCCGCAGTAGCTGTTGAGCTGGCAACGAGACTAGACCTACGCCCGTTCCGTGAGCGGTGCCAGATGGTTTTTTAATGTTTTCAGCAAATAAATCTCAATTATTATAATTTTTAACTTCAATTATAATTAATTAAGGGGATTATCTATGAATGTTCTTATTTTTCCGATTTAAAATCGCTAATTTTTGATCGCGTACTCACTACCCAACACCGGAACACGCGTTTCATTTTTATCACCGTAAGGGAAGGGTTAACTCAGTGCCTCAAATGCAAATAAAAAAAATTGTCAACAGAAGAATAAATCTCAATTGTGAACATACACAGAGATCTTTGTATTTTGTCTTTCTTTCTTACTTATTGCGATCCACAGGTCTGCCTGTGGATTCAGGCGATTCTATAATGAAAATCATAAAGTCTATGATGAAGATTAAGAGAGCTACATGTCAGATGCGACCGAGTGATGGACGCATCACGATTACCCTTCACCACTGCTCCCCAAAGTGAGGAGTATAGACCAATCTAGTTTTTCTTAGGATTCTTCTTCTATTCCTTTAGATCACTTTCAGGTGACTCATCGCTCACTTAGCCATCTGGATCCTGCGCATTATCTCCTCATTGCAGGAATCCTTGTCAGTGATGAAGGAGGCCAGATAAACAATATAATGCACATGTTCAAAATCCTGCAACTCATTATTTCTAGTTATTATGCAGAATAGTTACTTGTAAAGTATGTCAAAGTAATTAATCAACAAGCTTGAATTTATAAATTTACAATATTCTGCGTATTTACATATACAACTGGATATATAGAAATGGGGTGACAATACATCCTTGGTTTTTTTTAGTAAATCCATATTATTACAGTGGGATCTTTGAAAAAAAAAATTATACTGAAGTGTAACATTGTATTACACTTTCATTGTATACGGTACAAACTGGTAGATTTATTGTCAAGTGGCAATCTCTTCCAATCAACCAGAAAGATGTTAACGAAAGCGTATGTGAACAGACTGGAACCCTTTTTTAAATCTGGGTTACAATGGGTCTCAAACCAGCAACATTTGGACATGCACCATACCAACTACGCCGTGGAGGTTTCCTTGATAGTTTTAAAAACACAGAGGTATCAATTTTGCAACTATAGTGTCTTAAATGTATAAAAATGTCAAAAATACCATTTTATAGTTTTAAAATAACAAAAGTATCAATATTTTCACTTGGGTGTCTTAAGTGTATACAATTGTCAAAAATGGCACTTCATGGTTTTAAAAAAAATGGAAGCGTATTACCACTTTGGTGTCTTCAAATGTATACAATTGTCAAAAGTGCCAATTTATAGTTTTAAAAAACACAGAAGTATCAATATTGCAACATTGGTGCATCAAGTGTATAAAAGTAAAAAAAATACCATTTTATAGTTTTAAAATAACAGAAGTGTTAATATTTCCACTTGGGGTCTTGAGTGTATACAATTGTCAAAAATGAAACTTCATGGTTTTTAAAAATAGAAACGTACTATCATTTTGGTGTCTTAAATGTATACGATTATCAAAAATGTTGATTTATAGTTTTAAAAAACACAAAAGTGTCCATATTGCATATCGCAACTTTGATGTCCTAAGTATATAAAATTATCAAAAATGCAACTTCAAGTTTCAATACATCCATTTTGGTATTTTAAATGTATACAATTGTCAAAAATGCCACTTTTAAACACATTTAAACACATTTAAAATGTGTGTCAGTATTCAACTTTGATGACTTAAACGCAGAGAAAAATGGGAATTGAACCAGAGACCCCGGGATTACTACTAGAACACAGAAGTCTGCGTATAGAAAAGTATTCCTTCAGATAAATAAAATAATTTATCTAGAATAAGTTTTATACAATTACTCTATTTCATCATTTATACATTCACAAGATTAAAAATAATTTCGATTTTATAAAAAGAAGATAATTTCTACATAAAAACTCAGAAAATGCTGCTAAACTCCCTAAATTGATGAAATGTTGAAGATCAAAAACTAATTCTAGCATTGGATAGCAATGAATTGATAGAAATGGAGACGTGAAAGTGAATATCAGTAATACTCCACACATCCCAAAACGCTTTTCAGTTTTTATGAAATCAATCTATTTATTTAAATTTAAAAAGTACATTTCAAGAATGTAGTTTGCAAAAGGTTACCTGTTTTTAACCTCTGAACGAGTATGGCCATACAGCTAACGAATTTTTACCTCAAGAGAGTATGGACGTACACGGTACATCCGATGTTTTTATTCCCGAATACATGAATTTATCCAACAGACATGGCTCAAATGTCTTTATCTATTCTAATATTTTGTACATGGCGGCCGCAATTACGTTTTTTATATTACTTACAAAATTAATTTTTTCTTTTGCTTACAAAATCTCATTAGCTTAAAGGTTAATTGTTTTATCGTAGTTACAATAAATATAAAGTTAAGGTTTAAATATGAATCGGTGCCACGGACCTTTTAGTAAAGCAAAAGTGCATCAATAGGTCGGCGCATTGGGCCTATAAGAATGAAATACTTGTAAGGTAATTTTTTATATATAATATATTATTATTATTAAGAGATAATTAATATAGCACAATTAAATAAGATATCTCACCTAAATAGCACTTTAATTAAAATAAGTACAGTACCCGGCGGTAAGTAATACACATCGGGCTTAAGAAAGAAACTGTCAGCCATAATCGGCTAACTTCGGCTTTGTAGAGCGTTTACATTTGATCCACCCTCGTAAATATATACTATGTTGCTATCAATTAACCTTTATTTATTTATTTAGTTTACAAAGCATATCCTTAATTATAGTGTTTTTACTTAATTTTAAAGTATTCCTCGTTCTACCATTCTTTATTTTGTGTACTACGCAAAACTTGGTTGTCGCACTGATTAAGTGTTATAAAAAATTCTAATAATTACCTTTTCTCTGTGTGTTAGCCGAGACCTCTCCTCCGCACTGGCTTGGTACAGCAGCTCCCGAGTCTAGTTTCATCTTCTTGATGACCCTGGCACTGGTTCTGACGGCCGGCCCACCAGCCTCACCCCCTCCACTCACATTGTATGTGGTCAGCGAACCCAGCAACTCTTCGTCGGCTGCTTCTGGTGTATCCACTGGCTTCGAAGACATCTGCAACATTTGGAATTATGAATACTCGAAAAAATTGTTATACAATTTCTGGAAAATTGTATCTATAGTAAAAAAGGAAAGCTTGCTATTAATAATAGAATCTCGATACCAAAATTAGGATATGCAAAAGAAACTTGAATATGGAAAAAATTATGAAAGTACGATAAATGCGGTAGAAATGAAAGTGTTGAATAGAATGTACAGATAGCAAGGTACGCATTTATAAAACCTGTGTGCAACCTATCCTCACATATGGCATCGAAGCGAGGGCGGACATTGTCAAGACCAAAAGTATGCTAAGGACAACAGAAATGAGAACTCTATGTGCTATTGCTGGGAAGACTTTGCGTGATCGTATAAGGAACACCACAATCCGAGAGGTCTGTGAGGTCCAAGATGTGGTCAGATGGGGACGACACTGGTACCAACATGTACAGATAATGAATTCCACAAAAATCGCATACATAGCTCTTCACGGGGTACCGGATGGACGGCGCCCACCAGGGAGACCCCCGAAACGATGAAGAGATAGCTGGAGCTCAGCATCGCAAGAGGATAATCCTGTAATAACAGACTCTTGAGTCTACAGAAAGTTGAAGAAGAAGAATAGAATGTGTGTAAAACAGTCTATACAGATTGAAAGAAAATGCAGTACTTACGATAAAGAAAGGTGAGATGGTTCAACCACATGGAAAGAATGAGTGATAAACTATGTAAATAGTATAGAAAATTTGAGAAGGTTTAAAAAATGTGGCATGCTCAAATTGATCAAATTCTGAAAGTGGGAAGAGTGTAAATGTGGCATGATCAAATTAATCAAATTCTGAAAGTGGGAAGAGTGAAAATGTGGCATGCTCAAATTAATCAAATTCTGAAAGTGGGAAGAGTGAAAATGTGGCATGCTCAAATTAATCAAATTCTGAAAGTGGGAAGAGTGAAAATCTTTTATAATAGAAACGAAAGATGTGCGCAGTTTTTGGTATTTCCGTTATTCGAACCGGATTATCAAACTCCCCGATTAACGAGGGTTTCCTGTATTTTTTTTAAATATAAGCAAGTACTATGTGTATCCAGAAAGTAAGTGTACTGAGGCTCTCACGACCGGATGGATTTTATTTTCGACATGTTGGCTACACTTCCGTGTAGCCTGACCCTTCCCCTCCGCAATGAGACCGGTTTGAGGTCAGTACGTTGAAAAGTGTCGACGCTACATCACGTTTCGTGAAAAATGTCAATCCAATCTCGCGCCAAGTGCGAAATACGCGGCGTCATCTGTTATCTCGTTTGGAAGGGAAAACCTCCGGTTGAGGTTTATAATGAGGTGAAAACTGCATATGGTGATAAAGCTATGAATCGTACGAGTGTGTACAAGTGGTGTCGCGAGTTTAAAAACGGTCACGTCATACCTCTTCACCGTCCGCCAAAAAGTTCAAAACCACAATTTCAGCCAAGAAAATCATGGCATCCGTGTTTTGGGACTGTCAAGGCATAATTTTAATTGAATATATGCCTCAAGGGGAGACCATCAACTCTGCAAGATACTGTGAGACCCTAAAAAAATTGCGGAGGGCGATTCAGAACAAGAGGAGAGGCATGCTGACAAAGGGAGTCTGCCTGATGCACGACAATGCCAGACCACACACGGCCAACGCCACGAAGGAACTGCTCGCCTCGTTTAAATGGGATGTCCTGAACCATCCCGCGCATTCCCCAGACCTAGCACCTTCAGATTACTATCTCTTTACCTCCCTGAAGCTGCACATGGGTGGAAAAAGGTTTTCAACCGACGAGGAGGTAAAGGAGGAGATGGAGAAGTGAACGGAGGGGTTGGCGGGAAACTACTTCGAGGAAGGCATCAAAAAGTTGATACCCCGCTTCACCACCTGCATTGAGAGGAATGGCGACTATGTCGAAAAATAGCTTACATATGTACTACGGTACCCACATAATTTTTTTGTTTAAATAAAAAAAACTGTAACCTACAAAAATTCAGTACACTTACTTTCTGGATATGCCTCGTATATACAATGAGCATTAGCATTACTTTCAAATAAGCTGAAAATATTGCAGTTGAATGTAATCCAATGTCACATGCTCTACCAATACTGTTCAACATCACCCGGGTGATTGAATAATCACTTATTTGCACAGAGGCCTAGTGATTAGCATGCTTGATAAGCACTCAAGCGTGGTATATGCTATTCCCAGAGTGGCCTTTTAATTTCAGGCCTTTATTTATCTGATTTTTGGTTGAAGCTAATAGATTTGATAAAAGTAATCTTTTTGTAAAATTCTTGGAGCGCTCTTCAAGCGACAGTTGAAGAAAGTGTTCCAGTCTGTTACTTTTATATGTAGACTTTTTAACAGGAGAATACAGAAGAAGTGCCATCGTTGTCGTTGCTGGGCCTCATAGTCAAGGATCTCCTCGCAATTTCAACGTTAATTCAGTTAGAAAGCGCAGCTGTACCGGGGAGATTTCATCTCTATCTTATTTTTTCTCCTTTTTAAATGAGTGAGCTGTTGCACACCAGCAAACTTACCTGCCACACCGGTGTACTGGATCTGATGGCACACCTGAAGTGGGACCATTTGAGCACACTGGCATGTTTTTTTCCCTTTTTTAAAAAGAATATATATGATCAAAGTCATGGCACGAGGCATTGTCTATCGCAGGGGTCTCCAAACTTTTTAGCCTAAGGGCCACACTGACTCCTCCACTAAGTCCCAAGGGCCAAGACCTAGCTAGCTCATCATACCAGCATACTGTAGTTTTAAATTACGCGCAAATTTTCGTATTGGGACTAGCCGGCGAGTGAGATATTTATGGAGCAGGGTGCGGGGGTGTACTCCGCTCCGTTCGCAATTTCAGTTGGTACTTACGGGGAAGTGTCAAGGACATTTCATTGCGGCAGAGATAGCCGGTGCGCGTAAAACGAAATACAGTGCGACTTGTGTGTTTTGTGACTATAGTCGTTAAATAAAAACATCTGATTATTATTTTGTATGATTTACTTCCGCGAGCACCACCGGATTGGTGGTGCTCGCGGACCGGAGTTGGCCCGCGGGCCGTAGTTTGAAGACCCCTGGTCTATCGTATATTATCAGTATTAGTGACAGTTTTGGGCCAAATATTTTTCATAGTTTAGAAACCGTAAAACGTCGGTCGCCTTCCATATCACGAATGGCGTTGATGTTCTGTTCGGTAATGCTCGTCCGTGGGTGACGATCATGGCTCTCGTTTTCGACCCCTTCACGGTCTTTCATGAACTCATTATGCCAGGCAAACACACGGGGCTTTGACAGTGTTTGATCCCCGAACTATGCCATCAGTCTCCGCAGAATTTCGGCCGGTTTTACGTCCTCACGAGCAAGAAACTTGATAATTATGCGTTGCGGAATCGACGGGTGCACCTCTTTCTCAGACATCGTGTGCCATACTAATGACAGAATCTCTCCCCATTCCTGATATCCCCACCCAACGCTCCTCAAGGCAACCGCGCGTTCCGTTTAAAATTACGCGCTCTAAAACAAGTCTCATTTATATTTGATCCACCCTCCTACCTAGGTATTGTCCTCACGAGCAAACATATATCGGCTACGAAAATAAAAGTATTTATTTTAATATGCAAAAACAAGTTTATTAATCTCTGTATATTCTCGTAGAAAGCTGAGATAAAACAGGGATTGTCAATCGTATCTTCAATCATTCATACCAAGTGCCCAAACCATATCTTCCTTTGTATCACGGGATGTCCCTTTTAAATAGAGGCTCGGATATTGACATCTTGAATGAAAATGTTTCTTAAGAAAGTATTTTGAGCTATTGTATTAGATAGTTTGGACATGTGAGGTATGCGTAAGAGTCAGACCGAGGAAAACGTAGCTGAACCAAATGGACCAGATTTTGAAACAAGGTAAAGTAAGAAGAATAATAGAAAATTGTGCATGACGAGATATATAAATGTAGAGACGAAAGTTGTGTACTTGGATAGAAAAGTTTGTAGATATGTTATCTCTGCCTACCCCGCAAGGGACACGGCGTAATATGTATATATTTTGAGGTTTCTTAGTAATGGGAGTTAGTTGTTTCGACTTAAAAAATATTTCTCGTTTATTTTTTTCATTTCTTTTTACTGTATATAACTATTTTTTTTCATTTCTTGTTACTGTTAATTATCTTTAAACTTTGTTATTAGGTTGAACCTGTATATTTTATTTTATTAACGACACAAGTGTCTTTATATACAAATGAACATGTGACAGGTTATAAAGTACTTAAAATTATTGTCAAATAAAACAAAACTTTATCTTAAACTAACATGAAGATACAAAAAACAGTAGTAATAATAAATTACAGTCATCGTTATATAAGCTTTATAAAATATATAAGCTTTATAAAATAAAATATATTTTATAATTTGTTTTGTAATCTCGACGTGGCCCAGATATAGTATATCTGTGGCGTTATGGCAGAAGTTGATATGTCAGTTTTTTTGTCATTTTGTGTTTATTCTCCCAATTTATAGAAAATATTTCTCAGCGAGTTGTGGCAAAACTTGGTGTGTCAGTTATTATCCAAACAATATTGTTTGGATAAACTTAAAAAATGCTTATTTGTACTGATTTTGACAGCTTATCAAAGTTAATAGTGCTTCTCCTGTAAACTAAGGTAAAACGAGCATATCAACTTCTGCCATAACCCCACAGATATATACCCGCACCAGCACTGGTCCGCGGACTACAGTTAGAGTAGTACTGCCCTAGAGATATCACGATTGAATAGAATAAGTGTATAATATCTTAGAAGCACTCTGCCAAGGAAGTCCAGTTGAGACTGACTCAGATTGCAACGAGCAAATAAATAACGCGTTGTCCACGTGTGCTACAAAAAACCTGTTCGTGTACGATACCTGCAGAGTCCTTTGCAAAAGCGCTCCGTGTGCTAAATACTTGCAGAATTATTATATCATAATAAGAACATAAATGTACTTGTCATGGCTAAATACCATAATATGAAGTCCAAGTTCAAAAACCAGGTGTTTTCAAGTCTAGAAATGATGCAATAATTAATTTAGCCCAATTCTCCTTCATATATATTCGCGAAAATTTCCAGTATCTTTCAGAACACGGCCATTATCTTCGATTACGCGAAGAGAGACTTCTTTGCATAACAACATATCACACCACATTTCATATGTCTTCATTTACGGTTCACTCAGCGCAACAGGTACTCGTTCATGGTCGTGCGGTAACGGTTCGAACCCCGCGCTGTGCTACTCCCCTCGAATGAGACAGATATTTTTTCCGCCTAGTATTCGGGGGTATAAGGATACCGTGACTTCGGTCATATCTATTCTTTAAAAAAAAAAGGCCAGTGTGCTCCGATCGTCTCACTTCAGATATGCTATCGGATCCAGTACAGCAGTGTGGCCTGTGAGTTTGCTGGAGTCCAACGGCTCACTCACTTAAAAAAAAACTCCGCGGCACACCTTAGCTTTCTAACTTAATTGACATTGGAATGGCGATGGGATCCCCGAATACTAAGCCCAGTAATGACGACCACTCAGCGCGATTGTAGAACGAATTTCCAAGATTTATCAGGTGTGCACCATCCTTGTTTACTACATTTAACGTGTTCCTCGCGGGAAGCCCAAACGCCTGTGATCTGATCTGTAGCATTCCTTTGTGTATTTTACGTAATGTTTAGTTTATCTCCTTTATTTAATGAGTCTCCTTAAGAGTAATGACTATTATTTATTATCAGAAAATTACTTGAATGTCATGTTTACTTGGTGTTGTAATCAAATATCAGTGGTTCTAAACAAAATACGCGTTTAAACTTAGAAATTAAAAAACGCCGAAATTGTGCCGCGCACAGGATTCGTGGAATTTGATTTTTAACGCGGTGTACAGGTTAAGTGAGAATTGAAAAAAATAATTACATTACTCAGAACATCCTTTCATCCTAAATCTTCCTCTTTTATCCTAGAACGAATTACTTTCCTTTAATTCTACAATTATTGATACAGATTAGTTATTTGTTTTGAAATTTTACTTTAATTTAAAAGCATTTTTTTTTTGTAAAAACTGTCATGGATTAAAACAACAGTTTGATGTGTCCAAGGTGAGCTGGTTGGTTGGAAGAAATTGATGTACAGCAATAAGCTCGCCAGATGTATCATATTTAACTATGTACAAAAAATAATGTATTTTACAAAAAAAAAATTAACACTAGAAATGCAGTCAGCCACGGTACAATGTTCCCACATAGAAATTACTTGACTAACCATACAAAAAATGTTTATCTACACAGCACAGCTGTTAAGAGAAAGATCTAAGAATTAATGTTGCGAAATTCAAAATCATGTTGATAGAAAAGTAAATATGGTTAATTTATATTATAATATATCTTTGTGATCCGAAAATGCCAGTAAAGTTAAAAGGAAAAGTATACCAAACGATTGTCAGACCCGCACTCCTCTATGGCTCCGAATGCTGGACGATGTATAACTCGTACTCTAGGCAACTAGAAACTGCTGAAATACGCATGCTAAGATGGTCAGCAGGTGTGTCCCTAAGAGACAAAATAAAAAGCTCACGCATTCGTGGAAGCCTAGGTGTTACAGACATCAACAGCAAGATAGAGGAGAGGCGATTGAGATGGTATGGGCACGTTGGACGCAGAGCACCCGATCTCATTGTGAACCAGGCAATCTCCGCGGATCTTCTTCGAATAACAACCAGAGGAAGACCAAAGAATTCATGGGTGGTGCAAAAAGATAACCTGATGCAGAGGCACGGCCTGGGGGACGTAGTCCGGGACAGAAGAGCATACAACCTGAGGACGAGGAGAGCTGACTCCAACAGTCTTCGCAAACAATGAGTTGTGATGGAGCCAGGGAGAAGAAATAATATTAGGCCCTAACGACGGTTCTTACGCTGATAATTTCGAAATATCCGTATAAAAAACTAATTGATGGAAAATTTTCAAACTGAGAACGGGAGAAAACTGTATTCCAAGTGCGCTGATGTCGCCCATGCGAATAGAACTATCGAGATCCTATGAAGTGGACATCACTTGACACTGGCGTATACTCCTTCATATACAGCTCACGGCCAATATTCAAAAAGAATTTGAAAAAAAAAACAATACGAATTACGAACTGTCAAACGATCTTCATTATTTCTTATAACACGTGAAAATAATCGTATATAACGTGAATATAATAATACAATAGTATATTGATACCAACTTTGATGTATGGGAGTGAAACGTGGACGAGGAAAAATACTGAGGAGCCGAATTAATGCATGCATTGAGAAAAATACACAGAGTGACAATGCATGACAGAATTCGGAATGAAGTGATAAGGGATGAATGTGAATTTAAGGCTGGTGATGTGTTAAGTAAGATGAAGAAGAGTAAGCCAGATTAATCGTATAAGTTGTATGATAAGGTGCATGGATGTAGAAGAGGCTAAGGATGTATGTTTTGAAAGTTATATGTGTATGTATACTGAATTGTTAAATTTTTGGAAGAGGTCGATAGGAAACTAATATATATTCAAACCGAGCAATATCAAGAACTGCTAAAATAATTCGCAACAGCGTATTAGTGCCAACATTGATGTGTGGGAATGAGACATGGACATGGAACAGAATGAAAAGAACCGAAAAAACGCAGTGAAAATTCGTGCATTAAGAAGATTGTGTGGTGTGTCGATGCATGACAGAATAAGAAATATAATATTTATGTTAAGTAGGGAAAATTATGATTACACAAAGCGAATGAAATTTTGAAAGAGATTAAAGTAAGGAATAAGATAAAACAGAAATGTATAAGAATATGTATGGATGTGGAGGAGCGAAGGAAGTGTGTCGTGATAGGAAAGTTTGGCGCCCTGTCTTCTCTACCTACCCCAACGGGGAAATATCACTATGATATATATGTAGATATGTTACCTTTTATTTTATAATTGGTACATTTTAATGTGTAAAGGACACTTACGTATCGTTTATTTATGTAAATAAATGAAATAATATTTTTTTTTTATTTGCGTCGTTTAGTGGCTCAAGTTAGTCAGAGTGCATCAGTTATCACATGTCATTTCTCACTCAAGTGTATATATAATCTTATAATATTCAAACTATATATCTCAAGCTAGAAATACGTTATCAAGTTGATATGTTTATCAGCCAAAAATATGTATTCCTCATATCCGCGTCATTCACAAAAGACGTTTTATTTATAGTTGTGTGTTAATAAAATCGTCGAATATATGTATGTATCACATAGTCGATGCCAAGAACTAAATTCACATTTCATTCGTATATTTCCACACAGCGTTTGTATACGTTATTTTAAAATACTTTCTAAAACGATACGCGAAAAAAAATATACAATGAAAAAAATTCAATTTTTATGCAGAGCTGTCGGTCGGTTGGTAAAAAATGCGAGCAAATCACAGAAAACTACTCTTTCTGAAATAGATCGTCTCTCTTGGGTGAAGAGACAAGGCCTGATTGAATATAAGGTAAGGTTTATTTTATTCATTTATTATTTTTCTTAAATTAATTAATTAATTTAGAAATGTTTATTTTATTTTAATCTAATACACTTGACTTTTTATACTTATTACAATCAATACACCAGAACAATTTATCTCCAGGCAGAGGCCTAGTTGACGGGGATCAAGATGTACGACAGGCATCAAACCCAAATCCACATTTTAGTAATATGAAAATGTATCTCTCAATTACACATGTTTTTTAATGATTAAGGCTAAATGTAAACTAAAAGACTGATGTTTGACGAAAGGCTGACTTAACAAATTTACAATGTAAGCAAGAGTGTGAGTCGTTGTAGAAGACGACTAAGAAAAGTAGGGTAGAACCAAGTGGATGATATTTCGCCGAAAAGAAGGTAAGAAAGAAGAGAAACAGAAAAAATGGTACTAATAGTAAGGGTGTGGAGGAGGCGAAGGAAGTATGTCGTAATAGGAAAGTTTGGCGCTCTCTGCCTACCCCATTATGGAAATTACGTGATGGTATGTAGTCTTTTTTTTTACCTGTGTGTATGTTTTTATGTTCCATGAATTGTATTTAACTTTTAATAATGAAATAAATAATTAAATTCCAATAATCCGTAACGACACATTTGGTAAAATATAAGTATGTAGAAAAAATCGACTCAAAAGCTGTTTTGTATTAGTTAAAGGGGAGTTTGAAAGGGTCCGCGTAATGTCTATACTGATGAGTTATAGAAACAGTGCTTGGGTTAATAACTGTAATGTAAAAGTGGGTGCAGATGCGTAGGCCTGAAAGGAACATATAAACCAACAAGTCGAACAACTCATAAAGATAGCGGGCGTTAACATACATCTTCGTACCACTCTAATAATAATGCAAGTGAATCCAGTTAATGGTCAAAAATTGAATATAATTAAATTAAAGGAAGTATTTTATTTATACCTGCTTATTTAAAGTTACACTAATAATTCTCAGACGAGAGAAATAATAACAGTTACATGTAACCGATTATGCATATGCATATGTGAAGCGCTAACAACAGGTAATATTGCAAATTATTGCCGAACATGTGCCCTGCATAGAGGATTATTTGGAAGTGAGAGAGACTATTTGGAAGTAGATATATAAAAAAAACACTATCCATATTCTACTCCTTTTGGGATTTATTATTTTCCGTACGTTATCGATGACTGGCATAACGTTGACCATCTTGATTTACCACTAAGCTCCAAACGTTTGCGGACATGTTAGAGCAGCGGTCAGCAAACAATTTTTCTTAAGGGTCAAATAGTAAATATTTTTGGCTCTGTGGACCAAGAGGCAAACTGGAGGATATTTATCTAGGTAGGCCTACTTAAATACCAAGAAAAAAAGTTTTCCCAAATTTACCGAACCAAAATATAACGTAATTATAATAAGAAGACTAAAAAATACTACAATTGTTTGAAATACGGCTCAACTATTGAGAAAAATGGAATTTATTTTTTTAGATAATATTTCACCAAATTGGAGTTCAGCGATACACATAGCACTGGAAACGCTGCCGATTTATAACTGTGTGTCGTCACAGCAAAGGCCACAAAGAGCACCACACACGGTCGTATCTCGCAATTACTCAACTCGGCGGTTAGCCATATCGCGGGCCGTACAAAAAAGGCGGTGGGCCGGATTTAGCCCGCGGTTCTAAGCTTGCCGACATACTAATTTTCTTAATTTTATCATGGTCACATTTTCTCGATGTGCATCAGGAGGTCCTCGTTTCTGACACTGTCCACCCAGCTAAATTCACAAGATCCTTCTGAATACCCACATTTCAGATACTTCTAGTTTTTTATCACGTTTTTTGTTCGTACCTCAACAGCTTACAAAAAGACGGACAATATGTAACAATTCACAGTCCATATTCAAAGTTTAAGATTGACATAATAGTCATATAGAACTTTTTACAAGTGTATGAACGCTGACCTTGCCTTTACAACCAGATTTTTACTTCCTGCATATTGTTCCAGTTGCCATTCAGTGTACAGTACATCCTTCTGATTTTAAAAAACAAGTCACTTCGCTAAGAAATTCATAACAGGGTATTTCCCCAAGTTAAGAGTACATAGAACTGTAATGGAAAGAGATAAAAAAATATCAGCTGTACGTTAATCTCATCCCTTGTCCGAAAAGTGGAAAGGAGCAAGAGCTTTTTTAACTCTTTCAATTATAGATCTACACTTCGTCGTCGTCGTTGCCGGACCTCGTAGTCGAGGATCCCCTCGCCACTCCAACGTCAATCTTGAGCTGCTCTTCCACGTCCATCATGTGATCCTCTGTGAGAAAACGCCTCCCTCAGATGCCAGACATGTGGACCCTGCTGAGTCACATGGCAATGCTGACGCATGTTCGCAGCACGCTGACTGTTTCTCACAAGTCTAGTCGTTGAGACGCAATCAGCCCGAGAACAGTCCTGAGCCAGCTGTTCCCAGTGATCAGTCGCCCTGCACAACTTTCGCAGACTATTCTTATAACGCTTTCTCTGCCCATCAACCCTTCGCTTGTCCACTACTTCCCCGTACAAGGCACGTTTTGGCAGCCTATGATCGCCCATGCGTATCACATGTCCGGTCCATCGTAATTTATAGCATTATATAGAATGGAAATCTATAGATAATCTATATCACTATATGGAATGGAAACATAGGCGATAAGAAACATGACAGATGTCTTCGAGACGTTAGTGAAAGCCCACCAATGTCTAAATCATCCTAGAACTAACGATTTTTTTCAATTTACTTAAACTTTTCAATTTTACAACACAATGTGTAAGCACTCTAGTTAGTTGTAGATTTTCGACAACTTGTAGGATAAGAGTAAAATCAATATTGTTTAAATGCGTGTACTAAGGAGAATTTGTGGAGTGTTAATGTTTAAAAGAAGACGGAATGAACACAACAAAAATGAATGCATAGATAACATTAATGTTTTAAGTAAGATGATGAAAGGAGCTTTAGTATGGTTTGAACATGTCGAGAGAATGAATTTTGAAAGAATGACTAAGTGAGTGTGCAAGACAGAAGTGCAAGGTGTGCGTGGAAGAGGTAAACCGAGGAAAACGTGACTGAACTAAATTTACCAGATTTTGAAAGAAGGTTAAAGTGAGAAGTATGAATAATAGAAGATTGCACATGACGAGATGTATGAATGTGGACAAGGAGAAAATTGTGTGCTTAGATAGAAAAATTTGAAGAGCTGTGCTCTCTGCCTGCCCCGCAAAGGACACGGCATGATAATTTTTATGTAGAAATGTTACGTGTTTCATTCCTGATTTTTCTTTCTTCTCCGCTGTCTTTTTCTTTTCCTTTTTTCAATTATTTACATATGACAGAAATTTTACAAATACATAATTTATTAAAAAAAACAATAGGTTGCAGACACACAATTTTAATGAATCTGGGTTTGTTGCCTTTCATTTATCGTGTTTCCAGTAAACTAGACTTTTGCCTGTATCTTACTGGGGAGATTATCTTTGGAAACATCTCACTTTAATTTTTACTATGTACATTGTTTATGAATTTTTGTACAGGCGAATAATAATTTGAATATTTTTGCGACCATGTAACTTCCTTTATTTACTTTTGTCTGGTTGTTTGGAAGAAATTTCCGCCTGGCAATAAGCGCCCCTGAATGTTTTACAATGAAGTGTAAAACAAACAACATCTAAGACTAAATTTGTTTTTTTTTCCTTTCCTAACTTATAGAATAAATGATTATGTATTATTGATCCTAGCAAGCCTGTGTTTTATTGAGCCTAGAAAACCAAAATAACAATCCAAGCAGTAGAAATACAATAATATACGAGTATGTAGAAGTTTTCTTATGTTTATTTAAATAATTGAGTAAGGTTGTTTATTAAAAGTTGTACATATTCGAGAGCTTTTGCTAATAATCATAGTATAAATAAGCCAAAACCCATACGATGGTTGTCGTCGAAGAAAGAATACGAGAATTGAATTTTGAATACAAGAGAGCGAGAGAGGAATACTTGGATTCTCTCCGAAAGTAATTCGAAATTTGAACTCGGTGGGTCCGTGATACTGAACGAATTTTAAATACCTAGCTAACAATTTTTGAACCGGTGTAAAAGGAGACGATGTATAAATGATATATATAAACAAATTTTACATTTATGAATATATATTTTCATAAATGTAGAATTTGTTTTACTTCCGTGAATATTTCACGAGTTACAACTAGTATTGTACAATCGGCATATATCACACTATTAACATATTTTCCATCGTTATTCATATCGCAATTAATCCTGATGAATTAACGAATGGATGACGAAAGACTAACAAAATAAATGTGAGTGAAAGAGGAAGACCAAGAAAATTATGGTTGGATCAAATTAATGATATTCTGAAAGACGGAAAAGTAGAAAGTTAGAGAAATCGTAGAGGTCGTATGAGAAGATGTATGGATGTAAAAAAGAGGCTAAGGATGTGTGTCGAATTAGGAAAATATGGCACTCTGTCATCTCTGTATACCCCGACAGGAAAATAACGTGATGGTATGTATGTATGTATGCTTTTAAACTTTTCCAGTCTTTAAAATTTGTTCAGAATATGCGATAAGATAAATAATAACGCTGTGTTAATTCAATAGAAAAAAAACTCACAATTTTTTTTTTGACCATACATGTAGATCGCAAACCCTCGATTGAGTAGCACTTCACACAACAGCCCGCCGATTAAGGGATAGTAATAATCTCGCAGAGATCGCCGATAACAGAGGATGGCGATGTGATATAATGGTGAACGCGCACAATAGTTTTCAGTTAGCGCATTTGACCGACACGGGCCGATACGGAAAATCGCGGAAAAGTTGTTGTTACTCGCATACCGAGTCGAGTTAGATTATTAATTTGCGATATTTTTCGATCGTGCTAATCCGGAGCCAATCGACAGTCGATAAGAAACGGAAGAAAAAAACAAACAATAAACGATTCAATAATTAAGGTTTCTAATTTGATAATATTTACAAATAATTTCTTAGATCTTTCACGATCGAGGAAGACTGTTCAACTCTGCGTCTCGGCGACACCTGTCGTGTTTTTTGTGAGCAAACTATATTACTTTAGTTGCCGCTGTTTTAAAATATTGAGAGACGGACAACCAACCAAACAAAACAATAATTACATTTTCAATACATACAAACTATACGACCTCCGTGGCCTAATTTGTAAGACGTTTGTCTCCCAGCCCGGAGTATGCGGGTTGGATTCCCGTTGGAAACTAAATTTTTAAAAAATAAATCCAATCTGGTTTTTACTTAAGGCCTCTAATATATTTCTGGTAGGTTAGAAGATATTGCCACGTGGCAATAAGGTTGTACTGTATACAAGGAAAGTGTTATACAATAATATCACGCCATCTCACTGTCGGGGTAGGCAGAGAGGAGAGAACGACAGACTTATCGTGACACATATCTTTCGCCTCTTCTACATGCATATACCTCATACAACTCCTACGATTTCTCTGACTTTCTACGCTTTCTTTTTTTTTCAAAATATTATTCACTTGATCCAACCATACTTTCCTAGGTTATACTCTACCAGACCATTTGTACGATACATTTGTTTTGTGAGTATTTATTTTCTTCATTCATTCGTTCTACATGCAGATTTTAATACTTTGTTTCCTATCGCTACACGTTGTTCGATATCTCTCATAACTCTTCCATCATCTGAGATAATACTACTCAAATAGTAGAATTCCTTAACTTGTCCAGTCTATAATTGTTCGCCAATATATCGCATTTACTTTTCATCTCACATTTTCCTGTCACCATGACCTTGGAATACGCAACCTTCAGTCTCAGATCTGTCTTTTCGCATCTCTCATACAATTTACTTATCAAACTGTGTGATTAATTAAAGTCTGGCGCTCTGTCCTCTCTGCCTTAAGCGACAAGGAAATGGCAGGATGGTGTGTATGTATCACTATAAACAGGCAGCATATATGCTGTTAATATCTACAGTGTGTCGCCAAAAAATGTAATCACAATTTTTATGATTATAAAGTCTCTATTTATTAGCATACAGTTCCCTATCAACGTTTACAATAAACTACATAAATGTATTTTTTTATACTTAGCGCCTGTTTTCAAACTAATGGCCATTCTGGTCTTAACATTGCTGGCAACGCGAAGCAACAGACAAACATAAAAAATCATTTCATTTGGTATTTGGGCACATTCTCTTTCAATGGCTACTCTTAATTTATCCATGGTTTTAAGTTTGTTAACATAAACTTTATTCTTGAGAAATCCCCAAAAGAAAAAGTCTACTATCGCGTTTTCGTACTTCCAGTAGTACTTCAAAATAAACTTTCTTTGTTCTAAACTTAGTCTGGTTTCAGACATTATTTCTCAACGGTTAAATCTAAAACAAAAATTCAGTAAATTACCAGCAATTAAAGTGTGGATACATTTTTTTGCGACACTGTATATAAAGTTTAATTGTCATATGTTCAAAAACAAAAGATAAGAATAAAAAAAATAAACAAAAGAAATAGCACTTCTGGGCATGGTTACAGTTATAGTTTCATTAAACCTCGTTCCTAAAAGTATGACTTCTTCCAAATATACATAATTTGTCAAGTGAAAGAAATATTATCCGCTCTCCACTAAAAAAAACTGGAGAAGAGTCGTGATTTAGTTTGAAAAAGAGTTCTGGAGGCTACCTTTGACTGCATCTTAACTGTCCTTCCATCACCATTGTTTTTGCGTAAAAATTGCCTCTCAGCAACAATGCTATCGAAATATCCATGATGATTGCACAAATTGGCAAAGTTCTTACTTTGCGGTGTTTAACCATCAGAAGAAGAAGTATTTGTTTTTGCATTTATTTACATGACAAGTAATTGTATGAATGCATAGTTTATGAAAAACAAGTAATTTCAAGTGGACACTCAATTTATATGGATCTGGGTTTGTTGCCTTTTATTTGTTGTGTCCCCAGTTAACTAGGGTTCTACCTATATATTACCTAAACATGGTACTTTTTACCGATTGTCGATTAATTGTTTAAAACCCCTATCATAAACTCTCATCAACTTGATAAGTTGACACCTAATTATAAGTATATGAACCACGAAAATCAAACCTTGGTGTACCTTATCATATCAAATCAATTAAAAGTCAATCTCAAAATTTCCCGCACACAATCCTCAATAACACACCATACACATATTTAAGAGTTCATACAAATGTTTACTACACGTTACCTCCCTCCTGCAAGCTCAAGTACTCAAACTCCTGTCACAATAACAACCACGCTCCGATCCACTGCCTGAATTTTTTGCACCATTTTGCCTTTATTCAATGCGGTATCTCATTATATGTCACGGGGGCAGATTGCCTTTGGGTAAAAGATGTTCTAATTCTAAGGATTGTAAATATTTATACTTTATTTTTGTATTATTGTATTATAGTACACTTGCGTTGTATACAATACAACCTGGCGGGCTTATTGCAATGTTGCATTCTCTTCCAACCAATCAGAAAGATGTTAAAGAGGCATTAAGTAAAAACCAGACTCAAATCCTTTTTAAAAAATCTGGGTTCCAGCGGGATTTGAACCCGCAACCTCCGGGTCGGAAAACAGACGTCTTACCAACTAGGCCACGGCGGTCGTCTTTAATTTTGGCAGACAATTATTGTTCAAAAAAAATCTAGTAGTTTTCTTTGAAAAACAGAACGAGAACTATGTTATGAATCAAATAGTCTGAAATGAAGACATAACTATCATCACATATTTAAAAAAAATGCCAGCAAACATTAACCCTTTCCGGTATTAACCCTTTCCGGTTTAATATTAACCCTTTCCGGTCCTATGTCGAATGTCATTCGACATCGACTTTATTCCAGTGAGTCCTATGTCGAATGTCATTCGACATTTTTTTTTTTTTTTTTAACCTGGCGAGTTTATTGCGATGTGGAAATCTTTTCCAAAAAATTTTTTCTTGTGAACATAAATATAGTTTTATTAAAAACAACCTTGTGAACATTAATATAGTTTTATTAAAAACAACCTGGATGTATTTATTGTTTTACCCTGTAATTCTGTAAATCTTTTGTGGACCTGATGGAACTTTTTTTTTTTGTGGACCGGAAAGGGTTAACAACAAAATGGTAATACCATACAAAGAAGATTAACAAAAAAATATACAATAGAATATACCTTGAACTTCGATCTCCATTCGGAGTAAGGAAAACATTGACACATTGAGCATATTCACCACAATCTTGATCGATTGTTGAACAGTGGCGTATTAAGTCCAAATTGATTGAGTATTTGTTTTTTTTAATTTAGTTTAAAAAATAATTATAAACTAGTTTTAACCTTATTCATTTACACTAATTTTACATTCGTAAATTTAACATTTAGATATTTCATTTTCACATCAACAATACTCGAATTTGTCCTTAACATACAGTCTGACTGCTCTCGGCTTTCGTCATTTTGGTTTTGGGAAGTCGAAAGTGGTCGCTTTTGGTGGGGTAATTAATGAGCTCCACACATTTTCGGGTATACTAGTGCAGCGGTCAGCAACCTATATACACTCAAGTGATTCTTATTATTATTACGCAAGTAATGTGGGGGGGGGGAGTGCCACTTTTTATTATTACATAAATAATAAGAGAGGGGGGGGATTTTTTTAAGAAAAGTCTATCTAAGAAATTGAATATTTATTTAATTACTTCATTATAATTCAAATTACTTGCCATACATGGCCACATGCGCAATATAAATTGGAGGTCCTGTTCAAAATTCAAGCAAGATTTTGCGCGGCAAAATATTTTGGATTTTCTACCTCAAAAACTGGTAATTATGTCTAAGAAAATTAGCCTCGCCTCGCAGCGATATATTTTTTTTATGTTTCCCCAAAAACTAATAATTTTGTGTAAGAAAAGGATCCGTTTCGTTTAAGAAATTATGCATGTGATTTGTTAATGTACTAAGAAATTACATTATTTGTCAGTCTTTATACCGTGCCACTAGGTGGCACCATTACTAGATCGGGAGACAGTATGGTCTTCGGGCCCATTAATCTAGTCTTAGTTTTAAGAACCACGGTGTACGCATGTAATTCGCAGTTCATTGTCGTACGTAATGACAATACTCTTGCTAACTCTACGTACTGTATACAACGAAAGTCTAATAAAATATAATCCATGGTGCATGGCCACACGGTAACGCACTAAACTTCCGTGAGGATGGTCGTCGGTTCGAACCCCGAGTTATCTACTCCCCTCGAATGATGCAGACATTTTTTCGGCCTAGTATTCGAGGGTATAATGATACATATGACTTCGGTCTATCTTTTTTTCAAAAAGAGGGAAAAAAAACAAACCGGTGTGCTCCAATCGTCTCATTTCGGTGTGCAATCGGATCCAGTACAGCGGTATGGCCGGTGAGTTTGCTAGTGCGCAACGGCTTACACACTTAAAAAAACTACGACACAGCTTCGCTTTCCAACTGAATTGACGTTAGAATGGCGAAGGGATCCTCGACTACGAGGCCTAGAAACGAAAGATCGACAATACAATCCATACCATCAGGCCATGTCCCACTTGAGATAGGCAGAAAGGACAGATCTCCATGTCTTTTTATCCATGCACATAGATCTCGCCTTTTCCACATCGATACATCTCGTCATACATGCCGTCCTATTTATTATACTTATATTTTCTCAGTTAAAATTTCTTCAACTATCCCCTTCCATTATTTTTTTAGTTTACCTCTTCCTCACTCTCCATTAATTTTATTCTACTCTTATCCCTCTCTTTCAATGACCAAGCTTTACTTTTACATATTTAAAGGTGGGCACTATCACAAAAAGGTGACAATATTTTTTTTATTGATTTATCGTGAAAAAGCAGTACAAAGTACGACTTTGACCTCAAAATATTCTTGATTTAATTCAAAGGTGTCCTCTGAAGAAATCTCTTGAACCATTCCAAGTACTCAACATTACACTTGAATGATTCTGCAATTTCATCACACAAAATCAACATAGCATATTACATATGTATGTTGATCTCGGAATCTCACCTTGTTATCTCGGTATCTCACCTGAGATGCTTGACTACGGATCTCTTATTGAACTACAGCTTACAACTTAAACTTTTGATGTTTCTATATAAAGTTATTCACAATATCGTTGTCCTGCCCCGATGTATTAACTCAAATTGATTTCCACACTCCTGCTAGAAACACGCGGAACCTTTTACAAATCAAATGTGTCAATAGCAATTTGCTAACGATAGTTGAACGTTGTAATTCATCAATCGTGAAAATACAACAGTTGGACAGCTCCATGTCTAGTTAGGTAGATATTTTAATGTAGATCTTGAGTTGAAGATAATCCTTATATGGAATTTCCTCAATCATAGGTCTTGACTGAGAGACTGGTTATTCCATTTTATGGATTATTATGGACTTGTATATTCTTTGGTTCACAATTCTATTAGGTGTTAACATAAGTTGTGTCTATTTTTTCCAAATTTAAAAATGAGCACCAAAAAGAATACAAAATGGTAAAGGTTATACGTCATTCGAAAGAAAATTTTCTGCTCTACAAGATATTGTGTTTGCTTTTACGTTACATATATTATTTTATTTGATTACAAGCCTTCAAAATGGAATGTCAAGTAGACGAAAGTGAGCATTTTCGACACCTCCTTTTGTTCGCGTTCAATCGAGGTAATAAAGCTGCTAAAACTATTTGCGAAGCGTGCGGTGAAAATGCTATGAATGAAAGGACAGCGTATCGATGGTTTTTGCGTTTCAAAGACGGTAATTTCGACCTGAAAGACATGGAGCGTTTCGGACGACCAGTGGACTTCGATGAGGATTGCTTAAACCATATTATTCATGAAGAGCCCCTTCAAACCACTGTAAAATTGGCTGAACAGATTAATTGTAGTAACATGACTGTATACCGCCATATTAAATCAATGGGAAAAGTCCAGAAGTTCGGCGCTTGGGTTCCACATGTTTCGAGTGAAAACAACAAAAATCAACGTTCGACGATTGATTAGCATCTCCACCGTACACTTCGCAAATATCGCGAGCAGCTTTGGCAGCTTTATTCCCTCGATTGAAGGCGAACAGGAGGTGTCGAAAATGCTCACTTTCGTCTACTTGACATTCCATTTTGAAGGCTTGTAATCAAATTAAATAATATATGTAACGTAAAAGCAAACACAATATCTTGTAGAGCAGAAAATTTTCTTTCGAATGACGTATAACATTTACCATTTTGTTTTACTTTTGGTGCTCATTTTTAAATTTCGGAAAAACGGACACAACTTATGTTAACACCTAATATTAAAACTATTTTAAATCGTAAATTTCGTACAATGGATATTGAATAAAATTTTAAAAATATATAAACGGGACTACTTTACAGCTACCCTTGAGCTAAAATGTGCTACTTTTACTGTATTACTTAACTGCATTGCTTGTTTATTTTTTAAATGATTACCCTGTAAACAGAATAGACATAAGTTTATATGTGTTATATTGTTAATAAACTTAAATTACACTAAGTATAATCTGAAAGACTTATTTCCATATCGGTTGTCAATTTAACCAGTCAGAGGAAAGACCTTCAAGATCTGAATATCAGAAAAACAAAATGGAACAATTTTTATTTTATTGTATTTTACTCCATCAAATGTTGATCTTTTAAATAAAATTAAACGTGATACTTGGCACCGATGGGCGTTCGATTGGGAATTATAGCTGGTGTAAATAAGGGATCTAGATATATTGTAAATCAATCCAACGATCTATCCCTTGAAAACCATGGTTTAATATAATAAGATGGAAGTGTCTGTCTTGTGTCGTTTGGTTGGTGGCTTGCCCCCTTTATAGAATGGGTATTGTGGAGAATACCGGCTGCGAGTGTGGTCTAAATAATAAAATTTAATTCAAAAGTGTCCTCTGAAGAAATTGACGACCTCCGTGGCCTGGTGGTAAGACACTTACTTGTCTGCCGATCCGGAGGTTGCGGGTTCGATCCCCGCTGGAACCCAGATTTTTTTTAAACAGGATTCCAGTCTGGTTAACACTTAGGGCCTATAAAAATCTGGTTGGTTGGAAGAGATTACCACATGGCAATAAACTCACCAGGTTAAAAAAAAGTTATAGACCGTGTATTTTTCGGTCTCTAGATATAAATCAATCCAATGATAACACTCTTTGAAAACATGGCTTAATATAATAAGAATGAACAAGATGGAAGTGTGGCATGTATCGTTTGGCTAGTGGCTAGTCACCTTTACAGAATTGATATTGTAGGAGAATCCCGTCTGCGAGTGTAGTCCGGATGATGAAACCATAGACCATTTATTTTTCGGTTGTATTTTGCGAGACAGATTTAATTTACTAAGTCATATCTTTACCGCGTCCAATGAATGTTGCGTTTTTTTCTTTCTTCGTGGAACTTTTCCACTTATAGATCGATTGTTTATTTTTTTAAGCTTAATGAGTTGAAATTTAAAATTATCTAGAATTGTCATTATTTTTAAATTAGTTTTATTATATCGGCTCATATAATTGCAGAATGACTTTAATTTGGTGGCGCAAATCACCCTAATTGCATATTATAAATACCAGACAATCTACGCAAGGCGCACATTTCTACTGCATTTATTATGCTCTTATCACTTCCTTTCAATGGTCAGGCTTCGTTTCTATACAACAATATTGACACTGGCACACTACTGAACACAGCCATTTCTGAAGATTTTGCAATTGATTTATTGGCAAAAACAACACTAAGTGAACCATTGACCTTGTTACCTGCAGCAACACATAATATTCGTTTGACATATTTAATTAATATTTGCATTGGAGAAAATAGCCGTTTTTGAATATTTAAAGTTGTGTTTATTTAAAATTAGAAAGTAATGATTATAAATCGCTATTAAAATCAATTCATAGTCTTTTATGCACAATTTTAGATTTCCAAATAATATTCCGTCTAAATCTTCTACTGGTGGATCGTGTGACAGTTGAGATTTTTTCAAACTGTATTCAAGTTTTGTCGCGTTTGATATGGGGGCTTAAATCATTTCTGCTCATTTTTTACCTTTTCAGGCGTTTTATATATTTCGTTTTTTAGTACGGAAAGTGTTGTATTGAAAGTGACCTACGAGACGCTGTGATTCCGAGTGTCTTCAGGAGAAATTTGAAATCGGAGTTTTTCTATTTCATATGCATTTTAATCGTGTCGGCGCCCTTATGTGGTTTTTGATTGCGAAAAAGCGCTAAAAAGATTGTTCGTGGTATTATTAAAATTTGCACATGAACTAGAAAACAAACTGATTGTGTAAACAAATGGCACCAACATGTGTATTGAAACTGTACAGGTATTGTAAATTTACCTTGAAAATATTCATTAGATAACTAGCAACAGAATTTCTAATCAACATTAAATTCACGTTTCAATAATGATCATATTTTTATGAAAACCCCAAACATTTACGATTTTAAAAAGCCCCATATGTAACATATACTCATTCATGTAATATGAGAATGAATTGTGTGAGAGATGCGATGAGAAATATCTGAGAATGAATGTTGCAAAATCCCAAGTAATGGTGATAGACAAGTGTGAAAGGATAAGTAAATGTGACAAATTAGTGAAAAATGAAAGATTGCAGCAAGTCGAGGAATTCTACTATTTGGGTAGTATTATATATTCTCAAAAGATGGAAGATTTAAAAGGGATATCGAGCGGCGTGTAGCGTTAGAAAACAAAATCAATGGGGTAGTAAAATATATATACTCGAATCGGACATTATCAAAATCTGCCAAGATGATAGTCCACAATAGTATTTTGGTGGCATCTTTGATGTATGGGAGTGAACGGTGGGCGTCTGAATAAATGCTGTCAAGATGCGTGCATCGAGAAGAATACATAGAGTGGCAATGTATGACAGAATACGGAATGTGATAAGGGATGAATGTGAACTTAAGGGTGATGTGTTAAGTAAGATGAATAAAAGTACGTTGAGATGGTTTGGCCATGTGGAACGAATGAATGAAGGAATACTAACAAAATATATATATAGTGCAGATGTGAATCGAAGGCGTATGCGAGGATGACCAAGGAAAGTATGGTCGGATCAAGTGAATGATGTCCTGAAAGAAGGAAAAGTATAAGGTCGGTAAGAAAGAATTCGCGGAACAATTCAAGTGGCGCCAATAGTAAATAAAGCCCGGGAAGCATGACTACGCGATGAAGGGTCTACGCTAAAGACAACCACGAATTGGGAATTCCCAATAGACACAGAGGGAGACCCAAGAAGAGCCTATATAAGAAAGTGGATGAGGACATGACGAGACTCGGACTATCCCCGAGTGATTGGCGAGGTCGTGAGAGATGGAGGGAAAAGGTCCAAGTAGTCGACCCCAAATGAATGGGATAAGGTAAGGTAAAATAAGATTCATGTAAAATAAAAAAATACAGATAATGCGAAAAAATAAATATATCGTCGATCACGTAACTAGGGCATAAATGTCACTCAACGTAAAATATCGAAAATACATCGACACGTTTCGGACAAAAGGGCGAGAATTTGACAGGCGACAAAAAATTGCACAATTTACAACGATAACCGGTATATGTAGTATTGTATTACACTTTTGTTGTATACAGTACAACTTAGCGGGTTTATTGCATTGTGGCAATCTTTTCCAACCAACCAGAAAGATATTAAAGAGGCATGAAGTGAAAACAAAACTGGAATATTATTTTTCAAGCTGGGTTCCAACGGGAATATAACCCGCAACCCCGAATCAGAAGGCATGCGTCTTACCAACTAGACCGTAGAGATCGTTATATGTATAAGGCCTGAATTCATTATCCGGCCTAAATACTAATTTCTAATCCTAAAAATTCGTATTCATATTCAAAGTCGGACGTCATACTTTCGAAATGGATAATGAAACCAGATGACTCCCTTATTTAAGGAATCTATGGGAAATTTATACGAAACATCATTGGAAAATCTTCAGTTAAAAATAGTTCCAGTTTAGTGTTAAGGTCCGACTATGAATCCGGACCTTAAAGAGTAAATTTCGTAGCTTGGAATCGAACAATCGCAAATCTAACTGAACTTACACAAATTGCACTTCCCTTTTGAATGAATCATTCCCGTTTTAAGTGTTTATCAAATCCGATTGCAGATGCATATATACAGTTGTTTTCTAAGCGGGTATCAATGTATTTTCGTTTCATTTTTATTTTACACTATACCATTTTAGATTTCTGTGACTTCGCGATTTCAATCACAAATCTAACTGAACTCACCAAATTGTGCTTTCCTCTTGAATCAACTCACCAAGTTGTGATTTCCTATTGAAACAACTCACCAAATTGTGTTTTTTTTCTCAAGTTCTATTACAGATGCATACATTTCCTTCACGAACATCAGTCAATTCATTTTCGTTTCACTTTTATTTCACAATTTCAATTTCATCTCCATTTTTTTCGTATCTTATTGTAGGTCCATATGCTTTTTTTTCTTCACGGTTATTTTTTATCACTTTCATTACATCTACGCAATTTAAAATTTCGGCGATTTATTGCCATCAACCACAAATCTAATCTAAATTCAACGAATTGTACATTCATCGTCAAGGAACCTCTACCCTTTTTTGTAAATCCTATCGCAGGCGCATACGATTGTTTTCCTCACTTTATTTCACTTTTATTTCACAGATTACATAAACGCAATTTTAAATTCCTGTGATTTTTTCCAATTTCAATCACAAGTCCTATTGTAACTACATATTGTTTTCTCGGCGACAAGTGACAATACATTTTCGTTTCACTTTTATTTCACAGATTACATATACGATATTTTAAATTTCTGTGATTTTTTTCAATTTCGATCACAAGTCCTATTGAAGCTGCACGTATATTGTAGTTGTTTTCTTCGCAAATATCAATACATTATCGTTTCACTTTTATTTCATAGATTACATACTTGACCCCATTATAGATTTCGTTTTTTTTTTGCAATTCCAATCACAAATCCAATTGAACCAAATTGTGCATTCCTCTTGAATGAATCTCTCCCGTTTTTTTTTTGTAAATCCTATTGCAGCTGCATACAGTTATTTTCTTCACGGTTGTCCATTCGTTATCGTTTCACTTTTATTTAACAGATTACATACTGTTACGTGAAATCTTACTCGGTTAGTTAGACGATCAAATATATACATTTTGGATACTCAATTCGTTCAACACCTCACACTCTCCGGTCACGCGTGGTCGCGTTCGGGCGCGCTCCTCAGACAAATAAACAAAACCAAAAAGACATCCTCGTTGGACTGTACGTTCGGTCCAAGCGTCGAAAAAGCTACGAACAAATTGAAATCTGCAAACGTTTGACAGTTCAGCGACAATGGAGCTGCGGTACGACCGCGTTTAGTCCAATGCGAAAATATTGCGCCGGGTTGTCGCGAACTTTTGAGAAAGAGAAAAAAAAATAAGTACGCGTTGTTTTAAAAACATTTATTTCTGTTTTATTTTGCAACCATGACGAGTTCTTAGTGAAATTCTTTAAAGTGCTAGTTTTAAATTTATGGAATATCATATAAAGATTTTCTTGATATTTTTCCACTAAGTTTTAGTGACGTGTTTCGTTGTTCCTTCATCGGACATCGTCAGAACGGAACTGATTATTTAATATTATATTTTTTATATTAATTCGGCATTTCTATCTGAAAGTCTGTGTCACGCTGAATAATAATCGTTCAATTTGAAATTGTTAAATATCATTTAACCTCTTATGGCGGGTCGTTTCAGTCTAAAAGTCTGTGGATCACAAGAAATAGGAAGCGTTCTATTTTTAATTAATTGTTAAATGTTATTCTACATGTTATGAACGCATCGTTCCTGTCTTTAGGTCTGTGTGTCACGCAAAATTCGAATAGTTTAATTTATTTTTTTACCTGTTATGGACGCGTCGTTTCTGTCTTAAAATCAATGTGTCACGCGAAATAAGAATTGTTCTCAAATATTTTTTGACCTCTTGCGGATGCATTCAGAGTGCATTTTGGTCAAATAACAGGACGTGATTTGATCGCAGTGAAAACAGGAAACAATGAAAGTGTCGGTGTTGTGTGTGCCACTTTTGATGGTGAATTGTGTCAAATATTTAGGTAAATATTTGTATTACGCAGTCGGGCGCCGCGCCGCGCCGCGTGCGAACTAGATTCGTGCAGATTGTGAACGGCGACCGATTGAATATTAACTATCAGGGTCTAGTTCTAGACCGCTGTTTGATATTGACAGTGAAAACTGTTATATGAAATGTAGGTATAGTATGTCAGTTCTGACAGTGAAAACTGTTATATGAAATGTAGGTATAGTATGTCAGTTCTGACAGTGAAAACTGTTATATGAAATGTAGGTATAGTATGTCAGTTCTGACAGTGAAAACTGTTATCTGAAATGTAGGTATAGTATGTCAGTTCTGACAGTGAAAACTGTTATATGAAATGTAGGTATAGTATGTCAGTTCTGAGTTGCGTGCGCAAAGGGAATGTGTAATACAACATACACTATATCACATTATATCTAAATAGGCAAATATAATAGATCTCCATACTATTCTTATAATTCTAACCTTTAAAAACTCTTGTTAATTCATTTGTTGTGTCCCGTCTGGATTATTGTAATGATTTATTCTGGTTTGCCTGATTCACAAATTTCTAGACTCTCAATCTGTTTTTAATGCAGCTATTTATAACTATCATATATCGGCCTAGCGATATATGGTAGTTATAAATATTGTCATATCGGTCCGCTTCTAAAAAGTTTACATTGGCTTAAGTGTCGCGAACGGATTGATTTCAAACTTTTCTTTGTATCTTTCGAATCTGTGTCTGAAGGATGTTCCTTAGGAGAAAAGTATAACTGAGTATGTTCCTTAGGAGAAAAGTATAAATCGATCTCACAGTTATACTATAAAAAGTATAACTGTGAGATCTATTTCTTTATCATCTATTAAATTTATCATTTCTTTATCATCTATTAAAGGATGTTCCTTAGGAGAAAAGTTTAAATCGATCTCACAGTTATACTATAAAAAGTGTAACTGTGAGATCGATTTCTTTATCATTTATTAAATTTATCATTTCCTTATCATCTATTAAAGGATGTTCCTTAGGAGAAAAGTTTAAATCGATCTCACAGTTATACTATAAAAAGTGTAACTGTGAGATCGATTTCTTTATCATTTATTAAATGTATAATTTCCTTATCATCTATTAAAGGATGTTCCTTAGGAGAAAAGTATAAATCGATCTCACAGTTATACTATAAAAAGTATAACTGTGAGATCGATTTCTTTATCATCTATTAAATTGGTTGTTCCAAATCAATCCAATATGGTGGGATATTATGATAGAACTTTTGCCGTAGCAGTTCCTGTGTCGTGGTATGGTCTGCCTCCTAGTGTCAGATATATGGGTGGCGTGTGCAGCTTTAGGAAGCACTTGAAAACAATCATTTTTGTAGAGCTTATAAAAATGTATAAGTGGGTTCAAATCCTGAATTAGAGCGCTCTTAAGGACAGTTGTCTATCCAAACGGTGCTATTTAAACTTATGAATGGGTTCGATCCTAAAATAGAGCGCTCTTAAGGACAGTTTGCTATCCAAACGGTGCTATTTAAACTTATGAGTGGGTTTGAATCTTGAATTAGAGCGCTCTTGATGACAGTTTGCTATCTAAACGGTGATATTTTAACTGTCATTTTATTATTATTTCCCTCAGTAAAAGTTCCCAAACTATCTGCTTCCTTTCCATCCTTGGTCTACCTCTCCATCGCTTTCTATTCATTTCAGATAAGCATATTCGTTTCCAAAGTCACATCTTATCCATTCAATATGGTCAAACCATATTAAATATCCTTTCATAATTATACTTATAATATAACACATCGATCAATAAGTCCCGGGACTAACTACTAAAACAACATTTGTTTGCCAAAATTCTTCTTTATTCATCAACATAGTCTCCTTCAAGAGCGATACATTCATTCCAACGCTTTCCTAACTTTCCTATGCCAACCGTGTATAACGATTTATCTTTGGTTTCAAAATAGACGTACAGTACATCTCGAACAAACCGTTTTCGTTTTTTTTCTTATTCAATCAAATACATGTTGTAATACCAATTGTTCTACGCAATGTACGCAGGTCTACCGCATTTATTCTGATGAAGATGTTCGAAATATTTTGTAATACCAATTGTTCTACGCAATGTACGCAGGTCTACCGCATTTATTCTGATGACGATGTTCGAAATCTTTTGTAATACCAATTGTTCTACGCAATGTACGCAGGTCTACCGCATTTATTCTGATGACGCTGTTCGAAATATTTTGTAATACCAATTGTTCTACGCAATGTACGCAGGTCTACCGCATTTATTCTGATGACGATGTTCGAAATATTTTCTTTTTTAGAAAAATTGATTATTAAATGGTTCCCAAAATTAAGAATCAAAAGTCAATCATTGTTTTTCACAAACAACGTTCACATTACTTGGAGTTTTCACATTATGGTGTGATTTTTTGTGGAAAATGAATGAAAGGAGCCTAATAAATGCATCGGAAATATATGCACTAAGAAGAATATGAGGTGTATTGATGTATAGCAAAATAAGAAAGTAATAAGTGTGATTGTTATTGCGACAGCATTTTGAGTACTTGGGCTTTCAGGATGAATGACGTGTGGAAATGGCGTGTGGAAAAGATTTGTGTGGACTCTTGAGTGTGGGTTTCTTCTTGTTGTTTTGTATTTGTGTTTCTGTGTATTTTTGTTTTTATTTTTATTCTTATACAGATTGTGTGTGGTATATTATGGGATGAACATTTATGGTATTTCTGGAGTGATGATGTGTGAAGAGTTTGATTCCGCATGATGTTTCCAGTTGTAATTGAGTGTCACTGTTTGCCAGGTTGATGAGAGCGTGTGACGGCGTTTTGTTTTTGTGTAATCAAAAATCGGAAAGAAGTATCAATTTATTTATTCATGCTAAATACCCTCAGTGAGATACAGGCAAAAGCCTAGTTTATTGGGGATACGACAAATGAAAGGCGACAAACCCAGATCCATTAAAATAATGTATGTCCAAATTAAATTACCTGTTGTTTTTCCGCAAATTATGTATATTTCTTCTCATGTGTAATAATAAAAAAAAAAAATATTAAGGATGAATGTGAGTTAAAAACTAATGTGTTGAGTAGGGACTTAATAAGTTTACAATGTAAACATAAGTGGAAGACGATGACCGAGAAAAGTATGGTTGGATCAAGTGAATTAAATTTTGAAAGAAATCGAGTAAGAGAAACTGAAGATGTATGAGAAGACGTATAAATGTGAAGAAAAATGTCGTGATAGGAAAGTTGGGCACTTTTATCCTCTCAGTCCACCCTAACAGGGAAATTACGTGATGGTATGTATGTGCAATTTAAAAAAATATACATCATTTAAATATTATAAAATTGTTTTTTCAACATGCCACCTCCGTGGCCTGATTGACATAAAAACTCCACTCGGGAGTTTTGGGTTCGATTTCCTATAATATGCTCAAAATAAAATAAAAAAGGTTGGACAGTAAACAACGATTTTTCCCGTGTACCAATATAATCAATCCACATTTTTTTAAGATTCATATTTGATTATAGATATAAAATATATTGCAAATGTGAGTGAAAGGAGTGTGTGAGGAAGACCAAGGGAAGTATAATTGGATCAAGTGGGGAAAAAAAGAAACATAAAATGTCAGAGAAATCCTAGAAGTTGTATGAGAAAGTACATGAATGTAGAAGAGGCTAGGGATGTGTGTCGAGATCGGAAAGGATGCCGTCTCTCTATCCCGAAAATCTGTCCTCTCTCTATCCCGACAGGGAAATGGCGTAATGGATTGTAAAAATAGAAACGATTTTTTTCGGTCGAATGATACCCCTTCAACATATCCGAACCGGTGATTCCAACACACCGAAGAGCGTAGCCGGCGTAGACATTTTATTTGGATCCATTAATCGAGATTTCGAGTTTAGAACCGCTGGAGTAGGCACACGGACTCCCAATACTACCCCGAACATGAAGCAACCACACTCGCACATGTATAGTATTGTTACCAGACGAATTGTTTTACAATATTAGGACTCATATTTTTTTTGTGTACCATTAGCAATCGAATCCCGGTTGAAATTCGAACGTCTTACCAACAAAGCCATGGAGGTCACCATTAGAAACGATATTTTTTTTATTATTTTCACGACTGCGTGAGAAATATAAAAGCGCTGCAACCTTGACAGTGAAAACTCGAAAGGAATATTATCTGTTTTACTTCACCTCGACATTATGAATGACGCTGAATCATCCATGCCAGCGGCTTACAAACACTGGTTCGCGAATATTGTATCGTCGTATGAATACTATACTCGTACCATAAGATACGCTATCCCTTATGATCTTTTATAATTGTCAGCCAGTGCGTGTATTGGTTTAACCCTTTGAACTCCAGATTTTTTTTTGTATGACATACCAACAACTCCAGGGTATTTTTTTGAAATTTTACTATAAAATGATAGGTTTTAGAAATAATTTATTTAAAAAAAAATTAATAAGGTTTCATGCAATTTTTTTATTCAAACTATTAGATAAATGTTTAAATGAGTTTATTTTGATAAAAAAAATAACAATTCAACATTATTTTTTAGTTTTATAATCTTTCAAAGTATGATATCTGAGGAAACAATCCCCTAAATGCATCCTAGGTTTTCCAGGACAGGTGTCGCAAAACTCATATGTTTCATGTCGTTTGCCCATTTTGCCTCTATTTGAGCAGACCACACAGTCCTTCTTCTTTCCCTTCTGCAAAACATGAAGTTTACCATCTAGTCGTACATCAAAAGTAGAAGTTGATGGCCTACTTCGCAGCTCCCGAAAGTCTCCTACCAACTGATCAACTAAATTCTTGACAAATTTCAAATGAGTTAGTGGTTTTTCATTATTTTTCAATTTTATATTCTTGTAGAGGATGTATGCATTGATTGAGCAAATTTCCATTCCCCAGAAAAAAAGTTTTCTCCACCATTTTAATGACTTCCTGAGAAAACAATATGTGGAAGCATACTGGTCGGCACGGTCTACTCCACCCATAGATTTGGTGTAGTTTCGTACTACATTTGGTTTTTCTGTAACTAATTGAACACCTCCCTTCCCTGTTCTGGAAACAGACGACATGCCAGCAGAATCACCAGTACTCAGCATTGTAATTATTCTTTTATCCTTCCATGCCAAAAGCATTGTTTTTCTTTTTCTTACAGCCAAAACTTTTTTATTGCCAAACTTTGGTTTTTTTATGGTGATCGGAATGCCTTTTCTGTTGGTCTGTATCGTCCCAGTTAAATGACATTTCATCTTCAATAGTGCTTCAGCAAGTGGAAGACTTGTGTAGTACCTGTCTGTAAACAAGTGGTATCCTTGTGCATGGGGTACCTTCTCCAAAATTTTTCTGAACAAGTAGATGGGTATTCTCGAACTCACAGGCAAATCTGGGCTTGGTAAATTCTCTGTAGTAATACTACCGTAATAGGGAAGAATACTGTACACATATGATGTTTCAGAATCCGCCAAAACGTAAATGCGTATTCCCCATTTAGTAGGCTTCTTTGGATTGTAAGTGATGAAGCATATTCTTCCTTTGAATTTCACTACTGATTCGTCAACACAGATATTTTTGTTGGGTATGAAATAGTCAGCAAATTTTTTATTTATATATTCTAAAAAATTACTGACTTTCTGAATCCGTGTTCTTAAATCACTATGGCCAGTTTCTTGTGTATTCAAGTGTAACATCCAGAATATTTGATGAAATCGAGATCTCGTGAAAATATTTGCAAAGAATGGGACTCTGGAATTATCTCTAGTAGACCAATATTCTTGCATATTGGCAAGTGGCATTGTTCCCATATTTAAAATGACCCCAATGAATGCCCAAAATTCATCTTTTTGTACATCACGCCAATTTTGCCAAATAGAATTTGCAGTTAGAACTTTTGATTGAAGTTTGACTTTTGCATATGCATTTGTTTCCTGTATTATCTCCGTTACAATTTCTTCCGTGAAAAATAATTTGAAAAATTGACTTGGTTCTTTGATTGTTAAAGGAACATTTGGTCCGACATTCTGAGCTCCGATGTCAAAATTTATAATGTCAGGAGAATCCACCGTATTGGATATATCAATCCATTCATCGTCTTGTGAATCTTGAGCGCTTGTAGTACTTGAAGAACTATCTGATGATAGAAGAGGACCAACTCTGCGTTTTTTATGACCAATGTACTCTGATTCATCACTAGAGGTCTGAATATTGATGTTACTATCACAACTTTCATCACTATATACATTTAAAATAAATTCGTCTTCACTTTCACTCAGTTGCGATTTTTCCATTATTTTAGAGGGTAAAAAAAAAAACTTGTGTAATCTCAACGGTGTAAAAGGGTGCGTACTGATTATTTTTCAACCGAAACACGTCTAAACAGTAGAACAGTTGTTGTGAAACTAATGTAACATGTTTATACCTGCTCCTGGGTGTCCCGAGATGTTTGTTTATGTAAACAATACAACCATAAAAAATGGCGACATATAGTCGCCTCTGGAGTTATTAAAATAATTACCATGGCGACTATATGTCGCCTCTGGAGTTATAAGGGTTAAAACCCAAATTTAGGTAGCCAATAAAAAATTATACTAAAAGAATAATACAAAGTAATTTATTTATCAAAATCTCAATCGTGCCGTTTCTGGGTACCACACAAAATATATGACCAAAGCATAAATATAATGGAAATTATAGAAATTCCAGATTTTCATTTTTATAAGGTCTTTCGAATGGTTGTACGGCGTGATTTGGTTTATCGTGACGATGTTTAAAAAACGTTGCAATTTTCATCCTGTTTGTAATCAACGTTGGCGAAGATGGTTAAAAACAAGCCTGAAGATGAAAAATGCAAAGTTTTCGAAACGTCGGCATCATAGGTCAAACCACGCGGTACAACATTCTGAAAGACCTTATACAACTAATACGAAAAACCGCGAAATCCTCAAAACGTATTCCAGATTTAAATGATTCGCGGTTGACAGATTTGAGTTTGCCGACGTGTTTATTTTTTGCTATCCGGGCATATTAATATATTTTGTATTATATATTGCTATCCGGGTATATTAATATAGTATATTTTGTACAATAGTATTACACTTTCGTTGTATATAGTACAACCTGGCGGGCTTATTGCCGTGTGGTAATCTCATCCAACCAACCAGAAAGATGTTCCGAGGCCTGAAGTGATAACCAGACTGGAATCCCTTTTTTTAAATCTGGGTTCCAGCGGGATTTGAACCCGCAACCTCCGAGTTGGGAGACACGTTTTACCAACTAGGCCACGGAGGTCGGGGCGTAATTGGTAAGACACTTGTCTCCCAGCTTGTTTGATTGTTTGAAGTTTCTGGTTGGTTAGAAGAAATTGTCACATGGCCCAATAAACCCACCAAATTACACTGTAAACAACGCAAGTGTAATAAAATGGAATACAAAAAATACCGCTCTGCTATATACTCACACACGTTATGCTTTAACACATCGAGGAAAATATACCATTAAAATATTTAAATTAAGCAAGGAAGATTTTTCAAAGAAATGTCGGATATGTCATAATGGTTTCTCACACAATGTCATCAGCGTTTACTTTCAGACGATATTCCGGTCCCTCACCTAAAAACTGACACGGAATTGCAAAGCTCCGCTTTTATAGCATGAACTCGTAACATTTGGAATGGATGACGAAGATTTTCAACTTTTATATATCATATATTTTGCAACATCTTGTCTTATTTAATATATTTGTTTGTCATTGTTATTGATGAATGTTAACTTAACCTTTCCTTCCCTGTGTTAGGTATCTTCTACACGTTGCTTCTAATAACCATCAATATCTCTATAAATATAATAAATACAAGGTTAAGATTTTAGGTATTCCTCCATAGTATATTTACGCATTGATTTAAAAAATAATATTTATAATAATCAGAATTTATCGACTACATCGAAGTGTTTTGTAAAGATCGAAAACAAATTCGCATTTAAACGCTGCGAGTGCCTCGTCTTGACGATAGGTGAATAGTATGCGGGAAGCGCGACACTATATTCGCATCTCACTCTTGCATACTAGACTGAATTGCGAGGAGCTGAATTGTCTCAACGTCGCAAGCATAAGCGTAAGCGCCGGGGTATGCGACTGACGTTCCGCGCCACTAGTAGCTTCTAGGCTTGCAAATAGGTTAGACGTACGCCCGTTCCGTGAGCGTTGCCAGATGGTTTTTTAATGTTTTCAGCAAATAAATCTCAATTATTATAATTTTTAACTTCAATTATAATTAATTAAGGGGATTATCTATGAATGTTCTTATTTTTCCGATTTAAAATCGCTAATTTTTTATTGCGTACTCACTACCCAACACCGGAGCACGCGTATTATTTTTATCACCGTAAGGGAAGGGTTAAGGGTGATATGTTAATTACCCAAAAAAGAGGACGCTGAGATGGTTTGAGCATGTGGAACGAATGAATGAAGAAAGACTAACAAAATAACAATCCCAATAGTGGATATGCAATGATATACGAGAATTTAGAACTTAAAATCAGTGTTTTTATTTTTATTTAAATAATTGAGTAAGTTTGTTTATTTAAAGTTGTACATTTTCGAGAGCTTTTGCTATTAATACAATATAATCGGCATATATCACATTATTGACATATTTTCCATTTATATTCATACCGCAATCAATCTTAACGAATCATTTCAGAAAAACTAACAAAACATATATAGTGCAAATGTGAGTGGAAGGCGTATGAGGGGAAGACCAAGGAAAGTATGGTTGGATTAAGTGAATGATATTCTGAAAGAAGACAACGTAGAAAGTCGGAGAAATCGTAAGTTGTGATGTGTGTAAAGGCAGGAAAGTATGGCACCGTATCCTCTCTGCCTATCCCGAAAGGGAAATCGTGTGAAAGGTATATTGTTAAATTAAAGGTGTCACGACCGCTTATTCGAACAAAATAAAGTAGTGAACGCTTTACACAACGACATACGTATTCAAATTCTTTCTTTTTCTCTCCCCTTTCAGATATTTTACTTATATGGATATATCTTGCTTAGAATAGAGTGAGTTTAGGCTTTATAGCTGATCATCATCATTGTCAACCTGGGTCGATCCACTGCTGGCTGAAGGTATCCCCAAGTTGACTCCAAGTAGTTCAGTTTTTTGCTCGTTGGTGCCATGTGATGCTGCCATGCTTCCTGATTTCATCCATCCAGCGTACCTTCGGTCTTTTCTGGGCCTCTTTATGCCTCTTGGGTACCATTGGATTATTTTGGATGTCCATCGGGTATCTGTCATTCTGGCTACGTGTCCTGCCCATTGCCATTTCATTTTCTTGCACACCTTTATTACGCATCTTATCTTTGTTTTGTTGCGAATCCAGGTGTATATAAAACTATAAGCATATCGCTTATAGTTTTCAGTTATTACGTGTTTACATAAATCACGCGGCTTTTTTACCACTATTATATTTATAATAACTCTTTACTAACATGAGAAAGATTCAAAGAAATGCAATTTATATTACGGAATCTTGAATAATTGTAATGTTTATTTCGCAATCGAGATTATAATAATGAAAAATGTTACTAAACCCGCTACAGAGGCATCAACAGTAGCGCGAATCTAGAATATATTGTCCAACAACTAAAGTTGCGAAAATCGCAGTAAGAAATATTATCTAAGAAAATTTCTTGCCACCGATATCCATATAATGCCTCTAATTGTCGGCGCTAGTTGTATTTTAATAAACCCTTGCGCATAAATGTGTTTGATACTGCACTACTTTTGAAAGGTAATTAATATTGAACGATACCATACAAAAAATAAAATGTATGATATTCCACTCTGAATACAAATCTATACATTTTCAGGTTAGGTTTTTTTTTATATTTAGGTCAGTTTATGAATTCACGACATAGACTCAAATTCAATAAAAAATCACTTTTCCATTAAAAAAAAAACTGAAATCGACTACAAAAACTAGGCCCCGCATTGTCACACTCGTTTTCATTAAATTATCGATATTAATCCACGTGAGCGAGGCATACTTAAAAAGGCGGACATATAAGTCTTTCACATAAAAAAACAAGAAGGAAAAATTCATAAAAAAGCAATCAAAATATGAGGATAATAATGTATGTTTAAATGCTACCTCCGTGACATTGGGATACTTCGGAAAATAAGGACGTATATATGCAGAAAAGATCCAACCAACAAAATTCACTTTTATCGTTTTAAAACATCGTTTCTCAACCTGGGGGGCACGAAAATAACACATTTTCCAAGAAAAACGAACGTTTATTTGAAAAAAACACAGGGGGATCGCGAAGACTTCATTTTATTTTTTTAATCTTTTGGGGGTAGCAAGGATAAAAAGTTTAAAAAACGTTTTATAATATTGAATATATCTCAAGGTATAACAATATAAAATCTGTAAAATGTGTATTTAATAGTCTTCCCGTCTTCTTTTTTTTTCATCAAAGACTATCGTGGTCTAGTTGGTAAGACGCTTGACGTCCACGCGTGGGTTTCGGGTTCGATTATCGATAGTACCCGAAAAAAGAGGGTCCCAGTCTGGTAACAATACTACGCTGTCTGATAACAATATTTACACGTATTAGAGGAGTGCGAGTATTGTCTCTTCACGTGTGGTAGTTTGCTAACACATGCGATTAAGAACGAGTTACGTGCCTACTCCAATGTTCTAAGCCTTATAATTTATGAACTTACTTAATCTTATTTTCCTACGTATCATTTTATTTAATTTTTTCAATCTTAATATATGATTTCTTAGAAATAATTAACACCTACATACTACTTATAACTAGATAACAATTCTTACACTAATTATTTAGCAAAAACAAGTCCACTCGTTCAGGCTACTTGTATTCCATCACATTTACTCAGACCTTGGTCGTCCCAGCGAATACTGAAGGTGGACTAGTCAGGCAACAGATAATGCTTCGGGAGCTTGTGCTTATAACGGAAGAGTAGGTCGGATTTACTCTCGTAAGCCAGCGAATAAGGGATTGCTGTGATTTTGTTGGCTTTTATAGAACTTCACGGTCCAAGCGAGGATGTGGTGTTGTAGGGTTTCTTCTCGCTGTTCGGCGTGAAGTCGGGTAAGGTTTGTTCTGAATCGTTCGAAATCCCAACTCTTCCATCATCTGAGAAAATACTACTCTAACAGTAAAATTCCTCAACTCATTCTAATCTTTCATCGTTCATCCGTATATCTCATTTACTTTTCCTTTCACACTGTTCTATCACCAGAGTTTAAATAAGTTGGCGTATGTATACAAGGTTCACTCAACACTACGTGTTTTGAGACATTTAAAGAATCATATCATTCGAGCCTTGAATGGGATTAATACTTGAAAAACCGAATTTAACCATGACATTCCCATTTTACTGATTTGATATTTTTGCATATGTAGAATTAAGGTACTTTGACGATTGTTCGATATATTAAATAAACCAAAATGATGCGCTGTGTGGGTAGGATTTTTTCCGTAGTAGGTAGCATTAATGCATATCATAATAAAATTCAAGGATCCTATTGACCTTGTCTTTCCCAAATAATTCTGAATGTTGTGTTTTTTCATTGAATTTTAAAGAACAATTTGTTTGTTTTTATCTACGGCATTAAATAATTTGGCCCTCTGACTGTACTTGTAACATATTCGTTCTATATAGTACAGATTAACGAGTTCTTTGACATGTATCAATAGCTTCCGACTAACCAGAAAGTTGTTCAACAAGGCTCAAGTGACAACTAGATTGGGACCCCTTTTAAAAAAATATCTAGGTACCAAAGGGAATATAGCCCTAAGCCCCCGGATCGGAAGATAATTGTCTTACCAACTAAACTACGGAGATCGTCTTGTTTATATTAAAGTGTTCCTTTAGAGTCTAAAGTTAAGACAAATAAAATCACTACTCCAGTATAAGACTTATGCAATAACTTTTTCTCAGCATATGTAGGTGTCATATCAGACGTTCGCAGTACAGAGTACAATCTGATGGTTTTTTTGCCACTTGTCCATCTCTTCTAACAAACCAGGAAGGTAATTAACAAGCCTTAAGTGTAAACAAGATTGTAAACTTTTAAAAAAAAGTGGACAGAAATTGAACCCGCAACTCCCGGGTCAAAAGACCGATGTTTCATCAACTTGAACACGGAGGTCATCTTCTATCTATAAACTATTATTATAGACAAGCAGAATATATGCTGTTAATATCTATATCAAGTTTGACTATCAATGTTCATAAATCAAAATCATATGTGTTTATTGAATGTCCAGAAACTACTTCCATATTTCTTGGATATATCGTTGGGACAAAATTTTCATTGCTCTCTAAATATGAATTATCATTTTATTATTTAGTTGTAGAACTAAGCAAGTCGACGAGCGACGACCTTTGTGATCTAGTTGGTAAGATATTTGTATTCTAACCCTGGGGGTTGCGGGTTCGATTCTCGTTGGAACGCAGTTTTTTTTTAAGGATTTCAGTCCGGTTTTCACTTAAGCCTCTTTAACCTTTCCCTTCCGGTGCTAAAAAAAATCGCGCGTTCCGGTGCTGTGTATTCAATACACATGTAAAAATGAGCGATTTAAAAAGGGAAAAATAAGAACATTCATAGCCAATCGCTTAAATTAATTAAATTTGAAGTCATAAGTGATAATTGAAATTTAATTGCTGAAAACATGGAAAAACATCGGCCGACGTTCACAAAACCGGCGCAGAAACCACCTCGTATGGATGCCCGCGAGCTACTGAGACGGGACTCTGAACACTAGCACTGTGTATGTTATACCTCGAAGGAAGAAACAACTGCGAACTGAGATTTTATTTCTTGCGTTCCCATATACCGAAGTAGAGTGAGAGTGAGACGTGAATAGCGTCGCTTTCTCACCCATAGCGGTTTTTAGAATGAATATACCTACGTCACACACTGGCACACGTTTTATTGTATTGGTGAATTTATTCCCGATTTTCACAAAATATCTTTGATGTGGCCGATAAGTGCTAATTATTATTAATATTATTTTTTCATTCAATGCGTAAATTTATTACGAAGAAATACCTAAAATCTGAACCCAGTATTTATTATACTTATAGAGATATCAAAGTTTATAGAAGCAATATGTACTAGTTACATATCACAGGGAAGGAAGGGTTAACATCTCTCTGGTTGGTTGAAAGAGATCTCCGCATGGTTATAAACCCGCCAGGTTGTACTGTATAGGACGAAAATGCAATACAATACAAATAGTACAAAACCTTTGTAAATCATTCGATATGTGATAGTAACACATTCGGATTTAGGTGTAGTGTTCAATACACCATCTATATTTTTGATAAGACCTCCCAAAAAGTGTTGTCGTCAAATGCTTCCTAAAGCCGAAATATTTTTAATCCGTCAAACATAGTGGGTTCCAATCTCTAGTTAGAGCGCCATTGAGGAGAGTCTGATTTCTAAATGGCGCTATACAAATTATCATTTTTTTATTATTTAATCGCAGAACTTATCAAGTATTCAACAATATTCTCATTACATATACATTAACTGCTTTCATTCGATTCCTGACAGGGTATTGCATTAATTCGATTCCTGGCAGGGTATTGCATTCATTCGATTCCTGGCAGAGTATTGCGTACATTTAAATTGAAAAAGAATATAACCGAAATGGCACAGTCGTCGTGCTACACGCGCGCGGTGGAATGCCCAACCCGAGCCGAACCGGAATCTCAATGGAGGCAGAGGTGATTAATGGTATGGAAATGTATGGTATTTATCAAATGCCCACCTTTACGGCGCACTGATGCGCCCGCCGCCTGCCGCCTGCCGCACGCCGGAACTCGAGAAAGTCTCGAGCAACGGCAATGCGGAGAGAAAGACTCGCGGTCTGACCTTCAATTTCGGATTGGACGCGTTATTGTGTCGAGATGATGCGTTTTCGTGTAATGTCGCGTTTACATCATGTATAATTTTTAATTGAAATTAATAAATACTAGATAAGCTCGTTGATTTGAAGAAATTTATGTATAAATTTATGGTCCTTCGGAGAGAAGTAGAAATTGAACAAGGGTCTAGCTATGAAAGATCTAAGAATTATCAGTAAATAGGTGACAAGTTGAATACCAATATAAAAATATGTCGTGAAGTTCGACAAGGATGCATACATACTCTCCCCTATTATTTTAAACTAGTTGCAACCCGTGAAATATTCACGGAAGTAAAACAAATTCTACATTTATGAATATATATATTCATAAATGTAGAATTTGTTTATATAGTACATATCATTTATACATCGTCCCTGTTTTATACCGGTTCAAAAATTGTTAGCTAGGTATTTAAAATTCGTTCATTTATCACGGACCCGCCGAGATTCAAATTCCGAATTACTTTCGGAGAGAATCCAAGTATTCCTCTCTCGCTCTCGTGTTCAAAATTAAATTCTCGTATTTTTTCTTTGGCGACAGCCGTCGTATGGGTTTTGGCATATTTATACCATGATGTTTATTTTGAAGTCGTTTTTAAAATGGCATTGGATTAAAATAAGGCGTGCGTTGTAATAATTGAATAATAAAAATTAAATGATTCGTTTTTATCCACGTCGTGATGTAGTGTTGAATTAATAATCCTCGCGAATGAAGATTTTACGGTTTCGACATCAGTTGATGCGTTGAGGCGATATTATTGTTTAATGCAGTATTTTATTTGATAAATTGATATAAACGGTGTTTACAGGAGTTGTAAGTAGTTAATATGGTTTAATCGTCTAGTTTAGAGTGGTGTATTGTCTTAAAATGTATGGAACAAAATAAACAATGTTGTATGGATAATTTATGAAAGCAATGTCATCATTATCACCATCACACAACGTCACAATTGAAGTAGGCAGAGAGAACAGTTACAGATACAAGTCTAATTTAAGTAGCAAAACACAAGAAAACTGAAAACACATCAAAGAATTTTCACTAGTGAAATTTTTCTTATGTTTAGACAAATAAGTTGTTTTTTTTTTTTCAAGTTTTATTACGCCGGACAATAAGGACATCGTTAGTCGAAATATGTATATTTATCAAAATTATTATTCCATTGTTAGTTTGATTTCTCAACAATGAAAAAAAAACGCAATATTCAATGAACCGAAGTTACATGTAAACGCGACACTAGGAATTATTGAATCATCCAAGAATGCGGGTGAAATAAAAGTCGATAAATGGAAAGGAGATTTCTCGGCGTAGGAGGAATAACAGCGTTACAATACGAGATACAGTCAAACAATGCTCCCGAAGACAAGACTTGTGTCGGAACAGAACTTACAAAAACTCCACACCCACGCATTCTTATCGTCTTCACTTCCGTAACGAGAGGTTGATAGAACTCGAATAGAAAAAAATATAGAGAAAATTACGAGAAGAAAAAAGCAAGGTGTTGGCGAATCAACAATAGTAAAAAGACTAGTTGCAACCCGTGAAATATTCACGGAAGTAAAACAAATTCTACATTTATGAAAATATAGTATATATTCGTAAATATATTGTAAAATTTGTTCATATACTCGTATATCATTTATACATCGTACCCTTTTACACCGGTTCAAAAATTGTTAGCTAGATATTTAAAATTCGTTCAGTTATCACGGACCCACCGAGATTCAAATTTCGAATTACTTTCGCAGAGAATCTAAGTATTCCTCTCACGCTCTCTTGTATTCAAAATTCAATTCTCGTATTCTTTCTTTGACGACAACCATCGTACAGGTTTTGGCCTATTTATATTATATGTATGAATAGTAGTGGTGGCAACGGTAACAGATTCTGCGATACATGGAATGGAAAAAGGCGAGAAAAGCTATCGAGTGGCATGATAGATAGAGGAGGACCCTGTAACCGCTTCAAACCTACGATCAAAACTGAATGAATTGCGAAATATGGGTGGCTTCGTAAATACCTTCTCGATGAAACTTTCAAGTCTAAGTTTGTAGTTATTCGGTGAGGAAATACGTTGAATAAAACAGGACATGTATCATAAACATACATACTCGTACATACCATCGCGGCTTTTCCCTAACGAGGTAGACAGAGAGGACAGAATGTCACACTTTCTTATCTGGATGCACACTCTTCGCCTATTCTACATCCATACACTTTGTTGTACAAATCGGACGATTTATCTGATTTCTACGTTTCCTTCTTTCAAAATATCATTCACTTGATCCAATCATTTTTTCTTTGGTCTCTCACGCATTCCACTCACATTTCAATATATATTTGTTTTGTTAGTATTTTTACATTTATTCGTTACACGTGTCCAAACCATCTCAGAGCGTTCTTCATGGTCTTACTCAACACCTCATCAAGGCCGTATTAAATTAGATGTACCCTAATAAAGCCACATTCAAGAAACTTAAATTAGAAACAGTTATTTGAAAAAAATCTTTCTGTGTACTAATTTAAAAAAATATATATTTTTTAAATATGATAACATTCTGTTTAGGACCGATAAAATTCGGTTTGAGGCGATAGCCCTCTTATGACTTACTAATGTTTTATTCGTGTCCGTCAGTCGGGGAGGATTATCCCATTGAATCTTATTTTACTGTTTGGTATTTTTAATATTAAGATTAAAATAAAAAATGATAAGACAAACAAAAACATATTAATAAAATAAAAGCATTTGTTCTGCAAAATGTTTATTCATTCAAAAGGCGGCCACACTTAATGGCCTACGAGGCCGCAGGTTCCCCACCCCTTGTTAAAGACATGTAAACGATTATCATAAATCAGAAATTATTTCGAAATATTAAGGATTAATACAAAATATGAAAAGAATTTAAACTCCAAGCATATTGCCCTCCATTGCGCGTGCAAATGCGAATATCTGAACCCCAACAGTACAATGAAGAAATGAGATGAATAATTTATGGCAAACGAAGGGCAATAACTTGTGCAGTATCGCAACCGTAACGTTGACCCAATAAATGTTTACGAGCGTGTGTATCTACACAATGAACGGTCGAGAAATATGACACAAACATAATATATGTAAAGGTAAATCGGTTATTATGAAAGATAAAATCAACAAGACAAGACAGATTTACGAACGAATCAGATTTACGAACAAGTGCGTCGAGTTTATTTTGGAAGATGGTTCCAGGGTGAAACATGTATAGCATATAATATTACTCATTACGCACGAATATACCAATTTAATTATAATATAGCTATGGTAAATGGCGCAATATCGAAAATATCAAAAGGGAGATATAAAGACACTGCATGAAATAGCAACCATCCCTAGATTATTTTGGTCCAATATTGAACATAGGCCTTGTCCGTGGTTTTTCACATCGCTATAGCTTATAAAGGGTCTTTCAAATTGAGCGATTTGTTTAATTCTATTTTTTTTAATTCTTGAATAAAATACACAATTTGCTTTGATTTCAAAAAACGTTTTATTGGTCATTGAAGTATAATGTGTGACATTTAAAAACAAAAAAACAATATCCGTCAAATGTCCACCTCTTGCAGCTCCACAGATGTCCACTCTTTTGTCAAAATTTTCGATGACATTTTGGCATAATTGCGGTTCTAACTCACCGATAACGCGAATAATATCGTCAATCATCAGCTTAGGAATTGATTGGGGGTCATTCTTATAGACCTGGCTTTTCACGTAACCCCAGAGAAAATAGTCCAACGGTGTCAGATCACATGATCTTGGTGGCCAATTAACATCACCGTTTCCGGAGATTACAATACGTAAAATAATTCAACAATTTGAACGCGTTGTTGTATTGTATACGACTCAATTTTTATAAATGTCATACATTACACTTCTCAAATGTCACAAGACCCAGGCAAGTTCGCGACGCCATCTGTATTTTATCCAAAAATTTAAAAAACCGCTCAATTTAAAGGCCCTTTACTTCCTTGTTTACTTAAGCACAACTACCAACAATGTATGAATAGGTTCAACTACCAACAATACGTATTATCAACAATAAAGAATACGAGGCTAAAGTGAAAAGAAGAACTGAAATGGTGAACTGAAGAAAGCTGAAAAAGATATGTAAGAGCAGAACCATCACCATCAGAACGAAAATGTGTTAGGTCAAGTCTCTTCTATTTACAATATTTATGTATATCACGGAGACGAACTCTGAGAGCAAGCGAGAGACGTAGAATAAATTCATTTGAAATGTAGTGCTGGAGAAGGATGTTACGAACTCCATGAACGGCAAGACGAACTAATTTTCGAAGAACTGCGATTAACCGACAGATTGTCTACAATATGCCTACGACGAATCGTGCGATTCTTTGGACACATTGCTAGTGGTAAAAGAGACAGCTTGGCGAGGCTTGTGGTAACTGGAAGCGTGGAAGGGCGACGCACAAGAAGAAAACCCCCAATACGTTTTGGACTGACCAAGTGAGAGATGCAACAGGACTACTTTTAACAACTGCTTTTCGAACCGCAGATTGTAAGGATGGATGGAGAGGAGTCGTCAAGGGCTACCATGGGAGTCACGACACGGCAGGATGATGGATGGATGGGTGGATAGCTGCTTCATGTGCCCCTTTTTAATGTATTTGCATTGCTACTGCTCCTTAAGCGTTTGGAGAGATTATTGAGTTTGTGCATATACAAATTACTACAGGAAAAATATCAAACCCCTTGTCGATTGATCAACTTTTGTTCAATGCACTTGGATAATTATTTACGCCATCGTGAATTACGTTTGTTTTCGGTGCCGTATTCATGAACTGAAATATTAAGAACACCCCCACTCGCACACGGAATAATTTTCTATCTAGGGTCCCATCACATGGATCGCTAACTGACATTCAGTTTAGTCACAAATTTGATCAAGTCGGTGACTTGAGTATTTCTTCTGAGTCACGCGTGTCTTTTTCTGTTCTTGTGGAATTTTTTTCACATTACTCGTTTCCTTATTAATTTAAAACCGTGATTTAACTGTTTAGTATGTATCTCACAGATGTTTAAGCATTGTGGGCATATCACATTGTTCAAAAACGTTTCGTTTAAGAAGTTGTGGCTTAGAGACTTTTCCATCACCATGGCTTGATTCCATCACCATGAAGATTTTGATTTAATTAAAAATAAATTACATATTAAAACCACAAAAGCTACAACATTTACTAACAGTTTACCGCAAAAAAAAATTAATATTCATAATCTGACCCGATTTATAGAAAGCTCTCCAAGTGGGAGTGTCAAAAAACCTTGACATGTCGCGTCAACAAATATATATTTCCAAGTATTCATATAATGAAAAAAAGAATATTTACTCATTAAATTTGCTAAATTTAATGCAAAAACGATGTTTAGTGTAACGATATTGACTTTTTTAAAACCCAGAACTCAAGCGTGCGACATTTTTAGCAAATCGACTATCGCAATACTTAAATGGTAAATATTTTATTTATTTAGAATTTTGTGACAGAGAAATACTGGCAATGACGACATCTCTCTCCCTCACTAGTAGGACATGCAAAATATGGAAAAATCTTTCCATTGGAATCCATGATACTAGCAAAGAGGCAATATTCCTGAGAATAGACCCAATTGTGTTATTAGTGTATTATTATTAAACGTGTAAAATGAAGTACAGTACCCGGCGGTAAGTAATACACACCGGGCTTAAGAAAGAGACTGTCGACCATAATCGGCTAACTTCGGCTTTAAAGAGCGTCGTCTCTGTCATTCATACACGTGTTCCGTCGTGATTTGTCAGTCGTTGGCAAGCGATGATAATCTAAACTTGAAACTTCGACAACGGTTAGTCAAATGCTACGTTTGGTCAGTGTTATTGCGTGGAGTGGAATCATGGACCCTCAAAGTTAGTAGTATGAACCGACTTGAAGCATTCGAAATGTGCATGCACCGGAGAATGCTACGGATACCCTGGACGGATATGGTCAGCACAAAGGTTCTTCAAAAAGCCAAAGTTGCTAGAGAGTTGCTGACTATTATTAAAATCCGAAATATGTCCTACTTGGGTCATGTATTTAGAGGAGCAAAGTACAAATTACTGCACCTGATCATCCAAGGTAAAACAGAGGGCCGAAGAGGTGTTGGCAGGACGCAAATCTCTTAGCTCCGCAATATACGTGATTGGACTGGTATAAGGGGCCTTGGAGATCTTTTTCGGGCTGCCGGGGACAAAGATGTCTACTCTCAGGTGATATTCAACGTTGGGGGGACCTGACATGACACTGAGAAGAAGAAGACAAGCGTTCTAGGGACAAAGACGACGCCCTACAAAGCCGAAGTTAGGCGATTATGGCCGAAAGTCTCTTTATTAAACCTGATGTGTATTACTTACCGCCGGGTACTGTATATTGTTTTTTTTTCTTGCACGACATACGACTCGAGCTTTCTGAGCCCTGGCCTAGTCAAGTGCACCCAGTAATAAGAATGTACTTAATTTTTACTGTAAATTGTATGAATCATGATATTCATATATTTTATTGTAATATAATAAATTTCATAAAACGCATGAAAAGTGGTAAGAGACGCATATGAAGTTAAGGCTGATGTGTTAAGTGAGATGAAGAAAAGCACCCTGAAATTGTTTGGACATGTAGAACGAATGAATGAAGAAAGACTAACAAAACAAATATATAGTGAAAATGTAAATGAAAGGCGTGGAAATTATGGTTGGATCGAGTGAATGATATTGATAAAAAGTCAGAGAAATCGATCTATCATTTTCCACGTCCACGTTCCACTCCCATGCATCAAAGTTGGCACCAAAACACTATCAAGTCCGATTATGTATGTTTAGTGCCCCGTTGATTTTGTTTCATATCGCTACACGCCGTTCGATATGCCTTTTAACTCTTCCATCGTCTGAGAAAAGACTACCCAAATAGCAGAACCCCTCAACTTGCTCAAATCTTGCATTATTCACTTATTTGTCGCACTTGTTTTTCTTTTCACACACCATTACTTTAGATTTTGTATGACCATTACTTTGGATTTCCTTCACCGTTACTTAGGATTTTGCAACATTAATTCTCAGATCTTTATCTTTCCATCTCTCATACAATTTACTAATCAAACTCGGCAATTCATCTTCATTATCCACCAAAATTACCATGCCATATGCATACTACAGTAATCAGCATACATTCCCATTCGACATTCGTATGCCACCAATTGACATGTTTCTTTACACGTGAATCTATATAAATATTGAACAACCAGGGTGACATAATGTATCCTTGATTTAACCCTTTGGAAATATTAAACCTTTCAGGCGCACTTCACCACTACATTCATTCAATATTTTCCATAACTTGTCTCTTATCACGCGTCCATATATTATACATATTTCCACATAAGCCACAAACGTAAGTCCACAAAAGGACAATATACTTTTTTTATTTTTCATTAAAATAAATTAATACGTTACTTCGCTGCAAACTGCTTTTGACATTAAAAAAATTAACATCGTAAATTTAACTCGTCAAATATTGACATGCCCATGGCCGTCAAAAGAGCAGTGTTAAAAGTAAAATTACTGAACAAACTTAGACCGCATCAAAAGCAAACAGATTACAACATAGCTTACTGAATATGATATTTGCTGTTGACACAAAGATCGAGACCTTTTGAGGGGTTTCACAACAGAAGAAAAACACATGTCGAGTGCGTTTACTTGTAAAAATTATGAAATTCACAAATAATGTACGATGCCTTCAATTCAGGGCCCATATACGTAGTACGTGACGATCTATAAAGACGAAGGACTTCTTTAGTCTAAACATATTTCAAAGTATTTCAGAACAGGCAATGAGCCTGGTGAGACGACTGAAAACGGTCCCATTTGTCTTGTGGAATTATGTTAACATAAATAAATTCTTTACTAAGAAAAACTAAACCTTAAGAACCCTTTGCCGTCTGCAGTCTATAGGGGGGCGTCGGGATAGTTTCCAGTTTGGCGGCTCCGCTAAATAATTTCTGACAGAGAGGTTGTAAAAGTTGCGACAGCACTCTATTGTCAAATCTGGGGAAGCTGAAACACCCAACTTACTGTTTTAGACTGCAATCAAGCTATAAGGGATGCTAAAACAATACAGATGTAAATATCAATGTTTCTAAAACCAAACTGGTGGTTTTAAGTCGAAAAGATCGAGTCAAACATCCTGAAGCATTATTAATGTTCAATTGACAACAAATGGAAAAGTTTAACAGTTCCAAGTATCTAGGCAGCATTTTAACCGACGCACTCGATTCACATATAGAAATGAAGTGCAGAATTAAATCAGCAAAATCGGCTTTTAAGAATATGAAACAATTGTTCCGGAATGATGACTTAAATTTAAAACTAAAACAGAATGCTCAAAAACTATAGCACTGGTTGATTTTACTCTATAGAGTTGGACTCTGAAGGTATTCAAATGGAATAAATTAAACTTATTTGTAACGTGGATATACAATACAAAACAATATTATGGAAACCTTGGGTGGACTTTGTAAGTAACTTTAATGTCCTTATAAGAGCTGAAACTTAAAAGGAGTTGCTCACCAATATTTAAGTGTTTAATTTGTGTTTAGGGGATGTCTTATGTGGTGAGACGTATGGCCTCGTTCATATCATTATCAATGGGAAGATTGAGGGTCAAAAAGATGCCGGAAAACCTTGGCTTGGGAACATCAGGGTCTGGACTGTAACTACAGGGTATTGATGATCTGATCCACTGGGTTCAAGACGGATGGGGTTTTGTTCTGGTGGTAACCAGCATCAACGTCAAACATCACCAATATACGAAATAATAATGAAAGTCTGTAGGGGAAGGACGAATGTGAACCGTCTAAAAGAGTTTTATAGTAATGTATTGTATTATACTTTCGTTGAATACAGAACAACCTAGCGGGTTTATTGTCATGTGGCAATCTCTAATAACCAATCAAATATGTTTATATAAGAGGCCTTAAGTTAAAACCAGACCGGAATCATTTTTAAAAATGTAGGTACCAACAGGAATCGAGCCCTTAACCCCAGGGGCTGGAATATAGGCGTCTTTCCAACTAAGCCACGCATCATCTGTTGTGATCATGAAATAAAATTAAACCGGAGTAATGCAAGCTTCGACATAATGTTCAGTTACAATATGCACTTCAGTTTCAGCATGCAACATCGCGTGCGATAACATAACAATCACAACTAATTTATAGAATTTTCCACTTGTTTTTAATTTAATAACATATGAAAAATACTGTATACATATTTCATTCGCAGTTATTTAAATTAACTACGCTATCTTTATTGCGTATGATGGATTTAGATAAAGTTCCAGTCAAGCGACTGCCAAAGACGACCTCCGTGGTCTAGATGATAAGACGCATATCTTTCAATCTGGGGTTTTCGGGTTCGATTCCTGATATAGGGCTAGTATAAAAAAAGTCTCAGTCTGGCAAAACCGTTCATCTGGTAACAAACAATACGGTGGTGTTACCAACATGTGCAATGACGAACCGCGATTTATGTGCCTACTTCAGTGATTCTAAGCGAGAAAGCTCGATCACTGGAACCCATGACAATAATGTCTCCCAGCAAAACTCTTCAATATATCTGAATCACCAATAACTATTCCAAAAAAGATCTCCAATGTCTTGCACTTCCTCGTTGTATGTCGATCGACACATTGTTCAACTAGTTTCCGAAGATTTATATACATATACCATATAATCCATCGCATAAAATCTTTCGAAATTTATGCCAAGTTCCCTCTTTCACTAATAGCGAAGTCGTTAACTAACAAACCCTGAATATGAAACTGCAACGCTCACAAAACGACAGATGTTTTAGTAAAAAAAACTCCGAAAGACCTTAGAATTAACCATAATAGTTAATAGAATTCTCACATTTGGTCATCTGCTCTGTGCATAAGGCCAGCTTACGGCAATCAGTCGGTGACTATATCGTGCCGCTAGTTAAAATGTGTTAATTAATTGTATCATATTATACTTTTAATGTATACCTAGCGGGTTTATTGCCAAGTAACAATATCTTCCACCTAATAAAAAACGTATTATAGAAGCTTACGTAAAATGCTCTTCTGTTTCTGATATTTGTTGTGATGTATTGTATTACTCTTTCGTTGTATACAGAACAACCTGGCAAAATTATTGCCAAGTGTCGTATTAAACAAACTCAAGTAAAATGCTCTTCTGTTTCTTATATTTGTTGTGATGTAATGTATTGCATTACTCTTTCGTTGTATACAGAACCTGGCGAAATTATTGCCAAGTGTCGTATTAAACAAACTCAAGTAAAATGCTCTTCTGTTTTTTTATATTTGTTGTGATGTAATGTATTGCATTACTCTTTCGTTGTATACAGAACCTGGCGAAATTATTGCCAAGTGTCGTATTAAACAAACTCAAGTAAAATGCTCTTCTGTTTCTGATATTTGTTATGATGTATTGTATTACTCTTTCGTTGTATACAGAACAAACTCGCGAAATTATTGCCAAGTGTCGTATTAAACAAACTCAAGTAAAATGCTCTTATGTTTCTTATATTTGTTGTGATGTAATGTATTGCATTACTCTTTCATTGTATACAGAACCTAGCGAAATTATTGCCAAATGTCGTATTAAACAAACTCAAGTAAAATGCTCTTCTGTTTCTCATAGTTGTTGTGATGTATTGTATTACTAGTTCGTTGTATACAGAACCTGGCGAAATTATTGCCAAATGTCGTATTAAACAAACTTAAGTAAAATGCTCTTCTGTTTCTTATATTTGTTGTGATGTAGTGTATTGCATTACTCTTTCGTTGTACACAGAACCTGGCGAAATTATTGCCAAATGTCGTATTAAACAAACTCAAGTAAAATGCTCTTCTGTTTCTTATATTTGTTGTGATGTATTGCATTACTCTTTCGTTGTATACAAATTATTACCAAGTGTCGTATTAAACAAACTAAAGTAAAATGCTCTTCTGTTTCTCATATTTGTTGTGATGCATTATTGCATTACTCTTTCGTCGTATACAGAATAACCTGGCGAAACTATTGCTAAGTGTCGTATTAAAGAAACTCAAGTAAAATGCTCTTCTGTATATCAAACTTCTTCTTGTATTGTATTACAGTCGTTGTTTACTGTACCCCCTGGTGGGTTTACTGCAAAATCTCTTCAAATCTCTTCCAATCAACTGGAAAGATGTCTCAAGTGAAAATCAGATTCAAACCCATATTAAAAAAAACCTAGGTACTAACAGGAATCGAACCCTCTTAGCTTCTGAGTTGGAAGACATGCGTCTTACAACTAGAACTTGGAAGTTATTAGTAACAATAAATATGTGATGATTAAATTTTCCCATCACAAGATTAGTAGAAATTACTAGAAAATAATGCGTTTCCCAAGTGATAATTTTGCTTCAGTGTATTTTCATAATACCATCACGACATTTTCCTGATGGGATAGGCAGAGAGGACAGAGTGTCAAACTTCCCCATCACAACATACTTCCTTCCCCTCCTTCACATCGTACATCTTCTCATACGACTTCCGTTTCTCTTACTCCTTACCTTTTCTTTATAATAAAATTAAAATTAGAATTTTGAGTGCACATGAATAAAAATTAACGATAATTAAACGGGTCAAAATTTTACGCTTGCATTATAAATTTATTAAATCAGTCTTCTATCACTCATCCGTTAAACATAAAGTCAAACCATTCCAACGTGGTTTTTTTCACCCTATTTAACACATAACAAAGTTTTCAGCTCACATTCACCTTAAAAAATAAATGTCTTATTCTATCATATATTGACACACCACATAATCTTCTCAATGTATTTATTACCATTGAATTTACTCGGCTCTTTTAATTCATTTTACACGTCCACGTTTCACTTCCATACACCAATTTTGGTACTAATAAATGTATTTAGGTCCATGTATTCCATTCCACCATCCTGTCGTGCAACTCATGACTGAACATCGTGACTCCCGTGATAGCCTCTGACGACTCTTCTTCACCCTTATCTGCACTCCGCGGTTCGTTAAGGGTAGTCCTATTGGGTATCTCACTTGGTCAGTCTAACGCATTGTGACTCCTTCTTTTTTGCGCCGTCCTTCCATGTTTCCAGTAACCACAAGCTTCTCCAAACTATCTCATTCATTGGGTACGAGCAACGTGGCCAAAGAATTAAAGGATTTGTCCAAGGCATATTGTCAACAATCTGTCGGTAATTCTCAGTTCTTCGAGAATGGAGGCGTTAGTTCTCTTTGCTCTCCATGAAATTTGTAATATTCTTCTCCAGCACCACATTTCAAATGTATCTATTCTACGTATCTCGTTTGTTCTCAGAATCCAAGTCTCCGCGCCATATATAAATAAGAGACGATAATGACAGAGATCTTATTTTATTATGTGTACATCATATACCTATTTGATTGTGGTTATTGTTTATGGTATCTTCCCATTGTTTTTTAAACAGCGAAGACGAGAGATTTAACTAGGAGCACTTTCGTCGTGATGGTGATGATTCTGCTCTTCTATATATTTTCCAGCTTTGACATCGCATTGTCTGCCATTCCAGTTCATCTTACTGCTCTTCTATATATTTTCCAGCTTTGACATCGCATTGTCTGCCATTCCAGTTCATCTTACGGCTCAGCCTCGCATCCTCCATTGTTGGCAATACTGGAGCTTAAGTAAATAAAGTCAGTAACCACTTCCAGACTATAATTCACATTGTTTGGTGGCAGATTGTTACTGCGGTCTATTATCATTAACTTAGTTTTGAACTCCATTTATTTAGCCATGTGAAAATAACTCTTTGTAATAATTAAGAATTACAACTGTGATATTATAAGTGCCGTGCGAGTAGTACCTGAGTAAAGGACTGGAAAATCATGAGAAACGTCCTGTGTTGCGCTATATTAATATTTCTACTGCCGAGTGACTATACGCTGCCGACACCAACAGACAAACGGAAGAGTACGGTAAGGTTTCATTTTTTTTAACTAGCAATTAAAACATCGAGATATTCGAGCAAGTCACTCTATTTACAGTGCCTTCTTAACACCTGTATCCCGATTACGTGATCGATACCTCTTCTACAAAAGGCCATATAACTGGCGTCTAGCAAATATTTTTGTACAAGTTAACGTTTAAACGACAGTTTTGATTTCTATCATAAACAACACTCTAGACCAGGGGTCTCCAAGCTATTTAGCCTAAGGGCCACACTGACTCTTCCACTAAGTCCCAAGAGCCAAGACCTAACTAGCTCATCATACCAACTACTGTAGTTTTGAATTACGCGCAAATTTTCGTATTAGGACTAGCCGGCGAGTGAGATATCTATGGCGCAGGACGCGGGTGTGAACTCTGCCGTTCGCAATTTCGGTTGGTACTTACGGGCAAGTGTCAAAGACATTTCATTGCGGCGGAGATAGCCGATGCGCGAAATTGAAATATAGTGCGACAAGTGTGTTTTTGTGACTACAGTCGTTAAATAAAAACATCTGATTATTATTTTGTATGATTTACTTACATTGTAAATTTTACAATGTAATCAAAATAAACTATGACGGGCCGGATACAGGGCATATCCGTCTCGCTACTGCGGGCCGGATTGGTGGTGCTCGCGGGCCGGTGTTGGCCCGCGGGCCGTTGTTTGGAGACCCCTGTTCTAGATGATAAAAAAATATCCATTGATTAATTGATGATGGAGATTCTGATGTCGTGTCGTAATTGTGCAGTCAAGTGTCAGATCTTGAAGATTTTGACATATGAATCTGAAGACCACCTAGTCTCCGGATCCGCAAGGTATGCGCTAAGCACAAGAATAGAAGTGAGACCCGATACATGTGTAAGGAGTGTGATGTAGCTCTCCACAAACGAGAATGTTGGCAGAATTATCATACTAAACGAAATTATCCAAGTATTTTAAACACTTGACAAAATTTTATTAAAATATTTTTTAATTTAGTTAGATATAACAATTTTAGTAAATCCTTCACAAAAACCAGAACTCCTCAAAATAAGCCGGGCACTGGGAAAGGTTACTATTGGGATGTATCGAGATAGGAATGTGTAGCGCTCTTTACTATCTGCCTAACCCGACAAATGCCGATGGTGTATATGTACGTAAATAAAGTCGTAAGGTGGGGGACGAAGAAAACAATAAAGGCAACAATGGTGTGCACATGTGAGAAAGACGGACAACTAGAGAATGCCGCAATTTACAGCCATTCTCAGAGATCACATCAAATATGAAAGGACAGCTGAGAATCCAAGTTTCAAGAGAGATAGTTTTAATCATGTTGCTCATGGCTGCGTGCCGTGGTTGCCTTATAATCTGGAATCGGGTGGATTATTCGCTCCAACTTCTCCTGGTCCTGTACAATGATGAGTACAGCACTCCATGAGGAACTCCATCCACTTTCCTCTTGATCACCACTCAACATTACCAGCTCCACCAAATTGTTTTTTTTTATATATTCTAGGGACATATCCGAAATATAGCAGTATTTTGTTACTAATACTCGTACATAATTGATGAGTTTAAACATAATAATACACATCCTGTAATTATATCCTAGGTACATATGTAATATAATATAATTTATTGATCACTTATAATTACGTAATTTTGCATAGCTTCGATTACCCATGCTCTGAGTCTAGGTCAGTAAAGTGTATTTAAGGCAGTTAGGAGTATCTAAGGTAGGTGGAGTAAATGGAACCTTGTTTATGCTCCTTTGATGATGAGGTAAAAACCTTGAAACCGGTAGGGTTGTACCGTTATATAAAGTGGAATAAACAATGTTTGACTAAACAAATAACGTATTTAAACTTCCACAGTAGACTCAACTATAAATAATATATAAATATTTAGTTCGATTGTTTCGATATGGTGATGATTATTTTTAAATTTGGCCTCAAAACTCAAAGAAAATCTTATTTCCTTGTCCTACGTCGATAATCATTGATCGAGCACTATTTGCCAACGGAACATTGACTGAGCATCGATTGTATCCGATTGGGCATCTATAATTACCGATTGGGCATCGATTATCACCGATTGGGAATCGATAATTACCGATTGAGCATCGATTATCACCGATTGGGAATCGATAATTATCGATTAGGCGTCAATAATAATCGATTGGACACCGATTATCATCGATTGGACATCAGCAATGATTTATTGAACATCGAAAATCATCGATTGAAAATCAATAATCATTGTACGAGAGTCATCCAGAAACTAAGGTTACAAGGGCTCCTGAGGCCGGGGGAATTTTTTTTGTTTCAAAGTCACATGGCGTATAGGGGGGATCCTAACGGTCAGTTTGTTTGGTCCCGCGTGTTTGTCGGCCATTTTGTTCAGTCACAGTAAATTCTTCCGAAGAAGAGGTCGTCGCGCGCTCCCGCCAACTCTCGTCCGTGCGAGACCCGCGCGGTCATCAGTTTTTTGACTTTGCAGAACAATACCGTCGCGAATATCCATCGGAAGCTCATGGAGGTTTATGGTAGTGATGTGATGAGTCGACAACATGTCACGAAGTGGGTTAGGTTGTTCAGAGTAGGCCGTACTGATACTCACGACGAGGCAAGGGAGTGAATACTGACGAATTTGTGCAAAAAATTGAAGAACAAGTGCGAAATGACCGCCGGTGACGCTTGACGACCTTCACTAAGAATTTTCTGACATTTCTCGAAGTATCCTTGGTAATATTGTGTCGGAAATACTTGGTTACAAGAAGTTGTGTGCGAGATGGGTGCCCAGAATGATCACACCGGAGCACCGTCAAAATCGCATGACCGCCGCGCGTGAATTTTTGGATCGTTTTGCACAGGAGGGAGAAGCTTTTCTGGACTCGATCGTGACGGGGGATGAGACGTGAGTGTGTCACTACACCCCAACAATTTTCCAACGATCAGGAGGTCGAAGAAGCTGTGGAGAAGTGGCTGAAAGAGCTGGCGGCGGAGGTCTATGACACTGGCATACAAAAGCTGGTGCCCCGACTATAGAAATGTCTCGATCTCGACGGCGATTGCGTTGAAAAATAGTTTAATATATTTTTGAAGTATCTTGTGAATTTCGATTAAATACAAGCATTTTTCGATCCTACATAAATGTTGTAACCTTACTTTCTGGATGACCCCCGTATGTCATCAACAAACGTCGATGACTAACGTGTGTTTCTCGTTCCGTAACAGATCACATATTAACCCCAAAATCAGATATGAATGATGGATATGTAAATGCAGACATATAATATAATTAACTTTAATGTTAGTAAAAAATCCTAATTAGTTTTGTATAAAATGTCAAAAACATAAAATATTTTATTCGAAAAAATTCCTACAATTTTCACCATAATACGAGTATATTCTAGCAAATACACTATTCTATTGGAGTCGCTGTTTCGAACTTCAGGAATAACACAATAAATAAGTGTAGTGATTGTAACGACGAAGTGACGACCTCCGTGGTCTAGTTGGTAAGACACTTGACTTCCACACGGGGATTTCGGGTTCGATTCCCGATGTGAGCTAAAAAAATCCCCTCCGGCACTGACCGCAAGAATCAGGTAGATTTAGCTTGTGTGTGTGTGAAAGGAAAGGATATTCCCCGTTTCATGGTACCCCGTAGGTATTCGACCGTTTCTACCGAACGAATTACACCATTCTATTGGAAACATTTAATTATACGTCGGTAATAAATACAATTACTAATAAATACTTGATTATTATTAAATTACTTATAAAAAGACACAAACATAATAGCAACAAGAATTAACTATAATACGAGAGCGGTCCGATAAATACTTAGCCTCACCGCCCGATGGCACCACTATTACAAGAGCGGCTACCACGGAGGATAACGTGACAAAAATCCACGATCTCGTATTGGCAGACCGCCGATTGAAGGTGCGCGAGATAGCTGAGACAGTAGGCATCTCAAAAGACCGCGTGGGTCATATCCTGCATGAAGTATTGGGCATGAGAAAGCTGTCGGCGCGATGGGTGCCGCGTTTGCTCACTCCGGACAACAAGCGCAACCGTGAGACCACTTCAGAGCAGTGTTTGACGATGTTTAAGCGCAATCCGAAGGAGTTTCTGCGTCGTTTCGTGACCGTCGACGAAACGTGGATACACTGGTACACACCCGAGACCAAGGAACAGTCGAAACAGTGGACTTCACCCGGCGAACGTGCTCCGAAGAAGGCGAAGACTGTCCTATCGGCCGGAAAGGTGATGGCCACCGTTTTCTGGGATTCAAAAGGTGTGATCTACATCGACTTCTTGGAGAAGGGCAAAACGGTCACAGGGCTCTACTATGCCAAATTATTGGGCCGATTCGACGCCGAATTGCTGAAAAAACGGCCCCATTTGGCGAAGAAAAAAGTGCTCTTCCATCATGACAACGCACCGGCTCACACCTCCGCCGTCGCCACGGCCAAATTGGTAGAATTAGGCTACGAACTGCTGGAGTATCCACCGTATTCTCCGGATTTGGCCCCGTGCGACTTCTTTTTGTTTCCAAATTTGAAAAAGTCACTCGCCGGACAGAAATTTGAGTCGAATGAGGAGGTTATCGCCGCCACGGAGGCCTACTTTGCAGACCTCCAGAAAACGTATTTTTCAGACGGGTTAAAGAAGTTGGAGCATCGCTGGGTCAAGTGTATCGAACTCAAAGGAGATTATGTTGAGAAATAAATCGCCACTTTTCCAAATTTTTTGTTATTCTTTGTAGGCTAAGTACTTATCGGACCACCCTCGTATATGCAAATATTTAAAACCCATCATTGACCGTCCTAGAACAGGTATTTACGCCTTGTTAGGGGGACATTGCAATAAAATTCAATTCGATAACTTGATTTCGGTCCTATCACATAATTAAATATCGAGTAACTTTGTAATGTTGAGGTGCATGGCCGCGCGGTAACGCTCTGGACTTCCGCGCAGAAGGTCGCCAGTTCGTACCCCGCGCTGTGCTACTCCCTTCGAATGACATAGATTTTTTTTTCCGTCTAGTATTCGGGGGTATAAGGATACCTATGACTTCGGTTATATATATTCTTTAAAAAAAATGTGCCAGGATGTGTTTTTACTTTTTTCCCTAAGATCAATATAAATTTTGAATAGTCGCCATTTTGAAACAAGATAGCAGAGCAGGCTGACCTAACGAACTCAGCCAAGATATTTACAAGTTAGATCGTAACCAAAACAAGATAGCAGAGCAGGCTGACCTAACGAACTCAGCCAAGATATTTACAAGTTAGATCGTGACCAAAACAAGATAGCAGAACAGGCTGACCTAACGAACTCAGCCAAGATATTTACAAGTTAGATCGTGACCAAAACTAGATAGCAGAACAGGCTGACCTAACGAACTCAGCCAAGATATTTACAAGTTAGATCGTGACCAAAACAAGATAGCAGAACAGGCTACTATAACCTAACGAACTCAGCCAAGATATTTACAAGTTAGATCGTGACCAAAACAAGATAGCAGAGCAGGCTGACCTAAAGAACTCAGCCAAGATATTTACAAGTTAGATCGTGACCGAAATCTTAGTCTAAAAACAATACTCGTACGCGCCGAGTGCGTGTACGAGTGTCGTTGGATCTTCACGTGCGGTAGTGTCCAACACGTGCAATGAAAACCCGCGATTTCCGTGTCTACTTCAATGATTCTTAACGCAAAGGCTCGATTACTGGGGTTAAAGACTAATGTCTCCTGGTCACGTTTTTCAATATGTTCGAATTATTATATATGCATACGTTATACATGCCCAAACCCCCTCAAAGTGCTCTCCTTCGTCGTCAGCCTTTCATCCATAACCACTTCATTCCGTATTATATCATATATAGTATATCGCCGCCGATATTGCAGGAACATGTAACTCGAGTCTTTGGTTATAAGTAACTTTCTTTATTTTTTGTCATATCTTGTATCATTGACCCATTTTTGCATTAACACATATATTTATTTTCAATGCGGAACGCATTTATTCGTAACTGCAATACCAAGTGACGTTTTTATTATATTTTTGCAGAAAAATCGTTTTTTGTCTCCCCTGTAAAATATGGGCAATCCTAGATACGTGGTCCTGCAGTATCGGCGACGATGTGTTATGGTGTCCCAATTATTATTTCATATCGCTACACGCCGTTTCATATCCCTATAACTCTTCCATTATCTGAGAAAATACTACCTGAATAGCAGAATTCTTCAACTTTCTCTGATTTTCATTGCTCACCTTTTTTTCCTTTCTCACTCGTTCTAATCTTCTATTACTCACATTTTTCCTTGCAACATAAATTTTCAAATCTTTCTCTTTACATCCTCACATTTATTTATAAGACTCGTTAGATCATTTCATCTCCATTCTCCGCTTACACTGCCATGTCATCAGCATACAGCTTAACATTCATAACATACACACGTTAATAAAAGTGTAGCAACCCTGCCCTGGATTAGAACTTGTTTGCTTAATGATCGTACAGCAACTCATTGCACTAGGTCAAGGACACCTGTGGTAAACGACAAGCAAAAAGCGGATCTTCTATAATTGCAGTTTTCATATCATTATAACACATTCAATATCGACTATACTATGACATAGTTATTATTTATTTCTGCGACTATATAATAGAACATGTATTAGAGTGAACGGTGTCTTGACTGAGTGGTTTAACATTGCAAAAGGGGTAAAACAAGGTTGCATTGTGTCACCCATGTTGTATAATATTTATATAATTTCGTGCATAAATGAACTACACAGGTAAATGGGTGACATTTAAATCTCGAATGGGAATGTTCGCGGATTGCTGTATGCTGATAACATGGTAGTATTGGCGGAGAGTAGAGATGAATTGAAGTGTTTGATAAGTAAATTATATGAGAGATGCGAAGACAAAGTATTTTAATGCTTACTTTGATGTATGAGAGTGAAACGTGGATGTGTAAAGACTGAATAAATACTGTAGAAATAAATGCACTTAGAATACATGGGGTGACAATGTATGACAAAATAAGAAATAATGTGATTAGGGATGAACGTGAACTTAAGAATGAACAAAGACTGACAAAACAAATACATTGCAAATGTGAGTGTGAGTGGAAGGCGTGGTAGAGGAAGGCCAAGGAAAATATGGTTGAATCAAGTTTATATTTTTAATGAAGGAAATGTAAAAGTCAGAGAAATTATAGAAGTTGCATGAAAAGGTGTATGTATGGGTGTAGAAGAGGCGAACGATGTATGCCACAATAGGGAAGTATGGTTCTATATCTTCTCTGCCTAACCCGACACGGAAAAGGCGTGATGGTATGTATGTACAACATTTATATATGGTAATGAAACATGGAAATGGAAATAAATAAGAGAAGCCGAGTAAATGCAGTGGAAATGCGTGTACTGAGAAGAATATGTGGCAAGTCAATGTACGACTTAAACTATTCTGTTGGTTATTATTGACATTGTACTTGAATACTCGTATGTTTGATTTTCTCGAATAGATGTCGTTTGGATAAAATTTTGTCCAAACGACATCTTTCCGAAAAAATCAAAACTACTTGCCGGGCAATATATTGAAAATTCTGTTGAATATCTATATGGTCACAAGATTGTATAATAAGTAACTTGTCACCGCTTTTTATGGTTTTTGATCTTGAATTATGATAATTAATGAATCTTTAATTATAATGTTAATGAAGATGATTTATATTTCTTCGTTTTGTGATAAATATCCCTTGTGTGATTTTAGAAAACATAATATACTGTCCGGAAAGTAGTTTCGTATTTGTCTGACATATGTATATGTCATTAGGTCAAAATTTTCGTTGTTCATTCCAAACGTGATTTATGTATTGCCACAATGGAAAAAATACCACATGTACGAATCGTTTGTGTGAAATGTGTTTATAAAAATCCGTATTGGTGATACGACACTCAAAGATGGTGTTCTATGTTTTGATGGTAATAACTATGTATGGTATGAGTATAATTATAATAATAAACACGCAAATTTATCCGGAACTGTCTAAAGTTCGTCCGAAGTGAAAAATATTGAAAAATTAACACAGATGTCCCCCAAATTGTTTATTGTCGATAATTTAGGTAAATAATAACAGATGTCGCATTATTTTCACTTTTATAAAAGAAATGAGGCAGGCGTTGTTATCATTCAACTGTAAAATTGTAATAATTTATTTACGTTCTGGTGTAGTGATGAATAGATAATAAATGAGTGAAGATTTTATATTTATATTCAGCTGTCAGTTGATGTGTCGGGGCGATATTCTTGTGTTTAATGCGGTTTTCTGGACGTTAGGATTTTTAAAATTGTTTTTCGTTTTTGAGAATACATACATTATTTTTCATTTGTTGGTCCTCAAGCACCGTTTTATAATAGTTCGGAGAAACGTTGCATGGCACGGGTCAATCGTCTAGTTATGTATAATGATACATACAATATGGTATATACATATATTACTTATAGTTAACGCATTAACATTGTGGAGGTTTAAAAACATTGATATGGTCCCTCCCTCCACCACAGTACCCAACCGAATGTTTACCGTTAGAAGCGTGTATGTCGGTACCAATTCGAACATAATTCAGTCTTGTTTCTGCTCCCCTGATGATGAAGTGAAAGCCTTGAAACCGGCAGGGTTATACCGTTACAAAAAGTGGAATAAACAGTGTTTGATAAAACAAATTACAACACATATACGCATACACGCGCGCATACATACATGCATGTACGCACACGCGCACGCAACACGCACACCCACATACACACTTTATAAAAAGGATTTTGTTATATTTTTTGTTGCATGTATACATAATAGTTTACACTCTATAATGTATGCGAGTGTAACGTGGACGTGAAAAAATAATGAAAAGTGCGGAATAAATGCTGCAGAAACGCGTGTATTTAAAAGACATGGGGTAACAATATATGACAGAATACGGAATAAAGTGATTAGGGATGAATATGAACTTAAGGCTGATGTGATGAATTAAATAAAGAAAAGCATTCTGAGATGGTTTGGGTACCTGGAACGAATGAATGAAGAAATGCTAACAAAACAAATACATATACAGTGCAAATGTGAGCGGCAGGTGTGGTAGAGGAAGACCAAGGAACGTATGGTTGGGTCGAGTGAATGATATTTTGAAAGAAGGAAATAGAGTAAATAGTGGGTTAATACAATGTGTTTACCGACCGGAGCATTTAAAGAGAAGCAAAGATGGCTGCTCAAAATGAAATCTTGGTCACATTAGAAGTCTAGAATCAACTACGCCACGGAGGTCATCATCAAAGAAACCACGGAGGTCATCATAAAAGCCCGGCCAATGCTGGGTATCTCCAGTTAGTAAAATGGCTAATTTCAGGTCAAAGCATTAATTGCCTATTAAAGCAATATTAACCTAATGATCCCAAAGAGTAATCCTTCGATATGTACATTATAAATTTATGGAAATCTTGATAGACAAGGGTCAAGCTAAGAAAATCTAAAAATTATCAGTAATCTTTACTGGCATCAGAAAGCTGCAGTAAGATAGATGACAAGTTGACAACGCATTTAGAAATATGTCGTGGAGTTCGACAAGGATGCATACTTTTCCCTATTATTTTTAATGTTTATTCTGAAGCCATTTTTAAAGAAGCATCGGATGCAATAGTCATAAATGGTCAAATAATCAATAATATTCGATACGTCGATGACACTGTTATTCTTGCGAATAATTGACCGTCTGAAAGTACTATATTACTGGAGAGGGTTAACACACCTTATAATGTGAGAGGCTTAAAAATGAACATATCAAAGCCAAAAATTATGGTTGTAAATAAAAAGAAAGTACAGACAAGGGTGTCTTGATATAAATAATGAAATTGTCGAGAGTGCAACAATATAAATCTGGGACGCTGACTGAATGTTCAATGAGACCAGTCTCAAGAGATCACAGTAAGAGTACAGATAGCACGAAGCTGCTTCTTAAATGCAGGATCTCCTCTGCAAAAAGGATTTCAATGTCGGATTGCGTGTGCGAATTTTGCGTTGCTACATAGTTTCCGTGCTTCTCCATGATGTTGAAGCATAAATACCACAACAAAGAAATTGGAAGTTTTTAAAATGTGGTGCTATCGGGTACTGAGAGCCTCATAGGATGACAAATATATAGAAGTATTATCCACCATCAAAAGGAGGAAGTTCGAATACTTTGGATATATAATGCAAGGAGAAAAATAAACGAACCTTCAACTGACATTTCAAGGCAGAAGTGTGGGATGAATATGTTAATGCATCTCCTGGATGAAGAATTTATGGGAATGGTATGATTGTTCTTTGTTCAGAGCTGCTTCCTCAAGGGTCAAGATAGTCATGATGATCGCCAACCTCCGAAGAGAAGCGGAACTTTGAATAAGAAGTTAGTTGCACAGTAAAAGTGGACAGATCGTGTTACAAATATGGAAGTGCTCGTATGTATAAATAAGGACCGAGAACTGCTTAGAATTATGAAGGTTGTTGCAGCATCTCGGTCACATAATGTGCAAGACACATTACAGCACAAACGATTATCTGAGGAAAAATAAATGGAAAACGAGGCAGAGGAAAACGCCGCATCTCTCGACTTAACATAAGAACTTGCGGGAATGCTTTGAGTGCAGTTCTAATGAGTTGTTCCGGACTGCAGTGAATAGGATAAGGTTTGTAATGATGGTGGAAAACCTCATATAGGAAACGACACCTCGAGAAGTTCTACAGTGTGATTGATGGCCAAGGTTTCCAGGTCAATTTTTATACAATTCTACTAGATATCTCATTTGTCCAAAGATTATCTTAGTTTAAATTGATAATAATAAAAAGATTCAGTTATCTTGATTGATGTTTTAGAAAGGTTGGATTTATCTATTGGAATATCCGAGTATAGAAAAAATCAAGAGGTTCCTTAAGTTTACACTTTTTGAGAGGTGTTACGAGGTAACAAAAACGCTCTTGAAGTGAATTCAGCCATTAAATGGTTCCAACTCGTCTTGCTATATCACTATGAATGCCAGTTTGAATACACTATAAACATTATATTGTATAGTTCAACGTTCTTTCTGACACCCAAACACCAAAAATAGGGAAATCAAAAAAGGGAGGTATATGTTCAAAACTGAAAATAAATTGCTGAACAATATAAAAAACGTATTGTATAAGCCTTTTAATCTAATTGTCGATTCTTTTTCAGAGTCAGATAATCGCAGAGGCAGGCTATCCAGTGGAAGAGTATACAGCCACCACTCCGGACGGATACTTGCTGAAGGTCCAGAGGATACCGGGAGGGAAGTATGGAAAGGCTTCCCCAGCCCTGCCCCCCGTACTCCTGGTCCACGGCATGGTGGGTAGCTCAGGGGATTTCCTCTTCATGGGGCCCAAGAGGAGTCTTGGTAAGACTATAGTTAATTCACATACATAACATAATAATAATAATAATAAAAGGACAATTTATACAGCGCCATTTGGAGAATAGACTGTCCTCAACGGTGATATTACTCAAGATTCAAACACACTATAATTAACAAATTAAAAGTATTACAAAATAAATATATTTAAGTTGAGTGTATGGATAGGAAGTTAGTGGCTGTGATCGTTAGATTAGGTACTTACCTACAACTATTGTACATAACTCTTATGAAAACATATTTGGTAAGAAAACCGCAGAAAACTTACCAAGAGAAGATAAACTACAAAGAAACCTTTGTAGATCTTCCGATATGTGATAGTAACACATTCGGATTTAAGTGTAGTGTAATGAAGCATATGTGTAGAGTGTTTATATACAATCAAGAATTTTGATAAGACCTCTCAAAAAGGGTTACATTCAAGTGCTACCTAAAGCTGCACATATCTCTAATACTAAGAGCCAGACCACTCTACACCGCAAAATCAGCAACAGCAAAAGCTCTATCATAATACCCCGACCTATTAGATTGATTCGTAACAACCAATTTATTTGATGAAGACGAAATTGACCTTTAAGTTATATTCCTCTCTGAAAAAACCTCCAATGGAGACATCTCATTGAGGGACTTGAATACAAAGAGACAAATTTTGAAATCAATCCGGTCGCAACACTTGAGCCAATGTAGACTTTTTAGAACTGGACTTATATGACAATATTTATCAGTCAAGCAGCTGCATTGGAATATTATAGAACACGTACTATGAACTATTTTGTGGTCCGCGTCTCCTGGACTTATTGTGTTGTTAATGTATTGACTGCTTTAGTGTACCTTGGATTAATAAACGTTCAAATTATCCTGTTCTAGAAGAGTTCCAAAATAAAGGATAGACTCTCTACCATTAATCTAAGAGGTATTCTTAAATTATTTTGCCACATGACTCGCAGAGGGGATGACAGTCTCTAGAGACTTACTTATTGTGATTGACAGCATCAATGGTAGAAGAGGGAGGGAAACATCATCATCATCACGTTGGATTGATCAGGACAAGACTACGACTGGATCTTTGGTGGTATCAATATTCAACTCAACCGAGTCTTAGGACAACTTAAAGAGAATCATGAACAGAGTTGGTGCAGTTCATGCAGATTGCGATCCTCAATTATCAGGCAACAGATAAGAATAATGTATTGAAATGTTTATATTAATAAATCATTTGGAAGGAGAACCAAGTAGTTATTCACACCAATTATCAGGCAACAGATAAGAATAATGTATTGAAATGTTTATATTCATAAATCATTTGGAAGGAGAACCAAGTAGTTATTCACACCAATTATCAGGCAACAGATAAATGTATTGAAATGTATATATTCATAAATCATTTGGAAGGAGAACCAAGTAGTTATTCACACCAATTATCAGGCAACAGATAAGAATAATGTATTGAAATGTTTATATTCATAAATCATTTGGAAGGAGAACCAAGTAGTTATTCACACCAATTATCAGGCAACAGATAAATGTATTGAAATGTATATATTCATAAATCATTTGGAAGGAGAACCAAGTAGTTATTCACACCAATTATCAGGCAACAGATAAGAATAATGTATTGAAATGTATATATTCATAAATCATTTGGAAGGAGAACCAAGTAGTTATTCACACCAATTATCAGGCAACAGATAAGAATAATGTATTGAAATGTATATATTCATAAATCATTTGGAAGGAGAACCAAGTAGTTATTCACACCAATTATCAGGCAACAGATAAGAATAATGTATTGAAATGTATATATTCATAAATCATTTGGAAGGAGAACCAAGTAGTTATTCACACCAATAATTTATAAAACATTTATAAAATAATATGTGACAAGGTGGCTCTTTGACAGGGGGAGAACGAGAAGGGAGAAGCTTTTGGACGTCTCCACATAGGCATGTGATTGAATGACTTATGGGTATGGTCAAGTGTGTGATCAAAGGACATGATTTTGATGTGGTTGCGATAATGATGTAGTTGGAATTGTGTATCTGATAGGCCTCGGCCACACAGGTAGGAGCCTCGCTTGGTGCTTAGAGCTACGCTGCGAGCTAGGTGGCATATCCTAGCGAACCAACGCACCGCATACTATCGCAATGGCCACACTGCACGCTTCGCGCCACGCTACATGACGATTAGTCACCTAGTGAGTCTCCTAGCGAACATACGTGTTGGTTAATTTTATTGTGTCACCAAGTGATTTTACAAGATGGCGGAAGTTTTTATAACAGCTGTGTATAAAAGGGAGCCTCTGTGGAACCCATCGAGTAAATTATACAAAATGTACCTGTACACTTTGGAATGAAGTTGCACAGGAAATAAAAAAAGATGGTAAGTGGTAATTAAATTGGTTAGTTTTGAGAGTGGCATCGTTTGTTGACTCAACCGCCCCCAAATGTCAAATGAATTTGTGCGAAGCACTTTGGTGTGGCCATGCATGAAATCACCTAGTCTATTAGTCACGTAGAACCTAGCGAAGCACTTTGGTGTGACTTTAGTCATAGTTTTATATTTAAGTGTATGAAGGATAAGAAAGCAGAGTGTGTATTTTTAAGCCGTTAAAATATATATGAAATTTGTCATTAAGAAAGGAGACCACTTTGTCACAGGCCTCGCCTAGTGAAGTGGTTCCTTAAATCCACAAAATGGAGTGGTTTAGCATTATTGTGTACTTGTACTCGACGGTTAGAGTTTTCATTAAAACTTGGTAAATTTTAAATGTATTATGGAAATTTAAAAAAAAATAGTGCCATCTATGAATAGTGTATGAAAATAATATTTCAATAATAATGAACTGTTTTTCTCTTTTAATTATGAATTAGTAATAAAACATGTAACATATGTAAGTAACTTTTATTTAAAAAGATACAACAGTATTGTATATATAATTATCCAAATCTATCCAGAACGCTCTGAAGTTCGCCCTTATGTATTTTTTTTTAGCAATCGATTGCACAATTCAATTAAAGGTAAACGCAGATTCATTGTGATCTCTTCCAACCAACGACCAAAAATTCTAATGATTTCAATAAAAACAAGAACTCAGAAGTGAACATATAAGTTTAACAAACATTTTTTTTAGGTTATCTTCTAGCAGACGCTGGTTACGATGTGTTCCTCGGAAATCTTAGATTCAACTGGCACGCTTCACATGTTAACATGTCTAAGACTGATCCTGAATACTGGGATTTCAGGTAAAATCTATTTAGTAAATTAACACAAAACAATAACTTAAAAATTAAACACAAAAACTTTATTCTCTACTTCTAAACGAATACGTTTTGACTTAGGCATGTGTATATCAAGCCGGATAATTATTTTATAGAAGTAACAAAACTAGTACATCCAAGAGCTGAAAATTTAACTATAATTCTAGAACAATAAGAAAATAATAGTGGTCCACAATGGATATTAACTCGAAAATTAACAAAAAAGGAATGGGGAAGTTTTGGAAATTTTTGTTCATTCTTTTTTCTTTATAAGGTCTTTTAAGTTTTTTTTTTCATTATCATTTCTGTATTTTAAACTTTTCATTTGTTTCTCTATTATCATTTCTGTATTTTAAACTTTTCATTCCAGTTTTTATTGTGTCCACGAATAATATAGTTTTCTTTTTTCATATATCGAACGTCCAGTTCATTACTCAGACAACACCAAATGTTTTGAGATAATGAGAAAAGCAATATTATAATCGTCACCATAAATCAAACACTATTAATTTTTTCCCGAGTTTTATATATTTTATCAATAGATTTTATCAACATCTATTGATAAAATATATAAAACTTGGGCAAAACTGAATAGTATTTGATTTATGGTGACGATTATAATATTGCTTTTCTCATTATCTCAAAACAGGTTATTTGGAGTTGTCTGAGTAATGAACTGGACGATCGATATGTGTAAAATCTGTTTTTTTTTTCAACTTTATGCATACTGTTTAAACTCTGTGTTCAAGTTTTGATGTTTTTTAAATTTTATTTATTATAAAATCAATTTTTTGTGTGTTGGTGTTTTTTTAACAATAATAAGAATAAAAAAGACAATTCATATAGTACTCTTTACAGAGCACACTCACCTCAAGGGAGCGCAAATGATTATGACTGATAAAAAAATGATTATAAAGTCAATGAACAAGAATGACTATACTGAGGAAGTCCTAACAATAAAAAAATTGCTAGAAATTATGGATATACGGGTATAATACATAACATACTTAAGAATAAATTCATAGCCCGACAACACTACATACTAAATCTTAACAAATTTTTTGAATGGAAATTAAAATTTAATTTAATTTTGTGCAAATACGTCATAACTTCCTTAAATAAGGGTTTACTCCCTTATTTAAGCAACATGAGGTTTCATTACCTCGTTTTAAAGCACATGATGTTCAAGTATGAATATAAATCACTTAAGATTAGAAATTAATTTGGGCTAGACTATGAATTCGGGTCGAAGACTCCATCATTCGAAATCTTTATTCGATCCGTCTCTCATTGGCCCTAAGTAACTATTGATCATAAATTCTGCAAGCATTTTAGGGAGATATATATTATGAACTTTATATAATTCAATAAGTTTTATATATACAAAACGAAGTTTCTTAATTTAATTTAAATCTTTGCAGTATTGATCAGCACGGTCAACTAGATGTCCCCTCCCTGATGGAACTGGTGCTAAGGATATCAGGCAGTCCGGGAGTGCACTACATAGGTTACTCCATGGGTGCCACAAGCTATATGATGATGTGTGACAAGAGACCGGATTTGGCCTCAAAGGTGGTCTCTTTCGTGGGACTGGCACCTGCCGTGCACATGGCCAATCTGGCGCCAATGGCCAAAATTGCCTTCAATCTACAATTACCGGTGATTGATTTTTAAGTTCAACATTTTTTTCTGTTCAAAACTTTAGTAACAACATTGTTAGCGCTGTGATAAAATGTTTAGCATACAAATTAGCAAGCGAGGGTCAGCTAATTCACACTAATTCTAAGAGTTCCAATTTATAAACCAAACTGGAAGACTGCAACTGATTAAGCCTGATCGTCATGGATCTTTGATCTCTTTATCATCAGACCTTTGGGTTTAATCTGTCTAGAAAGTGTGTTTTCTAAAGTACAACGGAATAAACCAACATATGCACACATTGACATTCATCTTTAGGGTGACTGACAAATACCCTCAATTGAGAGGAATTAACTATCATTGTAGACATAGAAGAAATCGGAGAGTTAAAAGATTGATTAATCTGATGTAATTAATACTGGCAGACTATTCTTGTGAAATCGCAGATAGAAGAACGTCTGTCTTTCAGGTGATACTTTAGTTTTACAGACATTCAGCAAGAAGATGATAGTGGATACTGTAAATAATACTAAGTAAAATAGAAGATAAACTGCACAAATGAAGTGATCATAGCTTGTTAAAACCTGAGGCATTTTTTAAGAGCTACACTCTTTTTTAAGATGTTTAAATGACATAATAGAAATAGATTGATAGATTTTTTTCTTTCCAGAAAGTGCTCAAATCACAAGGAATTACACACTTGTCCCTGGGGGGACGCTACCAGCGAGCTTTAGCAAGCAGCCTGTGTGCCCCACGCGTGCAGAGTGAGGACGTCTGTCTAACACTAATTTTCCTCTTCATCGGTGAGGATTATGATCAGATTGAATGGGTAAGTAAGGAATTATTTTAAGTTTTCTACTCATTTTCATTAAATATTATTTTCTATTGGTTATGCTACAATACTACTCCCTAAACAGTGATATACATTTTTGTAGCTTTGCCCATATTAAACCTCTCAACGGGCCTTCTTTATTATTCTAAGAGACTAAAATATTTCATTTTTAAGATAAAATAAAAAAAAACACAACATAAAGGGATGATGCCTCAGAGAGAAGTGAAACTTTGAAGTTTATCTCATCTTCATTTTCTTTTGGTGATGTGATATGAAATATGTCAATATCCGAAGCAGTCCCATTCAGAAGAGTTAAGGCCCTTCCAACAGGCATAGCGGCTGGGAAACCCGGAACAGTCTAGTGTAATTATTAGGAACATTTATTAACTAATCTTTCTACTAACACTGAACAGCTCACAACTCCTCGAATGAGTCTGTCAACATATACCAGGAGAGGAAGATTTCTTCTTACGCACAAGGAGTTATACCCGAGCATACCCAGCAGAAACTGAGTACGATAAAGCCATGGATAGACACCAAACTCACTCATATAGATGGAGATATCGTAGATATTTATTCTGTACCGTCTCCACGATGAGTGAGCTCTGTGTCCCCAGCGGGCTCCAAATGCAAGCATTGCTTTATAGTTTGATCTAGATATTTCAATTATCCATGGAAAGCTTGACTGCCATTTTACCTAAGTTTATTTAAAATATTATTTTTTTAATCTCTCTTCTATTACAGGACATGGTACCAACAGTATTTGCAAGATTTCAACCTGCGACCATCAAACAATTGGAGCATTATTTGCAATTAGCTCTTTCAGGTAAAAATCTAAATATTATACGCATATGTAAAGACAAAAAGATGATCTTTGCAGCACTGTTTCATAATGCAATATCACCTAAAGATGACCTTTGCAGCACTGTTTCATAATGCAATATCACCTAAAGAGCAATTACGTTTGATGATTTTGCTATTTTTCCCTATTCAACTGAATTAGTCTAGTTACAATCGATTCGATAGTGGGATATTATGACAGGGCCTTTCCATTGCTGGTCCTGTGGCGTGGAACGGTCTGCCTCTAAGTGTTAAGATATAGGTGAAATGCAGCTTTAGGAAGCACTCGAAGACAATTTTTTTTGGGAAATCTTATCAAAATTTATGAACACTACACACACGCTACACACACTACACTCCATCTAATGCTGAATGTGTTACTCCCCTCAAATGACACAGGATTTTTTCCACCTAGTATTTGGGGGTATAAGGATACCTATAACTTCGGTCATATCTATTCTTTCAAAAAGAGAAAAAAAAAACATGCCGGTGCGCTCCGATCGTCTCACTACTTAAGTATGCCATTGGATATAGTACACCGGTGTGGCCGGTAAATTTGCTGGTATGCAATAGCTCACTCACTTAAAAAAAACTAACTCCACTGCACAGCTTCGCTTTCCAACTGAATTGACATTGGAATGGTAAGGGGATCCTCGACTATGAGGCCCAGCAACAACAACTATCACATATATCAGAAAATCTACAGAGGTTTCTTTGTAGATCTTCTTCGCTTAATAAATTTTCTAAGGTTTCCTTACTTAATATATTTTTATAAAGATATGCAGATGCGGAGAAGTGCCGTCAGTCACCACCTTTCTATCCTTACACTCTACTTATTTTATTTTATGTGGTATCTTTAAATCTGTTTAAGAGTGTTTGATTCCCGAGTTAGAGCCCCCTTGAGGAGAGTCTACTCCAGTGATGGGTAACCGTTTTAGCTCGGCGTGTCAAAATTCTGAAAAAACCTGGCTTGACCCGGGTGCCGTGTCACATCTAGGAATATTAATAATTTTTGCAGCCCTAGTAAATGAAAGAGTTTTGTTTTTGAACTATTTATTTATTATTATTAAAAAAGCAAAAACGAATAATTATTTACATTAATGACTTTTTTGTTGCTGAATTGCATTTGCTAAATCTTCAATTGAAGGTTGGTATTTCATACAAGTCATTTTCTATAAAAGGTTAATAGGTTTCTTACCTATGTAACAGTGATGTTATTAAACAGTGCCGCTGTTAAACAATGTTGTTATTAAACACTTCGTACAAACAACAAATACATGGGAATTATGGTGGTGTATTATAAAACAAATGTCAGACTCGAAACACGTCATAAATTCAGGTTGGGAACTGTTGCAACAATAACGCCGCAATGTTGCAAGCCGCTACCGCTCGAACCCCCAGCCAGTACCCCGTCAAGTGCAGTCGTAAATATACGAGCGAAGAAAGCGCATCGCTCGTTCTTGGGAGAAGATCGTCCGTAAACGATGCGTGTCACCCAAAATGTCTTGACTTGTCACCTCTGACACGCGTGTCATAGGTTACCCATCACTAGTCTACTCTCTAAACAGCACTTTATAAATGTCCTTTTATAATTATTGTTTTTCGGAATTGATGCAGTGTTAATTTTTATTTCAATGATGGTTGGCGTAATCGCCTTCCACTTAGGGCAACGTCACAAAATATTACCGAACAATGCGAAAAATTGGGTACATACATGAATCTTAATAACTAGGCCACGGAGATCGTCTTTTTGTATTGTATTCTGTAATATGCAATTACTGTTTTTTTGCTTACAATAGCAGAATACTCATAATTAATAAAAGCTTTCTATTCGTCAGAATAATGACATATGAAATGCTGCCTCTGATGTGTGGATAAATATCTAAATTATTACGACATAATAATCACATAGAATTAGTCAAGCAAAAAAACTTATTTAGAAACATTGACACAGAATGACATTTATACCGGAGTAAGAGGCCAGCAGAGGGAATTGTTCAAAGTAGTTAGAAATTGACGTGAAGGTTTCTGACTACGTTCAGCTAATTGACACGTAAAATGAACATATTATAAAATATTTAACAATAAATCACGTAATTATTGCATTAATAACATCAATCCCTGCACCACATGTTTCTACCCCCTATCTCGAGGCTCTCTTCAGGCGGAATAATCCCGGTTTGTTATGAGAGCAGTGCTTATATATCAGACTGGTGTCATGTTACTTTACTAGGGACCACCCACAACAAAAGTGTGTGTGGTATATTAATGATGAGATTTCAATTTCAATAAACTAATTAAAATATTTTATACACATATTTCTTAGAATTTGACAATATTAATGAAAAGGGAAAATGTATAACAAGTGTGAAACCTCTTGCAGTCTTTGATTATTTATTATTTTTTTGTGTTTGTTTATGGCTTTGTGTACCTCCAATGTTTCAAAATTCATTGTTTTATATAAATTTTGTAACGTATGTAAGACTTTAACTTAACTATCATTGAAATTATGATTAATCTCTATTATATGGTTTGCAAATTCTGAAAAATTGTTATTAGAAAGGCAACGCTTATGTTTTTGTATGTTCCAATCTGATATATACCAGGTCTGTAAATATGAAACCGAAATTTGCTCATAGATGGCTCTAGTTGTCAATGTAGTAACTGTCAAACCGCGTCATTGGCGCCTTTTTCTTGTATTTACATTTGTCAAAGACTTTTAACTCACAATAATAGCAAGTTTAATACAACTATATATGTTTTCATAGCGTTGAAAATGTCTGTTTTTGTGCCTGAAAACTACGATTCGCGGACAACATTGATTTTCTGTTACCATTTGAAGAAAACTGCTGCAGAATCGCATCGAATGCTTGTCGAAGCTTACGGTGAGCATGCTCTTTGTAAATCACAGTGCTTTGAGTGGTTTAAAAAATTCAATGGTGGCGATTTTGACGTGAGAAATGAAGAACGTGGAAGACCACCGAGAAAATTTGAAGACGCCGAATTGCAAGCATTGTTGGATGAGGATGACGCTCAAACGCAACAACTCGTGGAACAATTAAATGTGACATGAGAAGCCGTCTCCATACGTTTGAAAGCCATGGGAAAGATCCAGAAGGTAGGAAAATGGATTCCACATGAACTGAATGAAAGACAGCAGGAAAACCGAAAAACCACTTGCGAAATGCTGCTCGCCATGTACAAAAGAAAATCATTTCTCCATCGAATTGTGGCTGGCGATGAAAAATGGATATATTTCGAGAACCCTAAACGTAAAAGATCATGGGTAGCTCCAAGTAAATTAGCGACATCGACTGCAAGGCCAAATCGCTATGGACGGAAGACAATGCTCTGCATTTGGTGGGATCAGAAGGGTGTTATCTATTATGAGCTGCTAAAACCTGGCGAAACCGTTAATACTGAACGCTATCGACAACAGATGATGGATTTGAACCAAGCATTGCGTGAAAAATGACCAGAATATCAAAAGAGGCAACACAAAGTGATTTTGCTTCATGATAATGCAGCATCGCACACGTCAAAACCAGTCAAGGAAATGATTGACGCGTTGGCAAATACTTTCGTATGCGGCTTACTCACCAGACTTGGCTGCATCCGATTACTACTTATTTGCATCGATGGGACCCGCACTTGCTGAGCAGCGCTTCACTTCTTACGATAATGTACGAAAATGGCTCGATGATTGGTTTGCCTCAAAAGAGCAACAGTTTTTTGGCGTGGCATCCACAAATTGCCAGAGAGATGGGGAAAATGTGTAGCTAGCGATGGGCAACACTTTGAATAAAATATTTTTTACCATTTTCATACAATAAATGTGTATTTTCTATTAAAAAAATCCGGTTTCATATTTACAGACCTGGTATATACTTGATACATGTACTGTAAACATGTGAAGATGACAGTAAACTACTCATTAGGTAGTACTGTAATAAATTACCGCAAGTACAGTAAACATTCGTAGTCGACAGTGATTTGGTTATTAAAGATTGTAGCAGTGTACATTGCTGTATGTAAAGTAAACATGCATAGGTTAGAGTGAATTACTCACTAGATATTACTGGAAATTTGTACTTCACAGTGATTTGGTTATTAGAGATTACAGTAATGTATATTGCCTCAAGTAAAGTAAATATGGATATAGTAAATAAGTAAACATTTGTATAGCATATAGCGTCTAATCACTCGAGACTACAAATTGCTACGTATACAGTAAATCTGCTTACATTACAGCAAATTGGTAACTTGACAATGCAGCGTTATATTGTTGCACTTTCAGTAAATATGAATAAGTGATTGTGACCATACACGCAATACCACTGTTGCTAGATATTGTTTACCATGTAATGTTATTTGTCCTCATATTATCAGTGTCACTATCATAATTTGTTATTGTGTAGTGATATTTTGTTAAATCTTTTATGTTTGGAGGCATGCGTGATATTGTTAAGGAGGTGCACGATATCATTGTTGACCAGTGATGGCAGGTCCTTGGCTCTATGATTGGTTTGCCTCAAAAGAGCAACAGTTTTTTTTGGCGTGGCATCCACAAATTGCCAGTGATATGGGGAAAATGTGAAGCTAGCGATGGGCAATACTTCGAATAAAATATTTTTTACCATTTTCATACAATAAATGTGTATTTTCTATAAAAAAAATCCGGTTTCATATTTACAGACCTGATAAGCAATGCTCTCATAACAAACTGGGATCATTCCACTTGAAGAGAGCCTCGGGATAGGAAGTAGAAGCACTTGTAGTGGGGATTAATGTAATTAGTGGAATAACAAAGTGATTTATTTTTTAACATTCCAATATTGAGTTCCACAAAGTTAAAGCTGATACCTTTGATAATATATTATGAAACCCTAAAACCAGATATTTTATTGAATTCATTATCTTTTAAAAAACAGTTATTATGGTTTATTTACCAGTGCCACGCAAACTAATGTTCTAGTGTACACAAGATAGCTTTACAAATATAATGAAAGAATCAATAAGATAATGGGGTTGGGGCTTTAAGCAGTGAAAGTGGGTGTAAAAGGTCTATGAAATTCAATTTAGGTTTAGGAAAGATACGTATCAATAAGACAAGCAATGAAATATTAGAACGAGTTGAAGAATTCTACTATCGGGGAAGTATTTTCTAAGACAAAAAGATGATTGAACGAGATATTGAATGTGGAGACGCAAAAGGAAGCAAAGTCAATGGTGTACCAAAAGATATATATTCAATCTAACCAATGCAGAGATCTGCTAAATGATGGTTCACAACAATGTATTAGTGCCAACAATTATGTATAAGAGTGAAACGTAGACATGGAAAATTAATAAAAGGAAAGCTTTCCGGACATCAGAATGCCGGGAGAATAATGTGCATAACATACAATTCAAAAAGATTCTGTAAAAATAAAAAAAATATTTTCTATTTGATTAACTGTAAAGCCTATATTTACCATAACATTTATATTAACTTTTAGTACTGTATTTTGTAAAATAAACTTTTTTTAACTCCTGTAATACTAGTAATAATACCCGGCGGTAAGTAATACACATCGGGCTTAAGAAAGAGACTGTCGGCCATAATCAGCTAATTCGGCTTGTACGAGGCGTATCCAGAAAGTAAGTGTACTGAGGCTCTCACGACCGGATGGATTTTATTTTCGACATGTTGGCTACACTTCCGTGTAGCCTGACCCTTCCCCTCCGCAACGAGACCGGTTCGAGGTCAGTACGTTGAGAAGTGTCGACGCTACAACACGTTTCGTGAAAAATGTCAATCCAATCTCCCGCCAAGTGCGAAATACGCGGCGTCATCCGTTATCTCGTTTGGAAGGGAAAACCTCTGGTTGAGGTTTATAATGAGGTGAAAACTGCATATGGTGATAAAGCTATGAATCGTACAAGTGGTGTCGCGAGTTTAAAAACGGTCGTACGTCTGTGCATGATGATCAGAGGAGCGGAAAACCTTCAATTGTGACTGACGAAATTGTGGAAAAAATCGAAAATGCGCTCCGTGACGATCGCAGATTGACTGTGGATGAACTTTCTGCAATGTTTCCGCAAATCTCCAGATCTCTACTACACGAAACCATCATAGAAACCCTCGGATATCGGAAACTGTCCGCGAGGTGGGTCCCAAAACAGCTGACAGACCAACACAAGTTGAATCGAGTGGAGGCCGAGCAAGAGTTTTTAGGTGCTGCAAACTCCATGGAGATGAATTTCTCCGCTCCATCGTTACTGGAGATGAAACTTGGGTTGCACACTACACGCCTGAAACCAAAAGGCAGTCTCAACAGTGGCGTCACACCTCTTCACCCTCCGCCAAAAAGTTCAAAACCACAATTTCAGCCAAGAAAATCATGGCATCCGTGTTTTGGGACTGTCAAGGCATAATTTTAATTGAATATATGCCTCAAGGGGAGACCATCAACTCTGCAAGATACTGTGAGACCCTAAAAAAATTGCGGAGGGCGATTCAGAACAAGAGGAGAGGCATGCTGACAAAGGGAGTCTGCCTGCTGCACGACAATGCCAGACCACACACGGCCAACGCCACGAAGGAACTGCTCGCCTCGTTTAAATGGGATGTCCTGAACCATCCCGCGCATTCCCCTGACCTAGCACCTTCAGATTACTATCTCTTTACCTCCCTGAAGCTGCACATGGGTGGAAAAAGGTTTTCAACCGACGAGGAGGTAAAGGAGGTGGAGAAGTGGACGGAGGGGTTGGCGGAAAACTACTTCGAGGAAGGCATCAAAAAGTTGATACCCCGCTTCACCACCTGCATTGAGAGGAATGGCGACTATGTCGAAAAATAGCTTACATATATACTACGGTAACCACGTAATTTTTTTGTTTAAATAAAAAAAATTGTAACCTACCAAAATTCAGTACACTTACTTTCTGGATATGCCTCGTAGAACGTCGTCTCTGTCGCACGAAACGACTGACAAATCGCAACGGAACTTGTGTACGAATGACAGAGATGACCCTCTACAAGCCGAAGTTAGCCGATTATGGCCGATAGTCTCTTTCTTAAGCCCGATATGTATTACTTACCACCGGGTACTGTACAATGCTTTGACTGGAAAGGCTTATTATAAGAAACCACAAAACAAATAGCCAATTATGAAAATAAATAAAATACTTGCTTTCAGATAAACTGCAACAGTTTGATTTTGGAGAAGAGAAGAATATGGAAAAGTATGGTTCAAAGATGCCTCCGGAATACGATCTGACTGCCAACAAAGCTCCTGTAGCGCTCTTCTATGGTAGCAATGATCTCCTAACATCGAGCGATGTAAGTATGTTCGTACAAGAGTACGAAAATCAAATGATGTCAGAATTGCTTTAAGATAGTAAAATTCTGCAGTGGTGGAATATCAAAGTACCCAAATACAGTAATCCCTCCATTTACGTGGGTAATTAATGCTCATGTAGCGCTCTTCTATGGTAGCAATGATCTCCTAACATCGAGTGGCGTAAGTATGTTCATACAAGAGTACGAAAATCAAATAATGTCATACAAGAGTATGAAAGTAAAATTCTGCAGTGATGGAATATCAATGTTCCCAAATACAGTAATTACTCCATTTACGTGGGCAATAATGCATATTTCCAAATATTCAATCCTTATTTAATAAAAAAAAAAACTTAAGTTATTATTTTCTTAACAAGTCCATCATAGAAGTGGTTACTCATAACTATTAAAACATGAAGAAGCTTCACAAAGACACAGTTCTCCCCCACCATCAAGAATTCGCGATCTCTCTGGCCGAGAGGTTCTATAACTCCCTCCCGAGTCGCCCCAAACCTCTGATAAGTTCATTAGCAGACTACGACGCGAACATAAATTTAGTTCACCCCAGGCTCAAACAAATACTATGAACCACCCCACGTCCCCCAATTCGCAACAGTAGGCACCAAAATGTGCAAAGAGCACATATATAGTATATAATTATCAATTCCCTGTATTTATCTATTTAAAATATTTATCTTATAAAATCACACCGTTATCTTCCCATACCCCACCTTCGTAGTATATTATAATATAAAATGTCTACATTTGTGTATATATTATCTCTATCCTTTCTCTCTATGTATACATATAAACGTATGACATATAAAAATATAAGTATATTAATATGCAACATACTCGTATATGTATTTTATTAAGTGTTAACATAAGTTGTGTCCGTTTTTTTCCAATTAAAAAATAAGCACCAAAAGTAAAACAAAATAGTAAATGTTATACGTTATCCGAAAGAAAATTTATGCTCTACAAAATATTGTGTTTGCTTTTACGTTCCATATATTATTTTATTTCATTGGGGGTCTTCATGAATAATATGGTTTGAGCGGTCCTCATCAAAGTCCACTGGTCGTCCGGAACGCTCCATGTCTTTCAGGTCGAAATTACCGTCTTTGAAACGCAAAAACCATCGACGAGCTGTCCTATCATTCATAGCATCTTCGCCGTACATTTCGCAAATATCGCGAGCAGCTTTGGCAGCTTTATTCCCTCGATTGAATGCGACATTCTATTTTGAATGCTTGTAATAAAAAAAAATTATAAATAAAATTTTCTTTCGAATGACGTATAACATTTACTATTTTGTTTTACTTTTGGTGCTAATTTTTAAATTGGAAAAAAACGGACACAACTTATGTTAACACCCAATATAACATTAATATATATAAAAATTTCTATACTTTCCTCTCTACCACCATGTTTTTCTCTAAACGACCTCAAATATCCAAAAAAAATATCCCATATCCGTCTCATAAGTCCAATGAAGGAGCAAGGTGTCCCAAAGCCAGACTGATACTCCGAGCAAAAACCATTAACTAGTACGAAGAAGAAAATTTTAGAACTTTTGCTTTACTTATTAATTCAAAATCACTTTCACTGAACGAGTATTCTATTGTTCCTGTTATCGCTCTTACAGTTAAAACTGTTTCAATTGTCGCTGTTAATGGCATAAGAAATCCATATCGAGTCTGCTGGTCGACTGTTCTTTTTCGTTTGTAAAAGTGAATGAGCATAAATGGAGACCGTATAAATGAAGGGATTACTGTAATAAAAAGTTTTTTTTATTGAAAATAAACAACTTTTTACACAGCAGAAGATAATATACGTGATTGATTGTTAATGGGTACCTTGTAAACTATATACAGTTAAAATGCATTTGGCGAGCGTGTATCTTAGTTTTACAGTTACAACAGCTGTCAGGATGAAACTTGCGAATGTCATTCTGCACCAATTCTCGTTCTAACGTTTTAAGTGGTTAAACTATGCCACGAAGTGACCTTTGACATACCTCAAACTCATATGTGGCCAGTTGACATATTTCAGGCTCATACATGGACAGTTAAGGGACAAAAATCTCATTCATCATAAACGGTAGCTATCTGTGTCATACATTTCAGCTTAACAGCTAACCTGTGATTTGAATAAACGCCACACATTTGACAGTTGGCATGAATTGTCTCACACAATGTCAGTCATTATCAAACATGTCCCTCATTTCTGTCATCCTGCTCATTTGTATGTTTTTACTACAAAACCCCATTTAGTCGAATAACTACCATTTTTGTTACATAAATGTGATGATTTCGCTTAATGTTTTAGTATAAAAGCTATTTATTGAAGAATAAAAGCATATGTAATCACAGTTGTTTCCATTTCATCACTTGGAGTCACACAATTCATTGTTTTCTTTGTCACAAATGTAACCAAGTGTGTGTGTGTGTCTTTTCATTTGGCTAATAGTACATTTTTAGTGGGCGGGTGTGCAAATTTTTATGTAAAACCAAAAAAATCATCAAAAAAATATTATTTTACTAAAACACTGTTTTTTTTTTTCATTTTCGGCAGAAACATTGGTAAAATTCATGTTGTAAACTATTATATGTATTAACACTGTTTTTTTCCACTTAGAGGGTACATTGAAATTATTGTTGAACTAATTTTGATAGTACTATGATCTTTGAAGAATGCTAATATACTGGTTTAGAGTGTATTGGTGTTAATTGAAGATGATAGAAATATCTAAACCCGTCAAAGAATAATTTCAATACCCGCTAACTAGAAAAAAAAACAGTATTTATACTAATAGTTTTCATTCTGTATTTATTTTTGCAATGAACTAATGAAATTGATGCTATCAAAAATACAAATTGTATTGAATATCATATCTGGCAGGTAGAGCTATTGGGAAACAATTGGATGAAATGGCCACATTTTTCTAAAATGATCATATAATTTTTTTGATAAACGTATCGAGACTAAAACCAAAAAAAAATGGTCACAAATCTCTATCGTTAGAGCAAAAGTTTAAAAGAAAATAAGTATGATACTAAATAGATCTTTATACAATTTATTCATCTCTTAATTTGTCTAAATTGAGAAGTGGCTTTTTTATACAATGGCTGTTTCATTAACTAAGTTTATTTTTGTGAAATCGTTCAATTGTGTTGTGTTCATTTTGCATAGTGTGTCAATGTAACAGTCATTTCACGTGCACGTTCACTGTTATCATTTTCATTTTTCAGGATATTAACAGTCTGGCCAGAGTGTACAGAAAAACCAAAACACTCCTTTACACAAAGAAGGTTCCCTGGAAGAAATTCAACCATTACGATTTCATTCTCGCAAAGGACCTGCCATCACTGGTCAACAATGATATCGTGCACCTCCTTAACAATATCACGCATGCCTCCAAACATAAAAGATTTAACAAAATATCACTACACAATAACAAATTATGATAGTGACACTGTGATAATATAAGGACAAATAACATTATATGGTAAACAATATCTAGTAACAGTGGTGTTGCGTGTATAGTCACAATCACTTATTCATATTTACTGAAAGTGCAACAATATAACGCTGCATTGTCAAGTTACCAATTTGCTGTAATGCAAGCAGATTTACTATGTACGTAGCAATTTGTAGTCTCGAGTGATTAGACGCTATATGCTATACAAATGTTTACTTATTTACTATATCCATATTTGCTTTACATGAGGCAATATACATAACTGTAATCTCTAATAACCAAATCACTGTGAAGTACAAATGTTTGCTGTACTTGGGGAATTTTTTTACAGTAATATCTAGTAAGTAATTCACTCTAACCTACGCATGTTTACTTTACATACAGCAATGTACACTGCTACAATCTCTAATAACCAAATCACTGTCGACTACAAATGTTTACTGCACTTGCGGTAATTTATTATCTATGACAAAAAAAAGGCATCTACGACAAAAAAAAATCAGGTTTAAAAAGAGACCTGTTTAAAAAGAGTTCAACATATTTTTAATGGTCACTTAAATATTGATAGTAATACTAGTAATAATCCGCCAATAATGACGGAAATAAATCCAAAAAATTTATTTATTTCGAAAATATTTTTTTAATTCAACTTAAAAAATGATGACATTTGTTGTAAGAGTACATAGATATTTTCAAAGAATGTTCCCTGACAAAGTGTCAGATAATATAATCGTACCAAAAACTTACATACTATACTAAAAGACCTTCTATACTAAAAGAGCCATGGCATGGCGTCCATTGGCAGCATATTTAAATGAGAATTTAAACTCTTTATATTATTTATTACAACTGTCAAAAAATGGTCAAAAACAAGTAAACAAAGCCTTTTGTCAGTAAATTACGTACAGTACCCGGCGGTAAGTAATACACATCGGGTTTAAGAAAGAGACTTTGGCTTTGTAGAGCGTCGTCTCTGTCATTCATACACGTGTTCCGTCGCGATTTGTCATGCGAAAGAGACGACGCTCTACAAAGTCGAAATCTCTTTCTTAAGCCCGATGTGTATTACTTACCGCCGGGTACTATATTTGAAATGTACTTTTCTCACAGTTTACTATTTTTTAATTTCTTATTTAGAGTTTAAGGTAGTGGGAAAAAAACATTTTTATGCATATCACCTGTGAGTTTTTTCATTAGTGCCAGTTTATAAACTCATTATTTTTTTGCACATTTAAATGTACACTATTTTGACACGAAAAAAATGTGTGGGGTCTATTAATATATACCGTATTTAACGGACTATAAGACGCATTTTTTTCTTCAAAAATTGCCTCCAAAATTCAGGTGCGTCTTATACTCGAAATTAATATAAAAATGTCCAGTGTTTGATTTAAAATTCCCGCCAGTCTTAAAAATGGCGTCATCGTTATCCTCTTCATATATAAGTGAAGACCATCTTATATATGAAGAGGACAACGATGACTATGAAGAGGAAGAAGAAGAGAGTTCAGATGATGATTTTCAGGGATTTTAAACGTCAATTCGGTTTTATAAAATAAAATTTTTTTTTTAGTCTGGCTTTGCAATCTAATAATAAAAATGGTAAAAATGTTATTTTTTGAAAAAATTGGCTAAAAATTAAGGTGCGTCTTATAGTCCGTAAAATACGGTACCTATTAAAAAGAGTTGGGGTTAAAAGGGTTTAATTAGTCATAAAAACAGTTGGGGTTAAAAGGGTTTAATTAGACATAAAAAGATCTTGAATCTTTTTTTTTATTAGTTTATTTACTATACAGTACAAGTACTTAAGTTATATTAAGAATGAACTTTTTAGTATGGGATGTAGTTTAAAGATGGATTAAAAGAAACTTACTAGCCCCTACTTTGTGTTATACTTTTCAAATTGATTCCGGTAAAAAAACTATACAAATTTTCAAAAATCGACCAATCCAGTAAGTCCCCGTAATAATACAAAGCAAATCTTATTGGTTTCTTCTGATGATGCTTTCTTTCCGTCTACAAGAAACGATGGAATGGCACAGTTTCTTATCATGTCAACAACATAAAAAATATTTCCACCCTGATTTTTCCCACTTGGACAGCACTAAATCATGTATTCTTCGGCGCAAGACACCGGGGCTCCTCGGGCACTGGAGATATTTTCCTATTTTGCTATATTATCCTTGACACCCCAATTTCTGTTTGGAGCCTGTTAAGAGATTCCCATGTCTTCCAGGGTAGTTCAGAGCCAAATAGTAATCCTCAGTATAGGTAAAATCCATCTAATTTCTCTCCACTCGTTCATCCCAGCAACAGCGAGTGATTGTTGCTAGGTTAAAATCCAGACACAGTTTTATTGAGACTCACTGATCTTAATGAAACTGTGCCTGGATTTAAACCCAGAGGCTGGGGGCTAGTGGTTACGCAAAGCATGTCTGGGTTCATCCAGTTGGTTGGATTTCTCAGCACTGTATCTAATGTCTCTCCTGATTTTTGGAAGAACGTACGAGGATGTACACGCTATTTAATGAAGCTGGTTTAAGGCAATCCGTGATCAGACGGTACGTCTCATTCAGGGCTCCATCCACCTGACCAAGGTGACTTGTTAGCTAGCCAAGCCTGGCCATAAACAAGCAGTCTTTCACGGACAATACTTATCTCCATAAGCTGCGATTTTTGGCTTGATCCTCCCAATACAGGTTATATCTAGTACGAATGGAAAATTGTCTCTTCTGCAGGTGTCCTTAAATCTTAGCTTAAGGCTTTCCTAGTTCCTTTCGGCATCTGCTTTTTCATCATATCTTACAACATGCTGAACTAGAGTAGCTTTTTAAATTTGAAGGTTGTCACTATACTAAAAATACCCGCTTGATTGAATAACACAATACCTACTATTCTGGTTTCTTCTAGCCCAACGATAAACTACAAAACCTTATTTTAAAATAATTAGTTACGAGATATTTAACGAGAGAGCAAACTACTTGAATAACATTTTTGCATGTCAATTTTCTAGCAAGTATTGAGACTTAAGAACACCCTCAAGAAAAGCACAGAAGACGTGAAAGCTAAAGAGGTTCCATGGTCTAAATTCAACCACATCGATTTTATTCTTGCCAAAGACATAGCACGACTGCTCAATCAGGATGTGGTCAAAACCATCAACGGATTTACCGAAACTTACAGAAACAAGAATAAATCATAGGCTAAGTTTCATCAACCACCTATAATTTTAGGAATAAAACGGCGGCAGTTATCAAAAATACTCCACGACTTATTGCTAATTTCCATTCTTTTTTTAAATATATTGGAAATTGTGATCGAGTTGACTTATTCTTAAATACTGAAGACTACTTTTTTTTTAAATGTTGAAAATGTGAAAATGTTTGACTTATGTGTTCTTTAATACGAATCAGTGTTTATTTTTTAAATATTGGAAATCATGAGTAAGTTGACTTATTCTTCATTACAGAAGAGTACTTTTTTTAAATATTGGAAATCATTAGTAAGTTGACTTATTCTTCATTACAGAAGAGTACTTTTTTTAAATATTAGAAATCAGTAAGTTGGCTTATCTTCATTACAGAGGAGTACTTTTTTTAAATATTGAAAATTATGATGAAGTCGACTTATTTTCAATACAGAAGAGTATATTTTTTTTAAACATCAGAAATTATAATTAAGTTAACTTATTCTACAATACTGATATGTATTCTTTTTGAATTTTGGAAAACTTGATTCAGTCGACTTATTCTCCAATACTGAAGGGTATTTATTTTCTGGAAATTGTTTTGTGTTGACTTATTCTTCGAAACTGAAGAGTATAAATATTAGAAATTGCGATGATGACCGTACGAGTATTCCCACTTAAGCCGCAAACCTGCCCCAACTTCACTTTGACCAATCAATGATCAACAGCAGGCAACATAACAATCTGATTTGATAATTATTTTTATGTTGTATTACGTTTTCACTAAACAGAATACAATTTTGAGAGATAAGTTCCATATTGTCAGTCATTTTGGTTACTCAGAAAGGTTTTAAATAACCTTAATGTAAAAAAAATTACTGGCACATCAGAAATCAAAACAGGAATATCTATATGGAAGCCAAGTTTTCTAAAATTACAGGCATGGAAATTTTCTCTTCTATCAGAACATAAATAAAATATCTATCGCAATATCTTGGTAGGCATGATGGTAATTTATTTCAACTGACTAGAAATGCATCGAAAACCTTGAATTCTTTCTATGTACAGAAATCCCTCTATTTACATGGGTAAATTGGTTCCAGTAAAACAGCGCATAAATGAAAATCATTTAAATGGAACCATCAAATGCTATGTAAAATAGATGATTTTTCACATATTTCCTGATTATCTATTCATACAGAGTTAAAAAAATCAGTAGTTATTTTTTAAATAAATGTATATAAGTGGTTACTGCTAACTTTTAAAACACACATTTTGAGCTATACGATATATTTACAGGAACAAAAAAAATTGCAGAACTCAACTATACGATATATTTACACGAACAAAAAAAAATTGCAGAACTCAACTATACGATATACGAGTATTTACAGGAACAAAAAAAATTTGAGAACTCAACTATTCAAAACCAGTCTCCCTGGATGAATCCTCCATTGTTACTATACAGGAAATTAATATTTTATAAACAACTGTATCACTTATACAGTTGTTTATAAAAATATCAATTTAAAAGCAAAATTATTACTTAATAGATGTCACTATTATGTATGTTAAACAGTATAAACCATGTTTAAGTGAATTCTCATAAATTTAGGGATTACTGAACCAACAAAATATGAATTGAGAATTGTGTTCATTAATAACGAGCTACTAGTTCCTTTGTTCTAAGAGTAGCTGTAAAAAAGCGCCTTACAACTTTTTACTTAGCTGCTTGAGTAGCATGCTAGTTTAGATTGAAAAGTTGCTATGAGAGGTGCTACTGTTTCAAAGTAGCTTCAATAACACTGAATTCAGCTATCAATACAATTGTTAAGGTTGTGAAAAGAAAAAGCTCAAAAATGTATATTTATGCTTATAATTAAGTGTAAATGATAGCTTAGTTTACTATTTGTTTGCAAAGCATCCTTGGCCAGTATTTATAGGAATATTTATGTTTACGAAAAGTACAAAAATGATGTTTATTTAAATTTAATTGTAATAATTTAAAGTACAATAAAAATTTAGAACAAAAATAAAAAGTTTTAATTATTTCCTAAAAAAAATAAGAACAAATTGAATTGAGTGTGATCTAAAAAACACGCATCTTGTGGATGACTCGACGGTGGAGTTGCATGGGTTTTCCGCACTGCAAATGATATGCATAAGTAGGGTCTAGCGGAGACGCCTTTCTTTGACTTCGGGGAAATCCAGACCATGGACAACATTGTACGCAGCTGCTACATTGTATGAGTTCTATGAATGCGTACAGGAGCAATATCAACTAACACCGGACGATGTGACCTGGGTTGGAAAAGGCACACTGCATGGAGGGCCAAACCCAGAAGAATATAGTACTATACCAGGTCTGTAAATATGAAACCGAAATTTGCTCATAATAATAGCAAGTTTAATACAACTATATATGTTTTCATAGCGTTGAAAACATGTCTGTTTTTGTGCCTGAAAATTACGATTTGCGGACAGCATTGATTTTCTGTTACCATGTGAAGAAAACTGCTGCAGAATCGCATTGAATGCTTGTCGAAGCTTACGGTGAGCATGCTCTTGGTAAATCACAGTGCTTTGAGTGGTTTAAAAAATTCAAAAGTGGCTATTTTGACGTGAGAAACGAAGAACGTGGAAGACACAAAAGAAAATCATTTCTCGATCGAATTGTGACTGGTAATGAAAAACTAATATATTTTGAGAATTCTAAGCATAAAAGATCATGGGTAACTCCAAGCAATACAGCGACATTGACTGCAAGGCCAAATCGTTATGGACGGAAGACAATGCTCTGTGTTTGGTGGGATCAGAAGGGTGTTATCTATTATGAGCTGCTAAAACCTGGTGAAACCGTTAATACTGAACGCTATCGACAACAAATGATGGATTTGAACCAAGCATTGCGTCTTACTCACTTACTTGCCCATCGCTGATGGGCAATACTTTGAATAAAATATTTTTTACCATTTTCATACAATAAATGTGCATTTTCTATAAAAACAATCCGGTTTCATATTTACAGACTTGATACACTATATCCCAAATACTAAGTTTCAAAAATAGATATTTGTACCAGATCCTGAGAGTACGTTGAAATAACTTCGGTCAGAAATGAATTGATAAAGAAAACACAAAACAGAATTGATAAGGTAACCGGAATTCTTTTATCCCGCTTATCTTTTTTTTTAACCTGTTGGCTCCCGCATCCTGATAGACCACTGACAGTCAAATTGAAGGAATTTGTGGCTTCCGTATGTCCCATGCACTAGTAATACATACCATCATGCAATTTCCCTGTCGGAGTAGGCAAAGAGGACAAAAGCGTCAGACTTTCCTATCTCTATACACATCTTTCGCCTCTTTCACATCCATACACCTCGTACAACTTCTACATTTTTTTACTACCTACATTTCCTTCTTTCAGAATATCATTCATTTACTTGATCTAACCTTTATTTTCTTGGTTTTCCTCTCACATGCTTTCCACTCACATTTGAATATACATTTGTTTTGTTAGTCTTTAATCTATTTGTTTCACATACTCAAACCATCTGAAGAGTGCTCTTCTTCATCTTAATTAATACATCAGCCTTAAGTTCACATTCATCCCATATCTTCTTGTATTCTTCTCAACGCATGCATTTATACAGCATTTATTCGGCTGCCATTAGTATTTTTCTATGTCCAAGTTTCACTCTCTAGTAATAGTAGTATAAATATCTCAATCACACAAAAAAAATGTGCACAGTGCACTTTCAATTTACCGTGATAGATGGTGATTTTTTTATGGATAATTGATTTCACGATTAATAGAAAATATTCATCGAAATATTGAAAATTAAATATAATGCGCATCTAGACTTACTAGTTTCTGTAAAGGCCATGGAAATAAATTAAAAGACCATTAACCATGGAAAATATTCATCGAAATATTGAAAATTATATATAATGCGCATCTAGACTTACTAGTTTCTGTAAAGGCAACTAGGTATAATATGTTGTGCACACAACATCCTGTCCTTTGTACTTTCATACAAGTAAATACTGTCCGCAGTATAATATAATATATTGTAGGGGCACCAAATATTGCTTTACACAATTACTTTAACTTAAAACCTATTTTAATAGTTTTAAAATAAAGAATATTCAACCATATTCATTCAGTGAATCACTTGAAAAAATATGAAAGTAATGATGTTTGTTTTTTAGACAGTTTGTTTCTTTAAAACCATTTTCTTAACCAGGTTGCTATCTTTGTTCTGTTCAAGATAGTCTAGAAGTGACCGCATGGTTCAAAGCTACGGAATGAAGGATTTTTTTGATAATATCAATTCTTATTTTTTACCATTGTTCTGAATGACATCACTTGTTATGCGTTGTAAAATACCTTCGTCACTTAATACTTCATAGTCAGCAAAATTTTAGTCAATTTCAAACCAATTACGTACTGCTTCTTCATCTTTATTAGTGCATCCATCTATTGGTTGATTCAAATCCTATAAATTCTTCCTCGTTTCCTGGCAAAATTTTGCTCCAAGACAGTTTTAAGGTTGTACTACAGAAATTTCACTAGTGAATTCACGCACTACTAGTTCATTGCTCTGCTTAATTTTTCACCTTGAATAACAATCATAGAAGTTGCAGACCTTAACCTGGGATACAAGATTGTCGACAATATGCTAAACATCATATGCTATGCTGACGATGCCACCATCATAGCCGAATCAGAGGAAGACCTGCAACAAATGCTACATCGATTCCACACTGCTTCCAAAAAATACAACATGTCTATCTCCCTCAGCAAGACTAAATGCATGACTCTAGCCGGAGAGCAAGTTGGATGCAGTGTGGCGATCAATGACACACCAATTGAACAAGTAACAAAATTTAAATACTCGGGTGCTAGCATAATGTGCAATAATGACCTCTATGGCGAAGTGCTTGAACAATCACAAAAGGCCGCAGTTATTTCCGGATGTTTAAAAAACACTATCTGGAAAAACAAGTATATGAACATCCAAAGCAAGGTGAGGATATACAAGACCTGTGTCCGCCCCATAATGACATACAGCATAGAGTCCAGAGCCGACACTGTCAGAATCAAAAATCTCCTTCGAACTAGCGAAATGAAGGTACTCAGGAGTATCGCTGGCAAAACCCTTCGTGATAGAGTACGAAACACAGAAATCTGAAGGACGTGCGAAGTTGAAGATATTGTCAGATGGGGATGACAGAGAAGAAGGTTCTGGAACGAACACGTATCCAGAATGGCGGAACCAAGAGCCGTAAGAATGACCAGGGACAGTATCCCCCAAGCAAGCATACCTCCAGGACGACCTCCCAAAACATGGAAAGACAGCTGGCAGTCGACGTCACAAGAGGCAAACAATGATGCAGGACCATAACAGGCAAACAATAATGCAGGACCATAACAACTAAAATAAGAAGAAGAATAACAATCTGACGAATACTGTGCCTCTGTATAAACTGCATCAACCATGCATGCACGTTAAAATCACCCTGCAACTTTAATTCATCATGAAAATATTTTGCTTTGTCTACGCAAACTGCTCCATAGACATGAATACCTTCCGCATTTTGTTGGTTGAATCAATAAACCTTCGCATTGTCGAGATCCTCATAATATGTTGAGAGCTTAATTTTTTTCTGTGAGAGTCACACAACTATTTTACTCTTAAAAAAAATCCCAACTTAAATAAAAACTTTCAACACCTCTGACAACCAAAATTGTTTTGAAAATCGAAGGTCGTAAAAACAATACCGAGAGTTCTATATAATAGTGTAAATTAAAAACTAAGTAACACAACGAACTGTTAGAAATTACTAAAACTAAATCTGTTGTTTTCTCTAAGCATCCGCACATTTTCCGAGTATCCTTGGTTCGAGTGTAATTTACTTTGTCAATTACTAGGGAACGGATTTGTTTACATTTTTAATTTTTGTCACTTCCTAGTTAATATGATCCCGGTAAATCAAGAGTTTGTATAGTAAAACTGAGTTCTGAAATTGTTTAGGTTTATTAAATTACTTGATGTTAATTATGTGATGGTTCAAAATAGTATATTAGTGCAAACGAATGAGAAAAATGGACATGGTAAAAAAATAAAAGGAACCAAATAAATGCTGTATGACAGAATACGAAATGACGTAATAAAAGATGAATGTGAGCTTGGGAAACCTTAAGTGAAGAACTCTTTATAAAAAAATCAGTACTTATCGTTTCTCTTAATTTTAAGTTAATAATTTTCGTCTCTTTCTTAAATTTAAGTGAGTGAGCCTTTGCACACCGCTGTGCTGGATCCAATGGCACACCTGAAGTGAGACGATCGGAGCACATTGGCATGTTTTTTTTCCATTTTTTTTTTAAAGAAGATTTTAAAGTTATATCCGAAGTTATTGATACCCTTATACCCCTGAATACCTAGCGGAAAAAATGCCTGTGTCATTCGAGAGGAATAGCACCGCACGGGGGTTCTAACAGGTGACCTTATGCATGGGAGTCCAGAGCAGTACCACAAGGCCATAAACCGCATATAATGTCTAATTTTATCTGTGTCACTTACCTTGGGTCCGGATGGTTGTAATTTTGTGTAAGTGGGTTTTGTAGTCTTCTCAGAACTAGAAGCACGGCTTACTATGATCGTACTGTCTGCACTCAGCGTTGAAATATTGTTATTGGAGGCTATCGGAGTAGATTGACTTTTCACCCCATCTAGAAATTAATTAAATAAACTGAATATACAAAAAGCATATACTTAGCATTGATCAGAGATAATTGTATGGAAAAAATGGATATTTAATACTTGAGAAATTGTAGCACGGTTCCTGTGATAGTTCACAAATTTGCCCCAATACAACCATGTAACGAAGTTCAGCAATTTTAATTATTTTATCAACTTTAATATAAGTCTCAATTCTAATAAATAGCAAGTTATTTAGGTAAATACATTACATAAAACTAACAATAATGAAAAATTAATACATCTTGTTACAAATTAGCAAAAATGTGGTAGTTTGTTAAAATCAAATAATATTTGGTGACGTTTGTCAAAAGTGTTACTGCGCTCACTGCGTTAGTCTGCATTGGCTAGGGATGGGGTATTCAATAATTGGATTTTTGATTTTTTTATACCTAAAATTAAATGTTCGTAATTAGTATTAATTCATAGTGGATCTTGGCCTATTTAAAGATAGATACAAATCATACAATACATTAGAAAGTCAGTATAATGATAATTATTAATTAAAACATCAGTTTAGAGAAAAACCATTTTTCGATTTATAAAAAAACTATTCAATTTGTAAAAAAAAAAAAACGATTTTACCCCATCCCTTTGAGACATGACATTTCTAACGTCACAGGAACCATCCTACATTTTCCCAAGTATAAGTAAGATGAGGGAGCGTTAAAATAGTTTGGACATGTGGAGAGAATGAGTGACGAAAGAATGATCAAGCAAGTATACAAATCAGAAGTGCAAGGTGTCAAGGAAGAAGTAGACCGAATAAAAAGTGGCTGGATCAAGTGAATCAGATTTTAAAAGAAGATAAAGTGAGAAGTATGAATAATACTTTGTGTATAGCTTTAGGAAGCCCTTGATTACAACCCTTTTTAGGAGGTCTAATCAAAATTTATTTTATTTCATCTCTTTTTGGTGTGTCAAATACTATTGTGGACTATCATCTTAGCAGATGTTGATACTGTCCAGTTTAAGTATATGTTTTAGTGCCCCACTTACATTGTTTCCTAACGCTACATGCCGTTTGATATCCATCTTAATTCTTCCATCATCTGAGAAGAAACTGACATTTGTATGCCACGAATTCATCACTATTCCAAGACATTGATGTAACAATCACAGGCCTAAAGGAGTACCAAAAGGTGATTTGATTAAGACTGTCACCAAATATGTCAGAAACTTTGCAGTCTCGTACATATTTGGTGACAGTCTTAATGTCATCTCTTAGAGAGCATTTTTGTTTGTCTTAACCATAAATCCGACTTAACTTGTTGATTTTTTCCCTTTTTTTTCATCGACTTTGTTTCTCACAAACTTTTCAAAATATCTTAAATATGTTGAAGTTTTGATGTGTATTTTTTTTTGTATCGGAGTGGATTGATTGGGTGTATGCATATTTTTATTATTTTCTTAGATTAATTTTTTCCTGCTTTTTGTATTTTCGAGCCTTTGATTGCCTGAGCCTTGACCTGTCTCAAGTTTGTATTTTATGTGTGGTGGTTGGAATGCATGTGCGTACTGCATTTCAATATTTTATTGTATGATTCACATAAATGTTTTAATTTTTGTGATAAGTTGTATTTATATTCATGCGCACTCAAAATTCTAATTTAAGTATTATTTTAGTAACCATTTTTCATGATCGATTAAAGACCGTAATAGAAAAAAATAAATGTGACATATTTTGCAAGTTTTGGGAAAAATAAATAATTTCCAGAAAATGTTATTTTGTTTTGATGAGAAAAGACGACCTCCGTGGTCTAGTTGCGGGTTCAAATCCTGCTGGAACCCAGATTTTTTTATAAGAATTCCAGTCTGGTTTTCACTTAAGGTTTTTTAAACATCTTTCTGGTTGGTTGGAAGAGATTGCCACGTGGCAATAAGCCCGCCAGGTTGTAGTGTATACAACGAAAGTGTAATACAATACAAAGATTATAACAAGAACTTTTTGACATTCCTTTGAATCTTGTTATCGCTAAATTCTAATGTATAGTATATAAATATAAAATCAAGGCATAAATCAAATGCAGAAATTAACTATTTGCTAACTCAACCTCAATAAAATGATTTTACAGTCTCCTACCTCGATGATTTCAGTGTAATGTGAGAGTAGGAATCAAAATTCTTGATTTAACAAGAGTTACCAAATTTTCATTACAAAAATAAATTAGTTGAAGGTTGACATTTATTTATTTCAAGTCAACATGTACAATGTATTCATCTCAGAGTTACAGATTGATGAATAAACTTGAACATATTTACAAGTCGGAGATTGTTTTATGATCATCTTAAGGAATATTGCAGACCAACATGTAAACAAACTGTTTAATGATTATTTTAAAATAGAATACCAATAATAAAGTAAATATATCTTAAAATTAAGAAAGTTTGTTTGTTTTCCCTTAGATACAAACGTGAATATATCTTAAAATCTCTAAATATTTATTAATGTAATCCAAAGGTCAAATTAAAGTACATTGAAAAATAAACACGCTTTTTCATTCAAGATAAGTTTAAAATGAAATCAAGAACTCAAATTATCAAAATAATACACTGTACTTATAAACGGAACTAAGTAAAAAAAAAAAGTGTCGGTGATCATACCAGAATTTGACCATCAAGAAAATGTAATAAAATTAGGAAAGAAAAATTCATACAAAAAGCTAAGACAACATTCAATATATTTTGAGATAATATGTGTTACATAAACATATTTCATTGTTGAATTATATGCTAAAAGTTTATTATTAAAAATCATAAAAGTGGTAAATATCGACCATCCTCGATTACTGTGAACCAGTTAGGGTGAATGGCCCTAAGTGCTGTTATATTTTGTAAACAATAGCGTTAACAACAAAGTATCATAATTACTTGATCACTAAAAATGATAAATCCAACTTAAATACATAATAAATATCAATTCTTATTAATAGTAGCATAATTAACATTCATTTCGCGAACATTCCTTTAATAGAAGCGCGTTTCGTTAAAGACTACATTCAGTCAGAAAAATCAATCGAATTCGCACTAAAATATGGACGGGAGGGCTTGAATTAAATTTTATCGAGTATAATTTGAAATTAAAAAGCTTCTAAATTACCAAAAACACACAGGAAAATGGTTAAAATAATTATTTAAATACCACAAATCGTTGAATACAATTCACAAAAATGGCGTTCATTCGGAGGAAAACACAATATTCAAACAGCTTAAAAAGCACTTTACCTTTATAAGGCATGTCTATAACTTGTATCACATATTTTTTGAACACTATAATACCATTACACAAACATCATTTTCACGAATTAATTAATTAAATTTAAAATTGTGCGCTACAAAATTTGTATACAATCAGCACTGGCGATTATATCCCCCACTTCAAAAACATAACCTGCGGATCGCGAATGTGCCAACTTCACGTGAGATTGTCTGTCAATTCCATTTGTTTGGATTTTACTTGCGTTGTATTGGTGAGACTGAACTTCTTTGTTGATTGCAAAATATTATCAAACTGTGAGTCGTAACCATTGCGCATATTTCATAAAAATATCTATTGCGCAAATGTGTTACAATAAAATAAAAAATAAGAATTATGTAATAAATTATATTTAGTGAAAATTAAGTTTGAAATTTTATATTGCTCTTATTTTTAAAGTTATACTTTGAAGTACAAATCGTGATCAATAATGTTTTCTCCTGAAAACCAGTGGATATATTTATTTATACGCGCTGTTCTTCCGTTCAGTATTGAGTTTTATTAGAGCACCGAATATCAGTTTCTATCGTGGTTTACACATTTCGCATTATCTACATTCACACCCCTTTTCATACAGATTATTCATTTTTTCTCACATTTTGAAATATACTTCTTTCTATAATATGTTACTGAACTTCACTTCTTAAACTCTCTGAAAGGAGGATTTTATTCAATTTGTTATTTCTTTAATGCACAATATCGTTTATGTAATGCACAGTATACTGGCTCAATTTGGTTTTCAAACTTTTACTAGAAACACACGAAACATTTTACAATTAAAATGTGCCAATAGCAATTTGCTAACAACTTCAATGATTGTGAAAATATGACAATTGAGTAATTTCATGTTTGTAGGGTGATTGTTCTCCAGCATTTTCTCAGTCTTAGGTTTGAGAGACTAGTTATTCCATTTTATCTTGTAATTTTTCCTATTATGTCCCCTTGAGAGAGATTTTATTTTTAAGCTAAAACTGTTATTTTTTAAGTATTATGTTTTTTAATTGAATTAATCGTGTCTGATTTTTTCCATATTGAACTATAAATTCATATTTTCAAAAATATATATATCCTAAATGATTAGTTTGTTGATGCGTTATCTTTTGTTTTATAACTCAGGAGCTTAATAATCTAGTTGTATCGAGCTATACTCATCTTCCTGGGTCATTATTTGTTCGTTACATTTTTTTGTATCTGTTCCAACATAAAAAATCTTTTTTTTTAATTCCTTGAAAACTTGTTCATTTTTACAGTGAAATATATAAAGCACTTCTCTACCTAGGTAGATATATGAAGTAGTATCATCCTAATTTTTTGACAACCAGTTAGCGTTTTTTTTTCGCTTCCCTTAAGAAAAGCATCTAGAGACCATTTTATGTATTATGTTGGTAGATTTCCGTATATTTTTTATAATAAAACATGTGTACATAATACAATACTACATTTAAAAAGTTATTTGGAGAAAAAAACTTCACTTGTGTCATCTGCATTATGATCTCGCAACCAAGATTTGACGAAAGGCGTTTTGCATCCATTAACGGTTTTCCAATAAGATGAATCGTCAAATGCGAAATATTTTCGATGGTATTTAAGATATTTTTCTGTTTTTTTTTTAATATTTTAATCTAATAAAATTGAATAAAAAGTTAGTATTGAATTTTTTGGACTTTTTAACAATAATAATGATTAGTTATCGGACCAAACTACAAATAGCCACTTATTAAAAATACATACAATAAGTAATAGACATTAGGCAACTCAAATACTTTCAGATGTGGGAAGCAGAATCAAACTGAAGAATTTTTGGTGTTCAACTTTTGTCAAATGCTTATTGTCTTCTCAGACCATAATCTCATAACAACAAAAAACAAAGTAACTGAACGTTATGCAAGGAAACGTTTCTTCTCTGAAGCCATTGTATTGTTTCTAAAACAAATATAAACCTCGGAAAAATATCGTTAAACATTTCGTCACGCAGATATGATTGCTTTTTTGCCATACTTTTGTCTAACCAAGATATGTATCGTATTTTGCAACAAGGCTGGGCTGTATATTTTAAAAATATATTTCGATTTATTTTCTAAGAAACGGGTTTTACCAATTTGGTATTTTACTTAACTTTAAAGTTTTAACAACCGGTTCGGCGAACCATGCCAGAATTCAACACTCGATTCAAGATAACCATTGCGAACTGGCTGAATGACACCCGTCCTAAATCAAGTTGTTTTCACTAAACGAAAAAAAAAAAATATTTAAAGCAGTTATAATAATTAAAATCATATATAAGCATTAGACAAATTAATTGGGATCGTAATCATACTAAACCAAGAACAAATACTTAAATCAAAACCATTAGATTTACAAAGGACCATTCACTGATTTGTATGCACAAAAAACACTATAAATCCAAAGAAATCCAAGGAAAAGGGAATCTAATTGTTTATAGCGAATGCCTATATTCGAATAACTTATAAACATGTTGTAATTGCCAACCTAATCATGCTATTGCTTTCTCATTCAATTCTAATTTTATTATTGCTCTTAAAAGTGCAAATGAGACAACCAATTTACGGATTCGTATGCCGTAATTGAAGTAAACAATTAAAAAAATACGTATTCATCATGACAATTACATTTCAAGGGAAATTTTGTGCGTACAGTGATATTAAAAACAAATTTCAAATTAAATATTTTCTAGAGTAAATATTCAAATTATTTAAAAATACCAGTTAATTTAATATTGATATTATGCTAACATAAATTAATAAAAATAAGTTTTTTTCATAAAATTTCGGTACAAAAATAAATTTGATGTATTATTTTCCTAATGCACACAAATTAATTTTAATTCCATACACATATACCATCTTGCTTTTGCCTACCCCTGTTAGGGTAGACAAAGATGACAGAGTGCCAGACTTTCCTATTTCGACATACATATTCTATCTTTTCCACATCCACATAGCTTCTCATACAACTTACGATTTTTCTTACTTCTTACATTCCCTTTTTTCAAAATATCACTTGATTCAACAATTTCCATTTTAAATAAGCATTAATTTAATTTGAAAAGACAAAAATATTTTACTCAACTGTAAATTTAAATCAATTTATATTTTTCTATTGCTATTTCTAATGTAATTTATTATAATGATATATTTTTTTATTTTTATCATTTAGTTGACATGTGAGAAGAATTACATTTTAACGGTTTTAAAAATGTCATTTAGTTAAATTTCATGCAGCCAGTATTAGAAACAAAATACATTATAAGCTTTTGTGAGGCGTAAACAATCGCTATCTCTTTTGTCTTGGAACATTAGTATGAAACAAAAAATAAAATTTGATTTAAAAGCGTGCACCGAAACAGATATTGTTAGTGTAGCTTGATATTTACTGTTCCGACATTTATCTATGGAATAGACACGGTAGAAAGCGCTGTGACAAATGTATAAAAATGATGAAGGAAGTCGCGGTTCTTAAGTGGAAAAAAGTGAATAATCCGACTGGTCCGCAGCCCAGACCCCGCCATGGACACCGGGCAGTCGCTATCAAGGATCTGATGATAGTTTTCGGAGGCGGCAACGAAGGTATCGTTCATGAATTGCACGTCTTTAACACGACTACCAACCAATGGTTTGTCCCTGTCACAAAAGGAGAAGTTCCTCCGGGATGCGCGGCATACGGTTTCGTGGTAGACGGGACCCGCCTCCTTGTATTCGGGGGCATGGTCGAGTATGGGAAGTATTCTAACGATCTATACGAGCTGCAGGCGTCTCGCTGGGAGTGGAAGCGTCTCAAGCCGCGGCCGCCCAAAGAACACCCTCCGCCTTGTCAGCGCCTCGGCCACAGCTTCACTTTGCTCAACGGGAAGGTTTATCTCTTCGGCGGGCTTGCCAATGAGAGTGACGACGCTAAAACCAACATACCGAGGTACTTGAACGATCTTTACATACTCGAACTTTATCCGACTGCCTCCGCTACAGCATGGTACGTCCCCAAGACTTACGGAGAAGTGCCTCCGCCCAGGGAGTCCCACAGCGGAGTGGCTTACACCGATAAAGTGAAGGGCAAATCATCTCTTATCATATATGGAGGAATGAGTGGTTTTCGACTGGGTGATCTTTGGATTCTGGATGCGGATACTTCGAGCTGGTCGCGGCCCGTACTAGGGGGGCCCACTCCATTGCCGCGATCCCTTCACACCGCCACAGTCATAGGCAACTACATGTACGTGTATGGAGGATGGGTGCCACTTGTCAGTGATGAGAGCAAATTATCCGCACACGAGAAGGAATGGAAGTGCACCAACACACTGGCATCGCTCAACCTAGACACTCTTCGGTGGGACGGAATCTCCATGGACAAGTACGAAGACTGTGTACCTAGGGCGCGGGCGGGACACAGCGCAGTGGCCATCTCCACTCGCCTGTACATCTGGTCCGGGCGGGACGGATACCGCAAGACATGGAACAACCAGATCTGCTGCAAAGATTTATGGTATCTGGAGGTTAGTCCACCTGGCGCTGCGGGTCGTGTGCAATTAGTGCGCGCCGGCACCCATAGCTTGGAACTTAGTTGGCCCGCTCAGTCCACTGTCACCACATATCTGTTGCAGTTACAGCGTTGCGGCCCCCTGCCTCCTCGGCCTGCGCCTCCTGCTCCAGCTCCAGCTACACCACTTTCTCCCACACCGCAAGTTGTTCCTGTCACTCCACCACCTCAGCCCAAGCCTATTCCTGTTCCTGTTGTCAGTTCACCTCCTCCAATTGTGCCTCAAATAGTCAAAATGGCAACGGTCGCCCCCCAAGCCACTCAAGTCACGCGAGTATCTTCTGTTGGAGCCATTGCCGGAGTACAGAGAGTCACCAATGTCGTCACCAACAGAGGTACTCAACTGCTGATAAGTCAAGCTAGCACTGCTTCTCCTACAACTGTCACTGGTCCCAGATATGTACAAGTAAAAACAGGAGGAATAGGTACAGCAGTTCCCGTCAAACTTGGCACAGGAAATATGCCTGTCAAATTGACCCCTTCTACTGTTCCACTAAAACTCAACTCTCCAAAAGTTCAAAAAGTCACAGCTGTTTCTTCGCCTGTTAAAGTTACCACCTTGCCGACTCAACAAATGGGCGTAGCACCTGTTAAGTTAGCTTCCACCAGTGTTCCTATGAAGATTGGCACATCAAACGTTATCCTCAAGACCACGCAAGGAATGCCAGTCACTGCTGGCACAATAAACTTGCAAGGAAAACTATCGGCAGCAGGGGTTCCACTAAAATTAAACCAAACAGTTTTACCTATGGTTGCAGGCGGAGCTGGAGGTATACATATTGCCGGTACGGCAAACTTAGCGCAAGCGGGAATTACTCAAGTCAAAACTCCAGTTTATAAGATTGTAACAACACCCAACAAAGGAGCACAAATGATCACGATGGACGGAAGTCAAATTCAACAAGTGCAGACAGCGCAAGTTGCCACGAATGTAGTGCCTACCTCTTTAGTTGGTGCAGGAAACACTGTACTCAGACCGGCGACAGCCAGTGGCGGTATTCCTGTCATTATCAAAAAATCGCCTGCTGTCGGTCAAGCTGCTGGTCAACCGCAATATGTCACCCTTGTCAAAACATCTACCGGAATGACTGTAGCCACTGTTCCTAAAATGGCCATGGTTCAGAATAGAATGCCTGTATCCGTATCATCGGGAGCGTCGATACAAGGACAAAGTGGACAAGCTCTAGCACCTGGTGCTCACATAGTCAAATTGGTCACCACGAACAACATGGGAGGCAACAAGATCATTACGCTTCCGTCAAATATGCTTCAATTAGGTAAACCTGGACCTGGGGGAAAACAGACTATCGTCATAACAAAATCAAGTAATCAACCGAGTCCTACCAATCCGGCTCCACAATGAAAGTAAATTATTCTTGAGACACTCAGTTCCATGTACAAAGGATACTAAAATGCGAGACAAAGTAGTTAAAACTTAAACCCTCTCGTTATATTAAGTGTTGTGAAGTGAAAAGTAACGATTGGGAGATATAATATGACAGCAGACCGTTTATACTTATATGCCGTTAGTGTATATTGTAAAATATTTTAAAAAGCAATCATTGTGGACCCGTTCAATTTTATTTTTACATACTATTTATGTAGATGTCGAGGTTCCACTGTTTGACGAAAAGATCTATCTGACACTTTGGGAGGGGTGTGAAAATCGTGAAATGTATATGATTCTTTAAGCTAGAGTTCGTATTTTATTTTTTTAAATATAAAACTTAGTTTGGACAGCAAAAATGTATGTATGTGAAAAGGGACACATAGCTTTATTTGAAAAATTACAAATTATTGAAATGTATCAAAAAAAAAATTGTTGTATTTTTGTTATTTGCAATCATCGGGTTGGTATTTTTTCTTTATTCTGCAAGGTGATACAATAAAACGTTTAAATTTCCTATGAAGAATATGATTTCTTTGCTTTTCTTTTTCTACATTACATGCTGTCTTCCTATATAAGTTATTGAATCTATGCAAAACCATTTATTTTTACTGATAATTGACACAAAAGATAATAAAATAAAACCTTTATTGAAAGATTTTTCAGAAAGAAAATTTTTCAGTGTTTAGCTATTAATTTATCCTATTTGATTAATAATATCTGTTTTCAAAAAAATACCATTATGATGCTGATTCTTGCAATAGTTTAATAGAGATATTAAAAGTAAATTAGAAAAAATAAACAAAGGGTTTAAAGTGTGTTAAGTCTCTAATTTTTTTATATCCTATCTGTATAATATATTATTGTTATATTTTAAGTTTTGAAATATCAACATTTTTAGTATAATACAATATCATTAGCCCGTATTATGAAAAACACAGATATGGTTAATCTATGGTTCTTTTTATATATCGGCTGTATTATTAATTTGTCTCAAGTATATGATATAATAAAATCGCTACCATAATACAGACTGTCCTCAACCAACTCGAGTATATATCTGTGATATTTGCCAAAATCCACAGTCTTATGTCATATTTTTGGTTTCGCTATGGTAGCATCTGACTTGGAACGCAGTGAAACAGAGATAACATGTCTCATTTTTTCTTTTATTGAGGTGGTGTTTCAATTTTCTTCCTCTTACCATTAATTAATTTCCTTGTCTGGATCGTTGATTATTAATGTTGTCACATGTTTCTAGTAGAAGGCAACAGAGATCATCTGGCGTATCATTCGCATCGATCAGGCCCAGATCAAGTCCCAATGTTCGAACAAGTTAACATGTGTTATAAACAATTCTCCTTTTTATGCAATGACATGTAGTTTTGTTTGGCTAAGCACTCTTTAATTTTTTACATTTGATTGTAAACATAAAGAAACATTTTACTAACAAATGAAAAAAAAAACATAGATTTCAGACTTGCCCAAATCCATGACTTAAAAAGTGACAAGTGTACTATAAAGATGACATTACAATATTATAGACTCAAATATATGAAATAGACAAATTACTCCCATTATTTTATTATGTTTTGATCACCTAACTCACTTTTTTCTAGTATGCCATTTTATGTCTGGTTTTTATCATACGGGCTGTAATGATGAAAGAAAATATATTGATAAATAACAAGGAATAATAAATCTTATATTATGAATAAAATATGTAATGAATAATACATTGGTTACAAATAATCCATCATTTGTAGATACACGGAATTCATCAATAAAACATCTAGTTATGAAGTTTTTTGTTTTTATTTTTACTTTAGAAAAACAAAATATCTCGGAAATAATTTGGATATATCTTATATTTAAGGGCGTGAATATCTATATATATATATATATATATATATATATATATATATATATATATATATATATATATATATATATATATATATATATATATATATATATATATATATATATATATATATATATATATATATATATATATATATATATATATATATATATATATATATATATATATATATATATATATATATATATATATATATATATATATATATATATATATATATATATATATATATATATATATATATATATATATATATATATATATATATATATATATATATATATATATATATATATATATATATATATATATATATATATATATATATATATATATATATATATATATATATATATATATATATATATATATAATATATATATATATATATATATATATATATATATATATATATATATATATAATATATATATATATATATATATATATATATATATATATATGTATATGTATATGTATATGTATATGTATATGTATATGTATATGTATATGTATATGTATATGTATATGTATATGTATATGTATATGTATATGTATATGTATATGTATATGTATATGTATATGTATATGTATATGTATATGTATATGTATATGTATATGTATATGTATATGTATATGTATATGTATATGTATATGTATATGTATATGTATATGTATATGTATATGTATATGTATATGTATATGTATATGTATATGTATATGTATATGTATATGTATATGTATATGTATATGTATATGTATATGTATATGTATATGTATATGTATATGTATATGTATATGTATATGTATATGTATAATGTATATGTATATGTATATGTATATGTATATGTATATGTATATGTATATGTATATGTATATGTATATGTATATGTATATATGTATATGTATATGTATATGTATATGTATATGTATATGTATATGTATATGTATATGTATATGTATATGTATATGTATATGTATATGTATATGTATATGTATATGTATATGTATATGTATATATATATATATATATATATATATATATATATATATATATATATATATATATATATATATATATATATATATATATATTTATCATTAAATAAATATGTATTGATCATTTGTTTTTTAGTTTTTGTCAAAAAATAGTTGACTTACAACAATAATGCAAACTTTGATATCATCATTTAGAAAAAATCAGAATAAACACTAATTTTCAATTTTTGGAAAAAAAAAAGTTTTTTTTTCAATAAAACAATATTTAACCCATTGGCATTCAAATGTTATAGTAAAAAAAGTATATAGTTTGAAAGCAATCATTCAAATATTTAAAATCTGACTGTTGAGCTTAAAAAATTGGAGTGAGTGTTTTACATAAACCTATAACCAAGTTCAAAAAGGACCTATGTTAATATATTGTAGAGGAACAACAATTTTCAATCAAGTAAAAAACCTAATATTTAAAAACATTATTGTGAATTAATTTATTTTAATGACTTAATTTAAACAAGAATATAATTACATTAATTATACCATTGTAATATATTTCTTTACTTATTACGTTACAAGTTCCAGATATAACTAAAAGTAGCGATGAAAAAAACTTTGTTATATTTGTATAAACAACATCGCTAGTTCCTGTTGTCAATGGGTTAATTTAGTTAAAAACAAATTCTTGTCAAATTGATTATTGAATTAAAGTTTTATTGCTTAGTTTTATTTTAAATAGTTACATATTAATTGTGCTACTAAAACTAATATGAATAAATAATTTTTTATGTTTAACTGTTCAATAAGTAAGTTTACAAGTTACTTTTTACACATTAACGTTTAATAATAAAGGAAAAAATTACACTTGAAGACATGCTCTGAAAAATGAGAGAACAATATGTTCAAAATTAAGACCCAAATTTTTTTTCTTTAACTCTTGTCCATCAGGTTGGGTGGACCGCGATGTGGTCATTTGCTTCCAGTAACTTATATCTTCTAAAAACAATACCACCTACTACGTAATGTGAATTCGCATAACAAACTCCTTTATCTGATTCATCTCTTGTCAAGGAAGACTTGAATTCAAAATCTCTTATTTTCCGTTAAATAAGTTTTAATGAAATTCAATTTAACGCAAGTAGTTTATATGATCACCAATTACGCAATTTATACTTAAAAGAGAAAGGATGCAACCTGCGTGACCTAGTTGGTAAGACACCTATCTTCCAACCCCAGGGGTTGCGGGTTCCATTCCAATTGATATCCTACAAAAAAGTACTCATGTCTGATTTTCATTTAAGGCCTCAAAAATATATCTTCTCCATTGTTTCATCAATTATGAAAATCGAGACTACCGTGAGTCTAATCTTTCCACAATTACTATCCAGCTGTCTTATAAAATATATGGAGTGCCTGGCTGAGGGATTGCTATGAGATCTATTTCCTTCTCCTCAGGTGTTACCCTCGCCTGTGCATTATTGACTACTCCAATCCGTTTATTCGATAATCCGGTGTACTCGATCCTATTCTGGTTTGCCACCTTCACTCCACCAGTTGAGTGACCAATTTTTGCATCTTGATTAATTTACAAATCCAATATACTTCCAAATCATTATGTTTACAATAATCATGTGCCTAAATTAGTGATTATTATAATTTCGCATATAAATTTTTAAAATAAGTATAATGGATTTTTGACAAGGCGAGAGCGAAGAGTGGGTACTTTTGGAGGTCTTCACATCAGTATGTAAAAATGAAATACTGATGTGAATCTAGAGTGTGATGTGGAGTTATTGGACATGATTTTGATGCAGGGGGAATTATGTTTGTTTAAGGATGTGAATGTTTTAGAATTCAGGACAACTATATGAAATTTGTGATTAAGAAATGAAACCACTTCATCACAGACCTTGCTTTGAAAAGTGGTTCTCTATATCCACAAAAGGGAGTTTTTTTTCACTTTGGCATTTACTTGTACTCTACGGTTCATCTTTCCATTAAAAAAATATAAATGTAGTGTTGTGGATAGTAAAAAAAAATTTTAAAACCTTATAATAGTTCAAACCTGTAGTAGCAGATCATCCACCTGAATGAACATGTAACTGACCTGATGTTTATGCGTAAGATCATCCACTTTGAACCTGATGTACCTAATATTTTTGTCTCAGAATCTGGCCATAAAAATGTTAAAAACCGATTGATTATTCAACAAATTATTCATTATGAGTTCAAGTCATCAAAAAAAATATACAATATTTTTCTCATTATTTCCAAGGCATGCATTTTAGTGCAGTATTTTTTTTTTTAAAGAACATATATTACTGTTGTTTTAACAAAATCTCTTACATGCTAAAATAATCTTTTAAACTAAGAAGATTTTGTCAAAAATAACAATATATGTATTCAATAGGTTTATCATATGATACTGGTAGCTTAAAATAAAGTTATTTTCATTGTTATGTAATTTGTTGAAAATCTCATGAAATAATTCCATTTCTCAGTAAACTTCAATTAATAAATTTTATAAAAAATATTGAAAAACACTCTTATTGATTTCTTATACCTAGTTTTTTTTTTCTGTAAGCAATTTAAAAATAAATTTTAGACCAGGAATTGAAAAATAATTATCTTTAGAAAAAGGTTTAAGATTTGTTGAGATACATGATAAATTATTTATTAATTTGGAAATTTAGTAACAAATGTTAATTAATTTTATTCTTATTTAGTAATGTGTGTATATTTTTTCTTTTTTTTTTTTAAATAAAAGTATCTTTTTTGTAAAGATCAATATTTTTTTAAAGTCTAAATTGAGGTAGGTTATTGATATACCCATGAAATGATTGTGGTCACTCATGTCGCTAGAAAAATGATATTTATGTTTAGTAAAATTAATTAAAAAAATAACATTGCTCTGATTATGATATGTGACAATCATAAAATATCACCTTTGCTACTTCTTCATGGATCAATGTTTCATATCCTTAACTCTCAGGTATTGCCTGGTGCAGAGCAGCAAGTATTTCATTGAAAATTATCCTCACGGGCCATTCATCAATTATGTGTATGGGTTGCTTCTCAGCCTCACAGTTGCAAACTGGTGAATTAGCAATTGCCTACTAGTATAGTTAGTATGAACATTTGCTTTTGCTCCAAATTTTACAGCATTTTTGCAACCTTTGAATCTGGAAATTATATGTACAGTAAAAATGCATTACATAATAAGATAATAATGAAAATGGAGTTATGCCACCTGATATCAATAAAGGTTTCGTTTTCGGAAACTATGAATAGATTGAAAAAGATTTAGGCTTATCTATCCTTTAGCACAGATAACTTGATTCTTTTTCCAATAATTATATATACATATATTAAAAATACAATTATGAATGCTGCTAAGAAAAATTCAATACAGTCAAGATAACATCATCCTTTATAAAAAAAATATTTCAGTGTATTCCTACAACTTTTTATTCTGAAATAAAACTTCTTTTTATACTATATTATTCTCCCATATTCAGTATATTGAAATATTTTTTACGGTTTCATAAATTTCATTATAATGGGATTTGACCTGTAGTACTGGATTCTACAAGCTTTGTTATTATTTTCTATATGAGGTGTATACGGTGTGAAAATGTATTTCTGTTAAGTAGACACATGTTTTAAATTAATAAAACATTTCAGTATAATAACTTGTTTCCAGCAGTTATCCGTCATTCTTAGTTATCCGATTCGACTGAAATCTTATTTAGGTTAGTAAATTGGAACTCTACTGTAATTTGAGTTGCATCATAGGATATATTGCTTTGTGGAATTTCTTAAGAAAGTACATAGGATATATTGCTTTGTGGAATTTCTTAAGAAAGTACATAGGATATATTGCTTTGTGGAATTTCTTAAGAAAGTACATAGGATATATTGCTTTGTGGAATTATCTTTCAGACAGATTAACAATAGATATTTAACACAGACTGCTGGCAAAAACTATTTAAATAAAGATAGGCAACTCTTCGTATGTCCAAAATATCATGAACACTAAGCAGTAAAGAGATACATCCCCAAAGTTAATATACATTTATTCAGGGCTACCCTTAATGGCAGTGCGTGCTGTCTTATCATGAAAGTCTAAAATGACGCCCCAAAAGAAAATTTAAGAAAACAAACAAAACTGTTAAAAAATAAATTGTAAAATTATAATAGTTATGTGAACTATATTATTGGTATTTTATAATAAACCGTTGACATGGTACAAAGGCATTGTCAGATTCATAAACAATGGATTTCTCAGATGATGGAAGAGTAAGGAAGGATATTGAACGGCATGTAGCAATAGGAAACGGTATCAATGGGGCACTAAATATATATACTCAAACCAGACAATATCAAAATCTGATAGTCCACAACAGTATTTTAGTACCAACTTTGCATATGTATGGGAGTTAAATGTGAATGTGAAAAAAATACTGAAAGGAGCCAATTAAATGTCCTCTCTTCCTACCCCGACAGGTAAATAGCGTGATGTATGTATTAAAAATAATTTATTTAATATGCCAACTGATCTTTTCTATTTTATTGTATTATACTTTCATTATACATAAGATGTTAAAGAGGTCCTTAAAACCAGATTCAAATCCTTTTTAAAAATACTTTGGATCCAATGGGAATCAGACCCACAACCCTCAGGTTGGACGACGGACATGGAGGTCATCTTTTAAATTGCTTGTAAAAATAAAAGCTCTCACGCACTTTCAATATTTATGAAAGGTATTTTTTATGAGATTAATGCTAATGGTTAACATCAATGATGGAGAAATAATGTCCGATCACCTCTAGAATTGGATGTTGACATGCACTCCACTTATTGCACGTGTAGAAGCGACAACCCTGAAGTACTTCACATTTCCTCACCGTTAGGACAATTTAACTCGGTATTTTCATAGAATAAATTGTTTATATTCTTTCTATAATATTTGCTACAGCTGATTTTTTCCCCTGTGCACTGTTATGACTTTCCTAAATCCATTCTGGCCCCCTGGGGTCAATGCAAACAAGTAACTACGCTCAAAAATGCATCGAAGACTTTGGTATTAATATTAATAGTAGACTTGTTCGTCATGTGGAGGAATCGTATACCTGCTTATAAAGTATAGGAATTTGTTATACAAGTCCAAATCATTTATGGAGAGACAGAGAGATTATCAGATCTCTCTGTAGTGTGCTGGTACATATCAACTTAAAATTTGGAGCATTAGTACACGAGGTATTCGTTACTCTGTGAATGTACACGAGGTATTCGTTACTTTGTGAATGTACACGAGGTATTCGTTACTCTCAAATGGTGGAGTCTAAAATAATTTTTTGGAATATCTCTCCTTACATCAGTGTGGTGTGTACCCATGGCTCTATCCTACAAGGTTTCTTCTAAGTATATTGAGATGCTACTTTCTAACTGTGAGAGTCAAGTTGCTAACAGGAAAAATATCTAACCTATGTTGGAAATTATATGGGTTTTATGTTCCTGGCAACTATTAGAGATACAGAAATATTGATCTTTAGATTGGCAATAAATAGAACTAACTTGCCAAGTGCTTTACCTTTGTTTCGTAGGCTGTCTCTTGAATAGGGTCATGGATATTGACATCTTCAACATTCAGAAAATGTTTTCAAAAAAGCGTAATGAACTTTCTTAGTAATGGGAGTTAGTTGTTTTTACAATTATTTCTTATTTGTTAATTATTTCTTATTACTCTATATATTTCTCTTTAAGTTTTGCATGTTATCGAATTTAACCTGTATATGTAAGCTTAATAAAATAAATAAATACTCTGGGCTCAGAATATAATTCATTATGTGAAAATGATAGCAAAATTGACATTAATTGTTTGGTCCATAATTTAGGTATAATGTTTATTTTGTCAAACTAATGTACAAAAAAATATACATTTAGAACACAAGAAATTTGTTTTAAAAAGTATTATGATTAGTAATATTTGTGGACTGATGTATACTGATGACATGGTAATCGAAAAGGGTCAAAGATAAGTGAATTGTTTGTAAAATATAACGAAAAGACCTAATAATTAGCGTTACAAAATCTGTTAAGTATCATAGTTATTGAAAAGTGGGACAGAAAAAGTATTTCGGTGAAGATTAAAAAATAAGAATGAGTTGAAGTCTGCTATTTGAGAAGTATGTTCTCTGACAACGGAAAAGTGAAACAAATTTAGAATGCAAATATAAGTGTGAGAGTTGTGGAAAAGACAACCGAGAAAATAATAGTTGGACCATGTGAATGAAATTTTGAAAAAAAGTAAAGGTAAGAATTAAGAGAAAAAGGAAGAGCTGAGAATAATAAAGTAATGGGTTATTAAATATTCTAATAAAGAGTGCTGCAAAGTTAAAGCCGAAACCTTTGATTAATTGTTTATTACTAGTTTAAAAGAAGTTTTTGGAATTGTTGCCGTGTTGAGTTGATTTAAATGATGGCTGACGCTTTGAAGGCATTGCTCCTTTTGTCATCAGCGTGATTCAAAAAACATTTCAGAATCGTCAACGATCATTTAAGCCAACTCAACAGCTGTGAAAATCTTTGAACAAATTTATTTATGGTTACAATTAAAATTCAGAGTGAAATTGAACACAAAAATAATACACGAATATCAAAGCAATAATATGATTTATACAATTTGCAGCCAAAAGAAGTACATACACATACATAACGAGCCGATTCCTAAAAAAATTCATAAAGCTACTCGTATTTCGTAATCTTTGGAGATTCATCTACATTAATATTGCTAATCAATAATCAATTAAAAATGACCTTCGCCAAGGCAGACACTCGCTACAAAAACACTTGCATTAGTACAAGAGTAAATGTTATAAGATAGAAGACTAAAATCAAAAATAAAACTGAGGTGGGGGCTTTTCAATACCACAGTACTTTGAATTCTGTACAAACATCTTGACATGAATAAGATGAGGGCCAAAACTCTTGATGTTCAAAGGCAACGATGTATTGAATGTTAAACGAATTTTTATTGCTCTGCAATAGGAAAGAAAAAGAAATAATTGATACAATTGTCACAAGGGATGAAACTATGGTTTTGTATCACGGTCCTCTATCAAAAGGGGACTTAATGGAGTGGCACCGTCTGGGATCACCACGGCCCAAGTAAGCCAAGTTTACACAAGCCAAAAAAAAATAATAGCAATTTTTTTTTGGGATTGTTTAGAAAATTGACTTTAAAGACAGAAACTGGCAAGTTTTATATTTTATTAATGACAAACTAAAGAATGCCATAAAAATAAAACGCCAAGGAAAGCTGTCACGAGGCTGATTATTACATGACAAATGCGCCAGTGCATACTCGTACTTTTGTTGCTGCAAAGGCTGCTATTCAAAACTGGTTTTCAAGAATTGAATCATTCACCCTATAGTCCCGGCCCTTAACGAGTATTTATTGTTTTCAAAACTGAAATCCGATTTGCATAGAATTTTTTTGACAAAACTGACGAAGAAGTGATCTCTACAGTGTTACATCATTTTGAGAACAAAACTTCAGAATACTTTTTCAGTGGTTATGAAAAATTTATTCATCATGCAAAATAATCTATTGACCTACAGGTATTGAAAAATATTTTTCTGTTATTCTATGGACCAGTGACTTTTGGACTTGTATATATTTGATAATAATTACAGTAAACAAATTATCTATCTATGCCTATTACTGAAATTAAATTTCATCATCAAATCATTTCAATATATATTTACAATCAAACCACACTTACATTGAACAAATGTTATGACTTCATATTGAACCGTTATTAGCTTTCACGAATAATTCATTAATCAGAACAGCTGATGCTTGTTTTGAATATCACCAACAGAACAAGAGATTATTGCAGAACTTGGTTTCGGATCAATAAGCAAGATCAAAATTCTTAACAGATTCAGTGCTGAAAATATCTTCATATAAACATTTGCAGGGTGGTCAAATTACCTTTTACCATTCTTTTCAAAATTTCTTTAGATGTATTCAAAAACAAGGGAGAACCAAAGTGGCTTAACAGTGCTGATAGAGTTTATGGTAAATGACAATGTTTTATACCCGCTCTCGACTTTTTACTATCTTTTAAGAAGCTTGAATGTGGACAATTTTTTTAGGCATTGTGATTTTAAAATGAATTTTTCAGCAATCAATGTGTTAGCTCATTGAATTTGGACGCATCCCATTTACTTACATCCATAGTGGACTAATAAACAGGTTTGCACAAAATTGCATTTCGAGTATAAAATAATAATCTTTAATACATACATATAGGTTTATTGATAGCAATATAGTATGTATTGGGTGTTAACATAAGTTGTGTCTGTTTTTTTCCAGTTTAAAAATGAGCACCAAAAGTGAAACAAAATGGTAAAGATTATACGTCATTCGAAAGAAAATTTTCTGCTCTACAAGATATTGTTTGCTTTTACGTTACATATATTATTTTATTTGATTACAAGCCTTAAAAATGGAATGTCAAGTAGATGAAAGCGAGTATTTTCGACACCTCCTTCTGTTCGCGTTCAATCGAGGGAATAAAGCTATTTGCGAAGTGTACGGTGAAGATGCTATGAGTGAAAGGACGGCTCGTCGGTGGTTTTTGCGCTTCAAAGACGGTAATTTCGATGTGAAAGATATGGAGCGTTCCGGACGACCAGTGGACTTCGATGAGAACCGCTTAAACCATATTGTTTATGAAGATCCCCTCCAAACATTTTTCATTCATAGCATCTTCACCGTATATTTCGCAAATATCGCAAGCAGCTTTATTCCCTCGATTGAACGCGAACAGAAGGAGGTGTCGAAAATGTTCACTTTCGTCTACTTGACATTCCATTTTGAAGGTTTGTAATCAAATAAAATAATATATGTAACGTAAAAGCAAACACAATATCTTGTAGAGCAGAAAATTTTCTTTCGAATGACGTATAACCTTGACCATTTTGTTTTACTTTTGGTGCTGATTTTTAAATTTGGAAAAAAACGGACACAACTTATGTTAACACCTAATACATAACATATATAAATGCTTTTCAAAATCACGCATATGTTTCAAGTTAAATAGCTGAAAATATATTTGAAAGAGAAGCTATCAAAAGATACACCTCATCAATATGGGGTGAGCCCGGCCGCGGCGACATCAGATGCTTTTGAACCCACACCCTACAACGAACATGACTATTTTATAAAAAATGTAAGTCCTTTTTTTGGCAAGAAATGGCTTTACAATATAATGTGTTTGTTTTAAAAGATGGAAAACTCATTATCCTGCTTTTAATGATATAGTAAATGTGAAATGAAGATTACAGTCTGCTGCTGTCAATGATCAGCCTACTTAAGACTATAAACAGTCTCTCATATATATTGTGATAATATTCGTCAAAGATACCCAGTTAAATGAGTTCATTTTGTGAAAAACTGTTTGTGAACTTTTTATAAAATAATGCCTTCGATTCTTTGGGCACATTGTTCATGGCCAAGGAGACAGTTTGCAGAGGCTTGTGGCTAATGGAAGCATGGAATGATGACGCACAAGAGGAAAAGTCCCAATGCATTGGACTGACCAAGTAAGCGAAAACAATTGTTCTTCGAACGGCAGGATGCAGAGATTGATGGAGAGGAATCGTCAGAGGCACAATGCTCAATCATAAACTACATGACAATATGGATGGTATTCATTTGTTAGAAGTGGTATGAATAGCAAATAGGCTGTTCTATTAGAAGGTGACTTGAGTACATGGGTCAACATCCCAAAATGAAAAATGTTCCCAAAAGAAGATATTTCGAGTACGTTGGATATTTTTGAGGAGAAACATATTAATTCCTTTGGCTGGTATTGCAAGGAAAATTTCTAGTCAGAAGAGAACACAAATCCAAGTTGAAAACCAGACTAAAACACTTTTGTAAATATCAACTACTCACAGCAGTTGGCTAGCGATTTTATATTGCAAAGCTTATCACTCATAATGGAATCTTGGTCCTAGCATTAGGATATGCAAGCAAAACTTCGATATGTCAAAAAAGTTATGAAAGTAAGATAAATGCAGTAAAAATAAAGATCATTGTGTGGAAAAACAGAATAAGTAATGAAGATAATCTGAAATAATGTGGATTGAAAGAGCATATCGTGTTTAAGGTGAAAAAAGAGCATTAAGTCAGTTCAGCCACGAAGACAGAATGAATGATGAAAATTTTTCAAAAATAATCTGAATAGTATAGAAGGTACAAGATTGGAAAATCTAGTAACATGGCCAAATTTATAAAATTCTGAGAGAGTGAAGAATGAAGAGCCTTTGTTATAGAAAAGTATGAATGACATGGTATTTGGATGTGGCAGAAATAAAAGACGTGTGCTAGGATAGAATGATGCAGATATATGTTCAATTGGAACATGGTGTGATGATGATGATGATTAACAAAAGAGTACAATCTGTTAGCAATCCTTATAACTTCATATCCACTGAAATACAATTCAGGCATGATTGACAGATTTCATTATTTTGGAACAAAATAATTGTTTTTACATTTTGCTCAAAAGATATAAATAATATAAATGATCGAATTAAACGCTATATCTTTGTAAATATTAAGGAATTTAGGTGTGCCCCCAGCTTTATTATTATATTTGTAATCGGTTATATAAATGTTGATTGAAAATTATTAATTGTTCATTGCATTGTAAATATTTAATTAAATAAGTATTAAACAATATTTTGATTTGAGCCTTGTGATATTTTTTTCTGAATCATTACTATTCCTTAAAATACGGCAACTGTTGGAAAAAGACACATGTTCATTGCATTCAAAATATTTTATTGTATAAATATTCAATGAAATTTTACTGCATCGATGGTTTCTGGCCTTTATGATAGTGTAGTTTAAAATTAAATATTTTTTAACCTTGACAGAGTTTTTTTAAATTAAAACTTGTAGATAACTCAATTTATGAATTATAGTTCTAAAAGAAAACTATTGATTATAATCATTTTTTAAAGTAAACGAATGTGTAAAATGACATTTTATTTAATAAAAATAAAATACAATAATGAAATGTGAATAAAAAGGCCATAGAATGAATGTTGCAAAACCATGGTCAAGTCGTGGTAATTGAAAACGATGAAAGGTAAAGTAATATTTGGGTCAATAATGAAAGATTAAAATGAGTTGAAGAATTCTGCTATTTGGGAAGTATTTCCTCAGATGTCGGAAGGGCGGAATGAGACATTGAATGGCGAGTTGCACTAGCCAAGTTAATTGGGTACTAAATTACATATTCAAATCAAGATCTACTTAAGTGATGACTGACGTCAGCGTGTTTGTGTGAACATGACGACTGGGAAAACTGTAATTGACCTTGTGAATGGTATTTTGAAAGAAGGGAAGGTAAGAAGTAAGATAAACAGAAGGACCTGTATGGATGCTGAGGAAGTGAAGAAAGTATGTTTTGATATGAAAATACGATATTCTGTCCTGTCTGCCTACCTATAAAAAACTTATCAACTTCACCTTCTTTGGAATGCTATTACGAAACATTTTTGATCGACATGCATTACCTTATTTAGAATACAATTCTCTTGGAAATATTTTTTTAGACATTTTTTAGTTTATGTTCTGTTTATATTTAATATTTATATATATTATTTTCTTATTAAGCTAGTTAATATACAATACATATTAATATTTGGCCAAGTTTTTTTTCATTGGATTAAATAGCTTTATTAATTAAACATAAGTTTCATTATTACAATCTAAATTATACATCCCATTTACACTATGAATATACGAGTATATGACTTAAACTAACAAGTTTATTTTTTCAATGATTTGGGAAGAAGCATTTAAACAGTGTTGTCGGTGGCCATAGTCTAACGGTTAGCATTCATGCTAAGCAAGCGGGCACCATAGGTTCAATTCCGGACTAGGTTTACTCTTTGATCGTTTTACATCAGAATACCCTGGATGGGTCTTGACTACCTGAAGCATTCTCTGCCATTTATCCCTGCACTATTGCTTTTTCAATTGGTTAAATCTAATGTGTGGCATTTCATTGTCACACCATCTAGGCATCTCACCTTAAGTGTATCTACTATCATGCGGCTCATTGGATTTCTGAGCAATGCCTTCTTTGCAGGTTCAGTGTTCTGCATATATATGCCTTAAGCTTTTTTACAATATTTTTTTAAGGAAGGCTGTTTTTGTTCTTACAATATTAAAAAAATCACATGTTTCAGAATCTATTGCTTATAATGAATTAATTTATCATATTGAAATACCTTTTCATAATTATCATCGATGATAATGGCTTAATTACAATTGTCAGACTATTAAATCATTTTTTTCTTGAAAAAAATGCTTTGACACTTATTAAGAGTAATATTGAAAAAAAAAAGTTCATTTAAATTAGAAAAGTCAATCACATTTAAAATTCCTCAAGTTTTGCTGTAAAATATGTTTTTATTGAAAAAATATCGCGTGTGTATATTTCCTTATGTTTTGGTTTTCAATAACCATAGACAAAGAGCGTTTAGTGAGCGCTTTAAAATTTTGTTTGAATACACAAAAATAATTACATATCGCTTCATCAACGCTCATATCTAGTGATCAATTATTTGTTTACTTGTTTACAATCTGTCAAAATGACGGTCGGTTTTAATGTCTGGATTCGAAATAATTATAAATAATGAATCAAAAAATTTGATTTAAACAAATAAATAAATGGAATGATGTCTCCTTCACTTCTAACTATTTTAGATTGAAATGAATGGTTCGATAACGTCTCCAGGTGATGGGTAAGTATCGTAAATTTTCATTTTAGTTCAAGTCGAAGGAATATTTATTATTAGGTACTAAAACACGAATTATTAGCTGAAGATGTAATTTAGCTCACCTAATTTTATAATATTATCATAATATTATACTGCCGAATATTTTTATAGAGTATTTAATACTAAATGTTTACGTGTGATGGCCGAGTTGAAAGAAGGGTAGCGATAGGAAACTATGTAAACGGAGCACTTAACCCTTTAATCCCAGCATATTTTGGCAAAAAAACAGTAGTTTATATTTTATTTTTTATCTCAGTTAATATTTAGTTTTAAAAGCATTCTTTTAAAAGTGAATGATTCTCAAAGGTTAAACAATATATATTCAACATAAAAACTTGTATGAAAACTTTGAGGCCGATGATCGGCCCCTTGGGATTTTTCCAATAAATCAGTTGGAGTCGATGATCGGCCCCGTGGGGTTAATATACAATAACTGCGCAATATCAACAATAGCAAAAATGACTACATAATAGTGAGTTGGTGCCCACCTTGATGTATGGAAGTGAAACTTGGACTTTACAGAAGAAGGATAAAAGTAAGATTGATGCTGTGCTGAGATGCGTGATCTCCATAGCATTAATTTTGCGCGACGGGGGTTGAGTCTTACTGTTCCTGGGAGCCGGGGTGCAGCCACCGAGGGGCTGTGAATGGGAGGACGCTGGAATCTTAACAATACCACCAGGGCCGCTGACGTAAGACAGAATCACTCTGGATATGTGACCCATAACATCTTGGACTTAATTCAACGACGAGGGGTGGGATCGGCCATAAATAAGCTGAAGAGAATATAACAACACAAATACTTCCTCAAAGTATACACACAGATGACACAACAGTGGAAAATTTAATGCATGAAATCACTGACATAATGGGATGACATGTGTTCAGTTGGAGATGCGTGCACTAAGGAACATTTGTGGAGTGTCAATGTTTGAAAGAAGGTGAAATGAAGACATCAGAAATGAATGCATGGATAAATGAAGTTATTAAGGATAAATGTGAACTTGTGACTGATGTAATATGCAGGTTGAAGAAGAATGTGATGAGAGTTTGAGTATGTAAAATGGAAGTGAGTGTAAGATGTGGTAGAAGACCAAGGGAAATATAGTTATAGCAAATAAATTGAATTACAAAATAAAGACGTGTTGTCCTTCGCTAACGCTGAATGTCTTACTATCACAAATCAGAAGATCATCAATGGTTCATTTGTAGTTCGTTTTTCTGCTATCTTTTTACCAAATTTAGTAATATTTTTAATCTGTCAATAATAGTGGATTTGAATCCCGAAACAGAGCGCCCCTTAATCCTTTAAGTGCCGGAAGTTATTAGTATGGCCGTGCCCAGCAGGCCGGGATTATTTCAACAAAAATAAAATCTAAAAAATTTATATTTTTTGTATACAGATATAAAGAATATTATGAAAACTTACTAAATATATACACCGTGGGGCGTTTGAGCTGCCGTTCACTCAGAAAAACACAGTTTAAATATTCACAAAATGTCAGGGTTGTCACAACTTGACACAGAAAACACGTTTACTTTTAAATATAGTGGAATATAATATACTTTGTAAACTAAAATCAACAAATTATCTGTATGATGTATAATAAAGCACAAAAGGTAAATAAACTATAAAATAAAACTGTAAAAAGTCTATATAAACGTCGTATTATGCCGCAAAACTACCGCCAATAACCAAAGAATACAGGAAAACACACTTTGTAAATAAATACTTTGAAAAATTAACAAAAATAACGCACAAAAGTTAAAAATCAACCACTGAACAAAATTACAAACGAAATCATTATAAATCATCGCAATTACATCGCAAAAAAACTGTACTCGGTAACCCTGTATCAGAGACACGTATTGACTGTCAGTGAAAGCTTTTAGAAAGATGACTGTAACTTTGATAATATCGGTAAATTGTAATATTTAAGTATTTCTTGACCATCCCAATAGATGTCTCTATGTGCTATAATTTATAAATTATTACAATTGTATTTGATATTGGTTTGCGACAAGCTCAAAGGAGAGCGCGTTTACGCGTTCATTTTGTATGGCCGGCCTGGCGAGTACTGAATCGAAGAGCGCGTCAACACGCTCGTGGAAGTGAACGGGTTAACCTCTAAGCGAGTGAGATTTTGTAAGTAAAATAAAAAATTGATTTTGTAAGTAATATAAAAAACGTAATTGCGGCCGCCATATAAAAAATAATCGAATAGATAAAAATTTATGGATAAATTCATGTATTCGGGAATAAAAACATCAGACGTACCGTGTACGTCCATACTCTCTTGAGGTACAAATTCGCTTGCTGTACACCGTACGGCCATACTCCTTTAGAGGTTAAGGAGAGTGCTCTCTAAACAATGATTTATCAATTGTCCCTCTATTATTATTCTTATAAGGCAATGTTAGAATTTTAAGAAATCAAAGAAGGTATTTGAATGTGGAAGAGGGGAAAAGTCTCGCGATCTGTCTTTTCTATGTAATCAACAATGAAACATCATAGTGAAACAATGTGTCTCTTTCATCCTCCACACTTTTATCAACAGGCAATATTCGCCGACGTAAATGAATCTTTTAATTACTTTTTATCAGCAAATAAACTTTTACTTTTACAGTTACGCATTGTAATAGTTTTTATCTATTTATTATTACAGAGGAGCTCCTGATTCTTTGACAGACGCATTGCAAGCACAAGTTGCATTTTATAAGGTTGGTTTTTTAAAATTTATTTGTTGTGTTCATGGTTTTTTGAATTTATTTGTTATGTGTTCATGTATAGTAAAACTCCATTAATTAGAAGCACGATAATTCATATTTTTAACCATTTTCTAGGTGTCAAAATCAACTTTTTGTAATAATTCTACTGTTAATTTAAAAAATCGCATATTTCATGTTTTTTTCGGCAAAAAGTTTTTATGAATTCTAATAATTGAAACAACAATTCAATATCAAAATTATTATAAGTATAGGATTTTGAGTGTTCCTTTTATATAAATTATTATACATTTAAAAAAATCTTTTTTACTTTTATTAACACATTGTTTGCGGGAAACGATAAAACTCGTTCTATCCCGTCTATAGTAGAGAGCGGGAGACGAGTTTACTCGTTTTGGTTTGCCAAGCGGTGGTATGCGGGAAACTTGTAAACACGGTCGCCAAATGGGGTGGGAACTGCGCGTTATCTATTATAAGATTCTTATAAGATCTTATAAGATCTTATAAGATTCTTATAAGATCTATTGAAAATTTCGTAATTATATTGTAATTTTATGTGAATAAAATAATTTTGATGGTGAAAGAGTATTTTTTTCTATGTTTACCTAGAATGTAGTAATTTTGTGTGAGTAAAAAATAGAGCAACCCATATTTTGCATAATAAAGATATAGATAGTTCTATTCAAAATTTCGTAATTATATTGTAATTTTATGTGAATAAAATAATTTTGATGGTGAAAGAGTATTTTTTCTATGTTTACCTAGAATGTAGTAATTTTGTGTGAGTAAAAAATAGAGCAACCCATATTTTGCATAATAAAGATATAGATAGTTCTATTCTTAGTAAGATACAAAAAGTTTTTCGAAAAAATACTAATTAGTTTGAGAGATATGGTTTTTTTACGAAAGTCTAATTTTGGCGCAAAAAAGTCTAAAAGTACCCGCATTGCGTCATCACTTGTCGCGAAAAGTACCCGCAAAAGATGTGTTAATTTCACAATTGAAGAGTTAAACTCATAAACCACTCAAGAGCCAAAAAGTACATAAAGAATTATAAGACAAAAACTGTGCGGTATTTGAGTAAATTGCTTGTGGATATGTGCCCAGTGACATCTTTGGTTGTAAAACAGAATCACTTTTAGTTTGAATTCACATACGAGGGTTGCTACTTAAGTTTTGAGATATGGCAACACCAGTGTAGATACGTCAAATCTGACATCAGCATCGTAAAGTTTGACATTTTTAATGGTATACGTGCTCAGAAAGTTTTGTCATACGAGTGCTATTTGTGTTGTTTACAGTGACTTGAAAAATTCATCTCGGCCAAAAATGGAATTAAATCGTGAACATTTTCGTGCGATGATTTTTTATGATTTTCGACGTGGATTAACTCAACAACAGTGTGCCAATTAACAAGCTTCGACTTTTGGTGATGAAGCACCATCCCGGGCCACTGTATTTCGCTGGTTTTCCGAATTCAATCGTTTTCGTAGTTCGCTTCAGGAGGAATTTCGTGAAGGTCGTCTAAAATTGGTTGTTGTGCCAGAAAACATCGATGCTGTGCGTGAACTGATATTTCAAGATCGTCATGTGACTTATCGTGAGATTGAGGCATGTTTGGACATTAGTTCCACTCACATACATTCAATATTGCATGAACATTTGGCCATCAAAAAGATTTGTTCGCGTTGGGTACCGCATAATTTGACAATCACTCCAAAAAAGGCTCGTGTCGATTGGTCCAAAGAAATGTTGAAAAAATTCGATCGCGGTGCTTCAAAAGACATCTATAAGATCGTGACAGGTGATGAATCATGGATCTATGCATATGAACCAGAAACTAAACACCAGTCGACTGTATGGATCTTTCAAGACGAGCCAAATCCAACAAAGTTGTTCGCCCACGAAGCACTTCGAAGCAAATGGTGGCTTGTTTCTTCGGTATAAATGGTCATGTCGCAACAGTGCCTTTAGTGGAATGTCGTACGGTCAATTCTGAATGGTATAGTACACCACCATTTGTTTGCCAGAAGTGTTTGGAGAAATGAGGAAAACCAACCGCCGAAGACGGATCATTCTTCACCACGACAATGCGAGCTCTCACACATCGGCTCAAACAAGCGACTTTTTGAGCACTCAAAACATCGAATTGATGGGTCATCCGCCGTACAGCCCTGATTTGGCACCACATGACTTATTTTTATTCCTGAACATCAAAAATAAATTGCGAGGTCAACGTTTTTCGACGCCTGAAGAAGCGGTTGATGTGTTCAAAACGCATGTTTTGTTCAAGTCACTGTAAGCAACACAAATAGCACTCGTATGACAAAACTTTCTGAGCACGTATAGCATTAAAAATGTCAAACTTTACGATGCTGATGTCAGATTTGACGTATCTACACTGGTGTTGCCATATCTCAAAATTTAAGTAGCAACCCTCGTATATGCCATTTATGGATATATTGTCACTTTCCATAAAACCTGTTTTTCCATAAAAAATATAAACGAAATATGGTTATGTGGTTTATGGGATTAACTCTTCAATTGTGAACATTAATTTGTCAAAAACTTGGAATTGCAGATTATAATATCGTAATTAAGAGCGCGACCAAATAAAAACCAGTGATATTTATGTTACATATGCAAACATAAACAAGTGGCCATGTCAAAATCAAATAAGTGCCAATTATAGTGATTTTATTAATTCGACTTGGGATTTTACAAAATTCATTCTCAGATCTTTCTCTTTGTGTCTCGCATACAATTTACTTATCAAACTGTAATTCATCCTCATTCCCCGCTAACACTACATCAGGTTACATCAAATTCACAATCAATCCACAACATTAGGTTGTTTATCAATATTTGAAGAGTAAAACTCATAAACCACTCAAGAGCCAAAATATATGTAAAGAGTTATAAGAAAAAAACTGCATATTTTCTACAAAACGTTTTATTTGTGAAAAATAAAAAACATACAAATTATGTAAAGCTATTTTTATAGTTTGAATTCACATCTATGCCATTTATGGGTATACTATATTGTCGCTTGTTGATAAACTGATTTCCATAAAAAAAATGAAAAATCAAAAACATGGTTGTTTATGAGTTTTATGTTATGTGGTTTATGAGTTTTACTCTTCATATGTTGTTCTACAATATCATTTTATTTTTTGCTAGGGAGAGTATGAAAATTTGCGAATTGAAACAAAAGCACTGATTGATGAAAACAAACAAGTTACGCGACACCTCGATGAATTTCTCAAGCATAAGTGTGAACAAGAGAATGTACAGTTGTCGCAGCAGAGGAGCAAGGAAATTATAGATGAACTGCAACAGCAGCTACATTTGTGCCAAAAGGTATATTTTGTATTTCATATAAATCTGTTTAAAAAATATTTGATAGTTAAGGACATACAAATTATTATTGTTGTTAAAGTTTTTTCGAAATGTAATAATAATAATAAAAGGATAATTTATACGGCAACGTTTAGAAATCAGGCTCAAGGGCACTCGAACTAGGGATTTAAACCCATTCGTTTTGAAGATTAAAAATGTTGCAAAAAAATAAGTTGAATGTAAGGAAAAGAAGGTGATATCTGTGGTTATTAGATAAGATACTTCCTTGCATCTACACATGTTTAAAGAAATATATTTTTATTGGTAAGGATTACATTTTCTCTGTATACAATACGTGCCGAGCTTATTAATTTGTGACTCTCTCTTTCTCTTCCAACGAACCAAAAAGATGTTGGAGAAACCTTAACCGTAAATGTAACTGTTACAGTTACTTTTCAATCTAAAGTCAATTAATGAATGGTCTTTAACCGTACTAGTGGCACAGTACAAAGTGGGGGATTTGGGTATTTTACATTGCTGCCACCGAAGATTACTTTATAAACCAAATTGTGAAAGGCATATCCTGTTTCATATATGTCATTGAGCTTCAGTACTTGCAGCTTATATGCATCTTCTTTCTCCATTGGGTCCCTGATAACTACTAGGTTAGTCAAAAAGTTTTGAAAGCGGAAATGAAAATACATTTTTTTTGGGGGGAAATCACTTTTATTGCTCAGTATAGTCTCCCATAAGATCAATACACTTGGTCCAACGATCTTCCAACTTTGTCGTCCCATCACGGAAGTGACTTTCTGGGAGGCCTGCAAAATACTCCTCTACGACGGCTATAACCTCTTAGTTTGATGAAAAATGCTTTCCACGAAGGAATTTTTTGAGGTGTGAGAACAGCCAGAAGTCAGAGGGAGCTAAATCTGGCGAATAGGGTGGATGCTGCAACAATTCGTACCCCAATTCTCTGATTTTCGCGATGGTTTTTTGAGCTGTGTGAGCAGGTGCATTGTCTTGATGAAAAATGATTTTTTTTTTCTGCAAACCGGGTCTTTTTTCACAAATTTTTTCATCAAACTGGTCCAAAAAGTCACAATAATAATCAGAGTTGATTGTCTTACCAGTTTGGAGATAATCTATCAATAAAATTCCTTTTGCATCCCAAAAAACTGACGCTAACACCTTCTTGGCCGATTTCTGGACACAAACTTGCTTCGGAGCCAAAGTGCCTGGTTCACGCCACTCCTTAGCCTCTTGTTTTGATTCAGGATCATGGTGGTAGACCCAAGTCTCATCCATAGTGATGAATCGACGCAGAAAATCCTTTTTATCCTTTCGAAATTGCTCCAAATATTGCTCAGAAAGTCGCATTCGAACGTGTTTTTGTTGCATTGTTAGCAAATGCGGCACCCATTGTGCACACAGTTTTTTGAAACCCAAAACTTCAGCCAAAATTTGCCATGTTGTTCCATGTGAGATGCCTATGGTGTCAGCTATCACATCCACAGTCGATCGATGATCTTTCAAAACCATATCCTGTATTTTCGCTATGATTTCTGGTGTTGATGCACTTTTTGGACGTCCTGAGCGTGGATCGTCTTCAACGCTTGTGCGACCACGCTTAAACTCCAAAACCCATCGGTGAACGGTTGGAAATGAAGGAGAAGACTCCTTTAATACTTTCACCATCTTTGCATGGATCTCAGTAGCCGATAAACCTTCCAAAACAAAGAATTTAATCACTGCACGATATTCGGATTTTTCCATTGTTAAAAAATACACTGACACGTCAACTTCAAATGGCTTGTAAACAAAGAATGAATTGACAGATCGAAATGAAATGTTGAGTACGTTCTTATGAAAGATGAAATATTAAAATGGCGTAGAAATTTTGGTTTTCTACTGCTCCATAGATGTCGCTTTAAAAACTTTTTGACTAACCTAGTAGTAACAGTTCTACGCCATTTGACTATATGCTGCTGTTTGCTCCCAGTTATTCTGAGTATTTATGTTTTTGATGGTGCCATGCGGTATCTCTTGCGCTACCCACCATGCTTTCTTTTGCCCTCCGTCAGAGTTAAAGAGTATATTTGTTGGGAATCCAGACTTATGGAGGCGAACATAGGACACCATAATCTAGATGCTACAGCAGTTTGCACTGTTTAAAATTTCATTATTTGCTACTCTATGGTACCATCGAATCTTTATTATTTTTCTGAGATGGCGCTGCTGAAATTATAGTTTTTATATGATTTTTTTATCTATTAAAGTCAAGTCATGTAGATCAATGATATGTACATTAAATCAGGCATGGCGACCCGCCAAGGTGTTATGTGCAGTCCATAAGCTACCTTTTCTAAATCATGAAAGACAACAATAAAACATATTTGTTTAATAATAGTAACACTAAATTTCTGACACGGAGAAGAAGATTTGTACTAAAATATATAAATCTTATTTAAATGTGACCCAAAATTAAAGTAAATAATATATAGGAAGAGCAGGACCATCACCATCATGATGAAAATGTGCCTTGTTAACTCTCTCGTCTTCGCAATATTTATCTATGGCGCGGAGACTTGAACTCTGTGAGCAAGCGAGATACGTAGAATTAATTTGAAACGTGGTGCTGGTGAAATATGTTATGAATTTCATGGACAAAACAAGGCGAACTTACGCCTCCATTCTTAAAGAACTAAGAATCACTGACAGATTATCGACAATATTCATCAACAATATAACGAATCCTTCGATTCTTTGGGCACATTGGTCGTGGCTAAGGAGACAGTTTGGAGAGGCTTGTGGTAGCTGGAAGAGGAAGATCCCAATGCATTGGACTGATCAAGAGAGAGATGCAACAGGACTACCCTTCGAACTGCGAGATAAAGAAGTCATGGGAGTGTATATTACATACCTATTTTATTTCACATGTATGCACTTAATTCAAGAAATTACAATATAATAATTATATATAGTAAGCAAGAGTGCATGGTAACACTGGATTTTGGAGTACATTTGAAGCACGCTACCTCGTTCTCCAGTATTCAAATTTTGATACACCTATTAATTAAAAAAATGGACATGCGGCCCATGAGCCTTTACCCAGTATCTGTTTTGACACGTGACCCAAAAAGGTTGATCACCCCTACATCAAATGTTCAAAAAAATATAGCTATTTTTTTATTGAATTGTTTTTATTTTATTCTATAGGAGAAAGAATCTTTTCAAGCACTATGGAACACCTCTCAAAAGACTGTAAAAAGTTTAGAGGAAGAACTAAAAGTATACCAATCGTACCAAAGGACAACATCGTTTCACGGTGACATAGAGGGGGTAATTATTTTTTTCTATTAAAAGTATACATCTTGGACTTGTAGGAGGGATGACTTGTAGGAAAGGTTTATGTGAACTCTTGAGTATGGTGAATTTTTTGGTGATTATGTGTAAGACATTGTGGAATGAACTTTTTAGTCTGTCTGGAATGATAAAGTATGGGGTGTTTGATTAGCATGATACATACATGCAATTGAATATCACTGTTTATCAATTACTTTCCGGACAACCTAATTTATTATTTCATTTCTGAATATCCGATTTGGTTCACTTTTTGTAATGTTTTTAGGTAAAACGAGAATATTCAGCTGTCATAAAAATGCTAGAAGGTAAACTAGCATCAAATATAGAAGAATTAAAAATAAAAGATAGATCTCTAACGTCGCTGACAGATGAACATTCAGAGATGAAAAAAATTCTTCAACAAAAAGATAAGTTTATCGATGAATACAAAGAAAAAGGTAGTGAGGCTAAAATAAAGATTGAAAGCTTAGAGAAGGAAGCAGCGTGTTTGAAAAATGAACTGTCACAGTGCAAACGTAATTCTGAAGACCTTTTGAATAGCATGGAGATCTGTAGGAGAGATATGGATTCTTATGTTAAAAAGGAGACTGAATCCAGATATAAGGTGAGTTAAACAACAGGCATTTTTTTATACAACTCTATAGATCCATCTATATAAAGTATTTGATACCATTATTTTGCTGCCTCTCCATATGTTCTTCTTTTCAGCCCATCCATAATTGACTGTGTGTTGTGATAGGAAATTTTGGCACTCTGTCCTCTGTGATTACCTTGGATGCAAGATTTTTATATATATATATACAGAAAAAACTGCATTCATAAACTCTAATAGGGATCAGGCCATTTGCTGTTAATTTGTATACTATGATGACAATAGTTGATACTGAATCTCTGTTGGCGTTTTACAATTTTTTACTTTAAATCTTTTATGATTAAAAAAGTCCATGTTAAACTTGTCTTTCAATTTAGTTTATTTTATAAACATTAATATTTTCACAGGTTGCTGAAGCCCTCAGAATAGTGGATGCCGCCATGTCAGAAAGAGATGCTGCAATAGATAAAGAGAAAATAGCAAGTGGTAAATATTGAATTTTTTTCAGAGGGTCTGACTTGAATATGTGATTTAAATCACATCATACATACATACCGTTACGCCATTTCGCTGTCGGGGTAGCTAGAGAGGAGAGAGCACCAGACTTTCCTACAGCGACACACATCTTTCGCCTCTTCTACATCTAGAGACCTTTTACGATATCTCTTACTTCTTACATTTCCTTCTTTCAAAATATAATCTACTTGATCTAACCATCTTTTCATAAGTCTTCCTCTACCACACCTTCCGCTCACATTTGCTTCTTCATTCATTCGTTCCACGTACCCAAACCATCTCAGAGTGCTCTTCTCTCAACACATCTTACTTATATTACTCAACACTTAAATTCACATTCATCCCTAACCACTCCATTCTGTATTCTGTCATACATTGTCACGCATTTTTAAGTGCACACATTTCTATAGAATTAATTTGGCTCACTCCACATACATCAAAATTTGTACTAAAATACTGTTGTGGACTATCATCTTAGCAGATTTCGATACCGTCTGGTTCAAGTATATATATTTTAGTGCCCAGTTGACTTTGTTTCACATCACTACAAGCCGTTCGATATCCCTTATAACTCTTATCTGAGAAACTGACCATGATCTGAGAAAATACTACCCAAATAGCTGAATTTCTCAACTTGCCCTAATCTTTCATTATTCACCCATATATTACATTTTCTTTTCCTTTCACTCTTTTTCATCACCATGACCTCAATAACATTATTATTTATTGATCAACTCTAATTCAAAAATCTATGTTGTAAGATTATTTAAGTAATTTAAACATAACTGTTTATTATTAACTGACTGCTGGTATTTTCCATCTGGAGATTTCATGTTTATTTCCAATCGTGACTAAAAAATTAAATTATCCTTGTCTATTTTTTGTGATGAAATTGTAACAGCAATAATGGTCAGGTTGTACTGTTTTTACCAGGGCTGTGGAGTCGGAGTCGGAGTTGGAGTCGGAGTCGCGGAGTCGCGGTGTTTGGGCCGGAGTCGGTCGGATTAGGAGTCGTAAAAAACGAGCGACTCCGACAAATTTTTCGTTAAAATTTAAAATACATTTTTTTTAATTATTATAATGAATGTGTATTGTGCACGAATATTAAACTTGCAGGCGCAAGTCGCGCCGATATGGTGAATCACCGAGATCCATTTAATGCATAAAGTCTACGAAAATGTGTTTGTCTCCTTCTTTCTCACGTCGAAAGAAAATTCTGTTGGCTGGGATCTATGTTAACCCCATGGTTCGATCCATATTGACGGAAGAACAAATAAATAGAGCGAAAAATGCTATGTTTGAATTAACCGTTCGTATGAAAGGCCTTCGACTAGAAAAAGAGACGACAGCAGGCAGCGAACACGAAGTATCATCATCTTCATCCGACACCGCTGAATCTGAAGACGATTTTGAAAAATATCTCAATGAACAAGATAAACTAAAACGTCCTCGTTTGAATCACAGTCCCAATATAGATGAAGGAGACTCTATTTCAAAATTTAAAATTGAATTTTATGATGCATTGAAAATAATGGAAAAAATTGACCGAACTTATAAGTTAAATGTTGAAATGGCAATACAGCGGTATCTAGAAATCGTAAAAGATTCAGCATTGATCGTTACAGCATTACCCCCAACCCAAGTATCCGTAGAGCGGTTATTTTCCGCTCTTAAAATTCTCAATTCTGATTTGAGAGCCTCTACGAATACAGATTTAATAGAAGCAATGTTGTTTTTAAGAATAAATTCTAATAAATAATTATTAAAGTTCGATCTTGTTTTATTTTTATCCCTATAACATGAAAAAAATGGCTATATGCAAAGGTAGGAAACAACCTGCTAAAATTGAGCTTTTTTGAGTCGGAGTTGTGGAGTCGGAGTCGTGGAGTCGGAGTTGTGGAGTCGGAGTCGTATTGTTGGTAAATATAGGAATCGGAGTCGGAGTCGTGTTTTTTTTTAAGCGACTCCACATCCCTGGTTTTTACAATGAAAGTACAATGATAATCTAGGCTCTTTTTTAGTATGCATTTAACACACATTGACGTTGTCCTACCACCACAAATCTGTGCCAACTACACTTTAATCGATGAATGGTCCACAGCAGGTACTCTTACGGTTTGACTTGATTTGTATGCAAACCCTGCCATCCCATAGGCACACTATTACTAATCAAGCCTACAGTGTACCCAAAGGATGACTGTTGGTTGATTGGGGTCAAGTAGAAATTCAGTTTAATATTTAAATGTTTTTGGGTCGGTCTTGAAGTGACATTTCATCATAAAATGGCACATATTTAAAAATTATTTTTTTCATCATTATTATTATTATCATTTTAAAATAAATAAGAATTTTAGATGAATGTACAAGACTGTCAAAGCAAGTGACGGACATCCTGAACGAGTCCAGCGTCAGGGTACAGAAGGAGATCGATGTGGCCAAACAGGGGTACAATGACAAGCTGAACGACATGCTCATACACATTCAGAGGCTAGAACTGGAGATGGGGGAGAAGAATCTCTCCCTTGAAAGGGCTCTCAGGTGAGTTCTGTTGTTCAGTGTTTGAAGAGATGAAATATATATGTTTTGTAAAATGTCTACATCTTGGATCTGTTGTTGCAAAAATCATTCTTAAGAGACAAAACACAGGCTGTCTCTCTATCTTCGGCGGCCTTCCTGGCATGCGATGTCTTGCGGGAATCTGGTATGCCGCTATGTATGAGATTCTGTCTGCTCTAGATAGAATTATCTACATAGTCATGCCAGTACAGCCTTCTCTTTCTGATCCATCTGACGATATTCTCTATGTTGCAGCTCTGTCGAATATGAGAGTTCCTAACCTGTCTGCTAGGTTTTCTTACGATGCTTCGTAACATTCTTATTTCGGATTTTCGAAGAAGGCTCTTTGTTCTAGTTGTGTCGGCTCTGATTTCAACCTGACAAAGGTCTTATATATTCGAACTTTACTATCGATTCGCATGTCTTTGTTTTTTCCAGATGACATCTCTTAGACAGCCAGATATTGGTACTCAGAATCAACTCACTCTTAAATATATTTTTTAACATTGTCATTCTGACTTCCTTTCTTTCAATATTGAGTCATAACCATTAAATTCCTCCAAGACTCATCTTCAGTGTGAGATTTTTTTTTTACTTTATGCAGAGCCTCTTGGAAACTGCAAACTGTTGCTTCCTTTACTTAATCACTCCATCGGAAGGGTATTCAACCTGACCTCTCTTTCTCTCATTCAGATTTTAAATCTTTACATATCCGAACAGGAAAACATGATGGTATGAAACCAATCTATGACGCAAAGACGTCTTAACGAGAGAGTACCAGAAGAACATTCTATCAACGTACGTGGGTATTTCCTATCTTCTCCGTCATGTTTTAGATCCTAACAACCTTTCTGGATTGAGAGACAATGATTGGCTGAGAGGAATGTGAGCTCAGCAGATACTCAGTAATGGAAACGGTTCTTAATTGGAAATCTCCACCTTGTTAATGATTCTAACGTACTTTTCTAAGGGTTTGACCTGCCACAAAGATTGTGGTATACCCTGGATCATTGATTCCCCATTGTGTTTATATGCAATGTTCCAGACTGTCGATTACGTACTGGAATAGTGTCCAATATATTCATTCCTAAGAGGATTGGAGAAGATTTATCGGGCTACTCTGAAACTATCATGAATTGGAAATCTAAATATCCAACTGTGAGAGAGAAACTGTATGAGAGAAAAATGATGGTATGTAATAATTCAGTTCAAAAGTTTTCAGCCTGAACAAGTAAGAGCATGTATGGACAGGTACCACACCCATCACACGGTCAGGTGATTTGATACCTCTACCCTAAGTAGTATGTCAACTAGAGCCGATAAAAGACATGTTGTTTCGTTATATTCTGAAATGTTAAAAATTGGATATTGCAAGGTTATCAAGTTTCTTTTATAAGAAGGGTTAAAACCCAGCAGAAATTAAACAACGTTTGGATGCTGTCTATAAAGAAAATTTTCTGCAGAAAACATTTCTTCTATCGGTTCCAGTTGACATATTACTGAAGGGTAAAGGTATCAAATTTTAACTTGTATCATTGCCTGACCATGCAGTGAGTGTGATATCTGCCCATACACGGTCTAACTTGCAAGACCGTAAATTTTTGGACCTTAGTGATATGTGTGTTTTTGCGAAGAATTAATTGATAATGGAGTATTTAAACTTTTAGAGACTGCAAAATGCTAGAAGATGAATTAGAAAAGTATCGTAAGGGGACAAACAATCAAGATGACGAAAATGGATACAGGGTTCTGTTGTTAGAACAAAAATTAGAAGCCACTTTTCAACAATTGGTAAGGTCTTCTTTTATCACGTTGGCAACAATCATATTTTCCTTGTGGACCAACGTTTTATTTGACTTATTAGGTGATAGACTCGAAACCTAAAAAGATAGATCCATAGAGGTCTCAAGGGTCCACCAGTGACTAGAAGGTAGAAACATTGACAGTCCTTGGTGACGGTTAATTTTTTTTTATACTGGTCCTTATTAATATTAAATTATATCTTTAGTACCTTAGTTAATATCCTTACTGAGGAAGCAATTGTTCCAAGTTTGGTACCCATCCATAGTCCTTATTTAATCTAAATTTGTGTTTTCTGCACCTTATTAAGTAGCTCAGCTACAAAAAGACGAAAGTCGAGAAACTAGAAACAGAAAATTACGACAATATTAAATTTAATTAAATTCAACAACAAAAAATAACACTATATAAATACTATAAAAGAAAAGACTGCAACAGATTGAACATTCTGATAATTTTGCATCTATAATGACTATGTGCTTTCTAAAGAACAAAAGCTACAACACAATAGGCCAATATAAGAACAACCATCATCTATATAAGAGATTGCTTTGTGGGCTTGTTATCATGTAGTTTTTTTTCCAACCAACCAGATGTTATAGACCTTAAGAGGAAAGCTAAACTTGGACCTTTCTTATTTTATTTTGTGTACCATAGGTAATCGAACCCGAAACTTCATAGTTATTAGACATCTTACCAACTGGACCACGTAGATTATCATCATTGCAATACATTTCTAGACAGTATTTTTTTGATAAACCTCGTAAAAAAATATTTTAAGTTAAGACCATTGAACTATATTTTTGTTACTTAAATAAAAATCGAAATGTTGATTTTAAATTATAGATATATATTTATTTCCACTGCTTGTATGATCATTTCAGCTTGCTAGGCCATTATCAACAATACAAAATACATGAAATCATTTTTGATTTCTAATAAAATTAATAATAAAAGTATTTTGTAATTTGTTTTATCAAACATCGATTATCAGCCCCAACTGGTGTATACGAAAAATCCAACGGGGTCGATTATCGGCCTCAAAGTTTTCATACGTATTTATGTTAAATAATTTTTTTTTTTTTATGAAATATGAAAATTACTTATTATTTTACACTCTTCAGGGAGGTCTCCACAAAAAAATTAGGTTTTAAAACTAAATATTAACTGAGATAAAAAATAAAATAAAAACTACTGTTTTTTTGCCAAAAAATGTTTGGGATTTTTTGCACATTTTATGCAAAATGTGCTGGGATTAAAAAGGATAATATAAAGAAATGATTTCATGTGTTTTGTATTGTTGGTAATGGCTAAGCAAGTCGAAATATCCATGCAGTAGAATCAATATATAGAACTTCAAATAATTTTATTTTATTTCTATTTAAATAACCTAAAAATATACTTTTGTCAATATGTTTGTTGTATAATTTCAGATTTTATCAGAACGCCGCAATATACAGATAGTGTCTGAAAAAGAGAGTCTTCAGATGGATTTTGATCAGATCACAAATGGCTTTCAAAGAGACAAGCGAAGGAGGGAATGGGAAGAAAAGCTGCACGCCAATGAAATTAACAGCTTGAGGTAATTATCAATTTCCACCTTTCAATATGCATTTTCATCTGAATTCTTTAGTTTTGATGTTGATGATAGTCAGATCCATTTTATTAGTCGTTTCCGGTAAGAATCAATCTCTCAAGGCTGTTGTTCTCCCGTAAGGCTATGGTATCTTAAGATCTTTATTTGACTAAGTACAGAAACACATTTTTGTATCATGATCTATTGATTGATTCTTCTGACTATCCGTGGAATACTGAGGAGCTGCCCTCAGCACTAAATCTTAAATAAATGTTCTTTCTATTGCAGATCTTGAGTGTCCAGATAATGGAAAATATGAGGTTTTAGACTATTGTTTCTCAACATTTTTGATACTTCACGACCCCCCTACGAAAACTTAATATCTTGTTATGCATGTTTAACCACTTAATGCTAGGATTTCTTTACAAAGAGGGTTTCAAAAAACATCAAGTATTTTTTTGTTTTATTTCAAGTTTATACACTTTTCAATTGAAACATAACAATTTAAACATATTTTAATTTTAAAAAATGAAGAAAAATAAAAAAAATTTATTTGGTATGGTAGATTTGAAAGCATCGTGTTAAACATAACATAAACCTACGTAAATATCAACACAATACCGTAAATACAAAATAAGCAACACAAAACACGACCACTTACAACTGCATACAAATTTACAATGAATAAATAAAACTCGAACGACTGGAGAGTGTTACACGTGTTAGCTAAAATTAGAACACTGCAAGTCGAGACAAGCGAACGTGACTCGGGATAGCGGAAATCGGAACGCATTTGGCGCGCGAGAGGGTCTCGTTCAAGGGCATTAAGTGGTTAAATGAAAAACAAACGCAGCCATTACATTAATTTAGTTTTTCATAAAAAAAATTATCAATCCGTAAAACCAGTAACTAGTTTAGTTACCTTTTATTCCTATGTTTACATTACTTACGCTATCTGCTATACTCTATCACTAGCTATATCAGGGGTGGCCAACCTTTTGCATACCATGCGCCAATTTTTTCACAGACGAATTCAGATGTGCCATACAACTCGAGCACTTTTTTTACCTTCACGTTTGGGGCTGTAAAATAAGGATAGGGGTAGGATCTGCTTCGCTTAGGGGAGGAAAAGGAATAACTCAATCACGCTATTCAATTAATTAATTTACGCCATTTTCTCCAAAAATTTGATCAAATTTAGGTTTATCTGTATATTCCTCAATCTCTTCAAATCATCTCCACATAACTCATTTTAATAAACTTAGATGCTTTACCTATAAATTATTGTTTGGGTCAAATTGACTGGTCTCTTAAGAAATATTTTGAAAATTCTACTATATGTCTTTTGGTGTCATCCTTATACATAAACCAGTAACATAAATTATATTATGCACGCAAACAATCTGTATAAACAGGTGACCATGACAGAATCAAATAAGTGACAATTATATTGTTTTTTTTTAAATTCATACGCATTGGTTGCTCATGAAAAATATATGCTTTTATTTATTTGACCATTAAATACTCGTATGTTATAATATTATATCTAAATATTGCAGAAATGTATCAACAAAACTTCGCTTGTCTTACATTATTTTTATAGTATGAAAAATGGTCGCATTATTCTGCAATACAGCCATTGAGAAGTGCCACACAAGTAAAAAAAAAATTGTGTTCACGTAATTCGATTTTTTTTGTGCAATTCGATCTCTTGAATTTATAATCAATGTTCTTTTACTTCTTCTTCTCCTTCCTCTTCTTTTAGGCCTGTTGGCCTGTTATGGTCCTGCATCATCGTTTCCCTCTTGTGACGTCGACTGCCAGCTGTCTTTCCATCTTTTGGGAGGTCATCCTGGAGGTGTGCTTGCTTGGGGGATACTGTCCCTGGCCATTCTTACGGCTCTTGGTTCCGCTATTCTCGATACATGTTCATTCCAGAACCTTCTTCTCTGTCGTCCCCATCTGACAATATCTTGAACTTTGCACATCCTTTGGATTTCTGTGTTACGTACTCGATCACGAAGGGTTTTGCCAGCGATACTCCTGAGTACCTTCATTTCGCTGGTTCGAAGGAGATTTTCGGTTCTGACAGTGTCGGCTCTGGACTCAATGCTGTATGTCATTATGGGGCGGACACAGGTCTTGTATATCCTCACCTTGCTTTGGTTCCATTACTGTATAAATCAAATAGGTAACATTTATGGTACTCTGTGAGATTTACTATCTGTTTACATGTTTATAGTATCAAAAATGTGAGTGGAATGCGTGCTAGAGGAAAATCAAGGAAAGTATGATTGCATCAAGTGAATGATTTTTTGAAAGAAGGGAATATAAATAAGAGAAATCGCAGTAGCTGTGTAGATGTGGAAGAGGCGAAATATGTGTCTCGAGATAAGAAAGTCTGGCGCTTTGTCCTCTATCTACCCCCGTAGGGAAATGGCGTGATGGTATGTATGTGTATGTAAGACTAAACTAGTGTTTCACTCTTTTTTATTATATGATTTCAATGTCTTGTTCAAATAAAAAAAAATCAAATTAGCCTCTTAGGATTCTGGATTGAAACACTTTTAGATATTTACATTTTTTTTTTATTGTTATAGGACTCAGATTGGTAGTTTGAAGGAAGCGCTTGATGAGGCCCACAAAGTGATCCAAAGACTTCAGTCAGAAATAATTGTAAAAGAACAGCTACAAGAAACTCTCACTAGTGACAAAGTTACGGCCACCAGAGAGTTTGAACGACACTTTGAAACACAACAAAAGTTAAACACAAAGTAAGTATTAAAAATTATAAATTGATTTTTCAAAATGTCTTATTTGTATCGTGTATTTTATGTGGTAAGAATTACAATTCGAAATCTAAAAGTAGATTGAGGGTTAATGAGGCATCGGCAAAAAAAAATCCTAACTCCGCAAACTGGAACTTTTTTTAAAGAGAAATTTAGCTCATCCAGTCGAAGAGCAAAATTTATTTATATAAAAAACTTAATAGATATGCAACACTTGATGAAAAGAGTTGTGTTTTTCATTTTTTATGGACTCATTCCATGAGGAACCAAACTATAAAATCTCTAGTTAACCCTTCCTGTCCTGTGATGTGTAACTAGTACACATTGCTTCTAAAAACTTTAATATCTCTAGAAATATAATAAATACTGGGTTTAGATTTTAGGTATTCCTCCGTAATACATTTACGCATTGAAAGAAAAAAATAATATTAATAATTAGCACTTATCGGCCACATTAGAGATATTTTGTGAAAATCGGGAAAAAATTCACCAATACAATCAAACGTGTGTGATGTAGGTATATTCATTCTAAAAAACTGCTATGGGTGAGGAAGCGACGCTATTCACGTCTCACTCTCATTCTACTTCGGTATATGGGAACGCAAGAAATAGAATCTCAGTTCGCTCGCTTCTCTCGCTCAGTAGGTCGGCGGCTTTTGGTAGAGGTGGTCGCTTTGCCCGTTTTGTGAATTATTATCACTTACAAATTTCAATTACTATCACTTTTGACTTTAATTAATTTAAGCGATTGGCTATGAATATTCTTATTTTTTTCGATTTTAAATAGCTCATTTTTACATGTGTATTGATATGTATTGAATACACAACACCGGAACGGGCAGATTTTTTTAGCACACGAAGGGAAAGGTTAAAGACAATTGCTTGACCACTCGGCTACAAAAGTTGCTGTTTTATTCATTATGATATTTTTAATTTCAGATGGAAAGAGAGTATGAAGGATATCACAATCAAACTTCAGAATAGGCTGGAAGAAATCAAGGTAGAAAACAAACGTTTACGGAGAGACAACAATAAACTGAGAAGTAAATACGGAGAAGAACCTCGTCATTCAGAGTCAGATAGTTTCAAAAGCTAACGTTTGCTTGTTCAATTAATATACTTATTTTCAATAATGCTTTATATTAAGTGTACAAATCAATCAATATTATATAGAATTTCACACTATTTTTTTATGTTAAGATTGGAATAGTTTTTTTCTGTTAACTATTTGTTTCTATTATATTATATAAAGTACGACTGCAAGACTATGAATCTTCCTATCATAGCCCCAGTGTATAGTGTAGGATGGGAATCTGAGATTCATTCTTTAAAGTATCTGCTCTCAAAACGGACAAGTATTTTCTCTTGGACCTTGGTATTATTCCAACATTCAATATCAAATTCCAAAATCTTCTAGCCTGAATATATTAGATAATGCTCATCATATGGTCAAGCGATGTTAGAGTTGAAATTTTATATATCTACACTCAGCAGTATGTCAACTAACTAGAGCTGATAGAAAATGTGTTATTTAGTTACATTCTGAAATGTTAAAAATTTAATATTGTGTAATTATCAAGTATCTTTCGAAAGAAAGAAAAAGCTGGACAGAAATTAAATGACGTTTAGACTCTGTCTATGGAGAATTATTTACTTTATGCTGCACTTTTCTCTTATTTTAAAAGATTCTTCTATTCAGGCGATGTTACAGTTAAAATTTAATAGCTATACCCTCAGTAATATGTTAACTAACTAACGAGCTGATAGACGACGTGTTATTTGGTTACATTCTGAAATGTCAAAAATTTAATATCAAGCCGTTATCAAGAATCTTTCAAAATAAGGGAAAAGCCCAGCATAAATTAAAAGACGTATAAATGTTGTCAGAAGGAAGACCTGGAGGAGATTCTCTGTATGCAACATCTAAATGTCATTTAACCACTTAACAGTTTTGCCCGAACGGAGATTCTGGCACAAAGTTTCTTTTTATGCTGACGAGCCCGAGCCTCGTTCGGGCAAATATTGTTTCGACTTGTTGGGAGTGTTTCTCCCGAGTGTCGTTTGGGGAGATCTTGTTTCAACTTCTTTTCTCCGAACGGAATATATTTTCGTATAGAATTTATTAGTTCACAGTTAGTCATTGTGTTACATCGCGTGTTAAAAATTCGACTGTTAAGTGGTTAATTTCTGTCAGACTTTTCCTTTCTTTCGAAAGATATTTGATAATTGCACGGTATTCAATTTTTAACATTTTAGAATATAGTAAAACACGTCTTCTATTAGCTCTAGTTGACATATTATTGAGGATAGAGGCATCATATTTGAACTATAACTTCGCTTGACTATGCGATTAGCGTAGTCGGTGTGGTCTATAACACATTCTAATTTATTGAAACTAAACTTTTGAACCTTAGATGGCGATATGATGAATAGATACATATGACCCACGTACCATCATCACTTTGTCTTTAGATTATTTTTGTCGAGTCCTTTAATGATCTTCATAGTTTTAAAGGAACCACATTATAATTGGTAGCTTATACCCGAAACCCCCATCCCCAGCAATCATGGTGCCCAAATACTTAAATTTATCAACTATGTTGACAGGGATGCAATTTATACACAAGAGGTGTACTTATCAAAGCATGAGAACACAGGGCGATTACATTAACCAAAATATGCTCACCATGTCGAACTTCTCACGGTGTGTAACTATAGAAGCCTCGAAACAAGAAGGCAAGAATCCATTGCGATATTCCTACTTAAGGTTTTTCAACGTTGCTTTAACTGTCCCGTGATTCTTGAAGCACTAAGTTTTTATGTACCTAATAAATATAGCCGTGCAAGGAATGGCTCTCTGTTCTACATACCCAACTTACAGGACGAATATCATGGCTAAACACTCAGTCACGCGTGGTATAGAGATATTGAACCAACTGAATGACACTGTTGATATATTCTCGGTACTGCCTAGTAGTATGAGAAGAATCCTGGCTGATATTCTTCCTAACTAATAAGCTAACGCTAGAAGCAGAACCTCTGTGTAACAGGAGAAATCCGTGCAGTGGATAATTTTTTTTTTTAAAAATGAGTACTTATTGATTCCATTTTCCCCACATTCATACACGGGACAAGATGATAGGAGATAATTAAATCGTAACACTCTTTAGATCATAGAAATGACATTTGAATCAACAGAGACTTCTCTTTTCGGGAAATCATTAAGGAGAGGAATAGCTCATTGTTACTAAATGGTGGCTAAGAATTAAAGTCATCTTTATCATCAATGAAATAGGGTCCGAATCTCGGAAATAGGGTCCGAGAACCCAATGCATATGATAAAGAAAATATGAAATAAAAATAATATTAATACCCATAAGTTTTACCTAAGTTTTCTGAATTACCAAAGTGAAAGATTAATTACATACCTCTAAAAATTAAGCCAAAGTACTATATTATAAATATTTTTAATTTAAACAAATATAAAAGATAAATTAAGTAATCATGTATTTATAAATTAATAAATTTGTACTATTTTATTTAAATATTTTTTATTTACATTCACATCAACTGACCTCACAGGACTCGAAAACAATACTTATGTGGCCTAGTTGGTAAAATGCTTAACTATCACCTGGAGTTGTACCAAAAAACCTTAACTATCACCTGATGCACGCTCAGACATGTGCGATTGTTGTTAGCTCTTGTTTTATTTTTGTTGTTTATAATGTGATTTGCAACACAAGTTATTTGTTGTAAAGGATTTGGAGGTATAATAATCAAAGTGATATTTTTTAAATATTTATTTTTATTATATCACAGATACACATATAATTCTCATTTGTAAAATAAGCCAAAGAACTAAAATGCAAAAAATATAAAAGTATAAAATAATTACAATTAATTGGTTACTTAATACATCGATCAATAAGTCCCGGGACTAACCAACAGATGGCGCCTCTAATAACAAATCCATACCATTCTTAGTTAGTACCAACTGTTAGAAGTTACGTGTCAAACTTTCATGACATTCCGACATTGTGTCATTGAGTTACAGTGGTTTTAGTGATGCTACTTTTGCTATTTTCAAAACAATGGAAAAAACCGAATTTCGTGTGTTGATAAAACATTGCTTTTTAATGGGAAAAAATACCGTTCAAACTCAGCGATGACTTAAAAAGTGTTATCCGGGCTCTGCTCCGTCGAAAACAACAATTTGTTGGTGGTCTGCTGATTTCAAACGCGGTCGTACAGACACAAATTATGCTGAACGCTCTGGTCGTCCAAATGAGGCTGTTACACCAGAAAACAAAAAAAAAATTTAAAATTGTGATGGAAAATCGCAAAGTAAAGATATCATTTGGTAGTGTTTACACTATTTTGCATGAACATTTGGTCATGAAAAACCTTTTTTTCGAAATGGGTGCCGCGTTTGCTCACAATGGAACAGAAACAACGCATCGATGATTCAGAGCGCTGTTTACGCGAAATAAACAGGAGTTTTTGCATCGGTATGTGACAATGGATGAAACTTGGATCCACCACTATACTCCGGAATCAAATCGGCAGTCAGCTGAGTGGAGAGCAGCCGGTGAAAGTCGTCCCAAGCGACCAAAAACTCAACAGTCGGCCGGGAAGATTATGGCCTCTGTATTTTGGGATGCGCATGGTATAATATTCATCGATCACCTTGAAAAGGGAAAAAACCATCAATAGCAAATATTACATAGCGTTATTGGAGCGTTTGAAGGCAGAGATTGCAAAAAAACGGCACATATGAAGAAAAAAAAAGTTCTCTTTCATCAGGACAATGCAACGTGTCACAAGTCGATGGTAATGATGGCCAAATTGCACGAGTTGAACTTCGAATTGCTTCCGCACCCACCGTATTCTCCAAATTTGGCCCCTAGCGACTATTGGCTGTTCGCACACCTCAAAAAGATGCTCCAGGGAAAGAGATTTGGCTCCAATGAAGAAGTGATTGCCGAAACTAATGCCTATTTTGAAATCAAAGATAAATCGTTCTACACGGCTGGCATAGAAAAGTTAGGAAAGCGTTAGAACGAATGTATCGCTCTTAAAGGAGACTAAGTTGATGAATAAAGAAGAATTTTGGCAAACAAATGTTGTTTTAGTAGTTAGTCCCGGGACTTATTGATCGATGTGTTATAATCATATTTTTTGCTTTCTGCCATATGGTAGTCACATAGTACCTTCAAATAGTTCTATTTTGGGCAAATTATTTAGACTTCCTATGTTTGATCAATTGGTACAGTTTAAAATCTACATGTTCTTTCATGGCCAGAGTCACCTCGAGTGCACTTAATTATTTTTATAGTATCTCTCAAAAGGTGTCAATGTAAGAAGACTGCAGATCCACTGGATACGAATTATAGACTTTCACCATTAAACAGTTTTTGTTCTTACTAAGCACAAATACATAAACTTAGGTTACCATATTCAAACAATTGAATGCACCAATATATTTTCATGTTTTTCATTAGAAATTTTTTGCATCATTTAATTTAAATTAGTGTTTCTAACCCTTTTTGGGCCGCAGCTAAGGTTAGGGTATTAATTTTGGTTTCATGACCCGAGTAAAAATTAATAAAATAACACATACATATAACTATTAATAACTTTCAAATTCTGAATCCTGAGAAGTTGTTACTTTCACGTGCAGTGGCTCGGAAGGTTTTTGAAATTATTTTTATACATTTGTAATGTGTCATATCGTCGCCGATATTGCAGGAACACGTAACTCGATTTTTTGGTACAGGTAACTTTCTTTATTTTTTGTCATCTCTTGTATCATTGACACATTTTTGCATTAACACATATTTATTTTCAATGTGGAACGCATTTATTCGTAACTGCAATACCAAGTGACGTTTTTATTTTATTATATTTTTGCAGAAAAATAGTTTTTTGTCTCCCCTGTAAAATTTGGGCAATCCTAGACATGTGTTTCTGCAGTATCGGCGACGATATGTTATTCTGCAAAAATATTTAAATATTGCTATTGTTGAATATATTTTGCGACCCATTCAAAATATAAAAAGGCCCAATTTTTGGGTCGTGACCCATAAGTTAAGAAACTATGACCTAAATCCTCAGCTTATCAGCCGTTCATAAATATTTTTTTTTAAAAAATTGATTTCTTGTATTTGTTGAAATCAATTACTTAAACTGAACAGTATTCTTTACTAATAGTCCGCAGCAGTATTTTAATGTCATCTTTGATGAATGAGAGTGAAACGTGGACGTGGAAAAAGACAAAAAGGAGCCAAATATATGTTGTAGAAATGTGTGCACTGAAAAGGGACTTTGTTTGACGGAATACAGAATTAAACTATTAAGGATGAATGTGAACGCAAGTCTGATGAATTAAGTAGAATAAGGAAAACTCAGATGGTTTGAGCATGTATAAAAATGTATGAACAAAGACTAACGAAATAAATATAACAAATGTCGAGTGGAAGGTGTGGTAGAGAAAGACCAAGCAAAGTATGGTTGAATCAAGTGAATGATATTTTGAAAGAACGCAATGTAGAAAGTGAGAAAAATCATAGAAATTGTATGAGGTGTTATAGGGATATAGGAGAGGCGAAGGATGTATGTCGAGATATGAAAGTCTGGCACTCTGTTGTCTTTACCTGCCACGACAGGGAAATGTGGTAATGGTGTGTATAACGCTGGGATATTAAAAGGTCAAGAAGTTCCTTGCAGGTTTACAAATTGATTTTTTTTATATTAACTCTTTAATCACTTCTTTTTATTTCTATCTATACAGCTCAGCGCAAAATAATCAACTCGTGAATTGACAGAAGACTGTTTGTCAAATAATTTCATTATGCTGATACACATGCTGCGAACATGCTCGGGAACCAATACATCTTCTCTGTCGGGCTCTGTGTATCTATCCAAGCAAGGCCTTCTTTAAGCATGTGTTCTAACGCTTTCTGAGCTCTGGCTTCTTCCCATCTGTAATAAATTAAACAATATTAATAGTCATAAAAATTCTCCATTTTTTACATAATTTACAATAAGCACACTTTGTGAATATGAAAGGCTATCCCTCATGATCAAGTATGATTGTCAGCCAACCTGTGGATGAAATACGCCTGTGTATGTATTGGTTTGTTGTGTGCAACCTGTTGTACTTCAGCAAACACACAATCTTAATATATCAAATTCTAAGTTCTGATGGCAAGAAACTTAGACTTCTAAGATGTTTGATAGGTTTAATCTGCTGCAACCTTTTGTTGCGCAGAATTTTATATAGTGCTATAAGAATTCATGATAAGCTACAGAAAAACATAAAATCAGATGTAAAATAGCCTAATATTAAAACCAATCTGAAAATGGATCCACCAGGAATCGAACTTGCTTAACCTTTTTACGGCGAAAGCTCGAGTATCTTTGGTGTGTCCCACAGGCGGCGGTGTTTTACGTATATAAATTTATATTGTATCTACATACAAATATGACTCACCGCCTGGCAGCCATTTTCCCGAAGCTGAGTTCTGTGGAACTGTGCGCCGATGCATTTTTTAGCTGACACTGCGTAATATTAGAAAATATTCTTATAACACTATTATACAAATAACATATAATTCTGGTACATCTACCCAGCGTTGAATTCGTGATTTAGCGGAATATTCCTTACTCAATTTTTTAAAATTATGAAATTGGTTAGTCTGTTGTACCACATTTTCAATTATATTTTTATTCAAAAAATATTCGAAAATATCGAGTTTGGATGATTCTGGTGTAAGTTGGCACGAGGGCAAGATGCAAGATGAAAATTCATCAAACTCGTGGATAATTGGCGCAAACGGACTAAGGCTCCATGAAGAAAATACATTTTCTAATAGTTCGTTTGGTTCCACATTGCCGCTGGTTGTTGCTCCAATATCTGGAATAATTGTATCATCCATTCTCTGCTCTTCTTCAAATGGATCAACATTGTCTTCTTCATCGGTTAATTCAAAATCTGAATCAAGTTCTACCGTGATATCTTCAACTTCCTCTCCAGTCAAGTTCCTTTTAGCCATATTGATAATATAAGTGGTGTTGAATTTTTAAAGTTATTTTTAAAAATTTATGAATTTTTCAATGGCGTATAACACACGTAACATAAAAAATAACGACGATTTGAAAAGTTGTATAAGTAAGTGAATGTTAAAATCTCTTAAAAAACAGTTTGTGTAATGGTATCCAAATCAAAGCTATAAATAAAGTGCGACAATATAAGAAGCAATAATCGAAGAAAACAATAATCCATAAACAATGAAAAAGGCAATTAATTCAATACGCGTACTTAAAAAAAATATCGACGCACAATACGTCATATTGATCGGGAGAAATCGTCATTTGAAACATGACCTTCAGCACACCCGAACGTGTGGCGCCAATATTTAAAATGCTTTAAATTTCGACGGCCTCGAATCGGTCTGTTTATATCCTTCTTATGGATCAAGTACTTGAAGTTTTGATGATTTTAAAAGAGATGTCACTAGAGGACACGTTTTGTCTTATATTCAGGTTAAAAATTTTAAAGAAGATTTAATTTTGACCGAGATATCGACACGCAAAGTTAGTTTGCTCGCCAGGACGGCACGTATTATGTATGGGCCATTTAAGTGGTCCGTAGCCGTGAAAGAGTTAATATGAATGCTAACTATTGGACCACGGCCACCAACTTTTACGAATCATAGTGTTACTCTAAGCGTTAAAGCAGCTTCAGGAAAAACCTGAAGACGACCCTTTTTGGGAGGTCTTATCAAAATTTGATTATATATAAACACTATAGTACATATAGGAAATAAAATCAATGGGGCACTAAAAAATATATATTTGAACAAGAACAGTGTCAAAATTTGCTAAGATGATAGTCCACAATAGTATTTGGGTGCCAACTTTGTTGTATGGTAGTGAAACGTGGATCTGAAATATTATAAACAACACATCATCACAACAAACAACTGTTTGCTACTGAGTGACAGGTATTTATTTTTTTATTATGACGTCACAATACCATCAGTCGCTGATACTTTTGGTTCCATACAATGTTAAAAATGATTTATATAAGAGGGCGGTTCAATAAGTACCCATGTTTGACGACTGGTGGCGTTGCTAAGGCAAGTTGCTGTTACCACCGTGTGCTGCCATCTGTTAAACGACGCCAAAACAAATTTGACACTGATTCATAGGTTAGTTTGTATTTGACAGCCATTGCATTAAGCAGTGGAACGTGGTTTTCGCTAAAATGGAGAAAGTCCAGTATAGTTCAGTGATTCGCTTTTTGCTTTTGGATGGGAAAACATATGAGGAGATTAAAGCGAAATTGGATGCTGTTTATGGGGACCCTTCGCCATCAATGACAATAGTTAGATATTGGTTCAACGAATTTAAAATGGAGGGGTTAAAAAAATGGCAGGGGCGTTGGGAAAAGTGTATATCCCTAAAAGGGGACTGTGTTGAAAAATAAATAATTTGTTTTTGAAAAAAAATGGCGTCTTCATTCCTAACACGGGTACTTAATGAACCGCCCTCGTACTATTCACCCTTTGGCTGGAAATACCCTATAAGAATCAACATGATAACAATTAATTAGTGTACAAAAATAGTACAAGATAAAGAAAGCAATGGTCTGAATATTATGTATTTCATACTTTATTCTCTTTCATTGTACTTATTTATTTCATAGTTTATTTTCTTTTATTGTAGTCATTTTCAGAACTTAAAAAAATTAATATTCACCCCAGCTGTTCCTTGAGTACTCCCACAGAGACCCAGGCTCTGTTTGAGGAGTTGGCTTGCTGCAAGACGGCTGTCTGGTCCATGCTGAGCTCCCCTGGGATGGACTGCACTAGCCACTTGCCCTTGCCTACTGGTACTACACTGAATCTGCAAGAGACACCGTTTCTATTAAGTATTTCTCTCGAGACACTTAAACTTCACTTTAAAATGAATATATCCACAGTAGAATGCAGTCTACCGAGTCATTAGCATCTGGGAGGTTACTAAGGGCGCCTTTGGCACCGTTAAGGTTCAGAATTCCAAGTTTTAATACTCGGACAAAAATTGAAAATTGGCAAATATTGAAAGTTCACACAAATAATTCCACTTAGCACAAATTAAGAAAAAAAAGTTAAATGGACATAATATATACATATTATATACAATAAATAGTATTTTACTATCCATAAACTAAAAAAAGATAAATTTGTAAGTCAGTGTATACATGTGAGAACCCAGTGAAATGGAACATCTCATTGTTTAGATGATCCTTGTTTCAATTTTGATTTCTACCTAAATTTTATTACGCAGTTCTTTTGGCTCTAATACTTTTTTAAATTTGCAAATTGGTAAATCCAAAACATTTTACATGAATTTATCAAAAAAAAATTCGTTTTACATAAATTCTAAGACTCGCACAAAAAAAATTCGCTGTGGAAACCCCCCTAATTCTTATCTTATCATTTTTATTTATGGTGGTGATAAAGAAGGTTGTGTTATGATGTGTGATATCAGGCAATTGGCAATTTATCATTCAGCAATTTGAAGTTTTAAATTTAGTTTATTTAACTTTTTACAGATTATGTAATATAAACAATCAAAATAGGAGCATTTTATTCATAATTCTAAAATTTTTTTTGTTTTAAATACCTCACCTAACTTGTTAATTTTGCAAGTTTGGAAAAGCGAGTCCTGTTTTTTGTTTGTTAACACAATGTGTTAACAACACAAAACAAAAGGACAGGGGGGTATGGAGGAGAAGAGTTGAAATTACTGCAAACCAGTCTTAGGACTGCAACCACGGAGAGACAGAACACATTGTTTGCGGGAAATGCTTAAAAGCGTATTTTACATACTGTTGGTAGAGAGTGGGAGACGCTTAAAAGCGTTGTATTTGCTTACTTTTTGGTAGAGTGCGGGAGACGCCAAAAAACGTACTGATCGGAATTGGGTTTGCGGTTACTTGTGAAGTGAAGTGATTAGTATAATGAGGGTCGGGTGGCAGCCTGCTTAGTATATTTAGGGTCGGGTGGCAGACTGTCTTCATATAACATGCACTCCAATTACAATAGTTGTAAGATAAACATTTCGTTTTTATCTTTATAATTCTTCAGTATTAAGGCGGTATTGTTTAGTTCAAGACATTCTCCATTTTCGTTTCTGCCTACATTCCGCTATTGCTAATTATTTTTATTAAAAAATATTAGAAAATACCTATCATTGTATCAAATAGTATAGTGGATATCGATCACTGTTGTGTTTGAAAAGTTATTTGTTCCGTATTTTTATAATAAATGAATATTTTTTTCATAAAAAATACCCAATAAAAATGGATTACGATAGTAATGAGAGCGATGGAGAATTGTGTGCTGATAATTTGTCAGATTATTCTTGTGTTGATGATGGCATGATGACAGATGGCAAATTTGAAACTAGTGATAATGAAGTTACCGCGCGTCCTCGGACATTTTTTCGACGAACAATTTCAAGCGATTCGGATTCAGACTCTAGACGAAGGTGAAGAAGAATGGTCATCAGCAGACAATCCACCAGTCCAGGAAGAGTTTTTAGGTCGACCAGGTTTAACTACCGGTAGTGTTTTGAATAGTGTAATGGAAGCAGTAAATTTATTCATAGATGATTTTTTTACATTCCTTGTACAAGAATCTAACAGATATTATTATCAAAATAAGCACAAATTTAAAATATATAAGAAAACTCTCAAATGGAAAGAAAGACATTACAATACAAGAAATGAAGAAATTTTTGGGACTTATCCTTCTTATGGGACAAGTCCGTAAGGACAGAAGAGATGAATACTGGAGTTCAGATGCATCCACGGAAGCACCATTTTTTGCAAAAACGATGACCAGAGATAGATTTTGTCAAATATGGAAAGCTTGGCACTTTAATAATAATGAAAATACTGAAGATGGATCAGATAAGCTTTGCAAAGTTAGACCAGTATTAGATTATTTTCTTCCCAAGTTTATAAATGTTTACAAACCTAATCAGCAACTATCTTTACTATAATGAAGGTATAGTGCCTTGCCTTGGAGGGGAAGACTATTTTTTAGAGTTTATAATGCTGCAAAAATAATAAAATATGGGATTCTCGTACGTATGGTGTGCGAAAGCACTACAGGCTACATATGCAATTTCGAAATTTATTGTGCTCAAGGACAAAAATTATTGGAAACCATTAAAACTGTTGTTTCACCTTATACCGATTTTTAGCATCATCTGTACATGGATAACTACTACAATAGTGTGGAAAATAGTCGAGTACTTTTGCATCATAAAATTCGAATTTGTGGTACGATTCGAAAAAATAGGAGACTGCCTGATTGCCTGAAAGCAACTAAATTGAATAAGGGCCAAGTAATCTTTCGAAGAAAAAAAGACGTTCTCTTACAAGTTTGGCAATCGAAAAGAGAAGTGTCTTTAATTTCTACTATACATTCCGCTGAAATGCGAGAAAGTCACAACATAGATTGGAAAACTTGCGAGAACATAGTTAAACCCAACGCTTTAATCGATTACAATAAGTACATGAAAGGCATTGACCGAGCAGACCAATATCTTTCTTATTATTCTATCTTACGAAAAACTACTAAATGGACAAAAAGACTGGTGATGTATTTAATAAATTGTGCATTCTTCAACTCCTTTGTTGTGTATAACTCTGTTATAAGAGAAAATAAAATAAAATATAAACAATTTTTAAAAGACATTGCAGAGCATTGGGTTGCTGATCAGATTTCCTCAGATAATATTCAAGACCCGGAACCGACACCATCAACATCTGGTGTCTGAAAAAAATCTTCAAAATGAGATCCTCCGGGAAGACTTTCAATGGATATGAGAAAACATACATTAGAAAAGATTGAGGGCACTGGTAAAAACAAGAATCTACGAAGGAGATGTCGTATGTGCGCGGTCCACAAAGTGCGTAGCGAAACCCGATATATGTGTAAATTCTGTGATGTGCCATTACATAAAGGGAACTGTTTTCAACAATATCATATTTTAAAACAATATTAGTGTTTATTTTTTCGTATTTTACAAAATATATTATGTTGAACATGTACTAAATGGACAGTAAGGTAAAAATGCCATTTAACCTTAAATATCATAATTGTTTACCCAAATATATATATAAGTTTATAAAAAGATCATTAAAAACGATTTCATTAATGATAAAATACTGAAAATTTTATTTAAATATGATCAATAGTTCTCAAGTTATAGTAATTTTACGTGAAACCTAATTTAACGCGCGAATCTAAAAAAATTGCCCGCTTAACGGCATAAGTTGATGAAAAAACCGCCCGACAACAATGTGTTAATATAATAAAATATGTAATTATTTCACCCATATAAGAATATGTTACTCGTTTCACTAAAATATTTTTTTGTTCAAAATAAGACTACTCGTTCTCATTTATTAGATTATTTAAATTAATGAATTTTCGAAAAAAGGTGCGAAATCAAGAATTTTCCAATGGTGCCAAAAACAGTGCAGCTGCTAGAAAGATATACTCTATCGAATCTGTTAGAATTATAAGTCTTAAGTGTAGATTATTCTACCAAATGTAGTAAAATATTATTATTTATCTGTTTATTGACATTCATACAATAGCCATTTCAAAAAGGACCATTCAATGAGAAAAAAATTAACAGTTTTATTAATTTTAACATTACACAACATTGACATATGTAAATATTTTGAACGTGTTTTTCTATCACTATAAAAATATATTTAACAATTTCAATAACATTTATGAATTTACATTAGGTCACTCAAATAGTTTTTTTTTGTAACCTCAGAATTATTTGGCATTTTCTTTTTTATAACGAGGGTGGGTTTTTTTTGGTGCCAATTCTGGGTTGGGCCGCAGTTCGTCCAGCCCTTAGTTCATTTTGAATAATTTATATAAAACATTATATTTGGTAAATTAAAAAACACTTTTACACCATTTTATAGACACGAAAATTAAGAACAGCGATCAATCAAAAAATGTTTTCTATCAACCAAACATAACTTGGGCTTTCTGAGGTCTGTTATGTACTTTTTGACTGCAAAATTAATGATGTAGTTGATATTTATATCTTTACTATAACACTCTTGAGTTTTAATTGTATTTTGAAGAGTATAGAATATAGATATATAAAACCATTTAGCGACTCGTGACCTCTATCATATCTATAACAAAGAACTATACTTACCCATTACCAAATATTCTTAATTTCTTCACAGCCATCAACAAATCCTCTAAAGTTATTTCTTGATGATGTTTCCCTTTTCCTCGAGCCGCTATTAATCTTGTCCGCAGCTCATCTAAACTTATAAGCCCACCATTTTTATAATTTGTGGCTAAACAAACTTCTACAACTTGAACGCCTAATTCGTAATAAAAATCGCCGATACCTAAAAAAAAACAAAAAGGTAAAACAATTACTCATCTTGAATGATATATTGGTATTTTTTTTTCCTTTTTCATAGTGACCTCAATGCTGAGGAACATGACCCAATTTGAGCGTATTCATGTGGTTTTCATGGGAAAATAGTGTGGTGATATCCCATTGATTTCCACATTGGTAGTATGCTCAATTAAATATAACAATACAGCAATACCTTTTATAATACAATTTTGATCGTATACGGTTTATAAATTTAAAAACATGATTTTTTCCGCTCACTTTGGACTGTTCCAGTATGACAGCACATACCATCTTTTGATCTGTAAACAAATTCACAAAAGACTTCACATTTGATAAACCATCAACATTAATTAATGTATTGAAATTAGACACAAGCTACAGAATGCTATTTGATGTTGTAAAGATATGAATGCTACGAAAAAGAAAAAAAATAACTTTACAAAATATGTTATTCAAATGTTTTTCAAATAAAAAATTTCTTTAACCATTTGTTTTTACTATACAGACACTGTTTATTTACCAATAAAAACATTTAGTGTTATACATAGTATGATTGTAATGCATTACATTAAAATAAAACACATTGGTTTTGCATAGTATGGTGTATTTTCGACATGCATTAACCGTACTGAGCAAGGTATTTCTATAAATCGTCATTTCTCGGTATCGTTGAAATATCAATGGGTTTGTAAAAATAAAAACAACTTGTGTACTAAAGAAAAATAACATATTTTCTGAGAAAAAGTTGCAAAATTCAAATGTTTTTCGAAATAATAATTTCCTTCGATTTTTCGTTTTTACAATACGGACATTGTCTAATAACCAATAAAAATATTTAGTGCTACTATTCTTTAGTTTATTTCATTCGGTTTCTATCTTTTTCCACGTCCACAATTCACTCCCATACATCAAAGTTGTCACCAATATACTATTGTGGACTATCATCTTAGCAGATTTTGATACTGCCGGTTTGAGTATATATATTTTAGTGCGCCATTGACTTTGTTTTCTATCACTACATGCGATTCGATATCCCTTTCAACTCTTCCATCATCATATGTGAAATAATTAATTTAAAAAGAAGCGTACGGAACATTTTACGACGTCATTTGTTCTGGCTTGGCGTCATCTTATCCATCAGAAGAATTGAAAAGTCATCCAAACTAAACTAAATCTTTTCAACATGACTGTATTTCATCTCTCTCAGCCTTTTAATAGACTTTTGTTATGCCCAACAGAATATTAAAGCTTATTCCATGAAACATATTTTAACCCTTTCAGTCCCAACGGGATAATACGTCCCACAGACATTTAAAAAAAACACTGGATGTTTAAATTTTCATGAAATACTAGAACGATTCAATCCCAATGGTTATTTATAGCTTCTACTATAAAATCAACCACAAAAGAAGACACAACATTTACCTTATTTAGTAAAACTAGCCGAAGACATGGTTTTGATAGGACAGGAATCCGCAAACATAAAACGGAAAACTCCTAGTATCGGAGGTCCCCGTTCGAAGAGAAGCAAAATAATGCTAAATATTGAAGACCATATACCAATAGAATGAAAAGGTCGAAGAAGACATTAGATGTGCACTGTCAAAAAAGGAGAAAAGAACAAAATTAATTTGTTCCTCTTGTTTGGAGCCTCTCTGTCAGCCATCTTTTAATCCATACCACAATTCATTTTAAGTATATTTTTATTCTTTGATTTGTACATGTTCATTGATAAACATTTCTAAGAATATATATTTTTTCAGAATAAGACTTTTATTCCCTAAGTACCACTGGGATAAGTGATCCCACCCAACAATATTAATAGAATTATATTTCTCATTTTATTTTTATGCCTAATTATTGAAAAAAAAAAGGAACTCAGATTTTATCATGTAGTATTTAACATCCGCACATTTGTATTTATAAGTATATTTATTCAAATTAAATGGAAAAAAGGGTTAAGAGCTTAATGAAACAATTACCTAAAACTGACCAAAATCCTTTCCCAGAAGCTAAAGGATCAACGCCTATCGCAGCACACATCTCTTGAAATTGTTTTCGAAATTGTGAATTCTTTTTAATCTCATTTTTGTGTTTCGCTGCAAATTCTTCGAGATTTTCCCTGAAAACTTCGAGCTGTTTACTCATCTGTTGAAGTTGATTTTCCTGTATTTCAGTTCCTTTCTCCTTGTATTTTTCCTGTTCCAATTTCTGCTTGTGGATAGCTCCAACTCCAGCACGTCGACGCATTTTGACGATTAAATTGTTAGATAAATTTAAAAATACGTCTTATTTTCTTAATAGGTTTTTATAATCTAAAACGAAAAAGTCAAATTTGACACAACTCAAAATATCACTTGACAAATGTATAGTGCTTGTTTAGATTTATTGATATACGTGCAGATAAACGTTCACTTAGATTATGACTAGCGTAAAATATGTGTCAAATAAAATCTTAAAAAATAAATATTTTCTGAAAAGTCATTGATAAAACTTGTCCGATTATAAAAAAATAGTTTTAACGAATCAGTTTCCTTCATTTCATATGCACAGTTAAAAAATTAACAGAGCAAAATATTATTGTCTTGAAAAATAAATCAAAAACTATTTAAAGCAATAGGTTATCTTAATATAATGATAATAAAATTAAAACTTATGATTCTCTAAATAGTTGTATTTTTCAACAAGACCTAAATAACACATATTGTTTAAGTTACACAAAGTAGCATGGTTATAGCTATTTTAAAATCTAAATTGTGCTACTTTTGTTAAGTGCTACTTTTAGAACAAAATTCGTTACCTTTGCCGCGTTACTTACTTATCATTGCTAACATTAGTTGCCAATTTTTACTGACAATGAATTACAGTAGTGAAAAATTATCTTCGAAGCAGGTTACAATCTACATTTTTTGTTTCAATACAATATTTTAATTTACGTCAGCACACCATTCAAAGAATAGAAATACAATGCGTAAGAAAAATGTATGAAAATGTTCATAGGTAGGAATTAAAGAATTGCCAGATTAAAAAAATATATAAATTTTCGATATTCATGAAAATAAATCAAAATAAAATTATATAAATTTAAAACAAAGAAAAATTATTTTAGATACAATAATTTGTTTTAAATTTACGTTTTTTATTACATCTAGCGAAAATAATCAGATTAATTTATTAAAAATAAATAGTTGGCAGCAATTATTAGCACATTCATTAATTGCTATATTCAGAACAGTACCAACTTACAGACAGATAAAAATCTAGCTTGGGTGGGTATGTGCGACAAGATTTTCTCTTTTAATTGTTTCGTATGTGCTATGTATAAATACAAATTAATACATTTTTTGTCTATCAAATCATTTCTGAAACAAATATCATACATAATAAACTCAAGGTAAGATCCACTCGTTGATAAAACCATTCCTTTAATGTGTGACTGAAGTACGTTGTGTGCCCCAGAACGATGACATAGAATGTTTCTTAGTTATTAATTGTCATCTTTTCTTTATATTATTACAATTTTAACGCACGAATTTGTTTTTAATAATTTTATTTGAAGATTTATAATAACCCCCGTGTTTAGGTTATGTACTTTTGACAACTGTTTTTACCTTATCCCATATATAACAACCTCTGCTTGTTAAAGTACTTAAAAGGTCATGATATTAATGTTTAGTTATCTTTATAAATAACCTCTTTTGAGACTATATTTGAAATAGAAGAATTTTATTTTCATATTTCAGCTGTCATTTTGCATGTAAACATTTGAAGGGTTCAGGAGAAAATAGTACTAACTGACATTCTATCATAAAAAATAGGTTAAATCATGTAAACTATGACTTCTAGTATCATTTAACGATATAGTAGTAAATATAAACTTTAAAATTAAAACGCGTATCTATTTGTATTGTAAATCTACATTGTAATTGATTTTTGTAAACATTCAAAACAGTATTTTCCCATTGACCCAAAGTGTCTTACACAAATATCGGGATCTAGATATAAATGTTAACCCTTCAACCTGTAATTAAATAGAAATTCTGTCTTCGAATTATGTCTTAAAATCTATATAATTTCTAAACAATTTACATAAAATAAATATATTTAAACTAGGATAGTTTTTTCCTATATTAGTTCATCCGGTGCTGAAACTTAAAAAATTCAAGAAAAAATACTTATTAATAATTTTTCTCAGTGTTTCGTTTTAGGAATTGTTGTTATCAAATAGTTGTAACAAAAAAAACTTATTTCGTAATCTTTCTTTGATGGGAATGACCACAAAATTTTTCCATTTTTAACAATGTATTTAATTGTGGAAACAAATTTTGTGTTTATTAGACTTGTGCCCCATTTATTTAAAATTTATGGGCGCAAGTCTGAGATTGGTAGCGCGTATACTTGATATATGTATATTTCATCATTCTATTATAAAAAATGCACTGAGACACGTTTCAAGACCACGGGAGACTTGATTTTTCAAATATTTATTTTAGTCAAATTATTCTTTTGCTTAATAAATGTACTCGAAAGAAATCCAGTATATTCTTGGTGATTGCGGGCAATATGAAGAAATCAGCAATTTTTTATTTCTTTTGATAATTGATATTCTGTTTTTATTTTTATTGATATTAACCCTTATTAATTTTAATATTTACGCAAATAATTTCAATATTTTGGCACAATTTAATACATTCAATAGTTATGAATCATTAAAGACTTTTTAATGCATTATTGAAATTTAATATAGCTTCCATCTGTATATTTTTAAGCTAACAAAATAAACTAATTTATTCAATATTAGTTTATACTTAATTTATTCAATAATTATTTAATTAAAAAATGATTTAGCAGTAAAAAAATTACATATTTTATGGCCGTTCTCTTCATAAAAAGCCACTCAGTTTAAGAACTCCCTTTTCATTTCCTATGAGGTATTTGTATAAAGCTAAAAAAAAAACATAAATATGTTACTTTGTTGAATAATTTTCTGACAATTTGAGATAAACACTGCACTCATTCATTTTTACTAAACATGCTTACTTGATCTTTAGAGTTTAATAATGTGTGTAGAGTTCTTTCAGTTGAATTAATGTTTATTTTCTTTTTGCAGATAACCAACCTAGATGAGGCATCGGAAGCTTCTAAGCTTTTCTCCAAATGTTGTGACCAAATGTTTGTGAATTGTGCTTTTCAAAAACCATAATTTAACATAATGACTCAGTGTAGACTCAATTGTTTTAGAGACCTCTCGACAAAGTGATATTTAGTGTCCACAGACCCGTTTTACATGGATTTACCAAAAACAAGTGGAAGTTTTATTTTTTTCTATTTTTTTTGCTTAAGTGTATGTTTTGAATGTAAGAATAATGGCATCGGCCGAATTCCTAGAAGAAGCATTAAACACAAATGTTGATGAGTCAGCGGTCAACGCCATAGTTGGCTCTCTCGAAACACAATTGGTCACGTCATCTTCAGGCCAAATCATCAATAATCAAAATAATTTAAACAAAGTACTGTCAAATGGAAATCTCAATATGCAGAATCAGGTAGCCACTAATGTCATGAATTCTCAGATCAATTCGGAAGCCAACAAGATGGTAACTTCCAACAGTTACAACTCCAATTCTCCGCAAATCATCACGTCTAATGTTCCTATCGGCCAGATACAGGGGAGAGTGCAAGGCTTTGTAGGGCAAATGCCTAATTCCAGCCAGGGGAATCTGACCCTCGTCCAGAACATTAAAGGACAAGACCAAGTCAAGCTCAGCTATCCGCAGACCTCACAACCCAACAGCGGACAGGCCACTGTACTTAGTAACCGAGTCATCTATCCCGCTCAGTCTTTGCCCAATCGAACAATAGCTCTGGCGCCATTTACTCAGAATGTTCTGCAGGCTGGCGCCCCTGGTAGCATTGTGACGCAAACCATGGGTAAACCTTTGCAGATCAATTCGCCCTTTGTCATTAAGCAGGGCACCAACATGAATCAAGTTGGAATTAAACCTGGTTTAGTCACAGTTCCTATGACGAATACAACAATGGGTGGGACAATACCAGTGGAAATAGTCAATAAAAATATGGGCCCCAATATTGTTACAACGCAGGCTATCGTAGGTGGTAATCCACATGGTACATTGCCTGCTAATGTCCAAATTGTCAACATGAGACCGGGTACACCTGTCGGAGGTCAAAAGAGTGTGGCTGCCGTGTCTCCTAGAGTGGTTATAGGCCCTCCGCAAGTGTTAGGCGGTGGTGCTAGGCCCTCAGGCCCTGGAATTACTCTGCAGACTCTGCAAGGCTTGCAGCCCGGGCAGCAGGGACACCTGCTGCTCAAGACTGAAAATGGTCAGTTCCAACTGCTAAGAGTGGGCCCACCTGGCCCAGGAGCCGCTACTGGACAGGCTATCCGACTTACTACTGTCAACGCTCAGGCTAATAACTCTCCTATGACAGTTATGAGTGGAACCACTCTGCCTAACTCTCAATCATTACAGCAAAGTTCTGTGAATGCCCCTATGCAACAGCAGACGATGCAAACTACTCTTATGTCGGGGACACCGATTCAGCAACAAGTTCGAGTACAACAGGGAACAGTACTCAATCAAAGGACCTCTGTAGATAATTTGAAGGAAAAATGCCGAAAATTTCTATCCAATCTACTAGATCTTTCTAGTAAAGAGCCCAAGACTGTAGAGAGAAATGTTAGAATTCTCATACAGGAATTAATCGACGCTCGTGTGGAACCAGATGCTTTTTGTCAGAGGTTGGAGAAACTTCTTGATGCGAGCCCACAACCTTGCTTGATAGGTTTTCTTAAAAAGACTCTTCCAATACTGAGACAATCTTTAGTTAACAAAGAACTCGTTATAGATGGCATCCATCCGCCCCCCTTGAATGTTGTATATTCTACAGTAACCACGTCTTCATCTCCCACTGTGCAAAATGTTCAAACTTCAATTAGTCAAACTACTGTTTCGTCAGGGACTCTGCCTCCGCTTCAGACTCCCATTAGAACCATCACACAGCAACAAAGTATGTCCATGCCAGCTCCAGCGCCTGTTGTCAGTAAACCTCCAACACCCCTCAGACAGATTACTAAAGCCCAGACGCAGAATGCGTCTAAAACTTTTATTAAAGTTTCATCCAATGTGCCTTCTTCCCCCGGTCCCTCGAGTATTAACAAACAAATTTTAAAAGATAAAGAAAAGAAGTCATTATCTGCACCTTCATTTTCTCAATCTAGTTTCTCAGATATAGACAAAATGGCAGGAGATGATGACATCAATGATGTCGCCGCTATGGGAGGTGTAAATTTAGCTGAAGAATCTCAAAAAATATTGAGATCTACAGAAATGATAGGAACTCAAATAAGATCGTGTAAAGACGAATATTTAGCTTCAATGGGTCCGTTACAAGCCCGTTTAAAACAAATAGCCGCCAAACACGGCTTAGATGAACCTAGTTTCGATGTATCTGCCTTAATGTCTCACGCGCTTCAAGAGAGATTAAAAAATTTAATTGAAAAACTCGCCTGTATAGCGGAACACAGACTGGATATTATCAAATTGATTCCAAATTACGAAGTGACCCAGGATGTGAAAGGTCAACTTAAATTCTTAGAGGAATTAGATAGGGTGGAGAGAAGAAGACGCGAGGAATACGAGAGAGAAATATTATTGAGAGCTGCCAAGTCACGCTCAAAAACTGAAGATCCAGAGCAGGCGAAGCTCAAAGAGAAAGCTAAAGAAATGCAGAGAGCTGAAATGGAAGAGATGAGACAAAGAGAAGCCAATTTAACAGCCCTTCAAGCCATCGGACCCAGAAAGAAACCTAGAATTGGCATGAACCAGAATGATAGTCTCGGTTCCATGGATTCTAATATGATGGACATATCTATGGGAAGTAAAAATGGTGTGGGAAGAACGGCTGCTCCTCTGAGAGCCAGAATGAAGAGGGTTAACTACAGAGATCTACTATTTCTATTAGAACAAGAAAGAGACACAGTCAGAAGTCAGTTGCTGTACAAATGCTATTTGAAATAGTCTTAGTAAAAAAAAAGAAAATTTAATGTATAAAACAATTCACATGGAAGAAACACTCCAAAGACTCATTTTGCTACAAGGTGTTTTTATTGTTATTAAGTGGAAAAGTTAAATAAGTGAAGATTGTATAGTTGGGTCATTGTTTTTAGTTTTATTCAATGTTCCATCAAATGATTGTTTTATAATTTTTACACAACTGTAAAGTTTTTTTTAGATTTTGACCAAAATGTTAGTTAATCAAAATGAATATATGTATATTTAGTTTTAAGTGTAATATTGTTAAAGGAAATCTGTTAGTCTTAACAGAGACACTACTGTGACATTTGAGGTGAACGAAACATATTTTTTTTATCACAAACCATTTTGAATTTTTCGAATTGTTACCAGGCACCATTTGTTTCTCTCAAAATCACCATTGACAAATCAAATAATCGAAGGTTTATAGTTTTCTTTTGCGAAAATCGTCGATTTATTGCAAAATGTATTTGCAATCCAAAATTACATTTATTCATAGTAGATATCGTATGAATCTGTTTTTTATTATAACATTTATGAATCGTAATTTAATGTGGAATTTAATGTGTGTTCAGGATTTGGGATTCTGAATATTATCATGCGGAATGATAACTTCAGTAGTAACATATTGATTTTTTTTAAATTTATTTGAAATTCTAAAATTTACACGTTTGTCCACATTTTAAATCCAACTGGATATTAATACTGCCGTCATAAGCAAAAACGCAGCTAACGGGAAAAAATTTAACTAAGTATGAGGCAATATTCCATATCAAATTCTGAACCATAATCCATAAAATACAGAAAACCGTTTATTTCAACACCAAAATCGACACAATGTCTTTTTTAATTTTACAAAATACTAGGTTTTTCTAAGTAAAAAAACAATAAAATGTGATTCATAAGCAAAAAGACAGCAGGTGCCTATGCGTTTGCTGCGTTTTTGCTTATGAATCACATTTTACTGCTTTTTTGTTGATGAATCATGACATTTTTAAGCCGCAATGAAAAACATAAAAGTGCAGTTTTCTCAAAACTTAACTTTTGCCATTAGCTGAATTTTTGCTTATGAGGGCAGAATATTCCTATAAAGAATTCAATAATTTATTGACAGTTTGGAGCAAAATATGTTGACTCTATTTTTTGGCTGTCGAAATTTCCATCAAGTATTTTGATCTTAGATTGGACCGATATGGAATTGAGAAGATGCTTTTGATAGTCCAAGAAAGACGTTCCAATGCTGAATTGATAGCCAATCTCAGGATCAGGATCTTGAAACAGCACGCATCTAAGAAAGTATGTTTTATTAACAATCATGATATTTTGGTTTGTGATATTAATGCTCTCTCATAATTAAAAATTATGGTGATTCTTTTTCATGACTTGGTTGAAGAAGATAAACAAAAAGAGAAATGTAAATAAGTGAATTAGCTCGTATTGTAAAAATCATAGACTATGACAGGTATTACGGCCTGTGTTAATGGTGTCTCGGGTCAGTCTTAATTGAATTTATTTATTGCTATATTGGCAGTTTGGCTCAAATATATCATAGATCAAATTGCTATGATTTGTGGTACAGTCTCAATCTTAAACTATCATAATAGCTATTTGATGTCATTTATTTGAATTGAATTTTTAACATGGTGTTAAAATGCACTATAAACTGATCTAGGTTATGGTTTTGATATGGAAGATCAGTATTTATTTGAATTGAATTTTTAACATGGTGTTAAAATGCACTATAAACTGATCTAGGTTATCGTTTTGATATGGAAGATTAGTATTTTAAATACGTTTTAGTTCACTTGTTGAGGATGGAATTTGCATAAAGCTTTTAATTTTCAATTATTTGATTTGGTTCTAAATAAAATGGTGCCTGTCAATTATTTATTTCGAAGCAAATTAAACATATTAATAAAAATTTGCAATAATAGTAATACTGTTACTTGTAAATGGATTGTTATTATTTTTTTATTATTTTGAGGTACAAAAATATTTGCAACTCTTGTGTATTCATAAATATAGTATAATCCGACTTAAAAAAAGAGCTCTATTTTATAACAATATAAGTTTAATTTATAGAAATTTTATGTAGAAGGTATGAATAATTTATATATTTTTCCAATCAATAATAATCACATTTAGAATTTTAAATATGTGTATTCAATCTTCATAATGTAATTTTTTTTTTAAATCAACTTCTCTATTTTCTGCGAGAGGTATATATATTGCATTACATTGACACAGATTTATTTCAAAGAAATTTTCTGTTGTCAACATATTTTAATATACAGTAGTCCCTTCATTTACATAGGTACTTGTTCCAGGGAAACCGCACATATTTAGCCATTAAATGCTATATAAAATATGGGATACATACACAAATACCATCACACCATTTCCCTGTCGGAGTAGGCGGAGAGAATCTCTTCACACATCCTTTTCCGCTTTGTGGCCTAGTTGGTAAGATGACTGTTTCCCAACCCGGAGGTTGCCACTCACATTTGCACTATACATCTGTTTTGTTAGTTTCTTCATCCATTCATTCTATATTGCTGGATGAATCTTCTGTTGTTACTGGTGTTGCTCTTACAGATGTAGCTGTTTCAATTGTTAATGTTGATGGTTTCAACAATGTCTAGTTTGCTGCTTGGGTGTTCTTTTTCATCCCTCTAGTTCTAAATAGAATAAACTGCATTGGTGTAAATGGTAGCGAAACATGAAACAAATAATACAGTGTTGCCAGTAACTAAAAATATAAATATCAAATTATTGCTTAATAGATGCCACTAAAATGCATTTAAAATATCAAACAGAATAAATCACACTAAAGTAAATTTGCATATGTGAAGAATGCGTAAATGGAGAGATCACTGTATAATATAAAAGGAAAAATTTCATATGTTGCTTCTATGTTTAAAGAATGTCGATTTATACATACACCAGCGTAGGATAATTATATTTAAATATCACAAATTTTGGATTTTTATGGTGGGGATTTTCCAGTGTGTTGAAACACCTTTTTCTGTATGAAACACCTTGGTTATTATTTTGAACTTTTCAACAACATATTTCCATACACCTCACGCAAATATTTGGCATTATGCCAGCATTACTATGTTAAGCTTTTCATACATGTATCAAATTTTCGTAAATATTTTCAATCAGATGTTGAAATTTGAGTATTTAGATTTTTTTTTCTTTTACCTTCTATGTATTTTTATTATTTAACATTTTATGTAATAAATATATGTAACGAATATTACTACGCAACAAATTCTTACAAACACCTAGCCTTATTATCTTATACTGTAGTTCAATAGAAGACAAATGAATACACAAGGGTTATTGAGTTACAAGATTCTTTTAATTAAAAATATCAATTAAAATTCCTTTTGAAATACACATCTTGCACCTATTTTTAGTTTTTACTAAACTTTGCGTATTTTTCTTATGAAGTCTAAAGAGTTACTTAAATTTAAGGCAATCCTCGGAACATAATTTTGTAATTCAAATATATTTGTATGTATCGATATGACTAAATTTAATTAGTTCTCTTATTTACTTATTCGGGCTGTTTTTTTTTTGTTGATGGTTCAGGTTATTTAGAAATATTCGTCAGTTTTAATTTGTTATATAGCTTAACATTTTTAATAAACAAATTGTATGCATAATAAGAATGCCTTACTATGAAATTTAATCAAAAAAATTATATAAGAAGTTAAATGATTTTGAAATATTTAAATTCTATAGTAATTGAGAGGTTGTACTAAAAATTGCAATTTTTTCCTAAATTAATATTATTGTTTTATTGCTGTGTTACTAAAACATATATTTTTTCACTAATTGAAAATATTTAAATTGAAAACCGTATTAGATGTTGGTGCCGTTATTCTAATAGTTTGCGTTTTGATTTTGCATTCTGGTGTCCTGGGTTAGATTCCCAGCTGTTTTTTTTTCTCAAATAGATTTTCAATTAAATTTACCGTTGTTTTAGTATAATATAGTGCCTGACATTAATTGAAAGACCACTCTTAACGCATTCAGTGCTGATAAAGCTTATAAGCGTTCATAAGAACTTTTTGCTGGGTGTTCAAAATGCTGAATTCTATTCCAAATTCCTTTTGATTGATTCGTATACAAGTGAGCTCGGAGTGACTTAACGGTTTTGACAGTGTTCGTAAGGGTGTATGACAATGACTTATACCTGCTCTCACCGTTTTACTATTTTTTTTAAATAATTTTCAATCCAATTTTTTTAGCTCTGCTGTGATTTAAGAAATTATTCAGCAGTCAATGTGTTAAAGTGGCAAAACTCTTCGGATGATATATTCAGCGTTGAAGATTCAAAATCTTAATATTTTACCTTTTATTAATCAGAATTTGGGTCTTAAGTCTTCTGGTCTACAAAAGACTAATGTAACTACTAGAATTAGGCAGCACAGCCGTAGCCGGAACCCGCAGTGAATCTGTTAAATCTTCAAATAGTAATGCAGTATTATAGAATTGCGAGCGTGTCTTGAACATTCTTACCAAGAACTAGATGAAATTGTACATTTTGAAGCTATCCTAATTAGAGCATATAATTTTTCTATATTATTTATATTACAACATTTAATTAGTTTTATACAATGTTTATGTCAAATAACAATTAATTTATAGGTAACATTTGTAAGGCCTTACAGAGGGTTGCCCGATTATTATGAGTACATTTTAATAATTTTTTTTTTATGAATGCGATCATTTTTTTTTATATAAAATTCACATATTAAAAGTATGCCAAGGAAAATTAGTTCAAAATATTGGTTGGAGCTAGTCAGGTAAAGCAAACTCACAAAATTATTTTATTGCAGTCAAATGGACAATAGTGGTAAAATTCTTCAAATATTTATATATACGAGGCATATCCAGAAACTAAGTGTACTGAATTTTTGTAGGTTACAATTTTTTTTATTTAAACAAAAAAATTACGTGGTTACCATAGTACACATGTAAGCTATTTTTCGACATAGTCGCCATTCCTCTCAATGCAGGTGGTGAAGCGGGGTATCAACTTTTTGATGCCTTCCTCGAAGTAGTTTCCTGCCAATCCCTCCGTCCACTTCTCCACCTCCTCCTTTAGCTCCTCGTCGGTTGAAAACCTTTTTCCACCCATGTACAGCTTCAGGGAGGTAAAGAGATAGTAATCTGAAGGTGCTAGGTCAGGGGAATGCGCGGGATGGTTCAGGACATCCCATTTAAACGAGGCGAGCAGTTCCTTCGTGGCGTTGGCCGCGTGTGGTCTGGCATTGTCATGCAGCAGGCAGACTCCCTTTGTCAGCATGCCTCTCCTCTTGTTCTGAATCGCCCTCCGCAATTTTTTTAGGGTCTCACAGTATCTTCCAGAGTTGATGGTCTCCCCTTGAGGCATATATTCAATTAAAATTATGCCTTGACAGTCCCAAAACACAGATGCCATGATTTTCTTGGCTGAAATTGTGGTTTTGAACTTTTTGGCGGAGGGTGAAGAGGTGTGACGCCACTGTTGAGAGTGCCTTTTGGTTTCAGACGTGTAGTGTGCAACCCAAGTTTCATCTCCAGTAACGATGGAGCGGAGAAATTCATCTCCATGGAGTTTGTAGCGCCTCAAAAACTCTTGCCTTTTTACAAAATTTCGCACTTGGCGGGAGATTGGGTTGACATTTTTCACAAAACGTGTTGTCGCGTCGACACTTCTCAACGTACTGACCTCGAACCGGTCTCGTTGCGGAGGGGAAGGGTCAGGCTACACGGAAGTGTAGCCAACATGTCGAAAATAAAATCCATCCGGTCGTGAGAGCCTCAGTACACTTACTTTCTGGATACGCCTCGTATATATGTTTAGTTGAATAGTGTCATTTATTTATCAACTTAAAAAATGCAACTGCCGACACAAATTTTATTTAAAATTGTAACTGGTCTAAACATTGAATGAAACACGATGATCCATTTGTATACTCATTCAATCAAATATGACCGTTGCGTAAAGGATTTTTAAGAAAGAGATAATTATTTTTGATTACACTAATGTGTTAAATAGAAAATTTCTGTTTTTGTATTATATTTTGGCAACCCTCAATATCTTGAAAGATATACTAATTTTTTTTTAATAAAATTAAACATTTAAATGTTTTCCAATACTAAGTCAAAACTGATTGAATCGACAAGAAAAATAGAAAATATTCTTTATTTTACTAATGGTGATTATCTTTTGTTGTGTAATTAATTTTTAATGTTTTATTCAACAAAATGTATAAAACAACAATTGTATTTTCATCACTATAGAATCATATGTTGCCTGAACCATCAATACGATCTTTTTAACAATGTAGTCAAATTTGCAGCAGTGTACTGTATACAATGGAAATGTAATACTAGGTTGAAACAAAATTTTGCAGCAGTGTACTGTATACAATGGAAATGTAATACTAGGTTGAAACAAAATTTTGTTCAGATTATTAATGTCACGTATTGAAAATCGAAAATAATATGTGGCTCGGTCAATTAAATATGTTCTTTATTCCCCGATAACTTTCTGTCATTGTTTAGGTAGTTTTATTTCATCAGTGAAGAATTTTTTTCAGATGTTCGTTCAACAATACGTTAAACTGGTTTTTTGATACCTTCCAAAACTCGTGCAACTGTCTAGATACTTAACTATTCTAAAATATTGTGTAAACAAATCGGGCTCAGCTGCTGTATCCCCGTCAAAAATCTATCAATATTCATTTTAATAAGTGATATTTTTCTCCTTTCAAAATATGACCCAAATAGGTAAATAGTTACCTGGAAGAGCAATATCTGACAAATATAGCGGATGCCACATAACATCCTGCAACATTTTTTGTCGAGTGGCACCCATCAACCTTGGGCCTTGCTGTCTTCCAAAGAAAAATCTCCAAGGTGGAACCTCTTTCGACACTTTCTTGTCACCCTATATAAATTGTTCTCTTGATTTTCGAATTACATGTCAAAAATTAAGTTTCTGACTGTCTATTCTTGATTTCAAACAGCATAGATTTAATTGATCATTCTGAAATAATGTGATATGGTATTTAATTTGTAGGCTCGAAATCAAGTTAGTCATCAACACAAACTGATAATGCCATCTATTGGAAATATCCGAATGAATTGTCCTTGCCTATTTTCATATTTTTTGTATTTATTTAATAAACTACCCTGACAATTTCGGTCACCTGTAGGAGACTCGGGGACAAAAATTATATTTAAACTTTGATCCATATATATGTACCATATAGTGATCATAGGGATGAGAAATGATTTTTTTTTGTTTTTCCTTTTACTCAGAAAAAACTAAATTAAAATAATGTTTGTTGTTTGTTTCTTATACAAAAATTATAAATTTTAGCTTACATTGTATCGAAACGCTGCAAATGTGACTTCATTGGTTTGATAAAATTTATTATAAAATGAATTTGTAAATTTTCGTTAATTTGTTATTTTTGTTTTTTTTTTCGCTAAAGGAAGTGCTGAAAATGGATAAAAAATTTAATAATTTATTTTTGCCAAAAAATAAATAACCATCTCAAAATTTTTCTTGTTTTATTTATGCATTGAAGCACCATTCGAGATCATTGTTTATTTTTATTTTTTTGTTTTGGTACATTTTTGTTTTTTATAGAAAAAATAATATTTCGAACACGATAACTTATTATTTATCACTTTAAATATGAAATAAGTTATATTGTTGGTTAATTTTTAGTACGAGTTAACAATGGTTTCATAAAATGAGGAAATTCAACATTCTTAAATTCTAAATGAAAGTGAGTTAACAGAAAAATGGAATAAAATTTATTTAACGTATTTCTTTGGTTTTTTTTTTCTTTTCTTACCTACCTATAATTATCAGCAAACAATTCTATTCCAGCTATGTTTTATCAGAAACAAGCATGCCAAAATCATCTACATCCCCCTCTGCCGTCTGGTCATCCTGGGCTAAAGAGTTGAGTCATGTGACTCCTGACTACATCTGGATTTAATGGAGGTCTGGATTTAGGAAGAGTTACGAGTGATATCAAACAGTGTGTAGCATTATGAAACAAACTCAATAGAGCACTAAAACATATTCTTTAACTAGGCAATATTAAAATTTGTCAAGATGATAGATAGTCTACAAAAAAGTATTTTAGTAGCAACTTTGATGTATGAGAATGAAACGTGGATGTGGAAAAAGACTGATATGATCTCAATAAATTCTGTTGAAATGTGTGCACTTAGACGAAGACATGGGGGGACAATCTAAGGCAGAATACGGAATGAATTGATTAGGGTTGAATGTGAACGTAAGGCTTATGTTTTGAGTAAGATGTAGAGCTTTCTGAGATGGTTTGGGCATGTGGAACAAATGATTGTAGAAAGACACAAAACAAATATATAGTACAAATGAATGGCGTTTTGGTAAAGAGGTACATGTCATCAATTACTTGTCAGTTTGAAGTTTTGCAACACTTGTATTCCTGAAATACAGAGCTCAGGTAAACTTTGAATTAAAGTTTACCTTGAAAATTTATCTGAGGTCTCTATTTCAGGAATACAAGTGTTGCAAAACTTCAAACTGACATCTGAGTAATTGATGACATATACCTCTTTACCAAAAGGCCATTCAAATGTTAGTGAGAGGAAGACCGAGCTAAGTATGGTTGGATCAAGTGTATGATGTTTTGAAAGGATATACCAAATCAGAAAAAAAGTTGTATGAGAAGGTATATGGATGTAGAAGGGGTGAAAGATGAATGGTGCAATAGAAAAGTTTGCCGCTCTATACTTATTCCAATGGGGAAACAGCGTGATGGCATGTATGTTATGGATTTATTTACTTACACATTGAAAGAAGCTCGACTGTTAAGGGATGGTGTATACCTGAAGAAAATTATTTTGAGATATTTGTGGGCATACGGCTGATATGTCATAATCGGTTAGTAGGTCAATAGAGGGGATGGGGTTAGTGTTTTCACGTCTGGCATACCATGTCTTCATTCTTTAGGCCAATAAGATAACTTCCGTAGTCTTGTTAAGATGTCTGTCTTCCAACCTAGGGTGGTGGGTTTGATTCTCTGTTTTTTTTTTAAATAAGAGTAGTTCAGTCTGCCTTTCACTTAAGGCTTGTTTAACATCTTTGATGGGTTGGAAGAGTTTGTCACATGATAATAATGCCAGAATGGACTGTATGCAAGGAAAGTGTGATTCAATACAGACATACCATAAAAACATCACAACCTGGCATAACACGTCCTCCCTTGTTAATATAGCTTGTGTCTCATTTTGTTTACTAAAGTGAAAAAAATAGTGTGACATCTGTTATTACAAATCTAAATTATTATTGACAATTATATGCTATTTAGGTGACATCTGTTTTTAGATTTTATATTTTTTTTCACTAGACAAAACTCAGTGCGATCCAGAGACTTGGGAATTTTTTATTATAATAGTAAAAAGGTGAAAGTAGGTATCATTCATTGTCATATACCCTTACAAACTCTATCAGTACTGTCAAGCCCCTCTGGGCCTATTTGATTTTTTATCCTTAAGAAATTTGAAATAGAACAGTGATGAACATTTTGAGCACCCAGTAAAAATTGATATGAAAGCCTATAGGAGTTTCAGTACTGAAAACCTTAAAAGTATCAATCTGCTCCATGCAGCTGCCGATAGAAGTGTTTTCAGGGGGATTGGATATAGTACATAAACAAGAAAAATTGATTGAAGGTAAAGAACATGAATGATTGTGAAATGAGAAAACAACATAAAATTGACATTTATTGTTTTAAAATATAATGTAAAATAATTAAGATCTTAAATGATTTATTAAAATCAGTATCACTTCCAATTTGTCTGATTAATACTTTCTTATGTAATAAAATACAAATTATCCTTTGGTTAGCACAACTCTTTGGATTAGAGAGAACCCATACACCATTTTCAAATATCACTGTTGAATTTTTCAGCTAAATTGTTTTATTACACTGCCTTTGAATTTCTTAATCCCAGAACTTTGCATCTTCAACATTATTGTAGACAATCCACCTTTTATGTCACCATTCATTAAAAAAAATAGTTTGTTTTCAGTGAATCGTTAACGGAGACTTGATATATTTAGATATTTTCAGTATTTTAGCAATCTCTCGTATTGTAGAACGCTGGTTATTTTCAACCTATGCCTTAGTTTGGTCGTAGTCAGTGGTAATGGGTTTTCCAGTGTGAGTGAAATTACTTTCTAGACAACCATATAATTGAACAAAATCTGTAGCGATGACATAGTATTAAGTTGTCGTCTGGTTGAAATATACTTTATTTTAATATTAGAAACAACACTATGCAAGGCTAATTAATTTAGGAACCACATGATAAGTAACGATATTCTTTGTAAAAGATAAGTGATTTTGATAATGTTGAATGGGTATCAACAAATATTAATAAAAACACATATAAATGCACATGTTTCAAGGTACAGTGGCGTAATTACACATAATATAAGGCATTCTCAGATACCAATACATACTTTTAGTCTAACATGACTTTACAATGATACCAAATTATATTTTCATTTGTGTATATGGAAAAAGATTTAGAAGTCATGGAAAAAAAGGACTTTATGTTAAAATTGTGAATTGTAGGCGATTGATCAACAATCCATTGAACTGAGGGAAGGTGAACAAAGTGACACAATACACTCATCAGGAATTAATTAACAAAGCTTAGGGGCAGTTATACTGGAGAGATGCATCCAAAATATAAAAATTGAGAGAAATAAAATAAAGTTTTACTGTGTAAAGAATGAGAGCAGAATGGTAAACTGAGATAAATATATTGTAATACTTTGTATGATAGATAAATAACCTCGTGTCATTTTTATCAATCATTTGGACTTGTGGGCCCTTTATGCTTGTTATCAGGGACGGCTCGTCTTTAAGGGCAACCGGGGCACTGCCCCACACACATTTCTCCTAATAAAAAAATAATAATTAGCTGAAATGTTTTTGAAACGTTTTTTTATTATTGGTATAATTGCAATTATTCTTAGTTTTTCGGAATATTATTTGCACGTAATGATATATAAATATTTGAATAAAAACTATATTAACTTATTACTGGTAAGTAGGTGTGAAATACAATATATACGCGCACAAAGTACAAAATACGATGCATGCATACAACTAAACGAGTTGCGGCGGGGCAGTCTTGTATCTGCCGTGGTCACGCGGTCGCTAGCTTCAGTTAAGCTGTCGCTATGACGTGAGATCTGATCGTGTTTGGTTAGTCAGTGGAGGTAAAGAGAAAAGTTCCGTATTACCGTATACAGAAGGCCGCTTTTCCTTTGCTGTGTAAAGGTCTGTTTGGGGCAGGAGCACGCCTGCCACGCGCTTTAATGAGTGACGTTTATTTGTTTGTTTTTCATGTTCATGTATTATATTAATAAAAACGATTTCCATTTGATTTTGTGAAAAATTCATATTTTTATAATAAGAGTTTTGTTTATTTAATTTTTATACGTTAATAAAAAATATTTTCATTTGATTTTGTAAAAAATACATGTTTTTTTATAATGATAGTTTTGTTAATGTTTATATTTAAATAAAAATTATTTTTGTTTAATTTCGCAATAAAAATTTTGATAATTCTTAGTATTTTCTTGGTTCGACCTCACTGTACTAAAAATATATACAGTTCATTTTTTTTGGAAAAAAAAAATTGGGGGGAACTTCAGTCTCATCATGCCGCACCTGTTTTTATAGTCACGAGCTGCCCCTGCTTGTTATAGAGTTTTTCTGAGATGCCAGAACAGAAGGCTTGGTAGACTAAATGGGTGTTTTTATAAGTTAACATTTTTCTTTCGCTCTTCAGAGATGCTCCTTAGAATGACTGCAGTCTCTAAATAGTGTAAAATTTATTGTAATGTCTTCACAAAACATCAGACATTTTATCTACCGCATATGCGATAAGTTGAGAATATAAGAAATGAAATGAAAATCCAAACGTAAATTAAGATCTTATGTTTTTAACATTAAATAAGCTGAAAATGATACCATACTGGAATAAAAAATAGCCAGAAAAATAATATTGACTAAAAAACCAGGAATCGTCAACTTTTCCCTTGGTAAATTTTAACACTTAACATAATTGGAATTTACGAAATTTAATACATGACATTCACTTACTTACAAGTCTTGTAATTATATTTTATCTTTTTTTTTAAATTTAACTTGTTTACATACTTTCCTTGTTTCCTTCTAATAAGATATATAATGAGTCTGCACAGGATCAAGAGGATTATGGTGGCATTGCACCTTCAATGTAACTGGCCTAGACAAAGAAGAAAAGAAAAACAAACTACATAGAAATCTCTGTCTATCTTTTAAAATAGCTATGAATTATAAGTTATTTGACGGAGTTTATACAACTATACGTAATTCTCGTTTTTCGATTTCTCGGTTTTACGTTTTTTTTCCTTAAAATTACAAACTGATTATTGCTCGAAATTTTAAGGAATGACGAATACAATCTGCTAAAAACCGACAGTGCAGAACATGGAAACAAAAATCTGTTTGAAATGGAAAAGTACGATGAAATAAAGAAAGCTGCAACTCTTATTCATTCCTACCCACTAAGAAGTTTAAAAAGGCATTTCAAAATATTAAAAAATTGAATTGAATTTTTTAAATCTCAAAATAATTTTACTAAACATCTTCTATAATCTAATGTGAATTTATATTTTGTAAACAAAAACAAACAGATGACTTGCAAGAAAATTAGTTTTGAAACTTTTGTCGAGAAAATGTCAATTTCTCGCACATCCAGTAAGGCTATGTGAAGAGTACTGTACATTCAAATGAAGGCACTTATATAAGCATTTTTGTTACTTGCAACCTTTTTTATGTTTAAATTTTCCTTTAATTTATTTGTATGATATTTTTATTAAATTTAGTCGATTCTGATTTTTGTAAGTTTAAATTATAACTTTATTTCTCACTTTACGAAGTAGGGTTAGTAATGAATTATTAACACATAAATGTGAGAAATTGCTGTATTCTTTGGTTTCCTTATGCAAATTACACCACTGACTGAAACAACATCGTACTATCTATGATTTTATCCTTTCTAAACTAGTATGACTAGGTATGTTGCAAAATACTTGTAGCATTTCATCATTTGTCTTTTATTCAGACTTGGAAAATTTCTTATTTTAATATGTTTATATCTTAATGTTATTGTTTTATTAAAGAACACATTTTTATAAAAATAATATCATCAAAAATACAACAAAAAATCAACATTTCATTTACATTAAAGCCTGCTAGACATTTTTTACAATTTATTATGAACTTCATACATTAGACACTAGAAAATTTACTAGAAATGATACAATGTTCCCATAAATTGATTACTATCATATTAAATGGCCTTCATCATACACTATAAGATTGTTCAAGTCAGAAAAAAAGAGGAAATATCTTTAAACGTCATAAGTGATATTCAAATTGTGGCAGGGGTTTAGGATATCGATACATTTAAGCTGCAAAGAAATCTTTCAAAAACCTATAATATGTCAAACATCCATCCAATGATTCGAGTGGATATAAATCAGAATTAATGGAACATAATGTTTGGAGTTTGAACCAATCAAGTGCCCGTATTTTCGAAAGTTTTCATTTGAGGTTAAGCTATATTAAAAAATATGTGATATTAGAGCGAGCTCTAACATATTTAACAATTGGCTGACAATATTTGTCATCCAAATAAATAAGTTTACGATACAAGAAAAAAACTTAATTTTTTCAAATATATTCGAGGTAGAAGTAAATTTTTTTAAGTTCTGTTATTTGTGTAACTTATTGGATTGAAAAAAATTATATTTTAATATTAATTTTACTTTGAGTAGTAACATGTATTATATTACACTTTCGTTATATACAGTATAACCCGGTGTACTTATTGCCATGTGGCAAATTTCATCCAACAAACCACAAAGTTGTTAGAGAGGCCTTTAGCAAAAACTAGATTTTTTTTTAAAATCTGGGTTCCAATGGGAACCAACTTACAACTCACGGGTTGGAAGAGAGGTGTTTCACTAACTAGACCATGAAAGGCCTAACTCTCATAAAATGTTATAGATATATCACAGTTTTAAAATGTTGTAGATATATCACAGTTTTAAAATTTGACATACTAATTTTTTTGACATATATTGTGTTCTTACAAATCTCGACTGTTTTTTTCAATAATTTTTTTTTCATACTGTTTTATATGTGCTATAAATAAAAAAATGGGATTTGAGTGATTCCAGCAAAATCACTCAACTGCTACAATCACTCAAGTGTGGATCTTCAATCATTTGCAAGTCAAAGATAATTTAATATTTGCAATATTGCTAGCTCGAAATATTAAAAAAAAAGATATTTTTTTTTTAGTTACAACTTTTGGCAGTATCGCCAGGATATTGAAATCACAATATTTTTTTTATGTAATGTAATTTTAATATCAATTTAAATTTAGAAACTAAATTTGACTGAGATTTTTTATCAATAAAAGAGTTTATAATTTATAGTAACTACCACTAAGGTCCAAAAGTTTCCAATCTGAACAAGTAGAGCGTGTATGGATAAATACCACGTCGGCTATTAGAGCATATATGGACCATGACACATGATCAGGTGATATTACAGTTAAAATTTGATCCTCAGTATGATCCCTCAATAGTAAAGTCAACTAGAGCAGATAGAACATAGTATGATCCCTCAGTAGTAAGTCAACTAGAGCAGATAGAAGATAGTATGATCCCTCAGTAGTAAGTCAACTAGAGCAGATCCTAATAGTATGATCCCTCAGTAGTAAGTCAACTAGAGTAGATCCTGATAGTATGATCCGTCAGTAGTAAGTCAACTAGGGCAGATAGAAGAAGTATTGCGTTGTTATATTCTGAAATGTTAAAAATTAAATATCACGCGGTTATCTTAAAGTGTATTTCAAAAGAAGGGAAAAGATGCTGCCTTCTCTTTGAGTGACAGCATAGTATCTGTCCAAACACACTCTTAACTTGTTCATGCCGGAAACATTTGGACCTAAGTGGTATTCTAATAAAGCTCAAAATATGTGTTTTTTTATTTGTTTATCAACAATAACCAGAATTCCATGAGAGGTAACAACTTTTTCCATCTTGATTATATACATAACTTTAACATTTTTCAAAAAAATAAAATGTAAAAAATGTCTTGTCAAATTAAATATTGCTTAAACAAGGTCTGCGTCAATCTTGGCTCCCATCCTCTTGAGAGCGATGATTGCTGCCACCGCTTTGGCCCATCTCTTCTTGATGACGTACCTCTTCAGCTTAGCCTTGGTCACCACCAGTTCCGTACCCATTGCAGACTCTATTAACCACTTGTGGGTGAGTGCACCTTTGGCAGTTAATCTTTGCCTAAAACAATAACAGTTTTTAAAGGATAAAAAAATCTGTCAAATCAAATTAATACATTATTCTCTCTTGATTTATTAATGTGTTTATTCCTGTCCCATTCTTATTTCCACTTGTTCTTTCTTTTTTTAAGTGCAGTTATATTTGAAAATATTAATTTAAAATACAGTAGAGCGCTGATTATCCAGATCTTAATTATCCGTGAGTTGAATTGATCATAGTCCTCCGTAGTACAATTTTTTTTAGTAATCCTGAAAAATACTTTTTTCAGATTTTTAACGAAAAATTACAAAGCATACATGAAAATATGTGGATACGGGGCTTCTCAATGTAATTGCCTCAGTATAATATTGACAATTAGCAGTTGTATCTATCAAACATTGAGAAAGCTTGTTTGTGTACTCGTCTGGCATAACAGAATTTATCTAGCATTTCAACTTTTAAAATGTTTAACTCAACAAATACTTAATTTGTATTAACAATGTTTTCCAATTATCTGGGTTTAAGTGTCCACTAATTACCACGGATAATTGGCGCTCTTCTATAATATCTGTATTTATTAAGAAAAAATATGATAATGATTAATAAAATGTCATTTTTACTAGAAAACTCAGTGTAAAAATGTGTAGAAGTGAAAAATTATAATTTCTAGAAATTTTTAAATTAAAAAACCCAACTGATTGGTATTTTCAACAGAGCTGTTTAAGTTAATTTGAAATAATTATACTGTTAGTTACTTTTAAATAGGTTACTCTTAATCAAAATTTCTAGAAGTCTAAATTTATTACTTTTAGAAATTTTTATTAAGCACAATATATATATATATATATAGAATCACACCTCATTTCCTCCTTCGTACGACAAGACTTATATGTCCTATTCCAGGTCAGTAAACCATCAAGTGACGAGTGTTGTATGATGACATTCTGCATTAGTTGCACTGAAGGATCTTAACAAATGCTCATTGACAATATGTTGCATTATCTGATCTGCAGTACCACACTTAGGTTCTTCATGAAATGCCCATTTATGCATATGTGTATTGTCATCTCCTTTATATATACAGTTTACTCTCACCCATAGCTTTCTGTGACACTAAATTCATCACTCAAAACAATTCATCACATATACCAATTTTTTTCCAATAAGTTTACTTCCAAATTATTCATTTAGGTCCACGGTTGATGCCATTTCATCTTTGAATTATATTGAGATGTTTCTATAGGTTATTTCCAGTATTGTTATATAACGCGACAAAAGTAGTGAAATTTGTCAGTTTTACTTAGTAACTAGAGTAGCATTCTACTTTAGATTGAAAAGTAGCTATAACAGTGTTACTTTTTTTTTAAAATACTTAGTAGGTGTGAGCTGTTGTCCACACATTAAAGACACTAGAAGGTGAGTAGAAAAAGCTCAAGTAACTCCATAAACTTAATTCTTTCAGTCTATACTGACAATGTAAGTGAGGAGTGACAGATTTGCTAATCTACAACTGCAGGATTGAAATACAGATCATTGACCATAAAAAAAAAAGAAGTCTGATAGATATTTCTTTGAATAACCCACCATTCACCAGATATAGGTGGGACACATTAATGAAGATGTTTTATAAAAATGTATCTAATAAATGCAAAACTTTAAAAAAAAACTTAAATATACTTGCAATTGAACATAAATTATAGCAGACATGCCAGAAATATTTTTAAAATAGTTATTTTCTTATTATAAAAATAAATATTTTGATTTAATTTATCAATTGATAAAAAACTTATATGATGGAGTAATCAATATTTGCCTCTGATGTTGGCAACGCGGGTCATTTGTTGCACCCTCACTAAACTCAAGGTTGAAAGTATCGTGAAGTCCCGTGATCAAAAAAATCTTTATCTCTTAAACAGTTTGATAAATGTTTTTGTGTATCTTTTAACACCATTGTGTTAAATAAATATCATAAATATATATTAATTGATCAATTAATGTGGAGTTTACTTTATTGAACTCCATACTATCAATACTGGTTCATTTCTGTGATTTTCAGGTTTTTTTTTGTGTATGATATATTGTAGATATTTCAGATCCTCAGCCGGGGCCATCATCAGGACAAGTTTTTTGCCATAAACACATCCCAATGATTGCATCAGCAGAGAAGCTGAAATGTCGACAACTACAACAAACCGCGAAAACTACATCAATATGCAATTCAATAATCAACTCACTGTGAAAGTCTAAACATATATCTCCATAATATTAATTTGAGCAATTTTACTAATTTAAACATTTTTTTTTTAAAGAATAGATATGTTATAACCGAAGTCATATGAATCCTTATACCCCCGAATACGGCCAAAAAAAATGCCTGTGTCGGTCGAGGGGAGCAGTACAGCGCGGGGTTCGAACTGACGACGTTCCGCACAGAAGTCCAGTGCGTTACCGCGCGGCTATGCACTGTTTTTTAAGTATTTTTAACAATTAACAGCAGTTAAAAAATATATTATGCGCATTTGGGGATTTTCAAAATTTGTATAGCACTCTTCACAGACTTGTTAGTTCCATATTGCGATCATAGACTTCCAAAAACCGTCTTGTATGGGGAAGTGGTGGGCAAGCGAAGAGTTAGGGGGCAGAGGAAGCGCTATAAGGACAGTCTGCAAGAGCCGCTTACTTTATGCGGGGCGCCTGAGGACTGGGAGCAGGTGGTTCAGGATCGTGGAGGTTAGAAAACATCTCAACTGCTAGTCGTGTGAGAAACAGTCAGCGCGCTTCGAACATGCGTCAGCATGGCCAGGTGGCTCAGCAGGGTCCACATGTCTGATATTTGCGGGAGGGAGTGCGCATCTAGGATCAGGATGTTTTCTCACAGAAGATCACATGATCGACATGGAAGAACGGTTCAAGATTGACGTTCAAGATCCTCGACTACGAGGCCCAGCAACGATGACGATTGCACTCTTCGTGGCAATAAAGTTGCCGGCCTCTGTTCTAAAGTATTATAGAATTACAGTATTATTTTTTTAGTAGCATAAAGTGATACATATGTTATATGTTTTTTTAACATTACATTATTTACTTAAACATAACGAAGTGATTACTAAATAGTCTAATTGGAACAGAAATTAGTCTAATGTGCCTACATAAATTGTGGATTTGAACTATATGAGAGATATCTGAACAAAATCTCCATGCAATAAAAAAACTACAATATATGAATGGATTATTATGTTTTAAATTTGTTTCACGATTACCAAACATAGTAATAAGGATGATTTATACCGCCTCATTTAAGGAGCAAACTCTTCCCATGGCCGCTCTTTGTGAACAAAATAGTACTATAACATTAAAAGGAATCAAACCTACTTATATATCATATGTGTAGAGAAAAAAAAAAACAAAAATTCAAAAACAATTTGTAGATAGGAAAGTAGCAGCTGCAGCCATTAGACTAGTTATGTCTTTCTTCTTTCTGTCATCTCCTGTCGAAGGTTGGGGATCATCATAGCAATTTTTACTTTGGAAACTGCATCTCTGAACAAGGACCTTTTCTGCACCGCACATAAAGATTTTTAAATCAAATAATTATTCTTCTGCAAGGTCTGTGTCTGCCTTCGGTAAATATATGATGAGCTCAAACAATAAATCCTAAAAATAGTTAATATGGCATAAATTATTCCTAATGATCCGAATGTTTCTTTTTTCCCTCTTTCTTGGCTAATTACATGAGAAATTATACCGAATCCTGGTAAAATAAGAATATAAACTTCGGGGTGATCTTTCATGATATGGTCATTCATCTTTGCTTTTGCATAAAATATCATCCAATTCAGCTCAAGAGAAAGGCAATTTTTTTGTGTAAGGAATGATTCCAATAGTAAAAAGTTTCCAAATTTAAAAAATTGTAGATTTGACACTTCATGTTTCTGTAGATTCTGCGACTTAACAAAAGTAAGACCTTCCACTTATTGTTTGCTCCATGATTGTAATATATATTTTATAATACTGCAAATATTTAGATGAGTAGGTAATGTCCAGAGAATACAGGAAACACTGGTTTCTAAAATGATCCTTGCTGGATACCCAAGAGATACAAGTCGGGAGGGCTGGAACTGTTGCAAATCCAAGATTGAAGGATAGTTCCTGAGGACAGAGACATATGACGGGAAAAGATTCTGGAGTGGAAGTTCAATATGGGCTGTAAAAATATTGATTAAGAAGTATTATTCTTTTAAAGCTTCACAGTTTAGACCAGGAAAAAGTTTATCAAAATTATTTAAATTGTGCTTTAATTTTTTTTTAGTATTGTGTAATTAGATGATAGTCTATAGCACATATTTGTGAGAAATTGTTAATTATATGAAATGTTGCAAGTTCTGATTTTAATAATACTTCATAAACAAAAACCATGTTTGTTAAAAAAGTAAAGATAGTGTTTATACTATTTTCTTGATTAAAGATTCGTGTGTACAGTATTCATACTTTTTTATAATTTTGTTGTCTTAGAAAATTAACTGCTGAATAATTTATTTTAAAATCACTGTGGTGCTAAAAAATTGCCTGTACTTAAAATTCTTTGAAAATAGTAAAAAAATAGGAGCAGACATAATTCATTGTTATATACCCTTACAAGCCCTATAAGTACCGTTAGGCCATTCGGGGTTAACTTGTTTTTAATAACATGCAAATAAAATTCCAAATAGAATGGTAATGAGCATTTTTTGTACCCAGTAAAAGTTTATATGAATGACTATATGCATTTTCAGCACTCAATATGTTTATAAACTATTTACGATGGATTCTAAATGTGGTGATAAACCAAAGAAAATAAAGAAGGCTAACAGTTTGCGAGAAAAGATTAATCTATTGTAATAAAACTTAAGGAACAAGAAATACCCATGTTGGCAGCAAGCTAGGCAAACCTTGCAAAACAGGTAGGTACAAACCTCGCAAAACAGGTAGGTACAAACCTCGCAAAACAGGTAGGTACAAACCTCGCAAAACAAGTGTAGGAAGGTACATGTTTTTCGACAGCCTAAATGTATTTGCAAACTCAATCTTTGAGTTCTGTCTAAGTTCTGATCCTTAACCAGACATAAGAGAATATTATTGCTGCATTGTAAAGTTTTTTAAAATTTAAATTAAAGATTGTTTTTATAAAATATAAAACGAGGAGAAAATAAAACAAACAGTTACAATAAAACATTTATATTATTATAGTTGCATAATTTATAAACATTATAATAAATTATCTACATATTTTATAAATATAAATACGTAACATCTTATTTAAAATCACATAATTATTTCCTAGGCACTTGAAAGAGAAAAATAAAATATTTTCAGCCATATTATTTTCCCATGGGTAAATATAGTATTTTATTTTCCACTGTCTATTGGAATATTCTTTTTTTAAATATATAGCAAATATGATTTTACATATGTGGAAGTTATTAATAAACTCATGGCCAATTAAATCTTAAATGTGTTTTATTTTCTGTTGTTTGGTCCACACAATGTGAAAGTCAGTGTTGTTAAAGCTATTTTAAAAATGTTGCACTATTATAGCTATTTTCCAATCTAAAGTAGCGTAGTACTGAGTAGCTGTTATGTGTGTTTATTAATTTACGTCATGCTGTTTTTAAATTGTGATTGTTTTAATTGAGGTTAGATTCCCATTTGACTGAATTTGGATGAGAACCAATCTCTTAAATATGTTTTTGATAAATGTGTGGAGGAGATTATGGCATGGGCTATTTATTTCTTTGAATTGATGCAGTACGCCATGGGTTGACTTGTGTAGTACATAATAGTTAGTAGGTCTCGCAACTTATCAAGTTTATGAGAATTTTTTATAAAGAAATGAAATAATAGTAAAAAAATTAATAAAAAACATCAACCATTTTTTCATGTTCATATATTCTCACTAAGATACAGACAAAAGCCTAGTTTACTCGGCTCATAAAAAAATGACAGGCTAAAAACTCAAATCCATATAATTTGAGCGTTCACTTGAAATTGTTTGTTTTTAAATGTCTTGTTTTTTTTCTTATGTTTACATATTATAAATACTTGTTATGTATAATAAATAAATTTCAGCATTGCTACATTCCACCTATCATTCTGTTAGATTATCTGATATCAGATCAATCAATTGCTACGGTCAACTTAGATTTAGTTTGTAGGTGATTTTTTATCAAATATTTATGAAAATGAATTTCAAATGGTTCAAATGGAACTAGACCGCAACCTGACAATTTTATTTGATATATTCTTAAAAATATACAATATATATGAGTTGTTGCCATCCTTAAGGCATGTTTAAAAGTCAGTTTATGGTCGACCTCAAGCAAACATAAGACTGACTGGTCAAATGGGATTCCAGACTAAGTCTTAAAATCTATAGTGAACTTGTGCACAGAAGCTGGCCAACATGCGGAAAGCATTTTAATTTATTTAAAGACAAAGTAATACATGATCAATGATCATAACTTATAACTATAATATATTTCATGTCATATTCATAGCTTCACGAGCAGTTTAGAAGTGAATCAGATAAGTAGAGTGAAGAGTCAGTGATACATCATGCACTTGTCAGTAATAGGTTCATAAGATTGGTAGACTATGAATTGAGAAGAATAAGGTGATCTGGTCTTAACAGATTCTGCACAAACCAAAAAACAATTATATATCGCTATTCTGTAGCACATGTTACCCCAACAGTGCTAGAATTTATGTTTAGCAGCATTGAGTGCCAGATGACAATCAATTCAGATGATAAAATGCCTACAATAAAACTTGTCTAAGACAAATCAAACTCAGAATGGCAGCCAGGGTGCTGACAAAAATCAAAATTGCATACATAAAAGCACTGTTGAAGAAACTAATTGTTTCCGGTAAGTGTGAATTGTACTGTATTACACTTTCGTTGAAAACACATCAATTTGGTGGGTTTATTGCTATTTTGCAATCTCTTTTAACCAACTATAAACATACTAATTCAAAATGTGTCCCCTCCATAGAGCAAGTCACACAGTGATATGATTACCACATGTATCATTGCATAGATAATGATACTAGTTACTACAGAAAACCGATTCAAAACAGGGTTCTCAAAAAAGTGAGTAAAATATATTTCATATTTATACAGCACCATTTAGAGAGCAAACTCTTCTCAAAGGTGCTCCTATGAGGAGAGTTTCCTGACTCAAACCCACTATTATTAAACAAATCACGTCTGGCAGCTATATCAGTGTAATACAATCATATATTCCACTTTCATTGTATACAGTACAGCCTTGTGGAATTATTACCATGTGAAAATATCTTTTAATCAACCAGAAAGATATTTAAGTGGAAACCAGACTGAAATCTTTTTTTAAAAAACAGGGTTCCAACGAAACGGTATTATCAATTAGGCCACAGAGGTCATCAAAGAGATATTGCTGTAGTATCAAATAAAGTACTTTTTTCAAATATAATTTAAACACCTTTCGTTAGGTATGCATTTAGATAAGTGTGTCCGAAATCCGATGCAGTAGCATAAAACGACACATTATAATTTACACTTCACTCAAATGGATATATTCCTTTAATTTAGAATTAAGCATGTTCTAACAAATATGATGTGTATTTTTTAATCAAGTGCAATTTACTCGATATAAATATTCGATACAAGATCACTTTTTGTCTATGCCTTGAATGGTTCAATTTTTATGTAAAGTGTTCCTATTGAGAATGCACACATACTAACATTAGTGCAGGTGTACACAAATTTTGCATTGGCACACTTAACATAGGTTGTCGATCTTCAGACTTACTGTCTTGACGATGTTAATCGATAAGATAATTATTAAGAATTGATTATATTGTAATAAAATTATACAATTACAGAAATGTATTGTGTGGTAATGGAAATTATTAATATTTTTATTTTAAAATTAGCCTTAAATTATACAAGACTTCAAAATTATCATGTTCATTAATGGCACATTAATTTAAAGAGAGCAACTCTAATAGTCAATGTATAACCGTTTAACAAATTATCTAAAAGCCTATTCAGACTATAAACTGAAATATCCTTCAATTCCGTATTTATTGCTTAATTAGATTTTTAACATCCTATGAATTTGAAGGAAGTAGACATAATAATTTTTGCAAGTTAAAAAATTCAAAACTTGCTGTAAATTGAACTTGGGATGACAGAATCTTTGATATGTTCACTGCCTACCAAACAGTAATGAAATATTTTTTTAGCTGTATTGCTGCGATATAAGTAATGAAAATTTAAAATATTTACCATTTGCTAAAAAAAACACCTATTCGACGTCACATGAAAAACCACTATAGTTCGGAAATTCTAGGATGAGTCCTGTGACAGCTCACAAATTTACCCCAATACAACCTTGTAACGATGTTCAGTAATTTTAATTATTTTATCAACTTTAATATTATATAAGCTTCAATTCTAATAAATAGCAAGTTATTTAGGTAAATACATTACATAAGGTTGTATTGGGGCAAATTTGTGAGCTGTCACAGGACTCATCCTAGAATTTCCGAACTATAATGTTTAAAAGTTTCCGGCCTGAACAAGTTAGTGTATATGCACAGATAGATATCACACCGGCCATACCAATCACATTATTAGGTGATGTTACAGTTGAAATTTGATATCTCTCCCCTCAGTAGTATGTCAACTAGAGATGATAGAAGGCATGTTGTTTCATTATATTCTGAAATACACACTCTAAATTATTCAGGCTGGAAACATTTGGAGCTTAGTGGTGTAAGTTACTGTAGCTCCCCACGCTATATAGTGTGGGTAGCCTTAGTGTAAGCCTTTCCCCATATGATATCGCATGATTAGCAGTGAACGTGAAAATACTCTTCTATATAGTTATTTTCTCTACCAAGGATGGTTGTAATGCATATAAAATGCACACACAACGACTGGCAGACTTTCACGCTGTATCTGCGGCAGCACATAGACCATGTACCATATGGTCAGCAGTTATCCCAGATATGCTGTTCCTGGGAGAGGCTGGGAAAAGCGGTAAAATGATTTTCTAACTTGTCCTGCGTCATTTGAAGTATTTACCATACAGGAAAAGAAGTTATTAATCATAGTTGCCCCGCTTAACATATCACTTCAAAATTATGGTCATGTCTCGAGAAAAATCTTTATTTTAAGAAAGTCAAACTAAATATGCTCTAATTAAGTATATCAGATTGTTGTATCTCAAAAAACACTTACAATACTGAATTTATAAGAAAAGTAGGTAGAAAATATGTGTATAATTCAAATAATAAAAGTTTATAGTCTGAACAGAATTTAACAGTCTCATTTTAAATAAAGCTCTGAATACTTTTAAACAAAGTTTTTTTAATGTATTATCTAAGATGATACAAACCAATTTTCATTCTTCAAACAAATAAATTAATTATAATAATCAAACAGGGCTGTGTTTAAAGATATAAAAGATAATTTTCTCTGATATTAAGTTTTTTAAATATTCTCTATTCAAATCATGCTACACGTGGAGACAAACTGTGGAACTTCCAGTGCTGTTAGCACAATTTACAATATTATGTGAAAGTAGTATTGTACTATTTTTTTACTTAGCTGCAAAGTAGCATTCTACTTTAGACTAAGAAATATCATAGTTTTAACAGCATTGAAAACTTTTATAATAGAATGTTATATGAGCTAATCTATTCTGGAACAAAACTATGTTTGTTTCAGATAATATCATGAAATATAACCTATGACATAATGGTTAATGTGTTAGCTAAACTATCTTGTTGATTCTAAACCTAATCTGGTTCCAGACTGGTTTTACTTAGAATTTCCTTTCATCTGAATGTATGTATTTTAACATATAAGCTACCTTATATAAATTATTAAGTGATACAAAATAACCATATAAATCTGCCGAAAAAACCTGCAGCAGATTAGGTCAATTTAATTGTTTTGAAATCGCTTAGGTAGGATTTTTTACTTGAGTTGACCATGAGCATTTCAGAGAAGCGCAGGGCTTGCATACATTTTTTTCTGATACTGTGTCAGTTCGTTAGGTTGCCTGTGTGTATAATATTTTTACTATTGATTGATCATTGTGATGGTTGGCCAAGCAAAATCAGTTGCTTAATAATTGTCAAGCAGGAATTTGGCCTTAAGTCAGAATCTGAAATGTCAAGTCTGTACGTATTTTAAATGTACAAAATAATCAATAAATGCCACAGACATTCATTCATGTACTATATATGATGGATTGAGCTTCTTCGCACTCAAAGGACATCTGATGATGATAACAATGATACAAAGACTTTATGAAGGAATCATCAGCCGCTTTACATGGATTCCAAAAGTGCTCTTGAAGTGATATTCTTCACAAAATAGCGCTATATAATTAATTTACTCTCTTCAAACGAGATCGAATTGGTAAAATGCTATTGTGTTCACAATGGAAGTTCCTGATCACCAAATGTAGGACATATTTTCAATGCAATATTAATATCTAAATATTACAAAATAAATATAATATGTGTAGAAAAAATATCTTTCATTTATCTTATACACAATCTATAATGCCCTTAACCAAGTTTAAATATATAATCAAGTCATTTAGAGTTCCAAATGTTGAAAATACAAAATAAAATTCTGAGTTACCAATGTATATGGATTGAGGGCCTAAAGATTTATTGGAAAATGTCGAGAAAAGGAAATATACGAGGCATTTTTTTCTCAAGAAAAGTCTGTTTTGAAATTTAAAAAAAAAACAAGAAAGATAAAAGTGTTTACATTATTTTTTCACAGTCACTATTGAATTGCACACATTTTTTCATATTATTTCATCAGTTTCCTTCCAGCCCTATACTCCTGATTTCGAATCAATCAACCTCTATGCTCTCTGGTTCGACTGTTACGGACATTCATTCGCCCTTCTCTAAATAAATGGCCCCACTATCTAATCTAACCTTACTTTCTATTATAACATTTGCATCATAAACCTCACATAGTTGCTTGTGACTTTTTTCGGACTGTGATCTGGTTTTTGAAAAACTGGATCACAGTCCGAACCTCAGTTGGCGGGATTGTTTATTGTTGCACTCATACGAATCTGACTGCTGCAAAATGGCCGATAATTCTATCCAGTTTTAAAGATTCTAGTTTGAAGTTTATTTCAAAGTTTGACCACTCTAATCTAGAACGAAACAAATGTTGACAAATCCAAATAAAAATTGGCAGTAAAAATAAATATCAAATGAAGGATTTTGTAAATTTAAAAAAAGGTTATAAATATGAGATAAAATTCACTTCTGGACATTTTTTTTAAATATATTATAAACTGAGCTACCAACCATTGGAACCAAATAACCTAATAAAATTTAAAACTTAGTTTAAGATAATGTATTGTGGATGGTTTAAATTTAAGTTTAAAACATGGTTTTAAAATATCATATATTAATCGTCTAAGCATAAATAAATTTACGTGATGATGAGAGTGTGATAAAATTGCACTAGTAACTATTTACTATGTCATTTATGAATGTCATATCAAAAAACCTTACATGTTTTAAGTATTATCCTTTCATGCGTGCAATATTAATGAGCATTATGTAATTTTCATTTTCTTTCTTTTCCATTTCAGTTTAGGTTAAAAAAAATGAAATTATGACAAAATTGTATAATTCTTTATATATGTGTTGCAATTTGACTTTTTTCCCCCCTTTTCTGATCAATTTTCCCTCCTTGAAGTAAAGCACCTGGGGCAGATGGTCTGATATAGACCTGTCAGCAGGTGGTTAGAACACACCCTATGATGGTGACCAGCCTCATTGAGACAATAATAAAACTTATGCATTCAATACATGTTTTGTTTAATAATATAGTGTCAAAGGACAATATAAAAGTTATTTCTTTGAAATATTAAATGTTTTTTTGAGTTTCAGACAAAAATCAGACAAATATTAACAATAATAAAAAAAATGTTTTAAAGAGTAAACTCTCCTGAACGGCATCCAAATACGTATAAAAAGCAACTTTAATTTTAACAGGAATCAAACACATGTTTATAGAGAAGAAAATATGTTGTAATAGGAAGATAGTGGCTACAGCCATTAGGTCACATCAGCATATGTATATAAGCATATGGTAAAATAAGAAAGACTTGATAAGACTTCCATTTATTATTGGAGGATAATGTACCAAGTGTTTTAACACACTGACTGCTAAATAATTTCTTTTAAAATCATAATGGTGCCAAAAAAATTTGCTAATATTTGAAATTCTTAAAAAATAGTAAAAGGCCAAAGCGGGTATAATTTATTGTTATAAACCCTTACAAATCCTATCAGTACTGTTAAGCCACTGCGAGCTTATTTGTTTTTGAATACTACTAAAGAAATTAGAAATTAAATGGCGATAGATGTTTTTGACCACCCAGCAAAAGTTTATATGAAAGCCAATGGCCATTTTAGCACCAAGTGTGTCAACTATTTTTCAAACTGTGTTCCAGTTAAATAATCAATATCCAAAATATGTATTTATCTTCAAGTATGATAATTATAAGTTAAAAATGTTTTTTAATGCATCAAAATATCACATGCATGAAAGGATTAATGGTAATAACATTGAATCTTATAAATATGAGTAATATCTATCATTTATATCCGTTTGAGGCCAAAGCATCCTGTTTTTTCTTCACACCGGAACTGACAGACGATTGCTTGCGGAAGAATGTATTAATTGTGTTCATAGACTTGGAGGCTACTTTCTCAGCTTCGGACCATTCCATGGAAATAGACTTGTGTCTCCCTTGATGATAATTGCTGGGCGTTGCTTGCGTTTCATCCCATTGATCCAACAAATGTAGAAGAAGATCTTTAGTGTTGTTTGCATTATTTTTGACATTACCGCTATCATCTGTTTTCTTATAGAAGTGTTTCACTTTGCCGTTTGCTGTGGTATTAGAACTTTCTTCATTCGGTTTCGGATTAACGAAACCGTCTATTTTTTCTCGGCGCTTGTTGAATTCTAAACCAAACATCGACTTCTTCTTTTCTACCGGTGACAGTGGAACATCCCGGCTGGCATGGGTTATTTTAAATTTCTTTCTACTCCACGGTAGATTATTAAACATGCCATTGTCATTTTCTTCAACACTTGTGCTATTTGTCATTTGTTTTGTTGAAGATGATTTGAATCCGTTCATATTTAAGCTTTGACTTTGGCTAGAGGAACTATTGACTGTTTTGGTAGATGTTGACTTATTTATACCATTCCTATTTAGACATTTGTCTGAGCTTTGTTTCATGGTACTTGTATCTTTCTTAATCACTGTTGAACCATTGTCTCCAGAAGATATTGTGGATACAGAATTTTTGACAATAGACGAGTAAGAATTTGTCTTCCCTGGACCAGAATTTGATACATTTGTTTTGATGGAATTTGTAGTTACATGACCATTTTTAAGTTTTTCTGTAACATTAGTTACCTCGTGACTTGTCGCATTATCAGTACTATTGCTACCTAAATCTGTATTCATCGTTGAGAGCATATACAAACGGTCTGACAGCTTTTTAATTTCTTCGGCTAAATTAACCCTTAAGCTAATGTCAGCTTTCTTGTTAACAAAACAAGAACTATCTGACGCTCTTCTTTCGAGACTATGCAAATTGTTTGGATATGAATTATCATCATTACGATATAATATCTCATCTGTTTCAATGACCGAGTCCGGAGAGCTGTTGATAGAGCCACACGGTGAAGGAGAGCATCCTCCCATAGATTGTTGAGATGATGTTCGTTCCAGTCCGTTGCAGTTATTTAACGAAATGCAAGGTGTTATTTCATGCGTGGCTATATCAAACAAGTACGGCGAATTAGGATGCTCACTCCACCTCTCAACAAACAGTCTCAGATTGTCTTTGGTAACGTCGAGTTCTTCTTGTTGCTGAGATTTTGGCGGTTCAATGATGATACCTTTGACAATAGACGGTTCTTTCTTCTTTTCCAAAGGTGGTCTCTTCCTCAGCCACTTGTGGGCGATGCACTGCTGTGCCGTCATTCTGGCCCTGAATCATAAAGACAAAGACCCATTTTTTAAATCTTGTTTGTTGTCTCGGATCTACTGTGTTACTGCTAAGAACTACATAAAAGCAAAACATAATAACATTTAATGAGCTTTTTATAATACTAAGGCAATTAACAATATGTAGCGACTAAGAATGGGAATAGGTAATATAAAAGCCAGTTAAATGCAAAATTTATATTGCTTTTGCAATGCATGGATAACAAATGGAAGGCTGTATTAGAAACAAGAATAAGTATTTTGAAAATACGCAGATAAAGGTTTGAAATATATTCAAAAACTTTAATGACTTCTAAAACGTTTTGTTTTTGATCACTTACAATTAATTGATCTAATTTTTATTCCTTTTGTACTATTTAACTTGCATATTAAAATGTATGGGATGGTAAAAGTAAGGAAATAAAAAATATAAATACAATATGTACAAACAGCAAAGGAAGGGGAATAACAGAATATAACAATAACATAAAATAAGCTTTCTAACACAGCTGGTTGTTTGATAATCGATTCTTCTTTATATTCCTAACACAGTTTTAATACCAGTGACCAGTGGTATTTGACGATTGATAAATGAAGTCTTTTGTATCGTATAGAATTTTTATTATATAATCTGGCGGTCTTATTGCCATAAGAAAATTTATTTGATGAATATAGATTATAACATATAAAAATAAAGACAACTGCACTTAACAGGTTTTCTTGTTGTGAATATTTATAATGTATGTTTACATTTGGACATAGAACTGTAAAAACAAATAATGGGCCTTTGTCATTATGGACAGGTTAGAAGATTTAGTTACATTTGATGTTTTATTTTATTTATTTTAGTTATAGATTTATTATCACAAACACAATGAAAATTTATCACATAAATAAGAAGAACTATTGTTAAATAATCAAACGATCAAACGGATACCGGTATTAAGTTTTGGAGCGCATTCAACAGTTAATATTATTCATATAAAGTTAGAGTACTCGGAGAGAAAAACTTGAGGCCCAGTTTTGATTCTTCTTCTAATTCGCAGAATTCTGCCACTTAGGCGTTCCACGATTCAAGTTCTCCTCAGTGCAAGACACCGGACTCCTCAGACAAGTGAGAAGTCTTCAATATTGGTAAATAAAATTGTCAGATTTGGCCCATTTTTTATTAAGTCACATGACTTGAAGCAGTGTATATTAGATACCATTTAATATGTTGAAAGGCCTTGATGGAATTGCGTATAATTATGATTTAAAAAACTTTACGAATGAATTTCAATTATATTAATACAAATGTAAAATGTTATTAGTTTGTGAAATAAAAAAAAAGCAGAAGCAAATATTTTCTATGAAAGCTGAACGGCATAAAAAAATATTAGTTTTTAGTTGGGTACTTAAACTTGAATAGGTTTTAGGACAGTAATTTTTAAAATAAAATAGGTATCAAGGAAAACTAATATAATATAAATTATATACTATGTTTTGTTTTTAAATTTTTTTTTCATGATATGTAGAATCTTGGAACAAACTGTACTATACCAGGTCTGTAAATATGAAACCAGAATTTGCTCATAGATGGCTCTAGTTGTCAATGTAGTGACTGTCAAACCGCGTCATTGGCGCCTTTTTCTTGTGTTTATATTAGTCAAAGACTTTTAACTCACAACAATACAAGTTTAATACAACTACATATGTTTTCATAGCGTTGAACGTGTCTGTTTTTGTGCCTGAAAACTACGATTTGCGGACAGCATTGATTTTCTGTTACCATTTGAAGAAAACTGCTTACAGAATCGCTTTGAATGCTCGTCGAAGCTTGCGGTGAGCATGCTCTTGGTAAATCACAGTGCTTTGAGTGGTTTAAAAAATTCAAAAGTGAGAAACGAAGAACGTGGAAGACCACCGAGAACGTTTGAAGGCGCCGAATTGCAAGCATTGTTGGATGAGGATGATGCTCAAACGCAACAAGGACTCACGGATCAAATAAATGTGACACGAGAAGCCGTCTCCATACGTTTGAAAGCCATGAGAAAGATCCAGAAGGTGGGAAAATGGGTTCCACATGAACTGAATGAAAGACAACAGGAAAACCGAAAAACCACTTGCGAAATGCTGCTCAATTAATTTATAAATTAAAGTAATTATAGGCTGATATAGGGTACTCATTAATATTGCCTAATTAGTTCGCTTCTAAAAAGTCTACACTGGCTAAATGTCGCAAACGGATTGATTTCAAACTTTGTCTTTTTGTATTCAAATCCCTCAATGGTATGTATCTATTGTATCTTTCGAATCATCCCTCAGACCATTGTGTCTGAGGGATGTTCTATGTTGATTTCTTCTTCATCTAATATATTGGTTATTCCGAATCAATCCAATAGGGCAGGGTATTATGATACAGCTTTTGCATTACTGCTATTCGTGGCATAGTAAGTCTTCTAGTGTCATAGATATGGGTTGTGTATGCAGTTTAAGGAAACCCTTAAAGACAACCCCTTTTGGGAGGTATTATCAAAATTTATGAGTGGGTTTGAATGCTAAGTTCATCTCATCTTTGAGGAAAATTTGCTCTATAAACAGCGCTATATAAATTATCCTTTTATCATTATTATGATAGATAGAGGAGGTACGGAAACAAAGTTTCATTATAGGATCCAAAGTTTTTTTATCATGAATTAATAACTTTGTTAATAATTACTTGGTCATTTATACATTTTTGGAAGACGAACCAGAGTGCTACCAAATATCGTACTCCAGCAGCTCACATCAAAATATGTATTAACCGGTTCACTGCCACGAGCGCGTTGATGCGCTCTCCGATTCAGTGCTCGCCAGGCCGGCCATATAAAATGAATGCGTAAACGCGCTCTCCTTTGAGCTTGTCGCAAGCCAATATGAAATCCAATTGTAATAATTTATAAATTATAACGCATAGGGACATCTATTGGGATGGTCAAGAAATACTTAAATATTACAATTTACCGATATTATCAAAGTTACAGTCATCTTTCTAAAAGCTTTCACTGACAGTCAATACGTGTCTCTGATACAGGGTTACGGACTACACTTTTTTTGCATCGTAATTGCGATGATTTATAATGACTTAGTTTGTAGTTTTGTTCAATGGTTGATTTTTAACTTTTGTGCGTTATTTTTGTTAATTTTTCAAAGTATTTATTTACAAAGTGTGTTTTCATGTATTCTTTGGTTATTGGCGGTAGTTTTGCGGCATAATACGACGTTTATATAGACTTTTTACGGTTTTATTTTATAGTTTATTTACCTTTTGTGCTTTATTATACATTATACAGATAATTTGTGGATTTTAGTTTACAAAGTATATTATATTCCACTATTTTTATAAGTAAACGTGTTTTCTGTGTCAAGTTGTGACAACCCTGACATTTTGTGAATATTTAAACTATGTTTTTCTGAGTGAACGGCAGCTCAAACGCCCCACGGTGTATATATTTAGTAAGTTTTCATAATATCCTTTATATCTGTATACAAAAAATATAAATTTTTTAGGTTTTATTTTTGTTGAAAAAATCACGGCCTGCTGGGTACGGCCATACTAATAACTTCCGGTACTTAAAGGGTTAAGATACGAGGTAACCGAGAAAGGTGGACTTCAAAACAAATTGGGGCTGACCATAACACAAATAGAGAAACAGAGAGATAGTTATCTTGAGTCATTACTCTTAAAGCATGTGTAAGTGTTTGTTGATAGTAATGAATACGAGTACTTGGTGTATATTAATACAAATTATCTTGTAGATGGATTAAAGTTTAATATGTATTTTGGTACTTTATAGGTTTCATGGTAGTAAATTATAGGTTTCATGGTAGTAAGTTCCTAAACTGCACCTTATTACGAATTGAGGATATTAGATGGATTTTGGGTTTTTCATTTTAATAAAATATACAACATAAACATTTTAGGAGGCAAGCAGAAAGTAAAAAAATAATCATATAACATTTATAAAATAACCATAGTACGCAATAGATTTATTGAATGATAATATAAATGATCCATTAAAGTTTAGTTCAATATTATACCAATAATCATTTATTTTTTGCACAAGAAAAAAATTATTAATTATTTTGCACTCTTACAGAAAACAATTAATCCAAGAGAGCTTTTTCAATTTATGGTAGGCAATAACTGTTTATATAGATGAAAAACTGTTTACGTCCTATATAACAGGAATCAAACTTGTAAAGTAAGAATGCAAAGCAAGCACAGTATTTGTATTGCATTGTTATACAGTACCAACTATATGAAAAGAAGACAGAGATTTTTATACAGTTAATGGCGCTCGAGAAATATATAAATGAAAATGTTCAAATATATCTGTCAGCTCTTGGTATGACAGCAAAGAAGCTATTATTGAAATTTTCAAGTTATCAGATGCAAGCATTACGAAATCCCTTTAATCAAAATACAACAAAGCGACGAATTTTCTGAAGTAAATTTTTTGTATAAATTTTTTTAAACTTCAGATCAAATTCAAGCGTGTTAAAATACAAATTTACCATGAAACTAGTTGGGAATGTGAACGTAATACTCACTGTTTGTCCTTGACTAGAAGTTGCTTGATAAAGTCTTTGGCATCGTCTGAGATTTCATTGAACGCTTCATCTTCAAAATCATATTTTGCAATTGTGACGTTGGCCATTGTTTCAACGTCTGTCTCTCCCATGAATGGTGATAGGCCAGATAAGCTGGAAAATAAAAATAAAATAAAGAAAATAAATTTAATTGATACATCGCAGATCTTATCCTGAAACGAAGCAGGGTATTGAAAGAGTGGGTTTAAACCAGATGTAGTATAGATTTCTGCGACTAGAAAGGATGAGCAAGTAAATCTGTGTGTCAGCAGACAGCAAGCTTAAGTTTTAGGTAAATCCCATGTTAAAAATAACCTTGTATTTTTTTCAGTGAATTTTACTATGTAGGGTAGATATAGGTTTGGTCAGTGTTATTGCATTGAGTGGAATCATGGACCCTCAAAGTTGATTGTATGAACCGACTGGAAGCATTCGAAATGTGGATGCACCGGAGAATGCTACGGATACCCTGGACGGATATAGTCAGCAACACAAGGGTTCTTCAAAGAGCCAAAGTTGATAGAGAGTTGCTGACTAATATTAAAATCCGAAAGGTATCCTATTTGCGTCATGTACTTAGAGGAGCAAAGTACAAATGACTGCACCTGATTATCCAAGATAAAATAGAGGGTCAAAGAGGTGTTGGCAGGAGGCAAATCTCCTGGCTCCGCAATATACATGATTGGACTGGTATAAGGAGCGTTGGGATCTTTTTCGGGCTGCCAGGGACAAAGATGCCTGCTCTCAGGTGATATTCAACGTTGGGGGGACCTGACATGATACTGGGAAGAAAAATAAGAAGGGTAGGTATGGCCAAACATGGCCTAGACGGGCCATGTTCTGTTTGACAGAAACTGTTGCGGGCCACACACAAAAAAATACTACAGTTTAGTGAAACAGTATTATAAATCAACATACCACTTAATTATAATATATATATAATTCTATAAATCAATTACAATTACTTCAAAAACCTTTGTTTGTACATATAACGATTTCCACTCATGTTTGCATTGTAATGTTTATTTATTTAGTCTGTCTAGTAAAAAAAAATATTATTTGTAAATATTCTAATGTAGAATTCCATAAACTTAAAGCCGAAACCTTCGACAAAATATTGGAGAACTTACAGCACGTAACATATGACTCCGATGGACCACATGTCAGTTCCAAAACCTATCTGCTCAAAATTGACCACTTCCGGTGCCACGAACTCCGGTGTGCCGAACAGGATCTGCAGCTTCTTGGTCGGATCATACTTCCTGGCAAGACCAAAGTCAATGATCTTTATCCGGTTGCCTGTCTTGGTCAGGCAGAGAATGTTTTCAGGCTGGAAATAAATTAATCTATTATCATATGAATAAAAATTGTTATTATGATAGGTAATCCCTCATGATCAAGTATGATTATCAGCCATTTTGTGAATGGAAGACATCTGTGGGTGTATTTATTTATTTAATGATAAAATAAATAGCACTTTGATGTCCTTTACATATCAAAAGACACAATTATAATGGTTTATTGCGTAAAATATGTTGTACTTCAGCAAGCACACAGAGCCTTGACAAATCAAGTCCAAAATTTCCATAGGTATATTAAATATTACTTACACCTCCAGCATGGTGCATGCGGAGGCAATTTATTCTCTTCACCTGGCACAATTGGGGACTTGTTATGTCTATATATTTAATATTTCATTGTATTAGAATCAGTCTAAAGTAAATAAACTAAATTAGAGTATCGCAAAAAATATTTAATTATTTATTTGAACAAAATTTATGAGCAACGATAAAAGTGAGATATCATCAATCAAAGAAAAATATATTGTAGAGGAAAGGAACATCGGGGATGAAACACTTAACATTACTGACTTGAGTATTTTCAATAGCTTTTTAAAAGTTTAATATTAGTTGATAACTGGTTCCAGAGTTTCATAGCACAGACAATAAAGGAAGTAATTTTGGTCTAATGTGTGGGGGGGTTGGGCTTTTTAATGGATTTTGGTGATCGGGGTATAAATTTTTAAAAGAATAAATTCAAAAAAATTATTTAACACTTCATTGTAAAACAATCTGACAGGCTTATTGTCAGGTGGTGATCTCTTCCAACCAACCAAGCAAAAGTAAATAAAGGAAGTTACGTTTTCGTTACAATTATTCAAATTAGTATTCATCTGCACAAAATTCATGAATAATATATGTATATAAAAAAAATAAAAGTGAAATATCATAAATCAAAGGAAAAAGGAAGAGATGGTGGAGAGGAAAAGAAAATCAGGAATGAAACACATTACATACTGACTTGAAATTAAGAGTTTTTTCAGTCCCTTTATAAAACATGCCAGTGATGGAGCGAGTCGAACATTAGCTGGAAACTGATTTCAAAGTCTCACTGCATGGGCAACAAAAGAAAACATGAACTGAGAATGCCTGTTAAATAAATCTGCTTGAGCATAATGCAAGTCCATGATCAGAATGACACTAAATATTCTCGGAAAGACAAGAGAGGGTGACGGGACAGTTCAGAATTAAATTTAATTAGAATTAGAAAAATATGCCACTGAGCTGATTTTGTCTGTTCCAAAAATAATTTTCAGGCTAAATATTTTATATTACCTTAGCAGAAACCTTAAGTGGATTCCTGGTGAACTCAAGTAGACATACAATAGTCTAGACACGAGACCACCACATAGCACCTGCCGAGGTTTACATTTATGAATATTTACAAAACAAATTTCATACATATTTGTTCAGTAATAATTTCTCGGAATTCACATGTTTGCTCATAAAATTTATTCAATATTTACAAAAGATAATACGAAAGCTAATTTTGTAAGCAAATTTTGATTTCATGGATTTTTTATATTTATTCCAAAACAATCCTTGTTTTTTATAAATTTTCAGTAATCCCTCTATTAACACAGTCACAATTTATGCTAATTCATTTTAATGCAGTTTATTCTGTTAGAAAAGGACAGCCAAGCAGCATAATAGATTCTTCATGTCATCAACTTTGACATTTTTTTTTTGTTTATTTAAAAATATAGATATGACCAAAGTCATAGCTTTCCTTATATCCCCAGATACCAGGCAAAAAAATGCCTGTATCATTCGACGGGAGTACTACAGCGGTGGGTTCTAACCGGCGATCTTCTGCACGGATGTCCTGTGTATTACCGCGCAGCCATGCACCACACCTATTGAAATAACTACTACAGAAAGAGTGGCAACAGTAACAATTGAAGATTTATCAAATGAGAGTGATTTTAAATAGGTACAGGAAATTAAAGTTTTGTAATTTTTTCTATGTATAAATATAAATCTAATAGCTCTCATTAAAATGTGTGTTTTATTAACTATAACTAACCACTTATAAAAAATAACTAAAGCTAAAAAATAACTATGTAAGAATAGAATATCTGGAAATAAGTAAAAGATCAATTATTTTACTTAGTATTGGATAGTTCCTTTAGACTGTTTTCATTGAACCAATTACCCGCATATTGGGGGGTTATTGTACTAAAATAGTTCACACAAGAAGCATTATGGAAACCAATTTTGTTTCATCAATTAATTTCTTCTGACTTTTACTCGTAGCATTCACTTATTAGGAGTATAATGCGATTTTTGTAATAACAAAATTTCTAAATGCAGTCCCATGAAAAGTAATAACACATAGTTTGTTTAATAACATTTTTAAATCCTTGGTAATTGACTCATTGTTCCTTGAAGCCATTATCAAGAAGCAGTGATTTTTACAAATTACCACAAGATTTTTCTTGGCTTTCATTGGATTATTTAATGTCTAATCTAGACCCAAACATCAGAAGCAGCTTTGGCAATAGTCTAGTGCCGAGCTTTTCAAAGAGTTGTCTCTCACCTGAAATTAATACGCAGAGGCGTCGCGGGATATTTGAAAATTTTAATAATTCCAGCCAATCTTATTACAATGATATGCTATGTTGAATTTCGGATATTAGTGAAGGGTAAGTATCCTTTAGCTGAGTGTTAAAGCTCTGCAAATCCTAGTTCCATTTACGATGACTTGCCTCTGCAAAGTTACAGTGGTAGCTGCATTAAAAACTAAATATCATTCAAAACTCGACGTGGAACAGGAAATGACGTTAACTGTGTGTAGTTAGATTTTAAGATTTGAGAAACTGTGTGGTGAATAACAGGCTCACTCATCCCACTAATTGGGTAAGTTTTGAAATCTTGAAACATAGGGGTGCTGAACAAAAGATGTTGAAAATGACTAGTCTATAAAATGTTATTCATTATTTGTAACCTGATTTTAACCTGTTCACCGCGTTAAAAATGAAATTCCACGAATCCTGTGCGCGGCACAATTTCAGCGTTTTTTAATTTCTAAGTTTAAACACATATTTTCTTTAGAACCACTGATATTTGATTACAACACCAAGTAAACATGACACCTAAGTAATTTTCTGATAATAAATAATAGTCATTACTCTTAAGGAGACTCATTAAATAAAGGAGATAAACTTAACATTACGTAAAATAAACAAAGGAATGCTACGATCAAATCAATGCTTCATGACACTCACCCAATCAAATGCATATAGCACTAGTAATGTTTATTTACGTAAGAGAGACTCATCGCAGGACTCGATCCGCGCGACAGGTCGTTAATGCTGGAAATATTGAGAAACCAAAAAAATTCGGCGCTCTGTTTATTCAACAATATCTCATAAACTAATATATTATTTGACAAGGTTTTCAGAGATGTCGCTAGAATAAAGATTATTTTAAATTTTAGTTCAATTTTTATTCCGGTTTTGTGTCATTTTTTTTAAGTATTTGTGATTTGAAACTTGGATTGTCGTCAGATCACAGGCGTTTGTGCTCCCCGCGGGGAAAGAGTTAAATCAACTTTAAGACATCATTCTACCCAGTTTTATATGGTGATGCTGATAAGCTGCCTTGTATAAATTAAAAAACAAAAGATTCTTGAGGTGATATTATATAACAAAACAGCACTATAAGAGTCATCTATTCATTGTTGATTTTGAAATAAGACACTTAAATTACATAATATATTCATACTAAAATGTCAACAACAAACCTTTTAAACTAAAGAAGACTTGCTACAATAACATATAAAAAAGGGATGTTTCAAATTGTCAGTGTTATTTTAGAAACTCGAAATCTAAAACCATGGGGCAATTAAACTTCCGAAGACAGCTCTGACAAACGACATGACATATACAATAAAATGTAAACAATAAACCTTTTAAGATATAAAAAAACTTGAACCATTTTATGGCGCCTCTGAACAAGAAAGGAGAGGCGGGTATTAGTCATCAATTCCATAAAAGTTGCCAACAATTAGAGCAACTATCCTTTATCAGGTTTTAAACATTTACGACTTAATTGGATAGACTTGATTTAAACAAATTTATCATGAGTCATTTTTATTGCCAGACTATAAAAAAATACTTTCAAATTCAGTGACAAGCAGGACTGTGCAACAGGACCGTATTTAGACATATGGCATTATTGAACTATGTCTATCAGTCAGATGGTGCACTATAAATGACAAATAAAATGAAATAACTAGAGATATTAAGCAGTGTGTAATAGGAAAACAGTATCAAGATTTGTCAAACTTTACAGTAGGATGAAAATAAGATAAATGCTGTCGAGATGCGTGCACCAAGGAAAACCTATGATATAAATGAAGTCAACGTGACCGGTTGACTTTGTGAATACATATATACAAGTGTGTGCTTCAAGAATTGGGCTATTCTCCAAAAACAAGTCTCAGTCAGATGAGGAACAGTTTCATAACTCAGTTGGAATGCGAGCGGATCATCGACTTTGAGGTCCAACAACTATGATGAATAAAGTCAACAAAAAGAAGAAAAAGTTACTTAAAATATATAAATATGATGACCTCCGTGGCCTAGTTAGTAAGATGCCTGTATCCCAGCCCAGCCCGGTTATGGGTTCAAATTCCGCTGGTATCCAGATTTAAAAAAAAAAGAATTCCAGTCTGGTTTTTATTTAAGACCTCTTTAACATCTTTCTGATTGATTAGAAGAGATTGCCACATGGCTATAAGCCCAAGTTGTACTGTATACAATGAAAGTGTAATACAATACAATACAATATATCTGAAGAGATAAAACGTAGTTGGAACAAATTGATTACATAGAATTTCAAAAAAGAAAAAGTTAGAAACACTATTAATAGAAGATTGTGCATGACGAGATGTATAAATTATAAAATTTAATTTACCAAGATAATGAGAAGGATAAAATCTTAAATTTATAAATACTGATTATATATTATATAATGATAAAACATTTTAAATTTTGTCGATCTGGGTTAATCGCCTGAATAAATGTCGAAGAAGCAAATGGAGTGTATAAAACCATGATAGATATATGGAAGTGAAATTTTGATAAAATCTTCAGATAGTTGTGCAGAAGATTGATGTAAGGAACAGTCAACTAAAGCTGCCTGGGTTTTCCTTTTCCTTTCCCAACAGAGTAAGGTCTTTGACACGGCTGCTTTGCATACAATATGCATATTTTATAGTCGGACAACACTCATATTCAATAGTTCCCGACTGTATGTATTTCCAGGAAGCTTGAGGAAGGTGTAAAAGCTAACGCTATATCCTGGTTACAGAAGATCCACTTCTAGAGTTGTAAGGGGCATATGAAGAAGTAAAGAATCTTCAGGAAATGTGTTTACTGGACAAGATATCCCAAGTCATAATATTTTTCATTAAATGAAGTACACATTTGTTCATCAAAATGTTTGCATAGTGAAACCAAATTTTGGTATAAAAGCAAACCTTTTGTTAAAAAAATTTAGATGAAAGGCGTCAACTTATGCCCATTGTTATATGATATGTTTACAATCTCCCAAGCAAAGGATGTAAGGCGTCAACTTATGCCCATTGTTATATGATATGTTTTCAATCTCCCAAGCAAAGGATGTAAGGCGTCAACTTATGCCCATTATTATATAATATGTTTACAATCTCCCAAGCAAAGGATGTAAGACGTCAACTTATGCCTATTGTTATATGATATGTTTACAATCTCCCAAGCAAAAGATACTAACCTTCATATCCAAGTGCAAGATGTTCTGCTGATGTACAAACTCGATTCCCTCACATATCTGCCTCATGAAAACTGTGCAGGCCTTCTCAGTCAGGATGAAGTCATCATCAATCACCCGCTCAAATAGCTCTCCTCCTGTGATGCTGAAAGGAAAAAATAAAGTTCATTATCTTTTCCTAAGTTGTTAAGTAAGCTTCATTGATTTTGATATGTTCATTATGAACAGACTTTAACGAGAGGACAAAACTGAGGAAAACCATGGGAGAGGGCATTGCTCATCTTGGATAAGAATGGCTGAGAGTATTGATATGTTTTGGGGGATTGCTGCTCTGCATCAAACTCTTCCAAGCAAACAGGATGGCATACCTAGTTTACCAGGTCTGTAAATATGAAACCGGATTTTTTTTATAGAAAATACACATTTACTGTATGAAAATGGTAAAAAATATTTTATTCAAAATATTGCCCATCGCTAGCTACACATTTTTCTCATTTCTCTGGCAATTTGTGGATGCCACGCCAAAAAAACTGTTGTTCTTTTGAGGCAAACCAATCATCCAGACATTTTCGTACATTTTCGTAAGAAGTGAAGCGCTGCGCAGCAAGTGTGTGTCCCATCGATGCAAATAAGTGGTAATCGGATGGAGCCAAGTCTGGTGAGTAAGCCGCATGTCGTTTCCTTGACCGGTTTTGCTGTGTGCGATGGTGCATTATCATGAAGAAAAATCACTTTGTGTTGCCTCTTTTGATATTCTGGTCGTTTTTCACGCAATACATGGTTCAAATCCACCATTTGTTGTCGGATTTAGCAGCTCATAATAGATAACACCCTTCTGATCCCACCAAATACAGAGCATTGTCTTCCGTCCATAGTGATTTGGCCTTGCAGTAGATGTCGCTGGTTTGCTTGGAGTTACCCATGATTTTTTACGCTTAGAATTCTCGAAATATATCCATTTTTATCGCCATCCACAATTCGATGGAGAAATGATTTTCTTTTGTACCTGGCGAGCAGCATTTCGCAAGTGGTTTTTCGGTTTTCATTTAGTTCACCCATTTTCCCACCTTCTGGATCTTTTCCATGGCTTTCAAACGTATGGAGATGGCTTCTCGTGTCACATTTGATTGATCCGCAAGTTGTTGCGTTTGAGCGTCATCCTCATCCAACAATGCTTGCAATTCGGCGTCTTCAAACTTTCTCGGTGGTCTTCCTCGTTCTCCGTTTCTCACGTTAAAATCGCCTCTTTGAATTTTTTAAACCACTCAAAGAACCGTGATTTACCAAGAGCATGCTCACCGTAAGCTTCGACAAGCATTCGATGCGATTCTGCAGCAGTTTTCTTCAAACGGTAACAGAAAATCAATGCTGTCCGCAAATCGTAGTTTTCAGGCACAAAAACAGACATGTTCAACGCTATGAAAACATATGTAGTTGTATTAAACTTGTATCGTTGTGAGTTTAAAGTCTTTGACAAATGTAAACACAAGAAAAAGGCGCCAATGACGCGGTTTGACAGTCACTACATTGACAACTAGAGTCATCTATGAGCAGATTCCGGCTTCATATTTACAGACCTGATATATGTATGACGGTCCTTGTTTCTATATGCCAGAGTTACGGGATATCAAACGGCGTGTAGCAATATGAAACAAAGTTGATGGAAGATCTACAAAGGTTTCTTTGTAGTTCATCTTTCCTTGGTAAGTTTTCAACGGTGTTCCTACAAAATATATTTTTCTAAACATATGCAAATGGGGGTAACCACCTTATCTAATGGCAGCAGCCACCACCTTCCTATCCTTACATTTAACTTATACATATTTATATTGTAATATTTTTAATCTTTCAATAATATAGTGGGTTTGAATCCCAAGTTAGAACTCCCTTGAGAAGAGTCTCCTCTCTAAACGGCACTATATAAATTGTCCTTTTATAACGATTATTATAACTACTATCTGGTTAAAGATATTACCGTAAGGTTATAAACCCATCGATCACATCTTTTTGTAATGAAGTGTCAAATAAATAAAAATAAAATGATATGTAAGAAATATGATACGAGTAATTTGGTATACTGTAAATATCTATTCAGGTTAAACTTGACCATAATGAGAGTTGAATTTCTATAAATTATGAAGGTGAGTTTAGGTTTAATAAGTACAAAGAAAGTTGAGAAAATGTACAATATATGTTTCTTCAATGTTGTATTTTTAGTGTCAAGTCAATTCTGAATTTAATATGCACCTGTGAGACGTAACCGAGTTGCCTCTCTGTGAGTATTAGAGAAACCTGCTCTGTTGAAAGAAGGTCATGAGTTTGAATCCCGCTTGCAAAAATATTTTTGTATTTCATTGACTTTTTGGGGCAAGATATTTATAAACCAAAGTTTTCTTCATTATTTTAAAATGTTTCCTTTAAGCACAGGTATGTATTGAAATAAATTAAATAACATACATAGAATTTCTTTTATGGTTTGCTGGTTCACTTCAGCTCAAATCTAGCTAACGAGTGGCGGTTAAACTGCGATGGCAACAGCAGAAGGATTATCCATTAACACGTTCAGTGCTGAGGACACGCCATGCGTGTCCATACAACCATACACCCAGTGTGTACGGTATACCAGACATGTTCTGTTAATAATATATTTGTGTCTTGACTAAATTTCTTAGCATGGCATAAATTGACGTAAAATTTCATTTGCAGTGAATGTTTTAAACATTCTCATTTAATAAGTTTACATACAGGATTACAAACAAACTAAGCAAATCATGTATTCATTAATATTTCTGCACATACTGCATTTATGGATTGTTTATGGTTGAGGAGAGTTTTTTTTTGTGTATACAAACTATTGTTAGATTTGCAAATAGCATTCCGGTGGTAAAATGTTATCATTAATTATTGTTTGTGGCCCAGCCTTATCTCATTCTTTTATCAGCGTGACATTTGCTAAATTTAATCTCGAAAGTTTGTTTTTCCAATCATAATTACATTCACAAATTGAAAAGTCATAATTATTTTTATGGATACCATAAACCAGTCCCATAATCTAAACCACCCATGGGGGACAAAAGAAGTCTACATCCATCGCGATGTATACAAGAAGATCAAAATCTTTTTTATTTTTTCACATAGTGACAAAGAAGGGACTCCTTCTCCGGTAACAACACACCTGAGTGTAAAAAGAATAGTAATGACACTGAACTTAAAGTCCAATGTCACGGAAGAAGGAAAATGTCTCACAGCACAGTAAATATACTTATGAAATGGCTGAAGACCTGGAGTTCAAACAACCTAGCGAGTTGCCAGTACTTTCACAGAAAACTTCGAATACAGTAAAAATATCATTTGATGCCATTAGATCACAGTAGCCAATCGGTTCGAAGATGAACTGTGGGTAATCTAAACCATAAAAATATCATTTGATGCCATTAGATCACAGTAGCCAATCGGTTCGAAGATGAACTGTGGGTAATCTAAACCATAAAAATATCATTTGATGCCATTAGATCACAGTAGCCAATCGGTTCGAAGATGAACTGTGGGTAATCTAAACCATAAAAATTGGAATTCAAAAGGGTTTATTGGATGACACTTATAAGAACTGTACTTTGAAATCTGAACCATAACTAGCTGGGGTACATTAAAGGACTTGAAAAAACACTCGTACATAGATTCGTATGGTACCCTGCAACAAATCCGAACTGGTGATATGAATATATTAAAGAGCATAGCTGGGAAAAAAACTTTATCTTCCACTCCATTAATCGGGCCTTCTGAGTCTAGCACATGTGAGTATTGTTCCCAGAAGAACTCTTTTACTAGACTGGGACCCCTTTTTCTCACTCATTGACAATATATTACAATACATGTTCTAATGTTAAGTAATTCAATTTAAACTGGACAATTTTCTTAATCTCTACATATGCAGCATGTACATAAAAAATGCTATGTTCTGTTCATATTCAAATCTTAAATAGTCATGTTCATACTAAAAATGTTTCTAATTCAATGGAAGTGATAAAAGCCAAAACCTCTTGTAATCAAAGAAGATTCTGTGAGTGAAAGACGTCTGTGCATGCATTGGTGCTTTGTATGCAAGATTATACATTCCAACAGGCATACAGTTTTGGCAAATCGAACTTAATATTCAAATGGCAACGAGATCAAAGTTCAAAGAAATTCAGAACCTTTATTTATTTAGACATTTATTCAGCTCATTCCATCCATATTTCACTTCCATACATTAAAGTTGGTACTAGAATACTGTTGTGGACTATCATCTTAGCAGATTATGATACTGTCCGGTTCGAATATATATGTTGACTATGATTATGACCATGTTTCCTAACATTACACGTCGTTCGATATCTTTCGTAACACTTCCATAATCTGAGAAAATACTACCCAAATAACAGAATTGCTCAATTAGCTCGTATCTTTGATTGTTCACCCATATATCGCATTTACTTTTCGTTTCACACTTTTCTATCACCATGACTCCAGATACATATTCCATGAATTAGGGCTAGCTATTCCAAAAGATCGATCAAGATAATCGGGTCTGATTGCTAGATCCGCCTCAATATGGCCTGGTCGATCTCACGGCAAGGGGAAGAAGAAAAAGAGGAAGCGGAGAGACTGTCTGCGGCCCTCGCCACGTCACCGCATTGCCCGCCACCTGTTGGCGCCACGAATAACGCGTGACATTCAGACGGGGCTTTTCTTGGTTGCTGCAATCCACTGCAGTGGTCGGAGACCTTTGGGTATATAAATGCTAACGTGTTCAATCTCAGACCTATCTCTCAAATGGTACAGATAACATACATAGACAATAACGGCGCACGGTAATGCTGTATAAATGCGTGCACTGAGAAGAATACACGGGTTGACAATGTATGACAGAATACGAAATGAAAAACACTTCGAGATTTATTTATTTTATTTTACTTTAGATACAGGTTTATCCCAATTAGATCAAATAACAAGAAAAAATATATATTATCAAGTTTAAATAGCGTTGTTCCACTAATAGCAAATCTAAGTTCTTTACCACTATAAAATACGTGTTCCACAGTTACGTAAGTCTACTTGGTAAAATTTGGTAAAATTTTGTACGTAATATATGTTAAATATATATATTTAATTTTAATGTAGACATTAATATTAAATAATTTTAAACAATGACTTGGTTAATATTACTACTGCGTTGTTGTCACGTTAGTTTAAAATAAACTTTTGTATTTTTGTCAATACTTTTAAGTACTTAAATACGTTTAAGTACTTTTGTCAATACTTTTAAGTACTTTTGTCAATACTTTTAAGTACTTGTACTTACTTGTCATATGTACATTTGTATGTAAAAGACACTATTGTGTCGTAAATTAAATAAATAAAAGAATAAAATAGCATAATGACAATAGGAAAAATGTCACACATGCTTCCTTTGTGAAGTGACTCAGTCATACGTGCAAAGTTTATTAAGGAGTTGATTCTTTAATTTATCCATCGAGAGTGGAATATATCGATATCAGAAAATTCATTCAACAAGGTCATTCCGTGTGCGAGTTGTGATACTCTTAACAGCTCAATTAGTGAATACGGAACCGAAAACAATCTTATTTCTCGATGTCGTAAATAATTGTCCGGTACATTAAATAAAAGTATGTGAATCATCAATGGGTTTGTGCTTCTTTACCCGTTAGCAATTTGTATATGTATAAACATGGGCGTAGATCTTTTCTAACGCTTAAGTAGTAATATCCAAATACGTCAAATTCCCAATATACCACGGTATTCTTTCAAGCTTATTTGTGCGAACTTCATGTCGATTAACAAAAGATTAAAAAAAATGCTGGTAGGCAACATAACACATTTGACTAAACACACCGTCAAAAATGTATACAAGTCCTCCCGAACTGCAGACTCATGGTATGACCGCTTTCAAGTAGGAATCCAGCTTCCGTGCTTACCAAGCATGCTAACTTCGTGACCAACGAGTAGTTGACAAGACGCCTGCCTTATAATCCGGGTTTGTGGATTTGATTCCCATTGGTACCCAGAAATTTTAAAAAGGCTTCCAACTGGTTTTCCCACGAGACTTTTTTATCACATTTCTAGTTGGTCGGAAGAGATTGTCACGCTCTACTATATACAACAAAAGTGTAATGCAATACTACTATTAGATTAGTACTTAACGCTACATTCCAAATAATCAACTGCAATAAGTCTCAAACTAAATGTTGCGTACCCCTGCTCATTCCAGTCAGGTTTATTGATTTATTTTTTAATTCTTGCACCCAGTCGACGTCTTTATTTTAGACGCTTGTTTAAGCTTTCGATTATAAAATCGTCGCATATCATCAGGGACGTTCGCAGGCGTCAACTGAGTACAACATTGCCCAAGGGTAACATTCTACAGGAGTGGCAAATTTCGAAGCGTGAATGTATTATATTACAGTTTGGTCGTATACAATACTAACTGGTAGGATTATTGCCTAGTGGCAATCTCTTCCAATCGACCAGAAAGTTGTATTAAGGGAAAAACGGACTGGACCTTTTTTTTTTAAAACTAGGTACCAACGGGAATTGAATCCGCATTCTCCGAGCTGGAAGACAGGCGTCTTGCCAACTAGCCCACTGATATTACGAATTAAAAAAAGAAAATCAGAAAAGATTTGACATACCCTACAAAGTTAAATATTTTGGATTAAAAGTAGGCGGTTTATTGTTTATTTTAGAAACCAGTTCTAAAACAAAATGTCACAAGAAACGAAACCATAGTAGTCTAAACTATAATAATAATATTTTTATTACAGTCAATGATTAGGGTTAAGTGTGAACTTAAAGCTGATGTGGTGAGTAGGATGCAAAATAGCACTGGTTTGGGCATGTAGAGCGAACGAATGAAGACTAACAAAACAAATATAATATATAGTGCAAATGTGAATGGAAGGGCTGTTAAAGGAAGACGCAGGAAAGTATAATTGAATCGAGCGAATGGCATTTTGAAAGAAGGAAACATATGAGTTGTATAAGAAGGCGCATGAATATAGAAGACGCAAAGGATATGTGTCAAGATAGGAAAGTCTGGAACTCTATCCTCTTTGCCTACCTATACAGGGAAATTGCGTGATGGTATGTTGTATGTTCCTGCCAGTGTGCAGAATAGTGCAATGCCACACATACCATTATGTTTTTGCCAGTGTGCAGAATAGTGTAATGCAACACATACCATTATGTTCCTGCCAGTATGCAGAATAGTGTAATGCAACACATATACCATTATGATCCTGCCAGTGTGCAGAATAGTGCAATGCAACACATACCATTATGTTCTGCCAGTGTGCAGAAAAGTGTAATGCAACACATACTATTATGTCCCTGCCAGTGTCCAGAATAGTGTAATGCAACACATACCATTATGTCCCTGCCAGTGTGCAGAATAGTGTAATGCAACACATACTATTATGTCCCTGCCAGTGTCCAGAATAGTGTAATGTAACACATACCATTATGTCCCTGCCAGTGTGCAGAATAGTGTAATGCAACACATACCATTATGTCCCTGCCAGTGTGCAGAATAGTGTAATGCAACACATACTATTATGTCCCTGCCAGTGTCCAGAATAGTGTAATGTAACACATACCATTATGTTCCTGCCAGTGTGCAGAATAGTGTAATGCAATACTTACACATACATATCATCACGCTGTGTCCCTTGCGGGCTAGGTTAAGATAACAAATCTTCGTACTTTGCTATCGAAACATACAACTTTTGCCTCCTTCAGATTCATGCATCTCGTCACGCACAAGCTTCTATTATTAAAAATTCTCACTTTACAAAATCTTCTCCATTTGATCCAGACACGTTTTTCTTGATCTACTTCTTCCACTTTTACTTATATACTCGCTTGTATATCTTTCGTCATTCATATTAACGCTCCTTTCTTTATCTTACTTAAAACATCAATTTCCTCCCTATCTTCATTCCGTCTTATTTTATACATTGATATTCCACCTTATTTCTTAGTGATTCACATCTCCAAAGCATTAATCTTACTTTTATTATTATTTTGCCAAATCCAAACTACCCTTCCAAACATCAATGTGGGCACCGACATACTATTATGTGTTGTAAATGTTATATGTCCTGAATCTAAATAAATATTCGGGTAAAAAGAACTACAATAATTTAACTGTTACGGAAGAAACTATCTTATTAAGAAACCACAAAATACAATTACAATTACTGCAGTTAAATTATTTAAAGCGACGTTAAGTTATAAAGCTAAATCTTATTACCGCAGTTAAATTATTTAAAGCGACGTTAAGTTAGAAAACAAAATCTAATAGAATTTACACATGCGGACGTAACTAAATCAATCTCCCTAGTAAAAAATTGAAAAAAACTTTGTGCAATAGAATTTGTTAAATTGAACATCTTATCTAAATTTTGATGTTTAATCAACGATTTGTTTAAAGTGGACGTAAAAGAGCGAAAGGAGGCTTATATCATATATGATGAAGAAAATATGTGATATGACGATGTATTGAATAGATTAAGTATAAATGTGACCTAAGGACTGGCGTTATAAGCAGAATGAAGAAGAGCATTCTGAGATAATTTGGGCATGTGGAAACATCGAATGAAGAAATATTGACAAGATCAAGAAAAATATGATTGTAATAGGTCAAAGAAATCGAAGAAGCTGTATGAGACGGTGGATGGAAGTGAAATATTTTTGTGTGGCGATCGAAAATCTACGTTATGTCCTCTCTGCCTACAGCAACAGGAAAACGGTGCAATGGTGCGTGTATTTAAAAGCCGAGTATGTCAAATTACGTATAGGGATATGGAAGCGAATGAGAAAAACGTAGAAAGAAAACGTGTTGCATATCAGTAAATTCATAATAAAATACGATTAAATCAACGTGATATGATTCACGCTAAAGGATATTCGCATTTCTCATAATTGTTTACGTTTGCCAATCAAAAATCATCAAAGGAGACGAGAAAAAATCGTTGCGAGTGTAAGCAGGGTCATACAACATGTAAAAGCCACAATAGCCTTTATGCATATATTAAAAATGCGAAATAACATTCATGCCATTGAAAACAAGCAGTAAAGTACATTAACAACAAGATGAAAACGAAATTCTTTAACTTCTGAGAAAACACATTATCGGGAACATTGACCCAATAAAAAGTGGTGAGTATTAATGGATCTAGGCCGCGTCCAAATCTTGAATGAACTCCGCTGGAGTCAAACACGCCATGATTTATTATTAACGTTTTACGAGTCTTGAACATGTTAACTTATGGTACAGCATTCTTGCTGACGGATTCGCAGAAAGAGCATTTCTGATCTAAACAGAAGGTTCAACTGTTGTTAGTCTGCCACTGGGAGAAGGTGAACGTTTACTGCCGATCAAAGAGTTCCCAGCTAGAGTTTTTTTTTTCTGAGCAACTGCTGACTGGCTACATTGGGTTGCACCTGTGCTGGGCCAACGCCCCCTCGAAACAACTTAAGATAAGTCAAAACCCCCCAAGTATTAACCTTAGATATTTTTAGTTCTTACAAAGTAGCGAAATGTATTGAATTGTATTACACTTTCGTTGTATACAGTACAACCTGGCGGGTTTATTGCTATGGGGTAACGCACTGAATTTCCATGTGAAAGATAGCTGGTTCGAGCCCCGCGCTGTGCTACCCCCCTCGAATGACACACGCATTTTTTTCCGCTTAGTATTCGGGGGTAAAAAGATACACACGATTTCGGTCATATATATTCTTTAATTTAACAAAAAACATGCCGGTGAGCTCCGATCGTCTCAATCCGGTGTGCCATCGAATCCAGTAGGTGTAGCAGGTAAATTTACTGGTGTGCAACGAATCACTCACTTAAATAAATACAGACTCCATTGAAATGGCGAGGGGATCCTAGACTACGAGGCCCAGCAACGACGATGACGAATTTCTATTAACCAATATTTATTTTAATATATTTTTTGAACCCTCGGGCTGGTAGACAGGCGTTTTGAACCCCCGGGCTGGTAGACAGACGTTTTGAACCTCCGGGCTGGTAGACAGGCGTTTTACCAACGAGCTCACTAAGGTCATCAAATGCGTTCAATAAAACTAAAATTTTGGTTTATTTTTTTTCTTATAACAATAAAGTGTGTTCGTTTGTAAAATGTGGAATAAACATATAAATTATTATCATATTTATGCGAGTCTCGGTGCTTGATGAGTTTCTTCTATGTTCGGTTGCAGTTTTGTAATCAAGAGTCTTAAATCTCAACGACACTCAATTATTTTTTGTAAGCAATTAATTTACTGCGCTGAATCCTGTTTCAATGTGGAACGAAGACGGAAAAGCAATGAACAACAGCAGCTGTGAGACGAGTTTACAAATGAGCAGCTATAGGTTAGGGCGCGATTATTTTTATTACATAATTAATAAATAACACAATGGCCCCCTTGAAAGAACTTAATAATCTTCCCTAAAAATTAAATACACCTCCCAGAGAGGCGATAGACACCGTTAGAAATCAGTGTCCCAAAGTAACTCGATTTGAACTGTTGCAGACTTTGAGAAAGTATGTCATCTTGATCAATTTTTCATGGGATATAAAAATAAAACTTGTAGAGTTGGCGTTGATTAATATAAATATGTATTAATCGAGAGAAGTATTGTAACATAAATTTATTGTAACATAGACTTATTAGTGTATCTTGACGAACTCCGTGGCCTAGTTGGTAAGACACCTGTCTTCCAACCCGGAGGCTGTGGGTTCATTACCGTTGGAACCTAGATGTATTAAAAAAAGTTTCAGTCTAATTTTCACATTCCGTTATACAAAAAAAATCAGATTTTTTACTGCCCTGGTTAATCCGCAATCCGGTTAATCGAGTCTATTGTGTTGTTATTCTATAGTATTTGTATTGTTATACACTTTCGCTGTCAACAGTACAACCTGTCAGGTTCATTTCTGTTTGTCGATTTCTTTTAATCAACCAGACATATACCATTGTTTTAATAAATTGGGTACCAACGGGAATCATACCCGCGACTCACGGGTTGGGGACCAGGAGTCTTAGCAACTAGGCTATGGGAGCCGTGTATATACGAGTAGTTAAGATGTCGAACCTCGCGCATCGCTGGTGTGCATGGCGTGGTGCAGTGTGATTTGTTAATAATAAACCCCGGTTTATCGTTATACCGGTTCGAACCAGACGTTCAGGGGCGGCTTCAGGTTATGGAAATAAAAACAAATTAAATTTACAAGAGAAGCTAACAACACAAAACTTTGGTTTGAACGTGAATGGAAGTGTGTGAAAGAGATACTAAGAATAATATGAATTTATTTATTAATTAATTATTATATGATAAGGAAATATATTAGAATACGCCTCTTTAGGGTGTTAGAATAATTCAAGCTGTCCTCAGTAACTATGTAAAAAATTAACTTTCTTTATGAGCATGAACTACCCGTCCGATCTGTTGACGGTAGAATCCTTCGTATACCAACGCATCAAACATATTTTTTTCACGGTTCACTCGGCTCGACTTCGGAACGATTTTCCTGACTCAATTAGATATGCTACATCGTTATCGATATTTAAGAATAAACTAAAGAAGCATTATTTATCTCAAAATACAAAATTCCGCGTTTTTAATAATCCCTATTTTCATCGAGATTTATTTTTTATTGAAATTTTTCTTAATTTTCCTAAATAACGTTTTCATTTATTATATTGAAGACATGATCATGGAAAAGCTGATTGATTGGAAGAAATTGCTTGAAAGCAATACAATCGCTAGATGCATTTGCATGAATGTGTAAAATAAAATAACAATAGAGATACGCTTCAATAATCATATGAAAATAAATTCAGTCAATAGTTTAAAGATATACGCTTCAATAATCATATGAAAATAAATTCAGTCAATAGTTTAAAGAGATACGCTTCAATAATCATATGAAAATAAATTCAGTCAACAGTTTAAAGAGATACGCTTCAATAATCATATTAAAAAAAATTCCTCTTCTCCATCATGTTTATTTTTTATGCTTCGATACCGTAGACCTGCTGGCCGACTAACTAGGAATTCCTGTTTAAAGTTAACCAGTTTATCACATGTGTCAATTATATGGTATACTCTCGTCACTAAGAAGAGCATTAAATAAAACAAAATCTAGATGATGAGATTAACACTTTTTCAGTCTAAGGAACAAAAAAACTTTAAAAGTAATAGCTACATGTCACAAAAAAAACCAGCCACACTCAAATATTTATATAATGCATAACCTATGGATAGCCAGATACCTACCACTATATCAATGCGAACTTAAGGCTGATGTGTCGAGTAAGATGAAGAAGAGCACGCTGAGATGGTTTGGGCAAGTGGAACGAATGAATGAACAAAGACTAACAAAACCAACATATGTGTATAGTGCAAATGTGAGAGGAAGGCGCGTGAGAGCAATACTAAAAAATAGTATGGTTGGATCAAGTGAAATATATTTTGAAAGAAGGAACTGTAGTAATTGAGAGTAATCGTGTAAGTTGCATGGTAAGGTGCATAGATGTAGAAGAGGCTAAGATTGTGTGTCGAGATAGGAAAGTGTGGCACTCTGTTCTTCCTGCCTTTCCCGATAGAGAAATGGTATGTATATATGTGTGTGCAGTGCATACTCCCCTCGAACGACACAGGCATTTTTTCCGCCTAGTATTCGGGGGTATAAGGATACCTAAGACTTCGATCATATCTATTCTTTAAAAAGAGGGGAAAAACATGCCAGTGGGCTCCGATCGTGTCACTTCAGGTGTGCCCTCGGTTCCTGTACACCGGTGTGGCCGATGAGTTTGCTGATAGACCAGTTATTTAAAGAGGAGGAAACCATGAAGAAAGATACGAGAACTCCACGGCACAGCTTCGCTTTCCAACTGGATTGACGTTGGAATGGCGAGGGGATCCTCGACTACGAGGCCCAGCAACGACGATGTATGTGCGTGTTGAAATTCGATCACATTCTTCGACGTTTTTATTGTTATATTACTTGCACTTACGAAAACTCATAACTATCCATATTTTTTTGCGCTATTCGACCAAACCAAACACAATCGCGATCCTCAATTGATCTAAAGCGAGACATTATAAAATCGTAACGAGTACATATATTATAACAAAGATCGTAATATCGAAACGTCACAAAACTCAAAATCTACAGCCTCGTGCAATAGTGACCCCGTGTCGGTGCGTGGAATACACGAGCCTGACCCTGTGCACTCTCGCACATCACAATGAGCTCCTTTTGGCGTGGCGCCAAGAATTCGCAGCCGAAAAATAAATAGGAAAACTGACGCGGAAACCGTGTGACGTCTGAATCGAATTAAAATGATACTGAAATCGAAAAATTTTACGCGAAAATAGCAAAGTAATTAATATAGGGGTAAGCGAGCTTTTAGTAAAGCGTAAAAGTAATTAATATAGGAGTAAGCGAGCTTTTAGTAAAGCGTAAAAGTAACTAACATAGGAGTAAGCGAGCTTTTAGTAAAGCTTAAAAGTAATTAACATAGGAGTAAGCGAGCTTTCAGTAAACCGTAAAAGTAATTAATATAGGAGTAAGCGAGCTTTTAGTAAAACGTAAAATTAATTAATATAGGAGTAAAGTGAGCTTTTAGTAAAGCGTAACATTAAATAATATAGGAGTAAATGAGCTTTTAGTAAAACGTAAAAGTAATTAATATAGGAGTAAGCGAGATTTTAGTTTAGTAAAGCCTAAAAGTTTTCAAATATATATATTTCATCACGCCGTGTTCCTTGCGGGGTAGGCAGAGAGAACAGATCTCCAAACTAGTCTCTCCAAGAGCACAACTTTCGCCTCACCCACATTCATACATCTCGTCATGCACAATTTTCTACTATTCATACTACTCACTTTATCTTTTTTCAAACTCTGGCCCATTTGATCCAGCCACGTTTTCCTCGGCCTACCTCTTCCGCGCACACCTTGCACTTTAGACTTATGTTATGCCGGAAGCTGATGGTGAAGATGGAAAAATGCACTTTTTTCAACAATTTATTTAGATAACATTTCAGTATATCACGGAGATATATTTACGGGACGGAACATCATAGTGACTTTGTCCGTCCCTAGTGCAAGTGTACCTACACAATTTGGGCCTTATGGGCCCTTAATATACTAATTTTGGTGAAATACATATCTTCAACTCTTTCCAATTTAGAGTGTAGGAGCAAAGGGTAAATGTGGTCAGAGAACATGTATTCTGGATAAATAAACTGGAACTACTTTTCTCGCGCTTCTCTTATTTATTTATTTAACACTTTTATTGCAAATACAATCTGGCGAGCCTATTGCCAGGCTGCAATCTCTTCCAACCAACCAGACAACAGTAAATGAATACGTGGTCGCAGAAATCATTCAAACGACTATCCATCCCCACGAAATCCATCAACATATACGTGAGCACATGCCCACGAACCCCACAAAGACGGACAATCACCCGAACATTATTTTTCATATAAAGTGAGATATCATCAATCAAAAGGAAAGGAAGGGATGGTGGAGAGGAAAGGAAAATAAAAATCAGGAATGAAACACGTTATTATACTGACTAGAAATTAAGAGTTTTTTCAGTCACTTCTTAAAGCATGTCAATGACGGAGCGAGTATTATATTGGTTTGTAACTGATTCCAGAGTTTCACTGAATGGACAGTAAAGGACGACGTAAAGATAGAGGAGCGGTGAACTGGAAAGGCCAATAAACAATCTCTGTTTGAGCGTAGCGCTAATCCATGATTGGAAAGACTGAAAATTTTCGTCGAGATAAGAGGGGGCGGCGAGACAGTTAAGGATATTATACAATAGAGACAGTATGTGAATTTGGCGTCTATTTTTTACATGCAATCAGTTCAATGCCTTCTGGTATGAAGTTATATGATCGTACTTACGTAGTTTGAAAATTAATCTTAACTTATCTGCAGGGGCTAGAAGCGAGTCCGATAATAAATGAAGATAACGATAAAATATTTAGTTTAAGAAAACTTTATTGATTAACTTGCATCCTGGTGATAAGACAGGCTACTCTCGAGTTCACTTTATGGACTAAAACATAGGATAAGCGTCCGTCACATAACACTTGTATATTCGCTTTGTCATTCTTTCATCATTCATTCTCTACACATGTCCAAACCATCATAAAGTTCCTTTCTTTATCTTACTCAAAAGATCCATTCAATTCATGAAATCATTTTTGGTGTCTTCATTCCGCCTTCTTTCATACATTGACTCTCCACATTTTTTTAGTACAAGAATCTCTACAGCATTAATATTTCTTCTGATAAGCCCAAGTTTCACTTCCATACGTCAAGATGGGCACTAACATACTAGTATGTACTGTCACTTTTGCTACTGTTAATATTGTGCGGTTATTGCATATTACATTAAGGGTTCTGTTTATCTTATTTCCTGTCGCTAAACTTTTTTCAATGTCCCTTTCAACTTACCCATCACACGTTAACATACTGCGCAGATAACATAACACGCATATCCATAGCATTGATCTTTCTCTTATTCTTCTTCTGCCAAGTCCAAGTTTCACTTCCATACATCAAGGTGGGCACCAAAAAACTTTTATGTATTGTCATTTTTGCTACTGTTGATATTGCACGGTTGTTGTATATAACATTAAGTGCTCCGTTTATGTTGTTCCCTATCGCTACCCTTCTTTCAATGCCCTTTTCAATTCGCCCATCATCACATGTAAACATACTGCCCAAATATTAGAACTTATCAACCTGCTCCAGTTTCTCTGAGTTAACCCATACATCGCACACACTTTTCTTTCTATAATCATAACCTTTGATTTCGCTACATTCATTTTCAACCCTTTTATTAGACATCTCTCATATAGCTCACTTAGCATATCCCTTAACTCGCCTTCATTCCCAGCAACTGCATACAGAAGTTCACATACATTTATTTTACTCATTCTCCCACCTCTTTCATCACCTTTTAAATCGCGCACACGTGAATCTATAATATATAAGTTAAACAACCAAGGTGACATCACAAGCCCTTGCTTTACGCATAATGCATCTAAAATTCAAGTAATTTGAAGTCAAAAGAAAATACAAGGCATATCCATAAAGTAAGTGTACTTAATTTTTGTAGGTCACAATTTTTTTTATTTAAACGAAAAATTACGTGGTTACCGTAGTACATATGTAAGCTATTTTTCGACATAGTCGCCATTCCTCTCAATGCAGGTGGTGAAGCGGGGTATCAACTTTTTGATGCCTTCCTCGAAGTAGTTTCCCGCCAACCCCTCCGTCCACTTCTCCACCTCCTCTTTTACCTCCTCGTCGGTTGAAAACCTTTTTCCACCCATGTGCAGCTTCAGGGAGGTAAAGAGATAGTAATCTGAAGGTGCTAGGTCAGGGGAATGCGCGGGATGGTTCAGGACATCCCATTTAAACGAGGCGAGCAGTTCCTTCGTGGCGTTGGCCGTGTGTGGTCTGGCATTGTCGTGCAGCAGGCAGACTCCCTTTTTCAGCATGCCTCTCCTCTTGTTCTGAATCGCCCTCCGCAATTTTTTTAGGGTCTCACAGTATCTTGCAGAGTTGATGGTCTCCCCTTGAGGCATATATTCAATTAAAATTATGCCTTGACAGTCCCAAAACACGGATGCCATGATTTTCTTGGCTGAAATTGTGGTTTTGAACTTTTTGGCGGAGGGTGAAGAGGTGTGACGCCACTGTTGAGACTGCCTTTTGGTTTCAGGTGTGTAGTGTGCAGCCCAAGTTTCATCTCCAGTAACGATGGAGCGGAGAAATTCATCTCCATGGAGTTTGCAGCGTCTCAAAAACTCTTGCCCGGCATTATTTATTTCGCACTTGGCGGGATATTGGATTGACATTTTTCACGAAAAGTGTTGTCGCGTCGACACTTCTCAACGTACTGACCTCGAACCGGTCTCGTTGCGGAGGGGAAGGGTGAGGCTACACGGAAGTGTAGCCAACATGTCGAAAATAAAATCCATCCGGTCGTGAGAGCCTCAGTACACTTACTTTCTGGATACGCCTAGTATTAATTAGATGCTATACAATTAGTAATGACCCGTGAAAAAAAAAGAATTATTTTTAATATAATGCAGCGCTTGTTTTGTGCTGCTACACGTTGTCGTATTGCTGCTTCTCTAATCCCACTTGCTTGTTGTGTTTGACGCGATCGTCTCTTCCTTTTAGAATCTGCAGCTCTTTTTGCAGCAATCTTATCATTTTAATCAATACTTTAATCAATAGTCTGTAATACTTTAAATTAAAATGTTGTCTTACAAAAAAATTTATTTTAAGGTTATTTTTAACGAAATAATAAATAAAATCAATTTCCGATATGAAATGAAACGAATGAGAGTGAATGAATCTAATAATTAAGTGTTAATGTGAGTTTCAAACGAATCTAATACTCGTAATTAAGTGTTAATATAATCTCAATGTTAGAATAATCATCAATCCTATAATTTAAATGTTAGAATAATCATCAATCCTCACCTCATCAGAAACAGCTTATTCGTTTTAATATTTATATTTTTCTGTTCAAGCGCAAATTCATATCTTTATAGTAAATACATTATTTGCCATAGTTATTTTATATCTTATAATCAAATCAAGAAGTGACAGCTACCAGATAATATTTGGATAATGAAAATAATCTATTGAGTGTTAACATAAGTTGTGAGCACCAAAAGTAAAACAAAATGGTAAAGGTTAGGTTATACGTCATTCGAAAGAAAATTGTTTGCTCTACAAAATATTGTGTTTTCTTTTACGTTACATATGTTATTTTATTTTATTACAAGCCTTCACATATGGTTTAAGCGGTTCTCATCGAAGTCCACTGGTCGTTCGGAACGCTCCATGTCTTTCAGGTTGAAATTACCGTATTTGAAACGCAAAAACCATCGACGAGCTGTCCTTTCATTCATAGCATCTTCACCGTACACTTCGCAAATATCGCGAGCGGCATTGGCAGCTTGATTCCCTCGATTGGACGCGAACAGAAGGAGGTGTCGAAAATGCTCACTTTCGTCTACTTGACATTCCATTTTGAAGGCTTGTAATCGAAGGCTTGAATGAGTTAACACATGTGTAGTTTTCGTTATGCATACACTTGAAAAGCAAAATAATGAATAAACTGACGTGGCCAATTGGCGAAGAAACTCGCGATGTCGTCAAGTGTTAGAAACAATCGAAAAACTTGTGTTACAATATAATGAAGGAGATACCAAAAGAGGTTGAAGATGCGCCTCCTGTACCTTCGTTTTCGGAAGCATACATGACCTTTGAAAAACAAATATAATAATTAACTGATGCCGAAAACAATACCATTAGCAAAATAGGAAAAATATTGTTTATTTAACGAAATAAAACCGCCAAAAATCAATTAACGATGAGTCTATTTTAATCAAAACAAACATGTTTATTTTTTCGTTTTTCTTGCAACTTCATTTTTATTTACACATTTATGTACATGTGCAAATGTATATTTTAAAACTTATTAAATTTTTAGGTATTTTTTCTTAACACAAAACATATGTTGATTTATCGCATTCATAGTTAAGTTCAATTACTCCTCGTAAAACCGATATAAGTTTCAGTGTACAAAAAATACTTATATTCCGGATTAATTATACACAACAACTAACATTTATGACGATTCCCGACTTGAAATAATAATAAATGCCGGGACAAAGAACGTGTATTTTGTCTTACAATAGTTGTGTCATGACGTCCGACTATTATTTACGACGACCACAGAAAAGTGCTCCGAATTCGTAACACGGTTATATACATGCATAATATTTATTTTTCTGCTGACCATTTCGCCGAGTTAACGGAATGAGATTTGGCCAATATATACATACTTTAAATTTAAAAAAAAACATTTCGAGGTCAAGTTGATCATAAAACAAGAATAAAATTCTATCGCGTCCATTTCAAACTACATTTTCGCAACTCTTAATACTTGATTCGATCGTAACGTGGAAAATGACTTTGACCTTCAAAAACAGTATTGACCTTGGATTTTTTGACATATTAAAGAGTTTATACGCCCATTTTTTTTAGAAAACAAATATTGGTCTAAAAATTAAGGTTAAAGTGAATATTATCTGTGTATTTGTCTTAATTATATTTGATTTGAGGGATGAATGTTACCTTGAGGCTGAAGTGCCAAGCAAATAAATAAAATAATACATAAATATAGGTATATTGATGGCAACATAGTATTTACATATATATGTAAACACATTCCGAAATCATACATATATTTCAAGATAAAAAGCAGAAAATACATTTAAAAGAGAAGCTATCAAAAGGTCTGAACTCATCTCATAACATCCCATAAAGTAAGATGAATAAGAGTACGTTGAGATGGTTTGGGCATGTAGAACGAATGAATGAAGAAATACTAACAAAACCGATATACAGTGCAGATGTGAGTGGAAAGCGTTTGAAATTGAAGACCAAGGAAAGTATAATTGGATTAAGTGAATGATATTCTGAAAGAAGGAAAAGTAGTCAGATAAATCGTAGAGGTTGTATGAGAAGGTGTATGGATGTGGAAGAGGCTAAGGATGAGTGTCGAATTAGGAAATAATGACATTCTGCCATCTCTACCCTGACAGGGAAATGGCGAATGGGTATTTTATTTATTTATTATTACACATGACAAGAAATATACACAATTTGAGAAAAAACAACAGGTAATTTGATTTGGACATACAATTGTAATGGATCTGGGTTTGTTGCCTTTCATTTGTCGTATCCCCAGTAAACTAGGTTTTTGCCTGTATCTCACTGAGGATATTTAGCATGAAAAAATAAATCGATACTTCTTTCCGATTTTTGATTACACAAAAACAAAACCCCGTTGCACGCTCTCATCAACCTGACATACAGTGACACTCAACTACAACTGAATGTTTTTATATTTGATTTTCATTGATTAGACAGGTAATGAAAGGTAACGAGAGAAAAGAAAAGGGGTGGGCATCAAGAAGTCTAAATTGTGTTTTGGTGGAGGAAATAATAAGAAATTATTTTTCGTAATAAAATATGCACTCAAGTTTTGTTGTTTTCTCTTCACCTGCATAAGATGAACAGTGGCAATTAGGATTTTAATAGTTGGTATTACACAGAAATTATCTGTTTTGTGTATTAATTAATTAATTTATTGTGTTGTTTTATTGATTTTGTAATATAAATTTGTTATTACTATTTATTGTGTTGTTTTATTGATTTTGTAATATAAATTTGTTATTACTATTTATTTTGTTGTTTTATTGATTTTGTAATATAAATTTGTTATTACTATTTATTGTGTTGTTTTATTGATTTTGTAATATAAATTTGTTATTACTATTTATTGTGTTGTTTTATTGATTTTGTAATATAAATTTGTTATTACTATTTATTGTGTTGTTTTATTGATTTTGTAATATAAATTTGTTATTACTATTTATTGTGTTGTTTTATTGATTTTGTAATATAAATTTGTTATTATTATTTATTGTGTTATTTTATTGATTTTGTAATATAAATTTGTTATTACTATTTATTGTGTTGTTTTATTGATTTTGTAATATAAATTTGTTATTACTATTTATTGTGTTGTTTTATTGATTTTGTAATATAAATTTGTTATTATTATTTATTGTGTTGTTTTATTGATTTTGTAATATAAATTTGTTATTACTATTTATGACATTGAGTCAACGTACGCTGCCTATTGGAGATATTTTTTGTCCTTGAGATAAAATGGTATAATCGCTTAATTTTCGTGAATAGAGTGCTTTTTTACTTTTTTATGAGATTTTCACACGGTTCGAACCGCGACGACGAATCGCTTTGCTGGTGTGAAGAAAAAAAACAATGTCTTGGCATCTGTCTGATATTGTTTTTGGCGTGAGTTCCAACTATGTAAAGCATACGGAATTCGATTAACACCGATTCATCCTATCAACACAATTGATAAGGTACACTTAAATGATCTAGAATAGGTATGGCGAACCTATGACAAGCGTGTCACTAAGTGACATGTGGACAATTTTTGATAACACGCGGGAAATTTTTTTGCTCCATTCACTGAGCATACAATACGTCATTCAACTAAATGAACTTGTGAATTTTTTCAATGAACTTGTTCATTTTAATGAATGACCGAAAAAAGTTTTTTTTTTGTTTTTTAACCTGGCGAGTTTATTGCGATGTGACAATCTCTTCCAACCAACCAGAAAGATGTTTTATAGACCCTAAGTGTTAACCAGACTGGAATCCTATTTTAAATAATCTGGGTTCCAGCGGGGATCGAACCCGCAACCTCCGGATCGGCAGACAAGTGTCTTACCACCAGGCCACGGAGGTCGTTCATCTTAGTGAACTACTCTTTCCCATCTCTAGTACAATATGCACACGCGGCGCGGGTGTCACAAGCATGTCTCACGCACGCCCGTCACTTGATATGTGAGCGAGCGAGAAAGAGGAAGATTTTGGCCAAACGTGAGGTATAGAGGGTGTCTTGTGTCCCAGTATCTTATTGTTTCTTGCATTATCAGCGTCCCCGAACAGATTACGCGGCGGATTCAATATAAATCATTATTTTTTAGATACACCGTTATTAAAATCTCTGTGAAAAAAAAAAAAGATTGAACATTGAACCAAGAGGAAGTGGACGATTGTATCAGAAAGAAAGGTTGCGTAAATTCGGTGTTATTGAAAAAAAATAATGGCACTTTTGTCTTATTTGTAATGAAAGTGTCGTGAAACGTAGCTGAATTTAGTAAATTTAAAAAATAAATGGTACCTAATTTTTTTTTATTATTTACAATAAACCCTATTGTGTAAAAAAAACATCTTTTTTAATTAAAATATTCGTATTATTTATCTGAAACGCATTATGAATAAGAGATAATTATTTTTATTTTTAGGTAAATATTATTTATCTGAAAGTAAAAAGAATTATACATATTCTTTGACACACTTGAAGAAATAGGTTCGCCACCCCTGGACCTAGAACATGTGCTTAGACTTGTCTCATGATGTCATTAAATTTTTGCTGACGTTGCATTTTTATATTATTTAATTTGCCAACTTGGACCCACTTTGAGAGTGAACTGCATTTTCATTCAAAATTACCGAATCATTTGTCATTCATCCATCAATCAGTGGATGTTGGCTTTTTAAGAGCGCTTTGATGTCTAAAGCAGTTATTCGTCAGTTTCAGATGCTTTGGGTATCCTTACGGACCGTCAAAGTTGTTTTTTACATCAAATTCTTCCAACCCTAGATTTGATCCTTCGTGATTTAGTTGAAAAGACGTCTGTCTTCTAGCCCTAGAGTTACGGGTTCGATTCCCGTTGGAAACAGATTAAAAAAATATATTGCAGTCTGGTTTTTACTTAAAACCTCTTTAACACTTTTGTTGCAAATACAATCTGGCGGGCTTATTGCCAGGCGGCAATCTCTTCCAGCCAACCAGACAAAAGTAAATGAAGCAAGTTACATGGTTGCATAAATCATTCAAATGACTATACATCCCTACGAGATCCATTAACACATACGTGAGCATATGCCCACGAACCTCACAAAGACGGACAGTCACCCGAACATTCTTTTTCATGTAAAGTGAGATATCATCAATCAAAAGAAAAGGAAGGAATGGTGGAGAGGAAATGAAAAATCGGGAATGAAACACGTTATTTTACTGACTAGAAAACAGTTGCTTCTTAAAGCATGTCATGGACGGAGCGAGTCTTATATTGGTTTGTAACTGATTCCAGAGTCTCACTGCATGGACAGTAAAGGACGACGTAATTTTTTTTGTTAGTTGGAAGAAATTGTGACATGAAAATTAACTAGCCAGATTGTACTGTATACTAAGAAACTGTAATACAATACAATCCGAAGATTTGGACCGATTATATTCGTCAGAAGTCGGTCGACTGATACATTCCAATTTATGAAATATAGCGTTCAATTGAAAGTTCTAAAGAATACAAGAATTACAAATGTCTCCATTCTCTAGAAACTTGAACGAAATGCACTTTCAAATCTTTGATATGTCGGCAGGCAGATGTCAACAGTCTACATAAAATTTTGTATGATGCATGGCAACGAACAAGAAAATATATTAATATCATAGACCGATTAATAACATACGTGATGTATTCACTCAACACTGCAGTCAGCTTGGCTAAGAACTCGGAAAAGCAGAGGTGAATTATTTAAATGAATTTCAGATGATAAAAAAACTTCGAGTATAAATGAGTACAGTGGAAAATTATATGCACGCTGGCTGATGTTCACTGGGGGCGGGATTAGTGTTCTTTTTTTTTTTAAAGAATAGATATGACTGAAATCATAGGTATCCTTATGCCATCGAACACTAGGCGGAAACAGTGCCTGTGTCGTTCGAGGGGAGTAGCACAGCGCGGAGTTTGAACCGACAACCTTCCGCACGGAAGTCCAGTGCATTACCGCGCGACCGTGCTCCTCACGATTTAAATATAATATTCGAGTTTAACATAAAAAAGTTTCAAGATTTTAATGGTCTGCATGGAGTGGTATCAACTAAATGTCAACTGACTAGAATAAATAGATAACGAGCAAGAATCTGGTTAAAGGTCGAGTCAACTGTAATACAACAATCCCTCCATTTACGCGCGTAAATGGAAACCATAGAATGTAATGTAAAATAGGTGATCTTTTACATATTTTCATATAACATAACTTAATTTAAAAAGTAAATTTTTTTAATGAGTCTATATAACTGGTTACTGATCACTATGATAAAACACATATTTTGATCATAGGCGAACTCCCGTAGTCTTATGTTTTGACAACCAAAACTTAAGTGAAGAAATAAACAAACACGTCATTAGCGTTAGCAGTAAAAATAATAATATTGATTTGAAAGTCAAATTACGATTACTCATTTAATGTTTCAAACAAAATAAGCCACGTTAATGCGAATTCGTGTGTTACATTACGATAATAAAAGGACAATAAGCCACGTTAATGCGAATTCGTGTGTTACATTACGATAATAAAAGGACAATAAGCCACGTCAATGCGAATTCGTGTGTTACATTACGATAATAAAAGGACAATAAGCCACGTTAATGCGTATTCGTGTGTTACATTACTATAATAAAAGGACAATAAGCCACGTTAACGCGAATTCGTGTGTTACATTACGATAATAAAAGGGCAATAAGCCACGTTAACGCGAATTCGTGTGTTACATTATGATAATAAAATGACAATTTATATAGCGCCGTTTAAAGAGCAGATTCTCCTCAAGGGCGCTCCAAATCAGGACTCGATCCCACAATTATTGACAGATTAAAAATATTACAAAATAAATATATTTAAGTTGAGTGTGTAGGGATACGAAGGTGGTGGCTGCGGCCATTATGTTAGGTATTTCCCTGCATCTGGTAAGAAAACCGCAGACAATTTACCGAGACAAAATGAACCACCAAGAAAACTTTGTAATGTATGTCGTGCAATTAATGAGATAAAATATTAAAGATACTTACAGTTCCAAGACGACGCACATGAGCTTGCCAGTGTCGAAGGCATCGTAGAGCTGGATAAGCCGAGGGTGCCTTAGCTGCCTCATGATGTCCACCTCCCTCTCGGCGTTCCTCCTGTCCTCCTTCCTGGTGACTCCTACGAATTTGGCGGCTAGCTCCAGCCCTGTGCTCTTCTCTCTGCAGTGGTACACAGTACCAAATTTCCCCCTGAAAAAGGATGATGGAAGTTCTTGACTATATTCGGTATATTTGGTCTTTCATATAAATTATATTACACATTTTTTTATATACAGTACAACCTAGTAAACTTGTTGCCATGCGACGATCTCTTTCGAACTTGGAATCATGCTCTTGAGTTACCAACTAGGCTACGGTGTTACCAACTAGGCCACGGTTGTCGGCCTGGAGAATAAATATTTTCATTGAAAATAATAAATGTCTGAAAACTGTATTTTTCATGGATATTTCTCTCAAATTAAAAACGTGTCAGGTTTCACTACCTGGAAGGAACAAAATACATATACGTTTAAAAAATGCTTTCGGTGAAGGGCAACTTAACCTAAAGTATAACTGAACCGGTTAGCGAACCTACAAAGAAGGATATTAAAAAGAAGATTCCATAAGTATCTATATTTTGTGGATGTGGTAGAGGGAGTGGATCTAGTGGATGTGGAAGTGGATCTAGTAGTTGTGGAAATGGACATAGCGGATGTGGAAGTGGATCTAGTGGATGTGGATCTAGTGGATGTGAATTGAACTGATTGTATGAATTTATCATACATACAATCAGTTCTTTAAAAAAAAAAAAAAAAGGTGCCGGAGCTCACTTCTTGTAAACCGTAAAAAAGGAGCGCCACTCCACTGCGCTCCACCGCAAAAAAGCACTGACAGTCCTTTTTTTTTTTTTAAAAAAAAAGGTGCCGAAGCTCACTTCTTGTCATGCTTTTTGTATACCGTAAAAAAGGTGGTGGAGCGCCGCTCCACTGCGCTCCACCGCAAAAAAAGCACTGCATACAATACATACCATCACGTCATTTCTCTGTCGGGGAAGGCAAATAAGACAGAATGCCAGACTTTCCTATCTCACCACACTTTCTTCAACACCCATAAAGCTTCCCATACAATTCCTACGATTTCCCTAGCTTTTTACGTTTCCTTATTTCAAAATATTATTCACCGGATCCAACCATACGTTCCTTGATCTTCCTGTATCTCACCTTCCACTCACATTTGCACTACATATCTGTTTTGTTAGTCTTTCTTCATTCATTCGTTCCACATGCCCAAATCATCTCAGAGTATTCTTAGCATAGCTTTCTTAAATAAGGAGGTCATGTGGTTTCATTACCTCATTTTAAAGTTTGTAGCGTATGATATCAGACTGAATAAAAATCACGAAATTTTAAGGTTACAAATGAGTACAATATTTAGTATTTAAGCCGGACTGTGAATTAGGGCCTAAATATCTTATTTTTACTTAAGAAAAAAAAACACCTTTATGTGAAATCTGTGTTTTAAAAATAGGTACGAAAAAAATACAAAAAGCACACGAAACAAATGAAAACAATAAACTAATTGAAAAGGCAAATGCTTACTGAAAAAAAGTGTTTATATTTGTATAACCTTCGAGAGAATAGTCGGCAGTCGGAGTCGGAGTCATTTATTGGAAATGCGCCAGAATGATCTAGTCGTAGATTCTGAAAGAAGATATGAGAGTTTCTCTGTACTCTTTTCGAACTTTCTCCACATGGGTTGATTGGAAGGCGAAGTTTTGGTGAGATCATTGAAAGATTCGAGTATACAGGAAATCCTGTCTTATGATGCCAAGATATAAAAACTAACAGACTATACGATTCTGAGGAAAAACGTTAAAGTAAAAAGAAGTATTCGTGTGTCCTAAAAGATATACATATTCCTAATAGAGCGTCAGTTCAGGAGAGCCCTCCTCCAGCATTTCTTCAATCTTAGATTTTTTCAAGTTGTTGTTATTTTATCTTTTATTTAGTAAATATTACTTTGGTTTGTTAATTTGTACAATAATCAAATAAGTTCTACAGAATTTCGCTACGTTTTTTATTAAATGTGTAATTCTGATGTTGCCGTGTTCATAATGAAATAATCATGCATTTTTAGCAAAATTAGCCAAAATATCGTGCAAAATCTTCGTGTCACTCATTAGTCAGCGCTGGATGCCAAGTGGTTTCCGTCGCTGACAGCGCTACTTCCGAGGAACGTATTTAATAATTATTTTAAAATGACACTTGGTATTTCCGAATTCTATTGCGACCTTTCGTCCAATGTCAGTGCAAAATAATCACGACAACTGTTATTTCTAGGTAATCGCATAAATTTTAAATACAATATTGTGCATACATAACTTCGTTTGCTTTTCCCCACTTTCGGCGCACACGAAAACTTCAATCAAGGCTCTCTTTGGCAAGAATTTGACGATGCACGGAAAAAAAACTATCGAGTCTTTAGAAGTGATTATTGGCTTTAAAGAGGGCGGTGCGTTCGTAGTCCTTTGGATTTGGAGAGGGTTGTTAGATTATCTCCGAGAGGGTTATATAATTAAATAATTGAGATATGTTGACGACAACCTGACAATCAAAGAGGACGTCGCTTTCCAAGTACGGACGAATGCCCGGAGTATTGATTTAACAGGACACTTTACTTTTTAATCGGCAATTAAAAACGGATTTTCAAATATTTAGTTATAACATTGTAAAACACCTCTTTTGACGATCTCCATGGTCTGATAGATAAGATGTTTGACTTCTAACAAGAGATTTTGACTGAATTATCGATGGTAGTAGTATCCAGATGGTATTAAGAACAAAAAACTACTTCGCCTAGTAAGCCTAGTTAGCCCCTTAACTATCATCCCACGCGCTAGACGCGAGTGTTGTTCCCTATCCACGTACGGTTATATTTCCAACATGTACTACGATGATTTGCGAAATAATGTTTGCTACAATAGTTCTCAGCCCGAAGCTCGATTAATGTGGTCTAAGTAAACATTTTCTCCAGACCACGCTGATCAACATGTTCACATCTCTAGTGCGGGAATGTTGAAGAGTACAAAATGAATAAACGAATTGGAAAACACGTGAAAATAGCGTAAACGAGAAGAATATGGGGATCTCACGTATTTGAATAACTCTAAAGGTAAAAAATCAGAGAAAAAGAAGCAACAGTATTATAAGATATATGGATGCAGATGAGACGAACGAAGTATGTCATGATAGAACAGTTTGGAGCTTGTCCTCTCTACCCTCTGGATTTGGCGTGATGGTATGTAAGTATTTAGACTTCAAATATTTTTTTTTGTGAAATTTAGTTTCTCTTTCCTTTTTGAAAGCTTTTCGCTTCAGGGATTATTGTTATGCCCATAATATTTCAAAGCAGTTTGATTTTACATGAGTTTTGGATTAGATTTTACCTCATTATTGTTTTTCAGTTAAAGTAAGTGTGTGTTACTTGTATATAATGCAATATTTCTTATGCCCTTGCATGTTTTAATGGGTTAGACGGTCATAAATGATAAATAAATTAAATCAATTATGTATAAATTGTTTAATAATTACAAAGTAATCGTATTTCAATAACTATTCAATCACGTTCAAAAGAAAACTGAAAATATATTACATTACTCTGAATACTCCGGAGGTTGCGGGTTCGATCCCCGCTGGAATCCAGATTTTTCAAAAATGGGATTCCAATCTGGTATTCACATAGGGTCCATTAACACTTATTTCTGGTTGGTTGGTAGAGATTGCCACATGACAACAAGCTCGCTAGGTTAAACAAAAGTACCTTCTTATCCTGACTTTCACGGGTTCCCTCTTATTCCTTGAATGCATTAATTTCCTCTAGTACTATCATTATTCTTACGATATTAGTATTTTTTTACATGAATTTCAATAAATATTTTCTCTTTTTTGTAAAATCTGTCATAGATTGAAACAGTATTTCGTTCGTATCCAAGATACGCTTTTCAATTGGAAGAAATTACTACATAGCAATAAACCCGCCAGATGCACTGTGTACGCAAAATAATAAATAAAGCATTTTTGACACATACATACCATCACGCCATTTCATTTCCCATATCTCAAGGGTGGGTAGAGATGACAGAGCGCTAGACTTTCATATATCGACACACCTTCTCTTCTAAATCCTTCGCCTCTTCCACATTCATACACCTTCCCATACAATTCCCACGATTTCTCAGACTTTCTGCGTTCCCGTCTTTTAATATTATATATAATTCACTTATATCAACTACACTTTCATTGGTCTTTCTCTCACGTGTCGTTCACTCGCATTTGCACTTGTTACCATTTATTAAATCATTCATTTCACATGCCTAAGCCATCTCAGAGTGCTCTTCTACAACTTAATCAACATCAGCCTTAAGTTCACATTCATCCCTAATCACACCATTTCACATTCTGTCATACATTGTTCTTCTCAGTGCATGCATTTCTACAGCATTTATACGGCTACTTTCAGTCTTTTCCACGTACACGTTTCAATCCTATACCTCAAAGTTGGTACTAAAACACTGTTGTGGACTACAATCTTAGCAGATTTTAATGCTAACCGGTTCGAGTATATATGTTTTAGTACACAGTCGACTTTGTCTCGTATCAATACACGCCTTTCGATATCCCATCATCTAAGAAAATACTATGCACATAGCAGAACTCGACAACTTGCTCCAAACTTTGTTTGCTCACTCGTTAAATGCCTTTCCCATCATACTTTTCTATCATAATTACTTTGTATTTCACAATATTCTCAGATCTTTGTAATATAATTTACTTATCAAATTCTATTATTCATCTTCATTCTCCGCCATCACAACCGTATCATCAAAATACAACGATCCTCATACATTCCCATTCGACATCTTCATTCTCCGCTATCACAACCGTATCATCAGAATACAACGATCCTCATACATTCCCATTCGACATCTTCATTCTCCGCTATCACAACCGTATCATCAGAATACAACGATCCTCATATAGTACATTCCCATTCGACATCTTCATTCTCCGCTATCACAACCGTATCATCAGAATACAACGATCCTCATACATTCCCATTCGACATCTTCATTCTCCGCTATCACAACCGTATCATCAGAATACAACGATCCTCATATAGTACATTCCCATTCGACATCTTCATTCTCCGCTATCACAACCGTATCATCAGAATACAACGATCCTCATATAGTACATTCCCATTCGACATCTTCATTCTCCGCTATCACAACCGTATCATCAGAATACAACGATCCTTAGGCCGCCGTTACACGTTCAATCTGGATCGCAATCCGCGATCCAAATCGACGATCTCGGATTGCGATCCGATTGATCAATTCATCAATCCGCTCATTACACGGTCAATCTTGACCGCGATCATTGATCGGCGATCACGGATTGCGATCCAGATTGACCGTGTAACGGGCGCCTTATACATTCCCATTCGACATTTGTACGTCACAACTTCGGCAATTCCTTCACAAATGAATATATGTAAATATTAATCACTTATTACCCATTCAGTCAAGACACCGTTCACTCTAATACTTATTTTTTTATATACTTAAATATGACGAGCCTTGATCAATAAATGTATGAATCTTTCTCACCTCTAGAAATTATTGCAAAGAAAAATATAAGTTTTTTTTTCTGCAGAAAAATGCAACGCTGACGGATGGCGAATATTTTGATTGACCGACAGGAATTATTTGTCGTCGTGTGGAATGTGAGGTATTGGCCAAAAAATAATTTCGCTAAACGCAAGTGCTCGTGTAGTCAGAAAATAGCGCGAAACACATAACACACACACCTGCGCACTCAGGACGTTGACACGTTGTTGGGTTAATTTGCGTTTGAAAATTGACCGGGGCAAGCGGGGAGGGGACACAAACGCTAATCGTAAGTCAGATCACACTCGACGGACTTGCGGGGATTGGAAATGCAACGAATTAGATGTACCGTGAAAAAATAAAAATGTTTTATTTATGAGAAAAAAAAATCTTCAATCGCATAATGCCCTATTGAGGATAATCGGGTCAATAACCCTCGTTATCATCATCGTTTTTTAAGTGACTGACTCATCACATAGAATAGACTTTTTAAAAAAAAATTTGATCTACTTTGCACGGATTTCTCCTGTTACACAAAGAGGGTCTGCTTCTAGCGTTAGCTTATTCGTTAGGAAGAATATCAGCCAGGATTCTTTTCATACTGCTAGGCGGCACCGAGAATATATCAACAGTGTCATTCAGTTGGTTCAATATCTCTATACCACGCGTGACTGAGTGTTTAGCCATGATATTCGTCCTGTAAGTTGGTATGTAGAACAGAGGGTGATTCCTTGCACGGCTATAGTTATTGGGTACAATATAAACTTAGTGCTTCTAGTATCGCGGGACAGTTAAAGCGATCTTGAAAAACCGTTTCGAGGTTTCTATAGTTACACACCGTGAAAAGTTCGACATGGTGAGCATATTTTGGGTAATCGCCCTTTGTTCTGTACCATAGATATCTGAGGATTTTTTTTGTATTTGTTCTGTATTGTTTTTATATTTGAGCTGATGAGGAGCCCAAACCGTAGATGCATATTCTAATTTGTTTCTAATTAGATAATTATATAAGTTTCGAAGGGGTACCATTAAGAATCGAGCCTGACACTACAGAGTGAAAGACAAAAGATTTACCAACTAGGCCACGGAGATTTTAATACATTTTAATTAAGAAACACTAAAAAATATACGAAGTCAAGTGAAAAAGTACTGTGAAAAAAATTGTTCCCGTAGAATATTCTTTTCCCCAGTATCATGTCAGGTCCCCCCAACATTGAATATCACCTGAGAGTAGACATCTTTGTCCCCGGCAGCCCGAGAAAGATCTCCAACGCCCCTTATGCCAGTCCAATCACGTATATTGCGGAGCCAGGAGATTTGCCTCCTGCCAACACTTCTTCGACCCTTTATTTTGCCTTGGATGATCAGGTGCAGTAATTTGTACTTTGCTCCTCGAAGTACATGACCCAAGTAGGACACCTTTCGCATTTTAATATTAGTCAGCAAATCTCCATCAACTTTGGCTGTTTAAAGAACCCTAGTGTTGCTGACCATATCCGTCCAGGGTATCCGTAGCATTCTCCGGTGCATCCACATTTCGAATGCTTCCAGTCGGTTCATACTACTTACTTTGAGGGTCCATGATTCCACTCCATGCAATAACACTGACCAAACATAGCATTTGACTAATCGTTGTCGAAGATTCATGTTTAGATTATCATCGCAGAATACGCTTCTCATTTTATTAAATTTATTAAAAGCCGCACGAGATAATTCAATTCTGCACTTGACTTCGGCAGAATAAACGATATAATTAACTAGATAAGTTTTATGAAATAAATCTTAAATTGATTGAACAAATACAAAAAGTTTGACGGTCAACAATGTTTAATCAAACTAAACAACGTAAGTAAAGGAAGAGTGCCTGACTCATAAACACGGATAACGTGTATGGTTATTTGTAATAATTGACTATCCGAAAGTACTCAGTTATGTATGGATCATACCAATATGGGATTTTCAAATTAGTCATGTCGCACTTGACATAAATACAGACTCTACTTATTCCAGGCACCCAAAAGACATTCATACCATCATGACACGCCCTTTAAGGGAGATCAGAAGAGAGATCTCCACACCGTTCTAACCAAGAAAAAAGCCTTTGCATCATTCACATCAATAAACGAGTATGTTACATATATTGTCATAGATAATCATACTTCTTTCCTACATCTACCTCTTTTTTGTTTTCCAATCATTTCGGACATATTTATATTACTACATGTATTGTTATTGTTTGCTACCCCAAAACCAATAAACGTAGATGGAAAGCCGTTAGAACTTGTCCAAGAATATATGTATCTGGGCCAACTTATTTCCTTTGTAGGTGGCATATCGGAGGAAATAGCACGAAGGACAAAACTAGCGTGGAGCTCATTTGGACGTTTGAACAACATCTTCAAAACTGATCTCCCAATATCCTTGAAGCGAAGGGTTTACAATCAGTGCATCCTTCCAGTACTTACATATGGCTGCGAGACATGGACGCTCACAGTAAAGAACACACAAAAGCTCCAGACCGCACAAAGGGGCATGGAGAGATGCATGTTGGGATATACTAAAAGAGACCGTAAACGAAATACCTGGATTTGCAATATAACAAAGGTAGAAGACGTTATAAAGGTGTGCAAAAGAATAAAGTGGCAATGGGCCGGACATGTAGCCAGAATGTCAGACTCTCGATGGACATCCGAAATAATCCAATGGTATCCAAGAGGCATAAAGAGGCCTAGAAGAATACCGAAGGTACGCTGGATGGACGAAATCAGGAAGCATGGCAGCATCACGTGGCATCGGCGAGCAAAGGACCGAACTGTTTGGAGTCAACTTGGGGAGACCTTCATCCAGCAGTGGATCGACCCTGGTTGACAATGATGATGATGATGATGATATGTATTGTAAATCTTTCGCAACTTATTATTTCAACGTGACCAAAATATTTCAGGATTCGAAGGTTTCGATTGATAATTAAAAATATAATTCCGATTTAATTATCAAGTCAACAAAAAAAAAACTGTGACTTCCTATCCTTTACTCAATCTATATATTTATTTTGCAATATTTTTGATCTGTCGATAATAGTGGGTTCGAGTCCCGAGCTAGAGCGCCCTTAAGGGGAGTCGGCTCTCTTAAGGAAGGAGAAAAGTATCGACCTATTATTGTGATATTTGCTTTATGATTGTGTGCGGTATATTGTGAGATGAATGTTTTGATCTATCTGGAGTGATGAAGTGTGAGGAGTTTGATTTCGCGTGATGTATACCGTACATATATGTAATTGAGCGTAACTGTTTGTCAGGTTGATGAGAATGTGCAACGGGGTTTTACATAATACAAAAACGAAAAGAAGTATCGATTTATTTTTTCATGCAATATGTCCTCTGTGAGATACAGGCAAAAGTCTAGTTTACTGGGGATACGACAAATGAAAAGCAAAAACCCAGATCCATTCAAATTGTGTGTCCGAATTAAATAACCTGTTGTTTTTTCGCAAAATACTCGTATGTATATTTCTTGTCATGTGTAAAAATAAATAAAAATAATAAGTCAACATTCATATATTCTCATTAATATACAGGTAAAAACATAGTTTACTGGAGTCACGACAAATGTCAGGCAACAAACAATTCGAGAGTGGCCACTTGAAACGACTTGTTTATATTTGATGTTTTTTTTATATACACATATTATGTAAACATATAACATATATACTAGTCATGTAGAATACATAAAAACAAGACACGAATGGTTTTATACGAGTACCGTGCCCTCGTAATGTTGCGAATATAGGAACGTGGCCAAACCTTACATTTCACAGTTAAATGCAATTTGTCTGACGTAAACTCGCACACTTCGCAAGATATTCAATGCAAATTTCTGAGTCACCACCACAAGGAAAATGCCATCGATGTTATTCAAGATTGCCTCAAAGATGTCAGCGATGAATACAGATGGGCTGATTCGTGTGAATTCACCGATTCCGGTGAAAAGTTGGCACTGCCGAAAGGACAAGTTGCGAAACCTCCGAGTCTTCTTGTTCTATTTTCAGTCATTGATGGAAGGTGCAGTCTGTCGACGACATTCACTCAGCGTGTTGATTTTGTTGTTATCCAACCTTTGTTGTTTCGTTAACAGTGTTTTCGTCGAAGGGCTTATCACGGAGAAGTTGAACTTTCACAAATTATTAAATTACATATACAATTCAGGATGAGAATTATAAAAATATTTGGCTGAGAGAACATTTCTTAATGAATGGGTTGACGACCTACGTGACCAAGTTAGTAAGAATGTTATATTCTACCGAGGGGGTTTTGTTATGATTTCGAATGTACCACTAAAGGGAGGTTTGCAACACAAGGAACAGTAAAAAGACAACAGCACTCACACATGTCAAGAGTATTTGAGTATTTTTATGGCATGTGTTGGCAATTCACAAAATACATGGTCTCCTCATTGTCTAATTTGTAGCATTTTCGAAGACCTCCGTGAAATGGTTGGTAAGACGCCTGTTTTCAGATCCGAAGGCTGCAGGTTCGATTCCCGGTGGAATTCAGTTTTAAAAAAAAGGTTTACAGTCTGGTTTTCATTTAAGATCCCATAAACACATTTCTGGTCTGTTGAAGGGGAATGCCACATGGCAATAATCCTATAAGGTGGTACTGTATACAAAGAAAATGTTTTACATGATAGCTGCCAGACTTGATTTGTTCAATATTATTGGGTTCGAGTCTCGAGTTGCGCCCTTGAGGAGAGTTTGCTCTCTAAACGGCGATATATAAAGTTGTCCTTTGAATTGAATTGGATTTGAGTTAACAATATAGCTTGAATGAAGTTTTTTTTAATTTGTCCAAATTATTTAAGTTAAATAAACATAGATTTATTGATAGCAAAAAATATAGATACATATATAAATACATTCTGAAATCGCACATATATCTCAAGATAAATAGAAGAAAATACATTTAAGAGAGAAGCTATCAAAAGGTCTGGGTTCATCTAATAACAGTACATTAAGCAGTAATATAAAAATGAATGAGAATAGAACGGGCAGACACGTACAAGAAGATTGTATACAAATCATATTCTCAACACTAGAAGAACTATTAGCATTATCTCATAATAAAAGAAAGAGTTCTCACCTCCCGATTTCCGTTTGGAGTTCATAGAAATCTTCAGCATTCACTCCTCTTTTGATGGTCACTTCCCGATCTGGAAACGAAGGCACCAGTTCTGGAAAGAAAAATATATTATCGTTATTATTTTACAACAGATCTAGTAGAAGATTAAAAAAACCTCAGATTGTCAATATCAATCTAATGGCCGCAGCAACCACCTTCGTATTTTAAAAAAATTTTTTTTTTGTAATACCTACTATATTTTTCCAATGTCAATAATAGTGGGGTCGGACCCCGAATTAGACCACCTTTGAGGTTATGTTCTCTAAACGGCGCTGTATAAATTGTCCTAATATTATTATTGTAGTCTCTCGATCTCAATATCCATATAATATGTAAATTATCGAACTATTACTAGGTTGAGAGACTGTTTGAAAGACCGATGGTGCTCTTAGGTTTTGTAACGAAAATAAAAGTTCAAATAAAAAAATATACCCTCTTTATATAACACATCGATCAATAAGTTCCGGGACTAACCAACAGATGGCACCTCTAATAACAAATCCGTACCATTCTTAGTTAGTACCAACCTTTAGAAGTTACGTGTCAAACTTTAATGACATTCCGACATTGTGTCATTGAGTTACAGTGGTTTTAGTGACGCTACTTTTGCTATTTTCAAAACAATGAAAAAAAAAACGAATTTCGTGTGTTGATAAAACATTGCTTTTTAGTGGGAAAAAATACCGTTCAAACTCAGCGATGGCTTGAAAAGTGTTATGCGGGCTCTGCTCCGTCGAAAACAACCATTTGTAGGTGGTATGCTGATTTCAAACGCGGTCGTTTAGACACAAATGATGGTGAACGCTCTGGTCGTCCTAATGAGGCTGTTACACCAGAAAACATTAAAAAAACCCTCAAAATTGTGATGGAAAATCGCAAAGTAAAGCTGCGTGAGATAGCTGACATCCTGAAGATATCATTTGGTAGTATTAACACTATTTTGCATGAACATTTGGTCATGAAAAAGTTTTTTTTGAAATGGGTGCCGCGTTTGCTCACAATGGAACAGAAACAACAACACATCGATGATTCAGAGCGCTGTTCGGCACTGTTTACGCGAAATAAACAGGAGTTTTTGCGTCGGTATGTAACAATGCATGAAACTTGGATCCACCACTATACTCTGGAATCGAATCGGCAGTCAGCTGAGTGGAGAGCAGCCGGTGAAAGTCGTCCGAAGCGACCTACAACTCAACAGTCGGCCGGGAAGGTTATGGCCTCCGTGTTTTGGGATGCGCATGGTTTAATATTCATCGATCACCTTGAAAGGAAAAAACCATCAACAGCGAATATTACATAGCGTTATTGGAGCGTTTGAAGGCAGAAATTGCAAAAAAAACGGCCCCATATGAAGAAGAAAAAAGTCTCTTTCCTCAGGACAATGCACCGTGTCACAAGTCGACGGTATTATGTTTATATGGTGGTTCAGTTCTACGTCATATTCAATATACCACACCTTCCTTCTCACGTGAAAAATATATATTATATATATTTAAATATAGTTGAGTCAATTGGTGGCATACAAGTACAAATGACGAATGGGATCGTATACGAATTACTATATGCAGATGACTTGGTTATGTTGGCAGAGGATGAAGGTGAATTGCAGAGTTTGACAAGTAAATTATATGAGAGATGCGAAGAGAAAGATCTGAGAAAGAATGTTGCAAAATTTAAAGCAATTATATAAAAGTGGGAAAGGAAATTAAACGCGACTTGTGGGTGAATAATGAAAGATTGGAGCAAATTGAAGAATTCTGCTATTTTGGTAGTATTCTCTCAGATTATGGAAGAGTTAAGAGGGATATCAAACGGCATGTAGTGATAGGAATCAAAGTCAATGGGGCACTAAAACAAATATACTCGAATCAAACAGTATCAACATCTGCTAATATTATGGTCCACAATAGTATTTTGGTGCAAACTTTAACGTATGGGAGCGATACGTGAAAGTGGAAAAATACTGAGAGGAGCCGAATAAATGACGAAGAAATACGTGCATTGAGAGGAATGCATGAAGTGACAATGTGTAGTAGAATATGGAATGCAGGGATTAGGTATAAATGTGAACGTGTGTGAATGTTAAGTAAGATGAAGAAGAACACGCCACGATGGTTTGGGAATGTGGAACGAATGAATGAAAAAAGAGTCAAACATATATACAGTGCAAATATGAGTGAAAGGCGTGAGAGGAAAACTAACGAAAGTATGGTAAGATCAAGTGAATTATATTCTAAAAGAGAACGTTGAAATCCCAAAAAAACGATGAAGTTGTATGAGGTGTATGGATGTAGAAAAGGTTAAGGATGTACGTGTGTATCGTGGTAGAAAAATCTGGCGCTCTGTCCTCTCTGCCTACCCCGATAATTAATGATGTGATGGTATATATGTACGCATGTATAGTTAAAAGGTATGTGTGTATATAGTAGTTAAATAATTGAACATTTTCATTGTTAAAACATTTATTATTCAACACCAAAACGACAACCCCTTCTAGATCACTCAATACATTAGACAACGTACTGAAGTATTATTTCTGAATTTCATATTCCGACAACTTTTATCAGCCTGTACGCTACCTTCAGCTTCGAGAATGCCACGTTACAATCCAACGACCTCCTCCATGGTCTCATTCTTAAGAGGCATATCTTCCAGCCCGGGATTTGCTGTTCTCTTAAACATCTTTCAGGTTATTTGGAAGAGATTGCTATGTGTGATAGGTTGCACTATATACTCGTACAACGAAAGTTTAATACAAAATATAATCGCTCCACTCTGATCGCTCCACGCTCCACTCATGTGATAAATTGTTCGTTGCAGATGAGCAATGTGTTTTTTAAACATCGCTCTATACTCTGAGATAACCAGGTTCCATTTATTTATTAGTTGAGTTTTTTTTCACGAAGGTGTACGGAATATATAAGTAGATGTTCCATTCTTCCCCTATCACAGCTGATAGATTGGTACTAACATATAAGTACGAGAGACGAAGTTATGCTGTGTTTGGTATAGCTGATGTTTTTTGTTAGCGCCATAAAAAGGAGGAGGAATCTTTTTCTTCTCTTCGAAGGTTGGCGATCATCATTGCTATCTTGATCTTTGTGGTAGCAGCTCTAAACAAAAGTATGGTACCGCAATGAACGCGACTTCTTCCCTTATTTCTTTTGTCCTGAATGTCCCCCTGCAATATCAGTTGAAGGATCACATTTTTCTTCTCGCATTATACAATGTCCAAGGTACTCTATCTTCCTCCTTTCGATGGTGGATTGTACTTAAGTCTTTATTTATTCGTTTCAAGATAATACTACATTTTAAAAACTTCTAGTTTCCATAATAAGTAGCAACGCAAAATTCTCATATGCGATTCGAGATTGAAATTCGTGTTGCATAGGTGAGATCCTGCATTTTAAAAAAGCAGCTTCGTGTCATCTTCACTCTTATGTTGATTTAACTGAGATTGGTCGTATAATTATGGGACTCGCTCAACAATTTCATTGTTTATATCAAGAGGCCTGTACTTTTCTTTTATTTATTTAACGCTTTCATGCAAATACATCTGATGGATTTATTGTTTTAAAGCAATTTCTTCCAATCAACCAGGTTTTGTTTCGTAATAATTATTGGTATCCACGACCGTGTGTTTGATGTAGTGCATGAGAATTGTTTTTTTAAATCTAACAAAAAATCAAGATAAATCTCAAGGAAAATGAGGATTATTGTAGGGGAGTTAATGGCGAGAAATATTTTAAAATACATGATGCTTCTTAAATATATTTTTAAATATCGAAAAGGTTGTAGCACATCTGATTGAACTAGGAAGATCGTTACAACGTCGAACTGAGTCAACCGCAAAATATGATATGCAAAAATACGAATACAAGTATACATAGGATTCTGCCTTCACCAGATCGGAGAGATGGTCCATTCTCAGAATTAAAATTGAATTTTTCACGTACAAGTAGATAACGAGTAGATATTTACTGACAATCATAAATTCTGTCTTTGATGAGTAATCTAAAAAATTAATTTCAAGGCATTTAGCAGGCTCAGTGCGTTCCTGCATCGGTGCATTCGGAAGCATATCATAAAGCTGGCGTCATCGTATGAGAGATATTTGGGAAAGACTTCTGGCATGCGGATTAATCATCCGAATGGGTCGTGTTTGGCCGGCGTGCTCCGGAAGTGGGATAAGCGGAACTGTAATGCAATAGCTATAATTTAATTATCATATTGCACTTTTAGAACTGCACATGATCAATTACAATGTCAGTGTGCATGGTTCATGGTTACTAGAACGATTATTTCACAGTTTCGTTGTAACATTTATAGACCAACTGAAACTGTTATGTACATACATTCATACTCGAACGCCATTTCCCTGACGGGGTAGGTAGAGAAGACAGAGCGTCATACTTTCCTATTACAACACGCAGCCTTAGGCTCTTCTACAACCATACACCTTCTCAAACTCAAATTTCTCTGACTTTCTATATTTCCTTTTTTTTTCAAAATAAAATTCACTTAGTCCAACCACACTTGATCCTCCGCTCACACGCCTTCCACTCATATTTGCACTATATATTTGTTTAGTTAGTCTTATCTTATGCATTCCTTCCACATATCCAAACCATCTCAGAGTGCTCTTCTCCATCTTGCTCAACACATCAGTCTTAAGTTTACATTAATACTTAAGCACTTTATTTCGCATTCTGTCATACATTGTCTATTCTATTCTCAGTGCACGCATTTCTGCAGTATTTATTCGGCTCCTTTAAAAAAACTCCACATCCACGTGTTACCCCCATACATAATAGTTGGTACTAAAATACTGTTGTGGACTGTTTAGCAGATTTTGATACTGTCGGTTCGAATATGTATATGTTTCAGTGGCCAATCGACTTTGTTTCATACCGCTACATGCCCGTTCGGTATCTTTCATGACTCTTCCATCATCTGATAAAATACTACCTAAATATCAGAATTCCTTAACTTTTTCTTAAGTTTACTTACTTCACTCAGTAAGCTAATGGTTCTGTAACTTCTACACTCCATTCTTGCACCCTTAACTTTATCATATATGACGTAACAATTACTGCACTCCTCCAGTCTTAAGGTGTGGGCTCAGATTTCAACATTTGTTGAAAAACTATCTCAGCCACTCGATTATTCGTTAATCCCAACACACAATTAGTGCTCACTTCATGACAACCTGAATAATTTCCCTGTTTCATGTTTTTTACAGCCATTCGTACTTCTTCTAGACTAATATTATTTATATTTTTCAAATGCTCGTCATTCTTACTCTAACTCGGTCACCGTTATTTCTACCACTATCATCACTTGCGTACAGTTCTTCGAAATATTCCTTCTTCTGACAAAACCCTTTCACTATTATCATTGATTACACTTATAAACTGATAAACCTCCACTGTAAATAAACAAATGTGTCAAAACTGTCTCTTTATGGTATTTGAGGTATACACAAGTAAAAAATGCCATTTGAGGTCTTTATGACAAAAGGGTAAAAATGTCACTTATAAGTCTTAAACGCAAGTGTCACTTTTTTATTGTATGACACAAAAATATTAAAAAATGCCACTTGACTATCTTAAAGCTTCATTAGTGCCGCGTTGTTCTTTGTGGTATTTAATGCACAAAAGTGTCAAAAAAAACACTTTGTTGTTTTCATAAAAAAATGTGAAAATGTCTCTTTACATTCTGAAAGTCCCAAGTATCAAAAATGTCTTACATACATACTTTTTTTTAGACAGAAACCTGTCAAAATTGACTCTTGATGGGAGTCTATGGTACAAAACGAGGTATAAATGTCCCTTTGCAGTCTTATTATAGGCTCGAAAGTGTCAGAAATGCCACTTTGTTGTCTTGGTGGCAGAGTAAAAATTGTCATTTAGCAATCTAAAATGCTACTTGTAATGTACAAAAGTGCCAAGAATACCACCACTTTGGGGCGTGATTGGTACAAAAGTTTAAAAAACGACATATTGTAGTCGTCAAAGCACAAATATGTCAACATTTAAGGCACACATTTTTGATAAATGCCACTTTGTAAAAAAAACGATTTGTGGTTTTTGTGGTACACCATTAATTAAAATACCACTTTGTGGTTTTGAAGGAATATGAAAATTAAAAAAAATGCCTGTTTATGGTCTTTATCGCAAATAAGTGTAAAAATTTCCACTTTATGGCAAACAAGTGTGAAAATTGCCACTTTATGGTCTTCATTGCACACAAATGTAAAAATTACCACTTTAAGGTTCTTCAAGGTTCAAACATGTCATAAATGCTACATATTGGTTGTGATAGTATCATGCATTATGCTAATAATCTTTCTTTTGACGATGCTTAATCGATAGACACCGATTTTAACCCATTGCAGTACTACAAAGTTGAATTCGCTGTTGATATAGGTTGCAATACAAGTTGCTCCCGAGAAAACCAAAGAATCTGACACAGTAATCAAAGAAAACATATTGTGACTTTGTACATATTGCAACCGTTTTGTAGATTGATGTCTAAATGAACCAGTCCCCTAAAAATGGAAGTGTTCTTCCATAAGGACATTAAGGTCGGGTGAAGATACCCTCTTGGGACATAATCACTAAAAGTCTGACAATGCCTGCGTAGGAGTCTTGGCAAGAATCGCATCGGTCCGCGACCAACTAACTGCCAGTTGGAGTTCTGCCAGAAGCGCCATAATGCGTCTAGGCTGACAGAGAGGGTACGCATCATAACAACGCCACTTTATGCCGTTTGTTTAATATAGTTGTCGATACTGAAACGTAATTACGAGTTTTATTGCCGAATTTAAATGAAATATATGTTAAGATGGCAAGTTACGAGGTTCAGGTTTGATTCAACTTACGAGCACCCATACAATATGTCTTAAACAACAATTGTACAATACTATATACTCCTATAAATTATTTTCAACATATCCGTATTGAAGATTTCCCTACAACCCAGGATGGATCATGGCTGGCTGCAGGTTTCGCTGCCACCTATCTCTTTCAGCAGCACCCCTCCTCCAATTGGATATACCCAGTGTGCGGCTGTTCTTTGTCACATCATCCAGTCATCTAAGCTTTGGAACACTAGGCAGAAAAAAATGCCTTTGTCCTTCGAATGGAGTAGCACAGCGCGGGGTACGAACTGGCGACCTTCTGCACGGAAGTCCAGTGCGTTACCACGCGGTCATGCACCTCGATGGTTACGTCTGTACTCAACATACATGTACAGACTTTTTTTTTTACATTACTCTTTAACCAATACAATATAACAACTATTTACATAGTATTTACATTATATAAATTGTAATAAATATAACATAGAGATGCTTTAAAGTACACGTGATTATGTTATGCGCAAATATTAAGCCATTTTACACAAGTTTTGAACATGTACGGAGTTAAGTATCCACGGGGGAGGTGGAACTACGGGGGACACGGGACTATTGTACATTTTTCTTAAAGAGAACAGAAAAAGAGCTTACCTCCCACGGGATCATCTTCATCAACGTGTATCATTTTGGAAGATCTGAAATAAAAAATAAAAATGAAATTAAATTCAGTGTCTAATTTATCAATAAAGAGGATCATGTTGATGAACACATATGTTGAGAACTATACAATTTGCATTTTTTTTAACCTGGCGAGTTTATTGCCATGTGGCAATCTCTTCCAACCAACCAGAAATATGTTTTTTTTATAGGCCCTAAGTGTTAACCAGACTGGAATCCTTTTTAAAAAAATCTGGGTTCTAGCGGGGATCGAACCCGCAACCTCCGGATCGGCAAATAAGTGTATTACCACCAGGTCACGGAGGTCGTCATTATATTAATCCTTAACATATACAAGTAACATACGATTTAAGACCATTTATCGCGTTCACGATTCGAGTTGTACGGACTTCAGTATTACCATAACGGAAAACACAAAGTATGTTATCTTGTAATGGAAATCCCACTGCGGGATCAATGTATTGGGTGTTAACATAAGTTGTTTCCGTTTCTTTCCAATTTAAAAATGAACACCAAAAGTAAAACAAAATGGTAAATGTTATACCTACGTCATTCGAAAGAAAATTTTCTGCTCTACAAGATATTGTGTTTGCTTTTACGTTACATCTATTATTTTATTTGATTAAAATCATTCAAAATGGAATGGTAAGTAGACGAAAGTGAGCATTTTCGACACCTTCTGTTCGCGTTCAATCGAGGAAATAAAGCTGCTCGCGATATTTGCGAAGTGTACGGTGAAGATGTTATCTTTTGGTATTCATTTTTAAATTGAAAAAAAAAAACGGACACAACTTATGTTAACACCTAATATTTCTCCTGGTACCGTGTCCGCATTTAGGCATTAGTTTTGATAGTTTCCGACCAATTTTATATACTTACGTCAATAATTTTAAGTATTTAAATTAACTTGTTTTGTGTGCTAATGTTTTTTTTCACGTTGTGTCGTGAATCATATACATAAATAAACAGTTTTAATGACTAAATGTTCATCAAGAGTATTCTCTAGTTATTGGGGGTACAGTAAAATTTGATTACACAATACAATTAAATGTGATACGTCTGCGGTACTCCAATTATTTAGCCATACAGTACGCAGAAGAGAGGAGAATTCGGAAAGACTGCAAACATCTATCTCTCCGTAACTTTGGACGATATGGTTCATGCTTCACACTCGTATGACATAACTGGGAGCACACAACGATTAACTAGCATAACACGTTATATCCCGATCCCGTGTTTTAACGTGATAAACTAGATTTGTATTGAGTCCCGTATTTTAACGTGATCGATATATCTTCCAAAAAATAACATAACATCTACTAAATATTTTTGTAAACAATTCAACCTTTATCATAAACGATAGTCTCCTGATTTCCAGCATGGATAATACCCTAGATAATGAAAATATGCATGACTTGATTTTTATGGATATTTGACATTACGTCATCAGTGATAAGTGTCAAATTCTTGATGATTTTGATGGAAATTTGACATTACGTCATCAGTGATACGTGTCAAATTCTTGATGATTTTGACATATGAGTCTTGAGACCAACTACAGGTCTCCGGGTCCAAATAAAAAAAAGGAATTTGCAAGATCCTCTAACAGGCTGTCAAATAACGTGTCTAAGCATGTGTTAAATAATGTATAGAAATATGACATGAATATTATTTTCCTCGTTGAAAGTTTTTTTATGGATGGATGATTGATGATATTCGTGCCAAGATGGTAAGACGCCTGTCTCAGCCCAGAGGTTGCACGTTCGATGTCCGCTGGTTGATTGTAAGAGACTCAACATAGCAACAAATCCGCCAGGTTGTACTGTATACAACGAACGTGTAATACAATACAATATGAAAAATATTTTGACGCTATCTAAAAATCTTCCAAGACATATGTCTTATAATCTCAAAGCATTCCTAAGATTTATCAAAAACTTTCCAATAACATCTAGAACCATGCTACAGGCATGTGTTCACATAAACACGTGTACAATTGAAAACACTTGCAATTCGCAAATATTCTACTCATTTCCGGAATTATCAGTTGACAAATGTGACTAAAATTAGGTATGTTTTGTCAATACAATTTAACAAAGCCATATTTTCAATTCAATTAGACAATATTTTCCAATTTAATTAGGTCGTATTTCATATTGTTAATAAGTATTTTATTATCAGCAGTTTTGAAATTAAATTTAAATGTAGGCAATAACATGTATGTATTTACAAACCACCTCAACGCGCTTTTTTCACCACACTTAACACATCAGAGTTCGTATTCATCTTCAATAATTACATTTCTTATTATGTCATACATCGACACACCACAGATTCTTCTCAGTGCACGCATTTCTCTCATATAACTCAATTCCATTAATTTATTTTACACGTCCACGTTTTACTCGAACTTGAAAATTATAAACGAAACACGATTTTTAGTAATGCCTTTTATGTAATAATATTTTGAAATTTATGATCTTTTTAGTTTGAATCTAACTAATGTCATTTAGAAAGAAAGATGAAGAGAACTTCATGAGCTCGCCAACATTTAGAAAGAAAGATGAAGAGAACTTCATGAGCTCGCCAACATTTAGAAAGAAAGATGAAGAGAACTTCATGAGCTCGCCAACATTTAGAAAGAAAGATGAAGAGAACTTCATGAGCTCGCCAACATTTAGAAAGAAAGATGAAGAGAACTTCATGAGCTCGCCAACATTTAGAAAGAAAGATGAAGAGAACTTCATGAGCTCGCCAACAATCACAAAGTGAGTTTGGCTTTGTAAAGATTGTATAGTATTATACAATTACGTTGTATACAAAACAACCTGGTGGATTTATTGCCAAGTAGCAATCATCTCCAACTACCTACAATACAAAAATGTTTAAGAGACCTTAAGGGGGTATTCTAGTCTATATTTTTAAAGTTTAGACCTTTAAAAATATGTTCTCAAAAGATTTTTTTTAATTCTTAATATTTAAGACGTTATAGCTATAAATGAGGCAGGAATTACGCCGCACCTGTATGACTCGGACAATAATTTCAAAACTTTAAACGCGTTTTTCTCGAAACTACTTTTTTCGACCTGGTCGATATAAAATCTCAAGTTCTATCAAACCGATTGCCTTCAAATTTGGTATGAAACTTTGATAAATATTTTTATATCGTCCCTACCTTGAAAAATTCAAAACTATTTTAAAGAAATCAGAATATTTAAAAAAATGGATTTTTTTTATCAGGCAGCCGTCATTTTATAATTATTTTTTTTTCTTTGGTACCGACTCTAACGACATTATTTATTATCAAGAAACTGTGTATAATTTTTATTTCAAATTTATGAAAGAGCTTCAATCATGTCGACCCAAAATTCACGCCCCTAAAGTAGAATACCCCCTTAAGTAAAAACCAGGCCGGTTTTTACTTAAGGGGGTATCAACGGAAATCGAGCTCGCAACTTCCATGTTGGAAGACAGGGTCTTACCAACTAGGATACCGATGTAATCGAAATGTTGCATATTATACGAAACTCATGAATGAGTCATAAATCTTGATTGTAAAAATATACGAGTATATAACATAGGTTATCCCTTGTGATCGAGTGTGATTGTTAGTCATCCTATGGATGAAAGACATCTGTGTGTGTATTGTTATTATTGTGTACAAGTTGTCGCAGTTCACCAAACACACAATCTTGATATCTTCTTCCTAGTGTCATGTCAGGTCCCCTAACGTTGAATATCACTTGAGAGTAGACATCTTTGTCCCCCGCAGCCCGAAAAAGATTCCCAACGCTCCTTACACCAGTCCAATCACGTATATTGCGGAGCCAGGAAATTTGCCCCCTGCCAACACCTCTTCGACCCTCTATTTTGCCTTGGATGATCTTGATACATCCAACCCAAAGTTCCGATGGCAAGGAGGTTAAACTTCTACGATAATCGACAAGTGTAATCTGCTGCAGTCTTTCGTTAGGCAGAGATTTACATAGCAGTATTTTTCGTGTTGCTTAGTAATGCTATAAACATGTACGATAAGCAGCATATAAGCTATAGAAAAACATAAATTTAGATGTAAAATTACCTAAGAGTACACCCGGTCCAAACGTGAACTGAACCTGGGGCGCCCTCTTGCTTAACGTGAATGCTAACCGTTAGACTTGGGTCGCCGATTTACGAGCATTACAAAGTATACTGACCACGTTTTAAATTTATCGCTCGACCAATTAAGAAAGAAAAATACGCATTTTAATTTAGAATCATTAACGAGTACAATTCCAAATAAACGGTTTGTGCTCAATATAAATATTGATCGTAATCTAGGAATTTGTTTACTACTCCATTAAACATTACTCCGTTTGAGATTCTGCATTCTCTGGTCCAGTATTGAGCAGATGTCAAATTGAATAAACATTGTTTCCGGTTTATTCTTCAAGACATTCCAATTCAGATTTAGAAACATCACATCTAAAATTATATTACCCTAGGCAAAATAGAAATAAAACTAAAAACCCCTTGTTTCATAAGAAAGTTTAGGAAAAGGAATTGATTCATAATCCTTAATTATATTATGCTAAACGAAATAAGTAGTGGTGTACACTCAATATTGCCAGTAAGAAAAAACATCACGGTAGTGTTTCTATCGAATCTAATGCTATTATATGCATTATATGTAAATTAATCTACCAAATATAGCAAAATAAAAACATAGATTATAAAAAATTGTATCCGCCAGGAATTAAACCTTGAGCACCCGCTTGTTACTTGGCATAAATATGTGTTATAAGGCAGGCAGCAATAACATAAGGTTCTAAATATATGATCAATTACTTTATTATACCACCGTAAAATTTAAACGATAATTTTCAGAATATTATTAAAAGCATAAAGGATTTATAAAACTTAAAGAAATGAAATAATAGGGATGGATAAAAAATACGTAAAATCTCACTAAATAGGATATTTTTTTAAAACAACCATTTTGAACTATTACAAGACGGCGCGTAACGCTAATACGGGGTTGGGTTGCAGAGCGGCTAGGAGCGGAGCTCCTAGTATTAGTTACTGTGCTTCCATCGCAAGTTGTCATAAAAATTGTTTTCAGCCCCATTAGTCGAGCCTTCGGGTTTAGAACCAATGGGCTAGACAAAGAACTCGCGGTACGTTATCGCAACTATGTATATTTTTTAATTTTCATTATCTTTTGTGAGGAATTCGGTGCAACGTTTTCTAAGTTATTGAAAATGTTTCCTTTAACTACGGGAATGTGTTAAAATAATATATAATTTCACCATCTCACTTGAAGCGACTTTACATGAGAGCGTTTTTTGAGATTTTCTATAAAATTTTATAACCGTGATAAAAAGAACAATCTAAAATACATATTTTTATCATTCTAAGACGTTGATAATGTCATAACCATTTTATTTTCTCAAGGACGTTGAGATAATATAGTTTATGTACCATAAATATTATAGAAATATATTTTATTTATAACAAATAGAAAAATAATGTGATTTGAGGGGTTTTGTTTAGTGGAGATATAAACTCATGTACGGTTGTTTCGAGAAAAAAAATTTTTTTCGCAAAAAACTTAGATGCTATCGATTGTATTTTACAAGACGTCATTTCCAGGAGAAAATTTGATACTGATAGATTGAAGGAATTGATAGATTGAAGGCATGAGCCTTTGGCTTCTATGAAGAAGCCAAATAATAAGAATACGAGTATATGTAATTTACTATCGCCGGAAATTATCCGATGCGTTTTACAGGTTTGTTTAAACGCCCGAGTATCTCAATATGTGGTGCTTAAAATATATACATCTACTGATAGTCGGTCTAATGGCTAAAGCTCTTGCTTAGCAATCTATACCATCTTGAATTGGATTCTTGACGAGCTAGTTTCACTTCTGATCTTTGGATTTTACGTTATTCGATGTTCATTAGGTTTCTTTCGTAAGAATAGAGCTTTTAGGGTAACACACTGTATTGAATCATTTCTATTAAATTAACGAAAGTGCTAAAATACTAGCCCATATTTAACACTTAAAGGGCCGATAAAAATCAAGACAAAATATTCCAGTACCCGTACCCGGCTTGTTTTTGAGGAATTAAGCGAAGGGTTTACTAAAATTCCTATATCTAAGTAAATATTAAGAATATTGTGATGAAACTTTGTGTATTTGTTTAAAATACTTTGATACAGCTCAATATGATAATTCTGCCAACATTCTCCTTTGTGTATACTCGTATCAATCACACTTCTTACATATGTACCGCACCGGGTCTCACTTACTTATTTTAAACCTAGAACAATTCCTAATCTGTAGAAAAGTATTGGGACATTACATTGACCAATACGTAAACGAAACAATGTTTTAAATTCTCATCATCAGCCCTACAACCCACGATGGGTCTTGGCTGCCTGTAGGATTCTCTGCCACTAATTTCTCAACAGCATCCCTTCTCCAGTTGGTTATAAGCAGTGTAAAGCATTTGTCTGTGACATCATCCAGGCGTTTTAGCTTTGGTCTCCCCACGCTCGAGGATTTTTCATCTTTCCTTGCAGCGTTAGTACCCTGCAGACGGTAGAAGTGCTCAAGCCAGTGCAATCTAACAATTTTTATAACTTTTGCTACACTAACTTCGTCAAACAAAGTTGTTTTTATATCTGTTTCCACAATGTTCATACTTCTGTTTTGTGCAATTTAACTTTTTAACCATTGGTTTAAAAGGACTGGATGACCTCCGTGGCAAATTTAGGACGCTCGGCTTCCACTCGGGGGTTCAATTCTCAATGGTACCCAACAAAAAAGGGTGCCAGTCTGGTAACCATACTCAAACGTGCTAGACGTGTGCGATTCTTGTTGCATCTTCACGTGCGGTAGTATTGCTAATAAATGTAATTAAGAACGCGTTCCGTGTCTACTCCACAGGTTCTAAACACGAAGGCTCGATTACTGGGGTTGAAGACAATATTGCCTTCCGGCCACGATCTTCATTATGTCCGGATTATCATTTCGGATATGTTGAAGGGTGTCATACAAAGGAGAAGGAAATATATTTATATTGGTATCTGGAATATTTGACAACATCACCCCACAATGCCTCCCTATTATACTCGAGGGACAATATCACCCCATAATGCCTCCCAATTAACCAAGACATGAATGCGATGTCGCAGTAGAAAAGTTAAAATAGGTATCCGTATAGTATATTTAATTATCTGCTCTGTTGAAATTTCATTGTTGTTTAATGAATTCGTGCCAACTTCATTAATTTCTAGTCAGGACCGCTTTAGCATATTGACGCCACGATAAAAAAATACATACATAACATACACACATATACCATAACGCCATTAACCTGTCGAGGTAGGTAGAGAACAGATCGCCAGTCTATTTCGACATACATACATCCTTTGCCTCTTCTACATCCATACACCTTCTATGCAGTTTCTACAACTTATCGAACTTTTTTATATATCCTTATTTCAAAATATTCTTCACTTGAACCAACCATATATTTTTTGGTCTTCCTCTACCAAGCCTTCCACTCATATTTGCACTTTATATTTGCTTTGTTAGCATTTCTTCAATCATTCGTTCTACACGCACAAACCATCTCAGAGTGTTCTTCTTCATTTTACTTAACACATCTACTTATCACTTCATTCCGTGTTCTATCATGTATTGTATTCTTTTAAGTGCACGCTCTTCCACAGCACTTATTCAGCTGGTTTCAGTATTTTTCTAGTCCGCGTTTCACCCCCCTACATTAAAGTTGATCTTAAAATAATGTTTTAGCCTATCATCTTAGAAGATTTCGATAGTATCCGGTTCGAGTATACATGGTGTGTATGTTTCAGTGCCCCATTGACTTGATCTGATTAATAAAAACGTAATTAAATATCCATGGTTCGACACCATAGTTAGTAGCACAAACCGAATATTTAGCAGCACAAATTTCGCATACGTAAGTCGAGATTGAAATCCGTGTTACAGAAGAGATTCTGCATTTTAAAGGAGAACTTCGTACTATCTTCACTCTTACATTGATCGAATGCGACTGGTTCCATTCATAATTCAGCCAGCATCTCAGATATTTATATTTTATAACCTAGCCTTTCTCAAACTGCACAGCAGTTAGTTATTCAGGATACAGTGACTCTGTGTGGTATACATACCAAGAGCTGGGTTGCAGAAGTACAGGAGTGCGACCAGTAGAAGCCACCGTGGCTGATGGGGTGATACTTTGTGAAAATGCGAAGTGCAACCGTGACAAGGAAAAGCCCATAAAGCGAAAAGAGCGTCTAGTAATACTTTTTTGCATAGTATTACCTAGTCTGACAGTGTCAGAGCGGTCCTGACGGGAGGTCTCCAAATTTTGGCAACAGATTCAATTTGACTCGTCTCTGCCCACTACGTATACATATAAAGAGGGTCGCACACTGGGAATACACAAGAGTTACTTCAACTTACTCGAAATGTTTGAAAAAGGTTTTATGGATGATGGAGCTGTATTTTATCGATGTGTCTTCTAAAAGGCGGCATACAGTGTGATCGCCTAGATAACGCCTAGGCTGCGAAACGTCTTGTTGAAACTCGTAGTTTGTATATACAAACAGGCCAAGTCACCTCGCCGTTCAGAGTGACTCGCCTCATGGCGTAGAATAGTCTTCCTCTGGAGAATCAGAAGGCTAGCTGCACGCACATACGAGTACAAGAGGCCACTAAATTTTATATATTTTGAGAGATGTTACATAGCCACACAGGGAAAGCGCTCTTTAAATGATTTCGGTCACTAAATATTTTCGTTTGTGGTGCTCACCATGAAAGCTTATGAATTATATTAAAGTAAAACCTGGCATGCCGCATTTTCTAACAACAATTCAGAAATTTTAAAACTCCTAAATGTGGGAAGCCACACTGGTAATCTTTTTTTATGTTTCTAGTCAAACACTCCACGCGAACGACAAGCAGTCAAGGGTAATAAGGTCATCAGTCATCTGGGCGATACTGCTGAGAATGGCTTATGCAATAATTATTTAGACAATCTCTCGCAAACGAGTATGATTGTCACTCATTTTCATACCCTTTGAGGTGACTCGAGAGTCCATCGCTGTCCGTCTCGATCCGTATACTCCGTCGTGTGAATAAACTATTCCAGGCGACATTCTAAGACTTGGTACTGGACGCTCTTTTCGCTTTATGTGCTTTTCCATTTCACGGTCATACCTCGCATTTTGACAAAGTACCACCCTCTCAGTCACGGTGGCCTCCACTGGTCGCACTCCGGGGTTGCTACAATCCAGCTCTAGGCATGTATACCACACAGTTTGAGACTGAACTAAAGACCATCCTTGTAACTCTTTTTTGGGCCACCCTGGTCATTAAAATTCAGAGAAGAGTAACTGCTTGACAATTCGACTAATGCAATAAGGCCAGCGACTCACTTCACGTAATCGATCGATACAACAGAGTATACTTGCTTCATCTACCCAAACACGGCTGTTTCTTCAAAACTCAAACCCAGCTGAACCCAGGGTCATCGGACTGTTGCTGTTATTATTTTCCCACTCAGGTTTGTCGCCACCGGAGGAGAAGTTCCTTTGAGCAGTTTGTTTTTCGTCAGTAAGTGACGTCGCGCTTATAATATACTCGTATAAAGAAGGTTTTGATATTCTAGTGCAATGCTACTCAAACTATGCCCCCCGGATCAAAACTAGTCTGCCAGAAATTTATTACTGGGCCGCATCTAGAGAAAATTACAAAAAAAACAATAAGAATTATGCTTTTTAAATGCACAATTTTTATTACATGTCATTGTATTTTTCTTATTAATTCAGTCTAAAAATTTAAAAAAATATACATATATAAACTTCACATACTTCGTTTTAAATTAATTTCAGAAATATAATGGTTCGAGATTTTATTTCAATTATTAATTTTTCATTTGATGCCCATTAACCCAATTGTATAAAATAACTTTGAAGTAACTCAGTTATACCTACAATGTTTATTATGGAGTTCAATCCTCAAATTATCCACCGAGGGAAGATTTTATTCTATAAAATCATTCCGTTTGCGAATCGTGAATACGGCACCGAAAAATCTTTATACACGATTGTGTAAATAATTGTTCGGTCTATTAAATAAAAGTTTGGTTTGCTATTTTTCAACAAAGAATTCTAAAAAGGTTTGCTATTTTTCAACAAAGGGTTTTTAACGCTTTACGAGTATACCCAATATACCCAAGCATACCTAATAAAAACATGTGGGGTAGAGCCATGGATAAAATCCATACTCTTTGCAATAAAGGTGTCGCAGAAATATCTTTTGGACTCACTCAACTATCAGGGAATTTCGGATTCCTCTCGAGCCCCAAATGATTGAGCCGCACTCTAATCTGCTGCGAACCAGTGAATTTAGATATGTCATAACAACGACACCATAAAATGTCATCGCCAATATGATAATCGAATGTATATTTATCATACTGTTTTATATGAAGCCAAGGTCTTTGATAATATCGACACGCAAGATGGGCAGGAATGAAATGAAAAAAATATTCATGGAGTGTAATGGAAAAAATTGATCTATAAATGCAGAAAATTTGAGACACACTTTTTTCATGTTGATCGCGCTGGATGGGGATATATTTTGCCCCCAACAGTGTAGGTGGTGGGATCGAACTGAACTGAATTCAGAGTGTATATCACTTCTCAGAGGGTGTAGTCATTAATGGTAGCGCCATTGCAGTGTGAATGGCGCTACGCATTTACTACTAAAAAATATGTGGTGTGCGAAGGGCCGAACAGCATTTCTTTACCAAACCTTGACCCTGGTGACACAGCACGGCTGTCCGCTTCTGTGGCTCTAAATAGACTATTGATAAATGTCGAACGAGAGAAGCTATTGGGAGACGACAGACATCTAACGATCAGTGACTCAAAATGAAACTTGTATCTAAATATACATAGTAGATACCATCATGCCGTATCCCAATGTGGCCAAATGATCTCAAGATTCCTTTCATAATTCTACTTATGACATCCATCTCTAACTGTTATTCATCATCCGATAATTTCTTCAACAATCCCAAAGTTCCAATGGCAATGAGTTCAAAGTTCCGAAACGATCGGTAGGTTTAATATGCTGCAGTTTTTCGTCAGATAGAGATTTATGTAGCGCTATTTTATTGTTGCTTAATATAGCGCTACAGTCCGGAAGTGAATCCTCCAGGCTTCAAACCTGGATCACCCGCTTGCCAAAGAAAGAAGTGGGTAAAAAATGTGTGCGATGTATGGGTTTACTCAGAAAAACTGGAGCAGATTGATGAGTTATGTTAGCTGAACATAATGTTTACGTGTGATGGGAGTTGAAAGAAGGGTAGCGACAGGGAACATGGTAAACGAAGCACTAAATGTGTTACACAACCGCGCAATATAAACAGTAGCGAAATGACAATGTATAATAGTATCTTGGTGCCCACCTTGATGTAGTTTTTTAATTTATTTATTTTACACATGACAATAAATGTGGTATACATCATTTCCGAAAAAACAACAGGTAATTTAATTTGGACACACAATTTTAATGGATCTGGGTTTGTTGCCTTTCATTTGTCGTGTCCCCAGTAAACTATGCTTTTGTCTGTATCTCACTGAGGACATGTATAGATGTGAAACTTGTATTTGGCAGAGAAAAGAGCAATAACATTAATGCCGTGCATTAAAGAAAATTTGTGGAGAGTCAATGTTTGAAAAAAGGCGGACCGACGATATATTAGAAATGAATGAACGGATAAAATTGGTGTTTTAGTAAGATGAATAAAGGAGTTTTAAGATGGATTGGACATGTGCAGGAATGAATGCTGAAAGAACGACTAAGCGAATAAACAAGTCAGAAGTGAAAAGTGCGCGTGGAAGAGGTAAACTGAGGAAAACGTGCCTGGCTCAAATGGACCAGATTTTGAAAGAAGGTAAAGTGAGAAGTTTGAAAAATAGAAATTGTATATACGAGATGTATGAATGTAGAGGGGGCGAAAGTTGTGCGCTTGGATAGAAAAAATGGGGATATGTTCTCTTTGCCAACCCCACTAGGGAAACGGTATGATGATATGCATGTATGTATAACTAAACTATGCGTTAGGGGTGTGCTATCTGCTAGATGTGCTACACTAAGATCGCCTGCGTCAGAGTGTAAAGCATTTAATGTAGACAGACCGGGTTACCTCAATTTTTTGCTGGCAGTAAGGCAAAGAAAATACTTAGTCTAGGTCGTAGGAAAACTGATGGCATAGAGCAGTGCTCCGCAACCTTTTCTCACCTACGACACACCAAAATTCTTCCTAGAATTCCGCGGCACACCAAAAGCTAAAATATATAGGTATTAAATTAGGCATGAGTCTTCAGCGACGCGCATAAGGGTCATTTTTCTTTGTCTATGACTAATTTGGTGCGGCCATGGTGTGTACAAAGCACACTACGCAGTTTTCAACAGTTGGCACCAGGCGCTGGGGGACCATTGAAAAATTATTAAGTTATAATAATTATTCTATACTACATTTTGAAAAATAGACAATATCATGAAAAATAATTTGTCATTGTGTATTAAATACATAATGAAAAATTGTAAAATGTCAAATACATTGAATTTGACCGCGGCACACCTGTATCCGGCTCACGGCACACCAGTGTGCCACGGCACACCGGTTGCGGAGCACTGGCATAGAGTATAGATGACTTCAAGAGGCCCTTTATGTCACACGTTTTAAGGGATGTTACATGCAAATAAAATCGTCTTTAGAATAATTTATAGTCTCCAAATGGCGCTAAAAAAAGTAATAAATTTATACTTTATACTCGATATTTTCATTTAGTTTTTTTTATTTCTCCATAAAGTATTTCAATTGTTCATAATAAAAATGTACATAATATACTTCAATTCATAATAAAAATGACTATAACTTCATGAATATCAGTAATGAATGCGTTGCTAAATATAATACGAGTATATCATATACACACAAACCATCACGTTAAATCCCATTCGAGGGAGTCAGATATGACAGTTCTCCCCACCATCCTATCTACACAAACAACCTTTGCATAATTCACCCTCATACATATGTTCTTCTATTTTTCATGCTTCTTACCTTTCCCTCAATCATTTTTTTTAACTACATACCTTCGTTATTTCTTCGGCTAACCTCTTCTTCGTTAATCTTTCAGAACTTATTATCTCGATATGACCAAAACATTTCACATCGCCTTGCTTATTTCTACGAATAACATCCGACTCTAAAAAACTATTCTAATCCAATCATTGCTTACCCTATCATTCATTATATTACCAGATATTCTTCGCAAAGTCACATTTATACAACATTTAATCTACTCCTACCACGCTTCCTTAATGTACAGGTTTCACTTCCATAGATCAAGGTGGACACTAGCACACCACTGTGTACTATCATTTTTGAAGATTTTGCAATTGTTTTATATATATGATATAGTTTTAAGTACACCATTGACGTTGTTCCCTGCTGTAAAACGCCTTTCAGTATCATTCTCTATCTTACCATCTATCGAAAACATGTATCCCAGATAACATAAGTTGTCTGCTTGTTTTAGTCGTTCATTGTTCACCCATACATTGCAAATACTCATATGAATATAAAATAAGTAATTAACGCCATACCCAAACAATTAGTATACTATGGAAAATTTATGCAGTTTCAATATATGAAAGAAGGTGCAATGAAGATATGATGAATAAATGTACTATATGATGGATGTTCTCAGTACGATGAAGAAAGGAGCATGTGTACACTGTTGATACGGTTTTTGCTTGGAGTATCGGTCCGATTTAAGGACACCTTACTCCTTCATCGAATGTTGTAAACGGACTTGGGATATTTTGGTTTGGTTATGTTGGGTGGTAATAAAGAATGAATAGCGAAAAAATAACTAAGTGAACATACGTCGTTTGATGTCCTTCACAACTACTCCATCATCTGAGAAAGTGCTCTAAATAGCACAATTCTTCAATTTACTCTCATCTTCCATTATCACACATATATCGCATTTCGAGGTGTACGGCCGCGCGGTAACGCACTGGACTTCCGTGCGGAAGGTCGCCGGTTCAAACCCTGCGCTGTGCTGCTCCCCTCGAATGACACAGGTTTTTTTCCGCCTAGTATTCGGAGGTATAAGGATACCTTTAGCTTCGGTCATATCTATTCTTTCAAAAAGAGAAGAAAAAAATCATGCAAGTGTGCTCTGATCGCCTCACTTCGGTGTGCCATCGGATCCAGTACAACGGTGTGACCAGTGAGTTTGCTGGTGTGCAACGGTTCACTCACTTAAAAAAATAAACTCTACGGTATAGTTTCGTTTTCCAACAGAATCGTCATTGGTATGGGCGAGGGGATCCTCGACTACGAGGCCCAGCAACGACGACGAGCGCATTGTTTTCCTTTCACACTTTTCTATCACCATGTCTTGCGATTTCGCAACATTCATTCTCAGTTCTTTCTCTTTACATCTCTCGTACAATTTACTTATCACACTCTTTAATTCCTCCTCATTCTTCACGTACACTGCAATGTCATCAGTATACAGCAATCCGCACACATTCCATCTGTCATCCAATAAATAGATTCATTATAGGTTAGTTTATTTATTACAATTTTATTTTAAAGTGGTACGAGTATATATAGAATTGTTTTGTAAAATAATATACATGAAGTGGGTGGTAAAGAATAGGTACGTCATATTCACAACTCGAGATATTTTTATTGAATTATTTCGTTGCGCAAATTATACTTAATTATTTTGACACTCGGATGCTGTAAACAGGCGATCACCTGTTAGATGAGGAGTGTTGGCAGAAAAATAGTTTCACGGTCAATGGGAATTAGTGGTTTTGAAAAAAAAGTTGATAAATTCCCTTAAATTTTGGAATTATTGATATATACTAGTTTATTGTATAAATCAATAATGGTTGATGTATTGATCTAAAGTATTTTCTGCGTTTGAAGACTTGGAAAAGCATATGACCGCGTGATAAGGAATACACTATGGATAATATTGATTGAATATGGTGTTGAATGTAAATTTATATGTGGTATTGTGTCATACGCTGAAAGTATAGCAAGTATTAGAGTAAATGGTATCTTGACTAAATGGTTTAATATTTCAGGGGTAAAACAAGGATGCGCTATGTCACCCTGGATGTTAAATATGTATATATAATAGATTCATGTCTGAAGAAACTACAAAGGTTAATTGGTGGCATGCAAATGTCAAATGGGAACGTATACGGATTCCTGAATGTAGATGATATATTAATGTTGACGGAGAGTGAAGATGAATTGTAGAGTTTGATAAGCATATTGTATGAGAGATGCGAACAGAAAGATCTGAGAATGAATGTTGCAAAAACATATATCCTCTAGCCGGACAGTATCAAAATCTGCTATGATAGTCCACAATAGTATTTTGGTGCCAACGTTGATATATGGGAGTGAAACGTGGATGTGAAAAAAGACAGAGAAGCCAAATAAATGCTGTAGAGATGCATGCATCGAGAAGAATACATGGAGTGATAATGTATGACAAAATACAGAATGAAATAATAAGGTATTAATGAATGTGAACTTAAAGCTCATGTGTTTAGAAAGATGAATAAGAGTACGTTGAGATGGTTTGAGCATATACGAGTATAACGAATGAATGAAGAAAGACTTACAAAACATACATGCAGTTTAAATGCGAGTGGAAGGCGTATGAGAGGAAGATCAAGGAAGGTATAGTTGGATCAAGTGAATGATATTCTAAAAGGAAAAGTTAAAAAGTCAAAGAAATGGTAGAGGTTGTATGAGAAGGTATGTCGATCTGTGCTCTCTGCCTAACCCCACAAGGAGATGGCGTGATGGTATGTATCTATCTATAATAGTTTGGAAAAAATCATTTATAATGGTTTGGAAATAATGTTTTAATTTAATTCTTGTATTTATGGTTAAACAAGGTACACCTGGCGGGCTTATTGATATACAGCAATTTCTTACAACCAACTAGGTCATCTTGGATACATTAAACTGTTTAATCTTTGACAGACGTGACAGAAAAAAAATAGTAAATATATTCATTTAAATTTAAGTAAAAATAACAAACAAATGACTAATTTCTATCAATAGTGGTACAACTAGGAACGAAAGGAATTCGTTCATGGGTAAGGAAGGCAAGCAAGCAAGCAAGTAAATTAGCATTAAAGGATATTTATTTATTTTTATTTAACACTTTTATTGCAATACAGTCTGGCGGGTTTATTGCCAGGTGGTAATCTCTTCCAACCAACCAGACAAAAGTAAATGAAGCAAGTTACGTGGTCGCATAAATCATTCAAATGACTATCCATCCCCACGAAATCCATAAACATATACGCGAGAACATGCCCACGAACCCCACAAAGACGGACAATCACCCGAACATTATTTTTCATATAAAGTGAGATATCATCAATCAAAAGGAAAGGAAAGGATGGTGGAGAGGAAAGGAAAAGAAAAATCAGGAATGAAACACGTTATTTTACTGACTAGAAATTAAGAGTTTTTTCAGTCGCTTCTTAAAGCATGCCAAGGACGGAGCGAGTCTTATATTGGTTTGTAACTGATTCCAGAGTCTCACTGCATGGACAGTAAAGGACGACGTAAAGAAAGAGGAGCGGTGAACTGGAAAGGCCAATAAACAATCTCTGTTTGAGCGTAGCGCTAATCCATGATTGGAAAGACGCTGAAAATTTTCGGCGAGATAAGAGGGTGCGGCGGGACAGTTAAGGATATTATACAATAGAGACAGTATGTGAATTTGGCGTCTATTTCTAACATTCAACCAGTTCAATGCCTTCTGGTATGAAGTTATATGATCGTACTTTCGTAGGTTGAAAATAAATCTTAGACACACATTTTGAAGACGCTGTAATTTGTCCAGCTGTTCCTCTGTAACATCCAAGTAACATACGTCCGCATAGTCCAGAATCGTAATGAGCAGAGATTGTACGAGTAAAATTTTGGTTTTAGTTGGAAGGAATCTTTGCAACACTTTAAGGGATATTATAAGTGATGTAATATTTTTATCAATTCTCTTTTATACGTAAAGAAGGATGGTGCACGTCTGATAAATCTTGGTGTATGGCTCTCATTAGGACTTAACGAATTTTGTCTGGCGATTAAATTTTCGAATTTTGGTGTAAAAATCTCATTTCGTTTGTTTTACGAATATGATACAATACTTTCATATTAAAAATTGCATCGACAGAATAACAACAGTTTTTAACGGATAATTTACGTGTGGAAATAAAAAAGATAATGTATATGTTTATTTTTTTTTAACAAAACGGGTGCTTAGTTCAGTGTTAGCATTCTTGTTTAGTATCCAGACGTTCCGGATTCACTTTAGAGTGATTTTACTTTTAGGCCTTTTATAATTAGATGTTTTATTACCACGGCGTTTATAAGCTGCTTAAAATTAATTCTAAGAATGCTCTCTTTAGCCAATGTAGTATTTTGAGGGGATAATCTATTTAGCCAGTGGGGTGTCTTAAGAGATGACATCTTTAGCCGGTGGGCTATCGGGAGTGACATTTTTAATCGGTGGGATATTTTAAAAGATGTCATCTTTTGTTTACAACGTGGTTACGTTCTATCTTAAAAAAATAAATTCCAAACAAGTACAAAAAATCGGTCTAAAGTTTTCGTAAATATCTCGAATTTCAGTTGAATATATTTAGCATGAAGACGTAAATATGCAAAAAAGACCATGTTCCACCTGTTTGTTGATATTTGGGGAAGCAAAACAGCGCGTCGTATGGACTTATTTTTTTAAACTGGATTCGACCATCAAATACATATTTTAAATATGTATTTTATGGACTGGATCCTTTTTCGAGGACAAGCATTCGTCCTGTTAGTGGTCAGATAAGACAGGAATTATAGGTATAATATATATCTCTTTTTCTCACCTCGATTCGAGGCAAATGAGATAAATCACCTTGAATAAATGTTAAAGTGGCGTGGGTATTTCACGTCAGACGGAGTTTCTCGTAATTTAAAAAAAAAATTATTATCATAGACAACAAACAAGAATACTATGTTATACAATGGCGCCTAGCGGGAGATTTAGACCAACACGACGCTTAGAAGATGGCGCCCCGGCCCTAAAATAGTCGCAATGTAGGCCAGCGAGCATATGGCGGCCCAGCCGATCTCTCACACATGTCTTGTGGTGGAGTGGAAAGGAGCATTCAGTGATTCACCCATTGCGTCTGGTTCACACTGGAATACGAGAATGGCATAATGCATTCTGACTGCATTTGTCCCTACTCCGTAAAACACTTAAATATATATGTTATGTATACTCGAACTGGACAGTATCCAAATCTGCTATGATGGTCCAGAACAGTATTTTAGTTCCAATTTTGAAAGAAATTAATTCAAGAATAAGATTGACTAGTTGCAACCCGTGAAATATTCACGGAAGTAAAACAAATTCTACATTTATGAAAATATATATTTATAAATGTAAAATTTGTTTATATATATCATTTATACATCGTCCCGTTTTACACCGGTTCAAAAATTTTAAGCTAGGTATTTAAAATTCGTTCAGTATCACGGACCCACCGAGATTCAAATTTCGAATTACTTTCGGAGAGAATCCAAGTATTCCTCTCTCGTTCTCTTGTATTCAACATTCAATTCTCGTATTCTTTCTTTAATGACAACCATCGTATGTGTTTTGGCCTATTTATACTATGATATTTATATTATCATTTTTATACTTGAAAAATTGCGTGTACATATGGTATAATGTATAGATTTTTTAAGTTGTACGAGGCATATCCAGAAAGTAAGTGTACTGAATTTTTGTAGGTTACAATTTTTTTTATTTAAACAAAAACATTACGTGGTTACCGTAGTACATATGTAAGCTATTTTTCGACATAGTCGCCATTCCTCTCAACGCAGGTGGTGAAGCGGGGTATCAACTTTTTGATGCCTTCCTCGAAGTAGTTTCCCGCCATCCCCTCCGTCCACTTCTCCCCCTCCTCCTTTACCTCCTTGTCGGTTGAAAACCTTTTTCCACCCATGTGCAGCTTCAGGGAGGTAGAGAGATAGTAATCTGAAGGTGCTAGGTCAGGGGAATGCGCGGGATGGTTCAGGACATCCCATTTAAACGAGGCGAGCAGTTCCTTCGTGGCGTTGGCCGTGTGCGGTCTGGCATTGTCGTGCAGCAGGCAGACTCCCTTTGTCAGCATGCCTCTCCTCTTGTTCTGAATCGCCCTCCGCAATTTTTTTAGGGTCTCACAGTATCTTGCAGAGTTGATGGTCTCCCCTTGAGGCATATATTCAATTAAAATTATGCCTTGACAGTCCCAAAACACGGATGCCATGATTTTCTTGGCTGAAATTGTGGTTTTGAACTTTTTGGCGGAGGGTGAAGAGGTGTGACGTGACCGTTTTTAAACTCGCGACACCGCTTGTACACACTCGTACGATTCACAGCTTTATCACCATATGCAGATTTCACCTCATTATAAACCTCAACCGGAGGTTTTCCCTTCCAAACGAGATAACGGATGACGCCGCGTATTTCGCACTTGGCGGGAGATTGGATTGACATTTTTCACGAAACGTGTTGTCGCGTCGACACTTCTCAGCGTACTGACCTCGAACCGGTCTCGTTGCGGAGGGGAAGGGTCAGGCTACACGGAAGTGTAGCCAACATGTCGAAAATAAAATCCATCCGGTCGTGAGAGCCTCAGTACACTTACTTTCTGGATACGCATAGTATATACATACCACATATACTATGTTATGTTGCTATCAATAAACCTATATTTATTTATTTTAATAAATTTATTTTTAGTGGAATTTTAGCCTGGGAAAGCAACGCGATCTTTAGTTATACAAATATCTCCGACATATCATATATGTGCACTTAGAATGTTCGCTTATATTGATAATTCACAATTTATTCAATATTCGCCATAGTACACTGAAATTGTGTTCCGGTCATTCGATATTTGTTTTCAAAAAAGTACAAGGGCATTGTGAACGATTCCTCATTATTACCTTGGTAATAACCAAATTCGGATATGTGTGCCATAAACAGTTGATATACAATAAAAATGTGGGAATATTATGACATTCATGTATTGTCCTCTGGACAAGATGTAGTGGGTGAATCACTGAATGTTCTTATCCGTTTACTTTCATAATTTAACTTACGTTAAGTGAGTGGAAAATAACATTCGGTGATTCACTCGTTGCATCTAGCCCAGATGGAATATAGAAGTGTCATAATAAATCCACATTTTTACTACATTTGTCCCCACTTTGTAAGGCATAATAATGAATGATACTTTTTTAAAAGCGCTGTTTTAATAAAATTTAAAGTACTATTTTATATAGCGCTGTTTAGAGAGTAAAATCTCCTAAAGGGCACTCGCCGAGTAACTCGGGACTCGAGCCCACTATTCCTAAACAAATCAATACAAAATCACAAATAAACTTTAGGGGCTGTTTAACAACATTTTAAGAGAAGGGAGGGAGAAAAACCGCTATTCCAAATTTAGTCAGTTCGAAGTATCCCTGAAGATGAGTTGCATATAACTTGAAACTAGTTGGGTCAAATATATTTTTTCAAGCGGTTTAAAAAGTGTTTCAATTTTAATTATATTTGAAGTCTTGTATTGTTGATTGTATAAATATTTTTAAGTTAATATTGGTATGGTAACATTTTTTTATGCATCCTAGTTTGAAAGAAATATGTATCCTAAATTGTAATCTTTTCGGAAGCTGTTCGTACATTAGTTGTTGGTTTTTTTTAATAGTTACTATGCTATGTAAAGGACACTTAAATGTCATTTATTTTGTGATTAAAGAAATATTGATTTTTAAATATTTTTTTACGTACTACTGGTTCCTAATATTTATTCTCGATCTTTCACTCGCACGATTGAACACTTCTTTATATTCGTAAATTTGCAACAGTGTCCGTTCAGAAAATGTTGAATATTCGTCTTAATATCCACATCTGGTATTCCAATAGAGATATAATAAATAACATTTCCAAGGGGATCGTCAGTGTCCAGGGTCGTGTTCAGGAAGATTTCGCGCACATCAGAGGCGACGCATCAAAAATTGAAGAAGACATTTTTGGCACTCCGTCAAGATTCCATCTGACCTACACGGGCGGCAAAGGGACGCGGAATTTGTAAATAAACCGGGAATTAAAATTGTCAATGAATTTTTGGTGTGGGAACATGTAAATAATATATAGAATTGGTCTGGCACTTGCCAGGTGGCGTGGGTTCGCTGGCACCTCCCTATTTCTGGCGGGACGCGTCGCCATCGTTGACGGTGCTTCTATTTTTCTCCGGGAAAGTGACCGAAATAGCGTGTTATCGAACATATCACCGGATAACCGCGCTGAGAGACGATTTTGAATATGTTGTCAATTAAAATGCTATAAATATGACACAGTATGATCACTTCTGTTGTGGTCCTTCCTTGTGCCGTTATAAATGGAGCTATAAGGATAGTCAGCGAGGTTCGTTGACTTTGTGCACGACACCTGAGGACTGAGAGCAGGGTGCTCAGGGTCGTGGAAAGTGGAGAGCTATCTGTTCTCTGGCTGATGGCGTCTCAACAGCTGAACATTTGAGAAACAGTCAGTGTGCTGCGAACATGCGTCAGCATTACCAGGCATCTCAGCAGGGTCCACATGTCTGTGACATTTGCGGATGGGAGTATGCATCTAAGATAGGACTGTTTTCTCACAGAATTTCACATGATCGACGTGGAGGAGAATCTCGAAATTGACGTCGGAGTGCCGAGGGGATCCTCGACGACGGCACATGGAAGAATGAAACACTCATTCACATGACTTAGGTGAATGAATGTCTATTACCCGTGACGAGTATTATAAAAGGCACAGCACAAAGTGGACGGTTATGGTACTATTCGTTTGTGTCACCGGACATGATTATGTGAGAAAATTTGTGATAGACTTGTTGCGTAGGGCAAGGAGTTTCAGTACTTGCAGCTCTTCAGCTTTTTCTCCACTGGGTTCCTGACAAGTGGCAACAGTTTTACTTCATTGAGCTCTATGTGCTGCTGTTTGCACCCAGTTGTGTTGAACATTTATATTTTTGAGCGTCTCATGCAGCTCGTCCTTACATCTCATGCGCTGCCCACTGTGCCTTCGTTTGTCCTCCGTCAGCTTACCAATATGGATATTTTTTAGGAGTCTGAATTCAGGCACGCAACCTATATGCCCTGACCAATACAGGTGAGCACGCGACACCAGAATCGTAACGATACAGCAGTTAGATCTTCCCAAAACATATAAATTTAATACTCTACGGTATCATCGAATCTTTATTATTTACCTGAGGTGCCGTTGCTGATATTTTTCGATCGATTTGATGTGTTGTCTGTTGGGAACCCATGATTCGCATCCATATATGAGTTATGCTATGATTACAGCTTTAGATACTGCCGTTTTGGTTTTCAGTGTCAGATCGTAATTACTGTAGTTCTACGGATGAGGTGAAAAATAATCATGATACAATTTGATAGCCTGGATAAATTGGTTTTTGAGGCACCAGGTCATTCGGCAAGAAATAAACTGGTAACACCGGGTATCTCTCTGGCTTTGTCATTGATCCCTTACAGCAGTGGTCCCCAACCCCCGGTCCGCGGCCCGGTACCGGGCCGTGGACCAAATGGTACTGGGCCGCGCAAGGGCCTGCTTAAAAATCAAAATTACTTTTGAAAAATTGAACATACCCAATAAAACTTAATTATAGCTTAAAATAATTTTTCCGTTGAAAACCCCTTCACGCTAAGTTACCACCGACCTTCCGACAATACCTGTTCGAGACAACAACTCTGCCGGTGTTCTGGATTAGAGTCATGGCGGAATACCCTGAGATTGCCACCACAGCACTAAAATCCCTATTGCCATTTCCGACATCCTATCTACGTGAAGCGGGGGTTTCTGCAGTGACAGCAACCAAAACAAAACAAAGAAATAAACTGGACATAAGCAAGACACTTCGGGTGTCACAATCTCCTATTACCCCCAGATGGAACCATCTCGTTTCAATGAAGCAAGCTCAGGGTTCTCATTGATTTAGCATTAAGTTAAAATATTAAATCTGTTTTTATTCATTTTTAAGTGGTAACTGTAATTTATTTTGAAGGCATGTTTAAACACGATTCAATAAAAATATTAAATCAAAACACATAAAACTTCAACATCAAAACTTTTAAAGAAAATAGATAAATAACTTTCAAGTTAATATATCTGCAAGATATCAGAATAACATTAAAATCCCGATATTAAACCCTAAGCATTCTCAAAATTCTTTTCTCTATCTTGGAAAAAAATACTTTCAACCTTCCGTTGAACCTTAAAAATATTGAAAATACCCATGAATCCAAAAGAAAATTAAAAAATTATCTGAAACTTAATAATCCTTCATTGTTATTATACATTTTTTCTTCATTTTTCCCACAAACCTTGTGTTTTCTCTACTATTATTTGGCACTATAACTTATGTACCACAGTTGTAAATTTTATTATTATATATTGTACAAATATATTGTTATTAAATTTAAAAAAAAAACTACATTCAATGTCCCTCCCCTCCCCCCCCCCCCCCCCCCCGTGGCCCGCGGTAAAATTATGAAACGTTGACCGGTCCGCGGCGATAAAAAGGTTGGGGACCACTGCCTTACAGGACTGAACGAAGTGATTGATATTCTTCATGGTTGTTTCCTCAAATGCGTGCGATTGGAATCTTTAAAGTAATGTGATGCATACAGCTACAAAAACCCATAAGACTAAAAAAAGAATAATCGATAGTCTGACTCCTTATTGTGTTAGTTTTAAAATAAATTATAAAAAAGGAGATTCAAAAAACCGCGAGCAGATAACATACTCGTATAACATCGCCGTTTTCTTACTAAAGTCATTCCAAGGGCGTTTGCATTACGTTGTGGGGTCTATCAAAAATAACCCACTTGAAAAGACTATTGAGAGATTTTCTTCTTCAGCTTTCCGATGCTTCGGTCTAGATATGAAGTATTTTCCAAACGAAAGGGCCAATCAATCAAGAAAACCGATCAAGATAGCCTAATCCTGAAACTCTGACACCTACCCGATCTCGGCATACCACGACTCTCAGAGGACATTTCTCTAATAAACAATTGTCAGGTTATTATCGCCTTTTAATTTTTAATTTCATTGTTGCAAATTGGTTGACTCATTTTATTTTATGTATTTATCTAACAGTTCAGTACAAATACAATTTGGCGGGTTTATTACCAGCGTCAATCTCTTCTAACCAACCAGACAAAAGTAAATAAAGTAACATAAGTTATATGGTCGTAAACCAATATTCAAAATATTATTCATATTTATGAAGTTTATGGACATAAATATATTAAAGTAAAAGTGAGATATCATCAATCAAAGGAAAGGGAAAGGATGGTGGAGAGGAATGAAAAATCAGGAATTAAACACGTTGTATATAACTGAATAGAAATTAAGGGGTTTTCAGTCGCTTCTTAAAGCATGCCAAGGACGGAGCGAGTATAACATTGGTTTGTAACTGATTACAGAGTCTCACTGCATGGACAGTTAAGGACGACGTAAAAAAAAGAAGAACGGTGAACTGGAAAGCCCAATGAACAATCTCTGTTTGAGCGCAGCGCTAGTCTATGATCGGAAAGACGCTGACATTTTTCGACGAGATGAGAGGGGGCGGCGGGACAGTAAAGGATATTATATAATAAAGACAGTATGTGAATTAATTTGGCGTCTATTTCTCAAAATGAAGTACATGATCGGAAAGACGCTGAAAATGTTATCATTTTACTTTTTTCAATGAAGAAATTTAAGTCCCGGCTGGAACACATGTACAAGCGTTTTAGTTCGTAGAAAGAACGCTTGTTTAATGTTTGATACCTGATGGTACAAAAAAAGATTGATTCTGATATTTATAGCGAGCTCTTAAAATATCTTTATATTGGGTTGAAAGAAATTTTTACATTATAATTAACCCACCAGGCTATGTGCAGGCGTGCGTTCTCTTTTCATATTTTTTTATATTAAAACTTATTAATTTTCAATTTTCGTATTGTGGGTTGTTTGTATGAACATCATTTACTATTTATGATTTTATTTTGATAAAATTTGAACTCCTATCAGATTTTCTCTTTTTTCGCTGACAATCTGAGGTGGTATTCGTCGATTTACTTTTTATTTTTATTTTATCTACATGTACAAGGGTGTGGGCTGAAAAAAACATCTGATGTCCTCGCGGACGGGTTCGACCTATATTGGTGGGGTGTATCTCAGCCGGAGGGATATTATTTTGATAGCTTCTCTCTTAAATGTATTTTCTGCTATTTATCTCGAGATATTTATGATATGTGCGATTTTCCAATGTATTTATATATGTACATACTATGTTGCCAGCAATAAACATATATTTATTTATCCTTTATTTAATGGAATTGTAATATTATTGTAATTTATTACGCCTATATTGTGTCTAGTACAACCTAGTGGCCAATTCTTCCGTCAGGGTGTTTAAAGGTTTATGTGTAAAATCACGGTTAGATTTAATATTTTTTTAGGTTCCATCAGTAATCGATGCTGAACCCTGGGATGGAAGTAAAGCAAATCAATAAAGCCGCAGATATCATTTTCAATATATATTTTTAAGCATTCTTATTTGATGTTTTCGTGCGTTATATCAGCCAATGAAATTGAAGCTGTCAAAAATATTGTCACTCGATTATTTTAACTTAAAACTGTTAACCAATATTATATCGCATTCAGTCTTCAATCATTATCCAATCAGTTGATTGTACATATAACAGAAGTAGAAGACCCCAAAACAGATGGGACAGACCCTTCGTAAAATTTGCAGGCGTGACCTGGCAAAGAGAGACGAGAGACCGCAAAAAATGGAAAGCAGCGTGTCAATGAAGACACAGAACAATGAAGATCACAACCGAATAAAACAACTAACGTGTAAACCAAAACCTGAACCCGACGTATTCGTATTCGTGAATCCTTAAAATCTTTATGCTGTATCATTTAGAATTAAATTACTATTAATGCTCTCAACTACTGAGGCAACTATTACATGTATGAGTACTAATCATTATTTCTTTCCAGCATTTTAATACCACACCAAGTGTACCTAATATATATGGTTAAAATCGAAGCATTCCATGCTGAGACAAAATCACTAGGTGTCCTCCAAAGCTGTACGGCAGACAGAAAACGGAGGTAGCCAATACCCTTATATGACAACACTTGCGAGTCTTTAGCACCAATACACCAGGTGGACAAATGTGAAAACCGCGAATGATAGTCATAGGGGTACCCTCACTCAGCAGTGGGTAGAAAAAGGGTAGATAAAGATAACATAAGTGTGCTATAATAACACAAAGGAAACATATTGACATTTAGATGAACACTATATTAGTCTATATAAAGGTATCCCTCGCTTTACGCGATCAATTGGTTCTAGTAAAAACGCGTAACTAGATAAATGCGTGAAGTGAATTGATTTTAACTTGGATGAAATTAGGATTGATTCCAAACGCAATAAAAAAAATGTATCTTGCAACTTTGTTTCTTATATCCGAATTAGAACCATTCTCTTCAATGATCTTGATTGCATTGTCAATTAACTGAAAAACCTCATCTATATTTTTATCGAAAGTTTGGTGACGGGCTCAACATCACATGTGGCTCTTCGCTTTTACCATTAATTTAATTCTCCATTTCGAGAAATGCTTCATTTGAAAATTTTGTATCGTGCGATTGTAGCAATTCTTCTACATTATCCTAGACTACATCCTTAAACTCCGATCCCAACAGGGTGATTGCGAAATTCAAATAGTTTTTTTTTATTTTTAAGTATATTTGAATCGCGTTAAGTGGTATCGCATATATATATTTTTTTTATTATTTTTTTTTTTATCCACTTTGCACGGATTTCTCCTGTTACACAAAGAGGGTTTGCTTCTAGCGTTAGCTTATTCGTTAGGAATAATATCAGCCAGGATTCTTCTCATACTGCTAGACGGTACCGAGAATATATCAACCGTGTCATTCAGTTGGTTCAATATCTCTATACCACGCGTGACTGAGTGTTTAGCCATGATATTCGTCCTGTAAGTTGGTATGTAGAACAGAGGGTGATTCCTTGCACGGATATATTTATTGGGTACATATAAACTTAGTGCTTCTAGAATCGCGGGACAGTTAAAGGAACCTTGGAAAACCTTTATTAAGAATATCGCAATGGATTCTTGCCTTCTTGTTTCAAGGCTTCTATAGTTACACACCGTGAGAAGTTCGGCATGGTGAGCATATTTTGGGTAATCGCCCTTTGTTCTGTACCATAAATATCTGAGGAATTTTTTTTGTATTTGTTCTATGTTGTTTTTGTATTTGAGCTGGTGAGGAGCCCAAACCGTAGATGCATATTCTAATTTGGTTCTAATTAGATAATTATATAAGTTTCGGAGGATATCGGTGCTGTTAAATTCTCTTGATATTCTCATTACAAAACCGAGTAGTTTGTAACAGTCCGATATCAAACGTAATTAAACGTAAACGTAATCCGATATATACCGAGGAATACCTGTATTGAACCAAATAATCAATTAGAAGTATCATTTTTTCCCCCTTGAGTAGTGATTGTTTATATTTGAATATGCTACCACATGTTTAAAGTATTGAATTAATAAAGTATAATATATATCGGAGTAATTGGTCGATGAAAAAATAAGTAGGTACGGGTAATCAAATACTTACTTTTGAGTTTTGTTTTTATTCCTCAATCCAGATACCGGGGCCATTTTTGTGACAAAAATAAAACACAAACACACTTATAAACATCGGACTTCAAGTTTTTATTTTAAAATCTGCAACGATCCATATTGATTTGGCAGACAATCTTCAACAAAAACTGTTTTCATAAACACTATTCACCAATGTAGTTAAAAACACGAGATTTAAAAAAATAAAACACTCGTGTTCCTAAATAAATAATTATTAATGAACAGACGAAATAACAATCATAAAAAAATCGATATTGGATGTTTTACCCAAACTCGACAGCAAACTTTATTAAGAGTCATCGTCAGTCATACGTTTGATATAGAATCTCCATTAAGGAAAATCGTCAGACATGTAATTGATAACGAAATCCCATTAAGAAAGATCGTCAGTCATCCGCTAGATAACGAATCTTCATTAAGGAAGTTGGTCGGACATGCAATTGATAACGAAATTCCACTAAGTAAGGTGGTCAGTCATCCACTAGATAACGAATATCCATTAAGGAAGATCGTCAGTCATACTCTCCATAACGAATTTCAATTAAGCAAGATAGTTATGCACTTGATAACAAATCATAATCAGACACAAATTTTCATTAACCAACATCGTCAGGCATCGATGTAATTAAAATTTGTTGAACAAGGGTGTAACCCTGCAGGTGAGACAAACTCGAAGGACCCGTCTGTCTCAGGTCAGATAGAAAATCGCATTAAGCAAGGTCGTTAATCATACGCTTGAACAAGGATATCATTAAGTAAGGCAGCCAGTCATACGCTTAATAATGAAACCTATTATCAAAGTCGTCAGTGATACGCAAAATAAAAAAAAAATAAGCAAGGCCGCCATTCATACACTTAATAATGGAACTCTATGATCAAGATCGTCAATTATGCGCTTGATAATGGATTTTATTAAACAAGGTCGTCAGTCACACACCGATTTTAAACCTCATTAAAGAAGATCGCCAGTCTCATGCGTAATAACAGATTTAATTAAGCAAAGACAATCACACTACACTAAGAAAATCTCCAACGAATAACGGATCTACATACCATTGCGCCCCATTTCCCTATTGGGGTAGGCAGAGATGACAGAGCGCCAGACTTTTCAATCTTGACATATATCATTTGCTTGTTCTACGTCCATACAACTTCTACGATTTTTTCTGATTTTCTTCGTTTCCTAGATATTCTTTTTGGTGGTCGATAACGAATTTATATTAGTAACGGATTTCATTATTCATACACTTGATAGTGGATTATATTAAGCATGATCGATTGTTACGGGCTAAATAACGGATCTTATTGAGCAAGATCATTAATCATTCGCTCGATCACAATCTCATTAAACAATGCCAACATGTTCTACGCTTGATAGCGGTCGCCAGATCAAGCAAGTATCATTCATATTGGTATGGCCTCAGCCACACAGGTAGGAGCCTCGCTTGATGCTTAGAGCTATGCTGCGAGTTAGGCGACATATCCTAGCGAACCAACGTACCGCATACTATTGCAGTGGCCACACTGCACACTTCGCGCCACGTTGCATGACGATTAGTCACCGAGTGAATCTCCTAGTGAACAGAGATGTGTTGGTTAATTTTATTGTGTCATCGTGATTTTACAAGATGTCGGAAGTTTTAATAACAGCTGTGTATAAAAGGGAGCCTTTGTGGAACCCATCGAGCAAATTATACAAAAATAAATGTACCTGTAATAAAATCTCTTTGGAATGAAATTGCACAGGAAGTAAATAAAGATGAAATTTGTTAGTTTTGACAGTGGCATCGTGTCGACTCAACCGCTCCCAACTGTCAAATTAATATGTGCGTAGCACTTTGGTGTGGCCAAGGATGAAGTCACGTAAAATCTAGCTTAGCACCTAACGAAGCACTTTGGTGTGGCCTCGGCCTATGAGTTTGGCTTTCGCCATCAAACAATCAAATCTTTGATACTAGTTACTAAATACGACCAAGCATAATTCAGAAAGGATAATGCGTCATTCTTTTCTTTGGAATTTGGTATCTTCGCCTCCATCCATACAACCATTATAGTTCCATATATTTCTTCTATCTCCTATTCTTGGATTTCATTATTTAAAAAGTTGATTTACTAGTTCTAACCATTCCTTATTTGGACTCTCTCCACTACGCATATTATTAAAGTTCAGTCAATATTTTCTTAGTCACACATTCGTTCGACGGGCCGCGGTTTAACAATTAACATTCACGCTAAGCAAGCAGGCGCTCCAAATTCGATTCCTGGCGGATTCGCTCGCTGACTGGTTTTACTCAGTTCATTTTACATCTTAGTCAATGTTTTGATCTCCTTGCTATCGGAACTTTGGATTTGGTTTGCCAATAATGTGTGCTTGCTGACGTGTAAAAGTTTGCACACAATAAACCAATACACACACAAGCGTTTTCCTTCTCATATCATTCTCGATCACGAGGGATTGTCTATCGCATAGTATCGTTCGGCTTGACCAAATCAATGGTGCCTATGTTTTACACAGCAATCTTAAGAAAAAAATATTACCTAGCATTGCTTAACAAATCTTAATAAAATTCCTTTTCTTAAATTTCGGTCAAATTTCTAGTGAACGTAAAAATACCAAATAAATTAAGATCCAAATCGTTCACAGACAAGATTTCTAATAAACGCAAAGACAACCAAATAAATATCAAGTTGGTTAGATCGTTTTTCGACACGAGAGTCGCGGACTCGATTTGTTGTTGTTATATATTTTTTTTAAATGGTTATTTGTCAATCCGCCAGGTCACACTATATACAAAAAAATAATAATCAAATAAAATTACCAATTTTGGACACACAATAACTGTACTTTAAAACCGATATGTGAAGTTCACGCAAGTCACCTTCCGCGATATTTCCATAGTCAACTGAGAATCCAGCATTGTATTATATTGTATTATAATACATTCTAATTTATTTTTATCAAACACTGTTTATTCCACTTTTTTGTAACGTTATAACCCTACCGGTTTTAAGACTAGTCTTGTTTGTGCTCCCCTGAATATAAGGTGAAAGCCTTGAAACCGGTAGGGTTATACCGTTACAAAAAAGTGGAATAAACAGTGTTTGATAAAAATGAATTACAATGTCTTTAAACCTCCACAACGTTAATGCCTTAACTATAAACAACATATTATATTACATTTTCGTTGTATACAGAACAACCTAGCAAGCTTATTGCTATGTGGTATCTTCCGACCAACCATGTTAAATAAACCTTAAGTGAAAACCATACTGGAATTCATTTTTAAATCGGGTCAAACGGGAATCGAGCCCGCTACTTCCGGGTTGGAAGACAGGCGTTTTACTAACTATGCCAAGACAAGAGCATCATACAGCTTAAATGTACATTCATATGCGTAATTTGTACACTTCAATGCATCGACAATACACATATATTCAAACATTAATTAATCTCGTTCATTTTTACGTCCACGTTGCACTTCAAAAATATTTGCTATATTTTTTAAAATAAACAATCAATTAGATAGTCGTATAAGATAGTATCACGGTGTTCACTGTGTACCAATCAAAACTGCAGCCAAAAACCGTTGCACCACACTGCAATTTGGATGCAGGAAATAACAACAAAGTCCGAAAGTTTGATCCGATTCAATAAACAATGCCACGACCACGGCGATTTGAACGACCGAAAAAGCAAAACTGGCGACTTTGTCATACACGGCATAAATGTTACTTGTCTTTTTGACTACCGATTACAGGACCGTTGATAGTACATTTTGCGCCTTCAACATTATATATTAGTAGTATTATTAGTTAATGAGGCATTCCATCATATTGTATAAAGGGGATGATTTGTGCCAATAACAATTTGAAGGAAAAGAGGCAGTGTGAGAATATGGAAGAACTACTGTAGTTCTAAATATTTAAAGAGCTTAAAACAGTAGTTCTTAATATTTTTGAAGTCACGGAGCACTTTTGATTATAAGAAAAATTGGCGGAGCACCAAAATCATCATCAATAAAAAATGCATGAACATTAATTTTATTTATAAATAAAAATTACAGATAAAAAAAAGAATGTAGGACAAGCGCCGCGCCTCGGCTGCGTTACCAACAGCAATTCGCATTCAACAGCAATTCGCCAAACTTCGATCAAATGTTTCATATTTGACGGAGCATTAAATTTGTAACATCCTCACGGAGCTCCAGTGCTCCGCGGAGCACCGGTTAAGAACCACTGGCTTAAGACAATAAATTCAGATATGTGACTATAAATTAATGGAGAATTAAATGCACGTGTAAAACACAAACATTTCCCACGTGCAAAGCATAAACATAATTCCATTTCACACGTGTAAAGCATAAACATTTCCCACGTGCAAAGCATAAACATAATTTATCTTCACGAACAAATTCAATCAATCACAAATTCTATTGGATTATTAAATTATGAATCATATTTTGAAAGATACACATACTCGTATGTATCCAGAATTGTAAGTTTTTTTGGGATATTGAACAATAAATTACTTTGTTATTTCGCTGATCACATTAATCCCCGTGACACGTGTTTCTACCTGATATTCCAAGACTCTCTTCAGATTGAATTATAAATAACAAAATAATTTATTCATAAATATTCTAATATGAAGTTACACAAAGTTAAAGCATAAACTTTTGATAACCAAAACACGTTTTTAAGGTATTTTTGAAAATAAATTAATTTTAACTTAGTACATAGCCTTGTTGGCAGAATGTTAGTATTCAACGCCGGGTTTCAGAATTCATTCCCGATTGAACCTAAACAAAGTCGTTTTTTTTTTCACAAACAGGTTTATAAGTTTTATTTTTTAGACGAAATTGCCACGTAGCAATAAATAAAGAATAAAGTATTATTTAAAATATTCAATCGACATCCTATTTTCATATATCGTAATCGTATCATAGAACGAATGAATTGAGAAAGACTAATAAAACAAATATACAATGCAAGTAAGTTGAAGGCGTGCTAGAGGAAGAACAAGGAAAGTATGGTTGGATCAAGTGAACGTTATTTCAATAGAAGGAAATGTAAGCCAGATAAATCGTAGTAGTTGTATGAGAAGGCGTATGGATTAGAAGAGATGTATGGCACGATATGAAAGTTTGGCGGTCTACCCTCTCTGCCTACCCAGAAAAGGAATCGGCATGATAGCATGTATATCAGGTCTGTAAATATGAAACCGGAATTTGCTCACAGATGGCTCTAGTTGTCAATGTAGTGACTGTCAAACCGCGTCATTGGCGCCTTTTTCTTATGTTTACATTTGTCAAAGACTTTTAACTCACGGCAATACAAGTTTAATACAACTACATATGTTTCATAGCGTTGAACATGTCTGTTTTTGTGCCTGAAAACTACGATTTGCGGACAGCACTGATTTTCTGTTACCATTTGAAGAAAACTGCTGCAGAATCGCATCGAATGCTTGTCGAAGCTTGCGGTGAGCATGCTCTTGGTAAATCACAGTGCTTTGAGTGGTTTAAAAAATTCAAAAGGGGCGATTTTGACGTGAAAAATGAAGAACGTGGAAGACCACCTAGAAAGTTTGAAGACGCCGAATTGCAAGCATTGTTGGATGGTGATGACGCTTAAACGCAACAACAACTCGCGGATCAATTAAATGTGACACGAAAAGCCGTCTCCATACGTTTGAAAGCCATGGGAAAGATCCAGAAGGTGGGAAAATGGGTTCCACATGAACTGAATGAAAGACAGCAGGAAAACCGAAAAACCACTTGCGAAATGCTGCTCGCTAGGTACAAAAGAAAATCATTTCTCCATCCATCCATGTGACTGGCGATGAAAAATGGATATATTTAGAGAATCCTAAGCGTATAAGATCATGGGGAACTCAGAGCAAACCAGCGGCATCGACTGCAAGGCCAAATCGCTATGGACGGAAGACAATGCTCTGTGTTTGATGGGATCAGAAGGGTGTTATCTATTATGAGCTGCTAAAACCGTTAATATTGAACGCTACCGACAACAAATGATAGATTTGAACCAAGCATTGCGTGAAAAACGACTAGAATATCAAAAGGGGCAACACAAAGTGATTTTTCTTCATGATAATGCACCATCGCACACAGCAAAACAGGTCAAGGAAACGATTGAGGCGTTTAGTTGGCAAATACTTTCTCATGCGGCTTACTCACCAGACTTGGCTCCATACGATTACTACTTATTTGTATCGATGGGACACGCACTTGCTGAGCAGCGCTTCACTTCTTACGAAAATGGCTGGATGATTGGTTTGCCTCAAAAGAGCAACAGTTTTTTTGGCGTGGCATCCACAAATTGCCAGATAGATGGGGAAAATGTGTAGCTAGCGATGGGCAAATACTTTGAATAAAATATTTTTTACAATTTTCATACAATAAATGTGTATTTTCTATATAAAAATTCCGGTTTCATAGGTATATATCGAATAATCATACCTTTGAAATTTGGATGACCTCCGAGGGCTTGTTGGTTAGACGCTTTACTTCCACATGAAGGTGTCTGATTTTGATTCCCAACGGTACTCGAAAAAGAAATGAAAAAATTGTGGTAACAGTAAGTGCTAAACGTGTGCGAGTATTGTTGCGTCTTAACATGCGGTAGTATTGCGAATAACTGCATTTCCAGTCGTTGAAAACTCGAAGGCTCGAATAATTGGACCGAAGACAATATGGTCTTCTGGTAACATCCTATAATTCAGATATTTTGAAAGGTAACATATGAATGAATGAATTAACATATACCTCAATCTTTGTGAAAATATATGTATTATTGGATCAAATCATATTGTATTCCCGTATTATATTACACTTTCGTTCAATACAGTACAACCTAGGGTGTTTATTACCAAGTGGCAATCTCTTTCAACCAATCGAAAATATATTAAAAAGGCCTGAAGTAAAAACCAGACTTAAACCTTTTTTTAAATAAATCGGGATCCACCGATAATCGAACCCGCAACCCTCGAGTTGGTCGACAGACGAGTATCTTACCAATTTGGCCACGTAGGTAGTCAAATCAGAATATTATTGGCATCTGAAGCGAGTGCACCATTCGCTACTGGATAGGTGTGTCCCTGTCAATAGCTTACACTATGTCGCGTGCCATATTTGGCGACTTCCCTGCCCATTTTGGTCGACATTGAACGCAAGACCAATGTCATGATCGACGAGATCCGGCGCCCCGGCCTGAACTCGCGTTGGACGTGCGTCGTTCTTGGACTAGGCTGTGTCTTTAAGTCTTCATCGACTGTTTTATTTTACTCAGAATCCAATCCAGTGAATATTTATTTATGATTTAACCGTTAGTCAAAATATAGATTAAATATAATCATTTGGGATGTGTTTATTTTTTCAAGTTGATTGATATCATAAAATATCACATCAAACAAATAAATAAGACATTATTTAACCATGTAAACCCAATTTGATTGGTTTGATATTTTTGCAAATACTCGTATATGAATGATCTATTTCGAAAATCCATTGTTCGAAATTTAAAAAAAAATCGTTCCATTTTTCGAAAATCCAACGTTCGAAATTCAAAAATATAGTTCCATTTTTTTGCTTTCCAAATGCATTTTACCTGTTAAATTGTGTTATGTACACACATTTTATTATAATACGTTTGTATACAGTACCTAGCGGATTTATTACCATGTGGCAATTTCACCCAATCAAGAAGAGAAATGTTTTAAAAATCTTAAGTGAACACCAGGTGGTATTTTATTAGGCGATGGAATAGTTACGAGGGATATCGAATGGTTAGTAGCGAAGGGAAACCAAGTCAATGGTACACTTAAACATATATACTCGAATGGACTGTATCAAAATCAGCTAAGATTGTTTTTGTTGCGACTTTGAAGTATAGGGGTGAAACGTGGAAGTGGAAAAAGACTGAAAAGAACCGAATAAATACTGTAGAAATGCATGCATTTAGAAGAATACGTGGGGTATCAATGTATGACAGAATATGGAATAAAGTGATTAGGGATGAATGTGGGCTTAACCCTTTCCGGTCCTATGTCGAATGTCATTCGACATCGACTTTATTCCAGTGAGTCCTATGTCGAATGTCATTCGACATTTTTATTTATTTATTTATTTTTTTAAATTTTTTTTTAACCTGGCGAGTTTATTGCCATGTGGAAATCTCTTCCATTTTTTTTTTCTTGTGAACATAAATATAGTTTTATTAAAAACAACCTTGTGAACATAAATATAGTTTTATTAAAAACAACCTAGATGTATTGTTTTACCCTGTAATTCTGTAAATCTTTTGTGGACCTGATGGAACATTTTTTTTTGTGGACCGGAAAGGGTTAAGGCTGATGTGTTAAGTAAGATGAAAAGGAGTACTCTGGGTTGGTTTGATCACGTGGAATGAATGAAGAAATAAAGACTATAGTTCGAAATTCTAGGATGAGTCCTGTGACAGCTCACAAATTTGCCCCAATGCAACCTTGTAACGATGTTCAGTAATTTCAATTATTTTATCAACTTTAATACAAGCTTCAATTCTAATAAATAGTAAGTTATTTAGGTAAATACATTACATAAGATTGTATTGAGGCAAATTTGTAAGCTGTCACAGGACTCATCCTAGAATTTCTGAACTATAACAAAAAATATATACAGTTCAAATGTGAATGGAAGGCGTGGTAGAGGAAAACCAAATAAAATAAGGTTGGATCAAGCGAATGATATTTTGAAAGGTAAAATTGGAATCCTTATATAATACAATGGTCAATAGACAATTTTGAAAAAAAAATATTGTCTATTGGCCATACTATGGTCAATAGACAATTTTGAAAAAAAATATTGTCTATTGGCCATACTATGGTCAATAGACAATTTTGAAAAAAAATAATTGAGTGTGCCAAATAATTTGTGAATATTTATCTTTAGGACGCAGCTATGGTAAAGTTCAAGAGCTGAACGTGAACGGTTAAGCAACTACTCGTGTGTAATAAATATACAAGGAACCTGTTCATAAGCTGGGCGTCAGTTTTTTTTTACAAAACATTATTTATTCTTTCAACGTTTTTTTTTTCTTCTTCTTTGTCATTAAAATAAACATTTTCGTTGTATTTTAATGTTTGATTTTTAGAAATGGCAGTTTTCTGGCAGTGTTAAGTTCCACGATTCATTAGACGAGAAACCTTGTCAATTACAAAATACATTTTTATTGTGATTTTAAGTGTGTTTGTTACGATGCCAAATTGGATAGATATATACAAAAAGGATCCAACCCACAAATATATTTTTTTAATTTATTCGAAATCGACAAACCGTAGACTTTTTCTTCTTCTTTTAGGCCTGTTGGCATGTTATGGTCCTACATCATTGTTTCCCTCTTATGACGTCGACTGCCAGCTGTCTTTCCATCTTTTGGGAGGTCGTCCTAGATGTCTGCTTGCTTGGGGTATACTGTCCCTGGACATTCTTACGGCTCTTGGTTCCGCCATTCTGGATACGTGTTCGTTCCAGAACCTTTTTCTCTGTCGTCCCCATCTGACAATATCTTCAACTTCGCACATCCTTCGGATTTCTGTGTTTCGTACTCTATCACGAAGGGTTTTGCCAGCGACACTCCTGAGTACCTTGATTTCGCAGACGAATTTATGTAAAGCACTTCTAGCACAAAAATATGTAAAAAAAAAGCTCATATTTTCTTAGCTCCCTAAAATATAATTATTTTTTTCACTTCCACTCTGAATTTTACTTGTATTTTTTAAAATTGTTAGTAGCGCAAATTGACAGTAAATAAATACAAAAAAAGCCCACAGAAAGATGTGGAATGTTTCTTCAATTGTTTTAGAATAGGTTGGGTCCTTTTTGCAAATATACGTATTCTCTTTTATGTGATTTTAATACTTATACACAAATGTATACATACAGAATATAACTCACAAAACACATTTATTTGGTTTATTTTAAATACAGGGTAAGCATACTTTTAAAAGGTTTCAGCCTGGTTTTCACTTTAGGCCTTTCAACACATGGTTGGTTGAAAAAAATTGGCACATGGCAACACGTCCGCCAGGTTGGACTGTATGCAATGAAAGTATAATATAAATAGAATACAATACAAAATATACCTCAATTATGTATGTGAAGAAGTATTTAGTCAATACAATACATCAAATTAAATAAATACAGGTTTATTGATAGCAACATAGTATGTACATAACACATTTAGACACATTTCAAGAACACATTAAAAAGAGAATACATTAAAAAACAGACGCTATCAAAAGGTCTGGGGTCATCTAATAACATCCCCCCGGCCAAGATACACCCCACCAATATAGGGCGAGCCCAGCCACGGGGACACCAGATGTTTTTCAGCCCACACCCTTGAACACGTAGAACAAGAAGATAAAAAAAACACAGAAAATGAATAGATGACAAAAAAAAATACATTCAAGAAAGAAGACATTAAAAGGTCCGGGCTCACCTGTTATGGTCCTGCATCATTAATTCACGGTGAAGTTACGCCATATATGTTACACCTATACAAAAGTATGGTTGGACCAAGTGAATGTAATTTTAAAAGAAGTAAAGGTAAGAGAAAAATAAAGGTATAAATGTGGTGAAGGCGATGGAAGTATGTCGTGATAGGAAAATTTAGCGCATTGTCATCTACCTACCTCAACAGAGAAATGGCGCGATGGCATGTATGTATGTATGCCCACATTATATTTAACGAGTAAGTTTTTTTTGTTTTTCTTTTACCCATAACATGTCCAATATTTTTATAATTTTATTTTATTTTTTCATTAAAAATAAAAGCGTAGATCCATCGCGGGCTACGGACTTAATGTACTCGTATTTTCATTAGACTGAAAACAATAAAAGTGTAGATCCATCGCGGGCTACTGACTTAATATACTCGTATGTTCATTAGACCGAAAACAGTAAAAGTGTGGATCCATCGCGGGTTACTGAGTTAATATACTCGTATGTTCATTAGACTGAAAACAATAAAAGTGTAGATCCATCGCGGGCTACTGACTTAATATACTCGTATGTTCATTAGACCGAAAACAGTAAAAGTGTGGATCCATCGCGGGTTACTGACTTAATATACTCGTATGTTCATTAGACTGAAAACAATAAAAGTGTAGATCCATCGCGGGCTACTGACTTAATATACTCGTATGTTCATTAGACTGAAAACAATTTTATAATCAATTTATTATTGATTTTATTTACAGTGGCGTCGCGAGGGAGATGTGAAGTTCTACTCGGAAGCAGGAGTAAAGGGCGTAAATAAAGGGAATAAAAGTAAAATATTTTGTGTTTGCTTTCAAACAATGTCTGGTGTTTTTACCTTCGTTCGCATTTCGGAGATTGAAACTACATTTAATTTAACACAATGAAATTAGTACTGCTACTGAACTTTTGGAATATCATTTTATTTATTTTAACACTTCATTGGATGGCAGTTTAGTGTGATTATTGTCTGGCGCCAATCTCTTCCAACCAGATAAAAGTAAATAAAGGAAATTATATGGTCGAAAAAATAATCAAATAATTATTTATTAGTACAAAATTAATGCACAGTACAAATAAAATAATAAAGGGATGGTGAAAATGAAAGAGAAATCGAAAATGCGGAAATATAGCTATAGAACTATTTTTTTGCATTTTATTGCATAATTGAGCGCATTCACAGTTTACTTTGTTATATGAAAACAATGTATGTAACACGCGTGAAAAACAATCAAATGACGAGTATTATGATTTACTGTATTTTAGTAATGCTCCTTCATTGTATACAATACAACCTGGCGGGTTTATTGCAATGTAGTAATCTGTTCCAACGGACAATAAATGTTATGTTAAAGGGACCTTAAGTGAAAACAAGACTGTAACACTATGTAAAAAAATTGAGTCAATCGATCCCGTAACCCGCGGGTCGGGAGACAGGAGTCTTACCAACTAGGCCACGGGAGACGTCCATATTATTATGATTTATGCAAAAAAAAACCATTTGTACACCGAAATACATGTTCAGGCTGTGTCTTGGGCAGTTGGACATCGACCTTATTCCCTTACGACATTAAGTTTTTACTTTGTACAAGGGGGCGCAAATTTTGTATCTTATCCACGCGCGCAAAATACCCTCACTAACCCCACTGTTCATACAATAATATTAAATGATAAAAATGGCGCTATACATGATTATGTTTCGTACAACAATTCATGACACGAATTAAAATAATCACTAGCCATAAAAGTCAGACAAAATTAATTTTCCGTTGCCCTGTGGTTATTTTCAATTTATGTCATTTATGATTTGCCAGTAGTAACGGATTTTGATAATATTATACTATATTATACTCTATTCATGTCGGTTTATGCAGTATCTTAACTAAGCAGTTGCAACAGGCGCACAGGCGCAGGGCTTAGATCAAAAGGGGACTTGAAATGGAACTGACAAAAATAGTATTAAATATAATATTTCAAATAATAAATTCAAAGCTTTAAGTTTGAAGCCTCGATACAAACACAAAACATCGTACAATAACGTTGATATTCTACACTACAGACTCTTGATGGCTTTGGATTGAGTTATGACATATCAGAATTTTAATGTTGCTGTCCTAATATTTCTCGCTCTTCCCGTTTCTACTACTTCGCATGAGATAAGTAAGTTTAACATTACTCGTATTTAATATTTAAGCAACCTTTCCTAGTGTCCGGCTTGTTTTTGACCAATTCTGAATTTTGTGAAGGGTTTACAAAAATTGCTATATCTAAGTAAATATTATGAATATTGTAAATAATCTTTGTACATTTGTGTATAATACTTTAATAATTATGTTTACTATGGGAATTCTGCCAATATTCTTCTTTAACACTTGCCTTACTGTGCTAAAAAATCCGCTAGCCACGGTGCTGGACGCTAAGCTTCCAGTGAAAAATGTATATTTTAAATCACAATTATGCAAAATCTGCTAGGTTATTTTTGTAATTAGCTATAAAAATAATTTTATTATGTATTAAAACGTCGAATAATCAAATAAAATATAAGTCCTGGTCACTCGCTATCCATCACAGGGTGGCAAGTGTTAAGGAGAGTTACTCGTACATCACACTCCTTACATGTACTGGGTCTCACTTCTCTTCTTGTACTTAGTACATACCTTGTTAGTTCTGCAGTATTTTTCTATTTTATCAGTTGATGAAATACATATCAATATATACTTAGTTAGATATGCTCTTTGACAAACTGTTTGGAAGATCCTGCAAATTCCTTATTCTTTTAGGACCCGGAAACTGTAGATGATCTCCGGATTATGTAAAAATCTTCCAGGTCTGATACTTCACTACACACTGATGACTGATGCGACGTATCATGCATATTTTCATCATCATCATCATCTAGGGCAGGTCTGCACAACATGCGGGCCGCGGGTCGCATGTTACCCACTAGCGTTCACTGCGGCCCGCGAAGCCTTTTGTGAAGACGCATAATATTATACACTAATAAATATAAAAATAATATTCTGTTCTTTTTAGGTTTATAATATTATGAATAGAGTATACAAGAAATAAAAATAAATATTTATTTCTTTTTAAAAATAATCAATATTTTTTTTCGGATGCTCGGATAGCGCGGATGCTCGTGTTTGAGTGACGATCATTTGAAATATATATTAAAAACGGCTACTTCAAATATGTCTCCCGAATATGACAAATTTGTTGCTGGAAAACGATGTAATGAATCTCATTAAATTAATTTATTCACTCTAAAAACAATCCCTTTAAGCTCCATGTTTATTTCTAGTATTTATTTTTTTATTATAAAAATTTGTTAATTTGTAGTTATAATTACAATTAATATTATTGTAATAAAATAATAATGTAATAAACAAAATATTCTCTATTTTTTCCTATCTTGTTTTCTTGCGCCCCGCAGCAGCTTTCCTTAAAGTAATATGACCCTCATCCCATTTTGAGTTGTGCAGGCCTGATCTAGGGGTATTGTTCATATTAAAAACCAGGAATACAAAATTAGGAGACCATCGTTTAAAGGTTAAATTATTTACAAACATATTTACTAGAAGTAATACATCCTTTTTGTAAGAGGTATCTATCACGTGAAAACACGGAACCGGGACTCAATGCAAATCTAGTGTATCACGTTAGAACATGGGACCGGGACTCAATTCAAATCTAGTGTATCACGTTAAAACACGGGACCGGGACTCAATTCAAATCTAGTGTATCACGTTAAAACACGGGACCGGGACTCAATTCAAATCTAGTGTATCACGTTAAAACACGGGACCGGGACTCAATTCAAATCTAGTGTATCACGTTAAAACATGGGACCGGGACTCAATTCAAATCTAGTGTATCACGTTAAAACACGGGACCGGGACTCAATTCAAATCTAGTGTATCACGTTAAAACACGGGACCGGGACTCAATTCAAATCTAGTGTATCACGTTAAAACACGGGACCAGGACTCAATTCAAATCTAGTGTATCACGTTAAAACACGGGACTGGGACTCAATTCAAATCTAGTGTATCACGTTAAAACACGGGACCGGGACTCAATTCAAATCTAGTGTATCACGTTAAAACACGGGACCGGGACTCAATGCAAATCTAGTGTATCACGTTAAAACACGGGACCGGGACTCAATGCAAATATAGTGTATCACGTTAAAACATGGGACCGGGAATCAATGCAAATCTAGTGTATCACGTTAAAACACGGGACCGGGACTCAATTCAAATCTAGTGTATCACGTTAAAACACGGGACCGGGACTCAATGCAAATCTAGTGTATCACGTTAAAACACGGGACCGGGACTCAATGCAAATCTAGTGTATCACGTTAAAACACGGGACCGGGACTCAATGCAAATCTAGTGTATCACGTTAAAACACGGGACCGGGACTCAATGCAAATCTAGTGTATCACGTTAAAACATGGGACCGGGACTCAATTCAAATCTAGTGTATCACGTTAAAACACGGGACCGGGACTCAATTCAAATCTAGTGTATCACGTTAAAACACGGGACCGGGACTCAATTCAAATCTAGTGTATCACGTTAAAACACGGGACCAGGACTCAATTCAAATCTAGTGTATCACGTTAAAACACGGGACTGGGACTCAATTCAAATCTAGTGTATCACGTTAAAACACGGGACCGGGACTCAATTCAAATCTAGTGTATCACGTTAAAACACGGGACCGGGACTCAATGCAAATCTAGTGTATCACGTTAAAACACGGGACCGGGACTCAATGCAAATATAGTGTATCACGTTAAAACATGGGACCGGGAATCAATGCAAATCTAGTGTATCACGTTAAAACACGGGACCGGGACTCAATTCAAATCTAGTGTATCACGTTAAAACACGGGACCGGGACTCAATGCAAATCTAGTGTATCACGTTAAAACACGGGACCGGGACTCAATGCAAATCTAGTGTATCACGTTAAAACACGGGACCGGGACTCAATGCAAATCTAGTGTATCACGTTAAAACACGGGACCGGGACTCAATTCAAATCTAGTGTATCACGTTAAAACACGGGACCAGGACTCAATTCAAATCTAGTGTATCACGTTAAAACACGGGACTGGGACTCAATTCAAATCTAGTGTATCACGTTAAAACACGGGACCGGGACTCCTATCTTGTTTTCTTGCGCCCCGCAGCAGCTTTCCTTAAAGTAATATGACCCTCATCCCATTTTGAGTTGTGCAGGCCTGATCTAGGGGTATTGTTCATATTAAAAACCAGGAATACAAAATTAGGAGACCATCGTTTAAAGGTTAAATTATTTACAAACATATTTACTAGAAGTAATACATCCTTTTTGTAAGAGGTATCTATCACGTGAAAACACGGAACCGGGACTCAATGCAAATCTAGTGTATCACGTTAGAACATGGGACCGGGACTCAATTCAAATCTAGTGTATCACGTTAAAACACGGGACCGGGACTCAATTCAAATCTAGTGTATCACGTTAAAACACGGGACCGGGACTCAATTCAAATCTAGTGTATCACGTTAAAACACGGGACCGGGACTCAATTCAAATCTAGTGTATCACGTTAAAACATGGGACCGGGACTCAATTCAAATCTAGTGTATCACGTTAAAACACGGGACCGGGACTCAATTCAAATCTAGTGTATCACGTTAAAACACGGGACCGGGACTCAATTCAAATCTAGTGTATCACGTTAAAACACGGGACCAGGACTCAATTCAAATCTAGTGTATCACGTTAAAACACGGGACTGGGACTCAATTCAAATCTAGTGTATCACGTTAAAACACGGGACCGGGACTCAATTCAAATCTAGTGTATCACGTTAAAACACGGGACCGGGACTCAATGCAAATCTAGTGTATCACGTTAAAACACGGGACCGGGACTCAATGCAAATATAGTGTATCACGTTAAAACATGGGACCGGGAATCAATGCAAATCTAGTGTATCACGTTAAAACACGGGACCGGGACTCAATTCAAATCTAGTGTATCACGTTAAAACACGGGACCGGGACTCAATGCAAATCTAGTGTATCACGTTAAAACACGGGACCGGGACTCAATGCAAATCTAGTGTATCACGTTAAAACACGGGACCGGGACTCAATGCAAATCTAGTGTATCACGTTAAAACACGGGACCGGGACTCAATGCAAATCTAGTGTATCACGTTAAAACACGGGACCGGGACTCAATGCAAATCTAGTGTATCACGTTAAAACACGGGACCGGGACTCAATGCAAATCTAGTGTATCACGTTAAAACACGGGACCGGGACTCAATGCAAATCTAGTGTATCACGTTAAAACATGGGACCGGGAATCAATGCAAATCTAGTGTATCACGTTAAAACACGGGACCGGGACTCAATTCAAATCTAGTGTATCACGTTAAAACACGGGACCGGGACAAAATGCAAATCTAGTGTATCACGTTAAAACACGGGACCGGAACTCAATGCAAATCTAGTGTATCACGTTAAAACACGGGACTGGGACTCAATGCAAATCTAGTGTATCACGTTAAAACACGGGACCGGAACTCAATGCAAATCTAGTGTATCACGTTAAAACACGGGACCGGGACTCAATGCAAATCTAGTGTATCACGTTAAAACACGGGATCGGGACTCAATTCAAATCTAGTGTATCACGTTAAAACACGGGACCGGGACTCAATGCAAATCTAGTGTATCACGTTAAAACATGGGACCGGGAATCAATGCAAATCTAGTGTATCACGTTAAAACACGGGACCGGGACTCAATTCAAATCTAGTGTATCACGTTAAAACACGGGACCGGGACAAAATGCAAATCTAGTGTATCACGTTAAAACACGGGACCGGAACTCAATGCAAATCTAGTGTATCACGTTAAAACACGGGTCTGGGACTCAATTCAAATCTAGTGTATCACGTTAAAACACGGGATCGAAATATAAAGTGTAAATATCGACTAACGGATAAACACTACTTTTCCATTTTTAATAATTTCGATGGACTATATTGTAATATCAGATACATTGTAAAGGGCTTGTAAATCAGTATTTCTAAACTTTTAATAATACAGTGGAATTTCAAGTTGTGGTAGATTTCCACTTGAACCAAGATTGCTCACCGGCCAAAAATACTTTTAAAAATATGTTGAAGGTTGGAACACCCGAGTTATTCGAAATGAAAAAACTTTATTTTCTTTTCTTCAAATTTTTTCGTCTTTTCCGTGTATTTATATGAATCATCGCGAAATCATGAGCTCGTCAAATTTAAAGTAGATTAAAACAAACGCTTCAGTTTCAAAAATCTTTCTCAAATTTATATCAGCTTACTTTTATGTATTGGCTGTGAAGTTATGACGACCTCCGTGGCCTGGTGGTAAGACTCTTGTCTGCCAATCCGGAGGTTGCGGGTTCGATCCCCGCTGGAACCCAGATTTTTTTAAATAGGATTCCAGTCTGGTTTTCACTTAGGGCCTATTAAAAACATCTTTCTGGTTGGTTGGAAGAGATTGCCACATGGCAATAAACTCGCCAGGTTAAAAAAAAAAAGAAGTTATTTCACAATATGAAATATACTGAAAGAGTGGAGCGTTCAAAGACCATTGACTCACGGATACTGGATACAGAAATCGCGGGATAGTTGTCATCTTCAAAGAAGGTAAATTTCGTCAAGATTTTTCAGTGATCATTGATATTGTAATCGTAAAAAATAACGTGTTTTTATCGTGAAGCAAAAATGAGCGAGATAATTTTTACAGCGAAGTTGATAAAACTGTTGTTATAATAAATAGAAATAATCCCTCCATATTTGCGGGTAAATGGTCCCAGGAAAACAGCTTGTAAATGAAAACCACGTAAATGAAAAAATTGAATGCGATGTAAAATTTGTGATTTTTTACATATTTCGAGATTAAAAAGCTTTAATTATTTTTTAATAAGTCTACGAAAGTGATCGATTACACAGACTTATACATGATCATACGGAAAAAAAACAGAATTTACAATTTGCTGTGCTTATTCATAACCATTTTCATTTGATAAATCGTCCATGTTTGTTGTCGCTCTTACAGATGTAACATATATAAAAATATTGATGAAGAACCAAATCATCACTTCAAAAAATATGCATTTAAAATTTCAAATAAAATAAACCGTGTTAAAGGGAATTCGCGTAAATGGAGATCGCGTAAATGGGACGTGCTAGATGAATACTAAGGAAAGTATGGTGGAATCAAGTGAATATTTGAAATGAAAAGTGAGAAGTACGATAAATCATATGAGCTCTATAAAAAGGTGTATGCATGTGGAAGAGGGGAAATGTTTGATGAGATAGGAAAGTTTTGCAATCTGTCCTCTCTGTCCACCCCATCAGGGAAACGGCGTGATGATATTCTGTGTGTACTCGTAAATGGAGGTATTACTGTCCGTATTATTAAAGTAAATAAAATGATTCTTCAAAAGTTATTGAAGACAAAACGAATAAACAAAAAAAATAATACAATTCGTGCAACTGGGACGCTGAGAATAGAAAATAAATATTATATAGACATCATCACGCCGTTATGCACAATTTTATATTTTATTTATTTATTTTACACATGACAAGAAATATACATCATTTGCGAAAAAACAACAGGTAATTTAATTTGGACACAATTTTAATGGATCTGTTTAATGGTTTGTTGCCTTTCATTTGTCGTGTCCCCAGTAAACTAGGCTTTTACTTGTATCTCACTCAGGACATATAGCATGAAAAAATAAATTGATAATTCTTTCCGATTTTTGATTATATAAAACCCCGTTGCACATTCTTATCAACCTGACAAACAGTGACACTCAATTACACATGTATACATCATGCGAAATCAAACTCCTCACACTTCATCACTCTATTATTTATACTTCTTATTATACCTTCATTTAAAATCTGGTCCATTTGACCTAGCCACGTTTTCCTTGCACATCTTGAACTTCAGCCTTGTGCATATTCGCTTAGTCATTCATAATCTCCACATGCCCAAAGCTCCTTTCTTTATTTTTTCTTAAAATATACATTTATTTCTGATGTCTTCATTCTGTTTTCTTTCATACATTGATAATATAATTAAAATAATATTATAAACAAGGTAGTATATCCAATCTTCTTATAGAATAATGGTTGTGAACTCGTATATACGAAGGAGTATACGCCAGTGTCAAGTGACGATGATCTAATCAATAAAAGTAATGATTTGTGCCAATGACAATAAAAAAATGCAGAAGAATTCTATGGTATCTACTAAATCATAAACAAATAACAATATGGTTAACAACTTGTACAATAGTTTATATTATCTATGTGGAGTTATAACTTGAAATCAAGTAGTGCGGGGAAAAATAAACAATGCTACAGGATTTGAGATAAATTCCGACTCTTATTATATCGAGTCAATTTGGACCAGATTATGTTGCAGCGCTTCATTTTTATTAATGAAAGAACCAAACCGGTATATAAAATTTAGAACTCACTATAGCACGATTCATAACTCGAACAAGATTCCAGTTGGATTCCAAGCAAGTTATTAATCTCATATTTAGCAATAAATTAAACCCGCGGCGTATGTACGTGAAAATTCTCAGAATAGTCATCTGATCAGATACTTAAAAAATGCATTTGAAAATATTAACATAAAAAATGAGAGGTGAAAGTGACATAAATAATATATATTTTCGAAATAAATCTTAACTAAAACTTACCTTCTTTTTATTTTATTCACAAAATAATAGTAATAACACTACACCAAAGGAATATTTTGAAATGTTTAAATTCGAACAGCAAACATATTTAGACACTAGAATAAACAAAAAGGGATGCCATTCATTCTCAACTTCGTCAAAATCAAATTTAAATTTAGAACGAAATAGCGGGCGATTGCCAGACACGACGGGAGAGAGAAAAATTCCACTTGATTTATTTCAATATTTATAACAAAATATCAACAGATTATTGAAAATAATTCAACACGAGCACTTGGATAAAATAATCAAATACCAAAATTAAAAACACTCATAAAATTTGTGTTATTAATAAACTTGTAATTATGAATAATTGACAGATGAAATGTAACTGTTTTCAACACGTTTTGTCTTTGAAAAGCGAACCAAGCGACATTCTTTTAAAATGGAAACTCGATTTTTTTGTTTTAAAGGAATTTCTAAATATGCATAGAGCGCATATTTTTAGGCAGTGCTGCGTCGAGCGCGCGATCGCTTTCGCGGCAATGACACTACTGGAAAGCTGCAATACTTGCTTGGCTCGGCTAAGTTTTGACAATATGGAAACGAGAAACGGAGACGCTTAGTGCTACATTATGCATACATACAAGTATACATATGTATGCAACTTTAGGGGCCAATGAAGAAAATCACACCATGTCCTAAATAGACACTTTTAATGAAACCGTAATTTTTACTTCACATTTAGACATTTCCAATAGAAAACATTACAAGAAAAATATTTATCGGTTTATTTAAAATAAACAAAAAACAAGGAATACAATTATGAAGTAGGTATCGGAAAAAAGTGATGAGGATTCAGATAGGAATAAAATATACATTTTTGTAAAAGTTTTGATATTACTTTGTTCATTTTTAAAACTCATATCTTTATGTGCCGTGTCTGGTCCCTCTGACATTGGTGATTGCTCATGAGAAAATATGTCTGTTTTTAGCGGCACGGAACAATTCCTCAACTGTCTAAATACTATACCTGTTAATTTGGGAACGTTGCGTAACTATGACAGGTGTCTTTTACCGATTCCGCGTCGTTCCTCGGTTTTGCTAATCAATATTCATCTTAGTATTAAATTCCTCTAAATATATTTATTTGTTTGGAATATGTGTATTTTACTAGGTATCGTAGTAAGGTCAATTTCGATGCAAACAGGCCCGGTTTGATCTTTAATCTATCGCACAGAATACATGCCTTATTTATTAAACTTGACTATATGCAGTCGGTTCTGAAATACTCGTACTTGAATAATATAGTATGTGAAATACTTAATTAATACCTCTGATACCGTCAGTGTGACATAAAATTGAACCTTACTTATAATTTTGTGTAAATAAAATACATCAACATTTGCTCTATCGGAAAGTTCAATTATTATACTTAATGCATAAAATAAAATATCACAATACACAATATTTCCATCAATTAACTGATCCACAACTCTCCCTCTCAATGCTGTTGTTTTTTTATATTTATTTTATTTTCCTTGCACATGGTACAACCGGGCAATCTTTTTGAACCAACCAGAAACTTGTTAAAGAAGCCTTAAGTGAAAAGCAGAGAAGACTCATTAATAAAACAAGTAAGCAAGAGAAAACGAGTCCGCAACCTTAGAACTGGAATAAGGTCGTCGTTGTTTTGGAGGGATGAGAAAATGATGTAAGAATTACTTAAAATGTTTAACAACATACAAGTATTACTTTTAAAAATATCTCAAAAACTCAACACTCGATTATTTCTCCTTATTTTCATAATATTTATTGACTTTTGAAAGGAGCTTATCTTTATTTTCGCACGTTATTAAAGTTGTCTAGTTACGAGTATCAAGAAACGAGTCATGGAATATTGAAAACACATTTACGAGTACCTTGAAATTTCCTTGGATGACAATTAAAACTATCCATCTTTTTTTTTGTTTTATTCATACATACGAGTACATATTAATACGTATCACTACGGTATTTCCCTGCCTGGGTCGGCAGAAATGGCAGAGATCCATACTTTCTTATCTTGACACATACACCCTTAGTCTCTTCTACATTCATACGCTTTCTCATACAACTTCTACGATTTCTCTGACTTTCTATGTTTTCTTCATTCAGAATATCATTCACTTGATCCAACCATACTGTCATTGATCTTCACCTCACACGCCTTGCGCTCACATCAGCACTGTATATTTATTTTGTTAGTCTTTCTTCATTCATTCGTTCCACTTGCCCGAACCGTCTCAGTGAGCTCTTCTTCATCTTACTCAACACCTCAGCCTTAAATTTAAATTCATCCCTCATCACTTCATTCAGTATCCTATCATACATTGTCACTCCGAGCATTTATTCGACTTCTCTCAGTCTCCCTATTCTTCTCAAAGCACGTTTTTCTACAGTATTTATTCGGCTTTTCTCGGTCTTTTCCAGGTCCACGAGTCACTCTCATACAACAAAAATGGCACCAAAATACTTTCGTGGATTATCATCTTAACAGATTTTGATACTGTGCGGTTCAAATATATAATATATGTTTAAGTGTCCCATTAACTTTGTTTCATATCGCTACACGCCGTTAGATATCCCTCTTAACATTTCCATCATCTGAGAAAATACGATCCAAATAGCAGAATTAATAAAACTGATGAGCAATTTTCCCTTGTGTAATATACGATTATATGAAAAATTACTAATTATTATTTTTTGTCTTTAAAAGCAATTAAATGAACTTTTCGAACTTATTCCTGAAAAAATTGGGAAAAATGAATTTGTTTATTTTTAATCAATTCACACGATACCTCGAAACGTATTTGAATCAGTTATGTGAAAATGTTGAAGAGCGTGGCTAGGAGACAACATTGTCGTCAGTTCCAATAATCCTCGAGCTTAGTCGTAGGTACTTAACTAACAGTTAGCTATCGTATATTTTGCAATTGCTAACTCACGCAGATAGGCAACGAAACTTGCGCGTGTGAGTTTTATTATCGGACGAACTCTAAAACCAGACTGAGACACTATTCTTTTTTTCCTTTTTGGCGACTATCGTGAATCGAACTCAAAATCTCTACATGAAAAACAAACATCTCATGATGAAAAATATCATATGCAAATGATTTGGACATGTTGAACGAAAAGATGATGAAAAATTTAATTAATAAATCCACCAATGAAACGTGAGAGGGATTTGTGGTAGAAGAAGACTAAGAGAATTGACCAAAATGAATTCTAAAAAAAAAAACAAAATCTTGGAACTACCATAGCACTCTTTCGTAACGATTGCCACCATGAGAGCGCTACAAGAATCTGTGCTACATAGCTAACAAGTACCAGTACATTAAAATCTAAAAGTTCCGTTTTTAATTTCTTAGAACACAGCGTAACAGAGATGTCATCTAAAAAGCTAGGTTACAAGGCACATGAAAAGCTAGAGATATGATAGACTAATCTTTATGATCGAGTGATTGTCAGCCACCATATGGGTAGAAGATGCCTGTGCGTAAATTAATTTATTGCGTGAAATATGTTACACTTCATCAAGTACAGTCTTGACATATAAACTTCAAATGGTAAGGAGATCAAAATATATGAACGATCGTCAGATTTAATCTATTGCTGCTTTTCGTTACATATAGTTTTACATATCGCTATTTTCGTGTTGTTCAATAGCGCTTTAAATATGTGATAAGCAGTATATCATATAAACTACAGAAAAACAAATTAAGATTTAAAGCCGTCCAAAAGTGAATCCAACAGGAATCGAATCTAGGACGTCCACTTGCTTAGTGGGAATATTAATCATTAGGTCACGGCCACCGACAAGTTACTTAGGACACTGACTATAACTCTACTATTATATTGTCATCATCATTGTCATCGTTCGTTGCTGAGCCTCGTAGTTGACGATTCCTTCTCCATACCAACGTCAATCCAGTTGGAAAGCGAAGCTATGTCATGCAGTTTTTGTTTCTTTTTTAAGTGAGTTAACCGTCATACACCAGCAACCTCCCCGGACACACCGCTGTACTGGATCCGATGGCACACCGAAGTGAGACGATTGAAGCACACTGGCATGTTTTTTTTCTTATTTTTTGTAAGAACAGATATGACCAAAGTCGTAGGTATCTTTATACTCCCGAATACTAGGCGGAAAGAATGTCTGTCTCATTATAGAGGCGTATCATAGCGCGGGGATCGAACTGGCGACCTTCCGCACGGAAGTCCGGTGCGAGGCCACGCACCTCAATATTATATTGCAGCTCTTCATTTATGACGAATTTCAAAGCTAAGTGGCACCCTTGTAATAATGTGTCTTGAAATAATTTTTAAATCCTTTGAGACGGAATGTGGTCTTGAGCTATTTTATTCCTCAGCTCCTGAATTATTTCCTATGTCTGTGTTTGCATCAAGATCCGTGTTCTTGTGCCAATATTCTTTGCTAAGAAATTTCTTAATTCATTTATTTATTTTATTAATATGTAATATTGTATTAAAATCACTTTTATATAATAAATATATCACGTCGTGATATTCCTACTGAAGGTTCTTAACTTAAATACACATAATTTGCATTGTCCCGCGATACTAGAATATCTAAATTTATGTTCCCGATAAATACAGCCGTGTAAGAGATCTCTCTTTGTTTACTTATTTAACACTTCATTGCAAATACAATCTGGCGGGTTTATTGTCGGCAATGGCAGCAATCTCTTCCAATAGACCAGGCAAAAGTAAATAAAGCAAGTTACATGGTCGCAAAAAATATTCAAATGATTATTCATTCATATTTATGAAATTTATGGACATTAACATATTAAAGTAAAAGTGAGATATCATCAATCAAAGGAAAAGGAAAGGTTGATGGAGAGGAATGAAAAATCACGAATGAAACACGTTATATTACTGACTAGAAATGAAAAGTTTTTTCAGTCGCAGCATGCCAAGGTTCGACTGAAAAAACTCTTCATTTCTAGTCAGAGTGGAGCGAGTCTAGCATTGGTTTGTAACTGGTTCCAGAGTCTCACTGCATGGACAGTAAAGGACGACGTAAAAAAAGAAGAGCGGTGAATTGGAAAGGGCAGTAAACAATATCTGTCTGAGCGCAGCACAATTTAATGATTGGAAAGACGGTGAAAATTTTCAGCGAGATAAGAGGGGGGGGGGGCAGTTAAGGATATTATACAACAGAGGGAGTATGTGAATTTGGCGTCTATTTCTCACGTTCAATCAGTTCAGCGTCTTCTACTATGCAGTTATATTATCGTATTATACATTCTCAGGTTAAAATAAATCTTCGACAAACATTTTTAAGACGCTGTAATTGGTCCAACTGTTGCTCCATAATATCCTAATAACAGACGTCCGCATAGTCTAAGTAAAATTTTGGTTTTAGAAGGCAGGAATCTTTGCAACTTCTTTGCAAGGGAATGAAGGCTGAAGAAGATCCTTCAGTTTACTTCATTTATTTTATCTCGCCATGAGAGAGTGTTATCCATTACCACTCCTAGGGTTTTAACGGTTTTATTTGATGATACGGGTATGTAAGAGCCATCGAGTAATATTGGAGGGAGTAAGAAAGTCAGTGTTGAATTAACTGAGAAGCTGAGGACTGCTATTATCGACCAAAGCCTTGATCTGGTCATCATAAATTGTAATCGGCCTTCCAGAGAAGACACCAATTTTGAGTGTCGTATCTAGGAACTGATTCACCCTAGAAAGGGTTCTGGGTTTATTCTTATTGGAGGCTCCAAAAAAGTAAATAATCAACACGTATTTTAAAAACTCAATTATTTTAATAATTTCAGAGTTTATTGAATTTACAGCAAGTCAACTTAATCGATCTTGACCAATGTTGTTCCGTAAATAATTTTTAATTCGCGATAACGTGGAAAAAATCTTTCTCATTTGCAATTAGTTGCAGATATATCTACAATATATACGAGTATATAAAAATCTCAAAGGAATTCTAATGTTTGGAAAGTACTTAGAATCGGGTTCCCATCTTCTAAAAGTTCGCGCATTTGCATAAATTTTGATTCTTTGAATTCATTCGCAAAATTGTATAAACTCATCCACATACCTAATCTTTAGTTTCTCAGGATATTGGGTCAAAAAAACTTTTATTTTTTCTATATTCCCAATAAGAACATACCTTCTCTGCTGCGGTGTGCAGTTTTTTCATGGATATTTCAGCCTTTTTTCAAACCCCGGGGCCCCTACAAATTTGGGACACCAGGTCTATGGGCTGAGCCGAGTTTGCTAACAGGTTAACCTAGGCATTTGCCTAGGGGCGTCAATCAAGGGGGCGCCCAAAGATTCATAAATAAGTTATAAAAATATGTACAAGAACTGTTTAGATCAGTGTTTCCAAAACTTTTACAGCAAATTATGAAATATTAAAAATTTAAGCATTTATTTTATAAACAAAAACATAATACCTACAAAATAATCTAAAAGTATTTAATTGACTAATATTAAAAAAATACTGTAAATAAATTAATTTTGAGTACTTCCGTCTTTGCTGTTTGACTTCCTTGATCTCTCCTTAAAACGAAAACATATCACTGTAAGGATATACCTGATGCAATAAGATAAATGTTTTCACACTCGCCTCAATATTAGTAAAAAGCATCCGAGAAGCCTAGTTCAATAAATCCTACGTATAAATTCGTTTATTTGAAAAACTGATTTAACTGTTTGAAGTTCAATGGAAAGTTTTCGATTTCAAAATGAATTTATATTGATTAAGTTGTGGTTAAATTATTAAAATAAATCAAGGGCATCGTTTGAATTATAAAAAATATATAATATTTTAAATTCAAAGTAAGACAGCTTTCCAGACATACGACTTTATTCGTTGGAAGTATCTTGGCCTCTTTTGACCAGCCTAGCCCTCCTATCGACCTTTTGCCTTCCAGTGCCCCCTTGAGTCTTATACGCCAGGGACCACTTTGAGAATCACTGGTTTAGATTAATGCTTTATGGAAGAATGCGTTCACTTCAGCTCATATTTAAAATCTAATGATAACCATTACTCTGCAATGCCACAGTTTATCAAATTAATAATTAACAAAAAATAAAGATTATCCAAACATTCAAATAATTTTATTTGCAGAAAACATTAACAAATTGTTCTGCGGAAATAATTTTTACGAGTATTATTGCAGCGATTAAAAATATATTAGGTCCTTACATATTAAATTGGCGTTTTGCCGTACTGGCAACTTTGATCTCAAATATCTTCTCTTTGGTTAGGAATTCCAAATTAAAATTTATACAGCTATTTACTCAAGTATTTGTGTTTCGAAAATTACAATTCATTTGTTTTTTCCTCAATTGTTTTTTTTCTTTGCGTCACTCAGTTTACAAAATGGAAAACTTGAAATATCGCGTTATTTACGAGTACGAGTTCCACCGTGGCACCAGTGCTGCAGAAACGGCTCGAAGGATTAATGATGTGTATGGCGACGGTGCCGCAAAAGAAAACACAGTGCGTTTTTGGTTCCAACGTTTTCGTTCTGGAAATTTCGACCTGCAGAATAAGCCCCGTGGACGGCCGGAGACCAAAGTTGATAATGAAGAATTGAAGGCTATTGTGGAAGCGGATCCATCGCAAACCACGTCCGAGTTAGCTGCAGGCTGCGGTGTTAGTGATAAAACTGTTTTAATCCACTTGAAGCAAATTGGGAAGGTGAAAAAGCTTGAAAGGTGGGTACCTCACGAATTGAGTGAAGCAAATCAACAAACGCGCGTTGACTGCTGCGTTGCATTACTCAACCGGCACAATAATGAAGGGATTTTGAATCGAATCATTACCTGTGATGAAAAGTGGATCCTGTATGATAATCGGAAGCGCTCATCGCAATGGCTGAACCCTGCCGAACCAGCCAAACCATGCCCCAAGCGAAAATTGACTCCAAAAAAGTTACTTGTGAGCGTTTGGTGGACTAGTGCTGGTGTCGTTCACTACAGCTTTCTTAAATCTGGCCAGACGATTACGGCAGATGTCTATTGTCAGCAACTGCAAACCATGATGGAAAAGCTAGCTGCTAAACAACCGAGGCTGGTTAATCGCTCTAGGCCACTGCTGCTTCATGATAACGCTAGACCACACACTGCACAACAGACGGCTACCAAATTAGAAGAGCTTCAATTGGAATGTCTAAGACATCCACCGTACTCTCCGGACCTTGCCCCAACAGATTACTATTTTTTTCGAAATTTGGATAACTTCTTGCAAGGGAAAAAATTCAACTCCGATGGGGCAGTCCAAACCGACTTCAAAGATTTTATTGATTCCCGTCCGAATGGTTTTTTTAGTAAAGGGATCGATGAACTACCTATGAGATGGCAAAAGTGCATAGATAGCAATGGTACATACTTTGATTAAATAAATATATTATATTAAAAAAAAATCAACTTTATGTTCCTCCCAAACAAAACGCCAATTTCATATGTAAGGACCTAATATTTGAGATCCACGCTAAAACAAAACAGACCAAATATATCGGCCATATTATCAATATAATCAGACATAACAGTGAATATATTAAATTACATTGTAGACGCATTTGCGGAGAAGAATGCAAAAAAAAAAATACTTATATCATCATCCAAGTTTTTCATCTGAAACGGAAAGAGTAAGCATTGTTTAATTATGTATTGGACAAAAATCAGGATTTGGTCATATCAAAATTCTGGATTATTTAAAGAACATTTAATATACATGATCGTTTACTACATCGTCGCCATATAGTATACCGTACATATTGTTTGTCTGTATTATTATTTTTCCTTCGCGATAGTAATGTAGGATGGAGGCGTGGGTACCGTGTGCTTGCTGAAGGTAACAGCTTGCACAAAGTGAACCGATACAAATACAGACGTATTTTATCCATAGGATCGCTGACAGTCAATCTAAATTATAAGGGATGGATGGCCTACGAGTGTTATGCTACTTTCTTGCTGTTATTTGTCGCATCTTGTGTTATTAATGGATAAATGAAAAATGGGATTCCTCTCAGGAAATAAAGGCGATGATAGAGATAATGAGGAGTGCTTTCATTGAGATTAAGCCTCTCTGTACAAGCCAAGATGTGAACTTGAAATATACAATGCGTATGGTTCACATCATAGACAGTGAAATATAGAATGCGTATGATCATAGACAGTGAAATATAGAACAGTTCGACGAATAAATATCTCTATTTTGAAGGAGATTAATATCTCAGAGAGGTTTACAGAACTATGCACTTGTCACGTTCTGCATTTCTTATATTACTAATAAAATAAACATTTTTATAGCGCTGTTTACAGCGCAGACTCTCCTCAAGGGCACTATAACTAGGGATACGAATCTAGTTTTATTAACAGTTGAAAAATATTCAAAAATAAATATATATATAAGTCGAGTGTAAATATAGGAAGGTGGTGGCTGCCGCCATTACATTTGGGAATTCTCCGCATCTACATATGTTAAGAAAAATATATGGTAAGAAAACAACAGAAAACTTACCAAGAGAAAACGAACTACAAAGAAACTTTTGTAAATCTTCCAATATGTGATAGCAAAACATTCAGATTTAGGTGGAGTATATTGTTCATATAAGAGTATAATCATAAATTTTAATAATACCAAACTATTTTTCACATTTTGCGTATGGAGAGATTCATAGTCCTTGGCAATGTCTCGGTGGGTTGTGGGAGCAGAGGTAGAATACCTATGCGCTGAAGTAACCAGTTAAAGACTGCCCAGGGTCTGCCTTTGTCACGACTCTTCGAACAATTCAGTTCGATCCCACAACGCGTTTATGGGTGGCAAAATAAGCCCCCATCCAGCACGATGTATATTAGAAGATCGAAATCTTATTTTTATGAGTGCGACGTCACATAGTGACAAAGAAGGAACTGCTTGACTTAAGGTCCGCCATCACGAGAGGAGGAAAATAGCTTGTAGCGCAGTCAATATAATTATGAAGCGGCTTGAGGCCTGGAGTTCAAACAGCTTAGCGAGCTGCCAGTACTTTCACAGAATATTTCAAATGCAGCAAAACTATCCCTTGACGCCACTAGATCAGAGTAGCCAATTGATCTGAAGATGAACGAGGCTGAGAGAAGTTCGCTTCGGGATTTGTTGATTCGATTATCATCGCAGTACCGCAAAATATGGTCTACGAATTGATCCAGATGGCCGTAAAAATTACAAGATGAAGAGACAAGATTTGAGGTAAAAAAATTGCTATTAAAGTTCTCACGGTCAGAGAGAAATTAGGGAGTCCAGTAGTTTGGGCATAGCCGAGGCACGCTCAGAAGTAAGGGGAAATATAAATTTCTGTCTTCCCATGGAGGATGACGATCATCAAGTAAACAACTGGGCATCTAAGCAAGCTTTAATAATCGAGTGAGGGGTCAACCCTGGCATGGGGGAAAGCGGACGTCACCTATATTTGCGGGCTGGCCTCACCAAGAAGGATAATCGTGACACGACGCTGGACCTTCGGACCCAACAGCGCAATATCATGAGGACTGGAAAAAAATATGGGCAAAATACAGCAGTGTCAGTGAGGGCCACGTTCTTCAGCATTGAGGTTACGGTAAAGAAGAATGATTCGCTACTACATATCCTTAACTCTTCTCTATGGAATGGAGACGTAGACACTGAACTAAGAAACATGACGCAAGATCGAAGCTTTGAGCATCATCGAAGATCGAAGCTTTTGATGTGGATCTATAGACGTATCCTCGAGATTCTCTGGACATGTCGTGTTTTAAATGTAAAAGTGCTTACGCGTATGTATAAGGATCAAGAACTACTAAAAACTGAAAAGATTCGCAAGTTACAATATCTCGGTTAGATAATGAGAGACACAGGATACATTATTATACAACTGATCATTCAGGGAAAAATAAATTGCAAAAGAAACGGAGGACAATGCCGTACCTCTCGGCTTAATAACTTGTGTGAGTGGTTTGGATGCAGTTTTACTAAGTCTGATTCGTCGAAGCTCTAGTAGGTAGTAAAACAATAGAATTCTTGGCAAGTTACTAAGCGGCATTTTTAATACGTTAAGCAACTAGCACTTCACCCGTATTCTGGAAGTTATAAGCTGCTTCTACGTCCAAAAACAAAGCGTTTCATTAGTCACATCATCTAAGTTCAACTGAATTGGTGATTATTGAAAAGTGTGACCATAAGACAAGATTGTCTTCGACCCTATTTATCGGGCCTTCGATGATCGAAATGGTAATCAAGATTCAAATCGTTTTAAGCTGAATTCGGGCTAAGAACCATTTGAGTCATCGCACGTGTTGGCAATACTACGCCGCACGTGAAACGACAACAATAACACAATCACACGTCTAGCGCTGTTGAGTATTGATATCAGAGAAACTCTTTTACCAGATTGAGATCCTTTTTTTCGGGTACATTGAACCGAACCCCCCCTTCCCGCCCCCGGACGTAAATAAAGCGTCATCATCTAATTTATTTATTTTCTAAACTGAGGAGTTTATCGTCTAGGGCCTTCGTTAACATATTAAGATTCAAAGCTGTACAGTGAGGCAGGATGATGCATTACTGAATAATATTAATGATATTTATTTATTTTCCACCAACGGTACAATATAGCTTACAAAATCATTTAAAAAAAAGTAGTGAGTGCTTCATTCTTTACAAAAAATAATCTTAAAATTATACAAAAATAACAATTCAATTAAACCAATTCATAACAATTCAATTACACCAGATAGAAAGATACATTAATAACATAGAATTATTAAAGACTTCATATGTTATGAATATTTTCTAGCCACAAGGAGCAAACTCATAGGATAATACTTTGATGCGTCTTTGCGAACTTGTTATTAGGGTTTTGAATTGTTATTATGTTCGATCTCTTCCACGCAGTTGAAAATTTGTTTTTTCAAGACAAATATTGTACACAAAGTCACTGTCTTTAGAATTAATTCAAATACGTGGAACATTATTTCCCTATTTATTTTATCGTGCCCCGTTGCTTTTCCTGGATCAATACTTTTGATCGCTCTACGATTTTCATTCTCGGTGAAAGAAATATCATTGCAAGCTTTTTTAAATTCTGTCGGATATCGTGCTGCTCACACGTGCCAGTTTGTATTTGTATTACACTTTGTATGTACGGTATGTGACTAGGCGCGAGTCTTCTCTGGATCTCAATCGCTCGATACACGCTATGTTCGTCCATTTCTATCTCGCAATATAGCGTCACACATGACAGTACGAGATATTATTTAATATGGCAGCCCAGCAATCCGTGTGCTTTTTACCAAGTGGATCGCCTATCGATGGGATAGGATGACATTTTCATTGAAGCTTTTAAAATAGTTTTTTCGTATTGGGTGATTGATTTTTAATTTTATAGAGGCACCGTCTGGGTCTCCGTACTGAATCGTGTTTTTGTTAACCCAGGAAAATGTTATCTGGTGCGATGGGCAAGAATTTTTGAAGTTATTGTGGAGAGGTTTCTTTCCTACCGAATGAGTTCGTCGCCATTCTGCAGAAAGAAGTAAACTCTTCGTAATGAGAGAAAAATACGAATCTGGCAATAAGGATCCATGCCATAAATTGTTATTGAATAAGAAAACAAATTATCATAACTCACATGTTTTTTTGCGGGAGATTTGCTGTCAATATTTTTGCAAATTGACATTTTCGTCGTTGATCATTTTATTTTCTTTCGACTTTTCGTTCTTGAGTCATTTTTTATACTTAGCACAAAATGGGTGAAGTTAATCTCGATAAATTGAAAAATTTGCAAATCAATGGGTAAGCTTGTCTTAATTTTACAAAGTAGAACGCATTATGAACAAGGTTATATTTTTTCTTTAAGATCTAGCACCAGTAAGTTTACAAAGAATGCCACAACTTTGAATTAAGACGACATAAACATGTAGTTTTCTTGCAAACTTATTTAATTATGGTAATGTTTTTTCTTGAAATGTTTCTAGCATTTTTATTTAGATTTTTTGTATAGGCATTTGCCAAATCTGATCATGATCATCTGGGGTCAAGTTCTGTTTATAATATATTGCTGTAGATAATTATTTCCAACTTTTCGTGCAAAGTCTCGTAAATACTGGGAATAGCTGTGCACCCTGTTGCAGTTATCAAACTGAGAAACAATTGACTCATTTACCATATTGTTATTAATTTCACCAAAGTTTTTGACCTTTTTATTTTGAAGGAATTGCAGTAAAGCGGTTCAAGAGAAAAGGCAGAACTACCTGGAGTGGACTGAGTACTTCATGGCTACTGCTTTTCTAGCTGCCAAGAGGAGTAAAGATCCCTGTTCACAAGTGGGGGCTTGTGTGGTCAATGAAGACAACAAAATAGTAGGAATTGGGTAATTTCTTGTGATTATGGATGGACCTTTATGTACATGTTTTTAAATTTGATTAACCTTCATCGTACAGTCAATAAAATTACACGTGATCCGAACAGGGGTATTATTGGACCACCAAGTGGTTACATATACTATTTTTTTTATGGTATCTTTATTTTATTATTTAATTTCCACAATACAATATTTACAATTTTAATGTGAAGATGAACTGAAGAGTATAAATACAATACATAACTATCCATAAACCCACCATTGTTATATATTTCTAAGCTGTGTATAAAAGACACCTGTATTTTTTTTAAATGGATATTGACGAGTGGGAGTCTCTTGCTCAAGAAGTCAAAAGTGGAGAGATATGCTCTGAACGGGAAAGGTTGTCCATATTATCAACTGGTTGAGAGGATGAGACAGTGCGAGCGGTGAAACTCAAACAAGGCTCCCGGATTATCTTGGGGGTGTGATGATTTACTATACAGATGGAGAATTGGTCTGCATAGTCACAGGAAGAAATGTAGCTCCACTCGTCATCCTGAGACTTGGAGGGATTTCTGCGTCTCCATTGTCTTTTGCAGAAGGATGGCTGCCATAGAGATTATTATGTAACATGAGGTATGTGTTGAGGACATGCTCGCGTGTCCACACAAATATATGCCTAGTGCACACAACACACCAGGAATATTCTGTTGATAACATGTTTGTGTTTGCGAAATTTATCGGAAAGGCTTGTATGTACGAAGCGTATCCAGAAAGTAAGTGTACTGAGGCTCTCACGACCGGATGGATTTTATTTTCGACATATTGGCTACACTTCCGTGTAGCCTGACCTTTCCCCTCCGCAACGAGACCGGTTCGAGGTCAGTACGTTGAGAAGTGTCGACGCGACAACACGTTTCGTGAAAAATGTAAATCCAATCTCCCGCCAAGTGCGAAATACAGGGCGTCATCCGTTATCTCGTTTGGAAGGGAAAACCTCCGGTTGAGGTTTATAATGAGGTGAAAACTGCATATGGTGATAAAGCTATGAATCGTACGAGTGTGTACAAGTGGTGTCGCGAGTTTAAAAACGGACGTACGTCTGTGCATGATGATCAGAGGAGCGGAAAACCTTCAATTGTGACTGACGAAATTGTTTTGGGACTGTCAAGGCATAATTTTAATTGAATATATGCCCCGAGGGGAGACCATCAACTCTGCAAGATACTGTGAGACCCTAAAAAAATTGTGGAGGGCGATTCAGAACAAGAGGAGAGGCATGCTGACAAAGGGAGTCTGCCTGCTGCACGACAATGCCAGAGCACACACGGCCAACGCCACGAAGGAACTGCTCGCCTCGTTTAAATGGGATGTCCTGAACCATCCCGCGCATTCCCCTGACCTAGCACCTTCAGATTGCTATCTTTTTACCTCCCTGAAGCTGCACATGGGTGGAAAAAGGTTTTCACCGACGAGGAGGTAAAGGAGGTGGAGAAGTGGACGGAGGGGTTGGCGGGAAACTACTTCGAGGAAGGCATCAAAAAGTTGATACGCTTCACCACCTGCATTGAGAGGAATGGCGACTATGTCGAAAAATAGCTTACATATGTACTACGGTAACCACGTAATTTTTTTGTTTAAATAAAAAAAGTTGTATCCTACAAAAATTAAGTACACTTACTTTCTGGACTTACCTAGTACTTAAAATTTTATTCACAGTGAATGTGTTAAATTGCAAATATTTTAAGGTTGACAGGGACTGTAGTTTAAATAAATAAATAAATGTTTATATCATTAGAGTTGCTTGGAATTTTTTTACATATTTCTTTAATATTTGAACTTAAAATATTAATATGACAAAAGATACATATGAATTTAAGGTATAATGGAATGCCTAAGGGATGTCATGATGATTTATATCCGTGGGGAAAGGATACGCCATCTCCTTATGATAGCAAATACCTGTATGGTAAGTATTTTCTGTTGATTTTATTCACTAATGAAATTTAGCATTTTAATGGGGAGTTCATAGTGGAATTTCATAATATTTTGTATTGATAATTTTTTTATTTAATAAAAACAATTAAGTATTTAATATTCACTTATAATTTCTTTTAAAATCAAGCCAGTGCAAAAAAATTGTCCATATTTATAATTCTTAAAAAATAGTAAAAAGTTACGAGTATTGCGAAGACGAGAGACTTAACTAGGGAAATTTTTATCGTGATGGTGACAGTTCTGCTCTTCCATATCTTTTCCAGCTTTGACCTCTGGTTAGGAGAGAGACTAACTACAACATTCTGCTAATATATATTCATTTCTCGTTGGATTTTTCAAATCCATCAGCTTAATTTTTTTTAGTTTGCCATGCCGAAATGAATGCCATACTCAACAAGAATTCGGCAGATGTAAAGAACTGTACGCTGTACGTTGGTCTCTTTCCCTGCAACGAGTGTGCTAAAATAATCATCCAGTCCGGTATTAAGGAGGTGATATACATGTCTGACAAGCATGCACACAAAGTGGAGACAAAGGCTTCTAAAAGGATGTTCGAATCAGCTGGCATCAAATTTTGGTGAGACTTCTTTATATTATTTTATGTATGTAAAATATATGTTTGTTGGGGTCCGTGCGGTGTCGCAACCGCAACGGAAATGTACCTGATGCACGGTCACCGCGAGACTATATCGCAAGTTGGCCGGCCTCTGCAGGCGCACAACTTCCGAAAATTGTAACATTTCGCGAGTTGTGACAGGCAGAGGCGAAAACAGGCGCTTGCGATGAGCGATTGACTGTACATAAGAAGCAAAAAAACCAAATAAATCACCTTCTCAGTTCACTCTGCCTACTGTGTTTTATTTGCGATCATCTAATACCTGCCTAAGAGGAATCTCTTCACCCTGCTACCTTTTCACCGATCTACACCTCTGAACGTGAGCTGAATTCTCCGAGTATCGTGCAGCAGCCATCCACCTATGTTATAGTTCTTTACACCTGTGCCGTACACTGCATCTGAATATTTCTACATAATTATAAATGAAATGTATTACAATTATTCCGATAACAAAAATTAAAATAATTGAAAATAAAAAAAATTAAATCTATTTTTGTAGCGAGATTCATGTCCCATAGTGTATCCAAATCTATAAAAACACCAGCCTTTTAGTACCAATATTAATGTATAGGAGTGAAACGTGGAGATGGAAAATGACTGAAAAATGCTGAATAAATGCGTGCACTGAGAAAAATACAAGCCGTGACACCTTTTTTGCAATTAAAAGAGTTAATATTACTGTTAAGTGTTTATCCCGTAGATGAATTTCTTAATATCTTTTATGTTCTAAATAGTATAACAGCTCGCAGATTTTTTATTTTTATTGTAATTATGACAATAGAATATACAATATAAAATATATTTCAACTCAGGTTACATGAACTGAATCATTTCAATAAGAATTTGAACTCCCTTCCAAAATGTGAAAAGCACTGACTAATTTTTGTCAGTGTTAATCCTCGAGAAATACTTTTTTGCCTTCCGTGTCGCTTAAGAGTGATTGATGGTCCATTTCGCGCAAATTCCAATTTTAAAATATTCTCTTTATAGAATTTTTTTTCTCTTAATCAAATTTGATTGTATTTTCAATTCCATTATAGCAATAATTCCGTTAACATTTTGTATCCCGATCATATGTTTTAACGTGATAACTTGATTTCTGTTGATTTTCGGTCGTGTGTTTGTTCGGACATATTACAGACATCTATAAACATTTTTGTAAACAATTCAACTTTTTAACAATAGTCACCTGATTTCTAACATGGAGAATACCCTAGATAATGAATATATCTAGAATTGATTTATGATGGAGATTCTGAAATCGCGTCATCAATGTGCAATGAAGTGTCAGATCTTGAAGATTTTGACATATGAATCTGGAACTTGGTCCAAATAGAATTAGGAATTTGCAGGATCCTCCAAACAGGCTGTCAAAGAGCATGTGTTGATATGTATTCCATCAAATATAATAGAATAGAAAAACCCCGTAGAACTTGCAAGGTATGTGTTAAACACAAGAAGAGAAGTGAGACCAGGTACATGTGTACGTAGTGTGATGTAACTCATCATAAAGAAGAATGCTGGCAGAATTATCCACATATTTTAAACAAATATACAAAGTTTCATTACAATATTTTTTAATATTTATATAAAAGATATAGCAATTTTGGCCCTATAAACCCTTCACAAAAATCAGAATTCCTCAAAAACAAACCGGATACTGGAAAAGGTTGTCACGATTTTGATCGGGTCTTAAAATGCTAAGAGAGTCCGTAAAGCTAGGTATGGGTGTATACATTTGTTTAGTATGCTAAGAGAGTCCGTAAAGCTAGGTATGGGTGTATACATTTGTTTAGTATAATTTTTTTTGTATTTTCAGGCAGTACATCCCAAGGAGCCATAAAATAGTGATAGATTTTAATGAAATTAACTGGAATTCTGCGCAACAAGAACCACCCTCGACTCAGAAAGCTGATTCTGAATAATAATTGTATGAATTGTGGTGACTGAATACTATTTATCTTTGTATATTAAAAAAACCGTGATATTTTACATTTCAACCCTGAATCTTTTATAAAAAACCGCGTGTAATATTATTTATGAAATAACTTGAGACAAATTGAATTTATTTCAACTCTAAATCTATATTAAGCATAATATTGTATGTTTTATGAAACTTTAGACAAATTTAATTTTATATTTCAGCTCTGTATCTCTTTTTCTATAAAGTACTAAGCATGATATGATTTATGAAAATAACTTAAGACAAATTCTATTTTAGATTTCTATCCTAAATTCTTTATAAAATATTGTATAGGGTTGTAACATACTCGTATATTCATCCTGTATTTTCAGCGTTTTGAAAATCATTTATTTGTGAATTCGAAAATAAGTTTAATCATTTACGTATGAACTATTTTGATTGATAACCTTCTTTCATCTTTCTGGTAGCTGAAGGATTGCTCTCTTTTAGAATTCATGGGACTTGTTAATGAAAAACTGATCCAAGTGGTTTTGGTAGGAGTCGAAATTTGTTAAATTTACTAAGTACACAGCATGACTTTCTTCGGGTGCATTCTAGCCTTGCTGATCATCTGCCCTCCATCAGCTTGCCAAATGGGTTTTCAAAGAGAACATTTCTAACAAGTCCTTAACAGCTATAAAAGTTGAATAACAATAAAGATAACAGAGTTGAATAACAATAAAGACAACAGAGTTGAATAACAATAAAGACAACAGAGTTGAATAACAATAAAGCCGCAGAAGAAAAAGTAAAGATATACTTAAAAACTTTCTTCGATCGACAATTTATTTCTTTACTAGTTTGCGATGCGATTTTGGGGATATAAAAATATAATATGCCGAAGGTGTTCTTTATATTCTGACATGACCACAAGAAAATATTATTAAAATGACTGTTGAAACCTCTAAAATGACAATATTTGTGTGCATGTAATTGGTAAAGGTTAAAAAAAACTATGATACACCACCAAGCTAAGAAAATGGGACAAATATGTTACAACCTAATACTGCATATGATTTATAATAATACTTCGTATAATATGATTTATAATATACGAGTATGTTACAACCTAATACTACATATGATTTATAATAATACTTCGTATAATATGATTTATAATATACGAGTAATTAAATAATTTTTTACTGTGTTGCAAATGTTTTATGTATTTCATATGAAATAAAAATATTTTTAATTTCCAAGGTAAATTTTTTTATTTTCACAAATCATTTAATATTAATATATTGAGGTGCATGGCCGCGCAGTAACCTTCTGGACTTCTATGCAGAAGGTAGACAGTTCGAACCCCGGGGTGCGCTACTTCCCTCGAATGAAAAGGCATTTTTTCCACCTTGTATGTACGTCTATGACTTGGATCATATCTATTCTTTAAAAAAAGGAAAAACCATGCCGGTATGCTCTGATCATCTCACATCGGTGTACCATTGGATCCAGTACAGCAGATTAGCCGGTGAGTTTTGCAATGGCTCACTCCCTTAAAACTTACTCCACGGCACCGCTTCACTTTCCAACTGAATTGATGTTGGAATGGCGAGGGGATTCTCGACTACGAGGCCCAGCAATGACAACAAATATTATTATTTCATTCATTTTCACTAATTCTAGTATATCAGGTCTGTAAGCATGAAACCGTATCAGGTTTTTTATAGAAAATACACATTTATTGTATGAAAATGGTAAAAAATATTTTATTCAAAGTATTGCCCATCGCTAGCTACACATGTTTCCCATCTCTCTGGCGTTTTGTGGATGCCACGCCAAAAAAACTGTTGCTCTTTTGAGGCAAACCAATCATCCAGCCATTTTCGTAAGAAGTGAAGCACTGCTCACCAATTGCGTGTCCCATCGATGCAAATAAGTAGTAATCGGATGGAGCCAAGTCTGGTGAGTAAGCCGCATGCGAAAGTATTTGCCAATTAAACGCCTCAATCGTTTCCTTGACCGGTTTTGCTGTGTGCGATGGTGCATTATTATGAAGCAAAATCACTTTGTGTTGCCTGTTTTGATATTCTGGTCGTTTTTCACGCAATGCTTGGTTCAAATCCATCATCTGTTGTCGGTAGTGTTCAGTATTAACAGTTTCGCCAGGTTTTAGCAGCTCATAATAGATAGCACCCTTCTGATCCCATCAAACACAGAGCATTGTCTTCTGTCCATAGCGATTTGGCCTTGCAGTCGATGTCGCTGGTTTGCTTGGAGTTACCCATGATCTTTTACGCTTAAGATTCTCGAAATATATCCATTTTTCATCGCCAGTCACAATTCGATGGAGAAATGATTTTCTTTTGTACCTGGCGTGCAGCATTTTGCAAGTGGTTTTTCGGTTTTCCTGCTGTCTTTCATTCAGTTCATGTGGAACCAACCCATTTTCCCACCTGGATCTTTCCCATGGCTTTCAACTCTTCCATCATCTGAGAAAATACTGTTGTGGACTATCGTCTTAGCAAATTTTGATACTGTCCAGTTGGAGTATATATGTTTTTAGTGCCCCATTGACTAAAGTGTTTCCTATCGCTACACACCGTTCCATATACCTCTTAACTCTTCCATCATCTGAGAAAATACTGTTGTTGACTATCATCTTACACCCGTAAGAAAAGAAAAAAACTTATTCCATATTAATCAAATAAAAAAATCCTTTATAAGGGAATGGGGATTTAATATAATAAAAATCAAAATTCATTAAAATTTTTCAATAAATTTATTGATGGTATAAAATTTTATTTAATACATCGTTTGAAAAACGAAAACCCACTCTCACATTTTTCCAACGTATCGTCGGAACACCCAGTACTACTGTACACAAATCTATTCGTTTTATATTATCAAAACAATATTATTAGTTATGTAGTTGTATTAATAAAAATTACTGCATCGACGCATTCTGTCACGCAGTTAAACTTTTTTTTTAAAATTATCAAACACATAATTTAGCACATTAATAATTTGTTCTTGAGACTTGAGCCAAATTGATCAACAGAGTTTCATAGAATTTGTCATTTAAAATATATATAATAAATATTATAATAAATTCACGTTTCAAAAGATTTATAGTGGGATTTAGAGTCCATTTTTACTACATGTCTGTTATATTTCAATTTGTATACAGATAACCTTCGATTTACGCCAGACTCTGTTCTAAAAGAATTGGTGTAAAATAAACCTTAACATACAAAATGTAAGTTAATGAGAAATTAATTAGTTTTGTTTCATGTTTCTCTAAAAAAAAATACACTCGTAGTATAATATTGCTTTTTTAAGCTTAAAAATGAATACAATTCAATTACATGTATAAAATGCATAAATTTATCGTAAATGTGTAAAAATGGCGATTGCATCATATTTAATTTTTTTCATTAGATTCTACTTTTCCAATGAAATTTCTAGTTTTATTTTTGAAAAAGGCATGCAGAGTTGGCTGCGGATATTGTGTCTTTCTACGAGAATTTCAGAATGAGGGTCAATAGATGCCAGGTTACTCTTACTTACATGAGCACTTTGCTTCCAGTCGTAGTCAATCTCACAGAGTACATCAGTGAGTCCCTCCATGGCTAAAGAATGCACCGTGAGAGAAAAGAAGAGAGAAGGCTCTTTGTCTTTTTTTATTTTTCTCCTTTTGTTTCATTAGTTCTTCAGCCAATTCGAAGTCTTCATTGGAAAGAGGTTATGAATGGCTATCCAATAGCTCTTTTATATCTTCAGCTGTAATCCTGCCTTTCGAGCCAGTCTGCTAAAGTCTTGAATTATGTTCTCCACATGCTCTAATATTATGAAGCAGTATATAAATTCTAGGATAACTTTGCTTTACATCTCAAATTCACAGTAACTCTAATTAGTCTGGTGTGTTCTCAAAAACGCCAAACTAACTAGAGTTACTGTGAATCGAATTTGGTAAACAGAGTTACCTGTACTTGGCTTTATACATCCATTAAAAATTAAAACCATCCATTCAAATAATTGGGTGTTCTCAAAAACACCAAGTTAACTGCCGTTACTGTGAATCCAATTTTGTTAATGAAGGGCTACCAATACATTACTTAAAACGATTAATAATTCAATTTATAATTAAAGCCATTAATGAAGTAAAATCAAGCTTCATTAACCTTCTTTTCTTTTATGACTTTAATTTAGTTTACTCATGATTATAATAAACAATTAAGAATATTTCTTAACTCTTTGCACTCGATTTTTTTTACAGGTGCTAACGGTCGATCACTCAAAGCAATAATTGTTTATTTTTATTTAAACAACTTTTATCCAAATACCTGTCGGGAAAAACTATAAAAAATATGATCATGAATAAAAACACGACATACCACCATCTGTTACAGAAATTAGTGCAAAACTGATTGGAACACGTCGTCACTGTGAATTTTGTCATAAAATCAAAATTGCACTGCTTTGGTGCCCTCAAGTGCAAAGGGTTAATTTGTGATTACACTAAAATGAATATTTTTCACAAAACATGAACATTTTAGTTATTCTGTCCATTTACATTTGTTATCGTTTTCTCTATACATTTAAGATAAACTCCGATAAGTAGTTGATTAGTCTTGAAAGAGGCACAGAATTAAATTCTTTTAGTGTTTAATTCGATTAAATCTCACAGAATTTTTTATAATTACAAAAACCACACTTTAATAAAAACATCATATGAATGTAAAAATCAAGAATATCATTATATTTCACACATCTCAATAATCGTTTCTGATCACTTTGTTGGATACACTTTTTTTTCGTTTAAATTTCAAGTAATCTGTGAACAATTGAATAAAAACAACCCTGCGATACCATGGGAGTTGGTGATGGATATAAAGAAATGTTATTAAAGGTATGTTTGGACGAGAATTAATTAAATCGAAGGACTTATAGAAACCAAAGTAGCTGTATTTGAAGATTGATGAATGAAAAAGCAAACTACGTATGTCATCACAAGATACATTTTCCTTTCTGTCCCGAGATAATATAGCGTATGTTAATATATGAAAATATATTCTTAACTTGTGTCCATTTTTGTCAATCTCTCTTTTTACTGTAGAGTTTCTATCCACAATGATTTTTTTTGAAGAATTAGTTCTGGTGATTCCTCAAATTAGAGAATCACAATGGACAACGGCTCTTCATTCCTAGACCATTGTTCGATCCTTCATAAAAACTGATAGCTTCTGCGACTTATCGCAATGCGTATCTCTAAAATTATCTTCCTGAGACTGCTTGTTTTCTACATCATTTTAAACTGGAATTCATGCAACAGACATGCAAGAGTAACTTGAACTTACTGTTCTTTTGTATTGTATTACACTTTTGTTATATACAATACATCCTGGCAGACTTATTGACATATGGCAATCAATCAGAAAGATGGTTAAATTGAAAACCAGATCATTTAAAAAAAATTATATCCAAGGGGAATCGGACAGGCATCTTATTAACTAGGCCATGAAGATATTGTATTGATCTTCCAATGGAATAAGATTTATGCTCTTAGATTATTTAATCGCGTTAATATCATCTTCCCTATTTTTACTCTTTTTGTCTATACTATAGCATTTCAAGTGGTTAAACGTAACTCTCAATGCTACATAGATTGTCAGTAAATGCTTTCGAATTGGCTTCTTAGCAATTTTATTATTTCAATAGGAGTGACACCGAGCATAGGGAAGACTAAGGTAAAAGGCATGTTTGGCATGTAAAAACAATTAACTTAGAATTAAAGGATGACGCACAACTCTGGTGATGTACCAATAAATAAAAAATATATATTTGTATACAGTATAACGTTGCGGATTTATTATCATGTGGCAATCTTTCATAATCAACCAGAAAGATGTAGAGACCTGAAGTGAAAACCAAACTGACCGTTAAAAAAAAAACTGGGTACTAATGGGAATTCTACCTGTAACCTCTGTGTCGGAAGACAGAAGAGCTTTTATAAAAATAAAACATAATTTTCGATTATTTTGAGTTGTTAAGGAGATTACAAATACCGGGAAAAAGGAATTCAAACCTAAAAAGGTTGTTGAAATAATTAATCAAAAGGTCAATCAACAGTCCTTAAAAAAAATAATGAGGCATTAAAGATTTTGGCTTTGTATTATAAAAATTGATAAAATAGATGATGGTGTATTAAAAAAAGCATGACATTAGAATGTATTAAGTTGTCAGGATTTTGTGATGGTGGTGTATTAAAAAAGCATGACACTAGAATGTATTAAGTTGTCAGGATTTTGTGATGATGGTGTATTAAAAAAGCATGACATTAGAATGTATTAAGTTGTCAGGATTTTGTGATGGTGGTGTATTAAAAAAGCATGACACTAGAATGTATTAAGTTGTCAGGATTTTGTGATGGTGGTGTATTAAAAAAGCATGACATTAGAATGTATTAAGCTGTCAGGATTTTGTGATGATGGTGTATTAAAAAAGCATGACATAAGAATGTATTAAGTTGTCAGGATTTTTTTATGTTTGTATCACATAGTATAAGTATACAAAGACAGACAGCAGTGAAAATTAGGTTTGAAATTAATGTGTGAAACTATATGACTTAGTTTTATCGGTTTGTCATAAAAAAACCTTTATACTAAAAATGAAAATCTTCAAACACAATATTTGGTTTCTTATAGATTTTTGTAATCTATTTGGTATTCAAAACTAGTTGACTTTAATTTAAATTATGGTATTATGCGATAATCATTGTCATAAAATTAGCACAAAGCAAAAGTTAAAAATTGTGTTTCTCGCTTAAAATCTATTTGTACGTTTTTTAAGTTTTCCAAAAATATTACGAGTGTATATTCAAAGTAAATTTTGGTGTTTATTTAACAAATTATTAAATAAACACCAAAATTAACTTTGAAAATTGAATAATAATAACCAAATATTCATTTGATTTAAATACATTTTCTTCATATCTTTCCATTGTATATTTAAAATCCACCTTTCTGGCGATACTCAAAAATAAAAAACAGTAGATACTCTAAAAACGTCGGAGGTCAATAAAAATACAATAGAAATATAACAAGAACTTTTATTTAAATCCTATGTAAACAAAGGGGTAGCAGAAGGGGGGGGGGGAGTTGACCCCGGATTGCATGGTTAAGGGGACGAAAAGTAATATATTTTCAAAAGCTTTTTCTTATTTTTGCCACGCCCAGTCGGTGTCATACTTTTTTTAATTCACAACTAACAATATCTCATTCTATATTTTGTTCGCACTTTGGACATGAAAACTACAGTTGAAATTATTTGAAACAATGAAACTCGTACTGATACTGATTTTTTTTTTAATACTATAGTGAAAGACTTTCCACAACATGCAGAAAGAGAATGCCAACGTACTTTGGACATGTTGCTAGGAAGAATGATGGAAGTCTGAAGAAGCTGGTGATGACGTGGACAGTTGAGGGAAGGTGAGCAAGAGGAAAGTGTCCTATCAAATAGATGGATTAAATAAAGGAGTTGACAGGATCCTTTTTTAAGTGCTGTACTGCTGACTGGGAGGGATGGAGACTGGTGGTACGCCGAGTTGGACATATAGCAGACCATGACACTTAGCATTGAGCAATCTTCAACGATGAAGAAGAAGATAGCTTTTGAACTAAATAATTGCTGTTATTAGTATATTTCATAATTGAGTGCATTCATAGTTTACTTTGTTATATGTATACAATATAAGTAAATTTAAAAAAAAAACGTAATTTATGGTATATGTAACAAAAAAAAATTAAAATGTATGTACAGACTTTGCCTTGGGATTCGACATTATTCCCAAAAGACACTTTAGCTTACACATGCAACGAAGGTACAGATTTTATGTACTTGTATTGGCCCTGGGTACAAATTACCCTCGCTGCACCATTGTATGTCTACGGAATTCCACCAATAACTCGTCATAGACAAATGAGATTTAATAAAACAATGGCCATATCGTTTACTTTTTAAAACTGAAAATATGTAACTCAATTTATGAAAAATATCAGATACGATGTGTAACATTTTATGACTGTGGAAATTACACTCATACTTTCTAATTCGGCATTTCTCGTAATATAAGTTTCTAGCATTTATCCCAAACTTTCATGAAATATCAGTACATCCGACGAAAACCTCAAAATGGGAGGTAAAAACATGTGTTGTGTAGATCAAGTGAAAGTAATTAAAATTATTTCAGAAAATCATAAAAAAATGACTTTTTTTTTAATATTTGAGCACTGTATTTCCATTTTCTCACAAATCGTAAAATTCAAGTAAAAAAAAAACAAAGCTTTTTATATTATTGAACTTCCTCCAAATGAGTGACAGATTAACAAATATTTAATACGTAATAATAAATATATTTATTTATCCATCACAAAACAAATACTTTTTTTTACTTTGTTCCATTATAACAAATAATGATTGAATCATTATAACAAATAATGTTTCAGTTATACTTTACTGTAGGTTGTATCTTTCTGGCGGTTATTTTTTTCCTGGGATAGTCATGTCAACGGGCTCATTTGTTCTTTAGAATTGACAACAAATACCACCTGGGTAGAAAATAATTTGCTTTTATTTTCATAATCTACTATTTTTATAATAATATTTTCAGTTCATATACAAAGTTGTAATAATATACAAGAAAAGGTAATATAATTGAATATATTAAAAAAAAAACATTACACCTACAAACATTATACAATATATATAAATGTTTAACAGTCATGTTAATTTGACGACTCTCAAATAAAAAAACATTCAAAAAGTCCTTTGTGAAACAAAGAAGACACATTGTCACTTTTACTATTGGTTCACTCAAATACATTTATTATTAATATTACTTTTTATTTAAATTACAAAGGCAAAACTATGCATTTTCATTTTACCCATTATTAAATCATTAATTCACTTTTTATTTACTATATCTATACCGTTCAGTAATATTAAAAAAAAAAAAAAAACATTTTCATCATCTCGATTATACTGTAATAAGTTAGTTATAAAAGTGTCAAATTCAAAGTAAAGATATAAAAAAATATTCAGAAGTTATTAGAAAAAATTAGGGTACATAGGGTGGTCCAAATATCGCATTTCGAAATAACCTGCAGTTAATCATTTTTGAGGGAATGATAGATTAGAGTTGAATAATTTGAAACATTATATCTCACTGTAAATTGAATAAATCTAGTCAATTTATATAAATTAACCGTTAGAGTGCCGAGGCGCGCGATCGCGCGCTTGCGCGTACTATCCAAAATTGCCAGGAGCGCGATAGCGCGCCCAAAATCAGTTGCCGTTTAGCACGCAACAGGGGAGGTCGCTCGCACGCATAAGTATTTTTTTACCTTTCTATGTGTTACATAAAGTGCATATTATAATATTATTAGTAATTACAATATAAGAAGGATTTGGGAAAAGATTTTTTTTAACCCAAAATGTCGGAATACGAAAACAGTTCGAGTGAAAATTATCGTTCTTCAAGTTGTGAAGCAAGTGATAGCGGGAGTGACATTGTGGTGCGCTCACACCGCGTAATGCAAATTTTGAGTGAGAGTGATAATAGTGATGGTAACTATTATTTTGCTGATACGGAGGATATACCGGACTGCGAAAATGACAATGTGACCTCGACCCAATTCAGACGCCTACCACCGGATACGCAATACAGCAAACAAACTCCGCACGTATTTTGCGAACTACCAGGACCAAAACATACCCCACCAGTTAACGCAAAACCTATTGATTTCTTCAATTTGTTCTTTACGGCTGCTCTTATAAAAAAAATGGTTGTTGAAACTAACCGTTACGCCGCACAGTTTTTGCAAGATCATCCAAATTTGAAGCCTCAATTTTGTACAAAATTGTGGAAGCCAGTCACCATCCCAGAAATGAGAGGATTTATTGCCGTTATACTGGAAATGGGCATCACAAGGAGGCCAACTATTTTATCTTATCGGATGAAAGGATCAAGATGTATTCCATGGGTTGGAAGAATGTTTGCACGAAACAGATTTCAGTTAGAAAAAGGTTGTATTCAATGTATAATATTTGGAAGGATGGTGGTGAATGCATTTATATTGTATAGTGAGAAATATGCAGACAAAAAAATGAAAAGATTGAAATTTACATCGAGTATAATTGATGATTTAGAAGAGAAATGGTTGCTCCACAAAAATAGACCAGAACCTGCTACTCAGACTTCATCTCCCCCTTGAAGTATTGGATTAGAAAAGTTACCCGGGCGTAAATTACGGCGCTGCGTAGTGTGCAGCAGCAAGGATCGCAGCGCTGTGAAGAGGAGCAACTTGATTTGTGCCCGCTGTAAGAAAGGGCTTCATGGAGTTTGTGCGGGAAAGCGCACATGTTAACTTTTTTACTTTTAGATTCTAGTTTTTGTTATAATTTTTGTTTACAATATATATTTCCATATTTTTTTTGTATTTTATTACCCTTTTACATGTTTTTATAAAGAAAACACCGAAAAAATTATTAGAATTGGACAATTTTTGGAAGAGATACAGTTTTTTTTTCAAGACAAGGGTAAATGACATAAAAAACAAAGATTTCCTTGGCATTTTTAAGTATATATGAGTAAAAAACAATGGCACTCAAACGGTTAAATGCTGAATTTTTTTTTATCACGGTGATGCTAAATTAATTTTTAAATTCTTAAAAAAATATAAAAAGGTGTGAGAAATTACAATTCATTGTTATACTCGTATATCCTAATAAAACATACCAGTAAAGTGGGCTCACTTGTTTAATCCATCCAAAAACTTCGAAATATAATGGCGAAGGGCGTTTTGAGCGACAAGTAAAGTTCATATGAACACCAATAGACGTTTTCAGCATTCTGTTAAAGATAAATATTTGTCAACAACTTTGTTTCAAAGCGTAATTAATATTTACTGATTTATGAAAAAATAATTAACGCCAAGTTTGCATTAGTCAAAATTTAACCGACGGAGGATAAAATTTACAATCCGTCGTGATCAATCGATCGATGGAAGACGCCTAATCGATGGTTTATTGTGTGCAAACTGTTGCACTTAAACAAACACATATTCTTGATTGATCAAACCCAAAGTTCCGATGGCAAAAGAGATCAAACTTCCTAGACGATCTGCAGATTTAATCTGCTGCAGCCATTCGTTAGATAGAGATTTTTTACGTAGCGTTATTTTTCGTGTTACTTAATAGCGCAATAAGAATTTGTGATAAGCAGCATATAAGCAACAGAAAAAACATAAATTCAGATGTAAAATGGTCAAAGAGAACCAGTCAAGAAGTGAAAATGCCAGAAATTGAACCTGTTTATTCATGCTAACTATTAGGCCACAGCTGGCGACAAGACCACAGATGTGTTTTTGCATTTTTTTTTCTCATTATGTATCATAAATGTTATTAAATCTGAATTGAAACTGTTAAGTGGAAATCCAACATGCGTGGAAAATTACTCAGGAAAATACTGACCCATTATTGAATGTTATCAAGCTATTTTGATAAAATTTTAGTAATAGTTTTTCAATTAGGAAAACTAAATAAAATTATTCAAGCCTAAACACCTAATGAAATTAATGTCCATATGTAAAATTACCTATTAAAAAGTTTATATGTGCTGATGATGAGTGAATTTTTGATTCACAAAGAAAACAAAAATTTTACCGACAAGACACAAATCAACTTGGTATGGTTAATGTGAGAAAAGCTTAGAAGAATTAGAAAACAACATTTTATTGATTGACCCTTGTTTTTATGATATATAAGGAAACGTAACTGAAATCAAAATTTTAGTAATAGTTTTTCAATTAGGAAAACTAAATAAAATTATTCACGCCTAAACACCTAATGAAATTAATGTCCATTTGTAAAATAACCTATTAAAAAGTTTATATGTGCTGATGATGAGTGAATTTTTGATTCACAAATAAAACAAACATTTTACCGACAAGACACAAATCAATTTGGTATGGTTAATGTGAGAAAAGCTTAGAAGAATTAGCAAACAACATTTTATTTATTGACCCTTGTTTTTATGTTATATAAGGAAACGTAACTGAAATCACCCATAAATGTTATGCCCTATATGTAACCGGACGATAATTTTTTTATGCCTTTATCTTAAAAATATAAAACGTATTCTAAACAGTATATACTAAGGGAAACGTGAATGGTTGATTTGTGGTGATTTGGAGGTCCATCACAATACTAGGTGGTTTGCAAAGCACGTACATCAAATACTGTTGCTTTATATGTAAGTGAGACAACCGCGTTCTGAGTGTCCAAACAAAAGGGTTGACATCTCTTGTGCCTGGAGCAAAAACACGTATGTGAACCGCTCATTAATCCCAGTCAAGTTTAAATGCTGCCAACACCACTACATACAGCTAGAAAGTGAAAGCATTTATAAAGCGATGAATAAAGATGGATCTGCATTTCAATAAAAAAATATCTGATTTATCTTGTAAACCAGAGCCAATTGTGAATATGAAATTATTATTTAATGTATGAGTAAAAGAGTTTTAAATAAATTTAATCAAAAACTAAAAAAAAAATTTTTCTAAGAGCAGTTAGTTGGGCTCTAGATCTGTTTCAAGGGCTGAAAGGTATATTTATTTATAAGTGATGTAAGAAATTGTGACTTAAACCATTTGTAGAATGATTTTTTCAGATATCAGAAGGCAAAATGTTTCGCAGCCCCCATACAAGCAGATTTCGCTACCTGCTATTTCTTTTTTTTACCCAGAATTTGCGACCGTAGAAGAAGTGTATCATCAGAGGCTTAAAACATGGTTATAAAAGATTTTCCAAAAATAGGAGAATCACTGGAACAAGTGGATTGAACTCGAGGAGAGGTTCTTTGAAGGAGTAGAAAAAGGAATTGTTCCAGGTTTTATTAATTTTAGGTGCAATATCTTTTTGTTGTATCAAAAAACCCCTAGTGCCGGTCCGTTGTGTATTTGTCACCTGATATTTTTTTTAGTGTTAATTTAGAAACTATTAATCTCTTTAACATTTAATAGTACACTATTTAAAATAAAACTGTGGGTCTTTTAATATATACCTATATAAAAAAGTGTCAAGAAATATTTATTCGGGGCATTGTTAGGTCCCTTTCGTAGCGATAAGTAAAAATGCACAGATTTAAGACAGTAACTATAGATTTTATGATTTAAGGACAAGATAAATTAAAAAAACTTTTTACAGTATAATCGTACAACACTTGAGAAGAGAAACTCAACAAACGGTCAAATCACTAAACAAGTAAATCAAGTATGCATCCGTTATTCCTATGGTAGTTTGGCCATCAGTTGGCCGCGATGGCATCTTGCGCCGCCTGCGGTCCGTCATAGTGGTTCTCCTTCAGTTCGGAGGCTTGCTGCTGTAGCTGGGCATCCTTTTCAGACTCGGAGAGCTCGCCGGGAGGCCTAAACGCTGCAGCGTAGGGGAACTTTTGCCGGCAGGTCTGCATGTATTCTTCGATCCTCTGATCGCAGCTGCCAAACTCTCCGTTTCTCAACGATAGCAACACATTAGTGCAATTCTGGAAAATAAGTTTGATATTTAGTCAATCAATGAATCAAATATACCAAAGCGGTTTACAATAAGGGGGTTATGAAAGGAGCCCCAAAAGAACTATGGTCTTCCGCATCAAATATAGCATGAGGTCATTCACAGGCAATTTTTTAAAACCTCACCTGACACCTACCGTTCTAAAGTACTTGATTATGGATGGATGACCCCTGTGTGTGCATATTGTTAGATTTCAGTAAGATCATCACATCAAACCCTAGACTTGGATGGCAGGGAGATCCAAGCAGACTATAATTGATAAAACAAGAAACTTTTCTATGAGAATGCATGGTAACAGCCCTGTGGCAGCGAGGGAGTGCTAAATACAAACTGGGCTGCCACTTCCACCACATTTATGATTTATTTGGTGCATACTGATCTAGGGAGGGTTACATATAACCTTTCCGGGTATTTCCATGTAAATCCAATTTAAATAAAAATTCTACCTCTATGGTAATTTTTTTTCAAAAATCTTCATGTTTAAGAAATTACATATTTGCTAATATTTCTAGATATGTGATAGAGGAATCATATGATATATCAGGTCTGTAAATATGAAACTGTATTTTTTTATAGGAAATACACATTTATTGTATGAAAATGGTAAAAAAAAATTTATTCAAAGTATTGCCCATCGCTAGCTACACATTTTTCCCATCTCTATGGCCATTTGTGGATGCCACACCAAAAAAACTGTTGCTTTTTTGAGGCAAACCATCGAGCCATTATCGTAAGAAGTGAAGCACTGCTCAGCAAGTGCGTGTCCCATCGATGCTAATAAGTAGTAATCGTATGGAGCCAAGTCTGGTGAGTAAGCCGCATGCGAAAGTATTTGCCAACTAAACGCTTCAATCAATTCCTTGACCGGTTTCGCTGTGTGCGATGGTGCATTATCATGAAGAAAAATCACTTTGTGTTACCTCTTTAAATATTCTGGTAGTTTTTCACGCAATGCTTGGTTCAAATCCATCATTTGTTGTCAGAAGCGTTCAGTATTAACGGTTTTGCCAGGTTTTAGCAGCTCATAATAGATAACACCCTTCTGATCCCACCAAACACAGAGCATTGTCTTCCCTCCATAGCGATTTGGCCTTTCAGTCGATGTCGCTGGCTTGCTTGGAGTTACCCATTATCTTTTACGTTTAGGATTCTCGAAATATATCCATTTTTCATCGCCAGTCACAATTCGATGGAGAAATGATTTTCTTTTGTACCTGGCGAGCAGCATTTCGCAAGTGGTTTTTCAATTTTCCTGCTGTCTTTCATTCAATTCATGTGGAACCCATTTTCCCACCTTCTGGATCTTTTCCATGGCTTTCAAACGTATGGAGACGGCTTCTCGTGTCACATTTAATTGATCCGCGAGTTGTTGTTGCGTTTGAGCGTCATCCTCATCCAACAATGCTTGCAATTCGGCGTCTTCAAACTTTCTTGGTGGTCTTCCATGTTCTTCGTTTCCCACGTCAAAATCGCCACTTTTGAATTTTTTAAACCACTCAAAGCACTGTGATTACCAAGAGCATGCTAACCGTAAGCTTCGACAAGCATTCGATGCGATTCTGCAGCAGTTTTCTTCAAATGGTAACAGAAAATCAATGTCCGCAAATCGTAGTTTTCAGGCACAAAAACAGACATGTTCAACGCTATGAAAACATATGTAGTTGTATTAAACTTGTACTGTTGTGAGTTAAAAGTCTTTGACAAATGTAAACACAAGAAAAAGGCGCCAATGACGCGGTTTGACAGCCACTACATTGACAACTAGAGCCATCTATGAGCAAATTCCGGTTTTATATTTACAGATTTGATATAGCTTTTTGAGAAAATAAAAAATGAAATGTTTTTTTATCGATTTCCTAATAACTTACCCAAAGTGCATTTTAATAATTTTAAAATAAACCCTAAATGATTTCTCTACCATAAAGAAATATTAGTCATGTATTTTCAAAACGTACGTTTTATTGCATTTATCGAAAATTAATAAAAAAATTAACTAGTTTAGAAAAAATCATTTTTGTTGTACTCTAGGGACAACTTGTGAATAAGGAATCAAGGAAATCAAAAGGAGGAAGGTGGAAAATGTGTGATGAGTTGACTTGGAATAAATCCTTCATCAAATATGTTATTTAATAGTGCATATATTGTAGTTCACATTGCTACTATAATTTCACCATTCAAAGAAATGTTTGTAAAGAAATGTAGGATGTCCTTATATCCATGCTTTCTTCTGAATTCCGTCAGCTCACCAAAGAGGGTATATTTTGTAACCTAAATATCAATGTAACAAACTAAAGAAGTAAAAGAATCCCTCTACCTGTATATTACAATCCGAGAAGTCAAGCTTGGTGGCAATGTCCAAAGCCTGGATAGCCTGTTGCGGCTGTGTTCTAGCCAGTACGCGGCCTGCCTGCAAAGCTGCAGCTAAAGATTCACTACCCTGATCCTTCAGGTATGAATCATTCATCTCCGTGCAGGACTTTCCTTGGAATAACTAGAATAAATGCACAAATTGTTAAATTGTTTAAAATCAAGTAAAAGTCTGAAAATCTGAATCCTACAAATACATACCACCTGCAAATCCAGATGCAGTGTGAATTTTGAGTGTGAAAATACATTCTCATTGTGACTGGCAACAAATGTGTATCTTTTTCAAATTCATGAAGTAACACATTTTTCATAGCAGCTTGCAAGATACATACATACACATACCCTCGGTTTGTTTCCCTGTCGGGGTAGGCAGGTTTGCTGATTATTCCAAATGATTTTATTAATCATCTGGACATCCCTTATTTTGATATATAATATAAGTGCACTTGGTTCCATAAGTTATTTAGGGGGGAAGGGGCTTTCCAACGCTATAAATAGGTATCTTAAAATATTATTTCTCAACTGAGCCATTTAACATTTCCATAATTAGGTCAGTCGTAAACGTGGAAACAAAAGAATGCTTAAAGTAGATATCTGAAGTTCATATAACTTACTTCCTACGATCTATTGAAACCTCCTTTATTAGTTTCATAAAAAAATATTAGCGCAATAGCTCATAATTAAAGAGGAGTTGCCAGACAAAAGGACCTCGAAACTAAGAACGCCATTTTCTCAGAATAGAGAATTTTGAGTTACCTAGTTATAGTATTGAGCCCACGATATATTCTTTCAAAAAGAGGAAAAAAAACATGTTGGTGTGCTCCGACCGTCTCACTTCCGTGTGCCACCTGATCCAGTATGTACAAATTGACTGAAGAACTGAGGGAGCTGCTTCTCTTTTCGACAGATGTGATAGACTGGTTGATGAGACCAACCACCAGATATGAGTATCCCAAAAAAAAGGAGAAAAATATGGGAGCCATTTTTTTATCCCTGTTTCTATCGATGGGTGGGACAGGTCAATAAGGATAAGATGAATAAGTGCAATAAATCACCTCTTGCGCTGCTCTGTTGAGCACCTTCGACACAGGCGTATCTTCTTTACTGGTGAGAGCTGCGAGGGCTGTGTTCAGTCGGGCCAAGCAGTCATGGAGCTCCGGCCGGGTGCTGTCCACTTTCCTCGCCCTTTTTACACTTTGCAACATCAACAGCAGCTTACCTGAAATGATAGTCAAAAAGAAGTTCGATACAGTTTCCACGATTCTCTCTTTTACCTCATATACTCTAAAATTATATTAAATTTGATGTTTCTCTATAAGCGGTCAAATGACCTTCTAGATTCTTCTTGGAGAAATTCATAGTCATTTGCAATGTGAAGGGTCGCCGGAGCAGAGGTAAAATACATAAACACTGGAGTGACCAGTTGAAGAGTGCTATGGACCTGCTTTTGCCATAGGCGCAAACTGCAGCAGTATAAATGTAAGTCACATTCCTCAGCACTGAGGTTACGATGAAGAAGAAGTAATACTGGTCCACGGGGCGGTAAAACCACTCCTGGGTTTCTTCATGGTAATTTTTGTGCCCCACTTCTCAAATATACGCTGCATTGTCCTATTTCCATAGCTGAAATTATAATTTATAGACATAAAAATGTTTCAATACCTTTCCTAAAGTATATTTCAAAAGCCATTAAATGGGTCTCTATCCGGTCTGCTGCCAGGGTCTGTAGAGGAGTCAAGAACTTGATGGCCTGCTCCAAGGGGTCTTCTACCTGCAAGAATACATTTAGTAAATCAGTATAACAGATCTTTAAATACTTGGATGAGCGTCAAAAAAGTGAACTCAACTGCAGAATAGGAGCAGTAATTAGAGTATTAAGTGTTCTTCAGTGGTGCTAATTCAATTAAGTGCTAATTCAGTGGAGGAAATCTGAACTTTAATTTAAAACTCCGGATACATAGGCCAATCCTGACATATGGGCATGAACATTCACGTCCACTCTATTTTTCAAATTTCATTGCAATGGTAGAAACAGTCGGTGAGATATTGTCATTGGTCAGAACAATACTGAATAAACATGCTACACTGATAGAGAGCTTTCACTTAAGATAGAGAGGAAGAAGCTTTAGATGTGTTTCAATTGGCCAAAACAATTCTATGGCAACTTATCCCCTTCGTATTGAAGTATTCAAAAAAATCTAGTAGTCCAAATATATTGTTGGACTTGTTCCAAATAATTACCAGCCATTCGAATTGCTGCAGTGTTCGAAAAAGGATTTACCATAAAAAAAATTATGCTCATTTTGGAACCAGCTTTTGTTAACTGATTCTTGTAGTGATTATGTAGTTCTACTGAGGTGTTAGCAATTATCATAATGTTGTCTGAGATGGCTTAAATATTCGCCTTTAATATATATTCCCTTGTCATTCCATAGCAAGTTTTTGAAAACATTTCCGAACGTAGAATTTAAAAATTTAAGATATTTTCTCCTTGGTGGACCCCTTTCATCAATAGTAATTTTTTCACGAGTCTCCAGCCTTTGTTGAAGGTTCACTCAGACTACATATTATCATAATCGAGTTGCCAGGCAAAGAAATGACAATGTAGCTATGTCAGAAAGTTGAAACTTTCAAGATGATTCTTAAGTAGACACTTTTTTTAAAGATGCTACAGTCACAGTGTCCTTAGAAGCGCCCGAACTTAAGTATTGCCAATATCTCATTAATCAATCAAAATGAAAGTTCTATGTATTTTGTGACTGAAATTAGAAACACGAGTCTTCAAAACACTTGACTTCTAGCCCAGAAATTTCCGATTTCATTCTCGATGGAACCCAAGAAAAAGTACCCAGTTATTGGCTGGTATGAGCCCCAACCTAGTGTAGTGGCTGAATTAACAGTTGACAATGATAAATATCAGCTGTTTCACAAGACTACTAGGCTAAATGACTATTCTTAGAAGTTTTGTTTTATGTTTGAAACTTAGTATTAATTAACCAAATGCCGTAAAATTACTTTAACAAAAATAAACTTAATGAAACAAGATGGCTTTTAATTTAAAAAATATTTTCGAGACGACTTCAGTGGCCTAGTTGGAAAGACGTTTGATTTCCACTTGGTGGTTTCAGGTTCGATTCCCGATGATACAAAAAAAGACAGAATTAAAAAAAAAAGGTCCAATCTTTTAAGAGTTTATCTGGTAACAAGACGCAGGTGCTAGACGTGTGCGAGTGTCCTTACCTCTTCACGTGCTAGGAGGAACCGCGAACTCATAGTTCGTTCATCATTAAAAGTGTCCTTAGAATGCTATAGAAATAGAAAATGAATTGACATACCCTGGCCAGCTTGTCCGGCACCAGCTCCTCGAGTTGCGGCGCTTCAGGGTCGGGCGCATCGTGGTGCGGCCGCTGCTTGGGGTGCCCACCCTTGGCCTGTCCCGCGGCGCCACCCGCCCCAGCGCCACCAGCGCCGGCTCCACCGCCCCCGCCTCCACTCTCGGCTTTTCGCTGCGCCTTACGCTGTTTGTTGCGCAACTTTTTCAACTCGCTCGGCGCAAGGTTTTCTGGAAAATAAAAAAAATAACCAACGTTAGGGTTTTCTACATAATAATTATTTTGTAAATAAATACCAATTATCAGCTCAAATATAAGAATAATATAGAACAAATACAAAAAAATCCTCAGATATCTATGGTACAGAACAAAGCGCGATTACCCAAAATATGTTCACCATGTTGAACTTCTCACGGTGTGTAACTATAGAAGCCACGAAACAAGAAGGCAAGAATCCATTGCGATATTCCTACTAAAGATTTTTCAAGGTTGCTTTAACTGTCCCGCGATTCTAGAAGCACTAAGTTTATATGTACTCAATAAATATAGCCGTGCAAGAAATCACCCTCTGTTCTACATACCAACTTACAGGACGAATATCATGGCTAAACACTCAGTCACGCGTGGTATAGAGATATTGAACCAACTGAATGACACTGTTGATATACTAACTTGATCAAAAAGTTTTAGGACCGGCCACCGTGTGGCGCTGTCAGTCACCCCATTGGAATATTTTTTTTTTATTAGGTTACCACATCTGTCATTGACAAATTTCAGCGTCATAGCTTGACATTTGTAAAAGTTACGCTGTACTGAGTACATCTACCTTTGTGCGTGTTTTCGATTTTTTTCAAAATTTGAAAATGGCATCAACGAGTTTGCATTAAATTTTGTGTGAAAAACGAATTTAACGGTCCGCAGACCTTGGAAATGTTGGAGAAGTGTTTTTCGGTGGCACGAACGCTTCAGAAGTGGTCGTGAGTCGGTCGAGGATGACGAACGCAGTGGCAGGCCGTCGACGTCGAAAACCGATGAAAACATCGATAAAGTCAAACAAATGTTGGCCGAAAACCGCAAATTGACCATCAGAGAGCTGGCAGAGGACTTGAACATCGCTTATGGATCCGCTCAAGACATTTTGGTTAGTGATTTGGGCCTCCGACGTGTCGTTGCAAAACTGGTGCCGAAAGACCTCAGTTTTATGCAAAAAAGGACCGCGTTGAAATCGCGAAAGACATGATTTCCATGAGTTTTTGACGACATTGTCTCACGATTCACGTTTTTCAATATGTCCGAATCACCAATTCGGATTCGTTACAGGATAATAATATTTTACAAACGAATAATATTTTATCTTTTCTGAGACTATAGATTTAACATATGTCAATTCAAGAGTGAACAGAACTGACTAAACTGAAAAAGGTTCCGAGTAATATTGGGCACGTGCCGAGACACCTTGACTCGACCAAGCCACGTCGTCTAGTAGGGTTGTCAAACACGGGTTTTCTCGGTATATTACAATGGTATAAAACCAGGCGAAAATGAGATAGAACGTTACGCTCAATGACACTGTTTATTGGCTTGCCTATTTTACCATTTTTATGTTTGACGTTATCAACTAATGTGAGACTCGCTCTGTCATTCACAAGTTTTATAAAAACAACTAAAAAAATACTTAATAAGTAACGTAACTGCGTGTCATTTCCGATTTCCATTTTCTCTCCCACTTTTCTTCCTTTTTCCTTTGATTGACGATATCTCACTATTATCGACGTTATTTATACTGTATAAATTTTGTACAAATTAATAACAATTTCAACATTATAACTTCCTTTATTTACTTTTTGTCTAGTTGTTTGGAAGAGATTGCCACCTGAAAATGATCGTATTATTGAAATTTAATCGGTTGTTTATAACGTTGAGACTTAATTTGACTTAATCAATAATAGCCCTCTGCTTAAAATGTTTCCCGTTCAAAATCTATCCTTTTGCCACAACTCCCATCCCCATCTCCTGTATCTACGAAAGAATATATTTTAGACATAATTTATTTCATCTTTACCTGATGAGGCAGACGTAGGTCTTTGAAACCGGTAGTGAACTCAAATAAAACAACGGTAAATACAAAATAAATAAAATAAGTGTTTTATTTATTTTATTGAAAAAATATAAATATGACAACAAAGTGACACAAACGTATTTTCTAAGATTAAAGAAATCTTTCTAGTTAATCAAAAGAGATTGCCACATGGAAATAAACCCACCAGGTTATACTGTATACAACGAAAGCTTGATACAGCACAGTACCCTGGAAGAAAAGGATTCGAGAGTGGCTCCATTGGATAGAAATCGATGAAGGGTGTTGCGAGCCCTTGATGATGACGACTATTATATTGTAAATCACAAAAATGCTTAAATAACAACGTTAAATATTACGAAATAAAGATAATCGATGGACTGGATTAAAAACAACGATAATATGTATGCATAGTCTGTATAACCCTGCATTAAGATACAGTTTGCATACCAAATTAGGACGTAATTTTTTTGGCTGCGGGCTATTCGCAGAACACGCTCTCCATCTGTACTTGCTTGCAGACCATAGATAATCGAGGTACCTCCAGATCAGCGCATTGTCTCTGGTGATTTATAAACGGTCCGCGGCATTGCATAATACTGCTCCAATTTGATCGACCCAGCGGGCCTATGGAAATCGTAGACCAGCGATATCAAACTGGATGCCTGCAGTTCATATTCAGCCTGCTAACTTTGTATCGAATTCATAATGCCTAGTTACATATCTAACACAATAACTAGAAGGGTGGTTTGTAAATATGAATTTTGATAACCGTAGACATAGAAAACTAATTCAATGGGTCACTAAAAACCACATACTTAAACCGAACAGCATGGGAATATGTAAAGATGATAATTCACAACAATATAGTGCTAACTTTATGCATGGAAGTTGAAAAAGCCTGGAAAGAGCCGAATAAATGCTGTAGAAATGCGTGTATTGAGAAGAACAAATGGAGTGACAACGTATCACAGAATGCGGAACGAAGTGATCAGGGACGAATACGAGCTTAGATTATGTGTTAAGTAAGGTGTAGAAGATCACTGTAAGATGGTTTGGGTATATAGAACAAATTAATGAAGAAATACGAACAAAACAAATATACAATGCAAACGTAAATGGAGGGCGTGATAGAGGAAGATCAAGAAAAGTGTGGTTGTATGAAGTAATATATCAGATATTTTTACTTATACGAGTATGTATGACCCGCGCGTCTTCGAGTTTGAGACCACTGCCTTAGCCTTAGACAGGATTGTACAGCCCAAGTGAAGCAATGTAGTCGAATCTTAATAACGGAACATAAAGACAACATTTAAAAGTTGATATTGGAAGTTGGTAGTACTGAAGTCTCAGGGTACCAGTGCTTTACTCTTACGAGTATATTAGAAATTATTAACGAACTGACAACGGAGATACCTCATGTAGATAAATAACAAGTCCTTTAGAAGTGTGTATTTGCATAGTTATAATGTATTTTTAAGGTGTAGGTAGGCTATAATTCACCCGTAAGTTACCCTTCAACTTATCCGAATTGGTGATTCAGACGTATTTAAGAGCGTGGACGGGAGACAACGTTGTCTTCGACACCACTGGGGCCATATATATATTTTTAAGTACAATCGGGAATCGAACCCGAAACCCCCAGGTGAAAATCGAGACTCATACCAACTAAACCATGGGTGTCGTCAAGGTGTGGTCTGAAAACAACAGTTCGGATTAAGTATTGCCGCCGTTTTTTGGAAATTTACCTCATCAGATAATACGACGAGCCTTGACCTTTTGGAAGCTGTGATTTCTGTGATATCATATGTATGTGTATGCAATTGTAAGTAATATATGTCTTCTAAAGTCATCAATATATATTATAAATAATTACAAGTATTTGTGAGGCGAAGGTCATTCTCAGACGTGGAAGACAGGGGATGAGACAATTGTGTGCGTGCACCTGTGAAAAGATGGATAGCTCTAGAATACATATTGTTATTTAAGCACGGCAACCCAATTGGCAGCAGACCTGCGGGAAATCTTCCGGGAAAAACTTGGGAGTAGTAATAGAAAAACAAATTAGAAAAGTTAGAATCTAAAGACCAAGATTAAGACTGGTTTGTAGAGTACATGGACATCGGATCGAGGGCAAATGAATGGACTATAGTTCGGAAATTCTAGGATGAGTCCTGTGACAACTCACAAATTTGCCCCAATACAACCTTATGTAATGTATTTACCTAAATAACTTGCTATTTATTAGAATTGAGGCTTATATTAAAGTTGATAAAATAATTAAAATTACTGAACATCGTTACAAGGTTGAATTGGGGAAAATTTGTGAGCTGTCACAGGACTCATCCTAGAATTTCCGAACTATAGTAGGTTATAGGGAGAGTAAGGAATTGTTAACATGTATGTCACTCCAAGGTATAGATAGATGCTAGGCTAGTTGTTTACAAGGAGACTGAAAATTCCGCGATATGTTAATTCTAAAGAATGTCATTTTTATTGGTTGTGATTAGCCGACTCCCTTTTTTATTGGTTGTGATTAGCCGACTCCCTTTTTTATTGGTTGTGATTAGCCGACTCCCTTTTTTTTGGTTGTGATTAGCCGACTCCCTTTTTTATTGGTTGTGATTAGCCGACTCCCTTTTTTATTGGTTGTGATTAGCCGACTCCCTTTATTATTGGTTATGATTAGCCGACTCCCTTTTTTATTGGTTGTGATTAGCCGACTCCCTTTTTTCGTTTGTGGAGAAGACCAAACAATGTACTTCATGACGAATTATGTGGCCTAGGTGAAGAGACTCCTGTCTTCCAGCTCAGAGCTAGTGGGTTCGATTTCCGTTGGCCCCCAATTTTATTTAAAAAATGGGTTTCAGTCTGGTTTTCACTTAATGCCTCTTTAGAATCTTCATTGTTGGTAGGAAGAGATTGCCACATGACAATAAAACTACAAAGTTGTGCAGTATACAACAAAAGTACCACTTGGTGAAGAGATGATCTCTGCACTTCTTTCCGGATCTTCTCGAGGATATCTGTTTGATCTCTTATTGTGTTGTGAAATGGTTTCATAGAAGTCACATAGAAGATTTGAAAACCTAACCAAAAAAACCTTAGCTTATTATAGATTGTCGACAATATGCCTTCGACGAATTTTCAGATTCTTTGGGCACATTGCTCGTGGCCAAGGAGATAGTTAGGAGAGATTTGTGGGTACTAGAGGCGTGGAAGGACGACGCACAAGAGGAAAAATCCCAATGCGTTGGATTGACCAAGTGAGAGACGCAACTGGACTACCCTTAACAACCGCCCTTCGAGCCGCGGAATGCAGGGATGAATGGAGAGGTGTCATCGGAGGCTATCATGGGAATCACGATATTCAGTCATGAGCTACACGATAAGATGATGATTTTAGAAGTAAAAAGCTATTTTATATTTCATTAAATTTACGACCTTTAAGATTTAGTTAAAGAGAATTTCGTACTTTATTCAAGTTACGACCTTCACACGATACATGGGAGAGAAAAAGAGACACTTTGTCGCATTCGTTATGTCATTAAAAATATGATTTATTAGTACTTATATTTCTGCGACACTTTCATTTGCTACATTTCTTGCGTATTATTACGTTGGCGCTTTCTCTCTCAAAAAATATACAATCGCATTGTTTCGAGAAAAAGGTTTTAAATGGAAAGCCGTGTGAATTGTGGGACAGTATTTTTTTGGCATGTTATTGTGACGGTTCTATTGTCAAGTTAGAGTTGTCACCTTCTATGGTATTTCATAGAAAGAAAAAAGAAAAATTGACACATTTACACAGAATACGAAAGTGCAAGCTGAAAATGAATTGGGCAAGCTGAAAATGAATTGTGTAATCTGAAGTGACAGAGAACTGGTGAATTCTTGACTTTCAAAACTGAATTAATGTCGATTTGAAAAGAATAAGCAAAATACGACGAGAAATGAATAACATAATGAAAAAGTGGCAGCGGTATATAGTAGTACGATTATGAGATTTGATTATTGTTATTGGACTTGATTGCACTTTTCGAAGTCGTGAATGGAATGATCGATTGTTCGAAACTCGAGGAATAGATAAGCATTCGAGTACCGACAAGAATGACAAGGTTGCAAGACACATTTCTATGTATAAATTATAGAAAAAAATATTTTGCGAATTATCCCATACCTGGACTAAAAATGATCGGAATGAGTACACTGCAGTCTAGGATATTTTTGGAGTTAGTTTCCTGACCGAATATCCGAGCCTTGAAATTGGGTCCCGCGTGTCTTTCGAGGACTTTTGAAGAACTTTCTTGAACGACTTTTCAATTAATTATTGTGTTTTTTTTAAATCTATTTTGGTGATTTTTTCCCGATGCTGAAGAGGGATTTGTGAAGTAGCACTTGCCTGATTCCGTCTTTCATACTTTGTTTCCAATTTGTATTTCAATGATTTATCTTTTGTGTTTGTATTTTTTGAGCACCAACACAATACGGGGCAGTTCACAGGGCTATAGGCCTGTGAACTGCCCCGTATTGTGTTGGTAACATGTTATTTTGTACGATTATCACGATACCTGTTTCTTTCTGATTGTTTTTGTTGTAATTGTGTAAAATTGTTTTTTTTTTATTATTCTTGTATATATATATAAGGTACATTGTACCGTTTATTTATATAAATAAATTATAAGTTAAAAGTCACATAAACAGGAGGAATCGAGTTTTGAGTGGTGATGCTGGAGACGAATCCTTCAGATACCTTGGACAGCGAGGAGAACTAATGCGTCAATCCTACAAAAGGTGATAAATGACTAATTTGCCTGACATATATCCTCCAGTTCTTCGAGCACATTGCAAGGCGAAACCAGGACAAATTGAAGAAACATTACATGAAATGGAGCAACCAAGGAAAGGTTGCGACTGGTTCGCGGTGGTCAAGGGGCTGCGGTATGTCGGGAGAGATGAGGAGGAACGAAAAGGGCATATTAAAAGCGAGAAAAATGGAAAGTCACCCATCCTCTGTCACGAAAACTACGACAAGGAAGAAGAAATGGGAAGATCATCTCGCATCGTTAGCGGCATAAAACCAACATACTGGACTCGATTAGATATCTCATGAAAAAGAAAATTCAAGAAAGAAATGTTAGAAAATATGCATTAATTATTGGGTTGTTGGAGAATGAGATTAAACAGTGTTATTTCAGAGAAAAATAAAACGAAAGAACAAATAAATATCACGTTCGGTGGTCAAAAGTCGATGACAGAAATGAGCGCAAGGAAAAATACAGAAATAAATATCACCCTCTGATAACACTCCGATAGTTAATGATTCTAATTAATATATCATGTGGAACTTAATTATTGGTTCACTGTTAAATATCATATTTTACTTATGGAATCCTATTGTACTATAAAGTTCCTGAATAAAAAAAGATAATAGTATAAAAAAGCCGAATATTTAGATAAACTGAAATCCATGAAGAAAGTTCTGTTTTTCAGTTGACATGAATAAGACGATAATGCCTAGTTAGAGAGGTAACTGTTTCAGATAACATTCAACAGAAAAAAATACGTAATCTGTAAATCGAATATTTTCCAGACAGAAGTAATTATTTATTCGTATGGTACCTACCTCACAATATATACGAATTGGTGATGATGACATGTTGAAGAGCGTGAACAATAATCCCACCTTTGGACTAAGAACCACTGTAGTATACACGTAACTCGCATTTGGAAATATAACCGCACGTGTGCAGGTAACAACACGCGCAAACTTCTAGCGCATGCTAGTATTGTTACCAGACAAACTATTAAACCCTTTTTTATACTATCGGTAATCTAACCTGAAACTACCCGATGAAGATAGGCGTCTTGCCAACTAGGCTATGGAGTAATAACATGTATAGATGCAATTCTGCATTATTTGACTGAATTAAATCACACTGGAGCAATACAGTTTGTGAAGAATGGATTGTTCGTATCAATAGGAGTCATCTGCTGTCAAGTCTAATTACTTTTTCCTCGTTAAAGAGCACCGCTAATGAACACGAACATTATCAACTTGACAATAGCGTCATCGCTGCACACATCTTCCCACGGAATTTATTGCACCGAACCGGATTTAATCATTATATATTTAAATTGTTTATTCAAAGTGGCGCAAATGTCATCATTACCCTATTTTAAACGTCATCATCTTATAAAGTATGTTATTAATATGTTGACAGCAGTAGTTGCGAAGAGTTCGTCATCGCACGTGATGGCAATAATACCGCACGTGAGGAGGTCATAACAATCAAACACGACTAGCGCGCGAGTGTTGTTACCAAACGAAATCGGACACTAACGGGAATCAAACCAGAAACGAGGTCCTTATAAGATATCTACATATATCACATTCCAGGCCAGATACTAGAGCATGAAGTTAAATTTATTGTAGTTTATTTTTATCGTCAGGTGTGAATGTGACTGCACATTTGAGATGATTAAGTTTAAGTAGATTTTGACAGCAATTCTACCAATTGAAGAGGGTGTCATATCACAAATTCTGGACATTTTTAATGCAATTTCTTCGATCATGGCTAGGAAACTCAGACACTTGACTGGCCAACATTCACCGATTTGTAGACACGAAAAAGCAGCCCACCACAAAAATCCTAAGAAAAGGGTTAACCTTTCCATTGCACCTGTATTACTTTTCCATTGCATAATATTGATCTAATTTCGTATCTCATCATGCCGTGCCCCTTGCGGGGTAGGCAGAGAGAACAGATCTCCAAACTTTTCTATCCAAGCATACAACTTTCGTCTCCTCCACATTCACAGATATAGTTCTGCACAATTTTCTATTATTCATAATTCTCACTTTACGTTCTTTCAAAATCTGGTCCATTTGGCCCAGCCATGTTTTCCTCGATCTACCTACTACACATTGCACTTTTAACTTGTTAAGTCCCTCGTTTAGTCATTTTTTCATTGTTAATTCTCTCCACATGTTCAAAACCATCTTGAAGTTCCTTTATTCCTCTTGCTTAAAACATTTTATCCATCATTTCTGACGTCGTCATTCCGCCTTCTTTCAAACATTGACACTCCACAAGTTTTCCTTAGTGCACGCAGATCCACGGCATTAATCTCCCTTGTTATTCTTATGGAGTGTCCAAATTTCCCTTCCATCCATCAAGGTGGGCACCAACACACTATTATGTATTGTCATTTTTGTTACTTTTGATATTGCGCCGTTGTTGTATATAACATTTAATGTTACATTTACCTTGTTCCCTACCGCTATCCTTCTTTCAATGTTCCTTTCAACTTGTCCATCACACGTATGGTAAACATACAACCTAATGTCCATGTTTCTCTACTCTAAGATAGATCTAACTTCAGTTCTATATTTACCGGATATTTTGATATCTCTTTAGAGCAGTGTTTCTTAACCGTATTGAAAGAATCGCCCCCGTTACCACGGTAAAATTATCCAGCCCCCCCCCCCCCCCCCAAAATGTGAAATTCAAAATATACACTTTTCTCCACGTATGTATTTTATGCAATCGATTTCCTACTATAAATAAAAAAATAGGAGAAATAAAAATAAAACACGTGATCATTTTTATAAACATTATGTATTTATTGCCTTTTTTGTCATATTAACATTACACACAACATTATAATATTATTTCAATAAAAAAAAAGTACATGATTCAATACGAAATATGAATTTTTTAATAAAAAATAAAAAATTAATTTAATGAGATCCTTGAGCCTCATGTGATTGCGCCAATTTCGTAAAATTAGGTTCAAATTTACTTAAATACAATCTCAAATCTCCTCTTTGGCTTATTTGTAATCGATTTCGTGATTTTTTTAATATATGCATTACTGCACTAAAACCCTTTTTTTACTAAATACGACGAAGGAAATGCTATGATGGGTAATTTTACTTCTTTCCACAGAAGAGGGTATTGATGGCGAAAACGAACCCAAAAAGCATCATAATCACATTGATTGAATATTATTTTAGCCTCACAGTCAATTTGTAGCTCAATAAACTGCTCTTTTAAATTTGGACTGACACTTTCTATGTCTGATAAAAATGGATTAATTAACCAAGCTGGTATTACAAGTTCCTGCAAGTCTTTGAATCGTATTATAATATCTTCGATAAGGGCGTCAATGTGGCAACAGTATGTGTCCAAATCAGAATCCTTGAGCATATCTTCTTTTAATTGTTGTAAAGAAGGAAACTGATGGAATTCTCGCCGATTAAGATTATTTTTATATAATTTAAGTTTATTGATAAAGCTTAGTACAACTCCTTTGGCTTTAATAAGGCTGATATTGTTTCCTTGAAGTTTCAGGAGATTTTCATTCATTTTTTCGAATATATCCAAAAGATAGGCCACATCATTTCGTAGTCATTTTAATTCAATGCATATGTTTTCACTGTTTACATCCAAAAACTCCACAATTGTATCAAACAGTGCATAAAATCTTTTTAAACAATTTCCTTTCGATAGCCATCTTACTTCTGTATGTAAGATAAGTCTTTCGAATTCTTCATCATTTTCTTTACACAGTTGACGGAATAATCTATCATTCAAGGGAGAGAACTTTATTTTATTGATAACTTTTATAACAATACTCATCGATTTGTGAAGACGTCCGCTAAGATGTTTTGCGACTAAATGTTGACGGTGAATGATGCAGTGAATTGTTAGAACATTTGGTGCCACATTTTTCAATCTTGATACAAAACTACGATGCCGACCAACCATCGCTGGTGCTCCATCAGTAGCACAAGCAATCACATTAGTGAAGGGAATACATTTTTCGGCGAAAAAGTTTTCAAGGGTTTCAAATATTGATGCACCAGTCGAGTAAGTAGTAAGTAATTTTGCAAATAATATTTCTTCAATAATTTTTTCATTCTTCACAAATCGTACATAAGCAAGTAGTAGAGATTCATTATTATGCAGAGTACTCTCATCCAATTGTTATGAAAATTCGTTGGACTGTAGTTCATCACATGGTTGAATTTCGATATCACTTGCCATCTCATCAATTCCTTTTGAAATTGTATCATTGCTCAATGGGACTGAAGAAAGAATCTCTTGCTGGTTTTTCCCGATCACATTATTAATGAATACACGTATTGCTGGTAGTATTAATTTTTCTCCATATATATGTGGTGCACCACATTTTGCAATAATTTGTGCTATTTCATAAGCCACCATTAGTCCTTTATCATTCCGACTTGAAATCTTCTTAAAAACATTACTGAGAGTATTGCGACTATCAAATGTTTTCTTAAGTTGTTGAAAATACGATATGTCTTTATTATTATTGTCGGGATGTTTCTTTACAAAATGTTCCTTTAACCGCGATGGCTTCATGACCTCGTTAGAAAACACATGTTGACAGAGTAAACATATTGGCAATTGTTGATTTGTAGGAGATGAAACAAAACCAAATTTTAAATAGTCAACTAAATATTGTCGACACTTTTTCTGTTTGGCTGACATCTTGAAAAAAGGGCTAATATATGAAGAAATAATTTTAATACAGAAGAACTCACATACACCAACAGAAATTAACGCGATCGCCCCAACGGACTGACAGAAATGACTAATTTGTAATATGCAGCAAAATCGCTTTGCATGACACAACGCCATACATAAAAAAAATAAGATACGCATGCGTATGAGCGCGCATTTTGTATCTCTCTTTCATGTGACATAGCGCTAACTGTCAAACGCAACATGGTAACCCGATCGCAATATTTTATTCGCGATTGTGTACGCGATGATTTACAGTGATGATGTGTGCAGTGCACGCACCAATTGAGCATACCTTATTTTTGTATTTCGACATAACGCCCACTGGAACTCCTGCAGCGCCCCCTAAATTCTAAAAATTTATAAACGCCCCCCCAGACCTCTAAAACGCCCACAAGGGGCGCTGGCGCCCCCGTTAAGAATCACTGCTTTAGAGAATGCATTGAATAACTTATGGATCCAGATACACGATACATCTCTGTTCAAAGACCGTTCGCATACATGGAATTTTTCGTAATCTTAAATTTCTTCCTCTTGTTACGGATATGCACGCTAGTTACAATATTTACGGGCATGCACGCTAATTACAATATTACGGACATGCACGCTAGTTAAAATATTACGGACATGCACGCTAGTTACAATATTACGGGCATGCACGCTAGTTACAATATTACGGACATGCACGCTAGTTACAATATTTCTTAAATGCATACTGAAAAATAATTTTGAAGTTATTAACACCACTGCAGCCTGACGGAAGACAATGCAATGTAAAATATAAGCACGGATCATGTATACTTTTCGTCTCCATTTCAAATAAAATAAACGAATAAAATAATGCACAACGTTTCCCTTGACCTAAAAAGAAGATGCACTGCAGCGACCTAGCTTATCTGGTTTAGGGGTCAAGGTGTTGCAGTGTGCATCCATCTTCATTGTCTCCGTGACACTTATGCATAATATTGCATAACTGATACTGGGTGGCGTACAGCGTAATATGCAAGTATCAACGGATTTTTCTAACTAATAGTACTAATAACTGTATGCATCCCATCTCATTAATTTATCGTTTTTTAAAGTGCCGTAAACAAGAGTTTCCCAAACATTTTTAGCTCACCGCCCCTTTTTAAAGATAGGTGTTTTCAACCCCCCGTTTCGGAAAAAAATCTTTCTATATCTCAACTAATAATCAAGTTGTTAGTGAAGCTGTGTTTGTTATTTTTGAATTTCGCCAAAATATTTATGTAGCTGTGCGTGAATGGAATCACACTAGATGACTCACTATTATTAGTAACTAAGTTCAATGAAACCAGTAAAATAAAAAATAAACACTAACGAGAAGGATGAGCCTGGTGTTGTGCTACCAATTTGTCAATATTAAGCTCCATACTTGTCAAGAACATCCTTAAACATCCACGGTCACTATTTACAGTCGGTTCCTCTTTCTACTCAAAAGACTTGTGAGCGCACTAAATCCACGTTCAACTAAGTAGGCAAACGTAAATGCGATCAAAAATATTCTAACCTGAGCCCATAATCCAGGGTAAAATGTGGGTATCCACACTAACTTGCATTTTACAACGTACATTTCCTTGAAAAATAAAGCAACCCTAATATTATACGACCGTTGGACCAACATGTACGAACGGTGATAGGTCTGATTTTTGTGACAATGTATAAGAGTGCGTCTATCACATACAGTCAAGTGGATAAGTGTTTGCTTAAAAAAAATAGGTGACCTATTTTTTTAAGCGTCTTCTTATTACCCACTTGCTCCTCAACGCCTCCGCACTGCCTTTGGGGCCAGCAACGACCCCCAAATCCCTATGATATAGACCAGACGTGGGCAAATGCGGCTCTTTGTTGGGTTAAGTGCGGCTCCAATGTTTCTTATAAAAATATAGATACTTTCTTTCCCCATTATACTTGTATTTTCGCGATTTTCCTTTCTAAATGTTGTAAGTGACAAGATGCGCATGTATGAATGCAACTGCCAAAGATGCAAGTATTGGTGTATATGTAAGATGCAATGTGTAGGGTGCGCGCTCATCTCCTGCCTCTTTGTGTGCGCAAACCACGCAAACCGTATTCTGCGCTATTTTTATAGTGTCTTATGTGTATTTTTTATACTTTATATAGCAATTAAGATTTGTGTAAAATATGTAATAAATTTGAATGTGTGTATTTAATACTACGTAAGAACGTGACTATGGTGTGGCTCTTTATATATATGAAAATCTAGAATGTGGCTCTCGTTTACCTCATATATGCCCACCCCCTGATATAAACCATCTAATGCGCAGAATCTAGATAGCCAAGGGAACGATGAGTCGTCAGGAGGTAATCTGGGGGATCGAGGAATCTTAAAATAAACCAAGACTCGATTGCCCCAAAGCCTCGTTTTCTCTATTATTTATATAGTACAGAGACCTAGACACTCGAGGCATATAATATCATAGATAAAGAATTGATGCCTTTGAAATGTGGTATTGGAGGCGGCTCTTGCGCATTCCAGACTACCAGAAGAACCAATCGATCGATTATTGAAGAGCTCGGAGTTGATACGCGTCTCGTGCTGTATGCAAGAACAATCGTATAGTATTTTGGATATATATCACGGGAGGAGGGCGGCAGCTTTGAGCATTCAATTCAGGCTAACAGTGTGAATAACAAAAGGAGCAGAGGTCGAGCACCCGTCCGATGGGTGCGCTGCATAGAACAAGAGATGGCTTATATGATACTGGTGAGTGATGGTTGATAACCATGGTGATCATGATTCTCTGAATTAAGTAAATGACCAAAAGAAGAAGGTCGTATAATCGGGAATATGTTACAAATGACTCCACAAATAACCTGGTAGATCCAAATCAATAAATATGAGAATTTGGTTTGCTGGAAGGTTTATCAAAATGACTTAATCCTAAGACGGGTCCGATTTATCATTTATCCACGTTCCCCGATGTTTCTTTTGGTTGACCGATTGATTGTACCAGTTTCGTAGTCGATAAGATTTGGACATGGTGAAGGGCTTTTTGATACTTTTAATAATTTAGTTTTTTGAATCTTCATTTTAAGTCCATTTAGATTACTAACATACTTTATTTTTCTCTTAATACTGTTATTCTTTGCAAATCTATATTTTAAATTAGATTAGAGGATTATTGTGTTTTCTGTAAGTATTGAATGGATGGACTATGAGAGTGAATTTTTGTTTCTGTTTTTTCTAAAGGGTTTTTTGTGAATGTTGTTTTTTTAAGAGTCCTTCCATGCACTGGATACAGCCCTGGGCCTTGGCTCGCTGTGTGCTTGTCAGTGTGGCGCTATAATTATGTATGCTTCTTTTGATTAAAATTTTGTTGAAATCATGTTAATTTTTTACTTTATAACATTTTGTTTTGTACTGATGTAAACTATAAATTCAATATTTTAATGTTTTATTTACATACATACTACCTTGATCAAAAAGTTTTAGGACTTTATCCATAAAATCGAAAATACAAGTTTATTCATCAAAATCGATATGGTCTCTTTCAAAGTACTCCCCATCGACTGCAACGCATTTACGCCAGCGCTTGATCCAATTCTCGAAATACCGCTGGTACTAGATTTTCGGTATGTCCATCAGAGCCGTCTTCGATTTTTTCATGACATCCTCTCGGGTGCTATAACGCGTTCCGCGAAGCGGTTTTTTAAGTCGGTTGAACAGGAAAACGTCGCAGGGAGCCAGATCAGGTGAATTCGAAGGCTGCTGGATAGTATTCGTGTTGTTTTTGGTCAAAAACATGGCTTTCGCGATTTCAACGCGGTCCTTTTTTGCATGAAATTGAGGTCTTTCGGCACCAGTTTTGCAGCGACACATCTGAGGCCCAAATCCCTAGCCAAAATGTCTTGAGCGGATCCATAAGCGATGTTCAAGTCCTCTCCCAGCTATCTGATGGTCAATTTGCGGTTTTCGGCCAACATTTCTTTGATTTTATCGATATTTTCATCGGTTTTCGACTGCCACTGCGTTCGTCATCCTCGACCGACTCACGACCACTTCTGAAGCGTTCGTGCCACCAAAAAACACTTCTCCAACATTTCCAAGGTCTGCGGACCGTTAAATCCGTTTTTCACACAAAATGTAACGCAAACTCGTTGATGCACAGTTGATGCAATTTTCAAACATGTAAAAAATCGAAAACACGCACAAAGGTAGATGTATTCAGTACAGCGTAACTTTTACAAATGTCAAGCTATGACGCTGACATTTGGAGGGAAGTGTCAATGATAGATGTGGTAACCTAACAAAAAAAAAAGAATTACAATCGGGTGACTGACAGCGCCACACGTCCACTTCCACTAACATCTGCACTATATATCTGTTTTGTTAGTCTTTTTTTATTCATTCGTTCCACATGCCCAAACCATCTCAACGTGCTCTTCTTTATCTTACTTAGCACATCAGCTTTAAGTTCACATTCATCCCTTATCACTTCATTCCGTATTTTGAAAGAATGAAACAACCAAAACACAATGTTTTATTTTAACGGTTGAAATCGACCGCAGGTTGTAAGAAAATAAAATAAAATATTTTCAGCAAGAGTTAGGCCGAGGCCACACAGGAAGGAGCCTCGTTTGATGCTTAGAGATATATTGCGAGTTAGGCGACATATCCTAGCGAACCAACGTATCGCATACTATCGCAGTGGCCACACTGAACGGTTCGTGCCACGTTGCATGACGATTAGTCACCGAGTGAATCTTCGAGCGAACGGTCGTGTCGGTTAATTTACAAGATGACGGAAGTTTTAATGACAGCTGTGTATAAAAGATAGCTTTTGTGGAACCCATCGAGCAAATTATAGAAAAATGTACCTGTAATAAAATCACTGAAATGAAGTTGCACAGAAAGTAAATAAAGATGGTAAGTTATAATGAAATTGGTTAGTTTTGAGAGTGACATCACGTGTTGCCTCAACCGCTCCGGACTGTCAAATGAATTTGTGCGTAGCACTTTGGTGTGGCCATGCATGAAGTCACCTAGTATATAAGTCACGTAAAATATAGCTTAGCACCTAACGAAGCATTTCAGTGTGGCCTCGGCCTTACGGTATCGTAAGCAAACCTTGTGTTATTTAACGGTCAACCGTTAACTACAACTCGAGCATTTTCTGTAAAGTAATTAATGTAAAGCTTTTTATATATACGAGGCATATCCAGAAAGTAAGTGTACTGAATTTTTGTAGGTAACAATTTTTTTTATTTAAACAAAAAAATTACGTGGTTACCGTAGTACATATGTAAGCTATTTTTTGACATAGTCGCCATTCCTCTCAATGCAGGTGGTGAAGCGGGGTATCAACTTTTTGATGCCTTCCTCGAAGTAGTTTCCCGCTAACCTCCACTTCTCCACCTCCTCCTTTACCTCCTCGTCGGTTGAAAACCTTTTTCCACCCATGTGCAGCTTCAGGGAGGTAAAGAGATAGTAATCTGAAGGTGCTGGGTCGGGGAATGCGCGGGATGGTTCATGACATCCCATTTAAACGAGGCGAGCAGTTCCTTCGTGGCGTTGGCCGTGTGTGGTCTGGCATTGTCGTGCAGCAGGCAGACTCCCTTTGTCTGCATGCCTCTCCTCTTGTTCTGAATCGCCCTCCGCAATTTTTTTAGGGTCTCACAGTATCTTGCAGAGTTGATGGTCTCCCCTTGAGACATATATTCAATTAAAATTATGCCTTGACAGTCCCAAAACACGGATGCCATGATTTTCTTGGCTGAAATTGTGGTTTTGAACTTTTTGGCGGAGGGTGAAGAGGTGTGACGTGACCGTTTTTAAACTCGCGACACCACTTGTACGATTCATAGCTTTATCACCATATGCAGTTTTCACCTCATTACAAACCTCAACCGGAGGTTTTCCCTTCCAAACGAGATAACGGATGACGCCGCATATTTCGCACTTGGCGGGAGATTGGATTGACATTTTTCACGAAACGTGTTGTCGCGTCAACACTTCTCAACGTACTGACCTCGAACCGGTCTCGTTGCGGAGGGGAAGGGTCAGGCTACACGGAAGTGTAGCCAACATGTCGAAAATAAAATCCATCCGGTCGTGAGAGCCTCCGTACACTTACTTTCTGGATACGCCTATATAGCTTCAGAATATACATCTTATACAAAAAAAAAAAATTTCAGATGAAATTTCTAACAGTCTTAGACAGTGTGTCAAACTGCTGAAGTCAATCCCTAGCACAATTGAGAAATACTAAGCAGTAAATAAAAAGCCCTTGAAGTGACTTTGATCATCAAACAAGGCTATATAAGTTCCAATTAATATCATCAATGTTAATAAAAGTTAAAGCAGCGTACGTGTCACGTTCCCTTTGGCTTGCGGTTGATTTAGTTGCACTCCATGAACTGCAAGTCCATGGCTCTGGAGTTTCTTGGAACTTGCACGAGTCGTGACCGCTGATGGATAATTGATTATAATTGCAGAACAGCTAATTATTGTGATATTTGCTGTCGAGACGTCAAAACTTCTATATAGATTATTGAGATATGGAAAATAGAATGAGAAAAATACAAGACACAACTGTGAAAAGCTATAAATAATCTATCATATAATAAGGATTGACAGTCCAAACTTCCTAAGCAGTAGGTACATTTAAATTACCTATTTCCCCATCATCATCACAATCACCATAATGGGGTATCAAATCGAAAGTGGAATCAAACTCGAAACCCGAGATTGGAAATCCAGCAATTGACCAAATAGGCCACGAAGGTCTTCTTCTTGGCACTGTCCCAACTAATTGCCTAGGTAAGATGTTAGGGTCGGCTCTTCTCGTTCTCAGGCTGTATATTCTTCGGTTCTGGGTGTCGCTTTCATCTAGGCCGTTTCTCTGCAGGATTTGAAGCATTGAGTCATCCAGGAGTTCTTTGGTCTTCCTCTGGACGGTTGTTGAGGAAAACCCACAGACATTGCCTGATTTACAGTATGGTCTGGTGGTATCCGTCTTATGTGCCCGTACCATTTCAGTTGTCATTCTTCCCGCTTACTATTTATGCCAGTGACCCCCCAGGCTTCCACGAATGTGTGAGCTCTTAATTTTATCTTTTAGTGATACTCCTGCCGACCACCTAATCATTCGCATTTTTGCTGTTTCAAGTTACCATAGTCTGGTATACCTTTCCTTTCAGTTTTATATAAATAGGCCACAAAGGTAATAGGAAAATCTATTATACAAAAAGCACATTCCATCTTTTCGGGGCACTAAAAATACTCTACCGGAATGTTCAATTTGGTCTAATTTGAAACAGATCAATCAATGAAACTTCTAGGCTGTGATAATAATGAGACAGTAAATATTTTCAAAGTTATAAAATTGAATTGTTAAAAAAATATAATAGAGAGGAATGTGGACGCAAGAATGGTGGTGATACGGCCTTCGTTCAGCCATTTCACAACTGTAACAAAGGCAGGCGCATTGCATTATCTCTATGTGGTCTGCGCGCGGCGCAGACTTCGGTCTCAGCAACAATGATAACGGGGAATTTAATATACCATATATATTGTACCGAATTATATTAAAATAAAATATTATCAGACTTAGCGAAAATGCTTTTATTGATTTCCTCCACTCGATGCGTTTTATTGTTACATTACAATTGCTCAATAAGTTTCGGATCGCTTGCGATATGAACACTTAAATCATTTCATTTTGGTAGTTTTTATACACATATTTCTTTAAATTAATTTTCACAATGTTCCACTTTCGTACTAAATGCTTTTTTTTAATATCTTAACATTAAACACAACAATTAACTATCAATTATATAGTCCGTGCATTTACTATACATTCCAACATTATCGATTCGTTAAACGATAGCACCATAAGCAGTAAATCTCACTGCTTTTTAATAATTGAATGGTTGAATTAAAATAGGCACTAAGTACCAAAAAAAAAAACAAAAAAAACTAAGTATGCAGTTTCATTATATATGACATATAGAACGAAACTGCATACTTAGTTTTTTTTTGTTTTTTTTTTTGGTACTTAGTGCCTATTTTAATTCAACCATTCAATTGCTGATTTCACAATACACAAAAATATATTGGGCTGTACGGAAAGTACTTTCGTATTTTTAGGTCAAATATAAAAACAAAATTTCATCAAATGATTGTGGATGGTGTTTTTCAATATTTTCACACTATCGTGGCAATCTCTCGTGTCGCAGAACGCTGGTTGTTTTGAATTAATGTCTTGATTTAGTCGTCCAGAGCAGACACCATTGTCGAGTGTTGTATCACGATTACGGATTTTTTTAAACCACATTTGACACACACGATCGCTAACTGCATCGTCATCATACACTGCGACGCATTGTTTTCCTTTGTGGTAGTAAAAAAGCATTAAGCAACAAAAACATATTTTATTTTGTTCCATATTCAAAATGACGTTAAAATCAACAGCTCAAGCAATTTGGGTCAACAATAGCCGAAAATATGTGCTAAAGTATTACCTTTTTAAAATAATATACATTCAGCACGCTAGGAATGAAGTAAGCAACGAAAATGTAACGACATTACATATATCCAAAAAATACGAAATTACTTTTCGGAAACATACTCTTATTACATTGACGTTGATTCTGATCACAAAAACTTCAAATCGAGTTATTAATAATTAGCACACACATGATGTTGAACATGTCCTTAGAGAGTACTTAGAGGAGTGCGTTAAAAAGACAGAAAAATATCGAATAAATGCTATAGAAATGCATACACTAAGAAGATTGGTGGAGGAGGTGATAATCTGACAAAATAGGGAATAAAGTGGTTAAGGATTAATGTGAAGTTAAGGCTGATTGATGTTGATGTTGATGAGTAGGATGAAAAAGAGGACACTGATGTGGTTTGAGCATGTGAAACGAATAAATGAAGATAGACTGACAAAAAATATATACAGTACAAATGTGAGGGGAAGGCATGGTAGTGGAAAAGTAAGGAAAATATGGTTGGATTGAGTTTATGATATTGTGAAAGAAGGAAATGTAAAAAGTTATACGAGTATAAATCATAAAAGTTCTATGGATGTAAAAGAGGAGAAAGATGTGTATCGCGATAGGAAAATCTGGCGCTCTCTCCTCTTTGCTTACCCCGAGAAGGAACGGTATAATGGTATGTAAATAAATAAATATATATTGTTTATAGTTAAGGTATTAACGTTGTGGAGGTTTAAAGACATTGTAATTTATTTTATCAAACTCTGTTTATTCCACTTTTTTGTAACGGTATTAACCCTACCGGTTTCAAGACTTTCACCTCATCTTCAGTTTTGTTTGTGCTCCCCTGAAGTAGAGGTGAAAGCCTTGAAACCGGTAGGGTTATACCGTTACAAAAAAGTGGAATAAACAGTGTTTGATAAAATAAATTACAATAAATAAACATAGGTTTATTGATAGCAACATATTATGTAAAAATATAAATACATTCCGAAATCGTACACATGTGTATATCTCAAGATATCAGAAAATACATTTAAGAAGAAGAAGGTCTGGGCTCATGTCATAACACCCCCCGCGAGCAAATCAGATGTTTTACAGTCTACAACCAGTATGTATAGTATGTATTATAATCAATGATTCTGTTCTTTTAGGAAGGGTGCAAAACTTCAACAAAATCAAGGCTTCAAGACTGCATGATTTGAGAATACATACTTACCACATTATTTATCCAAGACAAAACATATTTTGAGGATGACGTGATTTTTGAAAATGTCAATTTTTTATAGCTACCTTCACCTCGTTGTCGTCAAGTTGATGATCTTTGCAGATTTAAGCACATTTTGATTGATGACCGATACTACATATTTGTCTTCGTTGGAATTTTCCACGTTTAACAATACAAATCGAAATGATTAAAGTGACTTCACATAACCCAGCCGAGTCCAGGAGACATTATTAAAAGACATCAATCTACCTTCAACAAAGAGTAAATGTGACAGCACAACCACAAAATGGTGATAAAATACATTTTAAGTGATATAATACTCATGCATGAGTAATATCTATTATACGCGAGTTTACATTTATATGAAAAAAGTTCAAGGAAACGATAAAAAACGCTGTTAACGTTAATATTACAAATTTCATTCTCTAGTTACAGGATAATGTGTGTAGACCATCAATCACCTGCTATTGGGTTGTCCGGAAAGTAATTACGTATTTTTAGGTCTAATTCTAACGCAAAATTGCACCAAATGATCGTGGACGGTGGTTTTCGATATTTTAAGATGTATGCCAGAAAACTCTCGGCCTAGGCTTTGATTTAGTCGTCAACAGAGTAATCGCCCTTTCAGAGCGGAAACCATATTTCAGTGTCGTATCACCATTACGGATATTTTAAAACTACATTTGACACACACGATCGCTTATTGCATCGACGCTATATGCTGTTTAATTCTTTTTTCTTTAGTGGTAGTAAAAAGTACCAAGCACCAATAAAAAATCTTATTTTGTTCCATCTTCCAAATGACATCAAAAGAACTGCTAAATCAATTTAAGTCAACAATGTCCAACACTGCGCTTAACTATTATCTTTCATAATAATGTAATTTCAGCACAATTGAAATGGAGTTCATCACCCCGTCGTGTGGCTCATGACTGAGCATCGTGACTCCCATGATAGCCTCTGACGACTCCTCTCCATCCATCTCTGCACTTCGCGACTCGAAGGGCAGTTGTTAAAGGTAGTCCAGTTGCTTCTCTCACTTGGTCAACAAACTTCTCCAAACCTTGGCCACGAGCAATGCACCCAAAGAATCATGCCCAAAAATTGCCCTCACGACATATATTCGAGAATTACGAAACTACTTTCTGGACAACTTATTATTGATCGAATCAATGTAAAACAGAGTCGGGTTATCGAAAACTGTTCAAGAGACGGTTTACTAAACCTAAACATAAAGGAAGAAATAATTATATTACCTATCTTCAATCCATTGTCAAATGAGTATGGTCGTATTTCAATAGTCTGGCACTAACTCAGCTCGTCATGTTACACGTTCCTTGTAGGCCCATCCATCAAAACGTTTTGTTCCATAGTGAAGTGGTTGCATTATCACTTATTATTTGTAGAACTCTTGCATAACAATACTACACAGATTGGACAATTAATATGGGCATTGTATAGATTTTCATTAAATTTTAACTACTTGGAAAAAGCAAAGCGAAAAAGTTGTTTTTGCCGAGCTGAATCAATTGAATTATATATGTGTAGGTATGCTTTGTTGTGTTGTTCACCTTATACTAGTTTTATTTTCTATTGTATAAAACAGCTTACATGTCAATGTAAAATTTTATTTATTGTTATTTTTTAATCTTTTGTACCAAAAAGGTCATTTGACTGTTAAAATAAAATAAATAAAAAGTGTATTCTCTTACGTTGGATACTCGCCGTTTCATATACTTGTTACATTTTAGACGGTATTAATCGGAATTAATTGTTCTAGTAGCGCTTAGTAGCTGTCTAACATATATTCAAATAGTGCTCATGGATATTTTTGCATAGTACGAGGCATATCCAGAAACTAAGTGTACTGAATTTTTGTAGGTTACAATTTTTTTTTTATTAAACAAAAAAATTACATGGTTACCGTAGTACATATGTAAGCTATTTTTCGACATAGTCGCCATTCCTCTCAATGCAGGTGGTGAAGCGGGGTATCAACTTTTTGATGACTTCCTCGAAGTAGTTTCCCGCCAACTCTTCCGTCCACTTCTCCAACTCCTCCTTTAACTCCTCGTCGGTTGAAAACCTTTTTCCACCCATGTGCAGCTTCAGGGAGGTAAAGAGATAGTAATCTGAAGGTGCTAGGTCATGGGAATGGGCGGGATGGTTCAGGACATCCCATTTCAACGAGGCGAGCAGTTCCTTCGTGGCGTTGGCCGTGTGTGGTCTTGCATTGTCGTGCAGCAGGCAGACTCCCTTTGTCAGCATGCCTCTCCTCTTGTTCTGAATCACCCTCCGCAATTTTTTTAGGGTCTCACAGTATCTTGCAGAGTTGATGGTCTCCCCTTGAGGCATATATTCAATTAAAATTATGCCTTGACAGTCCCAAAACACAGATGCCATGATTTTCTTGGCTGAAATTGTGGTTTTGAACTTTTTGGCGGAGGGTGAAGAGGTGTGACGCCACTGTTGAAACTGCCTTTTGGTTTCAGGCGTGTAGTGTGCAACCCAAGTTTCATCTCCAGTAACGATGGAGCGGAGAAATTCATCTCCATGGAGTTTGCAGCGCCTCAAAAACTCTTGCCTTTTTACAAAATTTCGCACTTGGCGGGAGATTGGTTTGACATTTTTCACGAAACGTGTTGTCGCGTCGACACTTCTCAACGTACTGACCTCGAACCGGTCTCGTTGCGGAGGGGAAGAGTCAGGCTACACGGAAGTGTAGCCAACATGTCGAAAATAAAATCCATCCGGTCGTGAGAGCCTCAGTACACTTACTTTCTGGATACGTCTCGTACAATAACCGATAACAGACATCCACTGAATGAGAAAGATCGCTCCAAGAGTAAATATTGAGAAATTGTTCTGTAATTACGGAACGGATCGACCAATATCATGGCTTCAAGAAGAGACGTAATCTTTTACGTTTCCAAAGATAGAAACTGCCGTCATTAGAGTGCAAGAGTCGCGAGTCTGGAGAGGTAAACAATGGCGCATATTTTGTCCTGTTCCTAATGTCCAGCTGTTTGCTCCCTGCAGAACCTTTACTAGGCTACTAACGCGTACTCTGAAGGTGGCTAAATACTCAATGAGAAGTTTTTGGTGCCATAAGTGTCCTAAAAAGATCATTTGTGTGGCCAGGAGAGGATAGTTAACAACGTTATATAAGTATTTTATCACAAATTAAGGAATTATTCAGGATTGATAGTTCTGTATGACATTTTATTTTCTGTTCCACTTCAAATACTTATTTTTTCAAGTTTTCATTCTTTTGAAAGGTACCTTTCAACATACTTGAATTTGCGATGCAAACAAATTGAAGAGCGTGGCGGTAGTCACATTGTCTTCAGATCTATTAATCGAGACGTCTGGTTTAGAGCTACTGGATAAATCACGGTTCGTCATCGAATGTGTAGCGAGTGTAAGTATTGTTACCAGATGTTTCTTCAGACTGGGACACGTTTTTTTATATGGGTACCATGGAGAACCGAGTCAGAAACTTTCCGAGTAGAAGTTAAGCGTCTTACCAACTGACCCACTGATTTCGTAATGTTCTAAATAAACCATGATGTAATATTAAATTACAATTTCGTTTTATACAGTACAAACCGACGTAATTGTCACATGCCAATCTCTTCCAATCAACCAAAAAGATGTTCAAGAAGCCTTAAGTGAAAACCAGACTGGAATCCTTTTAAAAATAAATCGGCTTCCAGCTCGAAACGATCCCGTCATACCCCGGATTTTAAGACAGGATTCTTACCACTGTGAGTGCTTCCCTTTTTTATACCTGAATCTAAATTTATAAATAAAAATTTAATACATTAAATTGTATAAAATACAAGCATGTTAAAACACCCACGATGACAAGGCAGAAATTTTATCTAAGTCACGACGCAGAACATGTTCGATACCTACACACCCCTTGCATTCGAGAGTCATGTAATATTTTATGTCAAGTCGATAGTGTGTGATTCAAATGATAATCATGATAGTTTGTATTGTCAAGTTATTCGATTAGGTCGGACGGAACGAGACGTGGTGTCAGGAATTCATTATTAAGAACTGTCAATATGTTAGAAGTCATGATATTTGTCGATTTGATATTATCGTGATATAAATAAAAAATAAATACAGTAATCCCTCCTATTATACGGATAATTGGTTCCCGGAAATAAGCGTGTCAGTGAAAACCGCTTATTTACGGAGTAACAAAAATATTTGTAAAACAGATGTTCTTTTACATATTGTATTTCTAGATATTTTATTCTTACTTAAAAAAGTTAAAGTTATTTTTTGAGTCTGTGTAAATGATTAGGACTTAGGAGTCATAAATCAAAAGTCATGATGACAGAAAAGTGTAAAAGGAGCGATGCATGGGTGAGCGATGCATTGGTGAGTGATGCATGGGTGAGTAATTAAAGATTAGTGCAAGTTGGAGAATTCTCCCATTTAGGTAGTATTTTCTAAGATGATGGAAGAATCGCCACGGATATCGAATAGCGTATGGCGATAGTAAAAAAAATAATTAAAAGGGGCACTAAAACATATACACTCGAATCGGATAGCAGCGAAACCTGCTAAGATGAAGACTACAACAGTATTTTAGTACCAACTTTGATCTATGGTAGTGAAACGTGGACGTCTAAAAAGACTAAAAGGAGCTGAATAAATTCTGTAGAAATAGAAACTGAGAAAAATAACGGAGTGATGATGAATAAAATACGGAATAAAAATGATTAGGGATAAATCTGACTTGACGGTTCGTGTTAACACGAAAGACGAAGTAGAGCACTCTAAGATGGGCTGAGTATTTAAATAGAACGAACGGATGACTGAAAAAAGATTTACAAAACAAATATACAGTGTGAATGCGAGTAGTAGGCGTGGTAAAGGGTACCATGGAAAATATGGTTGGATTAAGTAAATATTTTGAAAACAGAAAATGCAAAAAGTCAGAGAAATTGTAAGAGTTGTGTAATGTGTATGAATGTAGAAAAGGCGAAAGATGTGTATCATAATAGAAAATTCTGGCGCTCTTTCCTCTCCGGTTACCCGATAGGCAAACAGTGTGAAGTTTTGTATGTAGTCATGATATTTGTTGGTTTAATATTATTTAAAAATTAAAACGTCTTGATAAGAAAGCTTTCGTCTCCTTTAAATTTATTGTCATCCCCTGTAGTTCCACCAGAAACGCAGGGATGCCATAAAACATCTAAATTTAAGTCGGTTCACATTCCGGCACTCCACGACCTCCCACAGTAGATCAAGACGGCAAATCTCCCTATTGTGTTCATTTTTATTTAAAAAAATTACATACGAACGAAGGAACGTTGAGCATTTTTTTCTTCCATCACACAAAGGGGTCGGTATAGAAAAATATAACTACGAGTAACATTAGTTATCAGATGTGTACTATGCTTAATCAAGTTCAAAAGGAAATCGACAAAATATTGCTTTCTCCAGAATACATTTTCATCTTATTTTTTCTTCCTTATCCTCAAACTAATTCCTTTCCTCTAGCCCTATCATTATTTTTAATAGATAAAAAAATACGTGAATCGATTTTTTTTAATCTGTCATGGATTAAAACTATACGTCTTCAAGATAAGCTGAATTGTTCGAAAAAAAATTATAGCAAATAAGCCCACAAAATGTACCATGTATATATATATTATATATATATAACAAGGTACACAAAATAATAATAAAATCAATAATTAACATTGCAGTCTATCTTGGAAAATTGCATACAATTTTTAGATCGTCTCTGGCTGCCATTAAAACTTGTTTGTATTTGACAAGTATCACTTATTTTTTTCCCCATTCTTATGTCAGTCGACATCACAATTGAGTCTATACGTCAAGTTAAGAATCTTTTACATAACTGAGTCTCATTGAATGTAAATTTGTGAACAGTTTTTAAATATTAAAATACTTCATCCGCCGCTGAGTGAATTAATAAGTCACGGTCATAAGCTTTACATTCAACATTGTTAGATACTGTCCCGCAATACATTACAACATAACTTAACATTTTATTGTTGAAAAAAAAAAAAACGTAATAAGAACGTATATTAGACAAGTGGACTTTAAAAAGCATGAATAAAATAAAAATTTACATGATGTATAGACGTGACGGTAGCAAAAATGTGTGACTGTATAGAAAATTGTAGAGATAAATAAAATAAATAATAAGTTTATTGATAGTAACATATGCACATATTTATCCATAAATTACACGTATATCATATGTTAAGCCAATGGAAAAGAAAATACATTTGAGAGATAAGCTATCAAACGGTCTGGGCTCATCGCTTAACATCCTTCCAATCGAAATACACCCCCACCAATAGGAGGACGAGACATTTTCAACCGACTCCCTCGTACATGTTTATGATAAAAAAATAAGCAGCTAATACAATTATAAACTCAATAAGTATGTTATATTTCCCTTAAATCTCTATAATATGGGATGGATTTATTTAACATATAGACATAATATAAAAAAAAGATCCACGTAACAAAATACATTTTTTATAATAATATGAAATAAAATGTAAAAGAGGTCTAAGGTGAAAATCAGACTAGACATCGTTAAAAACTCACCGACCGGAATCGAACCCGCAATCCCCGTGTCAGAAAACAGGTTTTAACTTTCAAAATACTTCTTCCTACCTGTATCCCAAATCTTAAGTTATATTCTATTGGGGTGTATTGCTATAGGGCATTTTTTCCAACTAAGTACAATAAAACAATGTTAAAAATTCTACGCGATTTACTTTCAAATGTCACAATCAGAAATCTAACATAAAGTCAAACGTAAAAAGAAAGACATGCGTTCTACCACTAGGCCGTGAAAGTTGTCATATTCAGATATCTCAACTAAACTGAAAACGAAAGCTAAATAACACATATATTCGAAAATTTTCACCGCTGTTTTCCACTGGTTAAAAATATCTCCTTTCCATGTTGAGTTGGCTTAAATAATTACCAACGTTACGAAGGCGCTATAGCTTTCATTCTCGAGGCGATACGAAAAAAAAACATTGCCGAATTCGGTAAGTAAACTCAATTTTTTTAAATAAAACATGCTTTAGTTTTTATTCATATATTTTGAATTGTTTAATGCACACGTAACACAAGGTTGCGTTATAGTGTCACAGTGGAAATGAATTTGTGGGCACCCCACTGTGACTAACTAGGGTTATCCACAAGACCAACAGCGGGACACCTAAATGTAAACACAGTTTGAATAATACAATTTTACAATGTTATGTAAATAAAATTTCAACGATTATGTAAAAAATATTATATAATATGAAAAATATTAGTAACACTCGAGCGTTTCGGTTATCAAAAGGTTTTACTTTAGTCAAAATTATATATGTTATTATATTTTTTATTGATCTAAGAATATTTTTTATCTGCAATTTGTCCAATAATAATCCCTTGAAAGCCCTTTTTTTAATTTTAAAAATTTATTTGTTGATACATTTTTGTGTATTGGTATGTTTAAGTAACATATTTTATATATGTATGTATCACAAATTGTAAGTTTTTTTGTAGAATATTGATATGTTATAAGTTGATCAACTTTTACTGTCTTATATCAAGTAAACTTAAGTTTCGTTTATTGTATAAATAAATAAATAGTTTATTAAAAAACAGACCACAAAAAAAAACTGTGGAAACAAAATGTAAGAAGAAAATACATAAAAAGGATTTTTTAAACTAGATATATTGGGCTTATAATACTGCGTTATTATTTAATCGTAATATCTATCGATAGGATATTGTCAGCCATCCTGTGGATGGAAGACGCCAGTGCGTGTATAATTGTGTGAACTGTTCCACGTCAGCAAGCACAAATTCTTAACAGTTTAAATCTAAAGTTTCGATGGTAAGGATATTTAACTTCCAAGACAGTTTATGCAGTGCTATTTTTGTATTGCTTAATAGAGCTGTAAGAATTTATGATAACCAGTAGGTATATAAGCTACATAAAACAACACACTTCGATGTAAAATGTTCAGAGTTAAACCAATCCGGAATCGAATCCGCTAGGAATCGAACATGGGACACCCGCTTGCATAGCGTGAATGCTAAAAGTTCGACTTCGCCGCCGAATTTAACAATCCTGATAACTGTCAAAACATCAGAGGGAGCATTACTCGTAACAATAGTCTAGTGAATATTGTGATGGTATACGACTTAAAATAATAATTAATAAATAAAAGGGCGATTTATATAGCGCCTTATAGAGGGTATATTGTCATCAAAGGCGTTCTATCTCGGGAATCGAGCCTACTATTATTGACTATCTGCATCTCTTCCGAATCTGCATATGTGTTAATAAAAATATTTAGTAAGAAAATCGAAGAAAACGTACCAAGGGAAGACAGCAAGAAATATTTGTAGATATGTGATAATAACACGCTCGGCTATAAATTCTGACAAGAATTTAAAACCGAATTCTTATAAGAGTAAAGTGAAGAAATTGTTCGTGACGGAATGAACAAAATAAATTATAAAATATTATTTTTAGTTAAGGCATTAACATTGTGAAGACATTGTAATTTGTTTTATCAAACACTGCTTATTCCACAGGGGAGCACAAACAAATATTGTTTGTGCTCCCTGATGACGAGATGAAAGCCTTGAAACCGGTAGGGTTATACCGTTACAAAAAGTGGTATAAACAGTGTTTCAGAATACAAAACTACAATAAATTATAAGAGTTTGTTTTTTTATTATGATGATTTCGTCTTGTTCTGAATTTGCTTTTTTTCTATAGTACAACACTGCTTACATGTCAATATTGATTTTAAATTAGTATTTCTGTTATTTTCTGAATCAAAAAAGGTCATTTGACGGTTTAAATAAATAAATAGACGGTAGCCTATCTTTATATTTATTTCAATCTTCAAATTTATCTAACGGTGCTTAAGAACTGCATTTTATAGATTCAAAACGAAGTTATATAAGTTATAGTTCGGAAATTCTAGGATGAGTTCTGTGACAGCTCACAAATTTGCCCCACCAAGTTGATGGTTTTCTCTCGGAGTGTCGGTCCGATTTACGGACACCTTACTCCTTCATCTGGTCTGTTTGAACGGGCTTGGTATATTTTACGGAGATTTGGGTGGTGGGTTGTAAAGAATTTTTTTTTTTTTTTTTTTTTTATATAGATGTGAGGAAAGGATAGGATTACATAAATTAAAGTTATAAATACATATACGTTACTTATTAATATACTTATATTTTTATATGTCACGAGCGTTGATTAATATGTATACAGGGGAGAAAAGATAGAGATATATAAATAATATGCTATAATATATATACTATGAAGACGGGGAGGAGTAACGCTGTGACTTATAATATATATTTACATAGATAAATATGGGAATAATATGTGTGCCTATCTTTGCAGATTAGGGTATGTCGCGCGGTGTAGTGAAAGGGAGTTTAGGGCCTCACGGGCTGCGGTCATTGCCGTTTCAAGGTTTTTCATAACCGTCTCGATAAGTTCTTGCGACGGGTATTCATGGGTGGGTTGTGGGGGTTGGGGACGGGCGTTTTTCGCGATGCTTGCGTAAGTCGCGGGAGGATTAGCACTCAACTCTGGCTTTGCCAGAAGAGGGAAACGCCTGGGGAATTCAGCGGCTGATGGTGGTGCGGGGAGGTGGACCCGTGTTTGATTTCGCGGCTTCGGAAAGGCTGGACAGCCTTTGTAGCTAGCCGCGTGTGCACCTGTGCAGTTCGCGCAAGAAGCAGGTGTGTCGCGGGGCTTAATACATTCCGCTGTACGGTGGTTTAGCCCACATTTGACGCAGACGTGGGGGGCGTGACAGCTTCCAGCGCTATGAAAAAAATTCTGACAGCGATGGCACTGTCCCGGGGAAGATGACTTTCTTAACTCCTCCACAGAGATCCTCATATCGAAGATCTCGTGCAGGTCGTTATAAACAAATTTGCCCCAATACAACCTTATGTAATGTATTTACCTAAATAACTTGCTATTTATTAGAATTGAGGCTTATATTAAAGTTGATAAAATAATTAAAATTACTGAACATCGTTACAAGGTTGTATTGGGGCAAATTTGTGAGCTGTCACAGGACTCATCCTAGAATTTCCGAACTATAACATATGTTGTTGCCAGATATGAGACGATGCATAAAAAAAACATAAAAGGAAAAAAAATACGGCGGATCTTCAAAGTCTATGGGCGGAATGACTAGATATTTTTCATTAAAGTGAAACTCTCTTAACGTGTCGGTTATGCAACGCTCACGTCCAGTGATAACTGTTGTTAATAATTAATTCACTTAAAGTAAGTAATATTGCATTAGCGGAAACTAGTGAAAACATAATAAATACATTTAATGGCGCAACCTAACGATGTATAATTTCTACATAATGCAGGAAACCGGGAGGGGTTCTGCGCTCTTAAATATTGAGAAACCACTGCCTTGCGCCAAGCAATACGGTACTTTGGACGCATCCAAGTGTTTTTGATGAGTTAGATAAACTACCACCTACAGATGGACTCCACGGGGTATCTTAGTTTGTTTTAATTTTGGTACAAAAATATACGTCAAAAAATAACAAACTACTACTAAATTATGTCACCATCATCAGTATTGTTAACCAGGGTCGAAGGTCTCCCCAAGTTGATTCCAAATAGTTCGGGTTTTTGCTCGTTAGTGTCATGTGATGCTGCCATGCTTCCTGATTTCATATATCCAGCGTACCTTCGATCTTCTTCTGGGCGTCTTTATGCCGCTTGGGTACCATCAGATTATTTCGGATGTCCATCGGGAATCTGAGATCCTGGCTACGTGCCCTGCCCATTGCCATTCATTTACTTGCACACCTTTATTACGTATTCTATCTTTGTTTTGTTGCGAATCCGTTTCGTTCACGGTATCTTTTAGTATAACCAAACATGCATCTCTCCATGCTCTTTTGTGCGGTCTGGAGCTTTTGTGTGTTCATTGCTGTGAGTGTCCATGTTTTACAGCCATACGTAAGTACTGGGAGAATACACTGGTTGTAGACCTTTCGCTTCAAAGATATTGAGACATTACTTTTTAAGATGTTGTTCAAACGTCTAAATAACCTCCATGCAAGTTCTGCCCTTCGTGCTATTCACCTCGATATGCCAACTACTATGTAATAATAATAATAAATTTGGTTGGTTTGGAAGAAATTGCCGCCTTGTAATAAGCCCACCAGATTGCTTTACAATGAAGCGTTTAATATATAAATACATAATATCCGCACATTTATTTATTTAATGCTTTATGGTACAGTGTACAATACCGCGGATCGACTGCCTCGTGGCAATCTCTTCAGCTACATTTAACACTAAAATTGTTTTACAAAGTTTTGAGTTAAAGTCAAAGAATTTACATTATTGGTGTAGGGAAAAAAAACTATGGAATACTAAAATAACAACAACAAAAAATCAACAAAGATCAAAAATATTATAAAACATTTAACAAAGTTATCGATGGCTGCAGAAAGAAAGTGAGACTGGAAAAAGGATGATGGAAAATCAGGAAAAACAAGCATGTCAGTAAAAGGAAATAAATGGTTTTAAATTCGCTTTTTGAAGTACATCAACGATGGTTTGAAGAACATATTTTTGTAATAAATATATTAAGATATCACTTTAAAAATTAGTTATTTAATTTTTTTCAATTTTAACGCGATAACATAAACATCGATTGAAAAAAAAAACCACTTCTTAAATACCTCATAAATTATGAGATTTGCAAAATTCAATTGAAAGAGTTAAATTTAAGACGCCAATAAAAATATTCTAATGTATGCGCTTTTTAATATTAATACGGAGACGAGGAGAAAGAAGCCCCATCAATATTCACGACTTGCAAAATTCTATTGTAAGGAAAATTGAAAAGAAACCCATTTGAGAAGGATTAAAATTTAATATGCTGACTTGCACAAAGGTAGGAAGATATCGACTGAGCCTTGCCAAAACACAATGAGGAGAGCTCCAAGAGAAAATAAAAAAGGTAACTTCTTCTCAAAAAGAAGATAAGACTTATTTTCTCGCGCTCTATTCTAAGTTCTAAGATCTCGCACATACTGTGTAAGATCTAAGATAGTTTAATATACGAGGGCGGTCCGATAAGTACTTAGCCTACAAAAGAATAACAAAAATTTTGGAAAAGTGGCGATTTATTTCTCAACATAATCTCCTTTGAGTTCGATACACTTGACCCAGCGATGCTCCAACTTCTTTAACCCGTCTGAAAAATACGTTTTCTGGAGGTCTGCAAAGTAGGCCTCCGTGGCGGCGATAACCTCCTCATTCGACTCAAATTTCTGCCCGGCGAGTGACTTTTTCAAATTTGGAAACAAAAAGAAGTCGCACGGGGCCAAATCCGGAGAATACGGTGGATGGGGCAGCAGTTCGTAGCCTAATTCTACCAATTTGGCCGTGGCGACGGCGGAAGTGTGAGCCGGTGCGTTGTCATGATGGAAGAGCACTTTTTTCTTCGCCAAATGGGGCCGTTTTTTCTGCGATTCGGCGTCGAATCGGCCCAATAATTCGGCATAGTAGAGCCCTGTGACCGTTTTGCCCTTTTCCAGGAAGTCGATGTAGATCACACCTTTTGAATCCTAGAATCGGGCGGTGAGGTTAAGTACTTATCGGACGGCCCTCGTACATACCACCACGCCATTTCTCTGTTGGGGTAGACATATGATGGACCGCCAATCTTTCCCATCACAACACACACCTTTAACCTCTTCCACATTTATACACCTTCTAATACAAGTATTTTCTTACTTTTTACGATTCCTTCTTTCAAAATATAATTCACTTGATACATCCATACTTTCTTTGGTCTTCCTCTCACACGCCTTCCATTTATGTTGTTTAAGCGTGTACATCGGTACCAGTTCGAACAGCATTGTTTCGAACAGTCTTGTTTGCGCTCCCCTGAAGATGAGGTGAAAGCCTTGAAACCGGTAGGGTTATACCGTCACAAAAAAGTGGAATAAACAGTGTTTGATAAAAATAAATTACAATGCCTTCCATTCACATTTGCACAATATATTTGTTTCGTAAATCTTTCTTCATTCATTCGTTCCACATGCCCAAACAATCTCAGCGTGATCTTCTTCATCTTAATCAACACATCAGCCTTAAGTTCACATTCATCCCTAATCATTTCATTCTGTTGTATGTTGTCACCCCGTGTATTCCTCTTAATGCACGCATTTATACAGCATTTATTCGGCTCTCATCAGTCATTTTCCACGTCCACATATCACTCCCATACTAAAAGTTGGCAGCAAAATTATATTATGGAATATTATCTTAGCAGATTTACTGTCCGATGATTTAATATGATTATCAATAATCGGGTAGACAACCTCCGTGGTCAAGTTGGTAAGACGCTGGTCTTCATTCCAGGAATTTCAGTTTCGGTACCCGAGGGTACCAAAAAATAAGAAAAAAGGTACTAATCTTGTTTAAGTTTCTGGTAGTATTTCCATCATGCACGATGACGAAATGTAACTTTTCTACTCCAGTGGTTGGTAGCCTCGATAAGGCTAGATTACACGTAAAAGAACATGGCCGGGAAATCAATACTGTATCCTTGACCACGTTTTTCTACATGAATCATCGATCGGATATGTTGAGTTTGTATCATACTAATGATTAAAAAAAATCGAATTTCAGCTCGAAATTTTTACAAAAAGGTTAACCATCCGCTGGCCAGGCAATAGGGTGAATGGTGGATTATAAATGTTTTTACCAAACGAAGCATTTTGACAGAAGCAAAACTGGCTGCTAATAATGGAATCAAGGAACCAACATTGGGATATGCAAGCAAGACTTGGACGTGGCAAAAGTAATGAAAGTTTGATTAATGCGGTAGAAACGAAAACGTTGCGTAGAATGTGTGGCAAACAATATACGACAGAATAAAGACATTAAGAAAGAATGCGGATCGAAAGATACAGTGCTAAAAATGAAGTAGAGTATTGAGATAGTTCAGCCACGTAGAAAGAAAGAAGATTCACAAAAATAATCTATACAAGTAGTAAAGGTGTAAGTTTGAAAATACCTAGAAAAACGTAGCACGACGAATAAAACCAGAATATAATGAAGTCAATAAATGTTCTCTCTGCCTACACCAATAGGAGCATGTTGTGATGGTGATGATAATGCATGACCTTTGTAACAGCTATTATACAAATGCCATGAACCCAAAGTTGCTCGAATTCTGTATTATTTCAGACCATTCAAAAAGTGTTACAAAATTGAATAAAAATCGACTCCTTCACAACGGGCCGATAATTTCAGCTATTATTTTTATTATCCTTTTTTTACGACCAGTCCGTTGTTTTTTTCACCCATTGTTGTGGGCCACCTGAGAATGTAACGGTGGAAGATATCGGTAGCCTTGCAACTTGTGTATCTCGTGCTAGTAAAATCGCTGAACTAAGAAGAATGGTCATAAAGCACAAATTCATTCAATATATTTAACTGGTACATACTCGTTTATACACAAAGACCATCACGACATTTTCCTATTTGGTAGATTCAGAGGAAGGAGTGTCAAACGTTCCTATAAAGACATACTTCCTTCGTCTTCTCCGCATCGATAAATATTCTAATAGAATTTCTTTTGATTATCTTAGTTCTCAACTTTTCTTCTTTCAAAGTTTCATTGAGTCGGTCCAACTATAGTTTCCCGGTCACCACTCATGGTACATGTCCAAACCGGCTTAACGTAAAGTTTTTAGTCTACTTATTTCCCTACTTCATAAACACAACTTTTTAGGGCATCCTGAAAAATAACATTTTTGATTTATTTAAAATGGCGAAAAAGCATACAAGCCCAAACAGCGGCGAGATATTTTCTCAACTATCTCTGAAAAGGTAAAATGCGGGTTGAGCCTTTTTGGAGGGCAATCATTATATCACCGTTAAGAGGACATTACATAGAGCACCGTTAAGAGCATAATTCATAGAGCACCGTTTAGAGGACAATTCATAGAATACCGTTACAAGGATAATTCATAGGACATCGTTTAGAGGACTATTCGTAGAAAACCGTTAAGAGGACAATCCATAGAACACCGTTAAAATGACAATTCATAGAGCACCGTTAAGATTACAATTTATAGAACACCGTTAAGAGAATAGACTCTCGTCTAACCTAATTTGATTGAAAGATTTAAAATATTAAAAAATGTAAAATACGTTGAGTGTAAGTATAGGAAGGTGAGGGCTGCGGCTATTACACAGGGAATTTTCCCGCATTTGCATATGTTCCGAAAAACAACGTGGTATGACAGAGGAACATTGGCAATGAGAAATAAGCCTTGTATTGTAGTACACTGTCGTTGCATACAGTACAATCTGGAGTGTTTATTACTATGAGGAAATATTTTCCAACTAACCAGAAAGATTTTAGAAAACGGGTTTCAATGAAACCAAAACTGAAACCCTTTTTAAAAAAAATTACCTGCGGGAAACCGAACCCGCTAACCCAGGATGGAAGACCTTTAGCAAAAATCTTCTCTGGATGTTTGGTACAATTTACAGTTATCCCATTACTTATTACATCTTAATACTCATCTCACAGTACTCAGAGATGGTTTGGGCACGTAGAACGCATGAATGAAGAAAGAGTAACAAAATAAATAAACAGTACGAATGTGAGTGGAAGGCGTGGTAGAGGAAGATCAAGGATAATATGGTTGGATCAAGTGAACGATATTTTGATTTTGATCAAGTGAAAGATAAATCGTAGGAGCTGTATAAAAAAGGTGTATGGATGCGGAAGAGGTGAGATATGTGTCGAAAGACGTGGCCATTAGTCCATATTGCAAATAGGGCGAAGAATCCGAACGACAAGTTTGGGGCTTTGTCCTTTCTGCCTGCCTCAGAAAGAAAACAGATTGATGGCGTGTATATGATATATGTATGCATTAGCCATCTCCAAGGACTAAAGAAATTCCACTTCATGTTTAATGTGACATATTGATTTCCCCATTGTCAGTGACGCCGGAAGGTTCTTGGTGTTGTCACATTATTTATTGCATGAACACGTTTTCTCTTTGTGGATACTTAAATGCTGTTTTAGACTGAACAATGTCTGTGACACGCCAACGTTTAATTTTTCACGTAATCTTTAACTATTCATGTGGTTAGACTCTGGAACCAGCTGCCAGCTTATTATAATAATAAAAGGACAATTTATATAGCGCCATTTACAGATCGAACACTAGATTTGGACCCACTATTATTGATAGATAAAAAATATTACAAAATAAATATATAAGTTGAATGTAAGGACAGGAAGATGGTGGATGCGGTCATTAGATTAGGTACACTTCCCCGTATCTGCATATGTTCAGGAACACATATTTGGTAAGAAAACCGCAGAAAACTTACCAAGGGAAGACGAACTACACATAAACCTTTGTAGATCTTTCGATATGTGATAGTAACACGTTCGTTTTTAGTTTTAATGTAGTGTATTGCGTATTGTTCATATGCAATCCCAAAAGGTGTCATCTTCAAGTGCTTTCTAAAGTTGCACGCCACCCATACTCTAACACTTGAAGACTTGTCATTCTACGCTACAGGAACAGCAACGGGAAAAACTCTATCCTAATACCGCCTATTGGATCGACATAAAACTTGGACTTTCGTTAACTTGTTGCAAAAAACTAATTAAAAAACCAATTTACATATCCCTTCAGTGTCCGGAATACCGGAGTAAGCACGAAACTCTCGGTTCGTCATTGCATGTGTTGGTAACACTACCACACGTGAAGAAACAACACTCGCGCACGCACTCGACGAGTGCAAGTATTGTTGCCTGACAAACTCTTTTTTTTCTTTTTTAGGTACCATCATAAATCGAACTCGAAACACCAGGGTGGAAGTCAAGTAGTTCACTAACTAGACCACGGAGGTTGTCAAATCAATGATTAAAAATTTACTTATGAATGAAAATAATATTTTTTATAAAAATAAAATAATGTTTTGCAATTATACAATATTATAATTGCAAAACGAATTAAACCGATAAAAACCTTTTTTATTATACATGCCTATTAAAAGCGACGGTGTATTTTCCCTCAAAATAGGCAAAATGTAGGTTGAATCCTGTTACATGCATAAGTTCATATTGAAAATGGGGTGAATAACCCGAACCCAATAAATAATAAGTAAAGATTTGGGATAAGGATTGAAAAGAAGTCATCATTTTCATCATGCCATATCTCTATTGGGGTAGGCAGAGAGAACATATATTCCCTTCTTTCTATCCTGTCACACATACGAGTATTTCTTTTCTGTTAGGCCTATACACTTCATAATGCGCACTGTACTATTATAAAGGCTTTTCACTCTCCTCTCTTTGAGAATTGGATTGAATTAGTCATGGCGCGTCTTTTCAGATTTTTAATTCTAATTTCATACCTTCTATACTACAGGGTCTTTCAATAGGGACGCTCGAAATTTGTTAGGTTATAGCGGCCATGTTATTAAAGCAACATCTGTAAAATTTGTTGTAAATTGTTCAGTAGTGTATGGCAAATCACCATGGAAGGTTATAGCGTTGAACAACGTGTGCAAATCATCAAATTTTATTTTCAAAATCAGTGCTCCGTTCGAGAAACGTTCCGCGCATTACGTGATTTTTATCCTCGCCACAACCGTCCTGCCGAGTCGACTATTCGACGTTTGGTGGCCAAATTCTAGTCAACCGGTTCGATAAATAATCAGCCAACACCCGTACGTCACATAACGCAAGGTCTGCTAAAAAAAACATCGCTGCTGTGCGTGCGAGTGTACGGGAAAACCTGACGCAGTCAATTTCTCGTCATTCACAAGGTCTTTCTGCGACTTCAACTTGGCGAATTTTGCGTCGAGACTTGGGTCTGCACCCGTATAAAATCCAACTGACCCAGGAACTTAAGGTAAACGACCATAGACAACGCCGTGTGTTCGCTGATTGAACTTTGGAGCAGTTGGAAGTTGACCCAAATTTCGCCAAAAAAATCATCTTTAGCGACGAGGCCCATTTTTGGATGAATGGATGTGTGAACAAGCAAAATTGTCGGATTTGGGACGATAGCAATCCACACGAGATACACCAGCACCAAATGCATCCCGAGAAAGTCACTGTTTGGTGCGGATTTTGGTATGTCGGAATCATCGGTCCGTACTTCTTCCAAAACGAAACTGGCATTGCCATAACCGTCAACGGCGAGCGCTACAGATCGACGATAAGCAACTTCTTGTGGCCTAGACTAGATGATATGGATACTGACGACATGTGGTTCCAACAGGACGGCGCTACGTACCACACAGCGCTACGTACCACGATGGACATTCTGCACGAACGATTTAGGGCATGGTTATTTCGCGTGGCGGCGACGTGAACTGGCCACCGAGATCGTGCGATTTAACGCCTTTAGACTTCTTCCTTTGGGGCTACCTTAAATAGCTTGTCTATGCGTATAAACCGCAAACAATTGATGCCCTCAAAGTCAACATAACGAACGCCATCCAGCAAATTCAGCCAGATTTATGCGACAAAGTAAGGACCTCCCGAACACATGCAACTAAGCAAAGCCGCGGCGGACATTTGAGCGACGTTATATTCTATACTTAATGCCATAAAATATTCTTTCAAATAAAAAAAATTGAGCGGGTATCTCATACACAACTTGTTTTATTTACATTTAAAAATCGAGCATCCTTATTGAAATACCCTGTACTTGTACACATGTTTTGAAAAAGCACCCGCCTAGTTACTCGCGACCGTAATGTGATCACGTGTTTGACCCGCTGAGTCAGTACCCGGTGAACACATCGCACGCGCCCCCTACACGGCAATTTCGAATTCACCTAGATGTGTTGTCTTTATCTTTCGTAAATCGGAAGTCATGCAATTAAATGAGCATTCAGTTATCTCTATTGATGTTATTTGGGTGTTTATAAAACATTTTAACAAATGGTGAAACAGTCGTGAAAAAATTCGAATAAATATACTCCTCCGGTTTGCTCCCACCGTAACGATGCTCAAGGAGCGGATTGAAGATGCACAATGGCGCGACCTCCATCCATCATTACGTAGGGTGTCGGACACTTTTTTCGGACTGCATTCCTTAGGGCGCCGTTAATTTCCTACGCTGGCGCCTTCTACACCAGGTTGACTATCATGTCGGGGATTCGAGGAACATTGGTTTTCCAATGAAAATTTTACTAACTTTCTTAGATGATAAATTGAAAGAGTATTAACAGGAAATAGAGTGAATAATGGGTTATACAGTGTTAACCAACCAGAGAATTTCAAGAGAAGCAAAGTTTGCTGCTCATAATATAATCTTGGTCCCGGCAGCCTTAGGATATGCAAGCGAAAATCGGACGCGGAAAAAAGTAAAGAAAGTAAAACAAATACAGTAGTAATGAGTGTTGCGTAGAATTTGAGGAAATAAATATACGACAGAATAAGGACATTTGGAAAAAAACACTAATTGAAAGAAAATGCAGCGCATACGATGAAGAAAGGAGAGCACTGAGATGATTCGGTAAAGTATAAACAATAACTGATGAAAAATTAGACAAAAATATTTCTAAGAGTAGCATTTAAGGCTCGAGAAATTTGAGAAGACTTAGAAAAAGAGGGATAAGCCCTTATATGTGAGTTTTCATGACGAGGTGTGTGGACGCGGCAGAAACGAACGATGTGACAGGATCGAATAAAGTGGAAACATGTTGTTATATCTGCCTACTCCAATAGGGATGGTGACTTTCTATCCTTATCCTGAAGGCCCAAATATGACACTTTATAAACATTGATATACCTAGAGTGAGCAACTCCCATTAACCTTTCCTTCCCTGTGTTGGGTATCTTCTACACGTTGCTTCTAATAACCATCAATATCTCTATAAATATAATAAATACAAGGTTAAGATTTTAGGTATTTCTCCATAATATATTTATGCATTGATTTAAAAAATAATATTAATAATAATCAGAATTTATCGACTATATCGTGGGTATTTTGTGAAGATCGGAAACAAATTCGCATTTAAACGCTGTGAGTGCCTCGACCTTGTGTCTTGACGATAGGTGAAGAGTATGCGGGAAGCGCGACACTATATTTGCATCTCACTCTTGCATACTCCACTGAATTGCGAGGAGCTCAATTGTCTCAATCGTCGCAAGCGTAAGCCACGCCGGGGTAAGCCACTACTGCTCCGCGCCGCAGTAGCTTCTGGGCTTGCTAATAGATTAGACGTACGCCCGTTCCGTGAGCGTTGCCAGATGGTTTTTTAATGTTTTCAGCAAATAAATCTCAATTATTATAATTTTTAACTTCAATTATAATTAATTAAGGGGATTATCTATGAATGTTCTTATTTTTCCGATTTAAAATCGCTAATTTTTTATCGCGTACTCACTACCGAGCGCGCGTTTCAATTTTAGCACCGTAAGGGAAGGGTTAAGTTCCAGTTTTAATGACATTATTCACCATGCTCATCCAAGTTATCATTAGCATCCTTCTGTGTATTAATTTCAAATGCCTCTAATCTATTCAATGTGGATACTCTCAGGATTCATGTATCAACACCATACAGTCAATCAAACTGACCATATTGATCATTATATGTCGTAGTTTAAATATTTAAGTTATCATCGCAGAAGAATGTCATATTCTTGAAAACCGATCTTTCCGTTTCGATTCTATACTTCAATTATGAAACGAACCGATGGTTGTGTAACGATAGATTCTCTTGAATGGAAATATTTGGAATAATAATATGGGGGGTTGTTAAGAATGATAATATGAGTTTTGGATATATTCGGTAAGCGGAGCGAGCAACACGAATGACAACTTTAGGACGAGATTTTCGTTACTATACTTATTTTGCAAGACTTTTTATTTATCTTAACTGAGATTTTATATTGTGAAATTCAAAGTCATGGTAATAGATAAGTGTAAAAGGTAAAGTCATGGTAATAGATAAGTGTAAAAGGTAAAGTCATGGTAATAGATAAGTGTAAAAGGTAAAGTAAATGCGATATTCGGGTAAGTAATAAAATATTAGAGTAAGTTAAGGATTTCCGCTATTCGGTAAGTATTTTTTCAAGTAATGTTAGAAAACAAAGTCAACGGAGAACTAAAACATATACTCAAACCTTACATTACAAAAATCTACTAAGATGAAAGATCACAACAGTATTGTAGCACTAACTTTGATGAATGGGAGAGAAAAGTGGATATCGAAAAAAACTGAGAGGAACCGAATATATGTTGTAGAAATAAATGCGTGTAATGATAAGAAAACGTGGAGTAACAATATATAACAAAATACGGAATTATTATGGACTTAATACTGATGTATTAAATATGATAAAGAAGATCACTCGAACATGGTTTGGTCACGTAGAACGAATGAATGAAGAAAGTTTAACAAAACAAATATACATTGCAAATGTAAGTGGAAGTTTAAGTGTGGTTGGATCAAGTTAATAACATTTTGAAAGAAGGAAATGTAGTCAAAGACATTGCAGGTGTTTCAATGTAGAGCGGTGAAAGATTTGTGAAGCGATAGAAGTCTGGCACTCTGTCTTCTCTGTCTACCCCAACAGAGCAACTGCGTGATGGTTTAAGATTTTTTTAAATTAAGAAAAAATCACATTCTTTTCTTTAACAATAAAATCATGGTCTTCCTCTATTGCCAGACGCGATTGGAAGGCGGTCATTTCCAAAAATAGCCTCACGCCTGCCAAAGAAAGTCTGGATGGGTTTTTAATGTTACCCTCTGTCACTTTTCCTTTTTTTCTCCTGCTGCTTTCCTGCCCTGCTCCGTCCCCCTCTCTCTCCCATGTCACCCTATCCGGTTTGTTCCTCTGGTCTCTGGTCATTGTACCCGCGGTGTGTTCACCTCGCGTGATGCAATCTCCCACAAATTAATTGTTTAAGGCCGTTTTATTTTTGGAACAGAGCCAGAGTTGATAACAACGCAGGTACCATAACATAACAATGTGTCGCATTTTTTCTCACTAGTAACATCTCTCGCTTGGTTTTTGTTCATATTTAAGATCCTTACAGAGCGGAATTGGACGTTTCGAGTCAGAAAAAAATGAACACTAACAGAAAGTTTTTTAAGAATTCTTCATTTACGACTTACGAGCAACAGTTATACAATAAGTTGAAGACTTTCTCGGCCTAGTTGGTAAGACGCTTGACTTCCACCCGGGGGTTCGATTCTCGATGCATTCATACATACCACCATGCCGCTTCAATATTGGGTAAGCAGAGGACAGAGTATCAGACTTTCCTATCTCAACACACATATTTCGCCTCTTTTACATCCATATAACTTCTCATATAGCTCCTACGCTTCCTCTTACTTCTCATATTTCCTTCTTTTGGGTCCACATGTCTGTGACATTTACGGGAGGGAGTGCGCATCTAGGATCGAGGTGTTTTCTCACAGAAGATCACATGATCGACGTGGAAGAACAGTTCAAGATTGACGATGGAGTGGCGAGGGGATCCTTGACTACGAGGCCCGGCAACGACGACGATATTTCCTTCTTTTAAAATATCATTCCATACTTTCCTTGGCCTTCCTATAACACGCATTCCACTCATATTTGCACTGTACATTTGTTTTGTTAGTATTTCATTCGTTTTATATATCCAACCCCTTTCAGAGAGCTCTTCTACACCTTACTTAACACCTTATGTTCGCATTCACCCCTAATCACTTCATTCCGTATTCTGTCATACATTTTCACCCCATATTATAAGGTATTTCAAAAAATACCGTGAATCGTCAGTTTGAGGAATTTTGTTAGTAAAATAAAACATACATTTAACTAATACTTAAAAACGTACAGGTTGTGCCAATTTATTTACTCCCAATTTCGGCAAATCACATTTATTAAAAAATACAATTGAGTGCGAAATTCACATTCATCCCTAATCAGTTCATTCGGTATTCTTTTATACATTGTCATCTCACATATTCCTCTAAGTCCACGCATTTATAAAGCACTTATTCGGCACTTTTCAGGTGTTTTTTATACGTCTATGTTTCCCTCCGATACATTAAAGTTGGTACTATACTACTGTTCAAGATTCCCGATACTATACAAAAGGCATTAGTCAAGTAAAAAAAGTCAGTTTGGTAACAATTCTCCAGTGAGTTAGGCATGTGTGAAAATTACTCCGCCTTTTCACGGGCAGTAGTATTGTGAACATGACGAACTGCGAGTTCTGTGCCCACTCCAGTGGTTTTATTTATTTATTTAAATTTCATTGCAAAAACAATCTGGCGGGATTATTGCCAGGCGGCAAGTTCTTCAAGTTGATTGATTGATTGATTGATTGACTTGTACATACTTGTAATAAAAGTAAGAATGAGATATGATCAATCAAAGGAAAAGGAAGGGATGGTGAAGCGGGATGAAACACGTTATATTACTGACTAGATATTTTAAGAGATTTTCAGTCGCTTCTTAAAGCTACAATACTAAACCCGGAGGTTCGATTAACGGGCCCGAGGGCAATGTTGTATTCCAGCCAGCCCGGCGAGTGACTTTTTCAAATTTGAAAACAAAAAGAAGTCGCACGGGGCCAAATCCGGAGAATACGGTGGATGGGGCAGCAGTTCGTAGCCTAATTCTACCAATTTGGCCGTGGCGACGGCGGAGGTGTGAGCCGGTGCGTTGTCATGATGGAAGAGCACTTTTTTCTTCGCCAAATGGGCCGTTTTTCCTGCAATTCGGCGTCGAATCGGCCCAATAATTCGGCATAGTAGAGCCCTGTGACCGTTTTGCCCTTCTCCAGGAAGTCGATGTAGATCACACCTTTTGAATCCCAGAAAACGGTGGCTATCACCTTCCCGGCCGATAGGACAGTCTTCGCCTTCTTCGGAGCACGTTCGCCGGGTGAAGTCCACTGTTTCGACTGTTCCTTGGTCTCGGGTGTGTACCAGTGTATCCATGTTTCGTCGACGGTCACGAAACGACGCAGAAACTCCTTCGGATTGCGCTTAAACATCGTCAAACACTGCTCTGAAGTGGTCTCACGGTTGCGCTTGTTGTCCGGAGTGAGCAAAGGCGTCACCCATCGCGCCGACAGCTTTCTCATGCCCAGTACTTCATGCAGGATATGACCCACGCGGTCTTTTGAGATGTCTACTGTCTCAGCTATCTCGCGCACCTTCAATCGGCACACAGTCAAAACAAAACTACGCGTCCGATTCGGCTGAAATTTTGACAGTAGCTGTCAACGAGAATGTACTACGCGATAAAAAATTGCTCTTGCGATAGTGGTGCTATCGGGCGGTGAGGCTAAGTACTTATCGGACCGCCCTCGTATGTTAAAGTGAACTCGAGAAATGAATTAATACAATACGTTGTTTTGTTATTGCATTTGTATTATACCACAGTTTTTTTAAGACTACATAGTATTTGGGCTGTTTATATCGTAGGTGGTCTTGTAAAAAGATGACTCTGGAATCCATAGCGGATTTTGACTAAGTTTGTTAATGGAGCTCAACTAATTCGAGGTAGCAGCTGGTGGCGTCGGGGTTTTTTAACGAGCCTCCTAGGATGCTCTTTATTTTTTGTTAAAGTTCATTTGTGTCGAGTCATATTTCAATTGCACCGATCTTTGTCTGTCTTATAGATATGGGTGGCGTATGCTTTAGAAGGCAATACTTTTTCAGAAGTTATATAAAAAATATTATATATAAACACTACATACATATACTACACTCTACTTAAAGGCGAATCTACAGATTAGAGGCGAATCTACAATTAGATCTACAGTACCCGGCGGTAAGTAATACACATCGGGCCATCGTGCGACAGAGACGACGCTCTACAAAGCCATGTGTATTACCTACCGCCGGGTACTGGTACCCGACGGTAATTAATACATAAGTATGTAATACACATCGAACCATTGTATGACAGAAACGACGCTCCACAAAGCCATGTGTATTACTTACCGCCGGGTACTGGTACCCAACGGTAAGTAATACATAAGTATGTAATACACATCGGGCCATCGTGCGACAGAGACGACGCTCTACAAAGCCATGTGTATTACTTACCGCCGGGTACTGGTACCCGACGGTAATTAATACATAAGTATGTAATACACATCGAACCATTGTATGACAGAAACGACGCTCCACAAAGCCATGTGTATTACTTACCGCCGGGTACTGGTACCCAACGGTAAGTAATACATAAATATGTAATACACATCGGGCCATCGTGCGACAGAGACGACGCTCTACAAAGCCATGTGTATTACTTACCGCCGGGTACTGGTACCCGACGGTAAGTAATACATAAGTATGTAATACACATCGGGCCATCGTGCGACAGAGACGACGCTCTACAAAGCCATATGTATTACTTAGCGCCGAGTACTGGTACCCGACGGTAAGTAATACATTAGTATGTAATACACATCGGGTCATCGTGCGACAGAGACGACGCTCTACAAAGCCATATGTATTACTTAGCGCCGAGTACTGGTACCCGACGGTAAGTAATACATTAGTATGTAATACACATCGGGTCATCGTGCGACAGAGACGACGCTCTACAAAGCCATATGTATTACTTAGCGCCGAGTACTGGTACCCGACGGTAAGTAATACATTAGTATGTAATACACATCGGGTCATCGTACGACAGAGACGACGCTCTACAAAACCATGTGTATTACTTAGCGCCGAGTACTGGTACCCGACGGTAAGTAATACATTAGTATGTAATACACATCGGGTCATCGTGCGACAGAGACGACGCTCTACAAAGCCATATGTATTACTTAGCGCCGAGTACTGGTACCCGACGGTAAGTAATACATTAGTATGTAATACACATCGGACCATCGTGCGACAGAGACGACGCTCTACAAAGCCATATGTATTACTTAGCGCCGAGTACTGGTACCCGACGGTAAGTAATACATTAGTATGTAATACACATCGGACCATCGTGCGACAGAGACGAAGCTCTACAAAGCCATGTGTATTAGTTACCGCCGGGTACTGAAGAAATGTTTCTTTGTAGTTCGTCTTCCCCTGGTATGTTTTATACATACATATGCAGATGCGGTCATTCTAATCGAATGGCAGCAGCTACTACCTTCATATCCATACACTTAATTTGTTATGTAATATTTTAAATGTCAATAAAAATGAGTTCGAATTAAGAGTTACAGCGCCCTTGAATACTCTGCTTACTAAACAACGTTATATAAATTGTCGTTGTATTATAATTATTCAATATTTATTCACTCGTAATAATCATGATATCAACCTGATTTATTCACTCGTAATGATGATTGACCGAAATGCGTGATTTGCGAATAATAATATCTGATATTAAAAATACATGATTGGAGTAAGTAATTGATAGATAAGGGGTAATTGTTCGAGTGAGATGTTATAATCAATAAAGGAATCTTGAGATGGTTTGGACATATCAATAGAATGAGTTCTGAAAAACAAACTACAAAATATCATAGATAAGTTTGAAATAAATAGCGTCCGGAATAATTAGCCTGATAAAAGGAAAGGATACAGTAGCGAAATTTTAATTGAAGTAAAGATACGTATGAGAAATACAATTTCACGTATGATGAGATGTTTGAGTGTGGATGAAGCAAATGCCGTGTGTGTGCATAACATGTGGGATATATCATCTGTTCCTATCCCAAAAGGTACACAGCGTAATAGTGTGTACGATTTTAACAAAAAAACACGACCTTCAAGTATTTAATAAAAAAAACGATGTTCCCTTTTTTCAACACAAAAATCGATTTTCACGTATATAACCTTAAAATCGTCACACATAATCCAAAAATCGTTTGTACATATTGAATAAAAAAATGTACATTATTTTATTAAAGTATACTCGTATATGACGACATCCGTGACCTACTTAGTAAGACGCATGTCTCTCAACCCGAAGGATGATGGTTCGATTCCCGTTGAAACCTAGATTTTATTAAAAAAGATTCAAGTCTGGTTATACAGGCAAAAGCCTTGTACTGTATACAAAGAAAGATTAATACAATAAAAATGTGTATCTTAACGTCTTTCGACAAAATATGTATCTCAACGTCTTTTGACAAAATATGTATCTTAACGTCTTTTGACAAAATATGTATCTTAACGTCTTTTGACAAAATATGTATCTTAACGTCTTTTGACAAAAAATCGACCGTCATTATATAACCAAATTATCGATAATTTATTTAACAAAATAAATCGATCTTCATGTATTTAATCAAAAATTAATTCAGATAGTTGTAAGAATATTTCGTTGTGCATCTTATAGCGTAGAGTTTCGTATCGGTAACAAAAATATGCATGATAGTAGTAGGTAAAACGCATGTCTTTTAACACTGGGGTTGCGGGTTGTATTCCTATTAGAATACATTTTTTTAAATGCTGGTTTTCATTTAAGGCCACTTTAACATTTCTTCTGGATAGCCATCTCTTCTAACATTATCAATGAGGTAACCACATGGCAATACACCCGCCCGCCAGGTTGTACTATATTCAAAGGAACTAGTACAATACAAATATACAGGGTGTCCCAAAGGTCAACGTCAAGCCGGTATCGAGGAAGAGGCCTATAAAATATGGCAATTTGTAGTCACAGTATACAAACATTCGGCTCAGGGTAGCTACTTTCACAATTTTCGAAGAAATGCCTATAACTCGAAAAGTATAAGGCTTTTTCAAGATTTTTTTTAAATTCTGAACCGTCATTTTCTCGATACCGGTTTGACGTTGACCTTTGGGACATCCAATATATCTTAACGTATTTAAACAAAAAATTGACAGACAGTTAGATTACAAAAAAAAAACGATCATTTAACATATACAATTGAAAAATCGATCTCCACTCATTTAATAAAAAATTTATTCAGACAGTTTCATTAATTAAATCGGATTGTGTGTTTATAGCCTTATTAGTAATTTTATGTTATTTTTTCCTTTATTTGGAGCGAAACGAAACATGTCATTGATTCAACATTTTACGACTCAATTTTTATTTAGGTTTACGAGACGTGTGACGAAAAACTTTTTCGTAATATTTGAAATCTTCATTAATGATGGTCATCATCGCCGTCTTTTGAAGAGTTGGAGCTATCGTAATAAGGTTAATGTTTGATGCAGGTTAATACTACAGAAGTATCACCGGTTTTGAAGCTATGTCTGATGACAACCAATCGTGTGGTATTATACAACATGATAGAATTATAGTTCCTGACGGTTGGATTATAAGTGGGCCCAAAAATGAAGTTCTAGACTTATAGGCTATTTCGTTCGTTGCTGGGCCTCGACATTTCAACGTCAATTCAATTGGAGAGCAAAGCTGTGCTGTGAATTTTTTTTAAGAGAGTGAGCTTGCACACCAGCAAACTCACTGGCTACACCACTGCACACCGAAGTGATACGATCAGAGCACACCGACATGTTTCTCCCCTCTTTTTGAAAGAATAGATATGACCGAAGTTATAGGTATCCTTATACTCCCGAATATTAATTAACATAGGTGGAACCAAATCCTGTGTCATTCGAGGGGGAAAGTAAAGCGCGGAGTTCGATTCGACGACTGGAGCTTTCAATATTTAATAAAAAATAAAGAAGCATTAATCTATTTCTTCACGTTTATATGTTATCTGTACGATGCGAGATGCGGGCAATAGGGAAAACTTGTGGAGTGTCAATAATTGAAAGAAGGCGGAATGGAGACATCAGAAATGAATGCATGGATAAAATGGACGCTTTAAGCAAGATGAAGAAACTTTAAGATGATTTGGATATATAGACAGAATGAAGAATGACTAAACGAATATAAAGGTCAGAAGTGCAAGGTATGCGTTGAAGAGGCAGACTGAGGAAAACGTGACTGGACCAAATGTACCAGATTTTGAAAGAAGGTACAGAGAGAAGAATGAATAATAGAAGATTGTACATGACGGGATGCATGAATGTGGAGCAGGCGAAGGTTGTATGATAAGATAAAAAAGTTTGGAGATATGTTATCTCTGCCTACCCCGCAAGGGACACGTCGTGACGATGTGTATGTAGTAAGACACAGGCATAAGCCTAGTTTACTAGGACAATACAAATGAAAGGTAATAAACCATAGACATTAAGTGCCCTAAAATACCTGTGTTTTTGTTTGTTTGTTTTGTTATTAATTTACTACGTATAAATATAATTACATGTCATGTAAATAAATAAATAAAAATATATAAAATGCTTATTAAGGTGAAACATTTTATTGCGGTGAACAAGAAGTTTTTTTCTGGATGAATTCTGTCACTAAACGGCAATATAGAAATATAAGATAGTGTTGCATTTCTTGCAAGGGGTAACTAAAATGAACTTCTGGTTCGAATGCAGTAACCCAACAAAGGCACTGGCTTATGGCGGGCTCACGAAGTGATCAGGTGATCAGGTGGACGGTGGATACACACTTCGCTGATTAAGATCGGATTCGTGTTTGAAATGTGGACCAATAATCCGTAGATATATTATAAAAGAAAACGCCATTGTCATAAATATTACCAAACTAGGCCGTGATGATTGGATATTGAGGAAATAATAATAAAAGTCACAAGTCATAACGCTAAATATCTCTCTCAAATCAATGAGCGAGTAGAAAAATATAATACTCGTAGAAGACATTCTAATGTTTTATTTTAATAATATATGTATTGTATTGTATTACGCTTTTGTTTTAAACAGTACAACCTATGTTAGACGGTTAATTATGTGGCAATCGCTTACAACTAACCAGAAAAGCCAGATATCTCTTTTTTTAAAATGGGTGGCAATGGGATTCGAACCCGCAACGTCCTGGTAGCAAAAAACAGTCGTCTTACCAACAAGACCCCGTGTATGACAACAAAATAATGATCAAACCACCAGATGTAATGTAACGACGTGCAGAGATCAATAACAAACAATACAACAAATAATTATAGGAGAGAGTTTGTGACTTTCTGATCAAGGTTGTAGGTTGAAAAAAGATGATACATGATATACATACGTATAAATGGAGTAAGAGTATCGATGTATTAAGATGAAAAGAAGCACTTTGATATGGTTTGGGCAAGTGGAACGACTAGCGTGGTAGAAGATGACCAAGTCAAGTTATATCAAGTAAATTATATTCTAAAGAAAGTTCTATGAGAAGGTACGAGTATATGGATGTAAACAAGGCGTAATATGTGTAATGAGATAGAAAAGTCTGGCTCTCTATGCTCTCTGCCTAGCCCGTCAGGGAGATGGCGTGATATACAACACATATATATTTTCTAATAAAAAATCCAGCATATTTTCAAAAGCCTTCCTTACCTGCCAAATCTATTTATGTATTTTTATTTCTGTGATGTGTCGTTTTTCTTGAAACGGTTTCATTTATATTGAATAACCAAATAATACAAATATTTTTTCCACGGGTTTCGATTGAAAATATTATTATCTTATAAGAACAATGCAATAAATATCTCCAATTCACTCGGGCGGCGCTTGCTTGTTCGATATACGAGTTATACTCATAATTTATCTACAGCAATCACTGATCTAATAAATCTGTAACTAAACCTCGCTCGCTATTTGATAACTCGTAACTTAAAAAGGGAAATGAAAAAAAAAGCTGCCTAAAGATAACAAAAAAAAAAAAACAAATAAATCAAATGAAACAATATATCAAATGTTATTGTGAGAACCACGCATGAAGAGGAAAGGCAAAAAAATGAATTTTTGAGATACCTATTAGGTAGATTTCGAAGGAAATACTACCTATTGCGGGAGGTTTCGTATCGCAACTTCCAGAAAAGTTCTTACTCTTTTACTACCCTCCGTTAAAAAATATACATCTATATATTTATTTATCACCGGCGTATAATGAAATGTTTCAAATAGAATGATAAAATTTGTTCGAGAGTTGGAGCTATCGTATTGGAGCCATTGGTCAAGCACCTACAAGGTACCATAAAAAAGAGTGGGCCAATAGTTGCACAGTCAGGAGTGCTCTAAAATGTAGTCTTCTAAATAGTTGGTGATTTTTTATATCGTGTTTTGAATTCTTATTTTTATTTTCTAATTCTTTATTTTACACATGACAAGAAATATACATAATTTGCGAAAACACAAATGGTAATTTAATTTGGACACACAATTTTAATGGATCTGGGTTTGTTACCTTTCATTTGTCGTGTCCCCAGTAAACTAGGCTTTTGCCTGTATTACTATCTCTTTTCGCTGGGGGTGAATCGGGCGGAGGTTGTGTGTGTGTTGTTGCATTTTCTTCTTATGAATTTTTATATTACTGCTTATTCATTTTCATTTTGTGATTTGTATATATGGATATCATTTTCCATTTGTGATATTATTTTGATAAAATTTGGACTCCTATCTGCTTTTCTCTTTTTTCGCTGACGTCTAATATTGTGGTACAGGTGGTATTTAAGGATTTACTTTTTTATTTTTTCTGCTATTTATTAATCTTCTGATTTTTTCATAATCTACATGTCCAAGAGTGTGGGCTGAAAAATATCTGATGTTCTCGCGGCCGAGTTCGCCGTATATTATCCCTATGGTGTGTATCTCGCCCAGGGGATGTTATGAGATGAGCCCAGACATTTTGATAGGTTCTCTCTTAAATGTATGATATTTTCTACTATTTATCTTGAGGTATATGATAAGTGCGATTTCGGAATGTATTTAAAATATATCAATAAACCTTTATTTATTTAAAACGAGAAATATCCTTTATTTTCACACACAGACAAAATTTACCTGATTCTTGAGACCAGAGTGCTGGATTTTTTATTGCGGGATTTAGAATGCCAATGTGGGTATATACAACTTAACTATATTTCTTATTTCATTCGCTTGGAAGGGGAATTGAGGAGTTTCTAGCTATATAAATATATGACTAAGTGCTTATTACAATTTGAGAACTTTGAAATATAATATTTCTCTTTAAATTAAACCGATGCCGGAAAAGTTTAACGCCGAATGGATATTTCCGTACAAGATTTAATCAATATTTATGGGTTTTTGAAAAACTAACGAAAATTGAGATGCCATTTTTTTTAACTGCCCAATAATTTGTTGAGGACCACAGATATTCAAGCTTTGACAGGAGAAACATTATAAACAACTGCATTAAAAAATATTACGATAATTGAAATTTGCAATTATTTTAAACCCAACTTGACTCGGATTGGTATATTGGAGGGTTTCTGAACAACTAAGGAAATCTTATATCCATGTCAATTTTAACAATTCTTTAAACTTAACAGAACTTTCTCAATCTCTTCAAATCAACCAAACAAAAGTATGATTAATTTGTACAAAATTTATGAACAGTATAAATAACAACCATAAAAATGATATATCATCAATTAAAGGAAAAAGGAAGGGTTGGTGTAACGAAAAGGGAAATCGGGAATTAAACGCGTTACATTTGAATTTAAGATTTTCAATCGCTTTTTAAAGCATATGTGTGAAAGGTACCCACGTCCCTAAAATATTGTCAACATGCAGGGTCAACGACCGATGAATCAACCTCTGGATATCTACAATGGTCACATACCAGAAACGTCAACACTGTTTACACGCAAATAATATTTACATCGCATTCCAAGGTAGAAAGAGAACATATCACGCCGTCTCGCCGTTTCGACAATAAATATCCTACCCACTGTAGTATCCGCAGCGCTTGCGACCACCTCAGCACGCGCAGGAGTGAGATCGAGATATACCGCGGACGCAGTCACGCGACCCGTTCTGAAATTCTATATATACCTACTTATCGATGAATAAAGGCACTTGTTATTATTCACTTGACCATTCATCGCTGTTTACTATTTATTGATTATTCACTCTCACTTTTACCGCATTCCTGAATCGACGTATTTTATTTTAAATACAAAACAAATCAAAATCATCACGACGTATCAAATTAAGCATCCCGCTAAATGTGTATCAATGACGGAGCTAGTGAAAATGACCTAAAAATATAAGAGCGGTGAGCTTGGAAAGCTAATTAACAACACCTGCTTAAGCGTAGCACAAGTCCATGGTCGGAAAGGCGCTGAATATTTTAGGCATGAAAGGAGAGGCGCTAATATTTTCCTTTACGAACTTCAAAAACAATGTTAACTATTATGCAACAAAATAAAACCAAAATATGATACTATAGAAATAGCGTTACCTGTACAACTGGATAAAAGTTCGACTTCTTGTCAAGTATTCCGCTTAAAACAAAATTGTATCGCCTTTTCTATGGTTAGTGTTAACGGCTGTCCACCACTTAAGTTGCTAGTAATTGAATGCTAATATTCGTAATACAGAGAGAGGCTGAATGCAATGGAATGCGGTACGGCATCGAGATTACATAATGCATGCGTAAGTAATACTCAGCATCTTGGGTACACAGACAGATAATATCCATGCTAGACGGGATGGAAAGCTACCTGGACGATTAAGGTAAGATTCTGTAGGACGCAATATGACATCAGGTTTTATATGACAAGATATCCTGTGAATGATACAAACATATCGTTACATTACTCATTCTTCAGTGTCCATTGTTTTAATATAGCTTATAAACTGCTTAACATATTGTAATTTATTTTTATCAAACACTGTTTATTCCACTTTTTTGTTTGATAAAAATAAATTACAATGTCTTTAAACCTCCACAACGTTAATGCCTTAACTAAAAACAACATGCTTAACATATATTTTCTAACTGTTCAGTCAGTGGCTATATAGCCTAGGAGATTTGACTGACACACCTACAGTCCTGTCTTCTCAAATCAAGTCACAGTGGTTTGAGAAGACACACTGCGTGTTAAATTACATTAGTTGTGCTTGAATCTCACAAATCAGCGCAAAACAAATTTATTGACAGCCACAATTCCCATTCGGCTGTACAATAATATACCAAAATATAATTATTCCAGTCTTAATTTTACCGATTATTATCGTAAGAGATTTGAACTTTGTATGTTTAATGCAACTAACATGAAAATAGAAAATCAATACAACGAACAAATTGCTGAACATACAGCTGTTAACAGTACGCATTTAAATACACCCAAGGCGGTTGTACCGTGCAAAAATGCAGTACATTATGTAGGGCCATTTCCTGCGTTGTGCAATTTCCTCGATAATATACGGCAACTGAAAATACCTAAATTGCAGTGATAGGTGAATACTAATATCGCATTTGAAAACGGTGTGTAAGTGTTGTACAATACATTTTCTTGAAAATTTCTTCAGCTTTCTTGAAATAGAAAATAAATATTTGGGGATGTATCTGTCATTTCATGACATCATATAATATCTCGAGGGTGCCTGGATTCCTTTAGAGAGCGACAACATAGTCGTCTTTATAAGTACAGTCGTTTTAAAAAAACAGATATAAACGGCGAAAGTAGCTTCGATGTACACGCAAACTGTCTGAAGACAATCTGTTGTCTTTCATAGCATCCCTATTATTTTCAGGAATTATTGTCGACGACAATCTCTGGATGCAGTTATCGACGGCGTTACAACTGTGGACGACAAAACTATTTGAAGGTGAAAAAGGAATAAAATATGGACTGTACGTATCAATTTCACTAGACGGAAAATATTCCTAAAACGGAGAGAAAAAATCATTCAATATGATTGATAAAATTGTAGGTACGTTATTATGCAAAAAGAGCACAACACACATTTTACTTGTTCTCAAATAGTTAGGAAAAAATTCAAGAGGCTTGTACGAATTAATTGAAAACGGAATTTCACTATGATTTACACCCGCGAAATTCACACATCCAACAAGTTCGAGCTGCAGCAGCTGTTAAGACTTGTTGGCCATGTGAATCGGAGAGATTTGACAGCTCAAAAAAAACGTCGGCACAATATCGTTGAAACACTCAAAAACATATTTACAACAAACCCAATTTGTTGAAATGTTATAAATATATCATCGACCTCCGTGGTCCAAGTTAGTAAGATGCTTGTCTCCCAATTCGGAGGTTGCGGATTCGATTCCCGTTGGAGCTAAGATTTTTTTTAAAAGGATTTTATTCTGGTTTTCACTTAAATATCTTTCTGGTTGGTTGAAAGATATTGTCTGTATAAGAAAGATAAGTGTAATACAATACAATCAATGCGACTGTCTTCGTGCGCGACGCTCTGACAAATATAAACTTGACAAACTCAATTATTGTGGATTGGGTAGATATTGCAAACATTTCAATTTGTCATCATCGTCATTATACGAGTATATGTTTCAGTCCACTGCAAAACAAAGGTCACTCCTTTTCTAGATATACAAGTGATGGATAGCTTGTTCGGAGTTTCGGTCCGATGGTAGGACGCCTTACTCCTTCATCGGATAAGATCCCTTTTCTAGATAGCTGTGCGTCATTTATCTACCGACCCTGTGGCAAACCGCTCGATGTGATATAACCGTATTCTTGGAAGACGACAGCGGAAAGTTAATAATTAACTACGAAGAAAAAAATATATCTCCCTAGGCACACGCATGGGAATTAGTTTTTACGTATGGTTTCTCTCTCACAGTCATGTTCAGGTCAACATGAAACAGTCTCAGGAGTAGCCAGATGAATTTTCTCTAGACCTCTCGTAAGTGAAATTTAGACGATGTGATCGACAGTCTGAACCATCCCATATGAGTACAACGGGGAATCGATGAAACCCCACCTTTGCAAGGTGTGTGCAATGTAACAGTGGCCACACCTAAGACGATTCAAGGTACACCACAATTATCGTGGCATGTCAAACCTTTGGAGAAAGAAGCACGTCAGGATCATTCACAACATGAAGATTTCCGACTAACGACCGAGTCCACATTACTTTATATGATGAATGAATTATAGTGAACGAACGTATTTAAAACTTCCACGAATTGATGTAAGAGCGAAACTTCTCGTTTTGTTTAAGATAGTGTTAACATTTTTATGAGTAAGATAAACCTTTCGAGATTCATTCCAACGATTTGCAAGTTTAAAAATAATAAAACAACCACTGATGAATCAGTTGGTGAGGACGCAACATTTTAATGTGGACTAAAATAACGTCAAGCTGGTTGTGAAATAGAAATGTCTGCCGACTACAGAGTGGATATATTAATATATGCTTTTGTATTAGGCCTGCGAGCCAGCTACTTTTTAGGTAAGTAATAGTGGTCCATGGGATGGTATACTACTCGTAGGAGTCCCCAAGGTCCACTCACAAGGAGGTTTCCGACCGAGGAGCGATTCCATTGCAGTCTCCAACTATCTGGCGAGTCAGTCATCTCCTCTGATGAGGAAAGAAGGCAGTGCAGAAAGAAATATGAACTTTAGATTTCTATCATATATTTGAGTGACGTAAAGATATATTAGCGGAAATTTGATAAATTATTAAGTGCAGCCCGTGAAATTAACAAAAACGGCAGAATGCAATAAATAATTAAGAATCGCGATTTTTACCAACATTCATATCAAAATATCCTATATTGATTTCCAGAGGTAGTCAAATTCAAACCACTTAAAAAAGATTTTTTTTATTAATATATTATGTACGTTGTATGTAATAACTTTGCAGAATGTTTAGTTTTTGTTGTGATATTCTATACCGATCGTATGGACAACAGATCAATATCCTATCAGCTCAGAATAATGCAACTGTGATGGCATTGGCCATCCATTCTGCAGATCTTCTGGGCAGCTAACGAGGCATACGGGCAATCCTCTAGGTTCGACATTGATAGAATGTCGCCACACATGCATAGTGGTGGGTCCTCTGCGCCAATCCTTCATCTCAAGTAATTTTACTGTTCATTTACCCGTGTGGGTACGTAGACGATTATGGTTTGACGTGCAATGACCCACCGGCAGGAATTCCAACGGCTGCATTCATATCCGTAACCTTTCAGTTTTAATACTCCTGGATTAGGTATAATTTAGAGCTCCTGGATCCTTAGACAGTTTAAGTACCCTTATATTCTGGAGAGCCTTCGAGGGAGTTATGGATGATCATAAATCTCCTGCGGAACCACAGTCTTGGATGTGTTGGTATTGGATCATACGTAAGGTGTTTGAGATCATTAAATTATTATTTTTTCTCACTTCTGCATGCTTCATTATGGCGAATATCAGAAAGTATCCCTTCAAGTATTTAAACCGTTTCCATTGGAAGTTTGTCTGAGACATCCAATAACTAGGCGACATATTTTGTTTAATGCAATATCTATCTTTGCATGGGCAGACAATCTCCATACTTGGCTGGTATAAAGCAATATATTAAAGGAGGCAATATACAATAGAATCCAGGCAAATAGTTAATATTAATACTGTATCGTTCTCGACCGTAACGAAGTAAAAAAAAAACAAATAAGTCCCGACTAAACTTAATAAAGAACTTCGCCCAAATAAACCATCAATTACGTCACATAATTCGTTGGTCAACTTGTAATTTATTATAATGTTGCATTAACCAAGTACCATCTCTTGGTCGCCGAAGAGGTGACGATACTTAATTTCAACACTTCCAATCACAAAAAGCAAATATAACGATCTTCTTAGATAATTTTTTAATCTGTTAGTACTTACTTCATTATCGAAAGTATTTTTAATCTGCTAGCACTCACTTCATTATCGAAAGTATTTTTAATCTGCTAGCACTTACTTCATTATCGAAAGTATTTTTAATGAAATATTCATTTATTATATTTGTTTATAATTTTTCCCTCTATGTTTACGCGTGAAAAAGTATAATAAAAAACTTAACATGCTTCGAAAAACATAGAAGTGTAAGTCGATAAAAATTGGTGTTGAAATGGTTACATCATCACACTTTTTCCCTATTGGGGTAGACAAAGAGAACAGATTTCCACTTCATTCCATCCTGGAAGACATCTTTCGCTTTTAACATGCCTAAACATCTCGACATGCATAATTTCTTATTACTAAGGGTTTTCATTCTTCCCCCGTTTAGAATTTGATTAATTTGGTCAAGTCACGTTTTTCATGGTACTCTTAAACTTCTAGTACCTTCTATATTGCTTGCATAGATAAATACAATAGTTATAAATCGTAAGTTTTGCTTTTATCGAGAAGAAATTTTTTTTTGCTGTTTGTTGAAGAATTTAAAAAATATATTGAAAACATATGAAAACTCATGGAATTGCATCAAATCAATCCAAATTATCGCGATGGTAGATCAAACATGCACACGAGGAAATTGCCATAAGCGAACTAACGAATTTATTGTATTTTGCAACAAATTCATACTTGTCTGAGCAGAGCGAAATTGTTGCACCTGCAATACACGCATAACTGGAGCTTGTCGACATTGTGCCCAACTCTTACGATGCAATCGGTACATTGAGTTATATTCAATTTATTGATAACTTGTTCCAACCAACCAGACTTCGTTAAATCCAAACAGGAGACAAAATACTCATGACAACTAACAAAAAAACCTTAACAATACAAACATACCCAACCCTTGGAGGAAATTATTACAGATCATGAAATAAGAGTCTAACTGGGAAGAAATGGAATTGAGGGAACAAACAAATAAGGCAGCGGCAACATCTGGTTGTCAAATAGATAGGCTCTAAAAAAGAAATACATGCGAATCCATAACAAAATAACATGACCTGTGTCAGGTCAATTAACTTATAATGTTGAAGAGCCTTCGTCGAACATCTGAAATGAGAGTATTACGAACCATCGCAGGAAAATCTCTCATATATGTTATATAGTGAAAAACTTTCACATTCGACAGATCTGCCACAGAGTGGATAAAGTCATATGCAGCATGAATGGAAGGTGGTACTGTGGTGATCGTGTACATAATACGGGCAGGGACAGAAATCCATACATAGCGGCACACGAGATTCCCGCAGGACATCGAATGCCAGGAAAGCCGTATGTAAGTAAGGTGGAGAGGCAGCTGGTGATCTACATCTTAGGAATAATTGTCGCAACATAACAGATCCCAGATCTAAATTAATAAATAGAAGATGAAGGAAGGAGATGCTCGATGGTTATCGTCATCAAAGATTTAGAAGTGAAATAGCAAAGTGGAAAAACACTTAGCCAAGACTAGACAAGGGTTGTTCAGCAAATAGTGGTGATACTCGAGAATATAAAGTCCAGGTAAATGAGATGAGAACTCTTATTGTGGTAGTGAATAAAACAATAGACTAAGAAATTCGTAAATTCATTATAATTCATCAATCATGAGAATGCAATAATTGGATAACTAAATGCCTGGTTTGGTGGATATATTGAATGTAGATGTTGATGAGTTCAGAATGTTCACTCTCCAGGATTTCATTAATCTTAGGTCTTGACTGAGAGACTAATTATGCTATTGTACTTTCATTTTGTTATGTTTTTATTTCGTATTTTCGCTGATTGCATTTGTATATTATTCTAGAGTTGTTAAACTATGCATTATTTCATGAGCTATAAGGCGTGTTTTGGATTGTATTGTTTTTTTGAAGATTTTGACATTTTATCCCATATTTAGTAATGTTGCTATGGTTAAGGACGAAGAGACAGTGTTGTACATCCTTTTGATCAGTTAATAAATAAATCTAAGGGATCCTGGGCACGAAATCCCTTCTTACAGATAAGAAGAAACGGTGGAAACTAAAGTGACAGGAGTACATCGTTCGAATGCCAAAAGCAAAAATTCCTTCTGTAATTTTCAACGCTAGCTCACATAAGAGAATACTTGCCCCAGCAGTTGGACGAAGCAGTTGGTGCGGAGTGAATAGTGCCTGGAACCAGACTGGTTGGAAGTGAAATAGTCGACCAGACATCGAGTCCTGCATTAACGAGGCTACCACAAAATGGTTACTTGTGACTGTTGCATTTGCTTCATCATTCATTATAATTAACAAAGTGTCGTAGCCTGCGATCTTTCGATAAACGATGAGGAATACATCTAATGTATTATTCGTACGTCAAATGCTTGTCAATTCTCGTCTCGTCAAATCTGAAGGTTTTGAGTCGAATTCTCGATAGAGTCAAACAAAAAAAATTCTATCATATTTAATTTTTTTTAATTAAGAGATTAATTTTTTTCTGAGAAATATACTCTTCATACAATATTATGCAAATAATAATAATTTAATATACATTCTGGGGTATGTAGAAATGGCACACCTCAATGCCTTTCTATATATGCAAACGACTCATAAAAGTCTATATATCTCGTCATACTTGCTCTTATGTCTTTCATAAAATTTTAATTCAATTTGGTTAAAATTTCTCCAACTATCTTGTTCCACTCTTTCCGCGGTCTATCCGAGGTTCCTCGCTCTTCATTAATTAGAAACATTATCTATTTTTTCGTAAGTTATTCGCACCACATTTCAAAAGATTTGCGAAGCAAATATGTAACACGGCAAAATTCGCATGCTTAAGTCTATTGTATATTGAAATCTTTGTTGCAGAATAAATCCTGCATTTTGAAAAAGCACCTTCGTGCCACCTACACTCTTACTTTGATCACTTGAGACTGTTTCCATTGATCATTCGGCCAGTATGTCATCAACAACTTATTTTTTTATATCAAGAGGTACCCCTTCAAATAACGATCATTGTCTTAATACAATATTTTTAATTGTAAATTATTGCATCATTAAAGAACTGTCAATTCATTTACCAAAAACGATTTTTAGTCACTCAGATAAAAATAAATCTCAGGATTAAACCCCTCATTCACACCTACGCGGAACTTCTTTGGCCACTCCTTTCTATTCTGAGTTATGCGTCCGAGGAAACAATGTTGCACACGCTACAATGTTACGAGTATACTCGAAGAAGCAGTGCGGCCTCAACACTTCATCGATCCGGCAATAATATCATGCATTACCATCAAAATGAGAATTATTATGGCTTACAAAACCATGACGTAACGAAATGTAGATCACGATAGACGATTTACACAATATAAATATTGATAATGGAAATGCTTTTAATACTCGCATCAATTGCACGGAGATCAGTTATTTTGATGTCATTTAAAGGACGGATTCTAATAAAATCGAACATTTTTTTTATAATTTCTAATGGTAACTGGAGGCAGGAGCTCTTAATAAATTAATCAACACTTTTGAACATAATTATCGCCCAAACATTGTATATTATTGACGTCGTTATATGTAATAAAGTACCAACTGGCGAGTTTAGTACCATGTGGCAATATCTTTCAACAGACCAAAAAAATCGAAGCGGCCTTAAGTGAAAATATATTTTAAAAAAATTGTACGGACGGGTATCAAAACCTACAGCCCCCGAATTAGAAGACTAGCATCTAACCAACTAGGGCAAGGAGGTTATCATTGAAATAGCATTATCGATTAGGTGAAGAGGAAAGTTACTCATTTTGGAATAAGTCTTACTTAAAAACCTTATTCCATCTAAATGTAGAAATATTATTGGTGCTAATGACCCCTGCCTTTTACAAATGTCAAAATGTTATCTTAAAGCGATATTTTATAACGAAATAGCGTTATAAAACTTATGAATTATTGCGATTTTTTTCAATAATATTCTATATTTACAAACGAAATTCATGATTTTATTTTAATTTAGTATAATCAATTTTATTTTATGCATGCTATGATACTACTTCAATTTTACTTTATGTATGAATATTACTTCAATTTTACTTTATGTATGCTATGATATTACTTCAATTTTACTTTATGTATGCTATGATATTACTTCAATTTTACTTCATCTATGCTATGATACTAGTTCAATTTCACTTTATGTATGCTATGATACCAGTTCAATTTCACTTTATCGATGCTATGATACTAGTTCAATTTCACTTTGTGTATGCTATGATACTAGTTCAATTTCACTTTATGTATGCTATGATACCAGTTCAATTTCACTTTATCGATGCTATGATACTAGTTCAATTTCACTTTGTGTATGCTATGATACTAGTTCAATTTCACTTTATGTATGCTATGATACCAGTTCAATTTCACTTTATCGATGCTATGATACTAGTTCAATTTCACTTTGTGTATGCTATGATACTAGTTCAATTTCACTTTATGTATGCTGTGATACTACTTCAATTGATACGACTTTTTATGAAAATAAAGAAGAAATCTTTCAATTATCCTCCGTAAAATTTAATATTAGTGACTTGCCTCGAACAGCTTCTCAGTCCCGAAAACAAAAAATATGCCACAGTAAAAACGAAAAATTATATAATAAAATTTCAAAAGTTCAAATAAGAGTCGTCCTTGAACGAATTTATTTATTCATTTAATGCTTACATAAATCCACAGAAGGCAAATTCCACTGGGGTATATATCAGTCATCTCATTAGACTCATTGCCTGTCCTGATACCGCTCCGCCGACTTATACTAGCAAAATTCATACATAAACAATCCAACAAGTTCGAGCTGCAGTCGCTAATGAAATTTAATGTCTCATTAAAAATATACTGACACAATTTTACTGAAATACCCAAAACTACGCACATTTACACCAAACCCAATCTGTTGATTGAGAACATTTCTCTAGTACAGACAAATGGTAACACTTCGCTGTCAATATTCATTTTTTTACATCACTTATATTTCGAAAAATTTAATTATCAACAAAAACAATTTTGTTTCCCTTGTCAAAATACCTCTTGGCGAAATACAATGCGATAAATATAAATATATACTAACTCGCAGTAATATTATGTTACGCCGGCCCTGGATACAAATAAAGACTAAAAATCGATCACTGAATATGCAAAGTACGAAGGTTCTATCTATAGTTATAAAATATTCATGACTCGCGCCTTGCGCCCTACCCAAGAGAGATAATGCCGACAATTGAGTGAGACACTTCTGATGTGATGACAGTTATTAAACAGTTACGCATTTCATCCTTGCTCCATATGGTATACAATATATAACAGTTATTTCAAATGCTAAGAATTGAAGTAACGATCGCAGATTATAATGTTTGGACGTTGCTCTATCACTTAAAAGAATGTCATTAAGCATGCAAGATATTTCAGAGAATGCGAACAATATTAAAGAACATTGGAAGTAGAAAATTAAGGATTTTTACAATTACCCACCGAGTTTTTGTCTTAGAAAAGTTGACATGACGCCTATTAAACATTACTCAACTTTACCCCAGCTAAGATTGAAATAAGAAAGGCAATAATAGCATAAATTCGTGAAAATCCTTTTAGGAATATTTGAAAATGTAAAAAAATAATTACCCACGGCGTATTCAACAAAAAGATAACTCAATTTGAATACCAAACGTTAAATAAATCATATACCATAACAGTGATCAACATACATCCATTCTTAACATCACACCGTTTCCTTGCTGGGGTAGGCAAGGAGGACAGTAGTCCAGACTTTCCTATCCCGACACACCTATAGTATTTCATATTCACACTTCTTATACAGGTCCTATGATTTTTCTTATTTCAAGATATAATTCAATTGATCCAACCATACTTTCCACGGTTTCCTTAACCACTTCTTCACGTTACTCCATTTGCACTGTATATTTGTTTTGTTTTTCTTTCTTCATTCACTCGTTCCACGTGATCAAACCATCTCAGAATGATATCAGACTGCTCTTCTTCATCTTACTCAACACATCAACTTAAAGTTCACATTTATCCCGAATCACTTAATTTCATATTCTGTCATATATTATCGTCCCGTGTATTATTTTAACTGCAAAGCATTTTAAAGCATTTATTCGGTTCTTTTCAGTCTTTTCCACGTCGACGTTTCACTCCCATACATCAAAGATGGTACTAAAATACTGCTGTGGACTATCATCTAAGCAGATTTTGATATTGTGTGGTTTTAGTTGAAGAATTCTGCAATTTGGGTAGTATTACCTCAAATTATGGAAGAGTAACAAGGGATACCGTGTAGCGAAATAAATGAGTCACTTAAATATTTACTCAAACAAGACAGTATCAAAACCTAATATGAGTCAAATATATTTCCAAATACCATTCTACCTGAATGTATTTATTCGAACGTATACGCTGCCTTATATAAATACAAAAATTACACTCCTGAAGTGACATTTTCTTACTGCTTACTTAGCTGTACACAAGTCATATTTTTGTTATAAAAACAAAACTAACGGTCTAAGAATATGATTGTCTAAAATACAGAAATGGACTGGTGTGAAATAGTGAACGCTCTGAATAGACTATAAGAGTTGAATTCTAACATGAATCACATAACTATAAGAAATACCGAAAATCAGAAGAGAAACGGATAAAACTTTACGAATAATTGCTTTTAGGCTCCAGATATGTATAGAGTAAGGATACTTATAACATTCCAATGACGAATAAAATGCACTCAATTTACTGCATATGAGAAGTAGATAAATCTAGTTCAATTATCTGAATTGCGGTATGCAGCTATGAAGTAAATTCGCAATTTTCATTCTTTTGGAAAATCACGCACTCACCTATCCACCGAATAGTTCAGCGTACTGACCTGAAACGAAAAGAAAACACTCGTTAAAACTTTTATATATAATTGACATAAATTACGAATTCTAGTTGCATTGGCCTACTTTGAGAGCTCTGAATAGATTTTGAGTAGGGATGGCTAGATACAAGATGAACATACAGACATGGGGTGTCTTCAATACGTAAGTGTGGGGATATACAGGACTCACAACAAATGCTAGTGTGTCTACAGGGCAGGACCTGATAGATACGGCGATCTCTGATGTCCCCTACAGGAAATACGTGGCATAATTGATGGTCAGGACAACTATGGATGAATGATTTACAAAACAGGACAAATTTAGAAATTATATCAAATGTAACTTTCATATTTCTTATCTCGTTTTATGTAATTTAACTATTTCATCATAATTTGTAAACATACAAACACAGATCTGGTCGAGTATAAGAAAAACGAAAAATCCCATTTGGCATCAGGTTCTGGGTTTTCCATCTGATGAATGAGTGCATCGCTCCAAATAGAAGCATCACTGTGAGAAGGCAGATAAACGAGCAAGAATGGTACGTGACTGCCCTCCCTGATGAAGGACCGATGCGCACTGATTCAACCGTAGTAGATACCGAGACGTGACAAACTGTATTACGTTTCCACAAAATCTATTTTATTATTAACACTACTTAACAGATAATTCTTAGAGATCACTTTTAGTCTCATGGATGTGATCCAAACAATAGTAAGGCTTATATAGAGCCGGGCAGAATGTGTATCTATACATATGAAGTGTGTATGGAAGAAGACTGCTAAATTTTTCTTTATAGAACCTTCACACCTGTACGGATATGTTAAGCTCATCGTCAAGTCCACAGCACCCAATGATATGGCATGCAGTATCCTCAGTTATCTAGGTCAGTGCTACTGAAACTTTTTGATTGGGTGGACCCGCATATACTTTTCAGTGTCACCTAGGGATCTGGCTTCATTTTTTTAAGATGGGGTGGGTAAAAACTAAGGTTTTGTAAATATACTTTAATTGAATTCAAAGAAAAACAAAGTGTAATACTTAGCCCTTACCTATGTTACGATGTATGGCTACAACGGCTACCGCCGACCCGCACCGATTCGTGGACCATCATTTGAGTAGCACTGATCTAGGCAGTGCGTACAGTACCCGGCGGTAAGTAATACACATAGTTTGAAGAGCGTCGTCTCTGTCGCACGATGCGCTAACAGTCCGGTATCGTAGTCACGATGCGGTTAGCGCATCGTGCGACAGAGACGACGCTCTACAAACGATGTATATTATTTACCGCCGGGTACTGTACATTGGGAAGTCGTTCGCTATGTGGTCATTGGAGATCGATCTCCAAAATGTGGAGCATTGGTTTGGAGCTCGCGGAGGACACGTTACTCTCAAATGGTGGAGAAAGTCAAAAATATATTTTTTTAAATATCTTTAACTATATACGTGCGGTTTATACCCATGGCTTTATCCAACAAGATTTCATATACAGGTATGTTGGGATATTGCGTATGTATTTGAGGAGGGATGCGAGGGTCTTTTTAAGTTGTTGGGAGCAACATCTTATCCAACAACCTTGGAAAAAATAAGGTTTTATGTATCCGACAATTATTCGAGGTACAGAAATAATAATCTTTTTAGATTGACAATAAGTAGAACTTACTTGGCAAGTGTTCTTCCTTTGTTAAAAGAGCCTCGGATATTGACAGCTTCAAAATTTCAGAAAATGTTTTTTAAGAAAGCATTGCATTTTGAACTTTATTTCTAATGGGAGTTCAAACAAAAAAAACACGTATCAAACAATTCATAATTTAAAGACATTTGATAAAAATTATAACATAAATGTATACGAAAAATATTAAGACAAATTACTAAATTGACGAGATCTTTTTCTGAAGGAATTGAGCGACACATGGAAAACGTCTATCTTAGGGCACGTGCGGTTGGATTAAGCTCTACCTACAGGCATTTCTAAAGGCATGTTAGTTCGACATATAGGTTGATAGAACAATCTAATACCATAAACATTTTTTTTAAATCTCTTTGAAAGGTAAGAAACTCAATATACATTATAGCTTCGATAACTTTGGCAAGAGTAGAGTAACATGACGGACTTCAGTACGAAATCCGGGCTATCCGTCCGAATAAATTGTAACTTTTTCGCCAAGTTTTCAGATGTTTACAAATACCCATGGTCGTAATATATTTAAATAAATTAAGATTAAGATTATTGAAAAAATAAAATTAGAAAATCGTCAGTCAGTCACATCTCACTTCTAGATCCTTTATCTAAGGTAGAAACTTCAACTAAAATACGAGTACGTTCTCAATTTTACAGATGAGAAAACACATTAAATTCTCATTATTCCAATTTTTTGCAGTTGGATAATACATATATTCTACATGAGTTGAAATAGATACAATAATAACGGAGGACTCGAGAATGAATTGACGGAATAGTTAATTATTGAATACTCTTCATAGGACACAGATGAACCCCAACAAGGCTACTTGACGGGTTTAATGAACAGTAAAGTTCAGTAAACAGAGTTGTGTTGTAAACACGAATTAAAGACACATCTGGAAATCGTAGCTAACCTCAAAGTGTAAATAACTGGCACATTACACGTTTTTACATCAATGAAAGAAATACTTGAATTCGTGCTCAGAGTTTTGGATCACAGTATGATTGCACTGACAACAGAGTTAAACCGCAAAGTGGATAATAAAGGAATATTAAGCAGATATATTCCTTTATTATCCACATTTAAAATTAATATCGTGTTAATGAAAAGTTGAACCGTAGAACAAGTACAAAATAATATAAAAAACCTTGTATTGTAATAGAAAAATATTTCACTCGACAATGCTGAAGTGGTCACATTTTTCAATCACAACCGTAGAACAAGTACAAAATAATATAAAACACCTTGCATTCTTATAGAAAAATATTTCACTCGACAATGCTCAAGTGGTCACATTCTTTAATCACAACCGTAGAACAAGTACAAAATAATATAAAACACCTTGCATTGTTATAGAAAAATATTTCACTCGACAATACTGAAGTGGTCACATTCTTTAATAACAATTTATTTTTAACCTGGTGAGTTTATTCCCATGTGGCAATCTCTTCCAACCAACCAGAAAGATGTTTTTATAGGTCCTAAGTGTTAACCAGCCTGGAATCCTATTTAAAAAAATCTGGGTTCCAGCGGGGATTGAACCCGCAACCTCCGGATCGGCAGACAAGTGTCTTACCATCAGGCCACGGAGGTCGTCATATATAATAAAAATAAAGACAATTTATACAGCGCCGTCTAGAAAGCCCTGCCCTCAAGGGCGCTCTAACTCGGGATTTGAACCCACTATTGTCGACAGATTAAAACATAAAATAAATAAATAGGTGTATACATAACTTGAGTGTCAGGATGGAATTTATTATTGTAAAGTTCAGCTGAAACATTCACATTCTTACACACACTTAAATTCCAAGCTATCACATACACAATTCCAACCACATCATAATCTCAAAAACCATATCAACAGTATGTCCAACAACTACTCACCACACACTACATTTGCATCAATAATTCATTCATTTGCATATGTGGAGATCTCCAAAGGCTTCTCACTTCTCACTGTCCACGTGTCAAAGAGCCACATTGTATATGTAAGTGCTGTTGATACTTGGGTGTTGACATTGATAAAAAAAAGTACAATCATTGTATGGAAATGGGACAATAAAATACTTTAAAAATCCATTAGTGGTGCGTCAGAAAACGCTAAGCTTGCACAAATGCAGTTCTCTTACAATGTTCCGATTGCAACGCGAAATATTTTGAGTACCGATGGAAAAGTATTTTTTCTCAACTTGGAAATACACGACCGCATAAGTGGGACAGTCGCGGAGTAATAAAAATTATAATAAAGGCAATATATATACGAGGCATATCCAGAAAGTAAGTGTACTGAATTTTTGTAGGTTACAATTTTTTTTATTTAAACAAAAAAATTACGTGGCTACCGTAGTACATATGTAAGCTACTTTTCGACATAGTCGCCATTCCTCTCAATGCAGGTGGTGAAGCGGGGTATCAACTTTTTGATGCCTTCCTCGAAGTAGTTTCCCGCCAACCCCTCCGTCCACTTCTCCACTTCTTCCTTTACCTCCTCGTCGGTGGAAACCCCTTTTCCACCCATGTGCAGCTTCAGGGAGGTAAAGAGATAGTAATCTGAAGGTGCTAGGTCAGGGGAATGCGCGGGATGGTTCAGGACGTCCCATTTAAACGAGGCGAGCAGTTCCTTCGTGGCGTTGGCCGTGTGTGGTCTGGCATTGTCGTGCAGCAGGCAGACTCCCTTTGTCAGCATGCCTCTCCTCTTGTTCTGAATCACCCTCCGCAATTTTTTTAGGGTCTCACAGTATCTTGCAGAGTTGATGGTCTCCCCTTGTGGCATATATTCAATTAAAATTATGTCTTGACAGTCCCAAAACACAGATGCCATGATTTTCTTGGCTGAAATTGTGGTTTTGAACTTTTTGGCGGAGGGTGAAGAGGTGTGACGCCACTGTTGAGACTGCCTTTTGGTTTCAGGCGTGTAGTGTGCAACCCAAGTTTCATCTCCAGTAACGATGGAGCGGAGAAATTCATCTCCATGGAGTTTGCAGCGCCTCAAAAACTCTTGCCCGGCCTCCACTCGATTCAACTTGGCGGGAGATGGGATTGACATTTTTCACGAAACGTGTTGTCGCGTCGACACTTCTCAACGTACTGACCTCGAACCGGTCTCGTTGCGGAGGGGAAGGGTCAGGCTACACGGAAGTGTAGCCAACATGTCGAAAATAAAATCCATCCGGTCATGAGAGCCTCAGTACACTTACCTTCTGGATACGCATAGTATATAGAAACATAAAATCTGCAATAAACAATATTAATGCAAGCATTGCAGATGGAAGAGAATAACGATCCAGAAGGTTAAGTGTATTGTTGAATACAAACAATAAAATACCTTGTTTTTGCCGTAGTCGTTTAACATTTATCGTCACGTAAAACTCAAACTATATGATCTCAGATTTTTCAATAAGAAATAACGTTTTATTGCACTGATAGAAAAAAACTATCGTCTAGGACAAGAGAGATAGACAAAGTATGGTAAAGCTTGAAGGATCAGATTATCTTTACATTATTTATAGTTAAGGCATTAACATTGTGGAAGTTTAAAGACATTGTAATTTGTTTTATTAAACACTGTTTATTCCACTTTTTTGTAACGGTATAACCCTACAAAAAAGTGGAATAAACAGTGTTTGATAAAACAAATTACAAAATCAGATTATCCGTGAAGAACTTCTATCAAAGATATCTCTCAATATTCCAGCCAGACAGTTTCGTGTTAAAAGATACTTTAGGGAGGGAAGTTTTCTCCCCACAATGATAACTTTATTACACCCCTTGCGCGATTCCAGATTGGTGAAAACAGCTCCAGGGGGAAGCTGGAATCAGGAATATTACCGATTTCTTCAGATTCCTTTTTTTTGTACAACTTTTCAATTTAATTTGATAAATTTTAAACAATTATCAATTAAATAAACAATCGTAATTTTTATTTTTGACGCACAATATACTTTTTCCCCGTTTTAAAGGTGTATTCAAGTTATAATTTTTTTTCTATTTTGTTGCATATTTGATTTTTTTTTTGTGATATGTTTTAAAGTTTATTTGATTGCTGGTTTTATTGACAATTTTTTTTTGTTAACGCTACAGTCATACAAAATTGATAAATAGATAAAAATAAAGCGGAAATTGTGGAGTACGACAGGACGACCGAGAAATGATGGTTGGGCCTAATCAATTAAATTTTGACAAAAGTCAGTAAGAGAGATAGAAGAACTGTATGAGAAATGTGGATGTGGAGGAGGCAATGACACTGAGTTTTAGTATTTCATTTAAGTAATTAAGAATTGAATCATCCAGTGCGGCTTTAAAAATCGTGGAATAGAACAGGACGACCGAGAAAATGATAGTTGGGCCTAATCAATTAAATTTTGACAAAAGTCAGTAAGAGAGATAGAAGAACTGTATGAGAAATGTGGATGTGGAGGAGGCAATGACACTGAGTTTTAGTATTTCATTTAAGTAATTAAGAATTGAATCATCCAGTGCGGCTTTAAAAATCGTGGAATAGAACAGGACGACCGAGAAAATGATAGTTGGGTCTAATAAATTAAATTTTGACAAAAGTCAGTAAGAGAGATAGAAGAACTGTATGAGAAATGTGGATAAGGAGGAGGCAATGACACTGAGTTTTAGTATTTCATTTAAGTAATTAAGAATTGAATCATCCAGTGCGGCTTTAAAAATCGTGGAATAGAACAGGACGACCGAGAAAATGATAGTTGGGTCTAATAAATTAAATTTTGACAAAAGTCAGTAAGAGAGATAGAAGAACTGTATGAGAAATGTGGATGTGGAGGAGGCAATGACAATGAGTTTTAGTATTTCATTTAAGTAATTAAGAATTGAATCATCTAGTGCGGCTTTAAAAAAAAGATAAGCGTATTTTGCGATGACAATCTAAACTTGAAACTTCGACAACGGTTAGTCAAATGCTACGTTTTGTCAATGTTATTGCACGGAGTGGAATCATGGACCCTCAAAGTAAGTAGTATGAACCGGAAGCATTCGAAATGTGGATACACTGGAGAATGCTACGGATACCCTGGACGGATATGGTCAGCAACACAAGAGTTCTTCAAAGAGCTGTAGGAACTACTGTCGTCGCTGAAATATTGTCAACATACACGGTCAACGACCGACGAGACGACCTTTGGATATGTCCAAAGGTCGCATACCAAAACATTGAAATTGTTTACCCGCAAATACTATTTACGATACATTCCACAGTAGAAAGAGAACGCATCACGCTGTCTCGCCGTTTTCGCCAACAAATTATCTACCCACAGTAATATCTGCGATGTCTGCAATATTTCAATCGACCATCTCTGCACGCACAGAAGCGAGATAAAAATATATTGCGGGCGCACTCCCGCGCCCGTTCTGAAATGTGTAAATACCTACTTACCGATAAATAAAGCATCATTAATCACTATTTACTATTCATTGATTCATTCACTCTCTGCTTCCGCATTGCTAATTGACGTATTTTATTTTAAATACCAAACAATCAAAATCATCAGCACGTCCTTCATCGACATTCCGCTAGAGCCAAAGTTGACAGAGAGTTGCTGACTAATATTAAAATCCGAAAGGTATCCTATTTGAGTCATGTACTTGAGGAGCAAAGTACAAATTACTGCAACCGATCATCCAAGGCAAAATAGAGGGTCGAAGAGGTATTGGCAGGAGGCAAATCTCCTGGATCCGCAATACACGTGATTGGACTGGTATAAAGAGCGTTGGGGATCTTTTTCGGGCTGCCGGGGACAAAGATGCCTACTCTCAGGTGATATTCAACGTTGGGGGGACCTGACATGATACTGGGAAGAATAAGAAGAATTAAGCAACCTTCTGGTTTATTGAAAGAGACGTGCCAATACGGTAATGAATTCATCAAATTTACAATTTACAAAGTGCGATATTAAAAAATATAATCAAAAAATATGTGACAAGTTTATTATCGCAACATAAAAAGTAATAAACTCGTAAATGTTGTTCTCGCGCGTTTGAATGTGAAATTCTTTGAATACGAATTTATTTATATTTTAACAATATCCCTTCACTTAAACCCTTTGTTGACCCCTTAATATTTATTACGGTCCAAAATCGAATTCGTTTCGCATTGATGTATTATATATGCGAAAAGGTCTGACCTTCAATTTTATGTTCGCTGAATGTAGAAGAAATGCGTGTATGTACGAAAGAGTAAGAAGTGATCGCAGAAGAAGGAAGCTTATTAACCAACCGCGCAATATTCAATTTTTAACATTTCAGAATATAACTCAACAACACGTCTTCTATTAGGTCTAAATGATATACTACTCATTGTAGAGGTATTGAACGTTGACTGTGAAATTGCCTGGCCATGCACGCAACCAGTAAATACGAGTATATCTAGATTTTAGGTATGTCAATAAAATTGGGTTAATGTGCTTTTTACTGAGAGTTGTCAAATCTCGCGAGTGACTGTAGCTCGAAATAGACGGATTGTTTGGGCATGTTTATACCTACGAATTTCGGGGGTATAAGTCAACTTTCTCAGACAAGACAATAAGTCTAATGCGATGGCTGATACAGACCTTTTGTGTTTATGTAGAATTAAGGAAACGATTTGTCATTAAATGAGACGCCAATTATATTATCAAGCTGTAATATGGTATTCAAAGATTATTTTAAACTTTCAATATCATATGAAAGCTTTCACTTCAACCTATCAAGACATATTGTCTTGAATTACTAACTGCGTACACACCAGAAACTATTTTTTTGAACTTTTTGGTCTATATTGCATTATTAGGTATACGGGATTTGACTCGCGTGATACATACATTTAATTGAGTCTCACTGTTTGTCAAGTTGGTGCGAGTTTGCAACGAGGTATGTATAGTCAACAATCGAAAAAAAAAAAACATCAACTTATTTTCCATGTTACATGTCCTCACCAAGATACAGGAAAACATCTAGTTTACTGGGAACACCGCAAATGAAAGGCAACACACCCAGATCCATATAAAATGTGTGTCCACTTCAAATTACCCGTTGTTTTTTTTTTTCATAAATTACGTATTTATAACATTTCTTCATTTATAAATAAATAATTTTACTATTCACTACATTTAAGCAACTTTATCGAGCAATTTTCAATGTCTATCGACAAAATAATATCTGCTTCTACAGAAGCAAGGTAAGGGTCACTGGTAATGAGATTCGGATGGAAGAAAACGATCCATCATGGACCGATTAGTGCGTGAACGCGATCACGTTTGCGATGGAAGTAACATCGACGCTAGGTCATTGCGCAAACCCATTCATCTTCAAAGCGAACACGGAATGGGACGGTTATGCGGTACTGTTTCTGCGTACGGCGTATGGCATTTGGGAACTTTACGAACCTTTGAATTTACTTCTCATTATTTTAAAGAACAATAAAAATAAATCACCATTTTTTTTTCAATAATTCTATAACGTCGCACTAAAACATCTAAAAAATAAACCCAACCCTCATTGTATAATTTTTATTCTAAAAAATAAAATATTATAAGAAAAAATGTCGTCGCTGATACCATTTTTTTAAAAGGGTTTCTTGCGATAATTTCATATGCGCAGAACAAAAAAACTAATCAAGCCGGTATAAACACTATTTTGAAATATTTCAACAAACAATACGAACCCATTTGAGTATCAGTCTGGTTTTCACTTCAGGCCTCTTTAGCATCTTTTCGTTTGGTTGTAAGAGATTGCTACATAGTAATAAACCCACCAGGATGAACTGTACATAATTAAATCATAATACATAGTGGCGTTGTATAGGCCTGTATGTAATAAATAATTTACCTATAGGACATAATTGAAAATGAAACAATTGATAATTAAGCAAATCCAGCATCGACGGATATTAATTCGATATTTTTCCATGCACATGGTTTTACATAATATTAATTGCTATGTAACAATTTTCTTCGACCAACCTACTTTAGTTGTATTAATTACATCGAATCCATGACAAATTTTATGACGATATTTCATATAGACCAAAATAATGTTCTTGCATCCACATGTCTAATTTATGTTGAACAACTACTTAGCAGATGAAATAGCGCCTAAATGTAAACCAGGTCCTGGATCTACAAGGGAATCGATCCTGGGTGCTAGGAAGTATCATTCGTATACGGCCCTAACAGCCAAAATAATTGTCCATAAGTAGAAACATTCTCGCGCAGAAACGGCAAAGAAGAACTGGCCGCGTAAAAACGTCCCAGACTCGAACGAAGCAGACGGCCGCTGCGATCTGATAGGGTCATCACCATTGAACTTGGCCAAGAGACGAAGAAGCGGAGGAGCGCCGTGCCCGGAGGCGGGAAATGCGTACGTGCTGAAGACTGGCTAAAGAGCGGTGAACGGAATTCGCAAATGTCCGTTGAGGTGCGTCGTAAATTATGGTATTAATGCGTTCATATTGGAGCAGACTTCACGCCACCTGGTACGGATAGTACAATCATAGTATCGAGCTCCATTTTGTTCCGTAAAGGATAACGCTCGCTGGAAGAATGCTCTTAAAAAGCTGAGGATCCTGCAAAATGGATACAAGCAATTGACGATGATAATAACAAGCAACTGACGACGTTACACTTCAGCAAGCATACAATCACTGCAGATGTAATCACCCAAAGCCTCGACGGCAAGGAGATCCAAGTTGCAAGACAAACCAAGGAAGTTTTAATCAACTGCTTGGCAGATTTTTACAGTATTTTTGTGAAAATTAGTAGCGTTATACTGATGCACGATAAGTAGTTGATGAACAGAAAAACAATTTAAATATAACATAGTCAAACGATAAAACCAGTTCACAAATTATCCGCCAGGCATCGAATCTGAGGTGCCCGAATGCTAAGCATGAATGCATAATAACCGATAGGCCATTTCCGTGGCCTAATTGGTAAGACGATGCTATCCGAAGGTTTCGGGTTCGAATTCCGATGATACCCGAAAGACAAAAGGTACTACTAGTCTGGTAAAAGCGTTCCTTTGGTAACATACAATAATTACACGAGTGGAGTTAGAGGAGTGCGAGTATTGTTGACTTTCCAAACACGTGAGATGACAAACCGCGAGTTCCATGCATATCCCAGTGGTTCAATAGGGTCGACGAGTGTTGTCTTCCGGCAGCGATCAACATGACCGCATCATCGATTCGGATTTGTCCAGGGGTACCATACCAATGAATTAATTAACTATTCATGGCGGTATCCCTGCGTCAGCAGAAGACCAATAATACGCTCGAAGACTTGTTTGATTTACAAAATCCAGAAGGCTCACGCTGATAAGAGGACGACGAGAAATAGAAAAATAATGGGGATATCGTGGAGAATCCTTCATTCTGTAATGGATAGAGAACGGCTGAAGGTGAGAATAGGGATTCAGAATAAACGATGATAAACAAGCTTTAAAATATATATAGGGATTTTATAAGTTTCAAGGGTTCATATTACCACTAACAAATTGGCAATGAAATTAATCCCCTTCCCACGCACCAGGATCTAGATCTAGAAGCCGTATCCTTATAGAGTGGGCATTAGGAGGTGCCCTTATTGAGAGAACAGACTGCGCGGGAATCAAATACGAGATAATTGAGATTAACCAAATATGACATATTGCAGTGATACCCAACCTTTTAAAAGTTAAGTGACTCTCAGACGCGAGGCACAGGTTGGACACAACTAAGTACATTACATATCAAACCAGAGCGACAGACTTTCTATCTTGAAACACATATTTCGCCTCTTCCACACCCATACACATCATATAGCTGCTACAATTTCTCTTCTTTCAAAATATATAATTCACTTGATCTAACCATACTTTCTTTATTCTTCTTCTAACACGCTTTCTACTCACATTTGCACTGTATATTTGTTTTGTTGTCAATCTTTTTTCATTCGTTCGTTCCACGTGCCCAAACCATCACTGAGTGCTCTTCTTCATTATACTCAACTCATCAACATAAGTTCGCATTTATCCCTAATCACTTCATTTCATATTTTATCACACACTGTCACTCAGTATATTTTTTTTTTCAGTGCACGTATTTCTAAATTTAGTTAGCTTTTTTCAGTCTTTTTCCACGTTCACGTTTCACTCCCATACACCAAAGTCGGTACTTAAATACTACTGTGAACTAACATCTAAGTGGATTTTGGTACTGTCCGATTCGTGTATATATGTTTTAGTGTCACACTAAGTAAGTGATATAAGTATTTAATTTTTCGTTCTTCAAATAATACAACACGAAACATCGGTTATTTGAGGGTGTGTTGTAAAATACTGGATTTACAACCAATTGAACAAGTGATGGAATTCAAACAACTAGACATCGATCTGCTCTGGTACAACGATTTCCATATAGAAACAAAATTTGGTTTTTAAATTGAGAGTATTTGTTAGTATGCCAATGAAGTTCTAGGCTTTTCAATAAGAGTTTCTCGAGTGGTGGTAGTGCTGTTATGAGATATCCATATGATTCACTGGTTTGCAGAAGATTAGAATGCAGCTCATTAAACTGGAGAGGAATTCAGAACTCATTGATAGTTGAACGAGTTTAAAAAAGATATTTGCCACCTTTATTGCAATGATTTTTCGTATAGCTCGATCCCACATTTTATTGAATTTGCTACGGTATTCTTTTGAGATATGTGAAAATATCTACGCATCTCTTTGTACACATAAAAATTGCTAGTACGAAAAATAGCAAACCCTTTGTTGATACACAAACTTTCATTTAATAAAGCGAACAATAATATACGCCATCGTGAATTAAGATAGTTTTCGGTGCCGTATTCAAATGCACTCGGAATTCGAACCCACTATTATTGACATATTAAAAAAAAAAGTTGAGTCTAAGGATATGAAGGTGGTGGCTGCAGCCATTCATAAATTCTTGTAGCGCTATTAAGAAACACAAATATAACGCTATATTAAACTCCTTATAACAAAAGGTTGTAGCAGCTTAGACCTGCCGATAGTCTTCTCGGAAATTTGATTTCATTGTAATCGGAACATGTGTTTGATATGTCAATACTATATGTTTGCTGAATTGGAACAGCTTGCACACTTTAAAGCAAAACAAGCATATGCGTCTTCTATTAAAATAAATAAGTGACAATCATGCTCGATCACGACGGATAGCTTACCTAGAAATTAGTAATAAAAAAAGTCGTGATGATATATCAAGTTCAAGGATAGCTCCAAAAATAGAGACGATCTAAAAAGGTTTCGTCACGACTCTGTATCATAACCTAGGTCAATCAGATGGCATTGGGAATTCTCAGAATGCATGGGCGGTTGTAGCTGCCTTCTATATATTGGAAGCATCCAACAATTGTTATTATTCATTTTACAATTTGACGACATCCGTGTCCAAGTTGGTAAGACGCCTCACTTACGACCCGGGAGTTGAGCGTTGGAGTCAGGTTGGGAATCAATTTATTTTACAAAGGCTTACAGTCTGGTTTTCACTAAATGTCTCTTTTAAATATTTCTGGTTGGTTGAAAGATAATGGTACATTATGATACAGCCGTCAGGTCCTACTGTAAATATTTGAAATATAATACAGTAAATTTCAAGTGACAATAAAATCATTTTGAATACATTTTTTTTATCATACATACCATCACGCCATCTCTCTATTGGGGTAGGCAGAGAAGACAGAGCGCCAGGATTTCCTATCAAGATACAAATATTTCTCTTTTTCGACATCCATACACCTCCTCATGCGATTTATTTGACTTTATACATTTCCTCCTTTCATAATAGTATCTACATGATCCAATCATATTTTCCTTGTTTTTTCCTCTACCACACCTTCCATTCACATTTACAATGTACATATGTTTTCAACACATCAGCTTTAAGTTTACATTAATTCCTAATCGCTTCATTCCAAATTTTGACTACACAGTCAGCAAATCTAACTAAAAGCATCGAAATCATTTTCTTTCAAACGTGGATTCACTTTGTATTGTATAACACTTTTTGTATAATGTACAACCCGGTGGGATTATTGCAATGTGGCAATCTTTTCCAACTAACCAGGGGTTGAAAACCAGAAAACTTTTATTTTCAAATCGGATACCAACGGGAATCGAAAACGCAATTGCCTGGTTGGAAGACAATATTTCACCACCTAGACCACGGAGGTCACCATAATATAATCGATGTCTATACGATTTGTTTTCTTTCTTTCAAATATTGTTGATCAAGGTCTTCAAGACATTGGCTTAGTACAAAAGGACACAGGAATTCACAGAAAACTTAAAAATAAAATAAATAATAATTTCAAAGAAATACAGCAGAATAAAAAATAACAACAATATGCTAACAACAAATTGGGATATATTGTATTCAAATGTTTGGACCCATCCCAAGTGACGGAATGAACTATTTAATGATGGTATGTTTTGCTGACATCGATTTCGTGGGTGGGTTTCCCTGGATTCCAGACAACATCCGGCTGAGGATCCTGTCCCTTAGGCGGCCGGCACACCCATGTTATGTGGACAAGATTAATTCGAAAAGGCTGTTGAACAGGATGTTCCTCGTAGTTATATTTTTTCGACTCGCAGATTCAATAATTGAAATGTTGATAACATCTCAAATATCCCTATGCAATGTGGAAATACCCAAAAGTCAACAATACTTACATTATCATGTGACAATTTAAAAAGCCTCTAGAAGTATACATTAACACTACACCTAAAGTCGAATGTGTACTGTCACACATCGGAAGATCTATTAAGGTTTCTTTGTAGTTCATCTTCCCTTACTGTGGTTTTTGTAATTTTTTTTGTAATATGTATATACAAATGTAAGTGAAAGACGTTTGAAAGGAAGACCAAGGAAAGTATGGTTGGATAAAGTGAATTGCATTTTGAAATAAGGAAAAGTAGAAAGTCAGAGAAATCGTAAGAGTTGCATGAGAAGTTTTATGGATGTCGAAGAGGCTAACGATGTATGTCGAGATATGAAAGTATGGCTATCTGTTTATCTGCCTAGCTCGACAGGGAAATGGCGAGATGGTAGATATGTATGTAATGGAAGGCATAACAACAAGTGGCAGAGTTGCATATATCCAACAGCAAACTAATAAAAGGGTCGTAAATGTTAATGGTATACCAAATGAATTAATAAGTAAATGGAATATTTTATTTTTCATTTAAACTAAAGAAAAAGAATAACGGTTTAAACAAAACCTCGGATTTATATTACACAACAGTGAGAATTTATCAAAATGGTAGTTAACTCGGATGTGGACATGTTTGTTAAGATGGTAGCTAACTCGGATGTGGGTATGTTTGTTAAGATAGTAGCTAACTCGGGTGTGGGCATGTTTGTCAAGATGGTAGCTAACTCGGATGTGGACATGTTTGTCAAGATGGTGGCTAATTCGGGTATGGGCATGTTTGTTAAGATGGTAGCTAACTTGGATGTGGACATGTTTGTCAAGATAGTAGCTAACTCGGATGTGGGCATGTTTGTCAAGATGGTAGATAACTCGGATGTGGGCATGTTTGTTAAGATAGTAGCTAACTCGGGTGTGGGCATGTTTGTCAAGATGGTAGCTAACTCGGATGTGGGCATGTTTGTTAAGATGGTAGCTAACTCGGATGTGGGCATGTTTGTTAAGATAGTAGCTAACTCGGGTGTGGGCATGTTTGTCAAGATGGTAGCTAACTCGGATGTGGACATGTTTGTCAAGATGGTGGCTAATTCGGGTATGGGCATGTTTGTTAAGATGGTGGCTAATTCGGGTATGGGCATGTTTGTTAAGATGGTAGCTAACTTGGATGTGGACATGTTTGTCAAGATAGTAGCTAACTCGGATGTGGGCATGTTTGTCAAGATGGTAGATAACTCGGATGTGGGCATGTTTGTTAAGATAGTAGCTAACTCGGGTGTGGGCATGTTTGTCAAGATGGTAGCTAACTCGGGTGTGGACATGTTTGTCAAGATGGTAGCTAATTCGGATATGGGCATGTTTGTTAAGATGGTAGCTAACTTGGATGTGGATATGTTTGTCAAGATGGTAGCTAACTCGGACGTGGGCATGTTTGTCAAGATGGTAGCTAACTCGGATGTGGGCATGTTTGTTAAGATAGTAGCTAACTCGGGTGTGGGCATGTTTGTCAAGATGGTAGCTAACTCGGATGTGGACATGTTTGTCAAGATGGTAGCTAACTCGGATGTGGACATGTTTGTCAAGATGGTAGCTAGCTCGGATGTGGACATGTTTGTCAAGATGGTAGCTAGCTCGGATGTGGGCATGTTTGTTAAGATGGTAGCTAACTCGGATGTGGACATCTTTGTCAAGATGGTAGCAAATCAGATGTGGACATGTTTGGTTCAATACACTCAGGGTTAAAAGGGATGTTAGCTAAATTAACGGCAGAATAAGTCTCTTTTTTATTTCCACTAATTTCATTTTCATTAATCTGTTAATATGACATGTAAACGGAATACTCAATGTAATTTACAATAACCGCGCTATATCAAAAATTAATAGCATGACAAAACATAATAGCGTGTTTGCCACTTGGACGGAAGTAAAACTCGGATTAGGCAAAATAACAAAAATAAGATTAATGCTAGGAAAAAAATAATATATAAAAGCGTAACTAAACGAGTATACAAATCCGTGCAGAATGTGATTATAAAAGGCAGACTGAGGAAAAGACGGCTGAATAAAATGGATCAGATTTTAAAAGGTAAAGTGAGAAGTATGAAAAATAGAAGATTGTGCATGATGAGATGTATGAATGCGAAGGATGCGATAGTTGTGCGCCTGGATTGAAAAGTTTGGAGATCTATTATCTCTGCCTACCCTGCAAGAGACACGGCATGATGTGTGTTTATGTTAACATAACCTGTATTGATGTGAACATTGGTAATTGAGTAAATAATAATTGGTATTCTTTCAATATGATCTGTTTTGTGGGTGTTCATTGATTATTTTTATTGTAATTGTATTGTATAACACTTTCGTCGTATACATTACAACATGGCGGGTTTGTTGCCATGTGGCAACTTCGTCTAACAAACCAGAAATCAGTTAAATAGACTTTGAATTAAAACCAGCATGGAATCCCTTTTAAAACAATCTGGGTTCCAACGGGAAGGAACCCGTAACCCCTAGGTTGGGAGACGTACGTCTTACAAACTAGGCCACGGAGGTCGTCTATTTTTCCATGTTCAGTCTAATAAAAATAAAATAGAGAGAAAAAAAACCTACAAAATATATTACTTTATATTATCATTTATAGTAGAGGCATTAACACTGTGGGGGTTTCAAGAAAATGTAATTTGTTTTATCAAACAATGTTTATTCCACTTTATGTAAAGATATAACACTACTGGTTTCAAGGTTTTCAACTCATCATCAGAATATTGTTGGTGCTCTCCTGATGAGGCGAAACTCTTGAAACCAGTAGGGTTATATCGTTATATAAAGTGGAATAAACAGTATTTGATTAAACAAATCCCAATATACTACTTTGCTTTCAACGATAAAAAATCCCTCAAGGACGGTCCAGCATCGTAAAAATGTAGATATTAACTCATCACACAAATCTATTTCTAACAGTTCTTCCTCAACTTGGAATTGAAAATTATCATAATCAATGGACTAATTAAAACCAAACGTACGTCTGTGTTCAAAGTCTTCCGTGAATTAAAATGCATCAGTCTTGTGACACATTAGAACTCATATTAATTCACGATTGCTCTTGATTAGAGCTCATTTTAATTCACGGTTGCTCTTGGTAGTCATGCTACGAAAAATTCATTACATTCCATCGCATTATTCCACGTATGGTGTCTACAGAATCCGGCACTCTCCATAGTGTCAGCGTTTCCTACTTCTGATGCATCGATAAGTCTATTATGAATAAGTTCTCAAAAGGCACCGATGGACGTGGTATGGATATATCTGCTATGACTACAGTTGAGGATGTGATGATGACAACCGTCAATAGAATGATTAATTGTTAATGACAGTAGTCGGTGAAGTTATGTCATACTTCGAATAAGCAGCCTCTTGAAACATATCGTTTGGATCTATAATTCTTCGTCATTATGATGTCGCAATAATCGAGAACACGTTCAGGCGCTGCTGTAGCAGCCAGACGTGATTTGTTCTTCCGTGTTAGAATTTCTGAAGTAAATTCAAATTTATTATATTTTTGGCTATTCGGGTATTCCTGAAGCTGTACACAATATTCCGTTATATTTACATTCTATTTGGTTAATCACTAACTAGAAATCATTATGTCGCTTCAGTTAATATTTTGTATACCTCAAATTGTTAAAGATATGGGTGGTGTAGTACGCAGTTTTAGAAATCCCTTGAACTCTTTTGTAAAGTCTTATCAAAATGTATATGAACACTACACTCCACCTTAAGTCAAATGTGTTACATATCGGAAGATCTACAAACGTTAATTTGTAGCTCGTCTTCCCTTGGAAAGTTTTCTACGGTTTTCTTGAAAAATTGTTTTTTTTAAAGTCAAGTTCGTAATACAATGGCCGCAGACCCCACATTTAAATTCTTACAATCGACTATGTTTTATTTTTTTGGAATATTTTTAATCTGTCAATAATAGTGGGTTCGAATCCCAAGTAAGACCGTCATTGAGGAGAGCCTGCTCACTAAAAGGCGCTTTAAAAAGTGTCTATCATTATTGTTATCTGTTCCAACATCAGAGGCAACATTAAGGTTGCTGATAGCCTGATGACTATAAGGCTTCTTCTTCTTCTTCCCAGTGTCATGTCAGGTCCCCCCAACGACGTTGAATATCACCTGAGAGTAGACATATTTGTCCCCGGCAGCCCGAAAAAGATCTCCAACACCCCTTATGCCAATCCAATCACTATAAGGCTAATTATTCATTATTTATACTCCAGTTTTAAACATACTAGTGCAATTTTTCTCAGTGCACGATTTCCTACAGCATTTATTCGGCTTCTTTCAGTATTTTTCCACGTCCACGTTTCACTCACATACATATACATCAGTTAGTTAGTACTGAAATACAGTTGCGCACTATAATCTTAGCAGATTTCGATACTGTTCTGGTCGAGTTCATATGTTTAAGGGCCCGATTGATTTTATTTCCTATCGCTCGACGCCGTTCGATATTATCTCCCTTAACTCTTCCATCTTCCAAGAAAATAGCAGAATTTGTCAACTTGCTCTAATCTTTCATTCTTCACCCATGTATCTCATTTACTTTTCCTTTCATATATTTTTTTTCTATATTCATTTTATGAACTTTGCAATACTTATTCTCAGATCTTTCTCTTCGCATCTCTCAAACAATTTACTTAACACTCTGTGATTCATCTTCATTCTCCGCTACCACTACCATATCATCAGTATACAGCAATCCGCACACATTCCCATTAGACTTAATATGCAATACATTGACCTCTATAGTCCATTTACATATGTAAATATTAAACAGCCAGGGTGACATAAAACATCCTTGACTCGCCCCTTTTGAGATATTAAACCACTTAAGCAAGACACCACAATTCACTCAAATACATGCTCTATTTTCGGCCAATAATGACGAAAATACAGGTTTGTAAGTCAAACCAGTCTTAAAGTAAAATCTGCCAGAAATTAAATATGGACTAAAAACCTTTTACCCACTATTGGTAACTTTAAGAATGTAATATATTAGGTCATTCGGACATGTATCACTCATAAGTTACATTCATTCAACATTTTCCATAACTTGCATTTTATCACGCGGTCATATATTGTTTTCAAAGACACAAATGCACGATAAAATATTTTTATTTTTCGCCTTACAAGTTTCCACAAGCATACATACGAAAAGGGAAGATCTTTATTATTATTGATGGAAGACAAGTGCCTTACTAACTAGTCCACGGAGGTTATAGATCAACATTAGTACGCAGCAACTCAATTCGATGACATCGATATCTTCTTCATAACGTAATTATTACAGGTCCCACTCCTCATTCAGGAGTGCTCATCGTCGAGTAAAAATGTGATATCATTTCGTTTTTAGGATCAAAAGCACCGCTTCTATGAATACATCGAGTAACTTAATTCTTATCGCGTTTGCTTAAGTGTTGACAATAGCCGGATGTTTTTCAAATGATTATTCAAACGTGTTAATATCATAATTATAAATTATTGCAATCTTCTTTCTACTGTTTTTCTTTACGAAGGAAAATCTTCATCTCACTCGTTCCCATTTCTTCATTTGTGTTAGCTTCATTTCTATAACTCCATTCAGGAAACTAGACCATTTTTATGTACTTCCTTGTTCAATCATTCTATAAACGGTCGTATAAAAAATTATCTCGATTTTATAGTTTGTCTTCCGCACTGGAGATTGGAAGTTCGATTCCCGTTAGTATCTAAATTTATTAAAAAGTGTTCGGTTTGCACTCGAGACACTACATGGACCCGAGCATTGTTCTAGTATCAAACATGATCAAGTCTTAAGAGAGCCTCGAGATATGAAGTAGAAACACGCGTAGCAGGAATTAATGTAATTAGTGGAACATAAATTAGAGTAAATTTTAAGAAAAAAAACATACATACTCGTATAACAGCAGATTTGAGAAAAAAATATTTAGGTGAATAGTAAACCAGTTTAAATAAAGACAAAAAATCATAATACTGTCGTTTCATATGCAAACACATATACTCAAGACAACATCAAAATCTGCTAAAATTAAGATCCACAACAATATTCAAGTGACAACTTTGATATGTAAACACATATACTCAAGACAACATCAAAATCTGCTAAAATTAAGACCCACAACAATATTCAAGTGACAACTTTGATATGTAAACACATATACTCAAGACAACATCAAAATCTGCTAAAATTAAGATCCACAACAATATTCAAGTGACAGCTTTGATATGTAAACACATATACTCAACACAACATCAAAATCTGCTAAAATTAAGATCCACAACAATATTCAAATGACAACTTTGATGCATGGAAGTGAAATGTGGACGTAGAAATAAAAACTGAAAGGAGACGAATAAATGCTGTGGAAGATGTGGACTGAGAATACATGGGGTGACAATTTATGACTGAATACGAAACGAGGCAGTTAGGGATGAATGTAAACTTAAGACTGGTGTATTAAGAAATTTTAAATGGAGCACTCTTAAACGGTTTGGGCATGTAGAACGAATGCAGGAAGAAAGAAAGACAACAAAACAGTACAAATGTGAGTGGGCGTGGTTAATTGAGATCAAGGAAATCATGGTTGGATCAAGTGAATGAATTAAGAAAATGTAAAACGTTAGAAAAATCGTATTTCGAAAAATCGAGTGAGTGTATTTCGAAAAATCGATATGAGAAACGTGCATGGATATAAAGCAATCAAAATAAATGTGTATCACGATAGGAAAGTCTGGCACTCTCCCTCTCATGTCTACCTCGACACAGAGAAGGCGTGATGGTATGTATGTATCATACACATACCTAACAAATGCATGTTCACGTGTATTTATTTACCTTTGTATCTTATGCCCCCTCGGGTGGATTCAGGTCACGTCTGAATTCTAGGACTTTACGTCCAGTTTCCAAGTAATGTTTACATAATATAGTGACATGCCATGCCGACGACTTCCTGTCATCAATTATCCAGCATCTATGCAAAAGTACGTTATCTAGATTTTCACTGGCAGTTTATTTTATTATTATCAAATAGTCACCGACTTATATTATTCGCAAAATTACTGGCGATCTCCTCCGCGGCCCTAGTTGGTCAGACACTTGACTCCAACCCGGGAGTTCCGGGCTCGATTCCCAATTCCCGTTACCAAGAATCTACTATGAATTCATGAGGGAAAGTTGCGCTTATGGTGATGTGGCGCCTTCAAATTGAAAAAAATAGAAGTAATAAGAGGGGACATCGGGAGAGTGAGAACTTTAGGAATTCTCCACATAGACATGTGAGTAAATGAACAGCGTGTGATTAGGAGTTTTTGGAAATAATGTTTATATACGCAATATTTTATCCCTTATAGTTATAAGAAATATAATTTGAGAAAATACTATTTTAACAGCGGAAATTCTAAATACTTTCACTTTAAGTGCGTTCTAAGAATCAGTATTAGACAAATAACCCAATAAAAAAAAACAATCTTAGATCGCGTTGATTCAGAAAAAGAAAACAAAAATGTAAAAATAATCATCGATTAAGAAAGAATATATAAGAATCCCTGATAAAAGTTTGATTAACTTGACAAGTATTGTTAGCAGACGAACTCTGTTGACTAGACTAGAACCCTTTTATTCGTGTGTCATCGGGAATCAAAACCGGAGCACTTAGGTGGAAGTCGAGCGTTATACCAACTAAGCTGCAGCGGTGAAAAAGGTATAAATACTCCCACTCTCAGAAAATGGCGGTTATCTCTTTACGAATATCAATTTGAATGACTAAATAACTTGCCATATCTAAAAAAATCAAATTTGACATTCAAGTAAAAAAAAAAGTAGCGTCACATTATAAATGTCAAGTTCAAGGTTCACAGCATACTCGTATAATTGTTTTTTTTTTGTTTAGGCAATACATCCACCCTGATGATAGCGCTTTGTGCCCTTTGTATGTTTGAATTAATGCATGCAGGATTTTCATTGCATGTTATATTTATATATTAATCTCGTATATAAATTTAAAAAAAAACGCTAAAAAATTAGAATTATTAAGGGATAAGATCAGATCAGCTGTAATACCAAAAAACTTCAATTTCGGATCATATGTTATATGAAACAAGTTACATCTATAAGGACATCATTAGACTCTTGAGACAAAGTCAAAGGTCCGTACTACACTTTCCAAGAGATTTATACGCTGCAGAATTGTAAATCACTAGTAATAATAACCCGTTAATAATGAGCGAAGTTTTACATACTGGTATCACTGGTAATAAATTGTTGATTCCTTGGCAAAAGAAGCATGTTCTGCCAGTTGTCCTCTATCTGATTTTTCACAGCTAGTGACTGATCTTCTAAATAACATTAAACATGATACTTGGTACCGATGGACGTTATATTGGGATATAATTGGTGTAAATAACGGCTCAAAATATAAATCAATCCAACAATTTATTACAGGTAGTCGTCGACTTACGACCTATGCGACATACGACTGTTCGACTTTACGACCACAATCCACGATCGGTTGTCCGCCTGCGCTAAGCGTGGCGCTAGCAGTCCATGTACGCTACATATTGAATTACTATGCGCATGTGCGCGTCGCGGTCAGTATTAGCTGCAGCTTCGTCCAATAAGCATATGTTGTCTTGATATAAGCATTATTAAGCCCTTCCGAGATGTCTACAAAAAGGAGAATGAAAACTTGTTGCGCAATTTGAAGTGATGGACCCAAACATCGGACGACTTGCAAGGATTGAACGGATGGTACACGACGTGTTTCGCCCATATCGTGAAATATACGAGGGAGAGAAGAAACAAACAATCCAGTTTACCATGTTTATGCAAAAAAATAAACAAGCGGCCAATAAAAAGTTTATACTCGTATGTACACGAACACCTGTATTTTGTATTTTCATGTTTTATTAATATAATATTTAACCAATTTTACTGAAGCATAATTTTTTTACTTAATCCTAACAAATGTAAAAATAAAAAAACAAAGCAATACGTCAAGATATTGGAATATCAGCTGCATGTTGATATGATATGATAAAGAAAACCACGATAAACTCGAAAAATTAAAAAAATAAATAAAGCATAGAGAAACCCGATAAACGACAGTGGTGATACACTGATTATAACAAGAACATAGAAAACAGTCTTACAATATCAACACGCACTATAATTTACATATGTACGGAAATAGCATAAGCCGACTTACGACCAGACCAACTTACGACCTGTTTATCGGAACCGAGTGCTGTCGTAAGTCAACGAATACCTGTATTTTGAAACCATTGTTTAATATAATAAAAATGAACAAGATGGAAGTGTTTGTAATGTGTTGTTTGCGAACGGGCCACCTTTACAAAATAGGTATTGTGGAAAATCCCGGCTGCGAGTGTGGTCTTAATGAAAAAGTATACACCGTGTATTTTTTAGTTGTGTTTTGCAAGACATATTTGATTAACTAAGCCATATATTTACAACATCCAATGAATGTTGTGTTTCTTCTTTCTTTGTGGAGCTTTTCCATTTATAGATCGATTGTTACATTTTTTAAGCTTAACCAGTTGAAACTTTGAATTATCTAGAATTGCATAATGACTTTAATTTAGTGGTACAAATCATCCTAGTTTGGGGGTATTGCCTATTATAAAAAAATGTAAAAGTGTTCAGTTATGTTTCCACAACATCGACTTATACAGAAAAGCTAAACCTCATTGCATAAGCGCGGTAAACATTGTGATATTACGTGCATGCAATTAATATCATAAATTGTTTATGTCTACAGGCACAACAAGCAGGTAGTTTTACATCCGTTTAGATTAACGTAATCCTGACTTGTAGATTTTTCCAGTAAAATTTTAATTTTTCTGTTTGTATACTTAATAGGTACATGTAATAAATTGCAAATATATTTATAATTCGATAACTAGAATCTGGCTTAAATCCTTCGTTGTAGATATGTCACATCTATGTGTCATCTCCCTAGTAGGTTTATGCAACCTCAGCTATGATTATTGTATTAATCAGTACGGAAAAGGACTTGTACCTAATTTAAAAAATCATCACTGTGTGATCGAGCCATATACGAGGCATATCCAGAAAGTAAGTGTACTGAATTTTTGTAGGTTACAATTTTTTTTATTTAAACAAAAAAATTACGTGGTTACCGTAGTACATATGTAAGATATTTTTCGACATAGTCGCCATTCCTCTAAATGCAGGTGGTGAAGCGGGGTATCAACTTTTTGATGCCTTCCTCGAAGTAGTTTCCCGCCAACCCATCCGTCCACTTCTCCACCTCCTCCTTTACCTCCTCGTCTGTTGAAAACCTTTTTCCACCCATGTGCAGCTTCAGGGAGGTAAAGAGATAGTAATCTGAAGGTGCTAGGTCAGGGGAATGCGCGGGATGGTTCAGGACATCCCATTTAAACGAGGCGAGCAGTTCCGTCTGGCATTGTCGTGCAACAGGCAGACTCCCTTTGTCAGCATGCCTCTCCTCTTGTTCTGAATCGCCCTCCGCATTTTTTTAGGGTCTCACAGTATCTTGCAGAGTTGATGGTCTCCCCTTGAGGCATATATTCAATTAAAATTATGCCTTGACAGTCCCAAAACACGGATGCCATGATTTTCTTGGCTGAAATTGTGGTTTTGAACGTTTTGGCGGATAGCGAAGAGGTGTGACGCCACTGTTGAGACTGCCTTTTGGTTTCAGGCGTGTAGTATGCAACCCAAGTTTCATCTCCAGTAACGATGGAGCGGAGAAATTCATCTCCATGGAGTTTGCAGCGCCTCAAAAACTCTTGCCCGGCCTCCACTTGATTCAACTTGGCGGGAGATGGGGTTGACATTTTTCACTAAACGTGTTGTCGCGTCGACACTTCTCAACGTACTGACCTCGAACCGGTCTCGTTGCGGAGAGGAAGGGTCAGGCTACACGGAAGTGTAGCCAATATGTCGAAAATAAAATCCATCCGGTCGTGAGAGCCTCAGTACACTTACTTTCTGGATACGCCTCGTAGAAAACTTTTTTACCTTCTAAATTAAGAAACGGTTCGTGAACATTTCGCAGCGAGAAGTTTAATCATTCAGAATATTGTACGAATCTTTGGTCAAGAGTAATTTTCGTTCTCCACCAACACTTTTGTGTCATAAAATACAACAGCCCACTTCCATTCGCGTTCCAAGATTGTACGCCACATTTGTTTTAATTTACTATGTTTATTTATATTTTTTAATGTATCGTGATCAATTTAAAACAGTTTTTAAATAAACAACGCAACTACAGACATACATACACACCATCACGTCATTTTTCTATCGGAGTAGGCAGAGAGGAAAGAATGGCATGCTTTTCTGTCTCGACACACGCCCTTTGTCTCTTCTATACCTTCTCATAAAAATCCTACGATTTCTCTGACTTTTTACGTTTCCTTCATTCAAAATATCATTCGCTTGCTATGTAGAACGAATGCAAGAAAACAGTGCAAATGTGAATGGGAGAATGTTTTGCTCGATCAAGTAAGTGATATATTGAAAGAAGGAAACGTAAAAAAAAACTCATAGCAGCTGTATTATAAGATGTAGAAGAAGCGAAAGATGTCGCGATAAGAAAAAAAATGGATAGATCTACCGTGGCCTTGTTGGTCGGTTTTCCGGCCCGGGATTCGCAGGTTCAATTCCCACTGGTACACGACGTTTTTAAAAAGGGTTTCGTTTGGTTTTCACTTAAGGTATCTTTTAAACATTTCTGGTTGTTTGGAAGAGATTGCCACACGGAAATAAGCCCACCAGATTGAACTTTATATAATGAAAGTGTAATATAATGTCTGGCACTCTGTACTCTTGGTCTACCCTGACAGGGAATAAGCGTGATGGTCTGTGTATATTTAAAATAAGACGAATCGGTAAATAAAATACAAAGGATAAAGCCAGGATTAATCATCGTTAAGACGTGATATGGCAAAAGGTATGTTGTAAACACAAAGTTCAAGGGTTTTCAAAACGTGATTGTAGATTTCCAAAGAAATGCAATCAATCGATTATTATTATTGGCGTGCATGATGGAAAGTTTTCTGCAATCATGCATGCAAATTTTATTAAAGTTTCATATTGAGGAAATAATTACGATAGCGGGAATACTGGTAAAAAGTACGAAAATAATATGTAATCATGAGCTGAAGCCCAACAAACTTCTACAGTATATACTCGTATTATAAAAAAAATCTTAATTGAACATCGAGGAAAATGTGAACAATGCGAAAAAGGATTCTTAATTGTTTTATATATTTATTTGTGCGAAGCTGGAAGAAACACTAAGCTGGAAGAAACACTACAAAAGAGATTGAGTGTTGGAAAGGCGAAGAACAAGAGAATGATCTCCAACAAGGTGGACATTGGCTCCAATCGGTATCCACATTCCTGCAAGAAATATACGGAACTTTTTACAATTAAAATGTGGCAATAGCAATTTGCTAACGACAAATACATGTTGTTGTTTATCAATTGTGATAATGCAACATTTAGGTAACTTCCTTGATGAAGTTACCTAAGTTTAAGAGGTGTATGACCGCGCGGTAACACACTGGGCTATGCTACTCTCCTCGAATGACACAGGTATTGTTTATGCACAGTATTCGGGGGTGTAAGGATACCTATGACTTCAGTCATATCTATTCTTTGAAGCAAAAAAAAAATCATGCCAGTGAGCTCCGATCGTTTCACTTCAGATGTGCCATCGGATCCAGCACAGCGCGTGGCCGGTGAGTTTGCTGGTGTGAAACGGCTCTCTCACTTAATAAACTCCACAGCACATCTTCGCTTTCTAACTGAATTGATATTGGGATAGCGAGGGGCGACCCAAGTTTAACAGGATTTGTGTATATATGTTACATGTATTTTTTAATTGGGCCCCTTCTCCTCTATTTCCTCAATCTTAGGTTTTGAGGGAAAGACTGGCAATTCTATATACATTTTATGTTAATTAGTTTTATGTAACTTGCTTCGTAATTTTATTGCTCTTGAGAGAAATTGAGTTTTTTAACTCGATTATCGAGAAAAAAATAGTTAATTATACTTAATTGTATTTTTTTCTATCCGTGTTGTATTATACACGAATACATTGGTACGTTCATGCGCCATATGTTAAAGGGTACATATCTGAAATATGCGTTTTTTTTTTAAGATGTTGCTATTTTAACTTTCGTTTTGTAAATGTTACTGTGATATGTGTACAGGACACTTTGCGTCGTATATTTTTTCAATAAATAAATATCCTGAATAAATTTTAAAGTAAACTGTTCTCTGGTAGCAGTTTCAGTATACACATATTATGGCAAAAAAATATTTTCTTACGTGTACGATCATACTGTAAAGGAATTTAATTCGTTCCCAGAGAGAGTGTGAAGGAAGAAAAACTGTATATTCCCTTTAAAAAAAACTGATATATTTGATTGTTATTTATTTTTATCAAACACTGTTTATTCCACTTTTTTTTGTGGAATAAAGTGTTTGATAAAAATAAATTACAATGTCTTTAAACCTCCTCAACGTTAATGCCTTAACTATAAACAACATGATACATTTGATGAATTTAAAAAAATGATATCTGTTAGCTTGATATACACATACATATAAACCATCACGCCGTTTCCCTGCTGGGATAGGCAAAGATGACAGGTCACCAGACTTTCCTAAGATAGCTTATTTTACATCCATACACCTTCTACGATTAGCTTACTCTCCCTTATTTCAAAATATCATTCACTTGATCCAACCATATTTCCGTTGATCTTCCTCTATCACGCCGCCCACTCACATTTGCACTGTATATTATTTTTTGTTAGTCTTTCTTCATTCATTCGTTTCATGTGCCCAAACCATTTTAAAATGATTTTCTTCATCTTAATAAACACATCAGTCTGAAAATCATATTCGTCCCTAATCACTTCATTCCGTATTTTTTTTATAGACTGTCAACTTTCATAGATTCTATGTGCACGCTTATCTTCAGCATTTATCCGCCCTTTTGTCTTTTTCACTTTACGTTTCACTTTCATAAATCCAAGTTGGGACTAAAATATTGTTGTAGCTTAGTACTAAAATTTTGTTGTAGCTTGGTACTAAAATATTGTAGCTTGGTACAAAAATATTGTGTGAAAAAGTATGAAATAAAATTATGATGATTTTATTTAACACTTTTATGATCGCGGTGCATACTGAAGAATTACCATAGTGCATCGTGTCATACGGTAAGATAATGGATCAGACCACGTGGGCACAAGATGAGATGCAACAGGATCTCCGCTTGGCACACGTAATAAGTCTCTGTCTGACTGATGATAATTCTTAAGAAGTCATATATCTCGTTTCCAGAGACGATCAAACTCATGATTTAGTCGGTGGCATGGCATTGAACATACATAATGCGAGGAGAAAAATATGATACTTCAACTGATATTGCAGGGGAAAATTCAAGGCAGAACAAGTATGGAAAAAATCGAATCTTCTAGAGCAGTGCTCTGCAACCTTTTCTCACCTACGACACACCAAAATTCTTCCTAGAATTCCGCGGCACACCAAAAGCTAAAATATATAGGTATTAAATTAGGCATGAGTCTTCAGCGACGCGCATAAGGGTCATTTTTCTTTGTCTATGACTAATTTGGTGCGGCCATGGTGTGTACAATGCACACTACGCAGTTTTCAACAGTTGGCACCAGTTATTGTGTATTAAATACATAATGAAAAATTGTAAAATGTCAAATACTCGTACATTGAATTTGACCGCGGCACACCTGTATCCGGCTCACGGCACACCGGTTGCGGAGCACTGTTCTAGAGGACGAACTTATTGAAATGTGACAATTGTGATACCATATATTTGTTCAGAGTTACTTCTTCAAGGGTCAGGTTAGTCAAGATGGTTGACCACCTCCGAACAGGACATGAACTTTGAAGACGTCAATTCTACAGTAAAAGTGGACAGATCGTGTTATAAAAGTGCTTGCTCGTATGTACCATATAAGGACCGAGAACTGCTTAAAACTGTGAACGCTTACAGGTGGCAGCATCTCGGCACAAGATACGTTGAAAATTATTTGCAGAAGTCACGCGGGAAGGAGACACAATAATAATAATAATAAGAAAAGGATAATTTATTTGGAGCCGATTAGAGAGCTGACTATCCTCAAGGGCGCGCACTTACTGGGGATTCGAACCCAATATTATTGAAAGGTTCGAAAAAAAATTCGAACCCAATATTACTATAAAAGTATTTTAAAAAAACCAGTTCAGTATGAGTGGATATGACTGTTCCAGATGCGGTCATTCGATAAGGAACTTCCTCGCGTCTATGTTTGAAAAAACACATTTGATAAGAAAACTTATCAAGGGAAGGCGAAATACAAATAAACTTTTGTAGATATTTAGATGTGATAGTAATATTAGGATTTAAGTGGAGTGTAGTCTGTGTTCGCGGTGTTCGTGTATAATCATAAACTTTGATCCTCCCAAAAAAGGGTTGTCTTCAAGTGCATTTTAAATCTGCGCATGCCATCAATATATTTCCATCTCGGAAAAAACCAAATTAAGTACGAATGAATATGAATGTGGTGGCTGCGGCCATTAGATTTAAAACTTCCTCGCGTTTGCATGTTTGAAAAAAAGATATTTGGTAAGAAAACCACAGAAAACTTATCAAGGGAAGACGAACCACAAAGGAACTTTTGTAGATATTCCGATATGTGATAGTAACACTCGGATGTGTAGTGTATGCGTGCAGTGTGAGTATATAATCATACATTTTGGTAAGACCTTAAAAAAAAGGTTGTCTTGAAGCGCTTCTTAAAGCTGCACATGCCACTAATATCTCTAAAACTTTGAGGCAGACAAAGATCGATCTAATTAAAGAAGAAATGACGAGAAAACGAACATTAACCAAAAAAGAATCAATTAATTAAATATTAGGCTATACCTATTAATATGAGTGATACATCTCCTGGTTGAAGAACTTACGAGACTGGTTTCATTCTGAGGTCAAAGTAGCTACCCATAGTGATTGCCAATCTACAAGAGAGGAACTTGAAAGTAGAAGAGAAAACAAACTCTCGTCTTAGTTTTAAAGGAGGCGGAGGAAGGTAAGGTCAAAAATATAAACGAGGATTTTCGTTAAGATCACGGTCATGGTGGAATGATTGAGTATACTGCATCAAACAAGTAGTTTTAATCGTAACAGAATGCGGTAAAACCACCAATCAAGATGAAAGATTACGAAAATGATAACAGAAGTATGCGAAAATCACTTCCCGTAAACAGATGAGAAACATTGATTAAACATTTTGCATTCAATCACCGTCATACGCTACGGACGATCAGTTATTTTATACTGCGAGTACTTACAGCTGAGAAAATTGCGCCAGGATTAACTAGCAGTCGATTTGATGTAATACTTCATTTGAAATTATTTTTATAAAATTTCGAGTAGATAACTCGAGGTTTCAGGTCGGCGTAACAGCCCATCTTACAAGAGCCACCCACACGTAGTGTTTTGCGAAACGCAATGTTAACTAGTTAAAATTGTGATATCATTCATCCTGTCGTGTAGTTCATGACTGAGCATCGTGGCTCCCATGATAGCCTCTGATGAGTCCTCTCCATACATCCCTGCATTCCACGGTTCAAAGGGCAGTTGTTAAGGGTAGTTCAGTTGTGTTTCTCATTTGGTCAGACCAACGTATTGGGACTGTTGCTCTTGTGCGTCGTCCTTCCGCGCCTCCAGTATAACCACAAATCTCTCCAAACTGTCACCTTGGCCACGAGCAATGTGTCCAAAGAATCGGAGGACTCGTCGAAGGCATATTGTCGACAATCTGTCGGTAATTCTCAGTTCTTCAGAATGGAGGCGTTAGTTCGCCTTGCTGTCCGTGGAATTTGTGATACACAACGATTAAATAAGTCCTAAAAACTCATTTTCTAATAAATATCTAACAATATCTGCGAAAATTTTGAATATCTGTTTTGCACATTATAGTATTACACTTATTCAGCACAACCTAGAAGGTTTATTGCCATATCGCATTGTCTTTCGATCAACTAGAAATATTTTAAACAAGACTTAAATGAAAAATAGACTAGAATTCTAAATATCAGAAGAAATCGATTCCGCAATTCTCGGGTTGAATGACACTTGTCATACCAACTAGACTACGAAGGTCTAATTAATACTTATAGTGATTCGAGTAAATGTTTCTACGATTTACTGAAAAGTAACACACACTTAAATGTCCAATCGGAAAACATAAGAGCAGTCTTCAACACCTATGGCAACAGGAAACCAAAGAAAAGTAGTAAAAGCGACTCTTGGATGCATAAGTAGATGAATATGAAAACTTTGACTTTGAAAAGATCTAAATATTCAAATAATAAAATGGGTATTCATATTCAATTGACGACCCTTGTAGTCTATTTGGGATGATACTTTTTCCCACCAGAAGGTTTTGGGTGGGAAAAAGTATCATCTCAAATAAAAAGAAAATAAAAAAATTGAAGTCTGGAGTGTTTGGTAGCAATATTCGCATGAGCTAGACGTGTTTGTCTTGGCTGTACACGCGTGGTAGTATTTCCAAGACGTACGATGGCGAACTGCGAGTAACGTGCCAACTCCATTGTTTTAAGTCTCGGTTATTGGGGCCGAAACCAATATTAGTCTACGCATCACCGATTTGGAAATGTTGTTGAAGCTATCCCATTTTCAGGTCGAGCAACACCATATCGAGAGCACCCTGCACACGCACACGGTAATGGCCGCAAATTGTTCTGAGAAGTATAACACTGATGCCGGCTTGTTAGCCAAAAGTGGACCGAAGATTGGAACTGGAAAATCTGGTCGTCTCCTATTCACCGTGCGTGGGAACTGTCGTGACAAAGGCGGTGTCATGTGTCGAGACACGGAGGAGCATCGATCAACTGCGCTTCGGTATGAATAAATCTCCACTTAATTATAAGACAATGTGACTGTTCGGTGCTATGAGTCTATTTGCCTACTTGAGATAATTAGGAAAAACCATGGTTTGTTTTCTCCAAATAAGGATCGATCTTGATATATTGATAACAATATAAAAGTGGTGATTCCCCAAATAATTGTTATTCTAAGAGTGAAACACATGAGGGTTTAAAGCGTTACATAATAATATACTGTCCGGAAAGCAGTTTCCTATTTCTCGAAAAGATGTCGTTAGAACCAAAATTTTCGTTGCTACTTTCATTCCAAACGTGCTAAATGCAAAATGTATTAGATAGCCATAAAAGTTTATGCGGGTTTTTGAGAATAAAAATTAAAGAAAAGCAGGAATTCTCTTAAAAATATTTATTCATTAAAATAAATACCTTAATAATCTACGAGCCTTTCTAAACGAGACAAAATATTGTATCATAAATTCCGCTTTTATAAAACGTTGTGTTTTAAGAAGCAATAAATCTTCCAGCCTCCGTTTTTATCTTTGTTTTTTTACTACCTCAGAGGAAAAAAATGCGACACAAATCAACAAATAAAGATATGTACAGTGTATGGCGGACGATGCAGGAGGACTAACTTCATATTGAAAAGCTATTAAAGCAAAGCAAACCAGTTACTACCAATATAAAATGGTCTCATAATAATTATTAAAAAAATACTTAATGTGCTGCTGCGTTATTTAATTTCATCCCAAGAGACTATTGTTTTTGTTTAAATTTTCAAAATGAAAGTTAACCTTTTTAATTCCGATGTCACCAAATCGGGGGCATTTTTCGACTTCAGTTTTATTTGCCGCGTAAGGATAACATAATCATTTAAATTGAGAGGTATTTCACAAAATTAACAAAACTATTTAATCGATACAAATCTGGACTGGAGTAAGGTTGGACAACCTGTTTCATGTGCTTCGTTCTGGGTCTAAAAAATATTAATATTTTGCTCACATACTATAGGGTGGCGCAACAATAACTGCAATTTAAAATTTAAATTAAGTTCTGCAATCGTGTACCGCTACTTGATTAATTTATGCGCCGCCTATGAAATAATACCTTCGGTCAATGGACATCGATATCGTGACATGATTCAAACTTTTTTTGGCAACAATTGAACGATTTGGACTTGGAAAACAAGTGGTTCCTGCAGGATGTCATACTGCTGATGAAACGATTGCAGGAGAAGTTCTCTGACCATGTAATTTCTCGTCGTGGAAATGTGAATTGGCCGCCACGATCGTGTGATATAACCCCTTCAGATTTTTCTCTGAGGTTATGTTAAGTCTCAAGTGTACGCCAAGAATCTAAAAAAACATCGATGGCCTTAAATCCAACATCACTCGTGTCATTGCAGATATACGTATCCATTTATACCACAATCTAACACTATTCAAGGGATCCTTCTCATACTCAGCCAGCAAATGCTGGAATGAGTTGCCCCAGGCCTTGAAGGAGCGGGTGAATAGTATTTTTTTTTGTCATCTATTTATTTTGTATTTTTTCTCTTCTTATTCTACATGTTCAAGGGTGTGGGCTGAAAAACATCTGGTGTCCCCGTGGTTGGGCTCGCCCTATATTGGTGGGGTGTATCTTGGCCGGGGGGGTGTTATTAGATGAGCCCAGACCTTTTGATAGCTTCTGTTTTTTGATGTATTTCTTTTTTAATGTGTTCTTGAAATATGTCTAAATGTATTATGTACATACCATGTTGCTATCAATAAACCTGTATTTATTATTTATTTATTTATGTGAATCCGTTATTGAACATTTTGTTCAAAGAGTCGTCATCTGTAAGAGGAGCCGAGGTGGCCATTTGGCCAATATGATTTTCCACACATAATTCCCATGTGCACTAATTACATTGATACCAATAAACATAAACATTTGTTAAAAAAATTGTTTTTTTCGCCTTGATTAAAATTGTAGGGGATCCCCAGGCTCCCTGTTAGTATCAGGGAGCCTGGGGTTCCCCTCGGAAATTGTTCCTTCGAATTTCGCACATTACAAAATTAAAGCAATAAATTTTCTTTTTTTTTTGTAAATGGTTAACGGGTTTCCGGAAAAAAACATTTTTTTACTTTGAATTGCCTCATTATTAGAAAGTATTCTAAAATATTACGAGCGCAAATGGTTAATATGAGTCAATTATAAGTAAATATATCACGCCGTGTTCCTTGCGGGGTAGACAGAGAGAACAGATCTCCAAACTCATATTTACAAGCATACAAGTTACGCTACCTCTACATACATACATCTCGTCATGCACAATATTCTATTAATCATACATATTTAATTATTTAGTCCATTTGATACAACTACGTTTTCCTCGGTCTACCTCCTCCACGCACACCTTGCACTTCTGACATACATACTCGCTTAGTCAATCTTTCGTTATTCATTCTCTCTACATATCCAAACTATCTTAAAGCTCTTCTTCATCTTATTTAAAACATTAATTTTTCTGTGCATTCATTTTTTATGTCTTGATTCAGCCTTCTTAAAAGTAAATATATTAGAATCTAAACATAAGTGCAAGTTCTATTCAGTCAAGTCAACAATTCTCATAATTTAAAAAAAATCTTCTGATGCATTTTTTAAATCACAAAATAACCCAGTCACAAGAGTGTAGTAATTCGACTAATTGCAGGCTATGAGAGATTCGCAATTTCTCATAAAATTTCTTTTGCTCTTGACCTTGGGTTCAGCGCGCTCTTACACTTTTTCTGCGATGTATTCACATGAAGACGTGTTATTAGTTAGTTATCTCGTCAGCTCGTGAGGGAGACACGGGGTCACCCATTGTTTTGGCGCCTCCATTATCGAGAATGAAAGAGTATGAACACGACCGAGGTGCTGAACCAAATATTATACATCTAGTCCGTTCAACAGGGTCAAAGTGATAATTATCCACATTTATGAAGTTACATTTTAATTGGAGACAAACTGAAAAACAAGTTAAGATCTTGCATTAAGATTTTGCATTTAAATAAAAAAAATAATAAATTCGGAATAAGTGTTAGCTCTAGCCTTTAGTGACTCCTCGCATTCTGGGATGTCTTCATTGTATCGTTCGAATCTGTGTCTAAGATAAGGTATTTCGCAAAGAAGTAGAACTTGAAAGTCGATTGCATATCGGTTTTCCAAGGTTGCCTTTAACTGTCCCGCGATTCTAGAAGCACTAAGTTTATATGTACCCAATAAATATAACCGCGCAAGGAATCACCCTCTGTTCTACATACCAACTTACAGGACGAATATCATGGCTAAACACTCAATCACGCGTGGTATAGAGATATTGAACCAACTGAATGACACGGTTGATATATTCTCGGTACCGACTGGCAGTATGAGAAGAATCCTGGCTGATATTATTCCTAACGAATAAGCTAACGCTAGAAGCAGACCCTATTTGTGTGACAGGAGAAATCCGTGCAAAGTGGCTAAAAAAATTTAAAAAAAATATACGTCTAATAAATTGTTACAAATCGATCCGATAGGGTTGACTATTAAAACAGAGCTTTTGCCGTTGCTTGATCTGTGGCGTGAAATGGTCTGTTTTTTTAAGTGATAGATGTGGCGTGTGCCGTTTTAAGAAGCACTAAAAGATAACGCTTTTTGGGAGGTTTTATCAAATTTGATGATGGTATATGAACACTAAACCACACACCTAAAGCCGAGAGTGATATCATCACAAATCAGAATTACATTTCTGATCAAATCTAATGCGTTTACAAATGTGAAACTAATAGATTACGAAGAGAAAAGAATCTTATGTTTTAATAAAACTCTTTAGATAAATCTGATAAAAGTAAATGCAAGGAAAATAATGTGTCTTACCACCTTCTTTGTACAATATTCATTGAATGCATTGTAAACTTATATGATTCTCGATCATAGAGAGATAGTTAAACATTATACCTGGAACAAAATATAAATGATCTTAGATACAAAAATTCGTAGTTTTACGAGTAAGTGTATAAAGTAAAATTGGGGGGTTTTTCGCCATGTGGATATATTTTCAGTCAAAATGAAAGATGTTGAACCCTTTCCTTACGGTGATAAAAATAATACGCGTGTTACGGTGTTGGGTAGTGAGTACGCAATAAAAAATTAGGGATTTTAAATCGGAAAAATAAGAACATTCATAGATAATCCCCTTAATTAATTATAATTGAAGTTAAAAATTATAATAATTGAGATTTATTTGCTGAAAACATTAAAAAACCATCTGAAAACATTAAAAAACGCTCACGGAACGGGCGTACGTCTAACCTATTTGCGAGCCTAGAGGCAACTAGTGGCGCCGAACATCAGTCGCATACCCCGGCGCATACGCCTTTCCTGGCGACGTTGAGACAGTTCAGCTCCTCGCAATTCAGTCTAGTATGCAAGAGTGAGATGCGAATATAGTGTCGCGCTTCCCGCATACTATTCACCTATCGTCAAGACGAAGCGTTCGCCGCGTTTAAATGCGAATTTGTTTTCGATCTTTACAAAACACCTCGATGTAGTCGATAAATTCTGATTATTATTAATATTATTTTTTAAATCAATGCGTAAATATATTATGGAGGAATACCTAAAATCTTAACCTTGTATTTATTATATTTATAGAGATATTGATGGTTATTAGAAGCAATGTGTAGAAGATACCCAACACAGGGAAGGAAAGGTTAAAGGAAATCTAGACTGGGACCATTTGTTGTTTGGTCTTCGCGTTTGTACGTTTTTCTCCAAAAATGAAAATGGGGGTCGCGACACACAGGTTGACAAACGATGAATTAGATCAAGCCCATTTTGGGGTAGTAAAATTTTCAACCTATACATGATAACTATAGGGCTTTTAACAAAGGCATGTTAGAATATTTGATTTGGATGCCCTCCAAGTAAAACACTACTTCAAGCACCTTGTGCTGATGATTCAACTCGGGCATTTATTATCCATTTCGGGTGTAATCCTGAGACTGCCCACGCGGCATAATTATCCCCCTATTTCTCAACCTGTGAAAATAATAAAAGGAGAAAATCAAAGAGTTCATGTAAAATTTAAGACACTATTTCACCAATTACATACCATCAGTTTCGAAGACCACAGAAATAATGAATGATTTGAGAGAAAATAAATTTCCAATTCAGCCCATTAATCAGTCAATCAGTATCAAGTTATTGTATTCAAATATCGACACACTCGTACAATATACGAGTACGTATCATACAGATTTCTCACACAATATGGAGCCACGAATTTAGAGATCTTCCCACGAGTGAAATACTATAATTACTGGCCAAATAGAACCATCACCCATTGTAATGAAACCCGTCAAAATATAAAGTTGTAAAAATGATGAAGAAACATCTACTGGAGAAGCTGAAAATAACAACAATAAATAAGTCAAGCAGTACACATAAAACGCTCTCAGAGTGTAATAATTCAATTATACCATATATATTGTTCATACATACATACGAGTACTATCACGCCGTTTAGTATGTATGTATGAAAAATATATATGGTATAATTCCGTCAGGCGCTCTATCCTTGCTGCCCACCACTGTCGGGGTAGGCAGCAAGGATAGAGCGCCTGACTTTCCTATCACGACACACATTTTCCGAATCTTTAATATCTCTATACACCTCAACAACTCGCACGATTTTTCTGATTTAAGCATTTCCTTCTTTCAAAATATCATTCACTTGAACCCGCAATACTTGCTTTGATCTCCCTTTACCACACTACCGATAAAACAATAACCATTAGGATTCCCACTTGACTTCATTCAAATCACAGAACATTTCTTTGCGAAACATGTTCACATCCGTTGTATACAGTACAACCGGGCGGGCTTATTGTCACGTGGCAATCTCTCCCGACCAACCAAAAATATGTTAAAGAGCATTACGTGAAGACCAGACGGGAATCCTTTTTGAAACAATCTGGGTTCCAGCGCGATTTGAACCCGCCACCTCCGGGATGGGAGATAGGTGTTTTACCAACTAGGCCACGGAGGTCGTCTACAAACTGAATTAAATAAATTCCATATGACTGACAATACTAAGAAATGTTGCGATATGTCATATGATCAACGGTAACAAAATAAAAACAAGCGATTAAGATGAAAAAAGGAGCAATGAAATGGTTCAGCCACGTAGAAAGAATTACAAAAATTATTCATATTATTGTCGAAGTACAGTAGGCACGAATAATTTGGAAAAACCCCGAAAAACGTCTCTCGGTCAAATTAGGTAGTAAAATTCTGAATAAGGATAGAGTGAAAAATCTTTATATTGGAGAATGCATGACGAGGTGTATGGATATGGCAGAAGCGAAAGAGGTGTGCCAGGATAGAATGAAGTTAAGATCTATTGTCTTTGTCTACTCCCATAGAGAAATGGCGTGATGGCGACAGTGATGATTAATATAAGAACAAGTGAAAAAGTGGATCAGTACAAATAACTAAACTACGAGCTTGGCAAGTCACGAACAAGCCTTTATGTCTACCACTTGTTCATATGTAGACATCTGCTATAAAACACACCCAAAGACAATAATTAAACGACATACATGGCCTAGTTAATAAGAGGGCTGTCTTCCGGCTCGGGGGATGCGGGTTCAATTTCCGTTGAACCCCCGATATAAATAACAAAAAAAAACAATTGTCTGGTTTTCACTTAATGCCTCCCAACTTTCCGAGATCACAAAACAAAACACTCAGCAGGGTGAATTGCCCTAACCAATAAAACAGCTTTCTGCCTGGTTGGAAGAGATTTTCACGTGGTAATAAGTCGGTCAAATTGTACTCTATGCAACGAAAGTTAAATAATTTCCGAAGAGATCTCCACTCAGCCTTACACCGATTCATCTTCAGACCGATTGGCTACACAATCCAGTAGCGTTTAAGGAGTTTTGCTGTAATCGAAGTTTTCTCGTAGAAGTATGTTACTGGCAACTTGCTACGACATTTGAGTTCTGGAGCCTTGTAGGTGCCGCAAGTAATTTTCATTTGCCCGTGACGTCGGACCTTAAGTTCGCCATTATTATTATTATTTTCACACTCAGGTATGTCATCACAGGAGTCCCTTTGGGAAGCACCTTATTCGTCACTACATGACGTCATGTTCATAAAAAAAATAAGGTTACAATGTTGAAATGTAGATCGCACTAGATAGAGATTTATTTTTATCTTCATAACAGCGTGGATGGTGGTGTGATCGAATCGAATTATATGCAACGAAAGTGTAAAGCAATACAATGAAAAAATATACTTTTTAACAATCTTAAAGCAACCAAAAAGGTTCAGCCAGGTCATATGAATAACAAAAAAAAACAATACAAGAGCAAGCGAAGAGAATGGATTGGTTCCGACAGCTAACGCGTGAGCCGGCGTGCGATGAACTTTCTTCGCTGGCTGTGAACCCATCGCTCCATGGTGCGATACCATCGCGAAACATAATGCAGCATCGCCGGTGAACAGATCGTTATCTCCGGCCGCGTGCTCTGTGACCTTGCTCTTCCGCCAGCTCATGTACATTATTGAATTTACAAGCACAGGGGCGGCTGGAGAAGCGCTATACGATGAGATAAAACATTACACATTTATATTACCTTAGTCTTAAAGTAATTTGAATGTTTGGAACTGGCAAACAATAATTTATTTAAGTGCAAGGAAGTGGTAATTGAAGACAGATTAGAGTGTTTTTTCGAGATTTATCGAACTTTTTATCATCATCATAAACCCTACACCACAAGATGGGTCTAAGTGTCTTCTTATTTATTATATCCATTGTGCGTCAGTTCTCAGTTACACCATCCAACAATATCAGCTTATTGTATTGTATTCAATAGTACAACGCAATTCATAAGGAAAGTTACTACAATATTTAACAGTAAACTAATAATAAAATTCCATATTATAATTAGAAAGATAGACAGTCGGACAAACGGAAAAAATATACAAACGAAATAAACTCAAGTCAAAATACACAGCATGTGACAAATTGAGAGAAGGAGCGAAAGATTTTTAATTTTCTTTATAAGTTTCTAGTCAATTTCGAGCTGAGAGACTAAATTAAATAAAGTAAAGAAAAAAATCATGAACAACAAAAGCCTTGATCTCCCCGCTCTCCTAAAAACAGAGCCTTCTTTGCAGGGCCAGTGTCTTACATGTCGTGTAAGTGCACAAGTCAGCGTAGTCGGATAGTTTTTATAACTTTTGCTACTCTAAGCTTTACAATACAGGGTGTAGAGCTTTTCGTTATACCTGTCTCCATGACACGCCATTGTCATATGAGTAATTCGGACCATATACTCCGCGGAGAATCTTTCTTTCAAAGGCTATCGTAATCGAGGCTTTAAAAGTGTCCAGGTTTCCGATGCTTGAGTTAGCACAGATTTCATTTGGTTAACTTTTTATGTTCCTGGAAAGTAAGCGAGCGATTGAGGGGGTAGGGCCAAAATATATAGCATACTTGCCGAGTATATTTGCCGACAACGTCCACTTGTTTACTATCATGTTTTTCATTTATTCTTTTACAACTTATCAATTTTGAAACTCGAACATGAATGCAATATACACTCGTACGCTTAATTGAACCTAGCCTGGTTGTTTAGAAGAATTTTACTGCTTATAAATAAACACGTAAGATATTTTATTTGTATTTACATTTTTTTATTTCAATGTTTTCATAATTCTACACAAGATAAAAGGTACCTATAAATGGAGCCAAGTCCTATTTATAAAAAAACATATACGAAATAACCAAAAAAAAATCCAAGTCACATAAAGCCAGCTTTTTACACTAATTTTAATCTCCGGAAACTCTTATTTAACGGGAAAGGCAAAAATGGAATACTTAGCAACAGTGGTGTGTATAAACTTTATGTGCTGACTGTTATAATTCCTATATAGGAAAGACATGAAGATCCTTTGAAAAGAGATTTAGTGAACACAAATCCACCTTAACAAATCCTCTAATTTATTCTGAAATGGCTAATCATCGTCACCGTGAAAACCATAATTTCTCTATCGATGATGCCAAATTCTTACATATCAGTAGTAAAGGAAATAAATTGGATAGATTCGAGGCCCTAAAAATTTCTAAGTCAGTACATCGAGGCGAACATCTGGTAAACACATATATCCCAAAAATCTCCGCTGTTGGCAGAGATCGTCCCATGCCTCTTTCAGCCTTCAGTCTCCAACCGTTGAAGCGTGTATGGTATATCGGTACCAGTTCGAACAGAATTTAGTCTTATTTGTGCTCCCCTGAAGTTGAGGTGAAAGCCCATGCCTCCCTCAGCCTTCAGTCCCCAACCCGAATGTTCCCAACCGTTAAAGCGTGTATGGTATATCGGTACCAGTTCGAACAGAATTTAGTATTATTTGTGCTCCCCTGAAGATGAGGTGAGACTTGAAACCGGTAGGGTTATACCGTTACAAAAAAGTGGAATAAACAGTGTTTGATAAAATAAATTACAAGATAAAAGTTCTATATCAGCCGAATAACTTATTGCCTGTTCTGAGACAGCTAACTTATACCCGCGAAATTCTCAAATAAACACAGAAACAATCCAACAAGGATCAGCCAGCTGTAGTCACTCATACAAAAAGTGTGTTAAAAAATATTTAAAAAAACAACGCATTTTTGAGGCGCTGTCAGAATACGAAACAACTATAGAGAAATAATTTTATATATTTATTATGATTGTTAATAATACTCGTTAAGTACTATTGAAATATCACACTTAGCATTTCTCATGACAACCAACAACTTTTAGTTCTAGCATGTACTAATAAATCGTGAGGCTTTCATAAACCCCCTCAATCTCTTTAACAAATGGAGTTCGATTGGAAATAGATCTGACCTTTAAAGAGCACGTGCCATATCAGTCATGGCTATTTTATAGTCCAGAGAACAAATAACAACGTGGGCAGGCGGAAGACGGTGATTCAGATCACCCTGGGGCACCACAGTTGTACAGTGAGTATTTGCAATTGGACCCAAGTTTCGAAAGAGAGATATCAAAGGGTACCAGGAACTAGTTACAGTTTTGTAACAAAGAACGAAAGACTAAAACATATATATATTTTTTAAATTTTATTTTTCGTCAATGGTACTACAACGTACCTTGCAAAATTATTTAAAAAAAAGTAGTACTCGTAAAAGCTTCAAAATAACTTGAAAAAAAAAAAAAAAAAAAATATATATATATATATATATATATATATATATATATATATATATATATATATATATATATATATATATATATATATATATATATATATATATATATATATATATATATATATATATATATATATATATATATATATATATATATATATATATATATATATATATATAATTTAAAATAATTTAAATATGTACATGACTCGTGTACTTTGAAACAATTGAAATACGAATCAAAATTATTACGAAAATTTTACAGCATGAGTACGGGTTTAATCAAAGTCTAATGTCAGAATCTTCGTGCGGTCAGTAGTGATTTAAGCCGAGTTTGTAAGTATTGTCCAGACTTTAGCATTGATTTCACAAACGTCAGTGCATACAAGAGAGAAAAAAAGCATTGTCAATTGCCTCCGACATCCGGCACTGAATGGAGGCAATACTTACTATATAACATTGCTCGGTGTTGGTTCGTGCTGAAGACATCATTTAGCACCTTTCGAACCATCATCTTCTTCCGAATCTCCACTTTGCATTTCCAAGTTTCCTCAATCTTCAACATCTGACAAATGGTTATTTAACCATAAGTTGATCATCAAGGTACAATGGTTACGCATTAGAGAATATGGAAGTCGTATAATTTCTCATATAATATTAGATATTGTAACATTTACATGTAGATTACTAAATTTTATAAGATAAACAAAGACCAGAAAATTAATGATTAAAAAATGAGAATCGTATTAAAAATAAGTGGCACCCATGATGCTGCTCACAATTGAGGTGTGCGAACTTCTCTTGACAATGATCGTGAAATAGAAATTGTTTCCACAATCGGTGGCTCCGTTCCCGCGGCTTTCTCTCGAGTCCATCTCGCTCAGCTCTTGGTATCTGGTATCTGGAGCCTTCCTTACCGTGCCATCACTTGTCTCTTTTTTCATTCAGTCATATTATGGTAATTCATTGTCTGGGTGAGAAGAAACCGCAGCAAAGTATTTTAAATATATGTGCATCAGACGACAGAATTCTGTCAAAATGAACAAAAACAAATGCGAATATATTTTCATCATCATCGAGCCACGTCATTCTACTCTGGTACTCGTATTTCGCTTCTATCACATCTATACACATTGTACCCTGCATACTCTCCTATTATAAAGACTTTTACTCTTCAGAAACCGATTCAATTGGTCATAGCTCGTTTTTCTAGGACTTCCTAAACTTTTTGTACATTGTATACTAATCGTATAGATTATTTTTATAATTATTTCATAAAGCATTCTTTCAATCTGGCTGAATCATCTCCTTTCTTTGTCTAAAGTACTGCACCTTCTTTCAATCCGCATTATTTCATATTCTGTTATACGTCGCTTTTCCACATATTAAACGCAACGCTCTCGTTTATATCGCAGTTATCTATCTTTCATTACTTATTGACAATGCCAAGTTTTATTTGCATACCCAATGTTGGAGCCGAGATTCCATCATGAGCAGTCAGCCTTACTTGAAATGATCCGTTAGGTCAACACATTGTACGAGTATAATCTTTCATTCACTATACTATCTGCTGCCACCCTTCTTTCAATATCGCAACAACAAAATGATAGCGAAAAAACGCTCAAGCAATTTAGATAAACAATGGTCGAAAAAATGCGATAAACTTTGACACTTAATAATATACATACATTCAACATCTTTGGAATGAAGATAGCACTGACAATTTTGTACTGACGACATCTATTCGAGAAATACAAAACTACTACCCGAACAACGTATTATTATGATGTTAAGCTACCCATCACGTATTCCATTCTTATAATAACAATTATTTGGGGAATCGCAAATTCTTCCAAGAAATACGCCACTACTTTCTGAACATCACAATAAAACCAAGAGTTAAAATAAAATATCCAATAGAGGTCAATAGAAAATAAATCTTATAAACGTGGGTACACCCGTACCCAATAATAATATATGATCCAAAAAAATCACCTTTAATGTAAAAACTTGATATTTGACATTTAACAGTCGGTACAAAAAAATAAGCTTATTAGGGATTACCAAGTTGTTGATAAATGTATAATTATGTTTTGTTTAAAACTCTCGTAGCTAAGGAAAACCACACACGCCATGTAGAGCTGAAATAAATGAATAAATAAATTCAATCGAATATCGACATCACCGAGGTTGTAAAAACCAAAGCGTGTAAAATCAATGTACATCAATAAAAACAAAGGCGTCGTATATTGTATATAAAAAAAAACAGATGGCGGTCCGTCTGAATACTTCCGGATCACTATTGATGTCCAGCAGGGCTGGGTCATGGACTCCTTTACATTTATCATCCTTATGGGTATAGCGTGTTGCTTATCTTAGTATGTCATGATGATCTTGATTTATATTTGTTTGTTTACAAATACTCAGGAATGCGGATAAAAATTGAAAGTGACAGCGGGTAAATAATACAAGTCTTGACAGTTGAATGAATGACAATACTAATATATTTATTTCTCGGCGCGCGGGTATTTTATACAAATGGGTGAGCCAGTTCGCGCTACATGCTCCGTCTCACTCTGGCGTGTGAATTGGCGGTAGCTTATTTATTTGTATTTGGAGATGGCTAGACAAATCGCAGGTACTACAAAAATAGTAAACATTGTTGTTGTTCTTAACGTGTAGCAATCTATGAATACTTCATCGGTCATTGACCCTGTATGTTTATTATTTCAACAATAATTACTTTAATTTAATTATGTTTAACAATTCATTTATCCATTTTGACAATTATTTATTTATTTAGGTAGGTATCCTACATGGGCATTGAATTGTATTAAATGGTCGTTGTACTCGTATATAGTACAACATGGCGAGTTTTATTGCGAACATCTTTTTCAACCAACCAGAAAAATGTTTAAGAGGTTGAAAAGGGCGGGCAATAGCCTAAAAGTACCGCGACTAATCACTATTGATGTCCAGCAAGGCTGGGTCATGATTTCCTTTACATTTATCATCCTTATGGGCATTGAATTGTATTAAATGGTCGTTGTACTCGTATATAGTACAACCTGGGGAGTTTTATTGCGAAAATCTTTTTCAACCAACCAGAAAAATGTTTAAGAGGTTGAAAAGGGCGGGCAATAGCCTAAAAGTACCGCGAATAATATTCTGATTAGAAAACATATATTGTTGAAAACAATTCTGGACCAAAGAACTTTCGTTACAAAAGAACCTTGTCTACAGAATGTGCAGATTAGAACTTCGTCAAGATTGAATTTTAAGTATTTGAGGTAACCAGGAACAAGAACAAAAAATAAGATATACTATTTTATGCCGATATACAAAGTTTCGTAGCCAGTGAAATAATAATATCTATGATATTTGAAACAATTTTATATCCAGAATTAGAGCAAGAATAAGTAATCGTTCAGTGTTATTTAAAATTACATAAAATTTTAGGGTGTTTAAAATCATACGTGTTGAAGAAAAATTTGTATTTATATTTTGTACGAGTTTTGATTCACTTTATTAAATTTTAGTTTATATTTTTGGAGTTACATTAATATTAAATAAACTGAAAATACGATAACATGTGCCTATTTATTTTCTAACTGATTTATTTGTGTTGTGTACATTCGGAAAACGGTTAAAAAAGTTTTTTTTTGAAATACTGGAAACCAGTATTTCCAAGTCAGAAAAACCGTCAAACCCTAAGGACTAAAGACTACCTAAACAAATTTATAATGCAAATTCAGTTGGGAATCAGTAAACAGGAGCTGTATGAGAAGATGTATGGATGTGTAGGAGGCGAAGAAACTATGCGTGATAGAAAAGTTTGACACTGTCCTCTCTGTCTTTTCCAACAGGAAAATGGCGTGTGAGTATGTGTGTATGATATTACTACACTGACATTCGTGTATCAATATTAACTGACATCAGTTGCGTGTATTTTTTTTTTTTTGAGAAAACGTTCTTTAGAATTTCTGTGACTGTATATATCAAATATTACACACGCACGCATGCACAACAACCGAATGACATGATTGAATCTACATTTTATATATTTGAATATAATATAACCTAACAACTATTGAACAAATAAAACATTTCCACTCAATCGTATACCTAATAATATTTGAAATATATTTTGCATACAAGATTATTTTATTTTATCAGAAAGTCACTTTTTTATTAATTCATTTTGAGAACTATATATTCGTACAATTTAAAAATAAGCGGTTATACGAGTATATCACAATTTTATATTGTATTACACTTTTGATGTATACGGAAATATGTAAGAGGCTTTGAGTGAAAACCATTCTGGGTTCCTTTTTAAAAAAAATCAGGGGTTCCAACGGGAATGTCGAACCCGCTATCTTCGGGTTGGGAGACAAGCGTCACTTTCGTATTTATATGTAAAAGTAATCTTCTTTTCTCTAAATATTGGCACAAGTTTTGCGACTTTGTTGTGAAGGATAAGGGATCAAGAATATATTAAAAGTTCTTAAAATTCTAGCAGTGAAAACTATAAAGGAGGTGATGATATAACTATAGAATATAATGTATTACACTTTCGTTGTATACAGTACAACCTGGTATATTTATTACCATAAGGAAATATTTTCCGACTGAAGCTTTTAAAAAAATGGATACCAATAGGATTTTTTCAACAAAACGCATGCGCAAGGTCAAAAAGAAAATTAAGAAGAAAAAAAAATCAGATTATCTCAAAACAGTATAACACACTAAACCAAACCTTAGTCTTATTGAAAATAAAGAAAACTGGAAAGTATTTGAATACGTGACTGAATGACAAACGTTCCTCTGAAATGTAAAATAAAACGATAAATTACGACATCTCGTGGACATTTTTTACTAAAGATGGTACAGAAAAAACTATTACAAAAGCCAATAAGTATTCGATTAACTTCCAAAGGTATGGTTAAGAAAAATATATCGATAAGAGATGAACACGGCAGTAAATTGAGTTGAAAAGGATACAAAAATAATTCCAATTACAAAAACATCGAAAGGTCATTAATCTGGTTTCTGGCGCCTTGAAACGTCCCCGTGAAGTGCAGAAGCCGGCGCATAAAATTTACAACCGAAACGGTACGACATCGCGACGTTATTTATGCGAAATTGGCAGACCCTAAAATATCAGAAGTGGCAATTTTGACAGGTCGCAATCGAGTTTTGGCAAGTGTTGTTAACCCATCGATGCGCAAAATATACTTTATCTTCTTAATTATTTTATTTTTTTAAATCGTAGCAGTCGTACGAGGTGATGGGTGTATAATAGAAGAGGCAAATGTGTATCGCGATAGGAAAGCCAGGCGTTCTCTCCTCTCTGCCTACCTCGGCAGGGAGAAGACGTGACGGTGTGTAATTATATATTTTTGAATTTTCAGCTATTTTTACGTATTGAATTATTGATTCCTAGCAAAATTTTGACTTTACCACAATTTAATACAACTTATGTAAAATAAACGAAATTCAAATCAAACAGCGATAAAATAAACTTAAAAACAAATCATACAACAAAAATGGAAATCAATAACAAAAGTGAAAGAAAAAAACATTAAAACTTGGAAGGCATAATACGAAAAAACATTTATGTACAATATAAAACAAAAAATATATGGTAACATACAAGTACATTAAAAAAAATTTAATTGTCATAAATTAATCATGTCAAAAATAATATTAAGAAGTTTGAAATATTCCTGAGAACAGTTATCCCCCCGGAGCAACTGAAAATGTCCACTTCAATCGTGTTCCCCAAGCTAGGCTGAAAACTCATAATATGTGGTGTGAACCCATGTCCTGAAGACGCATATTATTAAAGATAAGATTAATAAAAGTTTTTGTTATTTTATCGATGTTTTATATTGTTGATGTTTGAAACCAGTAGCAAATCTTTCATAATAAGAAAACGAATTTTATACCCTAAGCTAAATTAAGTAAGTATAATATCATACAATACAATAATATTTTTTTTTAAAACTAGTGAATAAAATAAAGTTCACGGTTGTTTTCTTCGAATTATACGCATCATTAATTATAATTAAAATATTTGAGTAAGTATTTACGTTATTTTTCCGCGCTGGCGTCAAAATGTTATTTTTAATACAAATGGAAGGAAAACGTATTGATGCCAGTACTAAGAAACACTAAAAAAGCTGCTGTATATGGAAAATCGAAATGTGTTAAAATAAATACATGGGTTCATATAATTCTTGGAACAATTTAAAAATAAATGTGTTTGCAAACAGAAAACTGGCGCCGAACGTTATAACAGATGAAAATATAATATCAAAAAATTGTCGCCAGTCTTAAGAATTTCTCAGAAGTTAGTCTCCAAATGCACATAAATTGTAATTTAATGTTCAACTAAAACAAATAAAACTTTTTATTTATTTACTGTTCAAAATACAACATTTTTCTATTTAAAGAGTGTGTATACTTAACAATGCATCAATTATTTTATCCACAATTTTGTTTATCGTTCATAACGCCTTTAACGAAGTGGTCTCATATATTATTCCTTAATATTAAAACATTTATCAGATACACAGTTCCTTTAGGATTATAATCTCAACAACCACATCAACATCATGTACGACTCCTCATAACACGTTCACAATCAAAGCTCCTCATTCCTCGCTATCCATGTGTGAAAAGGTCACCTTGTTATATTTTTTTAATCGAAGACACGACATTAGACACAAAGTGGCACATTTGACACTTGGTGCCTTTAAGATACTTTACAACTTAGAGATAAGGGGTATTTTCGATACTTTTGTACCTTGATCACAATAATGTAGCAATTGTCAACACTATCATATAGGTGTAATTCCTTGAACCAAAAAGTGGTAGTTAATACTTAATGTGGTTTTAAGATCCTTTATGGGCATTTTTGACAATTTAATGACTTGAAGAATATAATGTTGAATTTTTGACACGTTTGTGCCTTAATCACAATAATGTGGCCATTTTCGACGTTATTATGCATTGAAAACCACAAAGTGACAATTTGAAACTTCTGTGCTTTCAAGACCATAAAGGGACATTTTTGACACTTTGGTGCCTTTAAGAAAACAAAGATGAATTTTTAAACCTTTTATGCCTGTCACTATAATGCGACAATTTTCGACACTACAATATATTTAAAAGTGACATTTTGATACTTATTTGGTGTTTATACCATATAGGGATATTTTTGCTACTTTGGTTTTTAGGCGCACAAATTTTAAATTGTGATACCTTTGTGCCATTGTCGACAACATAATGTCTTGAAAACTAAGTTGCAATTTGACACTTCTGTGCTTTCAAAATTATATAAAGACATTTTTGACACTTGGCCTTGGCATTTTTGACACGGTGTCTTTAAGAACACAAATTTGCTTCCTTGAGACTTTTGTGTAAATAATTTCTCAGATTTTTTCAATGTAGAATGTACCTTGCAATCTAAGGGTATTTAATCATACTGAAAACACGGCCTTGCAACTTTTCAGTTTGTAAGCGATCTTCCCTAGCGTATATTTATTCAAATTATCTATGAACACTTCTACCTTCATCCCTGTCTAGGTTTTTCGAAAATGCAGTCCTGTTACTTCGTGCAATGAGCTCATAGAATGGTCGTAGACAATTTTGGGGCAGATCCATCAACGAGTATGGAAATAGGAATAATTGTTAAGCATTAGTTTTTATATTAATTTACATTAGTTATATTTTTTTAAAAGCAAATGTATCGCAATCATATTTCCTTAGAAAGCGGAACATCAAAAGTTCCTAATGAATCTAGTCAATATAATGAAATTTTCTAAAAACATAGGATTAGAAATATGTTGTCGGTAATTAATTAACTTAAAGTTAAGTAATTTTAAGAATCGGTTAACACAACAGTTAACGAAACAAGACGAATCCATAAGTCTGAATAAGCCTAACTAATGTAATCTGAGATGAAATTTAGGTTGAGGTCGTAGAATTGGCGTCCTTTTTAGTTTTTAAGTAGTTAAATAAACTTTAAAAATAGTCGAAGAGTTTTTTAAAACTGCGAAAATCTGAAACTATTGTATAACAAAGATACAACCCGAGTTCATGGGAGTATCACAATTACGAAATACTGTTGAAAACTTGTTACTGTTGAAACATCTATCCATCGACGTTTTTGAGTTATTCTTAGGAGGGGAAAGAGAAATAATTATATAAATTAGCACATAAACACAATTTTAAGAAAATACATACATAAATACCATCATGCCCTTTCCCTTTCGGGGTAGATAGAGAAGACAGAGCGCCATAAATTCATATATCTACACACATCATTAGCATCGTCTACATCAATACATCTTATATAACTCCTACGATTTCTCTGACTTTCAACGTTTCCTTCTTTCAACATAAACATACACTTGATCTAATCATACTTTCCTTGGTCTTCCTCTACCACGTTTCCACTAACATTTGCACTATCCATTTGTTTTGTTAGTCTTTCTTCGTTCAATTGACAGTTGACAATCTTGAATATAAGCTGTTTTCCTTGACTACCAGTCTGAATTTTTTTTATGACTTGATAAGTTTGAAACTTTGTAAAATAACTTCATTCCGTATTCTGTCATACATTGTCACTACATGTACCTATTCTTCTAAGTGTATGAATTTCAACAGTATTTATTGAATTTCTGTTAAATTCTGAATGAGGGAATTCCTTGGCGTGTATTATCTGCAATTATACACAGGGTTTTCATTCATTCTACCACAATAATCTCCGTTACACTCTTCAGATGGAATGAGAGCCTCGGCACAGGAGGTAAACACATGTGCAGCGGGTATTAATGTAATTAATGAAATAAAAAAAAGTTATCAATTGCTAAATATTATAATATGCTGTTCTACAAAGTTGAAGCCGAAACCTTGCATATATAATTCATTCGTATGGTACTCCTCACTATATCCGAATTGCTTATTTATTGATTGATAATGTAAACGACACATTAGGATCATTAATATATCACAGTAACAATAAGCATACAAAAGATAACGAGCCCAATAGTTCAGGATACACATATCTTTCAAAATATGATGCCTAGAATTACCATGTACGAGTATAGCACAACACGGAAATAAAAAAATATACATTACGGAAATTGATAGTCATAAAAAGCGTGCCAGGAAGAAGATGCAAAGCTCACGCAAAATTTAATGATTTGGTGAAGAAATCAACATGGAGAAATCTGTACCCGCAAGTGACCAAGAGTATAGTTGAAAATGTACCCATCAACATCCAATAAATCACAACCATCAAAAATGAGGATTGACAGAGATGATGACCTGAGTAGAAAAAAAAATAAAGGTTATACGGACATGTTGAAGAACGTGACCAAAAAATTAAATTTTCTTTGGTCTCAATAAGCGAAGCGGCTTAGGAGTCGACACGTAATTCTAAGATTGTCATCATATGCGTTGGCAATACTACCGCAAGTTCAGTTATATCGTAACGAACTCTTAAACCAGACTAGTACCCTTTTTATTTTTGAGTACCATCGGAAATCGAACTGAAATCCCCGCGTGGAAGACAAGCGTCTCACCAACTAGGCTTTAGTATATAAGTATACAAAATATCTCAAGTCTTGTTCGAAAGGAACAATAAAGCAATCATCCTCAACGTGAAAAATGGGAGGAAATGGTTTACAATAAAACACGGTCATTAACAGAACAAATAGTCGTTAACTATTTCGATAGTAAAGTAAATTAACTGTTCGGTTAGAGCAATAATTAACCTTCACGTGTTTGTGGTGCTGTGTCCCACACGCCAGATCTGAATGAATGGAATAAGTCCTGGAAATGGAAGTAGCGAAGGCGCTAATGGGGAAATTAATAAGTTTTTTTCACGAAGGACATCCAATACTCGAGATGTGTAGAAACAAAGATGGCAAAGCCCATATATGGTAAAAATTGTATTATATAATATATTATATATACTCTTGATCGACGATGCCAAATTACATATTTGTGAAAAAAAAATCAGGTACAGTCTGTTTGACAAGAACGTGTACGGCGAAACCCGAAAAACTATTTGGGATGAGGCAATAAAAAAAGGCACACACACTACATGATATAAACAGTGATGATTTATTATTACTAAATCGTCCAGTCACCTCCGCTAGTAATAATTGCCCAGCATCTCCGAGGCATAATTTCTGCTAATTTTATAGCATAATCTAGGAGCAAAGACTTCCATATAAGTCGAATCTGTCGAAATGACTGTTTGACGTTCCAGATCTTTTTCCCCCGGAACTTTAGCTTCATGAGATCCCTAACATTTTCTATGGGATTTGCATCTGGTTACTGCGACGGCCAATCCATTACGTCAACGTCATTTTTACGTTTCCACGCAGTACAAAGAGGACTCCGTTGTTTTGGGTCATTGACCTCTTGCAGTAGTCAATTTTATTTTTTTCTTATAATAAAGCTTATAATAAAGGTAATAAAGCCTTTTGATATATTTTAACCATTTTGACAGCAATCAAATTATTTGTGAAGATGTGCAAAGTACCAAATCCCTGCTTTGAGAAACAACCCCAGTTGTGGACTTTTACCGGGTGTTTAACGGTCCGCTTGATGAGTCTATTTGTGCGGATATACCAGGTATGATTATTGAAAGAACGTGTCCAATAAGAAGCTTCGTCCGAAAAAATTATGTTGTCCCAATCGCGGTTCTAATTTTCCTTCGCCCAAGTGATTCTTTTTTTCGACTTATTTTTCGGACAGTAGTGGTATCTTCACCGTGCTTCGAAATTTCACTCCATGAGCTAGTCAACGTCTTCTTATAGTGTCACATTTAGACACTTTTCACGCAAAACCGCCTGTCTGCTATGCAATGATAGACGAGGATTCTTCTCAAACGCCCGTAAAATCACTTTGTCCTCCTTTTTCGTCGTTTTCTGTGCAGTGCCACGATCTGATAAGTCATCGAAGTTTTTTTATGTCGGAATAGCATTTCACCCACTTACTTACAAATGTCTTCGACTTTCTCATGGATGTGTACAAAGAAACACGGCTTCGTGACGTGATGCGTACGCGGCACTCATTGTGAAATATGTTCTTGTGTAACCAAGGTCGAACGAAAACTGAGTTTTTCTATACAAAGCATCTTGGGGGAAGGGTTCTGCAGCCTGCTCTCGTTTCAATCTACCCTCTAACGGTTTCCAGGAAAAAATGTACCCGTACACGTTCTTGTCAAACATTTTGTAAATGTAGAAAATACTGAAGGACTAAGTTGTAATAAAGATGAACGTGAAATAAAAACGTTCTTTTGAGTACCAATATAAAAAGAGTACAATATATTTTGTTGCGATAAAAAACATACTTCAAACAGCGAATTAAAAAACAATAACATTTTCCTTTACTGGCATTTATCCTGGTCTAACATCCTTTTTTCAGTCTTCTTTTTCTGTTTCTAGCTATCGATGACCATGTAAAATTTGTATTTGTTTCGTTATTTGGGTATTGCACACATTTTTTTTATCTACATCAATAATGTGCATTCACTGATAAAATTGTAAAACAATTGTGTCTGGTTGGAAGAAATTGCCACTTGTCATCGGTTCACCTTCGAACCGATCAGCTACTTCGATCTAGTGGCGTCAAATGATAGTTTCGTTGTATTTTAAATTTCCTGTGAAAGTACTGGTAACTTGCTCGGCTGTTTGAACTCCAGGCCTTAAGCCACTTTGTAAGAAAAGTTTTACTGCGCAGCGAATTATTTTCTTTCTCCCGTGATGAAGAACCTTTAGTCCGTCGTCAGTACTATTCTTTTCACACTCCGGTGTGTCGCTACCGGAGAATGAGTCCCTTTAGGCAGTTCGTTCTTTGTCAATACATGACGTCGCGCTCATAAAAAAAATTGTTCCTTCTTAGAAACTATTCATAAAAATAATAAAGAATCTTTCGTTTTTCTAGTGTAGAACGCGCTGGATGGGGACTTATTTTGTCCCTTATAACAGCGTGGGTGGAGATGGGATCCAACTGAACTAAACTGCCACATGCCAACTAACCCGTCATATTGGACTTCAGTAAAATAAACTTATAAATGAATTAAATAAAAAGAGATATCAAGAGGGTCAAAGGAGAGAAGTAAAATCCTCATATTCTGTTATTTGTTGCGTTGCACTTCCATTTTATACAATATAAAATAAATGTAACCAGATGCTCTATATATTGGCACTTCCATTTTATACAATATATAATAAATGTAGCCAGATACTCTATAGATTGGCACTTCCATTTTATACAATATAAAATAAATGTAACCAGATGCTCTATATATTGGCACTTCCATTTTATACAATATAAAATAAATGTAACCAGATGCTCTATAGATTGGCACTTCCATTTTATACAATATAAAATAAATGTAACCAGATGCTCTATAGATTAGCACTTCCATTTTATACAATATAAAATAAATGTAACCAGATGCTCTATAGATTGGCACTTTTGAGAAAAATGTTGTGTCCATTTATTCCTCAGAAAGCTGACTGTTCCCTTAAGCACGGGTGTTATGTACTCGAGATGATCACTGTTATTTTTCCATCAATACAATTGCAGTGCTCTACCTTCAAGTGGCACGGTTTGACCCCTCAGCGAGGCCGATTCATTTAAAGCAACTTGCTCTTTAGAAGTGGCCCTTTGTAAGGTGTAAATGGAGCATTACGATGTTATCAACTCATTTGTGTGCACTTTTCCACACTCGCAAAGGGGCCACTCCTTTAGGCCTCGCGCATATTGTATACACAACGGGACTGGCAATTATGTCAGTCAAGTCCTCTATAACATCTTTCCGGATGGTTGGACAATGTTTATTGTTCGCTGACGACTTGAAAATTTTCAAAAATATCAATTCTCCTCCCGGCAGTGCAGTTACAACAGGACCTAGACTCCCTAGCCTCCTGGACTGAGCTAAATCATCTTCTGTTCAACATTAATAAATGTGTCTGTGTATCTTATATTCGATCGTTTTCACCAATCCACCATCAGTATACTATACAGGGAGTGGCATTAAACAGAGTTTCTGAATTCAAAGATTTGGGCGTAACCTTCGATGTCGGACTCACGTTCGTTAACCATGTCTCACGTTTGATATCGGACTGTTACAAACTACTCAGTTTTATAATGAGAATATCAAGAGAATTTAACAGCACCGATATCCTCCGAAACTTATATAATTATCTAATTAGAACCAAATTAGAATATGCATCTACGGTTTGGGCTCCTCATCAGCTCAAATATAAAAACAATACAGAATAAATACAAAAAAAATCCTCAGATATCTATGGTACAGAACAAAAGGCGATTACCCAAAATATGCTCACCATGTCGAACTTCTCACGGTGTGTAACTATAGAAGCCTCGAAACAAGAAGGCAAGAATCCATTGCGATATTCCTACTTAAGGTTTTCCAAGGTTGCTTTAACTGTCCCGCGATTCTAGAAGCACTAAGTTTATATGTACCCAATAAATATAGCCGTGCAAGGAATCACCCTCTGTTCTACATACCAACTTACAGGACGAATATCATGGCTAAACACTCAGTCACGCGTGGTATAGAGATATTGAACCAACTGAATGATATATTCTCGGTACCGTCTAGCAGTATGAGAAGAATCCTGGCTGATATTCTTCCTAACGAATAAGCTAACGCTAGAAGCAGGCCCTCTTTGTGTAACAGGAGAAATCCGTGCAAAGTGGATAAAAAAAATTATTAAAAAAAAGATTCTCACATGGCAATGAACTCAACAGGTTACACTGTATAACATATATCAAAACATTATTATTTTTTGATAAAATAAATAAAACATATTTTATTTTGTATTTACGATTGTTTTGACTTTTCACTACCGTTTTCAAAGACCTCCGTCTTCCTCGTCAGGTGAAGATGAAGTGCATCTTTATATTCACCTGACGAGAAAGACGGAGGTCTTTGAAACCGGTAGTGAACTCAAAGCAGTGGTGAATACAAAATAAGTTTTATTTATTTTTTAAAAACAAATTATAAAAATGACACCACAAAGGCTTTTTCTAAGATTCAACAAGAAAAAATATTTATAATTTGAAAAAATGTGTTTTTATGCAGGAAATTTTTACTATTTGTAAACTTTTTTTTCATTGTACACATGTATATCAAATAACCGTTTAAAATTAAATTAAATTAAGTAAATAACGGAAGTGTAATACTATACAATAAACAACTGGAAATATGAGGACATTGCCATGTTTGTATATATAAGGCTCATTTTGACCTGCTTCCGGAAATTCTTAAAACACACAATGGTATGTTTGCAATTGCGAAATTTCAGTCGCATACATTTAAAACAAACACGGAAATACTTTATATTTCGGGTGATTTTTTGCTGTCGTGATTGCAATTTGCACTAGTTGCAAATAAGTGCTTATTTTGGCAAGGTTTCCGAATATTGTCTTAAACAATGGCGATACAATTAACACTTTCACTAGGAACTCGCAAAATCAAACGTAATAAAAAAAAGAAATGAACGAGTCTTACAAATGTTTCAATAACTTGTTTGATAATTTAGATGTTTGAGTAATTCTAATTGATACATGACATATGGACTTAGTAATATATTAAAAACACTATATAATGTCAACCTATTTTAGAATTTGCGAATATGGCTTCGAACGCTGCATCACACATTAATGTAAAAACAATTATGTTAGCACTAAAAGCAATTTTGAAAGAGATGTACATATATCAACGAAGAACGAACAGTGACTTGGTTTTTCATCAGGCGGCAGTGACGTATTTTCAAAAAGTTTATTTATTTTTATTATTTATTATTACACATGAAAAGAAATATACATTATTTGCGAAAAACAACAGGTAATTTAATTTGGACATACAATTTTAATGGATCTGGGTTTGTTGCCTTTCATTTGTCGCATCCCCAGTAAACTAGGCTTTTGCCTGTAATCTCACTGAGGATATTTAGCATGAAAAAATAAATCGATACTTCTTTCCTTTCATTTTTGATTACACAAATTTTCTTTCATTTTTAATTACACAAAAATAAAACCCCGTTGCACGCTCTCATCAACCTGACAAACAGTGACACTCAACTACAACTGGAAACATCTTGCGAAATTCAACTCCTCACTCATCATCACTCCAGAAAGACCAAAAATATTCATCCCACAATATACCGCACACAATCATAAGATTAAAAATTTAAATTAAAACAAAAAATATACAGAAACACAAATACAAAAACAACCAAAATTAAAACAAGAATTTCGACAATTGATTTTTGTTGTTTTCATTCAAAACATGTGGAACCCAAGCGCCGAACTTCAGGACTTTTCCCATTGATTTAAATGGCGGTATACAGTTATGTGACTACAATTCATCTGCTCAGCCAATTCTACGGTGGTTTGAAGGGGATCTTCATGAATAATATGGTTTAAGCGGTCCTCATCGAAGTCCACTGGTCGTCCGGAACGCTCCATGTCTTTCAGGTTGAAATTACCGTCTTTGAAACGCAAAAACCATCGACGAGCTGTCCTTTCATTCATAGCAACTTCACCGTACACTTCGTAAATATCGCGAGCAGCTTTATTCCCTCGATTGAACGCAAACAGAAGGGGGTGTCGAAAATGATCACTTTCGTCTACTTGACATTCCATTTGGAAGACTTGTAATCAAATAAAATAATATATGTAACGTAAAAACAAACACAATATCTGTAGAGCAGAAAATTTTCTTTCGAATGACGTATAACCTTGACCATTTTGATTTACTTTTGGTGTTCATTATTAATTTGGAAAAAAACGGACACAACTTCTGTTAACACCCAATATTATGTATATATTTTACGTATACAGTAGACTCGCAATTATCCAGGGTGGAAAATAAAAATTGACCCGGACAATCATCGCCAACAAAAAAAAAACAAATCGGAACCGGGAAAAAATTAAAACAAATTATTATTTGATTTTAAATTTCATTAACAATTTTTTTTATATATTTTTAATTAATCATTTAGAATGAATCTATAATTCAAGATAACAGCTGGATACTAAATTCAAAGGCGGGATTGTTTATCTTTCTGTTTAAGTGGAAAAAAAACAATAAATGAACAAGTGGGTATAGTTAAAACAAATTGATTTGTAATTAATGGCCAACAATAAAATTGTACACTGTAATGCTCACAGACATGATAGATGGCCGTATGTAAATCCCCAGCGGTGGTGTGTTTAATCTATAATTAACAATAACAAATGGAACTGTTAAGGTCATAAAAAAACCTAGCCCCGGGTCTGATCGCTACAATACATTATTGTTCCAACGCACTCAACAATACTTTTATTTATATATTTATTTATACAAAGATCAGAAGTGTGCAACTTATTTTATCTGTTAAATTTTTGTCGAACTTTCTTTTGAGCGAGAGTGACATTTGCTAATAATTATTAAAAATGCTCAATGGCTTAATTTAAACAATAACTCAAAAATCACCATATCTCACTTTAACGTGGAAGACTTAAGTTTATTTATAAACAAAATAAACGACACTTACTATAAATGTCCTTTACGTAACACAGTAACAATTTAAAAAAAGGATGATGTATCAAAATCGTCTAAAAAAACTTACAATATAGAATACGTAAAATTTTCAAAATATGATACATTAACATACCAATGTAAAGCTATAATGAATATTAAGAAAAAAATCAATCGACAATACAAGACATAAAAAATAACTTAAAAAATAGAATCTCTCGCACGGAATTATTTCAGCACCCTTAAAGAGAGTCTGTTTTCTAAACGGAGTAATATATAGTCCTCAATGATGTGACGGGGTTTTCCTGATATCTCAATCTCGTTTCCGGTCCTTTTCTCCCGACATCATATGTTCCCTATGAAATAATGACTACGTTCTCTTTTGTGCAAATAAAATTTTCAACTGATTAGAATAAATATCGTTTATTGTTAATCCAACTTGTGTCTGGTTGGTTGGAAGAGATTTCTTTCTAACTATAAGTCCGCCATATTGTACAATAGTTTATGCGATATAGTATAAAAAAGTCGTCGTAAAGCACTTTCAACGGGGTAATTATAATCTCAACAGCGCTCGAATCAAAATAAAGCGTAAGAAAAGAAATACGGTTTGAAGCCTTACACCAGCAAAAAGTATCACGTAAGCAACATTTTTAAGATAATTTGATTAGTAATACATTCAGCTTTTATTAAAGGTTTCGGTTTTAACTTTGTGGTACTCTATATAAGAATATTAAACAAAAATTACTTTGGTATTCAATGAACCACATTTATCTCCGCGACACTTGTTTCTACATTCAATCTCGAGTTTCTTCAGGCGGAATGAAGAGTCTGAAGATAAGAGGTAGAAATACGTACCGACGTGATAAACGTAATCAAGAGAGACTCCAGTGGCTTACAATAAGACAAAGAAAGAAATCTCCACCGTCTGTCAACCCTCTTTGGAGTGTTTAACAGTTAAAGCTGTCATCAATACCTGAGTGATAATTTCAGTTTTCTTTCTGAGTATGCAATGTCCATCCGATCTATTGACCACATCACATTACATCGACTCTGGAACGACCTTCCAGGCTCAATAAGATGTGCTACATCCTTGCCGATATTTAAAAATCAACAAAAGAAGTATCATTTATCTCAAACTATTCCTCTTCTTTACCTCCTATTCAATTCTTATCTTTATCTCAATTTTTCTTGAGATTTTATTTTATTTTATTTTTTGTTAGTTTTTTTTAAAGGGCATGGCATGGATAACAATAAACATTATCAAACAAAAGCTGGTTGATTCGAAGAAATTGCTTCCCTGCAATAAATTCACCAGATGTATTATATTTGCATGCAAGTGTTAAATAAATAAATGCAATTAATGTTAAGCATAACAAAGTGATTTCTTGTGAAATATTCATCCACGCTACTATGTGTTTTGGAAGGGATAAAATGTACTTACATATTGTGTTAGAAGATCAAATATGCATGTAGAAATGGGCTATTGTTACCTGAAAACAAAAGAAAAAAATATTAGTATGGGGAAAACTGTAAAATTTCATAAGCCCTCGAGTAAAATAGCACATCGGGATTGCTTATGAAAAGTTTAAAAATCGTTTGAAGGAAACATTAGTGCCACACAGTTTTTATATACTCGTAATACGTTAGTCATTAAACAGTGAATATAAACTATACAATAATTTCATTTATGACTACGATATGTTGAAGAGCATGTAATTTATTTTTAACAAACACTGTTTATTCCACTTTCCAAAAAAGTGGAATAAACAGTGTTTGTTAAAAATAAATTACAATGTCTTTAAACCTCCACAACGTTAATGCCTTAACTATAAACAACATATTGAAGAGCATGGGTGGGAGACAACATTTTCATCGGTCACAACAACAGAGCCTTTGTAAAAACGCCACGCGCAGTTCGCCGTACGTATTAGTAATACTAACGAATGTGGAAGTTATAGTAATCTTGTCAATTTTCTCGTTAGTTCCTTAGTCTTGTTCCAATTTATGTACCCACCTAGACTAATACCTAAACCACATTTTGTGAGCTAGGGAAAGCAGAATCTTTATTCAGCCAAAATTTGGACTGCATATAGTTCAATTGGCTACTCTGGCTTGTTGACTGCGCCCGAACTTTCTCAAATTTATGTAGAAAAATACATTTTTACCGCTTTCTTAAATTTATATAAAAAAATGTAATAAAAATGTTTCAAAACGTCTGATCGTGGTATACGTTCGTGCATGATTGATATGGAGCATACATTAAGATCATAATAAAAGTTGTGCAACGTGCAGAAAAAAGCACCTTCGCGATCAGCCAAAATGTATTGTTACAGGCAGTCAGGGCATATACCATGGCGTGAGCCACAAGTCATAAGAATAATATACAGCTTGAGCAAGGTCACGGGGCGCATTCCATCAATCTGAATTATGATCTTTGATGCCGCCTTTTCCGCACTGCTAAACTATTTCGGCTTTACTGCTATTAGATTCACTTTCATTTTTATGTGTGATGACGAATGAATGCTAGGCACCCACGACAAGGAAGTCCTCGTTTCATTTGAAGGATCAAGGTGTCAATAAGAATGCGACATTTGGAGTCGTCTTCAACAATGTTGGGGAAAGAACCAAACGATATTGGAAACAAATGTAAACTTTCTTAGGTTACCCTAGAAATATTTTGACTACATATCGCTACCCTAATTTGTAAATTTGCTAACTCCACTTTTGTCGAAAAATGACTTAACAATTGCATTTTGCTTTCGACATTCAAATACACATGCTATACAAATTTGACATGTCTACAATTATTGAAAGTGCCTTAAAAAACGCCTCAAGAAAAATTGATAACTCCAATGCTACCAATTCCAACACTGAAAAATGTGTAACTCCACCATTTTGTATGTGAATCCATTAGAATCAAGTAGCATTGTGGTAGCGGTCAAAATATTTCATTTAAAAGGTGAGTTCGGTTACACTATTTTGAAAAAAAAAAGCATTATTTCCTATGAATACAAATAAGCACTATTTTGTTAAGATAATTTGAAGTTTTTTCCCCTTACTTATGACTCAATATCTCATTTTATTCAACTAAGGGAGTTAACAATTTTTCAACACATGTAAAACATCGTGTTGCATTATGACATCAACTGTGCATTTTAATTATTACTGGGTGGGCTTAAACAAGATTGTGTTTATTTAAATTAATATGAATATTTGAACCATTAAAATACTTTAATAAGTATTTTCTATTTTTATAGATGAATATCGGAGGAAAAATTATGGTTGGATTAGTGACAGAAAATTGTAGGAGTAATCAAGAAAATCGTAAAAGTGATGAAAAAAATCGTATGAGTGATGGTTTTCAAGAAAGTCCAAATTTATTCATGGAATTGCCAATTTTAGTCGTTGATAGTGATAATGCAGAAATCACATAATATTATGTAAATACGGATACTACTCAGAAGATTTATCAAAAGGAATTATAGAAACACAACCTGACACGGTTTACAACAATATTATAATTATGGAAAGTGCTGATAATACGGATATTGTACAAAATTCGACTGAACTGATAAAACAATCCGAGATGGTATTTAACACCATTGATGACATTATAAGTAATGATGAAAGCCAAGGAGTCAAAATTTCATTAGTGCCGTATTCAGATAATTCAGATTCAAATTATTATAATGGACCACTTCAACCTACTAAAAAAGTAAGAAAGAAAAGGTGTGACGTAGATAGTTCTTCTTGGTTCTCTACTAAGAATAAGGCAAACAGAGAGAAAGGAAAAAGATATTTAGGCAGAAAAAAGAAAAACAATGGATCATGGAATAATAAAATACCGAAGAATGATAAAAAACTTTAAAAAAGGCGTAAATGTCATGTTTCTGAAAAAGGTGTCTTGAAGTGTTACTCTATATCGGATAAGGACAGAATGAACATTTTTAACCAATTTCGGAACTTGAATTGGAAAGAACAACGAATTTATGTAGATGGGCTAATGAAAGTTTTACTGGTAAAAAAATCGAGGGGTAGAACAGATCCGGAAAAATCCAGTAAAGTGTCGTCTACAACATATTTTCCAAGAAAGAATGATTCTGACCTACGGCTATGCAAAACGATATTTTTGCATACATTAGATTTAAATAGGATGACAGTATTAAACTGGAAGAACAAAAGCGGTAGTTTAGAATTACAAATGGCAATTATTGTTAAAAAATGCAACAAGAATCGATTTGTGGAAGCTTATGAAAATCTTAGAAACTTTTTTAATGAGTTGCCAAAAATGGATTCCCATTTCTGCCGAAAAAGAACTTCCAAAAATTACTTGTTGCCCAAATGGAGGTCCAAATCAGAACTTTATAGTTTTTATAAAACCGAATGGTGCACAACAAGAGATATTACAACATCTATCTCGTCTACTTCATTTCACAAACATTTTGAAAGGGCTAATTTAGAGGGTTTCCAACCTAAAAAAGATGCATGTGACAAATGTACTACTTATGAACAAAATCATTTTTCCGCCACTGAGTACGAAGTTCACTAACGGAAGAAAGAAGAAGCCAGAAATGAAAAAAAAACAAAGACAAAGAACAAAATTATGTGTTCACCATGGATCTATAATAATAAGCTGTCCTGGCCCCAAAATCTAATGTTTCAACATTATATTATAAAACAAAATTGTGCACACATAACCTTTGTTTTTAAAATTTATATTTTTATAACTTGTTTTATATTGTTTGATTTGTGTATTTTATCATCACTCTTGCATTATTTGTATCCAAATAAAATACTTCAACTTATTTGTTTTTCAATATTAGGAGACCTCCACAGTAAAAATTCATATTAAGATGCAATTTTGCTAACTCCTACAATATTTTTTAAATATTCACCATCGCAAAATTGCTAACTTCAATAATTATCCATAAAATAATGATGCAATAATGATATTTAACCTTTTTTTACTCGGAGTGTATCTCTTGGTCGTCTTGATATTTAAGTACAAAAAAAATACTAATAAGATTTAATTTAGAATAGTTATGCAGTTTTATTGCCGCCCTGTAAAGTTTGTATTTAAGGAGTTAGCAAATTTACAAATTAGGGTAGCGATATGTATATGCATACATACATAACATCACGCCGTTTCCCTGTCCAGGTGGGCAGAAAAGACGAAGCGCAAGAGTCTTCTATCGCGACACACAAATAACGCCTCCTCTACATCCATTTCTTCCCATACAACTCCTACGATTTCTCTGGCATTTTACATTTCCTTATTTTAAAATTTCATTCACTTGACCCAACTACAAAGATCTCTTTGTAAATTTTCAAGTATGTGATAGTAACACATTTGGGATTCGAAAGCACTATTATAGACAGGTTAAAAATATTACAAATATATATATATATATATATATATATATATATATATATATATATATATATATATATATATATATATATATATATATATATATATATATATATATATATATATATATATATATATATATATATATATATATATATATATATATATATATATATATATATATATATATATATATATATATATATATATATATATATATATATATATATATATATATATATATATATATATATATATATATATATATATATATATATATAACACATATGTTGAGTTAAAGATTAGGAGGTAGTGGCTGCGGCCATTAAATTAGGAACTTTTCCGCATTTACATATGTTTAAAAAACATATTTGGCAAGAAAACCGCAGAAAAATGGAAAACGAACTACAAAGAAACCTTTGTGAATTTTCCGATGCATGATAGTAACATACTCGGCTTTAGGTGTAGTGTAATGTATAATATTGATGTATAATCATATAACATATTTTGATAAGACTTACCCCAAAAAGGGTTGTCTTCAAGTTGAATCGAACTGAGCAATCACTACAATGAAAGATGCCTTTTCATACAAATTATGCCCTTAGTTCTGCGGTTCCAGAGCCTAAGAGAAAAGTGATAAAAAAAAACACAGGATGGTAAACGATAGTCATCCTGGACTGACGATAATGATAATGAAATATGCTCGTTACTTCTTGCAAAACTGAATAGGAGGAGTTATGGACTGGTTACATTAAGATATTTCCTTCAATGAAACTGTCATTAATTAGAGCACGAGCGAGCTCTATTGTTAGGGTCAAAATGGGAAAGGTAATTTGATGCGGAGCCCCGGTAAAGCGCACAAAGGTGCAAGAAGGCAATCAACAATGCCATTATTGTTGACGGCAGCGGTGGTAATTTGGCCCGAGGAGAGAATAAATACCGCGTGGGCAGTCTCAGGGTTACACCCGGAATGGATAATGAATGCCCGAGTTTAATCATCAGTACAAGTTACTTGAAGTAGTGTTTTATTTGGAGGGCAACTGAATTAAATACACTAACATATATTTGTTAAAGGTCCTATAGTAATCCTACATAGGTAGATATTTTTGTAGCATTCACACAACCTATGACAAACAACGACCTTCGTGCATACTCCAGTGGTTATAAGTCCGAAGGCTCGATTAATGGTGCCGAACATAACATTTTCTCCCGGTCACACCGTTCAATGTATCCGTAACGCCAGTTCATATGTGTCGAAGAGTATCAATTATATTAAAATAGAGATGACTTCCGTGGTCTAGTTAGTAAGACGTTTGAATTCCACCCGAGGGTTTCGGGTTCCATAACCGTAAAAGGCTCGTTTGATGGGGTGGAAGACAATATTGTCTTACGGCTACGTTCTTCAATGTGGCCGAATCACCAGTTAAGATACATAGAAAGATACAATGAAAAAAAAATATTTATAATGTAAAATAACGATTAATCCCTTAGATAAGTACCGAGACCCGCTTAAAACTGCTTGAAATTCTGAAGGATTTACAAGTAGCAATTATGATTCTTTTGCAGTTTTATTTATGTTTTATATTAACCAGTGCAAAATATTGTAACCACAGTAACGTGTTTCTTTATATCAATGAAAAAAAAAATGGTTTTAAAGAATATCATGAAATTAGTAAGAAAGTTTAGATTATTTTGTAAAATTTTTGGTGAATATCACAAATTCAAATTAAACAAATGGGTTAATTACTTTATAAAGCATTTAATATATTCTCCTCATAAGCCCTGGTTGTGCAAATTTAATTTCTTCTCCTCATAAGGCCTGGCTGTACAATTTTTATTTCTTCTCCTTATAAGCCCTGACTGTACAAATTTAATGTATTCTTCTCATAATAACAAATTGTACAAATTTGTACCAGAAAAATGTATCAAATACTCGTATAAGATTTCCCAAAAATTTGAAAAAGTCGACATTACTTAACAAGTCATAAATACGTCAAACCAACAAGAATAAATAGATTATTTATAAATCCAACGAGTAAAAAGGTAAGTTCTTCAAGCAGAAAGTACAAAACGTCTAATTCTATAATTCTTCTTCAACGCGTGTTGAATGCTGTGTGTTGTGATCCTCTGCAGTGTCTCGAACTCGGTGCTGCACCACCTGCCTTCATCCCTCCCTTAAATCATCATCATCATCATTCTATGCGATTTTTCCTCTTATGCGTCGTCCTTGCATGCCTCCAGTAACCACAAATCTCTCCAAACTCTCTTTGACCACGACCAATGTGCCCAAAGTATCAGAGGACTCGTCGAAGGTATATATACGCTTAAATAGGATCCTATTAACTCGTTTATTTGATTCGTCCATCTCATAGCACATCTACCTCTTTTTTGCCTTTCTTCAACTGTCCCCGCGATCACCAGCTTCTCCAGACTTGAATATTTGCTATACCAACATACCCAAAGTATGTAAGGATTATTTTTCTGCAATTTGTCGAAAATCGTTCGATAATCTGTATTTTTTGGATGGTAGAAACTTAAGCGCGCCTTGTGGTCCATATAATACGGAGCATGCGTCCCCGACACCACATCTCGAAGGCATCTATCACATTTGTTTCGTTCCCTCTCATTGCAAGTTTCCGTTCCATCCAGTTCTATGGAGAATACTACAGACTTAACTAGATGGATTTTGGTTCCACTGGGTATGGAACTTTTTTTTTAAATAGGTAATCCAACCAAACCAGGATGATTTGTACCACCAAATTAAAGACATTATGAAATTATACGAGTCAATAAAAAAAAAAACAATTTTAGAAAATGACAATTCTACATAATTCAAAGTTTCAACTGATTAAGCTTCAAACATTGAACAGTCGATCTATAAATGCAAAAGTTATTCGAAGAAAGAAGAAACGCAACATTCATTGGACGCGGCGAAGATATGGCTTTTAGTAAATCAAATCTGTATCGCAAAGGACAACCGAAAAATACATGGTCTATAGTTTCATCATCCAGACCACACTCGCAGCCAGGATTCGCCACAATACCCATTATGTAAAGGTAATTAGCCTCCACGCAGTGGCTATAGACCGGTTAGTTCATATATTTGTCTATACATCTTACATTAAATAATTAGATGCAAGATGAGATATTTTTCAGGGTGGCTCGTGACAGCACAAGAAGATAAACATATAAATTGTATTAATTGAAGATATCTTCTCAGCAATAAATCCACCAAAACTTGGCATACATACACTAATCAAATAACAAGACTCCAAAAGGAGCAGCAAAAAAAAAAGATCTAAATCAACAATTTTGTCCGAGTCATAAAACAATTTGTTCTTGCAAATGGTCGGGCGCGTGCTAATTGACCGCAGGCAGCGAAGAAAATCGCGAAAAAAATATCACGTTACAAGAAACAAAATAAAGGACAAAAGAGGATGGACAAGACGGCCTCGGCAGGAATGTGACCTTTGGGCCGATAAATATATATATTGCGGCGACACGACAACTATGGCGTGGCGGCGCCCAGCTGTTACGACGCCACCGGGACGTGGATTATAATTCCGCCTATCTGTCACCTTGCGGGTGATTTACAACGGTTGATCTCAATTCTTCTTCATGATAATTCGAAAAACATTCTTGATAATTGAAAAGGACAACATTTGAACCGGTTCACGTATATTATTAATTTTATTCAGGGCTGTTTATTGGGTTGACGACGTAAGGGGAAATAGATTGGCGTGGGTCGGTAACAAATCGTTTCGGCTTTAATTGCTCATGTATTACATTACACTTTGTGTAATACAATACATCAGGAATTGTATACAATACAAACGGGCGGCCTTATCGCCGTATGTCAATCTCTTCCAACCAACCCGAAAAAAACGTAAAAGAGATCTCCAGTTATGTCGGAAGTGGGGAGTAGAAGGTAAAGATGAAAAAAAACAACATTTTATTAAGATGACCTGTACAATAAATTGAAGTGCATAGCCGCACGGTAACGCGCTGGACTTCGAACCCCGCGCTGTGCTTCTCCCCTCGAATGACACAGACATTTTTTCCACCTAGTATTCGAGGGTATAGGATACCTAAAAGGATATGACTTCGAACATATCTATTACATAAAAAAAACATGCCGGTGTGCTCTAATCGTCTCACTTTAGGCGTGTCATCGGATCCAGTACAGCGGTATCGCCGTTGAGTTTGCTGGTGTGCAATAAATAGCTCACTCATTTAAAGAGAGAGAAAAAAAGACGGAAGAAACGATTGCACAGCATCGCTTTCCAACTGAATTGACATCGGAATGGCGAGGGGATCCTCGACTACGAGGCGTCATAGTGACTTTGGTTAAAGAGATATCTTCATCTCTTTCCAAGTGAGTGTAGGAGTGTAAATGTGGTCAGATAACATATACTTCGAATAAATATACTGAAACTAGTTACCTCGTGCTTCACTTATCTGTAGGAGATGATGAACGATGGTAGATAAACAAAGTGAAGAGGCTTTTCTAGAGGACCAGTTAAACGGGCCGAAGAGTTCAATGTGCTACAGTGCAACCAGAACGACAATGTGAAAACAGCATTTCCCTTTTATAAAATAGAAGATATGAGAAAAATGTGACAGATGATATAGAATAACAAATTCTAAATTATATCAATTACGGATAATTAATGTTTAATCAACAAAGAAATTGCCGACGCGCGGGAATTACTTTGTTGATCCATGATTGTGAAAAGAGAAGCAGATTGTCGGATACATCAATTACATCTCCAATTGATGCTGTGAAGAATCTGAAAGAAGTCTACAGTCACAAGTAATATTTAACAGGTATTTTAGAGAAAATGCACTATATGAAGTAGAATAAGTTAGGTTTAAAAAGGTTTCAAAATATTTTTAGTTAGCGTTCATTTGTATAGTTCTCGACATATTCGTATTGGTGTTACGAACACGCTGAAGAGCGTGGTTGGGAGATAATAATATCCTCGTCCACGTTAAATCAAGCATTCAGCTTAAGATATATGTTACTTGAGTATGTACCTTTTTCGGTATGTCATCTTACATGTTGGTAATACTTACTATACACTGAGACAAAACAATAACCTTGTAAACGAACTTTTATCCAGACAGTAATCATATGTTTTTTGGTACGATCGAGATTTGAACCCGAAACCTCGATCGGAAGATGAATGTCTTATCTAACAATACGCTAATGAAGTCCAAATCCATCAAATTACACGTCAAAAATGAATTTCTGCCCACAATCTCTTAATTGTTCCATTTTGATGTGGTCAATTCTGTGAAAATCAATCATGGATTAGGCAAGCTGGGAAAATTCATATTTTTCCAAAGGAAACTATTAAAAAATACCATATTTTACTAAATAAATGAATAAATCTTTTTTGTAAATTATGTTCATATATTGTATATGCTTGTACTTTTTTATTTTAGGATCCACAATATATCATTTTTATATCGTTTTAATACAAAGGCGAACCTTCGAGTACAAGTACTTAACAATGCTTAAAACCCTCTATTTTGTGGAAATAAAATATAGCTCCACTAGGCAAGGACTGTGATAAAGTGGTCTCATTCCTTAATCTTACATTTCGTACATTTGTCCTCAATATTAAAACACTCCATTTAATTATGCACACTACATTGACATTCTACACGTATGAATCCCTAGCTATGACATACACAATTCCAACCGCATCTTAATCTTAACAACCATGCCAAAATCATGTCCGACCACTCGCCATCACACGTTCTACACCCGCATCACTCATGTACTAATATGCCTATGTGTAGCTTGTTAAATTTTTTATTTACAATTTGAAAGCGTGACATTTTAGAATCACTACCCTCCCTTAGGAATGTGTTATAAACTCTTGGCGCAAGGAATAAGATGTTCCTCCTTCCAAATTATGTATGAACGCGTGGGTTCGGAACCAGATTCAGATTTGTTCAAATATTTTCATCGTGGCTGGGTCTCGTAATTAAAGATCCCCTCGCCAGTCCAACGTTAATTCACATGGAAAGCGAAGTTGTGCTGTGGAATTTCCATTTTATTAATCTTATTTTTCTCCTCTTTAAGTGAGTGAGCCGTTGCACACCAGCAAACTCACCGGCCACACCACTGTACTGGATCCGATGGCACACTTGAAGTGAGACGATCGGATAACACCGACATGTTTTATTCAACAATAGATATGACTGAAGTTACAAGTATCTTTATACCCCTGAATACTAGGTTAAAAAATGCGTGTCATTCGAGGGGAGTAGCGTAAAGCTCGGTTCGAACCAGCGACCTTCCGCACATCCAGTGCATCACCGTACGGCCATGCACGTCAAGAGAGTGCTAAGATCTAAGCAATAGTATACATTTAATATTTAGCATTATTAGACTATGAACATAGTGCTAGAGCTTACAAGACAACGAAGTTATCTCCATGTTCTGTCAACCCTCAATGAAGTATTGAATAATCCAATATATTCTCAGTATCTATGAGAGAGAAAAAAACAATTTTCTCTGAGCACGGACTGCCCCTCCGATCTGGTGAAGGCAATAATATCCCTTATATTCCAACGCATCATATAATAACACATACATCAGTCTGCATATCATCTTTTGCGGTTCCCTAGACTCCAAATTGGAACAACCCTAACACAGCCAGATGTGGTTCAACCTTTATCAGTTTAAACAAAAACTAAAATACCCTAATCTCAAAACATCCCTAGTCCCTAGTTCTCAACCTTATTACTATTTTCCTTGAGAATTTAATTTGTTTATTTTCATTACTTTTACTTGAATTGTATCTAAATTTATTAACGACAGAGGTATATTATTTAAGTTACGGTTATAGGTACCGATAAGAGTTTCGAAACAATAGCTGGTTGATTTAGCTGAGAGATATTGATACTAAGCAATAAATCCGTCAGATGTAGTTACATAAAAGTGTTCAAATAAAATAGCCTGAATTTTGAACTCTGGTTACCACTTAATTCACCACTTAATTCACCACTTTGGAAATCCCCCAGGTGTTACCAATGTTTACAACTTAAACTGTCGATAAGATAAATACACGTTAAGAGCCGGATACTTGTTGCGGTTTTTTGACTGATGCTGATCAATCCATTTGAGGTAAGGGGAAATCTTCAACATTTGTGTTATTATAAGGAAAACTATTCGATAATATATTTGACGATCAAAGAAAAGGGTGATTCCTTTTACCAAAAAATCTTTGATTGACCAGTCAATGACCTCCGTCTTTAGTCGGATTGAATATTAAATGCACCATCATCATCCTCCGTCAGGAACACAGGGATGCCATAAATGTATAAATGCACCATCATCATCCTCCGTCAGGAACACAGGGATGCCATAAATGTATAAATGCACCATCATCATCCTCCATCAGGAACACATGGATGTCATTAATGTATAATTAAAATGTTGTTTATGGTTAAGGCATTAACGTTGTGGAGGTTTAAAGACATTGTAATTTATTTTTATCAAACACTGTTTATTCCACTTTTTTGTAACGGCATAACTCTATCGGTTTCAAGGCTTTCACATCATCTTCAGGGGAGCACAAACAAGACTAAATTCTGTTCGAACTGGTACCGTTATACACGCTGAAGCGTGTATAACGGTACCAGTTCGATCGGTACATCTTGAAGCGTGTATATCGTGTATATATTGTATATCTTGGGAAGCGTGTATATCGGTACCAGTTCGAACAGAATTTAGTCTTGTTTGTGCTCCCCTGAAGATGAGGTGAAAGCCTTGAAATCGGTAGGGTTATGCCGTTACAAAAAAGTGGAATAAAGTGTTTGAAAAAAAAAAATTACAAATTATAATTAATATTTGACAACACAAGCCACTTGAATTTTTTACTGCCTTGTTGCAAAAGATTGCCGTATGGCAATAAGACGACCAGGTTGTATTGTAGACAGCAAAAATGTAACAGACAGTAGTCCCCTTTATACACGGAAGATAGGTTCAAAGACTACCAGTGGATGCCTGAAACCGTGGATAATACCGAACTCTATACATACTAGTACTATGTTTTTTTTTCCTTTACTTACACATACATACATATGACTAAGTTCAATTTATAAATTATGCACAGCAAGGGATTAATTCCAATTACTAATATGCTGTAATAAAAGTAATATGAATGTGCCCCTCCCTCTCCCTTTCGTTCTCTAAAAATATCTTACTGTACTGCACCCGCCCTTCTTCTTGTGAGGATGTTATAGTTGAAATGAGGTGAATGATGTTGATATTGTTACACAACGTTAGACTACTATTGACCTTTCGATAATATGTTGGAATTATACATTCAATATTTACGAACCCCGCTAAGCCGCGGGTAACTGAAATCGCGGACACGTAACCGTAGGTAAGAGGAGACGACTGAAATACAATACGATATATTTTAAGGAAAAAAATAATTTTATTTCATACTAACACTTGTAAAAAAATGGAAACTTTATTTTAAAACTAATAATTGCAACGCCATCCGAAAATATTGCGTATATCTTCTTCTTCCTAGTGTCATGTCAGATTCCCCAACGTTGACTATCACCTGAGAATAAGAATCTTGTCCCCGGCAGCCCGAAAAAATCTACAACGCTCCTTATAGCAGTCCAATCACGTATATTGCAGAACCAGGAGATTTGCCTGCTACCAACAACTCTTCGACCCTCTATTTTGCCTTGGATGATCAGGTGCAGTAATTTGTACTTTTCTCCTCAAGTACATGACCCAAATAGGACACCTTTCGGATTTTAATATTAGTCAGCCACTTTGGCTCTTTGAAAAACCCTTGTATTGTAGACCATATCCGTCCAGGGTATCCGTAGCATTCTCCGGTGCATCCACATTTCGAATGCTTCCAGTGGGTTCATACTACCAACTTCGAGGATCCATGATTCCACTCCATATAATAACACTGACCAAACGTAGCATTTGACTAACCGTTGTCGAAGTTTCAAGTTTATATATTGAAATAAATCGCTTCATTTTTTTACAATAATTTAACATGTCTTACATTTGCTAGTATTATGTCGAAATGTGTCGGTTCTGATGGCTTATTTACTAAATATTCTTCGAAGACTAAAACGTCTAGTTGGTAAGCCTTGAAGGTTGGAAGACATAGCCTCCGTATACTGCATAAAACAGAAATGTAATACAACGCAACAGAAAATATAGGAACACCCTAGCAGCAAAAGTTTAACTAATAAATAGTAACAAAAGCAAAACAGGTCGACATTGATAATACTGCGATCCGATTAATGAGTTACTATTTGAAAAAAAAAGAGAATTAATAATTATCAACATCCTCCCAAATCCATATTGGCGTAAACAGAGAGAAAAGATCCACAAAATCTTGACCCGACAAGTTTCATTTAGGATATTTACTCCCACCCATTATGACTTCTTTTTCTTACATAATTTTTCGTCTTGAAAATTAGATTTATATTAATACCTGCTCGTAGATTGTCCGGAAAATAGTTTTGCATTTCTCGGATCGATGTCGTTTGAACAAAATTGTCGGAATGTATATTATTATGAAAGGTAATAGTTTATCGCATTTTTTCAGTCACTGTTTACCAAAATCACCTGTATATATCGACATTATTCTGTGAAGAGCATTTATGTCCATTTTTGCTTAAAATGACTTTTTGATGCCATTTTACTTAAAATAAAAATATCTACACATGGAAAATGTTAAAAATATCTACCATATGACCAAAAGTTATATAGTTTTACTGTTATGAAAAGATAAATAAACATGTAATTCCGAAGCAATTATCCCAAAGCAATCCCTGCCAACCAGCACAAGGAGTTCATGACTTAATAAACTACGACACATCAAGCGATTCGAAATAAGTAATAAAATAATACAAAGAAAAAACAATATTTTAGAAGCGTTTAAGTCACCTTTTGACAGTTATTTTCACCAAGAAAGGATTAAGTCCAAAACAGGTGTCCGTATTTTTTTATTTTTAGGTACTCATTTTTTTGTAGTAATTCTTATAAATAAATAAACTGACTTTAAATAACATCTGTTTGTATTTTATTTTATTAAAAACTTGATTTTACACCGCCTTCCGAAACTTAAATTGCATTTATCTCAAAACTCAACATTTAGACTTACATGCTTTTCCCAGAACAACGACGATATCTTCTTGGCATTAATTTGAAGATGGAACAAAATAAGTTATTTTTCGATGTTGTATACGTTCATGACTACCGCTAACGAAAAAAAATTGACACAAACCAAAACAAAATATATATGTTTAGTGTATGGCGACGTGTGTCAATGTGGGTTATAATTATTTAATAATAAAGATACCACACTCGAAAACGGTTTCCGCTTTGGGAGGTCACTGATGACGACCAAATCAAGGCATTGATCGAGAATAACCAGTGTTCTACAGTACGAGAGATTGTCGAGATACTGAAAATATTGAAAACCACCATCCACGAACGAGATACATCTAAATAAAAAAATGAGCTTGAATTTGGCCTAAAAATACGAAATTGGTTTTCGGACAACTCGATATTATAGAAAAGAGCCAAATTTATCAATACAAACAAGTCAGATCAAATTTATCAATACAAACAAGTCAGATCAAATTTATCAATACAAACAAGTCAGAATAAATTTATCAATACAAACAAGTCAGATCAAATCTATCAATACAAACAAGTCAGATTAAATTTATCAATACAAACAAGACAGATCAAATTTCAACCACCGGATTTAGATCATAAAATACGACCATGAAAACACGATATTTGTGTATATTTTTTCAATGACTGTCAAAGTGTAAGGTTAAAAGTATTTGTTTACGATATTATTTTAAAAAATACGCAGAAAAAACTGGTTTCCAAAGTTCATTCTCTCATTTCTTTCTATCTAAACGACTATAATATTACTTATTTAGAAAATGAAGGCGTTGATGACACGAGACAGACGAATATCGCTATCTCCGGTAAACAAAATATATTGCACTTTATATAAAGGTATTTATTTTCAACAGCAATTTCCCAACCTGTTTCGAACGGAAGGTATTTAACCGATGCATCTTATCAGTACTTACATACGGATGCGAAACATGGACGCTTTCTGTGCGAATGAAACAAAATCTTTTAGTACTCGTTCCATCGAGAATCTGGGCAGTTAGTTATTTCGAACCCAAAACTTCTGGGTGGAAGTTTAACATCTAACCAACTAGGCCACGGAGGTCATCTGATCGGAACAAACTGATGGACTGAATTATTCTGGTCAGTGTAGAAAAATCGTGAAAGCAACAACAGAAGGTCTCAGATTAAATGTTGGTTAACCTAACATGGCTAACAAAAGGAAAACTGGCGTTTATGAATCATGGTAATGAAAAGATTCGACCAGTCAATAATTCGTTGGTAATTTCAATACATCCGTATAAGTAGAAGTAAGATATGCCACAATAAATTATTATAATTTTGCTCGTAATTAACGAGTCTGCTATAAAAACATTATACAGAGAAGACTGCGGATTTGGATGTATTTGATGTTAATTGGCGGGTAATTTGAATGCGTCACAAATAATTATTTAGCGGAAATCGAAACTGCAGGTGGCGGCTTTTTTTGACTAAAAGATTGCGTTGTTCGATACATTATATTAAAAAAACTTTCATAGTCTGAATCCAATTTTATTTATTCTGCATCAAAGGTCTTGTAGACCGGGAGATGCTTCAAGGATAAAAGTTCGGTCGTTTAAGTGTGACTAGGAAAAACATGATGCAATATTCCATGCACATCAGCTTGTCAGGGTAAACTTTGATAGTCTGAATCCAATTTCATTTATTCTGCGTCAAAGGTCTTGTAGACCGGGAGATGCTTCAAGGATAATAGTTAGGACGCCTAAGTGTGACAAGGCAAGACATGACGCAATATTCCATGCACTTCAGCTTGTCAGGGTATACGTACGTTCCTTGTAGGTGAACCAATATATCGCTTATTTAAGAAGATTAGTATGGGCATTGTGTGGACTTCCATATGGATTTGACTTCTTATACGAGTCAAGTAAAGAAGTTATATAAGTTTGCTATTTAATGTGTTGGGCTCACCTTATTCTGGGTCTGCTTTTTTTCTACTGCATAACACTGCTTACATGTCAATCATCATCATTGTCGACCTGGATCGATATACTACTGGATGAAGGTCTCCCCAAGTCGATTCCAAATAATTCAGGTTTTTGTTTGCCATACGATGCTGTCATACTTCCTGATTTCATTCATCCAGCGTACCTTCGGTCTTTTTCTGGGCCTCTTTATGCCTTTTGGGTACCAATGGATTATTTCGAATGTCCATCATGATTGAGATTTTGGCTACGTATCCTGACCATTGCCACTTCATCTTCTTGCACACCTTTATTACGTATTTCTATCTTTGTTTTATTGTGAATTCAGGAGTTTCATTTCCGGCCCCTTTTAGTATATCCCAACAAACATATCTCCACCCTCCTTTGTGCTGTCTGGAGCTTTTGTGTTTTCTTTGCTGTGAGCGTCCATGTCTCACAGCCATACGTCAGTACTGGGAGAATACACTGGTTGTAGACCTTTCGCTTCGAAAATATTGGGAATGAACAGTATTTCATTACCAACTTGGATGTATGGGAGCGAAAGGTGGACACGGATAAAAATACTGAAAAGAGCCGAATAAATAAATGCTGTAGAAATGCATACACTTAGAAGAATACAGCTTTCACAGTTTTCTTTCACCATTACTTTGGATTTCGCATAGTATTGAACAAATAAGTAAGAATAAATAAAATGAAAATAAACAATGAACCACTGCTACAAATTACCGCTTTCCAAAATTCACTTACTGACTGAATTCCGGTAAATGTTCTTGGCTCGCGTTTCATTGAAAATGTAGATCGTGTTAATTTATATTTAAAAATGTGTAGCTTGAGCAATGACTTGAAATAAAATTGAACGCGAAAGTTTTATAAAATACGCAGATTCTTTACCTTAAATCTCTTAAATGTTCAATAGTAGAGTATGGAAAGCAAACATAGACAATGAGAAAGAACAAAATAAACATGATACAAGTCGAGATGTGATGCTGGGTGCGTATGTTCTGTATCACACAGACCATAATGCGCACCTACGTCTCTATCGTTCAAGAATGAGAGATTGCTGAAAGACTTTCGACAACATGTAGGGAAAGGATCTAACATATCATACATACATTGGGCACATTGCCAGAAAGAATAACGAAAGTCTGGAGAATATGGCGTGGGGCAAGCGTAATTGGGTGAATTCGTAACTCTCAAATGGTGAAGAAAGTCCTAAAATTTTAAGATATCCCTACTAACATGAGTGCAGTTTTTACCCGTGACTATTTTTTTTATCATTTATTTTACATATGACAAAAATATACACAATTTGCGAGTTATTTAATTTGAACACACAATTTTAATTGATCTGAGTTTGTTTGCCTTTCATTTGTCGTGTCCCCAGTAAAATAGGATTTTGCCTGTATCTAACTGAGGACATACTCGTATAGCATGAAAAAACAAATCAATCCTTTTTTCCGATTTTTTATTATATAAAACCCCGTTGCACATTCTCATCAACCTGACAGTGACCCTCAATTACATACGTATGTATACATCACGCGAATCAAACCTCTCACACTTCATCACTCCAGACAGACAAAAAACGTTCATCCCATAATATACCGCACATAATAAAAAAAAAACACCACACACAAGAGTTCACCCACAACTTTGCTACAAGTCATTCGAACTCCTGTCGCAATAACAACCACGCTCCGATCAATAATAGAATTGACATGAATTCTTTAAACCATGCATTTAACAAAGTCCAGAACTGGGATGGATGGAGACAGGTGGTGCACCAAGTTCCAGACAGCGGAGTACCATAACGCTCAGCATTGAGCACGCAATGAAGAAGAAAAAAATTTCTTATGAACTTTAGTGCGCTGATTCAAAATAGTAAAAATCACAACAAAAAAAAGAGAAAAAACTCGTTTGCTCTTTGTACGACTTGTAAGATATCGCAGAAGTCGCTATTTGGTAATGACATCAGATAAAAATATAAGATCAAGAGATACGCACAGTCGGTTGTCGTTAATAGTTTCCAAATAACGATAAAGAACGCAATGTTTCCAAAACCGGTATTAAAAATGCTGTAATAAAGGTTCATGGCGAAGGTCGTCCGAGGTCGGAATAATATTATTTACGAGATATATCGCACCTTCTCAAGGAAAGTGGTACAACTCAAAAACATTTAATACTAAAGACGAAAAAATATACATCTTCACAGCATCAACGCACAACAATGAAATAAAAAATCTGTGTATGCGTTGTATTTAAAAAAAATGTAGCATTTTTTTAAAACAAAGGTTTCATAAATTTGGCAAAACTTAAAATTAAAAAGAGGGGTTTGGTAGTAAACTGAGATTAAGATGAATTAAATAATTATTCATGACATACGTGTATTTTCTCTAAGATCTTCAATGTTTTTCTACTTGGGTAATTAAAAAAAACAATTTCTTCTATCCTTAATTTCAAACCAACAACTGCAATTTAACAATTATTAAAACGCATCCTGCATTTATTAACTTTGAATTACATCAGTATCACCTTAAGTTTCTAAATGTCAGTAACGAAAAAAATCAATAAAATTTTATTTCAATAACGTTTTTTTCTTATTCATGGATGTTATTCCAAAAATAAATAAAGTGATGATATTTTTCTCGGGACGGTGCAATATATCTTTTAGGTACAAATTAAACTTGGACAAATCCACCTGATGTCAACGAAAAAAGCAAAAAAATCATAGAAACACATGTTTTTTTAAATATGTAAGCCGCATGTTTACCGAGCCGAGGGTTGCGTGTTCGATTCCTACTGATGACCAATTTTTTTTATTTAAAGGTTTATAGATTTTCCCTTAACGCACCTTAAAAATCATTTTGGATGGTTGGAATAAATTGCCACATGGAAATAAACCCACCAAGTTGAACCGTATATAATAAAAGTGTAATAAATTACAATAAAATTGCATAAAGTAATAGAATTCTGCAGATGATCGCAGATCAAACGATGTTAGTTGTCATAGCAAATAACAGTGGAAATATATAAGAAAATTTCAATGGCGTTTTGGTAAAGAGGTACAAGTCATCAATTACGTATTTGTCAGTTTGAAGTTTTGCAACACTTGTATTCCTGAAATACAGACCTCAGTAAATTTTAAAGGTAAACTTTGAATACATAAATTATTTATGTATTCAAAGTTTACCTTTAAAATTTACCTCAGGTCAGTATTTCAGGAATACAAGTTTTGCAAAACTTCAAACTGACAAATAAGTAATTGATGACTTGTACCTCTTTACCAAAACGCCATTGATTTCATTTAATTAAAAATAAATTAAATTCTATGAAGCTCACAAAGAACTTAAAAGCTCACAAAGAAAAATACAACTAAATACATATATTTGTCAACCTGTTGAAATAAATATGAATAATAAAAGAGAGCCGTTTGTTATACTCATTGTATGTATTTTTTTTTGTATATTTTTAATTATACACATATACTTTTTTAAATTACAAAAAACAAAACATTTGAACAAAGCTCATGACAAGTTATGACAATAAATCACTCGTTTTAATTCAAATTCATTACAATTAATGATGTTTATCAATTTTTACTTGGATTGAGTATTTAGAAAAAAAATCACTTCAAAACAACATTCAAATGTTCGTATTTCATTGAATTGGATTTGATCAAGCTTGATTTACAAAAAATCATATCTTACCGGTATCCATATTAAAATAGACTCGTCATTGTTATTAGTTTTAATAAAATTTAATATTATGATTGTTATTAATTATTATCCTGTAAGTTGTTTAAGACATTGGTATAAAATATAATAATAAAACGTATAGCGTCATGTTGTGACCAATGTCAGCACAAGGACACTTCCGTAAGGTGGTAGCATTTTTCACCAAATTTATCAATAATAATGAACAGTCGTTATGTATCAAAACAACTATAAATTCTTGGTTAAATATGATTTGTAACGTATCTGACGATTTGTAATGTTTTCCTTATCACATAGCATGGTTTGTAATGTAGCTTACCATATCGCATACCATGCAGTACAGCATGATTTGTAACATAGCTTACCATATCGTATGGCTTGATTTGTAATGTAGCTTATCATACCGCATGACATGATTTGTAATGTAGCTTACACTTGAATTGTACACAGTGCAACTTGGGGTGCTCATTGCAATGTGGCAATATCTTCCAATCAATGAGAAAGATGTTTAAGGGGCTTTGATTGAAAACAAGACCGAAATCCTTTTTATTTAAAATTCTGTGTTCCTGCGGGGATCGAATCCGTAACTTCCTGGTTGATAGACTAGCGTCTAACCACCTAGGTTACGAAATCGGTAAGATAAGTGTCAAGCTAAATACCAACGAAGCAAGAACTTATCATCAAACAATATAAAATCAGGTATACTTACGTCCGTGTGTAACATTCGAGGTCATAGTTAAGATTAAATAGTTATATTTAATTTAATGTCATATTTAGAACATTTTTTTTATGAAAATGTCATTTGACAGCTGCCACTTCCTGATCTGATAATAAGACAAAATAACAATGGCTTATCTTGTATTTATCGAAAAGAAATGACTTAAAATGAGAAAGTAATTAATGATTCTTCTAATATTTATGATATAACACTCAATTATTAGATTCACATATCACTCTTACTCACTTTATACTGTTGATATGTAAATAAATAAATTTGGTTGTTAAAAGTTAATATAAAGTTTTCTGTCAATAAGATACAAACTCAAGTGTTGAGTTTCGTTTCATTCAAATTCTACATTATTTAAGTTCATTCCGGTAATGGATTCGAATCATCATTTGGTTAAAAATTACCCTTAAATATAAGTTTTTGACTGTCCGTTTTTTTATTGACAAACTTTTAATTTCAAGTATTACAGATTTATTATTACGTATCAAAATTATAAGATGACTGCAAAAAGAGTTACGGATGCTAAAAGGAAGAGAGACCGCGTTAATCACAACGAGCAAGCGAGACTTAAGAACAGCAGTAACATAACATGAAGCTGCGCAGCGTCATATTGAAAAAAAAATTGCTTCCGTCATTATTGACGAGTTATTAGTAATTATTAGTATTAAATATATGTACAGCAAATTGACAAAGTCCATTAACCAATCACCAGACTCTTGTTTATATCCAAAAATGGTGACAGGTGATCATAAGGAAAACGATAACGAAGGAAGGAAATGTCGTACCAACAACAGTCATCGGAAACGTTCATAAAAACTTGATTACATGGTCCACGCACTACTAGATTGTCGGTCTCACACATGATTCTTAATATCCTATAAAGGAAAGTTGCAAACTGCAAGTGTCTATCTATCATATAGTATAGTCTGGGTTGTCAACTAGAGGAATATTCTGCAAATTATTAAACATTTTGTTTCATCATCCTGGCATTTTTACATTTATTTGAGGTCTCCTCGAGGAGTCGCCGTACCCAAAGGTCGTCTCTGGAGATAAGTTCTAAGGTACTTCTTCTTCTATCTCAAGGGGCTTCAATTTCCAGTGTCTGGTTTTTCCTAACGTATTTTTAAAAAAGGATTCCAGACTGGTTTTCACTTAAGACCTCTTTTAACATATTTCTGGTCGATAAGAAGATATTGCCACGCTACGTGGCAATAAGCGCACCAGTTTGTGATTTACAAAAAGTGTGCAATATACCATAATTGTAATGATAATACAATAATTGTAACGCTGAGAAAATATCATATGCATTTTCAATATAAACCTCAGTGCAAAAAACATTAAATATTCTGACATGCGTCTTATACGAGTACTTTCAGTAAGTTATCTGTACTTCAATATTTGGACATTGTTTTTGATTTTATATCATTTTCCATTGGATTTTAATAAGTTTTTTACACAATAATAATGACAATTTATAAAGCTCTGTTTAGAGAGCAGAAGTTCCTTAACAGCGCTCTAACTCAGGATTTTACCATTAAATATGGTATTGTCGTATTATTATGTAAATATGTCGACAAAACTTTGACTTGCTATTATTGCGTGTTAAAAATATTTCGGTGACCCCTTGATTGCAAAGAGTGTGGATTTTACCCATGGCTCTATCCCTCATTTTTTAATGGGTATACTTGGATATTACTCATAGGGGTGATTTATCATGGTCTTCCATCTCAAAAGATGTATTCCACTTTAAATCCAATATATTGTATTATTTTTATAAACATTGGAATATTTTATTTGCAGTGATAAAATCCATAGCCGAAAAACTATTCGGAAAATCATTTATTTTAAAATTTACAAAAAAAAACATAAAACAATATTTAGACAAAAAATCATCTCTCAATTTCTCAGTCGTACCTCAGAAACTGGTCAGCAGAAATGTGACGGATAAGTGCAGAAGTATCAGTCGCCGAGAAAGTGAAGAGGAAAGTGGTCAAAGAAGTTCCCTTACATCATGAAATATTCAAGGCGATGGACGAACTGAGAGAACGCGTATAGAATCTAGAGAGATGATTATGCAATAACTCGTTCAGACCAGACTAAAGTCACCACTACCGGCCATCACGATAAGAGCTGTAACTAGGCAGGGAAGACAGAGGCATAAGACCCGAGTTCGATACAATAAGAGCTCACAAATAATATGTTGTTTCAACACAATGTATTTGGGTTGATGTGAAAGTTATTGCAGTTAAAAAAAATGTTTGCAAATTATGTAAATGGTTTTCTTTTGTTTTAAAGCATTTTTTTTTGTTTTTCATTTCAGTCCGATCCCATCACCATTCACGCTGTTATGGGGGGCCAAATAAGTCCCCATCCAGTGCGATCTACACGAGGTCCAAATCTTAACGCGACGTTACGTAGTGACGTAGAAATAATTGCCGAAAGAGACTTATCCTCCGATGGCGACACACCTGAGAGTAAAAATAGTAGCGAAGACAGACTTAAGGTCCGACATTACGCGAGAAGGAAATCTACTCGTAGTGCAGTAAATACACGTATATATGGTAAGTAGGTTGAGGCTTGACGTTGTCAGTAGTTTCACACTTTCGAATGCAGCAAAACTATCCTTCGGTGCAACTTGATTGGAGAAGCCAATTAGTTTGTCATTGATAAAAAAAGACACACTTACGATTTGGTAAAGGACATCCTTAATATTTTGGTCCGATTCCTTTCGTCAATCGTGTCATTAATCCCAACCCCTAAAATTGACAGTGGCCGAGAGTAAAACTCGTATCGGACAATGCATGTTATATGAATTGGAATAAGGAAATAGTGCAACTACCGTGCATAAAATATCTGTGAAATGTATGGTGAAGATGTGGTAAAAACTCAATATTGTCGATTCTGCTTCCTGCTGTGTTATATTTATTCTTGGAAGATGTAAACTCTGTGGTAGAAGTCAAAACAACCCTTAATGAGTTTTACGCGCTCTAAAACCTGAAGATCTTTCTAGGGATGGGATATACATAAAAACTAACTAATAGGAAGGAGAAAGTTATTTCCAATAATGGAAATTGTTTTAAATACAATTTTATGTATTAAATATTGTGTATTTAAAAAAATATACTTAAAAAATATAAAGGGAAGTATTTAGGGATCCAGGAGTAAATAATTGGATTTTCACTGTGTACAGACTATGATAATTGATTAAATATATTTTTAGGCTGTCGCAATTCTTCTTATCAGTTGGTTAAGGTCTGTCCGAGTTTTTTTAAACAGCGTGGTTTGGCAAATGATACCGACGTTTTAAATTGCACATTCAGGACGTTGACTACAAGCTGAAAAGATGAAAACTGTAATATTTTCGAAACCTCGGCATCATAATTCAAACCACGCGGTACAACACTACGAAATACATCATAAATTTAAAAAATTGTATTTTATTTTTACATATTCACAAGCTTAACATATATGATTGTAGAAATTTTGATGTACGTAAAAAAAATCGTATTTCCAATATAGAGTGGTTAATTTTGTGGCAAAGGTTGTTCATTCTAAAAAGGCATTATGCCATTCTTACAAAGGAGACGAGAAAAGCAGAAGTCAAATCGCTCTGCTAAGAGATAAGATACCATCTCTAGAGGCGGTACGTGGATTTGTTAAAAAAATATGAATAATAAATTATTAAGTAATCATAATTTCAATTAACGATAAATAAATAATGTAGAATGTATAAGTTTGCCTGTAGTAAGATAAAACCAGGCGACAGCTCTGTTCAGACCGATCACGATCGTCTGAGTTCCGTAATTCGGATGGATTTATTTGCATTGTTTTTATTAGTATTTTCGATACGTAAGCGCTTACATCAGATGGAATGCATGAAGAGATAAGGCTGCGCGGTATGCAAGAACTCGAGGATCACCTTGGTGGTATTCTATGCAGTTTTATTTGTAAACAAATTTGAATTGAATACATATATACCATCACATCATTTCCCTATCGGTGTCGTCAGCAGAGAGGAAAGAGTGTAAGATTTTAATTAAATTAAATTAAAGTACAATTTTATATAGCGCCATTTAAAGAGCAAACGCTCTTTAAGGGCGCTATAACTCGGGACTCACACAAACTATTAATTATTACGCAAATCACGCCTGGCAGCTATAACAGCGCCCGAGCGAATCGTGTATAACACTTTCGCTGCATACAGTAAAACCTTGTGGGATAATTGCAATGCAGTCATTTCTTCCAACCAACCAAAAAACTGTTTTGAGGCCTTAAGTGAGAACCAGACTGAAACAATAAAAAATCGTACCAATGGAAATCAAACCCGCAATCTCCGTTTTTGAAGACAGACGTCTTACCAACAAAGCCACAAAAGTCGTCTTTCCTATTTCGACATGTATCCTTCACCTACATTCATACACCTTTTCCCACAACTCCTACGATTTCTCTAGACTTTTTGCGTTTCCTTCTTTCAAAATATCATTCACGTGATCCGACTATCCATTCCTTGGTGATTCTCTTCCACGCTTTTCACTCACATTTGCATTATATTAGTCTTTCTTAATCCATTTGTTCTACATGCCTAAACCATTTTAGATGTAACAAATCATATAACTTTCTTATTAAAAAACGCTACAACAAATTTATACGAAATTTAACTTAAAATACTAAGTCATTCAGTAAATAAAATAGTTAGCATTTAATATTGACTATAAAGCTAGTTAATATCGAAATTGATCGGCAAGGAAAATGTAATTCTGATGTAAGAAACGTGTTCGTTAAATAGCGTTATTTAAAGTGCTATTCCAGTGTTCCCTCTCTTTCAAGAAAACGGCAACAGAAATCGACGGTGCTCTTGATAAGGCAGACGACTTGGTCAAACATCGAGGTATGAAGAGTCCTGCGCTAGCGAATTTGTGACTCCGATCTGAATAGAGAAAGGGAAAACAATGATGATGATGTTGATTAAGAATCCAGAGAGTTTTCCTTGAACGACAACAAGGCAATGTACATACACCAGTGATGACACAAAAATTTACATAATATTGAAATAAGTAAAATGGCTATGGCCGCGCGGTGTGGCATTCCTGAGCCGTGAAAATGTCCGGGTGACCGGATCTCAGGCCGGAATATATTTTTATTACGCCACAAGGTCGAGCAATAACAATTTTATCCATAAAATCTAATTATCACGCGAGATTTCATATGAAATAATCATGACAATTCACAAAAACATATGACAGCATAGTCGTTGCACTACGAGAAAAGAATTAGTCCCAAAATAGATTTATCAATACAAACCATCACGCAATTCCCCAGTGTCAGTTAAATTGAAAAACCTTTATTTTAAAAAAAATGGGACAAAGCAACAAAATACGTATTAATTGTTCACCTACTCAAAAACATAAACCTTAATTTTCCGACAGCTAAATAAGATTAAATTTCTTTTTTTGAGCAATAAAAGGGATGAAGATTGCTTTACAATTAAGTTACAACATTGGAATTAAGTCATTTATTTTTATCAACCACTGTTTATTCCACTTTTTTGTAACGGTATAACCCTACCTATAACTTCAGGGAAGCACAAACAAGTATTGTTTGTGCTTCCCTGAAGTTATAGGTAGGGTTATACCGTTACAAAAAAGTGGAATAAACAGTGTTTGATAAAAATAAATGACAATGTCTTTAAACCTCTGCAACGTTAATGCCTTAACTATAAACAACACATTGGAATTAAGGATATATACTTTGTAAACTAGATACATGTACGACAAAACAATCTATATTTTTTAAAGTGTATACGTTTAAGATATTTTCAAAAATCATTAAAGATAATGATAAAATATACATTTATTGTAATATCAAATATAGTAGCTGGACAGATATATTATACAATAGTAGTGTTACATTTCTAAACTGTTACATTTATTGTAATATCAAATATAGTAGCTGGACAGATATATAATAGTAGTGTTACATTTCTAAACTTAACGTTTATGGATCCGCTGGTAAGTGGGTTAGTTAATCCTGGTGTTCGTTTTATGTATAAAAAAAATGAAGATATGCGCCCATCACATAACAGTATATTCAGAATGTACATTGATCAATTTGATTTTAGCTGTATTTACTGATCCTGGAATGCCATACAATTTTCTAAAAAAAAAGTACAGAAATTCTGTTCTGTTTCGTACGAGCACCAAGTCACTTTTTCTTATTCAGACAGTTTTTTATGACTATACATATCGAGAGTATATCATATTCAAATGAATCGCAAAGTAATGCACATCCTTTACATCGAAACTACTTATTTCAAAACTTTTGTTTTTCATTTACATTTCCCATTGAGGCATACAATACGAAAAGTATTATTTAATTGTAATAAATAAATAAATGTATATACGAGTATGTTACGTGAAAAGTGTATTCGGGGAAATTATAAAATATTTGTGTTTAGTTTAGAGGGGCTTATTGTGTCATGTGACACTATAAGACGACGTATGGGGTGAAATGTCGAATCACGGTGAAGAAACTACGACTGTCCGAAAATTAAGTTGAAAAAGAAACTCACTTGGACGAAAGAAAATTTGGACCGCGATTGGGACAACGTATTTTTTCGGACAAAGCTTCTTTTTGGGCACGTTCTTCCATTATCATACCTGATGTACCCGCACCAATAGACTCATCCAGCGGACCGTTAAACACCCGATAAAAGTCCACGTCTGGGGCTCTTTCTCAAAGCAGGTATTTGGCACTTTGCACATCTTCACAAATAATTTGAAAGCTGCCAAAATGGTTCAAATAACATACTCGTATATCAGAAGGCTTGATTAGCATCTGCCCAAAGGTGGTTTATAAGAAAAAAAAGAAAATTGGCTACTGCAAGAGGACAACGACCCAAAACATCGGAGTCGTCTTGGTACAGCGTGGAAACAGGAAAATGACGTTGACGTAATGGATTGGTCATCTCAATCACCAGATGCAAATCTCATAGAAAATGTTTGGGAACTCATGAAGTTCAAGCTCCGAGGGAAAAATATCTGGATAACGGTCTTACCAACTAGACAACGTCGGAAGTCACAATTAATGATAAAACCAAACAAAACGACGATTTTTCGATAGGATCTTACGCAGTCAAGTCCTCGGTTATTTTCATATCTTCACCCCGGAGCTGTGCGTTAACTAAAAACAAATAATGATTCGTTGAATCCGAACCTGGTCAACGAAGATGAGCCACTTGTGGAGTAGTGGGAGAGAGGTCAACAGTTGACACCGGCACGGCCTTGCAAGGCTGCGTGGGGGTACCTACCATATCGGCCGGCACCAATATCACACCACATTGTGGTGATGGCCAACACTAACGCTGATGATGAAGTGCATTTACATTGTATTTGACATAACATGATGCACAATGGTTGGATCGAAATGACGAGATTTTGAAAGACCAACCCAAAAAAAGTTAATGCCTTACGCGAAACATAAGATTCCTACCTACTAAAACCAAATATTTAGCTCGTCCAATCTCCGCTCTTTCTGATTTCGGCGTATGCGGATATTGGATGTTATAGAAAAACAGTTGGACAAATTACATCGTCTTCAAAATGTTTGTCTGGGATTTATTTTTAACTTGAGAAAATAGGATCACATCACTTTATACCAGAAGGAGCTGAGCTGATTGAATGTGAAAAAAATAGGCGGCGCCGAAGAATATCTCGCAGAGAATATTCAGCGTCCATCAAATCGCGGATTTGCGCTATGCTCAAACAGATTGTTAAATGGCGTTCCCAGTTCACCGCTCTTCTTTTTTAACGTCGTCCTTTACTGTCCATGCAGAAAGACTCGGTACCAGTTACAAACGAATGTTCGACTCCCGTAGTCTTTGACATATTTTAAAAAGCGATTGAAAATCTTAGGAGTTATTCTGATGTAATACAAATTTGTCAGAAGATAAAAAACTCAATAAACACTTGTGAAAACCTCTTTGAGAGATCATTAAGAAGTAATTATTGGAAACAATCAATCAAATTTTATTCAATAAACTAATTATTTATTCATGGAGGCTATTCAAATGTATAATAATTGATTCCTAGAAAAATAAATGTACACAATGTTTTAAAAATACATGTATGAATTATTTGAATGAATGATTTAACATAAAACTGAACTGGTCTACACGATACGTTCACAAACTTGATAATTTTCTTTTTAATGAATGATACTACATACTTTTACAAAAATACTTTTACGTTTACATTTTACAATACGTTTACATTAAAAAACTACATACGTACTCGTAGCTTTAGTTTTGAAAATATACAAAAATGGTTACCACATCGTTGGTTTATTACATATAAACTTAAATAATTCAATTTTAGCCGTAACAAATGCATTTACTTCACACATCAACATACACACCATCACGCTGATTCAATGTCAGGATAGGCAGAGGTGACAGCGCAAGATTTTACTATCTCGACACACATTCATTTGACGACCTCCGTGGCCTAATTAGGTTGCCTGTCTTCTAATACGGAGGGAGGTTGCGGGTTAAATTTCAATTGCAACCCAGATAAAAAAAATCACTCAGATATTCACTTACGGCCTCATAAACGGAAAACACTACTCCTCTACTCTCGTTACATACTTGTTTAACGCACGTAAGCTTAAACCTTGAGTCTGATATCGCATGCATCGAAGATACTGACAAATATAATTATGAAAAGAGCGGAAACGAAAATTGAAAATATGCTGTCGGAAGATTAATTTGGCTTTAGAAGAGGAACAGGCACAAGAGATGCAATTCTGAGTTTGAGATTTGTACTGGAAAAGAGAATAAAGAAATGCAAAGACATACATAGCTTTTATAGACCTAGAAAAGGCTTTTGACAGGGAAGACTGGAGACAGCTTTTTAAAGTGCTTAATAGGATAGGGCTGAGTTTCAAAAATAGACGAGCAATATGGAGCTTATATAGAAATGAAACCGCTGTGATATTATATGGAGACAGCAGTGCTGAGGCTAGTGTTAGTCAGGGAGTGAGACAGGGATGCTCGATGTCACCGACATTGTTTAATTGTTATATACAACAGGCTATCGACGAGATGAGGGAGGAGATGAGAGATTGACCCGGCGTGAGGATCCAGGGGAGAAAGATTGACATGATAAGGTATGCCGACGATATTGCACTGCTTGCGGAGACGGAAAAGGAATTGAACGAGGGCTTAAGAAAGATGGAAAATGTTTTGTCATCCAATTACAATATGAAAATAAACAAAGGCAAAACAAAATGTATGGTTGCTGGAAGAGAGGAGGTGACCGCGAGTGTTGTTCTGGGTGGCGTCAGTGTTGAGCAAGTGAGGGAGTTTGTTGACTTGGGCAGCAGAGTATCCCAAGATGGTCGATCAAAGGCAGAAATAATAAGTAGGGTCCAACAGGCAAGAGTTGCTTTCAACAAGAAATCCAAGATATTTGAATCTCCTAACATTGATATCAACGTTAGGAAGAATTTAGTAAAAACTCTTGTCTGGAGTGTGCTGCTGTATAGCTGCGAAACGTGGACCACCAGGCAGAGCGAGTCCGGGCGTCTGGCTGCCTTTGAGATGTGGTGCTACAGGCGCATGTCCAGGGTCCATTGGTCAGATCACATCCGAAACGACGAGGTATTGAGTGGGGTTGGAGAAACAAGGCAACTCCTAAATAGAACTGCCCAACAACGATCCAATTGGATAGGCCATAATATCAGGCACCCAGGCCTGCTCCTTACCATCGTCGAGGGAATGATTGAGGGCAATAACCATAGAGGCCGCCCTAGATATAGCTACATGGACCAGGTGATCCGGGATGTGCGCTGTGGCATCAACCAGGGGATGAAGAGACTGGCGGATGACAGAGATGAGTGGAGGGATCGAGTGCTTGGTGCAGACCAATCCTAGGATTGTAACCCAGAAGAAAAAAAACTTAAATCAAGAGTACATCGATTAACCCCGTACGATGTCAACGGACCACCCTTATGACATCGAGCCTTCCCATACTTCCTCTACACTTCTCTATAAACTGCTGCCTTTGTATAACATTTACCTTAGTGGACTCTTTGATTTACATAATACATCAAATTAATGAAGAAAGACAAACAAAACAAAGACTGATATCGAATAAGATTTTTTAGTTCCTGAAACCCAATACCCCATTCCTGTTTTTAAGACAAATGTATTGTGTATCGAGTATATTTTGGTCATAATAGTTTTTTGACTTGATTTTTTTCTGATTCCAAAAGTTACGAACAATCGATCATTCCATTCTGAACTTTGAAAAGTACACTCAAGTCCGCTAATATTCACCTATCAGAGAAACTTGTCAAATTAAGGTTCGATAACAACAAATTATAATTGATATCATTCATATTCAAATTAAGGTTCGATAACAACAAATTATAATTGATATCATTCAACCTAATCTAACATATTTTAAAATTTACGTGGCGCAAAATCCTACGCTGGACTCTCTTCAGTGCACTGGAATGGATTGTAAAATGAGGAGTCCATATACTAGACTTGTATTCTAATTTACTTCACCAAGACGATGTAAAAAATTTAATCGCATGTATGCTCTTATGATAAATGGTTTTAAAAGTCTAAGAATAAATCCCAACATTTTCAGGCAACTACATATCATGAGTTTGTAAATATGATTCGAAGAAGTGAAACCACTCAAATATAACACCAAGATCTTGTATCTCCAAAACTGCTTACATTATAAATTTGTTTTGTCACTCTTTCGTCACTTACCCGTTTAATATGTCCAAACCACCCCAACGTGCTCTTTTCAGGGTTTAGCTCACATTCATCCTTAACAAATACATATCTAATTCTATCATAGATCGGACACACAACATTTTGGGTAGAATTTATATTTAAATATATATATATATATATATATATATATATATATATATATATATATATATATATATATATATATATATATATATATATATATATATATATATATATATATATATATATATATATATAAAAGTTTATAATATAAATCTGTTATTTATACCTACTGTGTAACGAGCACGCAGTATGACTACATAAGAATTCTTTAAATTATCAAACAATCGATTTTAAGAAATAATTATGATGTAACAGTAAAGAAATTCTCAGAAAATGTATTATTGTATATTATACGAACAGACGACAAAAATGGACAATAAAACGATCTTGCCGGTGTCAGATCGCGAGGTCGTTAACAGACACATACACTCGACGCAAGCTGGTCGGCCTCAAAAACAAGACGATAACACTCCGCGCAGATGGGACGAGATTCCTCCGGGGACAAAACAAGCATATAAATCTCCCCGGCCGAGCACAACCAAGTGGGAGACGGGCGGCGGCGATCTTCCGCTAGGCGCCACACACTGGAGCATGGTCCGCGGTGGGCTGGCTGGCGAGAAGGCTCTACGAAAAAATCCGTACCGAATTGAAAATTTACAATGTCACAAATTCGGAGAAGACCAGCCAGAACCGTATTGGTTGGCGTATCGAATAAAATGAAAATTGATAATTTATTTGGTATACGAGGGTAGCGGTCTCTATCCACCATAATAAGGGTGAAGCGCTAGGGGTGGTTAGGTAACGTATTAATAATGCCGCATGGTAGCTGGTGAAAGTCTGTGCTGTTATCACCTACAAGGGAAACGGGATCTTATACCATACAACGGATTTTTTTTAATTTTTGACGTTTAACATTTACCTATTCGTATTTTACCTTTCAACGTATCCGAAATGACGATAAAAAAATATTGAAGAGCGCGAAGGGAGACAACATTGTCTTCGCCCCCATTAATAATAGAGTCGCCGGGTTCAGAGCCAATGGAGTAAGCACGGATACCGTTGTTCATAATCGTACGAATTAGTAATATTACCGCATTTGAAGATACGATAAAACTCAAGACAACAAAACTCGAATTGAAGAACTCTGTAAAAGAAACTGGATTACTTTGAATCTTTTATTTCGGATACCATCGGGAATCGAATCCAAAACCTTCGAGTGGAATTCAAGTATGTTACCAACAAGACGGCAGCTGTGGTCTAGCACGTGGTAAGCATTTGCACTAAGCTAGCGGACGCCCCAGGTTCGATTCGTGACGGAACGACATCCAGAATGGCTTTACTCTTATACGCCGTTTTACATCTGAATATATGTTGTCTATAGCGTATATGATGCGTATTACAAAATCTTATAGCAGACTAAGCAACGCAAAAATAGGGCAATATAAAAATCTATGCCTATCGAAAGGCTGCAATATACTAAACCTACCGAGCGTCTTGAAACTTTAATCTCCCTAACATCGGAACTTTAGGTTAAGTCTGTCAAGATTTTGAGCTTGTTCAAGTGCAAAAACTTGCACGCTATAAACTAAAACACACAAAGGCCTCTTATACGAGGGTTTCTACTTAAGTTTTGAGATATGGCAACACCAGTGTAGATACGTCAAATCTGACATCAGCATCGTAAAGTTTGATGTTTTTAATGGTATACGTGCTCAGAATGTTTTGTCATACGAGTGCTATTTGTGTTGTTTACAGTGGCTTGAAAAATTCATCTCGGACAAAAATGGAATTAAATCGTGAACATTTTCGTGCGATGTTTTTTTATGACTAACAGTGTGCCGATCAACTCGCTTCGACTTTTGTTGACGAATCACCATCCCGGGCCACTGTGTTTCGCTGGTTTTCCGAATTCGATCGTGGTCGAAGTTCGCTCCATGACGAATTTCGTGAAGGTCGTCCAAAATCGGTTGTTGTGCCAGAAAACATTGATGATGTGCGTGAACTGATATTGCAAGATCGTCATGACTTATCGTGAGATTGAGGCATGTTTGGGTATTAGTTCCCCTCGCATACATTCAATATTGCATGAACATTTGGCCGTCAAAAATATTTGTTCGCGTTGGATACTGCATAATTTGACAATCGCTCAAAAAAGGGCTCCTGTCGATTGGTCCAAAGAAATGTTGAAAAAAATAGATCGCGGTGCTTCAAAAGACGTCTATAAGATCGTGACAGGCGACGAATCATGGATCTATGCATATGAGCCAGAAACTAAACAGCAGTCGACTGTATGGGTCTTTCAAGACGAGCCAAATCCAACAAAAGTTGTTCGCGCACGAAGCACTTCGAAGCAAATGGTGGCTTGTTTCTTCGGTATAAATGGTCATGTCGCAACAGTGCCTTTAGTGGAACGTCGTACAGTCAATTCTGAATGGTACACGACCATTTGTTTTCCAGAAGTGTTCGGAGAAATGAGGAAAACTCAAAATATCGAATTGATGGGTCATCCGCCGTACAGCCCTGATTTGGCACCCAATGACTTCTTTTTATTCCCGAACATCAAAAATAAATTGCGAGGTCAACGTTTTTCGACGCCTGAAGAAGCGGTTGATGCGTTCAAAACGCATGTTTTGAAGTTACCTCATTCGGAGTGGAAAAAGTGCTTCGAAAATTGGTTCAAACGCATGCAAAAGTGTATTGATCTTCATGGAGAGTATTTTGAAAAAAACAATAAAGCCATTTTCGATGATAAATATTTGTATTTACTTTTCTGTCTCAAATCTTAAGTAACAACCCTCGTATCCAAAATATGGTTTACAATCATACTCGATTATGAGGAATTGCCTATGGAACTATAGCGTGTTGCTTAGTTTGATATGTCATGATGATCTTGATTTATATTTGTTTGTTTACAAATACTCAGGAATGCGGATAAAAGATGAAAGTGACAGCGGGTAAATAATACAAGTCTTGACAGTTGAATGAATGACAATACTAATATGTTTATTTCTCGGCGCGCGGGTATTTTATACAAATGGGTGAGCCAGTTCGCGCTACATGCTCCGTCTCACTCTGGCGTGTGAATTGGCGGTAGCTTATTTATTTGTATTTGGAGATGGCTAGACAAATCGCAGGTACTACAAAAATAGTAAACATTGTTGTTGTTCTTAACGTGTAGCAATCTATGAATACTTCATCGGTCATTGACCCTGTATGTTTATTATTTCAACAATAATTACTTTAATTTAATTATGTTTAACAATTCATTTTGACAATTATTTATTTATTTATTTATTTAGGTAGGTATCCTACAGAACCAACAAGATCATGAGAGTTGCCCGTTTTACAGATAACGTGACAAACTGTCAATAAAAAGATAAATTTATAAATCCATCTCTGATGAAATATTCAAAGAGTACACACTACAAGTATGATAAGTCTCAAAGAGAATATAATGCTAATCTGATATTCCGGATCTTGTTTTGAATGCTTTTTACACAATCGGCATATTTTTAAAACAAACAAACAAACAAACAAGGACGTTCAGTTTAAAACAGATGCAAATTGATATTAATATTATTCTACAATACACGATTAAAATGTGTGGAGTCAGGCGTATATTTCACGAATTGGAAAAAAAAATCAAGTCAAAAAACTATTTATGACCAAAATACACATGATACACAATACATTTGTGTTAAAAACACGAATGGGGTATTGGGTTTCAGGAACTTAAAAATCTTATTCGATATCAGTATAATAATATAGAATTTGATTGATCTAATATAAATATAATATAAGAATCGAATAAATACTGTAGAAATGCGTGCACATAGAAGAATACTTGGGGTGAGAATGTATGACAAAATACGGTATGAAGCGATAAGGGATGAATATGATTTTAAGGTTGATGTGTTGAGTAAGATGAAGAGCACCGTGCGATGGTCTGGGCACGTGGAATGAATGAATGAAGAATAACTAACAAAACAAATAAATAGTGCAAATGTGAGTGGAAGGCATGGTAGAGGAAGACCAAGGAAAGTATGATTGGATCAAATAAATGATATTTTGAAAAAAAGCAAAGTAAGAGTAAGTGAAATCGTAGGAGCTGAATACGACGATATATGGATGTGGAAGAGACGGGACGTGAGTGCTTAGATAAAAAAATCTGGTGTCCTGTCTTCTCTGCCTACCCCAGCAGGGAAACAGCGTGATAGCATATATGTTTGTAATATTATATAATATAAAGACAACTCACATCGTCTGGTACATATTTTTTTTATTTTATTGATTATTTTAAATATAATAATTACACTAAATATAACTTATTTCTCTCGAAAACTCACATCCGTTGTCCGTGATAGTAAAATTTGGTTATGTTTATTATTTATTCCTAAGCACTTCATTGCACAAATGTACAATTTACGAGTTTATTGTACAGCGGTAATGTGTTCCAGGAGTTACAAATGTGCGAATTTATGATTGAGAGAATGTCCGAAAATGAACGCCGATGCTAGGCTGAGTGGAGAACCCTTCGGAAATGATTAATTCGATAATCTTCGCATTACCACAAAATGTAATCTGCGGATTAATTCCGAAGGCCGCAAAAATCACAACAGGGCGAAGGGACAAGGTTAAAGTTAAAAAGTTTGCCATAAAAGCTCCTGTAGCCAGATAGAAATTGGGTAGTCCAATAGCTTGGATACTCTCATGGGGAGCTAAGAAACGAATAAATGATAGTATAATCCTTGTTTCATCCATTATATTTTCAATTTCGAGACGGGGAAGTTTTTTTCTTCCCCAGCGTTGACATCACAGGTATCGCCCATTTTTCTAACATTCTAGTATTACGAATTCTGTTAGTCAGAGACTTGCCCGAGATTTATTTATTTTATTATTTATTTATTATTACACATGACAAGAAATATACACAATTTAAGAAAAACAACAGATAATTTGATTTGGACATACAATTTTAATGGATCTGGGTTTGTTGCCTTTCATTTGTCGTATCCCCAGTAAACTAGGCTTTTGCCTGTATCTCACTGAGGATATTTAGCATGAAAAATAATAAATCGATACTTCTTTCCGATTTTTGATGGAAACATCTTGCGAAATTCAACTCCTCACACATCATCACTCCAGAAAGACCAAAAATATTCATCCCACACTTTACCGCACACAATCACAAATCTCACACAAATCCCCTCCACTCGTAATTCATCCTGAAAGCCCAAGTACTCAAAATCCTGTCGCAATAACAACCACGCTCCGATCGACTGTCTAAATGGTTTTCCTACCTTTACCTTTATTGAAGTCGGCACGCCATTGTATGTAAGGGGAGCCAAAAAAACACATTGAGATACATCGCATGATTTTCGTGGATGATTAGTTTTAATAGAAATAAACGAATAAAAAATATTTTGAGAGAAAATTATGAAATTGAATGCGAATAAATTGGCGAAAAATCAAAATATCGTAAATTTTGCATACAAATGCGTAATGAAAAAGAATACTTAATTGTTTTATGTGATTTTCTTAGGATTAATACGAATTTCATGGTTAATTTGAGGAAAAATATAAAATTTAACAAATTAAATTTCTAAATGTAACTATTGTCGTAAAATCTGTAAACGAATCAATTTATTTAAATGGCACGTTATTGCAAGGTCTCGCTCGTTAGAATAAGGTGAGATAATCTTATTGAAAGTATTTAAAATTCTTCAGTGTATTTAATTTCTAAAATAATAGTTCTGTCAACGCGTCGTAAAAAATAATTACAAGAACATTATTAGATTATATTTTGATAAAACAAATTATAAAAATTATTACATTCTTCTGAAATTTAATGCTGAACATATAATATCATGGCAACCTTGTTAAATCGATGGTAATAAAATACGTTTTTGAAGTTGAAGTACACTATTAATTATTCTGTAAAATAATTCTTGAGCAGAATCGAAGCAGTTTGGCGCCTGAATTACTAAAAGGACAATGTATAAAGCGCCGTTTAGAGAGCAAACTCTCTTCCAGGGCGCTTTAACTTATTCGAACCCAGTCATCGATACATACAAAATATTGCAAAATAAAAATATACGAGTATAAGTTGTGTGTAAGGATAGAAAGATGGTAGCTGCGGCCATTAGATTAGGTACTTCCCAGCATCTGCATTTGTTTAGAAACACATATTTGGTAAGAAAAACAAAGTAAATTTACCAAGGGAAAACGCACTATAAAGACAGCTGTGTATGTTAGATCTTCCGATATTTATTTATTTATTTAATTAACGACACAAGTGTCTTTATATACAAATGAACATGGGACAGGTTATACAAGTACTTAAAATTATTGACAAATAATACAAAACTTTATCTTAAACTAACATGGAGATACAAAAAGCAGTAGTAATAATAAATTACAGTCATTGTTTTAAAATTATTTAATAATTATATGTATATTTAAGTTCAATATATGTTATGTATGTATATCACAAAATATTACCAAACTTCACCAAGCAGACTTACGTTATTGTCGAAGACTTATTTTATAGAGGTAAAGAACTCAGATTTGTTTTAAGTGGAATAACGCATACATATAACAAATATTGGATTTTTTGAGAATTTTGTGGGAATTGCAATAGTAGTCGACTTTAGCTGTGTGTAGTCTTCATATACTATATAATCACGAAAATTGATGAACTCTAAAGAGAGCTTGGTATTTCCAAATATATAAACATTGTGATGTACGGCTATTTCCTAAATAATCTCAGGTGTGTCAACGGTTGCAGTCCGCACACATTGCGTGGTTAAGGTTCTATTGATTTCGCATTATGCTCATGTGAAATGGTCCAGACTATCGGTCTACACCTGAAGTTGCTATATCACGAGCGAGAAATCGAAACATTCGACTATGAAAGAGGAATCATACGAGAGAAGAATATTTTAAAACTAACTACTATAAAAATCGTAAAACATATCAGGTTTGGGAATCAATTGGACTTTGTATAGACGGAGAATACTACGGATACCCTGGACGGATATGGTCAGCAACACGAGGGTTCTTCAAAGAGCCAAAGTTGATAGAGTTGCTGACTAATATTAAAATCCGAAAGGTGTCCTACTTGGATCATGTAGAGGAGCAAAGTACAAATTACTGCACCTGATCATCCAAGGCAAAATAGAAGGCCGAAAAGGTGTTGGCAGGAGGCAAATCTCCTGGCTCCGCAACATACGTGATTGGACGTTGGAAATCTTTTTCGGGCTGCCGGGGACAAAGATATCTACTCTCAAGTGATATTCAACGTTAGGGGGACCTGACATGCCACTGAGAAGAAGAAGATAGACACTTGATTTTTTAACAATAAAAATTTACGTGTAAGAATGATTACAATTTTACCGCAAATGTGTTTGTTGTAATGGTTAATTAAATCATGACGAAATTGTTCATTTTTTGCATTTGCAGCCGAAACTAGTTCAAGATTGAGCGCATAAAATACATTTTTATTATATGAATAAATAATTAGAGAAAAATGCGATTCCAACCAAAAAAATATAGATTATCACGGTCTGAAAAACTTTGGCCGCTGCTACAAAAACGGCACACTGACAAGTGTTATCGATTGTGATGACAACCATACTGAAATATTCGAGTTTCAGCGAGTTAGATATAAATGGAACGAGTTGAACCGAACCAGATGAGAACAAGTGACACTTCGCTCTGTGGAGCCTTCACTGCGGGTGTTTCAACGTCCAGAGTGGCGACATGCCACACACTATGCGGATGTTAGAGAACTTAACTGATATGTATTGCATCGTCTCGATTGTGCCACGCGAGCGTCGAGATGACGGCCCAAAATATCGGTAAATTCATGGTACTTCTATAATAAGGAAATTCAAATAACATAAAATCGATATATTGCCCAAGTATCTGATGGACTGCCATTGTGAAGCTAGTGTTAAAAGCCCATAACATTGATGACGTCCGTAGCCTAGTTGGTAAGATGCTGGTCTTCCTGCCCATGGGTTACGGGTTTGATTCCTATTGGATTGCAGATTTAAAAACAAACTGGATTTCACGTAGGGGCTGCATACATGCATGCATGCATACATACATACATATAAACAAACATACATACATAGATGCATGCATGCACGCACGCACGCACGCACACACACACACACACACACACTATATTGTTCGATTCCTTTTAATTTCACATTATACTCAACTTTATTAATGGTTTACTGTTACTTTACTTATCAATTGTGTGGTACTGTTTTGAGTTGATATTATATATAAATATTCTTTGACTCCTTTCAATTTCACCTTGTATTCAACATTATTAAAGTTGACTATTACTTTACTTATCAATTGTATTGTGCTATTAAGTTCCTAAATAAAATGAATTAAAAATTTTACAAGAAACCAAAAGGGTTCGCGACGAAAGCATTTGATTGCGTGTCATTTGAGGGGTCAATTACCTTTCGTCCACAATCGATTGCCACCAAGTTCGACGTCCTTTTCCACGTCTTGAACAATTATTGCGTCATTAAGCGGTTATTTACAATACGATTGTCGATTGATATTTTACGAGAAAAAAAAACAGGATGGCCTTTCTAGATAGGTTGCTCAGAAATGCTCCTTCTGTATTTAAAAGATTGAATCATCCGATATCGAAATGGCACAACCGGAATTAAAGATTTAATGGAAAACCGAAGTTGGAACTTTTCAAAATAACTGACCGATGAACTTCTTAAAAATCATTAGAACTTATTAAAAATATTATACTTGGCTCTATTTAAAACAAAGCGACAAAGAAATATATAGTACGTGAATACGTTTCTGTGTATTAAATTATCTCCGTGCCATTGCTGGTTAGATTATTGTCTTGTAGCCCGGGGATTTCGGGTGCGATTCCCGTTGGTTTCATATTTTTAAATAGAGTTCCAGTATGGATTTCACTTAAGGCCGCTTTAACATGTTTCTGGTGGTTGGAAGACATTGCTACATGGCAATAAGCACGCAGGTTGTAATGTAAACAACGTAAGGGTAATACGATTAGTGCAGACTTCAGTGATATACTACCTTGATCAAAAAGTTTTAGGACTGGCCACCGTGTAGCGCTGTCAGTCACCCGATTGGAATTCTTTTTTTTTGTTAGATTACCACATCTATCATTGACACTTCCCTCTAAATTTCAGCATCATAGCTTGACATTTGTAAAAGTTACGCTGTACTGAGTACATCTACCTTTGTGCGTGTTTTCGATTTTTTATAAGTTTGAAAATGGCATCAACTGCATCAACGAGTTAGCATTAAATTTTGTGTGAAAAATGGATTTAACGGTCCGCATACCTTGGAAATGTTGGAGAAGTGTTTTTTGGTGGCACGAACGCTTCAGAAGTTGCCGTGAGTCAGTCGAGGATGACGAACGCAGTGGCAGTCGAAAACCGGTGAAAACATCGATAAAATCAAAGAAATGTTGGCCGAAAACCGCAAATGGACCATCAGAGAGCTGGCAGAGGACTTGAACATCGCTTATAGATCCGCTCAAGACATTTTGGTTAGCGATTTGGGCCTCAGACGTGTCGCTGCAAAACTGGTGCCGAAACACCTCAATTTCATGCAAAAAAAGGACCGCGTTGAAATCGCGAGACATAATTTCCACGAGTTTTTGACCAAAAACAACACGAATACTATCCAGCAGCCTTTGAATTCCCCTGATCAGGCTCCCTGCGACTTTTTCCTGTTCAACCGACTTAAAAAACCGCTTCGCGGGACGCTTTACAGCACCCGAGAGGATGTCATGAAAAAATCGAAGACGGCTCTGATGGACATACCGAAAATTGAGTACCAGCGGTGTTTCGAGGATTGAATCAAGCGCTGGCGTAAGTGCGTTGCAGTCGATGGGGAGTACTTTGAAGGGGACCATATCGATTTTGATGATTAAACTTGTATTTTCGATTTTATGAATAAAGTCCTAAAACTTTTTGATCAAGGTAGTACTTCATTACATAAATGTATCAACTGTACATGGTCATATTACCGAGATGTGTACTACTTGTATTACATTTTTGTTGTATACAGTACAACCTGGCGGGTTAAATACCATGTGGAAATCTCTTCCAACAAAGAGAAAACTGCTAGAAAAGTCATTAATGAAAATCAGACTGGAATCCTATTCAAAATAAAAATCAAGGTTCAAACGGAAATCAAGCTCGCAAATCCCCGTGTTGGTAGACAAGCGTCTTACCACCCATCCAACGAAGGTGGTCATTATTGATAAATTGAAAAGTAAAAAGATCTGTTCTTTCAAGTATCCAGTTGATATGGTTATAAAAAGATCTGTTCTTTCAATAAAAAGTATCCAGTTGATATGATTATAAAAAGATCTGTTCTTTCAATAAAAAATATCCAGTTGATATGGTTATAAAAAGATCTGTTCTTTCAATAAAAAGTATCCAGTTGATATGGTTATAAAAAGATCTGTTCTTTCAATAAAAAGTATCCAGTTGATATGGTTATAAAAACATATGTTCTTTAAAAAAAAAGGATCCAGTTGATATGGTTATAAAAATATCTGTTCTTTCAATAAAAAGTATCCAGTTGATATGGTTATAAAAAAATAAACAGTTTTTTCCCTACACTAAAATCACCATTTAACAGGTTTCGTGTAATGATTCATGCAATGGTCACGGACCCGAGTGATAATTGTCACGGACCTGTCTCAGTTTATTCGGAATCCCCCGTGTGTGAAATGATCCATAAAAAGTCGAAATTCATCAACGATGAATATGCTGTAAAAATAATATCGGCGTAACAAAGATCCTTCAGAAGGTCGTTAGTACCTGTTGTCGCCATCTGACTCAAGAGCGGGTGACGCAATGCCGTGATCGATTCTCGGAATATTGGACATTCCGGAGTAAAGAAAGATCAACATAAACTCAGCGTCACGAGGACGAAGACAAAATAGAATCAAAGCGAGAGGGACCCGGAGATATTGAGTACGTCGAGTGAGTCACGGTAGAGAAAGGGAAAATATTCAATTTTGATTAACCCTTCCCTTACGGTGATAAAAATAATACGCGTGCTCTGGTGTTGGGTAGTGAGTACGCAATAAAAAATTTGCGATTTTAAATCGGAAAAATAAGAACATTCATAGATAATCCCCTTAATTAATTATAATTGAAGTTAAAAATTATAATAATTGAGATTTATTTGCTGAAAACATTAAAAAACCATCTCGCAACGCTCACGGAACGGGCGTACGTCTAACCTATTTGCAAGCCTAGACGCTACTAGTGGCGCGGAACGTCAGTCGCATACCCCGGCGCTTACGCTTATGCTTGCGACGTTGAGACAATTCAGCTCCTCGCAATTCAGTCTAGTATGCAAGAGTGAGATGCGAATATAGTGTCGCGCTTCCCGCATACTATTCACCTATCGTCAAGACGAGGCACTCGCAGCGTTTAAATGCGAATTTGTTTTCGATCTTTACAAAACACCTCGATGTAGTCGATAAATTCTGATTATTATTAATATTATTTTTTAAATCAATGCGTAAATATATTATGGAGGAATACCTAAAATCTTAACCTTGTATTTATTATATTTATAGAGATATTGATGGTTATTAGAAGCAACGTGTAGAAGATACCCAACACAGGGAAGGAAAGGTTAAAATAGAATGTTAATATAGTTATACATATATACTTATCATGAATCAATCAGTGTATATAATAGAATAAGGAATGACAACATTAGGAAATAATGCCGATTGAAAAAAGATGCAGTGTTTACAATAAAGAGAGTAGCATTAAGATAGTTCGTCCATAGATAGAAAGAATGAAGGATGAAAGATTTACAAAAAAAGATCTGTGAGAATTATACAAGAAGTTTGAAAAGGTAAAGAATATAACTTTATTCAAAATTTATGATTATAATCGTACATGAACAATATACACTACACTCCATCTAAAATCGAATGTATTACCATCACATATCGGAAGATCTACAAAGGTTTCTTTATAACTCGTTTTCTTTTGGTAAGTTTTCTGCGGTTTTCTTACCAAAAATGTTCTTCTAAACATATGCAGATGCGGGGAAGTACCTAATTTAATGTCTTCAGTCCCCACCTTTCGTATCCTTACAGTAAGCTCATATTTAAATATTTTTTAATATAAGTATATATAGTATTCGCCGGAATATCACAACAATATTTAGAAATAGCTACTAACTTTGTGATCTCCTTTATTAATATAAATAACGTAATATAAACAAAACATTAAGGACAATACTTTGCCTCTGGAGTTGAGTAACCCTGCATCAACATGTATGAAGCTTTTAATCCTGCAAAGCAACTTGCATCGCGTTCTACTAATGAGGCCATGTGTTTTCTATATCTCAATATCTATCCATAAAATTCCCACAAAATTCTCAAAGATTATTAAATAATTTTAAAACAATGACTGTAATTTATTATATTACTACTGCTTTTTGTAACTTCATATTAGTTTAAGATAAAGTTGTATTATTTGTCAATAATTTTAAGTACTTGTATAACCTGTCCCATGTTTATTTGTATATAAAGACACTTGTGTCGTTAATTAAATAAATTTATTTTGTAATATTTTTAATTTGTCAATAGTGGGTTTGAATCCCGAGTTCGAGCGCCCTTGAGGTGAGCCTGCTCTCTAAACGGCGCTATAAAAATTGTTATTTTATTATAATAGGTACTCTTATACCTCAATTTCCCAGTGCCTTATATTTACTCGACACGAATAATTGGAATTTATTCATTCTTAGGGTCAGGTGATATGTTAGAATATGCATTATAAATTATTCTGTTTGGCAGGTTTAAAGTAAATGGTCTTTCAAATTGAGCGGTTTTTTATTCAAATTTTTTTAATTCTTGAATAAAACACAATTTGCTTTGATTTCAAAAAAACTTTTTATTGGTTATTGAAATATAATGTATGACATTTAAACACAAAAAAACAATATCTGCCAAATGTCCGCCTCTGGCAACTCCATAGATGTCCCACTCTTTTGTCAAAATTTTCGATGACATTTTGGCATAATAGCGTTCTAACTCACCAATAACGCGAATAATTTCGTCCTTCGGCTCAGGAATCGATTGACTTGACTTATAGACCTGGCTTTTCACGTAAACCCAGATAAAATACTCCAACGGTGTCATGTCACATGATCTTTGTGGCCAATTAACATCACAATTTGAACGCGTTGTTGTATTGTACACGACTCAATTTTTATAAAATTCATACATTACACTTCTCAAATGTCACAAGACCGAGGCAAGTTCGTGACGCCATCTGTGTTTTATCCAAGAATTAAAAAACTACTCAATTTGAAAGACCCTTTACGACTATGTAATTAGTAAGTATTTTGACTTCTGAAAAATACGAGATGGTCTATAACAATTAGAGGCTATGAAAATATAGAAAATAAGAGGTCAAACCAGTATTGTTACAGTTCAACCAATAAGTCCAAAACTTGGCATACAAATCACGACTTTCCAGTTACGTAATCTCCGATAGTAAGATATCACTAAACGATGAAGTAAACCTATCGCCATTGTTCAAAAGGTCCGAGGATTAATCGCGAACATCAGTCACTCACCGAAGAGAAGAGGCATCACTAAGCCGATTATGTGGTAATTCGTTATGCAGATTACAAGCGCAGTCTACGTCGATCAAGGAGAAAAATAACCCATCATTACGACGGTACAATATGATCAAGAGAGACAGTGGTCTAGAAAGTGAATTGCAAAATGAAGAAGTTTCTTGAAGAGAATGTCATTAAGGCTGCATGCTTAATTGTAAATGTGTATCAATTGGTCTGTATTTGGTTGCGAGCGTGTTTGCAATAACCGCTTTGTGTTACCCAGGTTGTAGACTTTTGTAAAGCATTTAGAGTCACTGGCCCGACGTCAACTTTCAGCGTCTATCCTTATTGTGTTTAGAAGCATAACCTTATATTATTCCCTTTTTTTTCCAACACAAATGAACGGTTTCTGGGTAAAGAAAAATATTTTCTATCTTTATATTCACGTTTCATATTTTTTTTTACCTAATACTGGTGTCCAACAAATTATTTGATAATTTGAGTACTAATAAATAATTAATAAATCAACTTAAATAATTCTCATCATTTTTAAGTCGGTATCAGTGAAAATAACAGAAACAAAATTAAATCTAAAAATAATCAAGTGACAGCTGTCAAATTGAAAAGATAATCTGAAACACACAATAATAATAATAATAAGTAAATTTATCATAAACAGCGTCGTTTACCTCTAGGACGCTCTAACTCGGGATTTGAACTAAAAAACATCACAAAAAAAGTTGAATATAAGAAAAAAAAACACGTTAAATATAAGGTGGTAAAGAAACGTGTTTTGAATACCGATTTTCGCATTGATTTATTTTTGAGTTTCTGAAAATATTTTTTTATTAATAGGCAATCCACCCATACTATGATGATTTGTGCCACCACATCCAAGTCATCAATTAATTTTAAGAGGCAATATAATAAAATCGAATTTTAAACGTGTCCTCATACACACGACGTGTTTCATATGTCGCTCAGCTCCTTAGGAAAAAAACTCTTAAATTTAGTGTAATACTTAAATTTTTTATTATTTAACATATGTTTTAGTTTAACATATACATTTTAACTATTATATTTATTAAATGTCTTAAAGTTTTTTATTTTTTATACATATTTTTTGTAGTTGTTATATTTGTTCATGTACGAATTAGTAATGTGGAAAGGGCTTTAAAAAATAAATTTATAAATGGAGTTTAATAAAATGATTTAAAAGTATATATTTTTCACACTATAAATATGAGTCTATGGAGCGAGGATACACATAATAAATAGGAAGATAAGGAAGACGCGATACTTCAATTAAATTAGAACAATTTTTCGAATGTCGAAGATACGCTCTATGTCGAAGATACGCTCTATGTCGAAGATACGCTCTATGTCGAAGATACGCTCTATGTCGAAGATACGCTCTATGTCGAAGATACGCTCTATGTCGAAGATACGCTCTATGTCGAAGATACGCTCTATGTCGAAGATACGCTCTATGTCGAAAATATTATTTTTGGAAAACTAAACTAAAATTTCTCAAGGAAAAAATATTCCTTTGTATTCTGAGATATATATTATTAAGTGCTAATTCTCACGCAAGGAAAAAAGCGTGACGTTTAATATAAAGTAATAAAAATGATATGTTTTAAATAAACAAAGGAAATAGAAAAGTGACGCCACTGTAATTTTTAATATCCGATTAAATATATGGTTAATATGTCTCTATAAAAATAATACAAAAATTACTTGCTTCTTGGCATTTTATTGTAATTTATTACCTAAATAAAGCAGTTTTTTTAATACGCGCCACTGATCAAAATCAAGTGAAATTAATGTAGGATAAAATAATGGGGTATAATGAAAAACAAATAAATTCATTTATCAAATGTTTCACCTTTAACTTTGTAGAACTCCATATTAGAATATTAAACAATAATTTACTTAATAAAACTATATTTAGAAAAAAAAATTAATACCATCTCAAAAAAATTAAGCAGGTTCCAGGGTGATACTGAAAGAGATATACCGGTCCACGCCACGAGAATGTTTGAGTAGCACTGATCTAGATTTTTTCCACATAATAATGACAAAGGGTGATAAATCCGATGGGACTAGTTTAAAAAGTTTTTTTTTCCTTCCAGTCTCTGTGTCTAGTAAAGACACACTAATTACGAGTATATTTGAAAAATATATGAAAATTCTCACCTAGCACCAAACAGTATGAAGATCTTACCTGCAACAAAAAATAATGATATAAAAATAAATTGAAAAAAAAACATGAAAATCAAAAAGCAAAATTATTTTAAAAAAAATGAGTAAAATTTGTACACAGTAATAAAAAAAGTAAAAATTAACATATACAACATTCGAAAATACAAAAAAATAAGACTGTTCCACTAACTTTTCGTACATTTACCGGTTTCGCTCAACGTTGGTCCGACGCCTGCATTTAAACCCAGAGATTGCGGGTTTGACCGCATCCACTACATTTTTTTTAGAATAGGGTTAAATTCGGGTTGTCACTTAAAGTATACGTGAATTTCACATCTTTCAGATCGATTAGCAGCGATTACTAGCGAGTCAAATTGTTATACATTACAGTAAAATATTTTCATTAAGGTGTGAGGATAAACGAGAGAAACGGGAAAATTAACAAAAACTTTGCGAGATAGTATTTATATTTTTTTTATAAAGCTCCCACCTTAATATTTTCAGTCGAGAAACTTTCATTAAAGAATTTTTAGAGTGCGCTATGTGTGTGCAATCAATCAATAGAATGAAAGCTGTCAAAAATACTGATACTGAATCTAACATAACACCGTTAACTAATCAAATCGTATGTCGCATTCAGTCTCTTAATACAATCCAATCAGTACAGCGTTTATTTTCGATTTTCGAATATGTCATAAAAAAAGTCATTTTTCCAAGCTAATATTCCAAACTGAACCAGACATACATACATAATTACTTTGCTCAAACACTCAGACTGACTGACATGTTGCTATTAACGAACCATCGAGTTTCGTTGGTAAATGTTATTTTCTGATTTTCATGAAAGCGTAGTACTTTAATTCACCGCATTCATAGTACGAATCTAGTAAATAAAAAAAATAGATTAGGGGTTTTCATCAATAAATGAAGACCACTTTATTTAAAACAATCTTTGAAAAACGATAAAACTTGGATACACAATCATGTACTCAACTGTTAGAAGTTCATCGATAGAAATTTGGGGCACTAATTCGACTTAAAATTTTCAAACTAGCATAAAATTTTTGAAACATCAGAAATTGATATCATAAATATGTATACACATACATTGCCAACGTTTATTGTTTTGTATATATACTATAGTAGGTATAAAATGTCGACGTGTCCAAAGCGTGATTAGAAGTTTTAAATTAAACTGGGTAGTAAAAAAAGGATTCAAAGATGTTTATCGTGGAAGTGATGATTTCAGTAAATCACGCTAGTAATTGTTGAGTACATTATAAATTGAAGGAAAAAATTCAATTTGATTTGATGATAACTGAAAAACGATAAAAAACATACAATTTGATTGAATAGATAGAATGCTGATTGCGTAATACTGATTCTGAAGTAAATGATCTATAGGTTTTTCTAGCACGAATTCCGATATAAGATATTCCTTATAGATCATTTTGTTAACCAACAAAAAAAATACCAATAAGAAATATAAACCGAATTCACGCATTGTCACTGATATGATGATATCCTTAACAGTTTCGCCATCCCCTCTTATCTTGCCGAAAATATTATTTCCAATCATGGACTTGCTGGAATAGATATTGGTTTTCCTAGTTCACCGCTCTTATTTTTTTTACGTCATCCTTTACTCTCCATGCAGTGAGACTCTGGAACATGTTACTAACCAATGTTAGACGCGTTTCACCATTTGCATGTTTTAAAAAAATATTAAAAAAGTTTTTGATTTTAAACCACTTTCATTATTGATTTATCGTTCCTCTTGAACAGTCCTTCATTTCCCTTGATTGATGATTTTTCACTTTCCTAACACTTTATAATATATTGTTAATGGATTTTATACAAATTAATAATAATTTGAATATTTTTTGCGATGAAGTAACTTACTTTATTTTCTTATATCCTGTTGATAGGAAGAAATTGCCATCTGATAATAAGTCCACCAGATTTCTATATACTGAAGTGTACAATCAATAAATAATAATAAATAATACTCGTATATACGTCTTCAAAATGAAGTTTGACAAGTTGTTATTTAGCATATTACTAAATATACATCAAGGCGACTACTAAAAATACCTCTATTTTCCTGTTATTTGTTGACTTAAAACTATGTTCTAATGGCGTATATTAAGCCTGAGTTATGATAACGTTCAAATAACATCACAAGTATGCCTTTGAATACATACCCTCACTTACATCATATAAGAATACAATACCCTCACTTACATCATATAAGACAACATCATCAATGGAAATCCACATATTTCCACCGAATCCATACTTTTACTAGCTTATACAGCGCTGTTTTGTAACGCCTGTTACTCGGATAGTGCTCTAACAATTAAAGTTAGCCCCTGAGCGCCTCTCCAGTTCGATCCCACCACCGCCCATGCTGTTATGGAGGACAAAATAAGTATACATCCAGCGCGATCTACACTAGAAAATTGAAATATTTCTTAATTTTTATGAGTTGTTACGAAGATGAACTATTTTTTTTTATGAGCGCGACGTGACGTACTGACGAAGAAGGAATCGCCCAAAGAAACACCTTCTCCGGTGGCAACACGCCTGAGTGTGAAAAAAATAGTAGTAACGACGGACTTAAGGTTTGACATCACGGGAGAAGCAAAATGACTCGATGCGCAATAAAAATTTCTTCTGGCTTAAGGGCTGGAGTTTCAACAGCCCAGCAAATTGTCCTTTCACAGAAAATTTCAAATGCAACAAAACTATCATTTGGCGCCACTAGAACGGAGTAGCCAATCGGTCCGAAGATGAACCGATGTAAGACTAAGTCGATTATCATCACATTACCACAGAATGTGCTCTGCGAATCGATTGAATTGATAATTTATTCGATTCGACCTCAAAGTTGTCTTGTCTATTCAATCGACCTCAAAGACCACACTTGTCTGCCGATCCGGAGGTTGCGGGTTCGATCCCCGCTGGAATCCAGATTTTTTTAAATAGGATTCCAGTCTGGTTTACACTTAGGGCCTATAAAAACATATTTCTGGTTGGTTGGAAGAGATTGCCACATGGAAATAAACTCGCCAGGTTAAAAAAAAGTTTTACTTTACCTAATACAAAAGTGTTAAAATAAGTCTCAACATTACAAACAACCATGTTAATTTCAATAATAGTTCTCTGTTAAATATGTTTCCCGTTCTCCTGCCCACATTAGCGACTACTCCACTCCCCTTCCTATGTACCTATTACAACTAGAAAAAAAAAATTTAAACATGATTTAGTTTATCTTCCCCTGACGAGAAAGGCGGGCTTGAAACCGGTAATGAATTCAAATAAAACAGTGATGAATACAAAATAAAAAATAAGTGTTTTATTTTATTTAATATTTATAAACATGACACAACCAAGTACGTATTTTAAAAGATTCAATAAATAGTTTTTAATTAAGGGGAGTAAACCGCACGTTAAAAAATGGTTCCAATTGTTGTATACTAACAATAATAAAATAGTTGAGAATAAAAATAAACGATTTGTTGTGTTTTTACACGGACCAGCGAGGATTTAAGTCACGTCCTATTCGGGTCCCATAGGACGATTTGGTTTTTCCTTTACATCGTTGTTATTGTTGACATCCTGAAACAGTTTCAAAGCCGCCAAACACCGGTCGCATAATATATACAACGGAGTCCCCACCAAAGTGGTTTATTCGCGCGACATGACCACTGCCGAGTGCACGTCTCCATAACATCTAACCACAGTGTGCAAGACACCGTTGTAACGTGAATAACTTCGATTTGGATTCAGCAGCGATCGAAAAGAAATTTCGAAGAGCTATTATAATAAAATAAAAATAATAAAATATATAAGTTGTGAATACCTATCAGTGCAGAGTTCGCTCTGTTTAGTCCTAAAATTAAAAAATATATATTCTTTTTTTATAAATATAATACTTTTTTACGTGGCCGTGACTATGTTTATTATAAATAATTAATTAACTTCATCGAACCAAACTGATTCTATTTTCGCATTATTTACTATCTAATATTTTAATTTACTTTTTACTCAGTTTTTTTTAAATATCGTACTTTCTAACTGATTAATTCTATGCGTATACTATTTGGAGTACTTTATTTATTTCAATTTTGAAAACGAACAAAAGTGCAACGAGCGATCTTGTTGGTGACTAACGGACTATTTGATAAAATTAAATACTTGTTTTTTTTTTTTAATAAATATTTGTACGATGATTCCGAGGAAATCGAACGAAGAGTGTTGACTCCCAAGACAAGTGCACCGCACGAGGACATCTGAAAGTGACTCTATGAATGATGTACGGTGTTATGCAGTAAACAAACATCAGGTGGAACTGTTCAAGAAATAGCCTGAAGACATACTCCGAGAGAAAACTTCGCAATGCGGGTATATATAAACGTAAGGACTTGTCACTTTCCATTTATGAGTATTATCTAATTTTCAATATGTTACTATAGAATTTACTGCCAATACATAAATAGTTAATAAGTCACCATCACACCAAGCCCCTATTGAGATAGGCAGAGACAACAGATATCCACTTCATTCACACATATTTTGCTCTGTCGCATGCATACTTATCGTCATGTATACCCTCCTTTTATAAAATTGTTTCACTCTTGCCTAATTTAGAACTTGATTCACCTGGGCATGCTGCGTTTACACTAGGTCTTCCCAAAGTTGTAGTGTTTCCATACTATTCGAATAGATTTTCTTAAAAACCTAAACCTTTCATTACTGATTTTTTCTAATGGGCCGAATCACCTCAATGCTCCTTTCTATATTGACGCATTTTTTTTTATCAATTCCTCATTCCTTCTTCTCTAGAGGTAAAACGATCTATTATCATACATCGACCTTCCACCAATCTAAATTTGTTACGTCCAAGGACGTTTTTGTTACGTCCAAGTTTTGTTGTATATTTTAAGATTGGGACCAGGATTCCATTATCAGTTTTTTTTTAATTCGGAATCTAATTAATATCCTTGACCTAGTCAACTAATCATCGTTTTCAAACGATATCCTTTTAATATCGATATCCCTCGTATCGCCGAAATCACAGGAAAACTAATTTCATTTTAAGTGAATTTTTTTTAACTAAAAAATTAACACGAAATGGGATTATATCTAGGCAAAGTGCTTGATCTAGATAATCCAATGAAGCACCTTATGCCTTGTTATGCAAAATACAATGTAAAATTCTACCAAAAAATATTCCGAGTATCTTAAGAACTGAGGCGTCGTCAAAGCTGATGGCTTTCAAAAGACTGTTAGAAACAGACGTATGACGACAAAGGCACAGAACACGCCATTGTCTTAAGAAATAATAATAGCGTGTACGTGTAAATTGTTTAAAAAATTAAAATGCTATTACAACGCCAAGTAAAAAAAAACATACAAAAGCGTCCGATTGTTTCGAATATTATTATTTTCGTAAGAGGCGTTTTATGGAGTTATTACGCAGTCTTGTACTGTAGAATTCGTCATAAACTGGAGCAATTTTTGGTGATAAAAAAAAAACAATAAGCGAAAATCGCGCGAATAAGATGCAAGATAAAATTTATTGGCATGGACAACATGTGAGTCTGGTATCAAATTAAAAACATAGCAACATTGAAAACACGTATTTCACATTTACATTTTTTTTAAATATTATTTATATATGACCAGAACTTTTATAAATATGTACATAATTTATGAAAAAACAACAGGTAATTTAATGTGGATACACAAATTTAATGAATCTAGGTTTGTTGTCTTTCATTCGTCGTGTCCCCGGTAAACTAGGTTTTTGCTTGTATCTTATTGAGGCCATATAACGTGAAAAAATAAATTGACATTTCTTTCTGATTTTTTACTATACAATACCCCGTTGCACACTCTCATCAAATCGATAAACCGTGACAATCAATTACATGTGTTTATATTGCGCGATTCAAACAGACCAGACATACCAAAATGTGCATCCCACAATGTGCAGCACATAATCATAAAAAAAACACACACTCAAGAGTTCACACAAACCTTTGCTCTACAAGTCCTGTCGCGATACCAACCACGCTCCGATCGACTGCCTAATTGTATTACCCCATTTTGCTTTTATTGGATTCGGCACCCCATTGTATATCATGGTAGCCAAATAACCATATTGCCTTTGGGCAAAAGATTTTCTAACTTCTAAAGTTCGAAAAATTTAATTTGATCAATCTAGTTATGGAAATTATAATATAAATGTGGAACATAAAATTACTCGTAAATATGAGTTTCAAAAAAAATCTAAAATAGCAATACAGTTCATAATGACATAATACAGTTCAAAGTCCTAAAATAGAAAAACAAAATGGTAAATTCTTTAACTAATTCGAGAGCATACCGAACCCTTGCAAAGGGAAGCCCAATCCTTCTACTTTTGCAAATAAACAGCTGTGGAAAAATTACTTCGCTAATTATAGTTCTGAAAGTCAAAAACATATTTTCATCTACATGTATGTCAAATGATACTCATTTTTGGACAAAACTGCTTGTATTTTGAAAAAAAAAAACATTTTTTCTGCTCTTTCGTAAAATTGTTTAACTATCTGGCAAGACTCGTATGATTAAAATAAAAAAAAATTACAAGTAATCAGCACGACTGTTTATTTCATTTATAATGAAAAGAAAAATATAAAAAAATTGTATATAATCATCAAAGAGAATTCGTGAATTTGTCAATTTCAAGTGCGGCGATGAGTTGTAACAAACAACATTGCGTCGTTGTTTACGTTTTATGGAGAAAAAAACATCGAGTCACAATTTTTCTTAGCAATTCAGAAAAAAAAACCTTACGCGGAAAACATCCGGGAATGCAAATACAAATCAATTAAACATTGATTATTGCGAAAACTATTTACTGTGTAAGGTTGAAGCAATGATATTGATTTTTTTTTTAATATTTTAAGATAAGAATGAATCATTTAAAAATCAATCTCTTGTGTTTTCACGAGGTTTCATTGCCTCACTTTAAAAGTTAACTTTTAAAGTTAAAAGATTATGAGGTCCGGTTCTGAAGACAATCAGGAAAATTTAAGGTTAAAATTTAGTTCTTGAATCTTCGAAAAGACTTGAGTTTCACTTTGTGGTGCCATGTTTCATGTAAAAATAAATAAAACTCTTATTTTATATTTTTGTGTTCAAGACTGGTTTATTTTGATTTTACTACCGGTTCCGAAGACCTCAGTCTTCATCGTCAGGTGAAGATAAACAGTTTATCTGAGGTGAAGATAAACAGTTTATCTGAGGTGAAGATAAACAGTTTATCTGAGGTGAAGATAAACAGTTTATCTGAGGTGAAGATAAACAGTTTATCTGAGGTGAAGATAAACAGTTTATCTGAGGTGAAGATAAACAGTTTATCTGAGGTGAAGATAAACAAAACTGAGGTCTTTGAAACCGGTAGTAAACTCGAAATAAACCAGTCTTAAACACAAAAATATAAAATAAGTGTTTTATTTATTTATTTTATTTCTTTACACATTAGAATTTAGCATTTAGGTTAGATAATGGATTCCGATCTATCATTTTGAAATGTGAATAAGCGATGAGAATTACTTCCCATACACCAATCGAATAAGACAAAATCATACTTTCGGAGAACAATCAATCGATAAACATATGTTACGTCAAGCAATTATCATGAGCTGAAACCAAATAATGTATTATTGTATTCAAATCTCTTTAAATACGTTACAACCCGAAAATAATGGAATTGAAACAAACCTGAAAGATATTAAAAGTGAAAACGTGACTAGAACTCTTTTCTTAAAAAAATGTATACAAATAGGAATCAAATCCGTACATCTCGGATCGGAAGACAGGTGCTTTAACAATTAGGCCACGGAGGTCATCAAATGTACTCGTATATATTTAAAAAAATAATAATACATATCTTATTATATCAAACTTTTATTGTATATAACCTGGTGAGTGTACTACAATGTGGCAATCTCTTCCAACCAACCAGCAAGGTATTAAACAAGATTGAATTGAAAAACAAATTGAAACCATTTTTAAGACAAATATTCAATACTAACGGGAATCGAATTCGCAGCCTCTGGGCTGAGAAACAGACGTCTTATCAACTAGGCCACGGAGGTCAATACTATTATATATTAAATTCATTTTGGTAATTTGTATAATCAAGTATGTATAACTAGACAAAAAATGCCGCAATGTCCTTCAATCGACAACGATCAGCTGTTTTACAACGTCGGGTTTCGCTTAGCGTTAGCATAATTTAGCATACGTAATCCAATTTACGCTAAAAATGTCAGCGCTTTATCTAGCTAGGAAAGACATCGAAACAAAACACGACGTTTGCCGCATCCGGGAATTTTCCTCACAATAGTTCGGTTCAATTATTCAATAGCTAAAAACACGAGAAAACATAATTAGCACATCTAAGTATTAAAAAATGTCAAAAATAAAAATACTCGAACCTAGACGGAAAACGACAAGATGTCAAAGCCTTAACTGTCGGTCAAAACCGCATATTGTCAGTGTAATACAATAAGTTAAGTGACATTCGATATCAATAACATTCAAAACAGTGCAAGAAGTTAATAGACTTAAACTTTAGCCCTGTCAACCAGTGTTAGTAAAGATTTGTAAACACAATTTCTCAACAAATTTCGCTCAACAGCTTGTCGCATTACAACGAAATGCAGAATTCTTTATAATGTAGAATTTATTTCATTATACGAGCATATAATATGACGACCTCCGTGGTCCGTATCATAGAACGGGTCTAGCATTACACTATCGTATGCAGTACACCCTGGCAGGATTATTTTCAAGTGGCAATCTCTTCCCATCAATCAGAAGAGGTGCTAAACAAGCCTTAAATGAAAATTAGACTGGGATCCTTTTTAAAAATAATCGTGGTACTAACGGGATGAGCCTGCCACCGCCAATTGAAAGACGGGCGTTTTGTCAATATGCAATAGAAGTCGTCTCTCTGCCTGTGGGTTTCGAGTTCTATTGACGATTATACCAAAATAATAGTTCAAGTTTACTTTTATGAAAAGATTTTTATACTTGTATGTATGGTTAATACACCAGGTTGAGTAGCGGTATAGAATGGCAGTGCAATACAATACACAATAATGAATTTTAGTATCTAAATTTTCCATATGAGAGCCAAAGTAGACTAATATTATACTCACCACAATTTGACTTTGTGTTCAAGTTTCAGAAAAATATATAAAATATCTTACAATGCTGATTCCTTACTTCGAATTCTAAAACGAATAATATTATATGTACGTATTTTACAATGCTGATTCCTTACTCCGAATTCTAAAACGAATAATATTGTATGTTATGTACGTACGTATCTTACAATGCTGATTCCTTACTTCGAATTCTAAAACGAATAATATTAGATGTACATATCTTACAATGCTGATTCCTTACTTCGAATTCTAAAACGAATAATATTATATGTACGTATCTTACAATGTTGATTCCTTACTTTAAATTCTAAAACGAATAATATATACGTTGGAATTTATTTAATGAGAGTATACAAGCTACGAATGTTTATGTTGTTAATTGACTATATTATGAACATCAAAATAAAAACCAGCTGTTCGTGTTCATTGCAGTCGCCGACAGATTGCATATAAAATGAAACGAAATGTCAAATCGATTGCCAAAATGTCCAATCAAGCGGTTTACTTTGAACTCATGCATTATTCAAAGATGTTAGGAAAGAGAATGGTATACATCTTCATTTCCGTGTACCACGTAAATAATTTTAAAATAAGAAAAATACTTGAAGACTTCTTCGCAATTACTGATTAAAAGATACTTGATTTAATAATCTTCTTTTCTTATACCATGTCCTCTTCTTTTACAAGGTGAAAAAGCGTCTGACTATGCCATATGCATATATATTAGGTCCTTACATATGAAATTGGCGTTTTGTTTGGGAGGACATAAAGTTGATTTTTTTTTAATATAATATATTTATTTAATCAAAGTATGTACCATTGCTATCTATGCACTTTTGCCATCTCATAGGTAGTTCATCGATCCCTTTACTAAAAAAACCATTCGGACGGGAATCAATAAAATCTTTGAAGTCGGTTTGGACTGCCCCATCGGAGTTGAATTTTTTCCCTTGCAAGAAGTTATCCAAATTTCGAAAAATATAGTAATCTGTTGGGGCAAGGTCCGGAGAGTACGGTGGATGTCTTAGACATTCCAATTGAAGCTCTTCTAATTTGGTAGCCGTCTGTTGTGCAGTGTGTGGTCTAGCGTTATCATGAAGCAGCAGTGGCCTAGAGCGATTAACCAGCCTCGGTTGTTTAGCAGCTAGCTTTTCCATCATGGTTTGTAGTTGCTGACAATAGACATCTGCCGTAATCGTCTGGCCAGATTTAAGAAAGCTGTAGTGAACGACACCAGCACTAGTCCACCAAACGCTCACAAGTAACTTTTTTGGAGTCAATTTTCGCTTGGGGCATGGTTTGGCTGGTTCGGCAGGGTTCAGCCATTGCGATGAGCGCTTCCGATTATCATACAGGATCCACTTTTCATCACAGGTAATGATTCGATTCAAAATCCCTTCATTATTGTGCCGGTTGAGTAATGCAACGCAGCAGTCAACGCGCGTTTGTTGATTTGCTTCACTCAATTCGTGAGGTACCCACCTTTCAAGCTTTTTCACCTTCCCAATTTGCTTCAAGTGGATTAAAACAGTTTTATCACTAACACCGCAGCCTGCAGCTAACTCGGACGTGGTTTGCGATGGATCCGCTTCCACAATAGCCTTCAATTCTTCATTATCAACTTTGGTCTCCGGCCGTCCACGGGGCTTGTTATGCAGGTCGAAATTTCCAGAACGAAAACGTTGGAACCAAAAACGCACTGTGTTTTCTTTTGCGGCACCGTCGCCATACACATCATTAATCCTTCGAGCCGTTTCTGCAGCACTGGTGCCACGGTGGAACTCGTACTCGTAAATAACGCGATATTTCAAGTTTTCCATTTTGTAAACTGAGTGACGCAAAGAAAAAAACAATTGAGGAAAAAACAAATGAATTATAATTTTCGAAACACAAATACTTGAGTAAATAGCTGTATAAATTTTAATTTGGAATTCCTAACCAAAGAGAAGATATTTGAGATCAAAGTTGCCAGTACGGCAAAACGCCAATTTCACATGTAAGGACCTAATATTATATACAAGGTAATGAGCAGAATATTTTACAGACATACCATCACGCTGTATCCCTGTCAGGGTATGCAGAGAGAAAAGAGCGCCAGAGTTTGCTTTCCAACCTTTCGCATTCTCCACACCCACGTATCTTCTCATGCAACACCACAGAATTTTCAAATTTTTTTCATTTCCATCCTTCAGAATATAATTTACTCGATCCTACCATACTTTCATTGGTCTTCCTCTGTCACGTCTTACACTCACGATTGCACTACATATTTATGTTGTTAATCTTTCTTCTTTCATTCGTTCTACATGCCCGAACCATCTTAACGTACTCTTTTTCATCTTATTTAACTTCTATGATTTATTTGATTTTCTAAGTTTTCTTTTTTCGCGATATCATTGTATTGTATTACACTTTCGTTGTATACACTACAACCTGGCGGGATTATTGCCATGTGACAATATCTTCCAACCAACCAGAAATATGTTATAGAGCTCTTTAACGAGAACCATACTGCAATCCTTTTAAAAAAAATGGTGTACCAACGGGAATCGAACCCGCAATCTCCGGGTTGGAAAACAAGCGTCTTACCAACTAGGCCACGAAGGTCGTCCTCGTTTACTTGATCCAACCGTACTTTCATTGGTCTTCCTCTCACACGCCTTACATTTTGCATTTGTCATTTGAACTGTATTATGTCATTATGAACTGTATTACACGCCTTCCATTTACATTTGTCATTTGAACTGTATTATGTCATTATAAACTGTATTACGTATGTCATTATGAACTATGAAGGTGAAAACCCAAAATAATACATAAATAGGTGAACTCCTGTACAAAGTCGCATTCGTTATTGCGTAACACATATGAAAAACATTTCAACTTACGAAATACTTCGAGGGCATTGATACTGTTTGCTTACCTCGTCTAGTAATACTACCTCGTGTCACAAGTCGGAGAATCTCCACTGAAATCTATTATCACATTTTCCTGCTCACAAAATCAAAATAGAACCGAAAATGTGATTCACCTTCGCATTTTGGAAGAAGACGTTCTTGAAACACTTCCACTAAGTATTTTAGTAGTGCTAAAATGCTTGTCGACATTTTGTTTAAATTTGTTTTCAATTAAAATATTAATAGATTTGCGACACAATATTAATTACATTTTTTCTACACATCTTGGACCAATGACGAAATAATTCAATTAACTTAACCACGATTGAGCATTCAGGTTGTATTTATTTTTTTTGTGCATAAAAGATACAAACTTGGCAAATTACACAGCAGTTTTATTATACAATAAAAGTGATCCTGAACTTTAAAGTACGTTTTTACCAACGAAGAGATCCTTGACTCAAAGTTAAAATCTTTGGCATTATACTGCAAAAGTCATCGGATGACACAGTTGTTACTATGCTACGATCGTAACCTCTCAGCAAGAGAATTATTACAAATAATTAAAAAAAATTAAAAGATAGATTAAACAAAACTCGAGACAAAAGCTAAAACTTGATCATCCGGATATTTTCAGTCAAGAAGGCTTCTATGATTTGTCAACAGGACAGCTGGTGCACCGTGGTCCGACTTGTAGTACCACACTCGCATTAAGTGTCTTCTTGGCAGTCCCATTTCTTCAGGTTGCTTCATCAACGACCAATTACGCTTTGAAATATATAAGGGCTGTCCATATGGGCCGTACCCCGGCTCCATTTTCTGTTCGGGTTATTCGTTTGAGATATTAAAAAAACTATTTTGGACGTAAGTATTTAGTACACGTATTTTAGAAACTCGGCCATAAAACGTCAATTTACAATAAATCTATATCGTTCCTATTTACTAAGGGTCGTGACATATGGCATGTGGATGGTACATGTAGCGACGACACGTTCCCACTCATCACGCTCAATTTCCGTTTACATGACAGTGTACAGTCAATTCATTTACCTGATCACTACATCTCACAGACACTTTATCTCTGTCTCTTCTTTTTGGCACACTTTCTATGAACATCCATTTCTCCAGCTTATCTAGCTTCCTGAGAAGTAATATATATGAGGAAACAATGTACGATAGAACATAAAGTGAAGTAATTAGGGATGAACGTGGACTTAAGGCAGATATGTTAAGACGAAAAAGAGCAATCTGAAATGGTTTGGGTATGTAGAACATACGAATGAAGACTAACAAAAAAAATTTCGATAAAAGGCGTGGTAGAGGAAGACCAAGAAAACTATTTTTGCAACAAGTGAATGGTAGCGCTCTGTCATCTCTGCCTACTCCAACAGGGAAATGGCGTGATGGTGTGTATGTGTCTGGCTTTCGACTGAAAATGTGAAGAAACCCAGGCTACGTTGGAAGCGTGCCGAGGAGAGTTGTACAGTCACATTCAACACAACTCTTGAAGTACGGAGACAGTCGATTTTCTGATAGTCTACTAGATTCTCAGCATCCGAAACAAAAACTACATCCCAAAGGAATAAATTCTTGTAGGTTGTCAGATTTATATTTCCCCAAACAACAAATCTTTCCTCAGTAAGTAAATAAATGACTACGAAATACCCTATGTGTACTGACATGATCGAACGAAAATGAATATTAATCATCCTCATAAACCATGTGTACGATAAAAAAAAAATATGAATGCAAAGGATCTCGTCTTATTATATTAAAGTATAGGAAAAACCCAATACAATATTATATAAAAAAAATATGACAACATTTCACCACCTTATACTCACTTGTGATTTTATCGCAAATATTATAACGTGCAAAAATATGTGACATTTGTAAATAGGCAGCAAAAAAATAATATTTTTCCAATAGAGTATATCTCCCTAAGATCCGGGATGTTGCGGATTCGAAAACACAAAATAATATCGGAGCATTCTTCAGCCGGAGGAATGCGGTCGAGTCGACATTTTTTAGCAAATGGTGACGTACGGCTCCACATGCTTGTATTTTGTTTATTAAAGATATGCATCGCTGCTCTGTGATGTTGAATAAAATTGCATGTACAATGTTCTAAAAGTTGAACAAATAAATAAAACCCCAATGAATTTATAAAATAAAGCGCTTGATACCTCTACTCAAGTGCATTCTAATAACTCGTGTTAGACATAACACCGTTTCTCTGCTAGGGTAGGCAGAGGACAGAGCGCCAGACTTCCATATCTTGACACATAACTTGTGACTCTTATACATCAATAACCATCCATAACAACGCACCCATAGATTGATCTAACAGTGCCTGTAAGTCGAAGCAACCTGACTTTGGGAATGCCAGTAGATAGAACAATCACATGTTTTAACCGTGTGTGTCCTCATATAGACGTGTTTCATGTGTCGCCCAGCTTCTTCAGGAAAAATCTCTTAAATTTGGTATAATACTTGAAATAATTTCTTTTTTTATATTATTTACCATAGACATTTTTAGTGCAACAAATACATGTTTACTATTGTTTTACATTTTCTCAGTCAACTCCTATGATTTCTCTAAATTTTAAATTTTCCTATTTTCAGAATATAATTTCCTTGATCCAACCATACTTTCATTGTTTTGTTCTACCAAGTTTTCTACTCGTATTTGTATATTTGTTAGTCAGTTTTTCTTCATTCTTAATTCCACGTACCAAACCATTTCAGAGCACTGTTATTTATCTTATTTGATATATTAGCAGTAAGTTCACATTCTTCTCTAATCATCGCATGTATTATTCTAAGTGCTCATTTTTTACAGCATTAATTCGGCTCTTTTCAGCATTTTTCCACGTCCACGTGTCACTCCCATAAATCAAAGTTGGTGCATAAATCATCTTAGCAGATTTATATATTGACCAGTTCGAGTATATATGTTTTCGTGCACCACTGACTTTGTTTCCTTTCGTTACACGCCGTATTTTATCCCTTATGACTTCATAATTTGAGAAAACATTACTTTAATAGCGGAAATTTTGAATACTTTCCCTTTAAGTGCGTTCCAAGACTTAAGTGTTGGACAAATAACCCAATAAAAAAAACAATCTTAAATCGCGCTGATTCAGAAAAAGAAAACAAAAATGTAAAAATAATCATGCATAAAGAATATATAAGCCCTGATAAAAGTTTAATTAACTTGACAAGTATTGTTAGCAGACGAACTCTGTTTACTCGACTGGAACCCTTTTATTCGTGTATCATCGGGAATCAAAACCGGAGCACTTAGGTGCAGGTCGAGCGTCTTACGAACTAAGCTACAGCGGTAAAAAAAGGTATAATTCTCCCACTCTCTCAGAAAATGGCAGTTAACTCTTTACGAATATCAATTTTAATGACTAAATAACTTGGCATTTCGAAAAAAAATCAAATTTGACATTCAAGTAAAAAAAAAATAACGTCATATTATATATGTCAAGTTCAAGGTTCACAGCATATATTCCTGTTTGTGAATAGTCAGTCTTTTTGCTGGTGTTTTTTTTTGTCGCTGTCACAAATCAAGTATAATTCCGACATAATTGTGTTCTTGGAAAAGCAGATGTATTGATGATAACAAATCAGCCCGCAGTGATGCATGGATTATGTCACGGCTTATTTTTAACACGCTTGATCAGTTAAAAATTACGTGAATTATCTTCAGCACGACAAACGTAGGTACCTGGTAATAATAAAATAGTGATGTATTGAACAATTCAACAATCCGTGTTCTTGGTAAAAACTATTCAATGTGGTTATTCAGGTTTTATATGGATAGATCATTTGATATTAAGATGGAAGGAAGTTTGATAATAGCAATGATATAAATCAATTGATGGAATTTTTTTGCTTAATGTGTACAATACGAATAAAAAAATGAAAATAAAAAATATATTTTATAGATATATATTTTTTGTTTCGGCACTTTTTTAACCTTTTAGAGGTATCACGTCTAACCATGCATTAAAACTCGATTTATTAATTTTAAAGTCTTTTATACATTACAGGTTTCTCTAATTCCTCCAATGACATGTACTTAAATTATTAAAATGTACATAAAAAAATATTAACATGTACATAAAAAAACATATATAAAACAATTAAAAATGTACAATTATTATAAAGATTGTTGTTTCATGTCTAAAAGCGATGTTGACCCTTTTGTTTCAATACATACAAATAAATAGGCGCATTGATGATTCCTTGCATTTTACAATCGATAATATTAATAACCATTACTAAAAGGTGCCCTTTGTAAACTAGTTGGTAAGGCGCTGTTTCCCAGCCCGGGAGTTGCGGGTTAGATTACCACTGTTTCCCCATTTTATTTAACAAATGTTTTTAACCTAGTTTACATCCCTTGTCACATGGTAATAAGCCCGCCAGGTTGTTAAGTATACAACGCTATTTCAAAATAATACGAGAATTTATACAGCATCATTTTGCTCAAAAGTGTTTTCACAAACCGAACAAATCAAATAACTTAAGTAATAGTTACATATAAGAAAAATTCGAGACGGTTCCGTAACAGAGAAGAATGCTGAATGAATCCGTGACAGAGAAGAAGCTGTCAGGTGATGTGTCGGGGCGGTATTGCTGTATTCAATGCAGTATTTATTGTTTTTTATGAAATTTATATAAAATGTGTTTATAGGAGTAGTAAGTAGTTAACCCAGTGAATATTTTATATACGAGTATCGACAGTGACCGTATTTGAAGAACGTTGTATATAAATCGCACGTGGAAGGAACAGATAATTAAGCTTTATATCTTCCATTTTTTATGGTAACACATTCGGCATTTTCGATATATATCAAATAGATAAAAAAAATCATAACTGAAAAATGCATACATTCGCATTCATGACTGTGCATAAAAAAATGAGACAAATATGTTTAGTAATATTGTATTGTATTATACTTTCGTTGTATACGGTAAAAACTTACGGGAGTATTGCCAAGTGGCAATCTCTTTAAATCAGAAAGATATTGAAGACCCTTAAATGAAAACAAGACTGTAATCAGTTTTAAACAAACCCTAATTTCCAACGGGAACCCACTGGTTGGAAGATAGGCGTCGAACTAAATCAAGGAGATCGGTGATGGGTCTAGTGACGTTAAAAACCCAAAAAACTCGGAATTACATGACATAACTATTTACTAGGAATGATGTCTCTGAGACATGTCTCAGATTGACTGGGTCTCAGAATATAAATTGCCTTGTTGAGGAGCTGAAACTGTATATTCTTGCTGAAGGGTCAAAAGATGACCTCCGTGGCCAGGTGGTAAGACGCTTGTCTGACGATCCGAAGGATGCGAGTTCGATACCCGCTGGAACCAAGATTAAAAAAAGGGGATTCCAGTCTGGTTTTCACTCAGGGCCCATTAACACCTTTCTGGTTGGTTGGAAGAAATTACCACATGGCAATAAGCTCGCCTGTTTATATTAAAAAAATAATTAAAACAAACAATTATTGAAGAGTTCTCTATGGTTGACAATTTTTAAAAGATGTTAAGTGAAAACAGAAGCTCTTTTAAGGTAAATTAAATTAAAATAATTCTTTGTTTTTTTATGGAAATGCACCTAAAGGTATTGTATATAAAAAAATACTTCACTTTAAGTTCCAGCTATTTAAGTAGTGTTTTCTTCAATCGTCCAATTGCATGTATTTTAACTATAATGTAGTCTAATAAAGCTGCTTTACCAAACTATTGCAAGCCAAAAGATGGAACCATTACTACGCAGGCTCTCGTGAGAGATAGTTAGAAGCACGCTTCACTAGAATAACTCTTCAGTTATTAATTGAAGATCGTAAACATTCGAAATATTTGATGTAAGAGATAATCCACGGTTTTAGGAATGATCTCAAAACGAGAAGGTTAAATGGGAAAATTAACATAATTTTAACATGTTTACACATATTTCTCGTAGACTAATTATTAAGAAACGCGCTTCCTCCTCTCGAGTTTTGAAACTGACAATATCTTGGCAACATCTCTAAAGGTTATGGCTGTTGAGAAACAATGAAGAAATTTCTATTATAAGTTGTTCAGTAAAATAAATATAATACAGTTTTATCAATTTCATTACTTGAATAATCAAGTTAACTGGATAAAACAACCATTAGCGCTAACCAAAGGCAGTTAAATTAATTCAAATAAAAAAATCCGTATACCTTCTTCATTAAGAATAGCCTTTAACCTATGTCAATTACTTACAGTTATGTTCATATAGGATTATCGTAAAGCTAATACGATCGAATCAATAGGAAAACTGTGTGGCGTGGAATGGTCTGTCTCTAAGAGATAATGATTGAGTGAAGATCTTTAAGACAACCCTTTTCGATAGGTCTTCATGATGATATATGAACACTACACAAATACACTTAATCTCAAGGCGAATGTGTTACTATCACATATCGGTAGATCTATAAAGTTTTTTTTTGTAGTTCGTCTTCCCTTGGTAAGTTTTCTGCGGTTTTCTAAGAAAATATGCTTTTCCAAATCTACTGGCCACAACCATCGCCTTCTTATCTTAACACACAACTTATATAAATATTTATTTCGTAATATTTTTACTCTGTCAATAATAGTGAATTCGAATCCCTAGTTAAAGGGCCCTAGAGAAGAATGTTTTATAAGCGAAGATATTTTCTTGTAATTTATTTGTATCAAATACTGTTTATTCAACTTTTTTGTGACGGTATAACCCTACCGGTTTCAAGGCTTTCACTTCATCTTCAGGGGAGCGCAAACAAGTCTTGTTTGCGCTCCCCTGAAGATGAGGTGAAAGCCTTGAAACCGGTAGGGTTATACCGTCACAAAAAAGTGGAATAAACAGTGTTTGATAAAAATAAATTACAATGTCTTTAAACCTCCACAACGTTAATGCCTTAACTATAAACAACATATTAAATGCAAGTACGGCAAAAAAGGCGAAAATATATAAAAACTTGAAGATGTTTTAATTTTCCTTTTATTATTAAAATAATTTTTCATGAACAAATTTATCATAGATATTTTTCCTTTGCTAGAAATATACTTCAATATAATATTATTTCTAATTCGTTTTACCTTAATAAAGCTATACTTAGATATTAATTTATTTTTTAATGTATTATACATATATTTAATACCTAATTTAGATCATTATATGTAATACGTAAAAATAATTCATATGTATTTATAAAACTTCAAATGTTCTTTTTTATATTTTTGTGGGTGTATAATGCCGAACAAAACTCTTGATGAGTGAAAGGCAAAAAAAAAACAAGAAAAAAACAGCAATTAAAATAATGATTGGTAGTACACAAGACGTTCATTAAAATACTGTCGTTTACTAACATAAATCCTTTTCTCTTTGCTCCCACAAATAAGACATCAACCATTGTTATTTGTAGATGATTTATAGTACATCTCAAAACATCTTGGGCTATATATACATATACACACACGAGTCTTCTACCCCGAGGTGCAACGTTCGATTACCGAAGACAACAAAATTCACAATATGCTTTTAGCACTGATGCATTGTATCACTTCAGTTGATTGGAACGGATTGTAATATGGGAATAAACCAGCCATATCGCATTCAACTTACACCATGAGAATGCAATACAATAATTAAACCCATTCCCATATTATATTGGGTGGACGATTTTAAGAAACATGAAAAAAAAAAAAAGTGGTCAATCAATCTTGCCCGAGGATAATATCATCAATCTTATTCGGGAGAAAGAACAACAGAAGGCAAAGATTGGCAACCACGCTCACGAGTCCGTACAGCTTGTCCTCAGCCATCTGTCTGCAGAGGTCACGGATGATAAGTGGCAGTATGAGAACACAATAGCTACTACAATGCAACAGCTCCGACCTTTTCCGTCCTCGTCTGCAGCGCTTCATCGGCCGGGGACCGAGAGAGACGGATACGGAGCTAGGGTACGCAGCGAGAGCCGCTAGCGACCCACTTTACACGCAGAAAATCACAATTAATCTTAAGTCCCGAGTCTGCTGCGAAGATAAACGGAATTGTGACCACTAAACGGAGTTCACAATCTCTTTGCAAAAGGAATTCACAGGAGGCTGAAAAAAAAACTTAACTGGATAAAATTAGTTAAGACGACCTCCGTTGTATAGCTGGTTACACACCTATCTTCCAATCCGAAGGTTGTGAATTCGATTCCTATTAGTACTACTAGTAGTACTAATTATTTGAAAAAGGGTTCTAGTCTAGTTTTCAATTAAACTTTGTTTAACAACACCTTCGCGATTTGTGTAAAAATATTAAATATGGAAATAAGCTGTCAGGTTCTACTGTATGCAATGATAGTGTAATACAAATCAAGAAAGCAATCACTGTAGAGAACTCATATTTATCATTTTTGTATTTCTTTATATTCGTAGCAATAAACCCACTATGTTGTATTATATACAAAAAAAAGTTGAATACAGTACAATACTGAAGATAGTCTTGGTATAAAGATTCACTTTCACGCTTACAACAAACTCATCTACAATATGAACTCGGGTTTTGATATTCTATCGCATTACGAATAACACGCCTTCCATAGAATTATGATATTTTTCACAACAAACCATTCTACCCCCTTTTTTGGAATGTTACTTTATAACTGACTGACAGGGAAGCTGGTGAAGAAACTGTAAATATTAATAAGTTAAAAAGAAACTCAAAATTATTCCAACATCTAAAGTAGTGGTTCTAGAAAAATATAAGTAATTTCTCATATATTTCCACGACCAATAATGATATATCTATGAAAAATCTCACGTAAGCAAATTATACGAGTATGATTCAATAGAAGGTGGATATATAAGTGTATTATATATATACAAGGTGACACAATATATTATTATACAAAATCGAAAACATTTTGTCCATGATGATCGCCAACTTCCAAAGACAAGAGGACTGTAAGGAAAATCGGGAATCTAATTTGGGCCCCCCGGGTGGAAGTGAAGCGTCTTATCAATTAAGAAACGGAATTCGTTATTTATGCAGGTATTTCCTCTATACCTACTCAGACAAGAAAACGTCATTATGCTTTGTATGTATGTAAATCTTCAATCCATTAGACTATACCTACTCGGACAAGAAAACGTCATGATGCTTTGTATGTATGTATGTGAATCTTCAATCCATTAGACTATACCTACTCGGACAAGAACACGTCATGATGCTTTGTATATATGTATGTCATTGTAATTTATTTTTATCAAACACTGTTTATTCCACTTTTTTGTGACGGTATAACCCTACCGGTTTTAAGGCTTTCACCTCATCTTCAGGGGAGCGCAAACAAGACGTATGTAAATCTTCAATCCATTAGACTATATATAATCAAAAATCGGAAAGAAGTATCGATTTATTTTTTCATGCTAAATATCCTCAATGATATACAGGCAAACGCCTAGTTTACTGGGGATACGACAAATGTAAGGCAACAAACCCAGATCCATGAAAATTGTATGTCTAAATTAAATTACCTGTTGTTTTTTTCACAAATTATGTATATTTTTTGTCATGTGTAATAATAAATAAATAAAATACCTACTCGGACAAGAAAACGTCATGATGCTTTGTGTGTATGTATGTAAATTTTCAATCCATTCTATCCAACGACCGCAATTGGTAAGACGTTCGTCTTTCAACTCGAGCATTGCCGGCTCTAATCCCATTGGAAACCAGTTTTTATTTTTCAAAAAGGATGCCAGTGTGTTTTTTTGCTTAAGGCATCTTGAACATCTTTCTGATTGGTTGGAAGAGATTGCCACATGGAAATAAACCTGTCAGGTTGTACTGTATACAACGAAAATGTAATACATAACTTTCGTTGCAAGGAACACATCGTTCGTACGTTTGGTACAATTACGGTGGTTGTATGAACTTTGTACACAATCATTTTCCGATCAAACTTCGCCAAATAATGATTGTCAATTTTTATTGCAGCCGTAAAAAACGGTGACATATTTGACGAAAATAAAACATAGATCGGTCAAGGTCGGCCGGTTGTCATCGGTGAAGAATGCGGTCGCCCCGAGTTCCCGACGTGGACGGGTGGCATTATGCTTTATTTTTTTTTAAATTTACTGCTTATCGCTACATATACAAATCAAATTAAACGATAAATGTGTTTTTCTGCGACCATCTGGATCAATATACAAGCATGTTGGAAAATATACGGTTTAATATTCCTGACAACTATTCCGAGGCACATACTCGTAAATATTGATATATTTAGACAGACAATAAGTAGATCTAACTTGCCAAGTGCTCTTCCTTTGTTTCACGGGATGTCCCTTTTGAATAGGGTCTTGGATTTTGACATCTTCAACATTGCAGAAAATATTGTTAAAGAAAGTATTATAAGCTTCTTTGTAATGGGAGTTTGTTGTTTCAGCTTAACAATTATTTATTTATCAATTATGATATCTTGTTACTGTATTAATTCTCTTGAAGTTTTGTAGGTAATTGGGTTTAACATGTATATGCTAGATTTATAATATAAATAAATGTGACAATCTCCGTAGTCTAGTTGACAAGACGCTTGGCTTTCACTCGTATTCATTTACTGGTTCTGTCTAATCTATTAAGTTCAAGAAATAGGTTCTTTAAAATGTTTGTCGAAACTTTGTAAAAAAATGTATATGTCGTTAGAACATAAATTAAAATATTCTATTCCCCATTAAATATAATAAGAATACATAAAGTTGAGAATCATTTTTTACGAGCAATATAACCCACTTATAAAATGTAAATGTAGAAAAATACGACAATCAAAATATTTTGATTATTTATGCAATAAAATTTTATTTAATGGTATTAAAATATTTTGTGTTATTTTAATAGTGTCTTGAATTGATAAGAATAAAAAAAAATATCAATATAAAAAAGTAGGATGCCTACCGATGGGCCACAGCTATGTGATTAGTCACCTTAAAATAATGGGTATTGAAGAGGATCCCGGCCGTGAGTGTGGACTGGATTATGAGACTATAGATCATGTGTTTTTCAGTTGAACTTGACGTGACAAATTTGATTTTCCAATTTCGACACAAATCCTTGGCCTCTTCTACATAATTTATTATATATACTCTTTTAAAATAGCATTTTGGCTATAACAATGATAGTCTACATAATTCTGGTATAGCCACTAGAAAAAAAATTTACAAGTAGATATTTTTCATTCTAAACGCAAATAATATATTGTCGGAAAGCAGTTTCGTATTTCTCGCATATATGTCGTTAGGACATTTTCATTGCTAATTTCATTACAAACGTACTGAATGCATATTATTTAAAAAGGAAATAGTTAAGCGCATTTTGCAGGCATTGTTTACTCAAATTACTTGAAAGGAAAATTATTGACACATATTAGTAAGTAAGGTGGCATCAATGCGTGTTGAACACTGATGTAACCATAATAATCGAACCATAGTACGAAAAACACATTAAAAAAATCATTGACGATAAAATATCGCAGACGCTCTTTAATCTGAATTATTAAGATCTAGCTTTCATCACAGTCATCAATCATCAAATAATATTAGACGATGATTATTGTAACAGAGAGTTCCGGCGGCGTGAGGCAATTCCCTTTTTATTATATTATATCCAGCCAGAATCTCCTTGACTATGAATCTTTTGAAATAATACGCTAATAAATATGCCTGCCTGACTTTCAGCTTGCAAAACACTCTTTTAAGTCTCGCTACGATGACCACCGGCCGCTCTTGCATGAGTTCCCTACGTCATCGTTGTCTTATCTGATTAAATCCAATTATTATTAAGACTGTGTAATAATAATCCGTTGTGATATTATCTTGTAACGAAAGTAAATATATAATGTGCACCGAACGGTCTGACTAGAACATTAATCCAAGACCGGTCAGATTAAGGTTAACCGTATGCAGATGATCTACAAATGCGTTTACACCTGTTATTAAGTCAGTTTAACGGCAGAGATCTACTCCATCGTTATTCAACCTTTTTTTCTTCGTACACCCCCAAACTAACCCATTTTTGTATGCTCATATAAATATGCGTACTATATTTCACTACAAGTTAACCGCTGCAGTCGAATCCCCAGTATAGTAGTTACAGTGAGATTTTTTGCACTTATATAGTTCGAAGTTATATATGTTAGTATGACGACATCCGTGGCCTAGTTGGCAAGACACCTGTCTGACAACCCGGAGGTTGCGGGTTCAAATCCCGCTAGAACCCAGATAAAAAAAGGGATTCCAGTCTGGTTTACACTTAAGGCCTCTTTAACACCTTTCTGGTTGGTTGGAAGAGATTGCTACATGGCAATAAGCCCGCCAGGTTGTACTGTATACAACAAAAGTGTAATACAATACAATAGTCAAACAGATGATAAGACTCCTTGTCTCCATGTGTTTTATGTTACGCGACAATTTGTCACACGTTTTGTAAATCAATAGAATCACCACTTAAATGGCAATAATCTAACCAATAAAAACACGGTTAGTTAAAAAAATCGGATAAATAATTAATCATCACTTAATATAATAATGGAAATAGTGAAATTACTACAGAATATGATTAAGTTTTTCCATAACATTGTTGTTCTTGTTACTCCATCGCGTATCCCTGGTTGTTGTTCTTGTTACTCCATCGCAGTGTTTCAAAACGTGGGGCCCACGCCCCACAGGGGGGGCAATGTGATTTTTAAGGGGGGCAATTCGAAAATTGACTCGTTCAGAGTTTAGTCGTATTTTGATCGCTTTGTCGCGTCACCGTTACGTAGGGGGGGGGGGGGCATAAGAATTTTAGAAAGGCTTAGGTGGTGCATAGCACAAAAAAACGTTGGGAAACACTGCTCTATCGCGTACCCCTGGTTATTGTTCTTGTTACTCTATTGCGTACCCCTGGTTGTTGTTCTTCGTTGTGCCTGGTTGAATAACGCTCATCTAATGTACTCAATATCGATAGCATATGCATTTTTCCCCCGAGGAAAATATTTTTTTTACATACATTGTAAATTCACATATCATCACGCCGCGTCCCTTGCAGGATAGGCAGAAAGCAAATATCTCTATAATTTTCTATCCAAACATACAACTTTCGCCTCCACCTAATTTATGTATCTCGTCATGCACACAATCTTCTATTAGTAATACTTCTCACATTACCTCATCTTTTAAAATCTGGTCCACTTTATCCAGCCACGTTTTTCTCGATCTACCTTGTCCACGCACACATTGCACTTCTGACTTGTGTATTCGCTAACTATTAAGTATTGTTCATTTTCGCATTTAACTTGATATACAGAGAGCAAATTATCGATATTGAAATATGTTCTTAAGAAATCTTTCTTATATGAGGGTCACTTGCTCTCGAATTCACATCACAATGAAGAATTATCACCGATTTGTACTTGAAAACGTAATTATCACCGATTTGTACTTAAGACAGCTTATCACCGATTTGTCTATTTAAACATGATGAATTATCACCGATTGAATTATCACCGATTTGTACTTAAGACAGCTTTCTTATATGAGGGTCATGAATTATCACCGATTTGTACTTAAGGCAGCTTTCTCATATGAGGGTCATGAATTATCACCGATTTGTACTTAAGACAGCTTTCTTATATGAGGGTCATGAATTATCATCGATTTGTACTTAAGACAGCTTTCTTATATGAGGCTCATGAATTATCACCGATTTGTACTTAAGACAGCTTTCTTATATGAGGGTCACTTGATCTCAAATTCACATCACAATGAAGAGTTATCACCGATTTGTACTTGAAAACGTAATAAAAATAAATAACGAAACGAGCGAGTTTCTAGTGTGATTTATTAATTTCCTGTATGAAATAGCCAGCGGTGTTCGAAACCATCATGCACCACTTCATTGTCGTAAAATATCAGCTTGGCTATATATAGTACTCGTATTCCATTGAAAATTCATTATTGTAGCCGATACTTTTAAATGTGAAAGTCTCACGATATCAATAAATATCTAAGAAATTAAACTTTCCATGAATTAACTGGGTAGTATATTTAATATTAATGAGATCGTTACTCTCAAATAATAGAGAAGATTCTATCGTATTTATTGTTATCTCTACTCGCGGGAGTGCAATTTCTGCCTATGGCTCTATTTTATAAGGTTTTTACGAAGACTGTTGGGATACCACTTCCTAAGTGTGAGGATAGACTTGAGTCACTATTTATGTCTTTAGATTACTGACAGGAACAATACGTAATATAACTATGTTAGAAAATATATGGATTTAAGTTCCTGACAATTATTTGTGATACAGAAATGTTAATTTGTTTAGACTAGTAATAAGAGAGATACAATAGAGTATGATCGTCCGCCATCCGATGGATGGAAGACGCATCTGTGATGTGACAGTTTACTAACATATGCTACTCTTGACAAATAAAACCCAAACTTCCGAAGGCAAAGATATCCAAGTTCCAAAACGATCGGCAGAATTAACCTGCTACAGCCTGTCAGGTCGAGTTTATTTACAAAGCGCTATTTTTGTGTAGCTTGAATGCTAACCGTTAAGCCACGGCCGTGGACAACTAACGAAGTAAAACTTTCCAAGAGCTCTTCATTTTATTCCGCGGACTGTCTCTTTTGAAATTTACATCGAATATTGACATATTCAACAACAGAGAATGTTTTTAAACAAAGCATAATGTGCTTTCTTGGTAATGGGAGATTGCTGTTTCGGCTAAATAATTATTTCTAATTTGATTGTGTTATACTGTACATCTTAAAGCATTGTATTTAATTGGGTTTAATCTGAGTATGTGTGCTATATAAAATAAAGCTTTGTATTTAATTGGGTTTAATCTGAGTATGTATGCTATATAAAATAAAACTTTGTATTTGATTGGGTTTAATCTGAGTATGTATGCTATATAAAATAAAGTTTTGTATTTAATTGGGTTTAATCTGAGTATGTATGCTATATAAAATAAATAAATATAAAGATAACATTAATAGATTTACTAGCTGACGAAAACTTGTCGTTTACAATGAAAAACCGTGTATATTAATGTTGATTTACTTTACAGCTGTAAAAGAAATAGAAACAAATATACAAGGTTGAATACCAAACGAATATATCCCAAGAAGAAACAATGAACAAAAGTGTGAAAATTGTTACAGGCCGTGCATTGCACCGTTTACATCTTGAAGGAATCTTGGTCGATCGTCTGTTGAAACAGAGGCGACATAAGTGAATTTGTAGGAGACAGTTGCTTAGGATTCTTCTCTGATCGTTGGACCTTCTGTCGGTGCCACCGTTATCCTTTTCGCACTCCGGTAAGGCGCGCCAGCAGATGACAGACTTTCCACTTCCATGCATCAATAAATACATACATTCCATCATGCAATTTCCCTGACGGGATAGGCCGAGAGGATATCCATAAAACAATGTTGATATTAATACGCCGTTCAAAACCATCATAGGATGCGCTACGATTATTAAATTGAAAAATTAAATAGTTTTTTTTATCATTATTTAACCCATTAACGCCCAAAAGAAAACTACATGTGAAAATTATTTTTTATTGTTATTTATTACAACATTGTGAACACTTAATACTATTAGAAAAGAAAAATTTAAATAAACACTTATATTTTAGAAAATAAAGGGCTGTACACGGCTGTGTACAGTGGGCGGTTTAAGAGTGAAATTGTCCAAAACACGGTCGCTCAACACACAACGTTTTCTTACAGAGTCCGCATCGCCAGCGACCTCGGTTGTGGCAAATAACACAACGCAATGGGTTTTCTATGCGTTCGGGGTTGTGACCATTATTTTTTTGCTCCAATCCAAGTATTTTTGACGATGTCGGATGACTTTTCGTTTTTATGTGTCGTATGTACCCTCGGGCAATCGTCCGTCTGAACAATAATTGGTCCATACATGTCACCTGTCCAGTCTTGCTGAGTAACACATGTAGTCGCCAAGCATTAGAAATAGCCATATCTAGTAAGTAGGTAAAGATTACCCACCACCATTTTTTTCCTCTTATGGACACTCGGTAAAGACTGATGGACTGATCCATTTGGTCGACGCCACCCATTCCTCTGTTGTAATTTATAAACAGTCTTGGGACATTGACTTCCACTTTTTGCTTTTGAACCTTGCACCATCTTCTCACTTTTCCCAGAGGCTCTATACTGTCAAAATTGGATCCCATTGTAACAACATTATTATCTTTCCAGCGTACAATTGTAATTTCATTTTTTGTGTCAAATCGGTAGTCATACTCTGCTCTAGGTCGCTTTTTCATTACCTTCACAGTGGTAAGTGGACAATTCTTAGTTCTATTCTCTCGCATTGTGCCTGTGGCCCTGTAGCCTAAGAGTCGCAAATCATGCAACAACTGATAATTTGTAAAAAAGTTATCGAAGTACACAATATGTTCATTTGGTACAATTGGCATCTTTGCCAGCAGAGATTTTACGACTCTCGCGCCGAGAGGATCAGCAGAAACTTCTGTAGATGACTTGCCGCAATAAATGTCAAATGTGTAGCAGTAGCCATCAGAACTTGTTGCTGCCCAATTCCGATAGCCAAACCTCACAGGTTTTCCCATTATGAATTGTTTGGCTGAATGACGGCCAAAATATTTAATCATGGACTCATCTACAGACAAATTTTTATGAAAAACTCCCCACTGGCACGAGTTTCTCTGAATGAGATTACACAATGGTCTCACTTTGAACATTTTATCATTCGAATTTTCAACTAGAGAATTGTCTGCAAAGTGTAGGTTTCTTTTTATTTCCAAAAACCTATTACGTGACATGCAATTTGCAACCAATGGAATGCCAAGATCTTCATCCAAACTCCAATAAGCACGTTCGGTAGGTAATTCGTGATATCCAGTCAATATCAATATGCCCAAAAAAGATTTCAAGTCCTCACAATTAATTTCAAAATTATGTCGATTATTTTGACCAGCGTACAAAACACTATTTTGTGTTATCAAGTTCATAACCTCTTCATCAAAGAATTTTTCAAACAACATTGTAGGGTTGTGGTCTTTTATGGATTCTACAACAGTCTTTTGTCTGCTCTGAATGGCATCGGTAATGTTATGTGTTGTACTATATATAGGTGAAGTTTTTCTCCACTTAGGTGCGTCTTGACTTTTAACTCGTTTTGAAGATCTTATATAATTAGAAAGCGGCTCATCATCACTGTAGTCCCAGTCCGAAATATCATGGCCAGGACGACGTGGAATTACTTGCACTGTACCTGGCACATCTTTTGGAAGATTAGAGGACGTCAAATCATCGTCATTCCCTTCTTCTTCGTCACTCAGGACATCAGGATTTGGTGGAATCAATACTATATCGTATTCGACTTCATCGTTTTCATCGGACATTATTGATTCAAGGGCTTCTTCGAGTCTTGTATAGGTATTATGGCTTGTGAAAACACGACGGGCCGCCATTTTAAAAATTTTAAGGATTTCAGGATTCGACAATTATAGTTATCGGGTTATCAAATATATGTGTTATCGAATTATGCCTTTAGCACACTGCAGGGTATGAACTGAGCAAGAAACAAAAGCGAACTGAATATGATCTGCTTCCACGAGTCATTAACATTTTTACAGTCAGATGCCCATTGTACACGCTTGTGTACAGGGCAATAAAATATAACCCAGCACACCATAAATTTTTTTTTTCGTTGCAGTAATAAAATCACGCGTTATAATAGAGTCTAACTATACCTAATAATAAAAAAACAAGAGAAAATATTTTATTATTTATAATAAAAACGTTAAAAACATCTTACGAAAAAAATCTTATTTCATATCCATATTGCGATGATAAACCAATGATATTTATTTACGCATTATTGCCAAATTTTATTTTTTTATAGTTAACTACTATTTTATAGTTTCGAAATAAGTAATTACTTCCATAATAATCATATAAAGAAAACACCAATTCGCGCTTTGAACAGGTGTACACAAGCGTGTACGGCGGGCGTTAATGGGTTAATGTTAAAATCAACTGTTTTTTTTAATTCAACATTTCAATGTTATACAGTCTTTCTTGTCCATAATGCATCACTTTATTAAGATTCAACGACATATACTAGTTTGAGAAACCTGATGATTTTGTACAAACATCGATTGTTAAGATGAAAGAATCAGTAACGACCTCCATGGTTGAATGGCATGGCAAATAACTTCCACCAGGAGGTTTTAGGTTAGATTCCCGATGGTACGAAAGTTCATCTGGTAACAATACTCGATCGAGCACTAGGCATGCGCGAGTGTTATTGTTTCTTCGCGTGATGTAGCATTGCTAACACGTGAAGATTCGATTTAGGTGCAGAAGATGTTGTCAACCAGCACAACACTCAACAAGAGTATAATATATATGCAACTGACTGTAAAAAAATTAGGAGTATCATCATTTCTGCAGTGCGGTCGATTTGATTACCACAACTGCTCTGTAAAGAACACAACGAACTAGAAGACCATACGAATTACGGAAAAAGTATGTTTCGGTAATGAAAGGAATAAGCTCGTTTTCAACCTGAAACGAAATACTGTGTTCTAAAGAGTAACACGCGCTTCACTGTTTGTGTTATAATTTCACTTGGTATACATGGCTCCAGTTAACCTGAACTAAAAATGAGACACCTCATGTTATAATAATTTCACTTAGTGTACATCTCCAGTTAACCTGAACCAAAAAAATGAGACACCCAATGTTATAATTCCGCTCGGTGTACATTGTTCCCGTTAACCTGAACCAAACAAATGAGACACCCAAGGTGATATGTATCATACACTTAACCAGGCTCTGTGCGACATTTCGTAACATGATGCGAATTATTACATCGACAAAACGCCAACACGTTTTGATTTTTGACCACCTCGAGCGGCGTCTTGGGCCAGATTTGAAAGCGAGATACTGTTGACGTTGAAAGACTTTACGACATGCGCATACAAGGGAAATTCCGCATAATCTTAACGCTTCAGAACAAAATCTTTTAAACGACGTCGATTTGAATAGAGAGAAGAAAATTTTAAAACTTGACGCATTCTCGCTTGCAGCTATGGCAAGAAAATTTTACAAAACTTGATAATTTACTTTCATTTTAAAATCATATAAATTTTAAACAAGACTCCCCTGACAAGAACACTTATCAAGGGAGTTATTATGAGAGCAGTGCTTATGTCACTGCTAGTATAACAAACAAGGGTCATTTCACCTAAAGAGAGCCTCAGGATAGAAGATAGAAACACGTGCAGCGGGGATTCATATAATTAGTGGACTAGCAAAATCAATTGTTAAATATTCTACTATGGAATTCCATAACGTTAAAGCCGAAACCTTTGTTAAAACATTTTTTATTTAAGTGTCATGTGTCTACTGCCAGCGCATGCTAATCTTATCTATACATTCACCCTCAACGCAACCAATGTTCCACTTATCTAAGAACCTATAAATATTAGCATTATCTGTAACACGATATAAACACCAAAACCGATGTTATCTTATCGATATTCTTATCCACATTCAAATAAATATTATAAGTTATATTATACCCTTGTCAAACTTATCGATACTAACCATGTACTAGATCCTATAAATATTAGCATTATCACATTAGTGTCAATTTAACTCCAATGTATTATGTTTAAGTTTATCGTCTCGTCTGCCCAAATTCAATAAAGATTAAATATCACTAAATGGGTAAGCTGCGATGGATAAATCACCGATATCGATTTGATCTTAAAGGGCAAACATAACATGCCCGACACATTCCTTCATAATCTAACGAAGGGTCGTGGTATAGCTATCTTTGCTTTAAATAGGACGCCATATTTGAGGCGACATCATTATTCTTAAAGCCACTACTATGTAAAGATCATAGCTATTACTATTTATGTAATACTGTTAATATTATACATCAATGTAATTCAACCTTCATACAAATAAAACTACACGTTGAAATTCTAAAAGTGTTTTCGTTGCAAAAGGCCATAACATAAGAAGTATTATTAGCCAAGTATGCTCAGTAAAAAAATGTAGAAGAGAGCCATGGCTAAACTCCATATTATATTTGCAGTTTAACTTCACCGGCTTTCAAGACGTCGGTCGGTATTTGAGACCGGTAGTTAACTCGAATAAAACAGTAGTGAATAATTAATAAAAAATAAGTGTTTTATTTGCTGTATTAAAAAATATAAAAATGACACCACAAAGTGAAACAAACGTCTTTTCAAAGATTCAAGAAATAAAATCCATATTCCATAAAGAAAAAGTTTATGTTTTTAATCTGACGATTAAAGTGGGTAACAGTGGATTCCCGAGTTAGACAGTCTTTAAGGAATCTGGCCCCGAAACGGTCCAATAAAAATTGTCCTTTTATTGTTATTTTTTGTCAAGCTGAACCGTTATCAAAGAGGAATCGCCGTTTCGTCAGCTATCTGATTCTATAACTATTTAATTTGTTTGTTTACCAAACCAGAGCTATAATCATGAATCCAAAGCCGGCAGTGAATCACAACAGACAAATTTAATAGAAAAATCATGCAAATAAATAGCTTATCAACGTTCTGGGTGTCCATTAGGCAGCACTTGACTCCAAGTCTATTGGAGGTCGCCGCTGCTTATCTGTGCCCGCCGAGTATGGGAAATACTTACTTCAGTCTTGGCCAATCCATTCTGGCTCCACTCTAAACGGCTATCAGGGGTTCTGCATTGTTGAAATCGATTTTTATCTTTTTAAAAAACTCGAGATATTTTTCGGTAAAAAACCCCATTAGTTGAATTTTATTTTCCACAGGCAAGGATTGAAATCCAATAGACCTTGTTCTTCATTGATATATCAATTTAGATTTTATTTGTATAGTATTGTCGTTTGAAGCTCTAGTGTTAACATCCACATTCGATTATGTTTTTTTTCTTCCATTAGTCAGATTCGTGGCTTATAGTCAATTTATCTAAAAAGTGATCAAAATATGCTTCGAACAGCTTGATCGTAATCAGTGGTAGTCGGCCTTCAACAACAGACACCATCTTCGAATATCGTATCACCGTTATAATTTTTTAAACCACATATGACCCACACGATCGCTTTCTGCAGCGTCGCTATACACTGTACATATGTTTTTTGGTCTGTCAGTTTTTCTTTTATGGTAGTTAAAAAAAATTTGCACTAAAAAAACCTTATTCCATCTTTAAAATTACACAAAAAACCTGGAAACCATTTGGGTTAAAAAAATATCAAAAAATACGCTTAACTATTATCTTCCATAATAATGTACATTCAGCAGATTTGAAATGAAATAAGCAACGTAAATTTTGTCCTAACAACATCTATGTCTTTTCAAAATGTATGAACACTTCACACATAATCTACATTATTCCTAAAGCCGAATGTATTATTGTCACATATCTGAAAATCTACAAGTTTCTTTGTTATTCGTCATCACTTGGTAAGTTTTCTATGGCTTTCTTACCAAATTTGTTTTGGTAAGAAAGCCGTAGAAAACTTAAGGGGCTGTTCTCTAGACGGAGCTATATAAAATGCGTTTTTATTATAACTATTATTAACCCGAAAAATATGAAACTATTTTAAGTTCGATACAACATACCAGTATTATTAAACGGTTTGGCACACCTGCAATATAAACTATTTAACATAACAATAACGGGAGAACAGTTCTGTATTAACGTGGCAATCATTGCGTATTTCTCACGGGTTGACAGCTAACACGGCTTTTAAAATGGCAAACAATAATAGGAAAAACAAATTACGATATACGCAAATGTCAAAAAGCCTCAATCGGAGGCTGTGATTTGAATTCGCGTGTATAAAAAACTAACAAGCCGACTTACAAATGAAGTGTTCAATTTCAAGTTTTGCAATTTTATTACCCACTTTCACGAATACTGAATCACACTTAAGATAGAGAAGTTCCCTAGCATCTTGGTTCTATTAGTCAGAGTAAGTCATAAAATTTAGAAGAATAGTCATGGATCCACTTAATCTTAGTTGTATAACAGTAAAACCTGGAGGGTTTATTACTATGTGGTAAACTCTGTCAAGCTACGGGAAAGAAGTCAAAAAGGCCTTAAGTTAAAATCCATTATAGCATTTTTTTTAATGTGTCCTCACGCGAAATGAATCAGCAACCTCCGGGTCGGAAGACATGCGTCTCGCCAACTAGGGCGCGGAAGTAGTCAAATGCCTACCAGCTAGTCTGCTTCTGGTCGAGTAAATCAAAGAACGGAGTACCTAACTTACCTATCACGCAAAATTTCCATCGAGTTCTCTAAATCTAAATATCTGACTCTTTCAAACAACCAAAAAAGGGTTAAATAAGTCTTAAGTAAAAACCAGATTGAAGCCCTTTTAAAAAATATCTGGATACTAACAAGAATGGCACTCGCTTCGACCAGGTTTGAAGACAAGCGTCGTATCAACTAGGCAACAAAGGTCGTTGAGATGTTACGCTCATTACTAAATGTCCTGATTCTAGGTATTCTGGAAGCGATTTGATTATCCTCCTCCAGCCTTTAGGGCAATTTATTTTACTTAGACCATAATACCGGAAACCGTCTACAGATCTTCAGTAATCCATCAAAATCACAACACGTGGCTGTATGCTGCGGCACCTGTAACCATGCTGACTAATCTTTAATCGGCATAATCGGGAATATACGAGTACGTCACATCTACAATATACACTTTGCTTTTGTCTAGCTGACGATATATCACATCCTCCATCATTTATTAGTACGATGTATTATTGCAAACGTCCGAAAAGTATCCCTGCAGGAAACCGTTATCTTTTTCAAAGCACTTCTACACCAGTCACACTGATACTTATCCGACATACTAACTTATTTTATTTAACACTTCATTGTAAAAACAATCTGGCAGTGTTATTGCGAGGCGGCAATCTCTTTCACCCAACCAGACAAAAGTAAATAAAGGAAGTTGCATGGTCGCAAAAAGACTCAAATAATTATTCACCTTTACAAAATTTATAAACAATATACTCGTACATAGTAAAAATAAAAGTGAGATATCATCAACAAAAAAAAGGAACGGATTATAGAAAGGTAAGAAAAATCAGGAATGACACTGACTTGAAATTACGAGTTTTGTCAATCGCTTTTTAAAACATGCCAATGACGGAGCGAGACTAACATTAGTGCGTAACTGGTTCTAGAGACTCACTGCGTTGACAGTGAAGGACGACATAAAAAGAAAAGAGCGGTAAACTGGGAAAGCAAAGAAACAATATGTAGTATGCTTGAGCGTAGCAAGTCCACATACCTTGGTAACGAATTTAAAAGACGCAGAACTCAGCGCAAACGTTAATAAAAACACGAAATTATATTAAATATTATCTACAACTAAATTAATTGAAATTATACATCATTCAAATTATTTGGTAAAACATGACTTTTGAACATATTGCATGTTTGAAAAAATGACGAAATGAGTTTCTCGAATGCAGCACGAACAAGGCGCAAAAAACATCAACTCGAAGAATACGTCTATAAATGCAAATCAATTGAATATTTGTTTAGGCGAAGATATCTGCTTGAGACAAAAAAATGTTACAATCGAATCTATGCGAGAAATGAGATAATTGGCCATTGATAGTGTGGATTTTTTAAGTATTAAGTAGAACTTGTAAATAAAAAGAATTTATTTGTATGGTTGCATTTACGTGCATCTTGGCATTGGATTACCAAGACGCATTCCTGATAAACGAACTGGAAAATCACGATAAAAGTTGGTGTTGTTTGTACATTAATTCTAATTAACAAAAAAAAATGCAAGAATAAAATAGCACAGAATTATTCCTTCATTATTTGTTCGGAATTAATAAATTTTGAATGTTGGCTGAGGCAAACCAAAGGCATAATATTCACTTTGAATCATACGGAGTCCAGTGTTGCAATGTAAGGTGGTAAGAATTTTTAAACTTTATTCTTAACTAAAATAAAAACGGGTCATTTCAAAAAGGCACTTGAAATAAGATTAAAAGTAATTTTGTGATGATGGTCATTTGGATAGTTTTAATTTGAATCGAAAAAAAATAAATAATGCAAATAAAAAAAACAAAAGAGGAACAATTACAATACGCAGAAAAAAACGTTTAATACAGAAGAAAATACGAATTGAGATAATTCACCTGTATTTTAGTGTTACATTTTCGTTACAACTTTCGTTCAGTACAACCTGTCAGGCAGGCTTATTGGCATATGGCAAACTCTCACAAGCAACGACAAAGATGTAAAACAGGCCTTAAAAAAATCAGACTGATACCATTTTTAAAACAATTGAGTACCTACGCGAATCGAACCGGCAACCTCTGGGTCACAAGACAGCTGTCGTACCAACTAGGGCATGGTCGCCACAGCCGCGTACCAGCAGAGTGAAAGAGTGCCTAACTTACTTGTCACGGCACATTTCCTTCGCCTTCTCTGCATACATACTCGTACATTTGATTCAGATTCTGCAGTTACACTAACTTCCCAATTTTCCTTCTTTCAAAAATTCACTTCGTCCGACCATACTTTTCTCGAAAGAACAAAAAAATATAAGTACAAAAAAAAGTAAGAAACAAAAACTGGGAATAACTAAAATTTACTTAGGAATAAATGCATCAATAAAAAACTTATTCGATCAAACCTGAATTATTTCAAATGCTTAAATTTTACAATAGATTTTTACACACTAACAGAATTGAAAAAAAATCGTAGACACTAAGCGCCAAGCATAAAAATACAAAAAAATACTAATAACTCGTTGAACATTTTTATAGTGACGTGTCGTCATGAAATATCACCTAAATCATCACTAAATACGATTATTATAAATTCTAGTGAAATAATCTTTTCAAGTAATTTGATAAAAAAATTGCTTATAAATTAATTAAGTTATAATCCGAATATACGCATAAGTTCTATAAAAACGAAATGAAAATAGACGATTGAAATGATTCCACTAAAAAAAGTGTGAAACGAAATTAATTATAATTGTTTATAATTATTAATAAATTATAAATATAAACATTATAACGATTAACATTAATTAACAAGTAAAAAAAAATATACGCACATGTCAATACACATTGGTAAATGTAACGTTTTAACTTAATTTGTCATTAAAACTTTACGCATAAATGAGCAGCATCGAACATTAATTAGAATTTGTCAAGAATTCTCGATAAAAATCATGGCAAAACATGACACGACCAAGAATTTTTTTCGTTGCATGATACAAAAATAATTATTAATATTGATGAAAAAAAGTTAACATTTATTGCGTGAACTTACAAAATGATATAATTTCCACGCAGTGTTCGGAACACAACGATATTCTTGCATTGGCTCGTTATATTCATTCTAATATAGATTCATTCAAATTGTATCGTACATACTATCGTGCTGTTGCCCTGTCCGAGTAGGCAACGAGGAAAGAGCGCCGGACTATAACGACATATATTTCGTCCCCTCCACACACATATACTATACACGTATTCTCATACAATTCCTACAATTTCTCAGACATTTTTTTTAATATAATGTATCTTTATCTAGTCTAACTACACTTTTGAATGATAACGTAATTTTCTTAGTATATTCGTATTATGTGCGTATTTCTTAGAGCGACGTAAAAATAACGTAATTTCGATAAAACTAAAATGTATTTATTACATTCACCTCGTATTTATTATCTGGCGAAATGAATAATACCCGTACGTTATGAACAAACACACATCTCAATCAATAAGTATAGTTCTCCGCAGATCTATCATTAAAAGAAATCAGATCACAATTGTAAGAAAAAAAATTGATTGATCATATTGGACCAGTCACAAAATGTGATCTACTGGTTCTCAAATTGTTCTTCCAACACCGGCAAGATTACAAAAGAAAATGTTACTATTAGAGAAATATTAGAAAGAATTATAAAAAACATTTATTTTTATTGAATACAAAAGTGTTTTTTTTTATTCATAATATTTTGTGGATTTTATAAGTAATCAATTAAAAAAATCATTTATCACTTGAAATTTTATTTCATAGTGTAACAGGTGTAATTTAAACACCATTTCGCTACAAACTTAAATATTCGAATGCAATGAAAATGCTCGTAATGTTCCATTATAGGTAAATTTAATTGGTAACTAAATGTACTAGGGGTTTAATAATTCGTGTTGTGGTGTTATTTCAAATAAATGTTCATTATAGAAGAAACGTATTATATTTTTGGAACAGACATAAAACAAATACATTGACATTGGATAATCCAGATTTCAGAACATAAGAAAAAAAAACACTGCAATTATCTAACATTTGAATTAATGATGAATTGAAAGTAATAGATTTCATACAAATAAAAAAATTGGAATATTACTTTGTTTTATGCGTATTAACCTGTAAAAATAATCAAATTTTGAAAGAAGAGTGAAAATAAATCGTATGGACGTGACAGAAGCGAAAGATGCATGTTAAAATATAACGAATTAGTGATATGTTCTCTCAATGTACTCACATACGCACTTGGCATATTTATAATGACGACGTACGACATTTCACGCAAAATTTAAGGAGAAATATAAAATATTTAAAAATGTTTGAGAAACAATGCTGTAACGGATGGCGCTAGTTACGACCCGATAACCGTGGAGGAGTATAATTTTCTACATAATGCGGGTTAAAGTGAAATAAATTGAGATTACTGGTTTGGCGTATGTTATGGGAGTGCTCGGTGTGATTACGAGATTAACAAACAAAATCATGAATGTGGTGTTACGTCGTATGAAACAAAAAATAGCACAAAAAAAAACGAAAAGTCAGAAGAGCAAAAAAATAAGGTTAAATATAAATATATACATTTATTGGACGTATATATGCAAAAAAGTTCCAACCAACATTTAGCGTGTTTCAATATATTGGAGGAAACTTCAAGTCGCAAGGAATTGATTTAACCATGCAATACGAAATTTATTGACTTGATTTTTTTGCACACATATCATTGAAGTGTTTTTATTCAATATTTCACAAAAACTTTGACCATATTATTTGTGGGTTGGAACCTTTAATAATATAAACGTTCAATTAAGAGGTCGGAAATGAGGTAAAAAGAGTGAAACTTTGACATACGGGTTTTTGATCAAATTTATTGCAATATTTAGAATAAATTATATATGTCTGACGGTATGTAAATGAATCCCGCCTTCTTCGACTTATTTCATTTTCCTTAGCGATCAAATGACCTTTTTGATACAAAAAAATAGAAGAAGAAAAAACTAAAAATCAACATTGGATTGTTATCAGTGTTATACTCGTAGAATAGAAAAAAATATAAGACGAACTCAACACAATGACAAAGCAAATACATATAATTTACCCAATTGATAATTTAGTTTGAATAAAATAAACTCAAATTTTGTTCATGCCTTGAATGAACAAGACAAATTTTGAATAATTTCTTCTTCTTCTTCTTAAACTTTCTGTAGACTCTCAAGAGTCTGTTACTGCAGGATTGTCCTGTGATGCTGAGCTCCAGCTATCTCTCCATCGTTTCGGGAGTCACGCCGTCCATCCGGCACCCCATGCAGAGATGTATGGAATTCTTGTGGAATTCATTCTCTGTACATGTTGGTAACAGTATCGTCGACGCTGTCGTCCCCATCTGACCACATCTCGGACCTCACAGACCTCTCGGATTGTGGTGTTCCTTACACGATCACGCAAAGTCTTCCCAGCAATAGTGCGCAGAGTTCTCATTTCTGTTGTCCTTAGCATACTTTTTACCTTGAGAGTGTCCGCCCTGGCTATATGGCTTCCATGCCATATGTGAGGATAGGTCGCACACAGGTCTTATAAATGCGTACCTTGCTATCCGTTCTCATATCTTTATTCCTCCATATGCCATCTCTCAGGCAGCCCGCCACAACTGCAGCTTTATCTACCTGAGACCTTACTTCTCTGGGGAATAATTTACATATGAAATATCAAGTTAGACGCGGCACATATTAGAGTTAAATCACTTATAAAAATAAACAATAATACTATTGGAACTACGGATGATACTACGAGTACAAGCACGAAGGCACTCAAAAGAACAACATGCATCAAGATCATGCGATGTATAAATGGCAAAATATTCAAGAGATAGAAAAATACAGAAAAAAGAAGAATGTGTGAAACCGAAAACATCGTAAGATGGGGAGGCATATAAGACGTTATTTGCAAGATCACATTTAAAGAACGGATAAGACCCAGATTCCCCGTATACTTCATCATGGCTACCCCATTGGAAGCCCGGCAGTCCACATACCAGGAATAATGCAGAAAAAAAACAGATCAAGAATCTAATGTAAGAAGTAAAAACAAAGGTAAACATAAAACTCAATTTTTCAAATATCCCATTCATATAATGGCCAGTGGAAAATACATATTACGTTTTCTTAAACATACACATTACTACATGCACGTATAACAGCCATACTCGCTCCTTGTTCACCGCCTATTTTCCATACACAAAGAACGTAATGTGACTACTTAATTTAAAAATATAAAAACCTTCATTTTGTTCAATTACACGGTGTAAAATAATAACAGTTCTCAAATAGAAATGATGTCGAAATGTGTCGTATTACGAGGGCAAACTCGGATGACGAATGCCTCTTAGACGACAGAAGACCTTAAACACACAAATGGGCGACCAGGTGACGCGATCAATTTCAAACGAGAGACAACGCAAGGTCTGGGAAAACTGACATGCTTAGCGCTGCAATGGTAATGGCAAATAATAAATATAATGAATTTAAATACAATATCAAACATAGTGAGAAATCTTGTCTAGTTGCATTATAAATCTCGCTGAGGAATGCGATTATCACTTGGCTTGACACATGTGTAGATAAAAATCTATGTTTCAATAGCATTTCGCGTTAACAAGTACAATGTTTGAGTTGAAATATTTTCTTTAAAAATGCGTGAAAAGGAAATTGACACTGGAACTGGGGATTAAAGAGAACCTTACACTAGAATACCAGATTAAGTTTTATCATTCGTATGTTAAAAATATAAAATGAATCGCTTTTGAAATGATACATTTTGTAACTGCTTTATGAATTATTAGTCACAAACTACACACATAATGTGTTTCCAGAAACTGTGGTGAAGTACAGAAATACTTAGAAATAGAACTTACTAGCGAAACAATATAATTAAATATTAAAGCCCTTCAACAGCAAGGAAAATTGACACAATGATTCTCGCCACAAAATATGTGAAGCAAATTAACAGTCACCCGAAGTACAGTTTCAATAAAACAGGAAAATAATGAAATTAACTTATACGAGTTTTTCTCCTTGACACGTCCGCGAATTACTTCATTTCTCATATTATCTCGATATGGATTTGACCCACTTTAACATTTCCAAGATTCTTCTTAACAATATTTGCTTTTCATGACTGTTTAATTACTCTCTCATCGTGTGTTCTTCATTCCGTTTAAGTCAAGTTAGGGCCTATTTCGTAACGTAACTTATACCGAGGAATTTACATAGAGCTATTTTGAAACACATGTTATACCAATAGTTCTCAAAAATATAGCTACAAAGCGGCAGTAGAACAATAAATTCTGATTAAAGAAAGGCATTCAAGTTAAACCAGTCCGACGCCTGTTAACCACACTGTTAACCACTGAGCTAAGGCGCCAACTTAGACATATGAGAATATTATTTTTTTATTTTATAGAAATAAAACTCTTGAATTATAATTTATCGCTAACAAAATCTTATTTATATTTAATTTCCCCTTGAATGCAACAGTGACAAAGTCAATGTACAGCGAGGTAAAAAGGCTTTATTTGCAAATTATTATTATTGATTAATATAATATAGTGTACGTTTTATGTATAAACTATATGTAATATTAACAAAGATGAAAAGAATGGCCGGTTAGAGAACTGAATATATTCTAACAGGCCATTCAAATGTTATTGTTTATACCGTACATTTCTTTCTGGAAGATTTCAACGCGTGGTTAAAATCGCAACCTCGATTCGTTTAGCTTGAGCATAAGTGTATTCAAATAATCTGTATTGAAATTCACGATTCTGGTTTCTGACGTCTCCAAATGCACTATTAATTTTCTTTATGAACCTCTTGGAATACTTTTAAGGGAACGTTGAACAAACTTTCCATAATTAATTCAGTGGTCATCATAAAACCCGGAATCCAAAAAAGGTAATAATACAAATGAAAAACTGTAAGGTAAAGATAACTACATAAATGTAAATATTTTAAACTTATCAATGTTCATTGCACCAAAACTGTTTATTATTGTTCTTCTGGAATGATAGTAATAATTATTATTGAGAAATATGTGTGGGAAAAGATTGATAAAGTAATAAATGTCGCAATAAGGAAAGAATGCGTATTGTAAGAGATATAAGTGAAGATAGGATGTGCAAGGTTTTACGAAGAGGAGCAAAGAAAAGAGTTGCATGAAAGGAGCATGTTAATCAACTTTTATTTATATTCAAAGGAATTATGAATGTAAACTCATTCTTTGCATCTCAACGACGCCCCTAGTATCAGTTTCCGTATTCTGGAAAGGAGGCAAACAATTTAGATAGACTTCGTTTTACCTATAAACATAACACAAATAATCACTGTAACGTATACCTGCACTTACGAGTAACTGACTTTTCTCTCTCTACACCACCACAGCGTGAACTATAATTACAGCACTTAACCGCATTAATTATTCATTACTAACTGTGCTGTGCAAACAATATAATATATGATACGTATATGGTATGTATGGATTATGTTCTCTTATTATATGTATGTATTTTTTGTTTCTGTTTCGGTTTGTTGAACCAACAGCAACAACCGCATTTGGTTTCATTTATTTATACACGTTCTCGGCTCTTGCGTAACGGTAGTCGTGTATTTTGTATAAATTTGCGTACGAATGTCAAAGCGGTTCGGTGTATTTTGCATATGGCATTGAAAAAATAAAATGCAAAATATATATGCAGTTAGAAGTATAATTATTTTTGCCAATTTGATTTAAGAACGTACATTAAAACTACATGGAATATGTGTTGGTTTCAATTAGCGATAAGAATGGTCTTTGAATTGAGTATTCGAGTTTGAGTGAATCTTGGAAGAAGAAAGAAGTGGGTCAAATCTGAACTGTGAATACAAATGAATACCTTTAATAACCGAAGGTAAATTAAAAAGTATATTGTTGTAGAAGAGTTCGTGAACAAATTGTGGAAATATTATAAATACAACGAACGATTCTGGCACTCAAAAAGAAATGCTTTTTTTTTGTTTATACTTATATTATCGATCTGTTTATTGTAACAAGACTTCTATCACAGCACGATGGGTTCATCTTTGGTGTTTTGAAAATTTACACACGGAAAAAAATATATTATTTCACAATAAGTCGAAAAACACAGAAATATTAGGTAAAAAATTATGCTAATCAAAATATTGTTAATCAATAATTAGAGCAACATTAAAATTAAAATAGGCTTTGCAAAGACTATCAAATAAAAGTAAAAATATACTGTTAAAATATCATAAACAGAAAGCAGAATACTATACATATTTTAACGGTTTTAATTACTCATAAGTATGTTTAGAGGTAAATAAACAAAAGACAGTGTATGAGTCAAGTCAAACATAACCTCAATGGGGTCCCCCCGTTATGTGAAGACTGTGAGAGCTCTTCGACTTATTTGTTTGAGACAATCGAATGGCGGTGTTCAGGGTTCCTCGAGCATGTGTGGAGGGCATTGTGCAAAACGAAACATAGGTGGCATAATTAAGTTTGCAAATATTGGTTATAAAAGAAAACTGTAAATTAACGATATGTAAATATTTTTTATGAATAATAAATATACTACTCTTTTAATAAATGACTCCCGTAAATGCATATTTAAAAACACGTATCATAAACCATGCTATGCCTTATGAAACATTGCGTAGGTGCCTAACGCTATTGACGAAAATCACCCCTAACATGACTATTCAGAATCCACTTCTTGCCAAGAGAGCTTATAAAAACCGTTTTCGAAAGAAATCCTTTCTTCTTTAGATTATGCTGTACAATGCATTCAAATAAGTATTAAGTTGCCATAGTGATTTACATATATTAACATATGTTGCATCATAAAAAGTCAACGAAATTAACTATTTTATCGAGTATGCAATATTTTTTTTGAAAGAAATTTTCATAAATTTTTTATATACGTATTTTTTATTACTTGCTATTTTATTTAACCCCCATAATAGAAAGCAAGTGTTATGTCTTCTTTAATTTTATTCAAATAGGGATTTTTTTTAAATACAATAATTTCAAAAATATAGTGAAATTCTAAACAAAAGATATCTTAAAATGAAGCAAGGAATGCGCAAATAAAATATAAAAGAATTATTTTTTGAAGCAAAATTATCGAGTTTTGTTTTTCATAGCATACATACAAAGAAGATTTTCTAAATTAAAAATTATATAAAACGATGACTAAGCTCAGCGTTACAGTTGTTAATTCAAAAAATGTAACAATAAAAAAAAACACAAGCAATTAAAAATCACTTTCGTGAAAAGCGAAATCTGTTGATCGCGCAACGAGACCGTTTATATCCGAGCCGAGTATTATTTTTATTTCGCGAAAAAAAGAATCAATTTTCAAGTAGTTAAACACTAAGAAGATATCATTAGTTTGACTTCAACTTAATATTGGGTTGATGCAAAAGTAATGATCGTTTTTTACATATACAATTAAACATTTTTTTTTAGATTTGTAATATTTATTTTATCAATTTTATAATTTCCATCAGTTCTTATAACCTTCTCCCATCTTTCTATCAACTTATTAATACCATTAGTGTAAAATTCCGTGGATTTTGATGCGAAAAATGAAGTAAGGGATGTTTTTACCTGCTCTTTTGTATCAAATTTTTTATCATTTAAAATTTTTTGCAGCGATCGTAATAAATGAAAATCGGAAGGAGCTAGATCTGGACAATACGGTGGATGCTTGATAACATCCCAATTCAACTCATTTAGCTTGTATTGGGTCATCAAAGCCACATGTGGTCACGCGTTGTCGGGATGAAACACTACCCCTTTTCTGTTTACCAATTCTGGTCTATCCTTTTGAAGGGCGATGTTCAATTTGGATAATTGCTGACAATATCGTTCTGTTGTAATTGTCTGATTGCGTTCCAAGAGTTCAAAATACACAATACCCTTACAATTCCACCAAACACAAAGCATTACTTTTTTTTATGGATTTCGGCCTTCGAAGTTATTAATGGGGCTTGTCCAGGTATAGCCCAATATCTTTTTCTTGTCACGTTGTTGTACACGACCCATTTATCATCTCCTGTTACCAAACGATGCAAAAAAGGTTCATGTTTTTGTCTCGCACTCAAAGCAAAGCACGTTGAAACATGATCCAATAAATTGGCAGCCGACAATTGATGAGGTATCCAAACGTTGTACCGCGAAACCATCCCCATACGCTTCAAATGTCTTAATACGGTTGTTTGGTTGACTCCCATCATCGACGCGATCTCCCTGGTGGTTAGACGTGGATTTGTGTCAATTATGACTTTTAACTTGTTGTCATCAGACTTCAATGGCCGCCCGGTACGTGGTTTATCAAATAGTGAAAAATCCTCAGATCGGAATTTTGTAAACCATCTTCGTACCTGTCGAACTTTGATGACATCTGCTCCATACACGTCGCAAATGTTTTTGGTTGCCACACTCGCGGTATTGTCTTTACGGAATTCATAAAGTAAAAAATGACGTAAATGCACTTTATCGACCGACATTTTGAAAAAATACAAGGGCTTTTCACTGTACTCTGGCCAGGCCAAAACTGAATAGAAAGTAGAGGGAAAGCATCCTTTATACAATGGAATCATTTAAAAGAAGATACTATTCATCATTTCTTACCTGGGATTTTTTTTACCTGGGATCATAAAAAACGATCATTACTTTTGCATCAACCCAATAGTTAACATAATTTTAGAACTTACGAGATGCGTGATCTAGTTCAACAACCACTTCATTTTTTTTACAGGCATGTAATTATCAGAACTCCGTGGTTGGGCTTTAAACATTTTAACGTAATAAACAATTGGTTATTTCATCTACTTTAGTCCATTGGATTAATCATCGAAACCATTAACTCGAAAGACGCTGATACATAGTCCTTAGTGTTATTATTAAATTTGAAAATGATCATTTGAAAATCCGTGGTAGGGCTTTAAACATTTTAACGTAACAAACAATTGGTTATTTCATCAACTTTAGTCCATTGGATTAATCATCGAAACCATTAACTCGAAAGACGCTGATGCACAGTCCTTGGTGTTATTAAATTTGAAAATTAATTTTATGAAAAATAAACAATAAATTAAACTACATATTTGAAAACACGCACTATAAACTATGCCAAGTTTCACGAAACATTGCGTACCTGACGCTATTGACGAAAACAACCCTTAATATCAACTCGATTCAAAACCCACTTAGCAAGAAAACTTATAAAAACCGTTTTATCAACTGGAATTTTAAAATTGTATACAAAACGTGGGTATACTCAAAACATTTTACCTTATGACATAAAAATGTTATATTATATATTATCAGTTGAGACAACTTCAATGGCCAGGTGTGCAAGATACTTACAATCCACTCGGAGTTCGAGGGTTCGATTCCTGACGGTAGCCCAAAAAAAAAGATCCATTCTTTCTCAACGTTGTCTCCGGCCACGCTCGTCAACATCACCAATGGGTATACAAGTACATGTATATCAGAGTACCATTCGAATGATTAAAATAATTATGGCTGCTGAATATGATCAAAAAATGGGTCCCATTTTCAAAATAATACGTACATTATTTATTTCATCCAATCAAAGGTAGATATTGCCGCGTGGCAATTAACCCAACAGGGTGTGCTATGTACAACAAAAGTTGATGTGACCTAATACGTCTATCTTGTGACCTGGGGGTTAGAATTATGATTTCAGTTGGTAATAATTTTTTTTAAACATATTTCGAGTGGTTTCCACTAACGACCTCTTCAACGTCTTTCTAATTGTTTGGTACGAATCGTCATATGCCAATAAACCCGCCAGATTGTAACCGTATACAACACAAAAAGTGTCATAAATAAATGGATTCGCAATCAACGCCGATCTCAACATAATATCTTACATTAATTTAATATCATACAAACAATTGCTTTTTTATGCAATCATCTAATTCAATTTAACTGACAAAATAATACTTGTATGGGTTACAGCATCATGTCAGGCGGGCGTTCGTTTAGGAATAAAAATAATATACAAAAAGGTGTAATTGATTTAGATTGACGCTGCAAGGTGCCATTTCGCTCGAATGTGAATCGCACAGATATATATTAGCGGAGCGTGCCCAGCAACAGGGAGCAGGTTGACGTTTGCGAAAATCGCTTATGTCATGTGGAGCGAGCCGACCGAGTGGACATGCTCTACATAGTAGAGGCACACCAGTCGGCCGATAATAAATATATTTGCAGGTTTTAATGAAAACAAATTATTGTTGTGGTTGACGTAATGCTGTGCGCTACCTAATCCTAACCACTGGCCGGCGTAGAAATCGCGAGTGCTCTTATGTAATGCCTTGTATCTGAACTGTGAATTTTCTGCACACAAGAAAAACCTGATAAATGTTTTGATTTTATTTTACTCTACCAACATTTTCACTAAATTATGAACTTAACATGATACAACATTAGAAATTGGGATTTTAATCATTTGTATTATTTAAAAAAAATCTATTTTGTGTGTATTTATTGATTCATTTCCTGTAAATGTTAATTGTAAACAAAACACAAAAATAAATTAAGGATGAATGTGACGACCCATGTGTAACTTAGGGTGAATGTGACGACCCATATGTAACTTGAGGAGAATGTGATGACCCATGTGTAACTTAGGGTGAAAAAGTACAGTGGTATGATTTGAAGATGTTGAACGAAATACTAATCTACGAGGTATATCCAGAAACTAAGTGTACTGAATTTTTGTAGGTTACAATTTTTTTTATTTAAACAAAAAAATTACGTGGTTACCGTAGTACATATGTAAACTATTTTTCGACATAGTCACCATTCCTCTCAATGCAGGTGGTGAAGCGGGGTATCAACTTTTTGATGCCTTCCTCGAAGTAGTTTCCCGCCAACCCCTCCGTCCACTTATTCCCCTCCTCCTTTACCTCCTCGTCGGTTGAAAATCTTTTTCCACCCATGTGCAGCTTCAGGGAGGTAAAGAGATAATAATCTGAAGGTGCTAGGTCAGGGGAATGCGCGGGATGGTTCAGGACATCCCATTTAAACGAGGCGAGCAGTTCCTTCGTGGCGTTGGCCGTGTGTGGTCTTGCATTGCCGTGCAGCAGGCAGACTCCCTTTATCAGTATGCCTCTTCTCTTGTTCTGAATCGCCCTCCGCATTTTTTTTAGGGTCTCACAGTATCTTGCAGAGTTGATGGTCTCCCCTTGAGGCATATATTCAATTAAAATTATGCCTTGACAGTCCCAAAACACGGATGCCATGATTTTCTTGGCTGAAATTGTGGTTTTGAACTTTTTGGCGGAGGGTGAAGAGGTGTGACGCCACTGTTGAGACTGCCTTTTGGTTTCAGGCGTGTAGTGTGCAACCCAAGTTTCATCTCCAGTAACGATGGAGCGGAGAAATTCATCTCCATGGAGTTTGCAGCGCCTCAAAAACTCTTTCCTTTTTACAAAATTTCGCACTTGGCGGGAGATTGGCTTGACATTTTTCACGAAACGTGTTGTCGCGTCGACACTTCTCAACGTACTGACCTCGAACCGGTCTCGTTGCGGAGAGGAAGGGTCAGGCTACACGGAAGTGTATCCCATCCGGTCGTGAGAGCCTCAGTACACTTACTTTCTGGATACGCCTCGTACAATGCCAACTGAGTGGTAATAATGATACAGAAAGAACGAGAAAACTATGGAACATTGAAGGGAGCAAATTTAAGAAGTAAATTCCAAGGAACTGTATTAAAAGATTTATAGGAATATGCGAAGAAAACATATCGTGAAAAGAAAGTTTTGCATATCACGATATATTTCCATACTAATATGACAAACAAAATGGCGTGATGACGTTTGTATGCAGTCAACTGATATAAATTTGATATTTGTATCAATAACGTTAAATGTGAATACAACAATGGAACGATATTGAGAAAAAAAAATATTTCGCCTTTAGAAGTTGTACTTTATTTCTCACATATATTATTTTATAAATTAAGTAAAAAAACATTTCATATAGGTGACGTGAACTGAGATAAGTATTCGATTAGTAACCAGTGTGCATTAAATAATAAAATAACAATTTATATAGCACCGTTTAGAAAACTTACTCTCCTCAAAGGCCTTATCTCTGAATAAGATTTAATATTCAAAAACAGATCCAACATAAAATTTTTGTTAAAAATGAATGACGTTTTTCATTGAAAATAACGGTCGAGATTAGTTAATACACATATAAATTATTTGTATTAATATTTCTATTTAGTAGTATATATTTTTTGACTTACCACATTTAATTACGGTGTCGTATAATAATAAGTCTGATTGGTCCCCTCAATTTTTCGATATTTTATTAAATGCAAATATTCTATTTTTCCTCGGTACAGCCGACACTACTACTGCTATGGTTTGGGAGAAAACTAGTGTATATGTGGGATGTTGACGTGAATACAATAACTAGGAAAGGAATTTAAAGTGGACTGGACATGTGCAATGCATGGGAAAATTTATAGATAAATAATGATATGCAGAAATGTAACTTTGTTTGATTTATGTTTCACGATAAAAGCAATCGAAGTCAGTACTTAGGTAAATAGCTTCGCAACCAAAGCTTCGCAACCGAAGCTTCGGCAACTTGATTTGGATCAGTTGTTAATAATTCTTCTATCATCATTATTCACTCAATTAAGGACAATAAAGTGTTACTCCCATACATCAATGTTGGCACAAACACAATGTTGGTACAAACACACTGTTGAATGACATTTAAATATTTCGAATATATGACGCCATCTTCGATACACATCTTAATACAGATTATTATACTGCCGTCATAAGCAAAAACGCAACTAACGGAAAAAAAATTGAAATTTAACTAAGTATGAGGCAATATTCCATATCAAATTCTGAACCATCATAAACCATAAAAAAATACAAAAAACCGTTTATTTCAACACAAAAATCGACATAATGTCTTTTTTAATTTTACAAAATACTAGGTTTTTCTAAGCAAAAAAACAATTAAATGTGATTCATAAGCAAAAAGACAGCATGTAGGTTCCCTCATATATGCGTTTGCTGCGTTTTTGCTTATGAATCACATTTTACTGATTTTTTGTTTATGAATCACGACATTTTTAAGCAGCAATGAAAAACATAAAAGTGCAATTTTCTCAAAACTTTACTGCGCTTTTGCTTATGAGGGCAGTATAGTGGACTAACGTCAAAACGAAATTATTGATTATCTTTATTCTCGTTAATTAACAGTTTCACATTTTGTATGTCCCTAAGGTCCTACAAATGTATTCAAAACACTTAAATGATTGCATGGACAATGCTCCCATTTATGGTCTTATGACAACTTGAGATTACTTGTTTCTAGTTGAAAATATGCATGACCATTTTTAGTCACGTCCACTGCACATACCCAAATATTGTGAATCATCATTAAATGATCAAATAAATCTTCATTTAGGTGTATGTTGAAGCACTCTATATGATAAATTATTTAAACGATTCATGTAACGTTACTAAGAAATCAAACTCACGTCCAGTCATTTGCGGTTTACTGCCGAGAGCATTCGGGCTTTTCGTTGCATTTTTTTTATTTACTTAAACTACATTATTTGTTATTATTTATTTTTAATACAACCAATTAGGTATAAGCGATATTAAGACAAGTATATTTCACAGAACAAAACAAACATAAAAATTTATACACAGCAGTCATAATAAAAAAACGCACTTTAACATAAAGACAGATTAAATCCCATCACAATCACATTAAACCAAGAAAGCATTTTAAAAAAGTTTCGATCAGTTCGATGCCACCATTACCTACGCTGTTATGGGGAACAAAATAAGTATTCATCTAGTGCAATCTATGATACACTAGATTATCGAAGTCTGTTTTTTTTCTTTTTTTATGAGCGCGACGTCATATCATGACAAAGGAAATGCCCAAAGGGGATCCTCTTCAGCTGGTGACACACTTGACAGCCCAGCAAGTTACTATAGTACTTTCACAGAAAACGTCGAATGCAGCAAAACTATAATTTGACGCCACTAGATCGGGGTAGTCAATAAAGCGTTTAAAGCACAAACATTTCAATGTCACAAAAGATAATTAATTGGCTCGTAAACACAAAGTACTCAAAATCCACTGAATCTATTGTAGAAAAAATAACAGCATATGTAAAACTTTTCCATTGCATAATTTTGATCCCAATTTGAGTTTTCATTTTGTGTTGACGTTATCTTTGACTAAATCTGGTCCATCCGTATTTTTTAAATTTCAATTTTATATGTTAAGAATAGATTGAAATATTTTTTTAGGTAACCAAAAACAAGTTCTTTGATATAAAGTGATGGACGTTAATTAAGAAAAAATTAAGTTTATAATTATTTAAACGAAAAAAGTTACCTTCAGATCGGGAAAACTATTTTTTAATTGTATAAATGAACCATGAAATTGTTCATTACTCAGCAATTAAATCTTGATGTGCAACAGACCGGTTATACCCAAAATATTTTTTATCATTCGAAACAGGTCTGACATTATTTGAAAGTTAAGCAACAAAACGATTTTTCGATATATCCCAGTATTGTTAATTATTTTAATACAACAATTCTTTTACATTACATCTGATATACGGGTACGGGAGACTTGTATAATGGTAGAAGTATGCTCTATTCATGTTTGTATGCAAAAAAAAAAACTATCTAATTGCTTCAGGCATCTTTCAACTAAAAATCTCTATTCGACTGACTCAAAAGTAACAAAAAATAACGATAAAAAATATTAGTTTTTGTTTTGTATTACCCGTAATACAACAACAGTTAAAGATCGTTTGAATGGAAAGGTGAACTGACGAGTTGAAGTATTATACATAGCAAATTTATTAGTCCAACATTTTGTGGATATAAAGAACCACTTCACTAAGCAAGGCCCGTGTCGAAGTGGTCCTATTTTTTTACCACTAAGCTGAAACATCCACACTCTACACTCGAATCCTCGCGAATTCCTGTTTATCACAAAACTATTTCATCCGCTAGTATAAACAACCACATACGGGTAACATTCAGTGATGTCTCTCAAAAGGTAAATATCCCTTTTAATCCCACGGGACCGATTATCGGCCCTAACTGGTGTATGCGAAAAATTCCACGGGGCCGATCATCGACCTTAAAGTGATCATACAAGTTTTTATATTGAATGAAAAAAAAAATTTTTTTTTAATGAAATATGAAAATTATTCATTATTGTACACTCTACAGGGAGGTCTCCACAAAAAATAGGTTTTAAAACTAAATATTAACTGAGATAAAAAATTAAATATAAACTACTGTTATATAAACTACCGTATATAAACTACTGTACTTTTTGCCAAAAAATGCTTGGCATTTTTCGCACATTTTATGAAAAATATGCTGGGATTAAAAGGGATACGTTAGATGTCAAAATAAAACGCCCCTCGAGAGCGTAATTTCACTTTCCCGCATATTCACTAAAAGCTTCCCTTAATAAGATGATCTGGCGACATTGAACGAATGACTTTCGAAACAAATTATGTCTATAATGAATAGAGAACGACGAATAGGACCACCGAGGAAATACAGGAAGGCGATAGTTGATTTTTTTTATCAGGGAATTGGTAACAAGTATTAAAATCAGAGATGTATGAATAACGAGTAAGAGGCGAGAGTTGTGTACGTGAATAAAAAGATGTGGATATATTTCATCTATGTCTACATTTTTACTATACATTTATTCTCTACGCGTAAGTTATCCACTGTATATATTTTATTTTATAATATGTATTACTAAATCTGTACTAATATCTTACAATCTGAAATATATAAATACAAAAATCAGGCATCTTACGTTCACAATATTGGAATGATCGAAGAAGCTTTTAGAGCGATCTTTGGTCACTTGATGGCGCGCTAGTATTCGATTTCGCTATAACGCGATTTGAATAAAACTCAAAAGAAACTTATAAAAAGTCAATCAGAATTTAGTTGATTGAAATGAATAAGCTATTCAAGTCATGTGTTAAAGATAACAATTTTTTTTAACCTTTTTCGGGTTATTATTTTTCGTTCGGAACCGATCTCACATGGATAAAAGTCAGTTCTTTTGACGCGTTTTTATAGCTACGCCTTTTTCCTACAGTTAATCATTCGTATAAAGTAAGGGATACCTGTAGTTGTACTCGTACATGCAATTCCAAGATCTCGTCAAATAAAACATCGGAAGCAATTAATCGTTAAGACGGCGCCTGGTGCATGGTTTTCTAAAGACCCTTCAATAACATTGATTGCCGATGCATTTTTTGCATTCGCTAACTTAAGATCACTATCGCAAAGTGATTTTCACATTTTTTTGTTCGCTCTCTTGATATTTTCTCACGCTATTGAGGCGATATCTATCCGGCGTCACACAAGCAGCTTAAGAATGGCAACAAAAAAAAACACAGCCGTAGTTAAACAGGCGCTATATCAAACTAGACAAGCTGGTTTGTTGAAATTGCGTTAATTATTAATGGAAAATAACTACTTGTCATTATTATTATTGAAATTTATATTGGTTTGCAAAGCCATTACTTGATATCGTATAAATATGAACGATAAGGAAATAGAAGATAGATTAATATGAGTTATCTACACTAATTGCTTCCTTTCTTCGTAGGAGTATTCAACTTTCGTTGCAGAGAATCTCCTCCAACAAACCAGAAATACCTTAAGCGAAAACCAAACTGGAAACATATTTGAAAGACAAGGGTATTGATAGAAATGACAGGCATCTTATCAATTAGGCCTCCAATACTTGAGGTACTAAGAACCAAAAAAAAAACTAAGTATGCAGTTTCGTTATATATGTTATATAGAATGAAACTGCATACTCAGTTTTTTTTTTGTGTTTTTTTGTACTTAGTGCCTATTTTACTTCAACCATTCACTTAATCGTACTGTCCCATACTTTATTTTCTTGCCTCGGGGTTTTTTTTTCAAGAACACCCTTTTAAATATCCCCACACGCTTTTTTGCACATATTTTATTGCATATTTTTGTAACTTTTCTTCTTTTACAAACTACGCAATCAATATGAACTGTACGTTAACTAAATCTTCAGGCACCGATTGATTTTACATTACGTGTAGTTTCTCATTTTTTGCGACAGATATTAGGATTAATAAAACAATGTTGGCGCAAGTCTGGACCGATTTTAACGAAATCGGCACAACCGATTAACAGAATCGAAAAATATTTTTTGTTGTTAAATTTTCAGGCAATGAAAATTCCTTTGAATTTGACCATACTTATTTTTTTAATCTTTAAGTATTTACTTTAATCTTAATTGAATATTCTAAACACTAATAACTAAATACTCTGACGATCTTCGTAGCCTTATAGGTAAGACGCATGTTTTCCGACCTGGAAATTGCGAGTTGCCATCGATTCCCGTTGAAGCTCATTTTTTTTCAAATAGACTGTCCAGTCTGAATTTCAATTAAGGCGCCTTAAACATCTTTCTAGTAGGTTGAAAGAAATCGTCACATAGCAAGAAGTCCGCCAGGTTGTATTATATACAACGAAAGGAGCAACACAAAATGGCGTTGGAATAAATCTCTTTTTAATCCCCTTACAGAGTAAGAAGTTACAGAAACTTATGGATAACAATCATTACGTAGGAATAAAAACCAGCATAGAGTCAAAATAGAAAGTAAACAACAATAAAAATCACAATTCAACACAAGTTGCAAACAAATCAACGCATTAAAAGAAAAATCACAACACACATTGATTTAAGTTAACCCTTTGTTACCTGAACATAGAAATAACTTGTTTATTGCATTTTTTTTGTTAAATATCTCTTGTAGTAGGATGTTAGAGGGATTCAATTTTTTTTTAATTCTAAGTCATCCAAAAAAGGGTGGTACAAATTTGTACCGTCACTGAATATGTTTTGAACAATGGTATTATTATCGCAATCAATTTTACAAAAACAAATGTTAATGAACTTCTACTTTCAATAAACACACTTACCTGCCATTTTCATTACTATTTTTATATCCAAAAATGAACAATAAAACACGCGTCCAATCAGTGTGACAGTCAACATTCATCTGAAATACCTGGTGGCATTTTTAATAAATACACCTTCCAATACTGTTTGCATTGTAGAATATTAGTACACATGTGTGATGTAAGGGATTGATCAAACAAATTTTGATGTATAATGCTAGAATGAACGTTTAAATCTGGTGGTACAAATTTGTACCGTCAGATGGCAAAGGGTTAACTTGGGCATAACATCAAATTTCGAAAACAAAGTAAACGTCATTAAGGGGAAAGGTAATAAAATATATTGATCGAAAAGCGTAGGAATATTAAGATTTATGAAATAAGGCGTAAAGTGCACACTCACCAAATAACACACACGTAACCACCTCGCTAAGTGGGCAAATCAAAAGAGAAATATGAGTTCAATGGAACATTACATTGCAACGAAGAGCGGCAATCATGGACGATCCGGAGATCGTGAACCTGAGAAGATGCTGCTGTTGCTCTCCCTCGCAGTTTCAAGTGCATTGGGCCGGTTGACTTTCGAAAAAGCGGTAACTCGGGAGATATTGGTAAATTACGTTTCGATTCGCTGGTGAATTTACAAAATGTGCGCATCATTAAAACATCATCACTACCTTGGGCAATAGTATTAAATGTTCATATTTATCTCTTTCGAAATCTAACTTTATCTATTTAATTTTGCTTTTATTAACGGTTGGATAAGCAGATATTTAAAAAAAAAGTTAAAGACTAATAGAAACAGAAGACATTAAGAGAAGATTTATAGATGTGGAGGAGGCGAAAGAAGTACGAGTATGTCATGATAGAAAACATAAGCGTTTTATAATTTTTACCTACATTCTCAGGGAAACAACGTGATAGTATGTATGAGTGTATATATTCTCTTTTAGACAAGAGATTAGTTGGGCATTTTATGTAAATAAAAAAGAATAGTGAATATAACTTTGCCTTTAGACCAGGGGTGGCCAACTTAAATAATTTGATGGGCCAACTAAAACATTGCAAATCTTTGATGGGCCACACATATAAATATTAAATAACTTAATAATAATATGACGTTTTTTTATATTAAAAATAAACAAACAACTTACAATCGAAATATTTTATTACTTTGTAAAATTAATGAAACATTTGTTTTTTGTTTTATATTTTTTTAATATTAACTGGTAATTTGGACGTCGCGCATCGCAGTTGATTAGTCAAATTTTCATCAGTCAACCTGTTTCGACACTTCGATTTTATGATTTTGAAAATTAATAGAATTAACGTGCACGGAATTTGTTTTTTATGTCCAAATTAAATTACCTGTTTTTTCGCAAATGATGTATATTTCTTGGCATGTGTAAAATAAATAAATAGAAAGTTGGAAACCTCGAAAGGGCCAAACAAAATCTTAAATTGGGCCACATATTGCCCGCGGGCCACGATTTGGACACCCTGCTTTAGACACTAAAACTCATATACACACATATATTCACATATCGACAAACGAGCACATGTGCAAACAAAAATTAATCAGTATTGTGAAGTGACCAAAGTTGAACAATAATAATGATCGGCTTTGTATATATTTTTTTAAATTTTAATCTAATCTATATCTAATCTTCTGGTTGTTTAGAAGAGATTTCCACAACGCAATAATCCTGAAAGGGTTTACTTGTCTATAGCAAAAGTTGAATACAATAGGACAATTTATTTATGTCTGGTGTAAGTACGTTTAACATATTTCGAATCCGATAAAAATAACATATATAACATAACATATCTAACATATCCGTGGTGTAGCCGTTCATTTTTGAAATACCAGCTTAATGGCCTAATTGACAAGATTCCCGTTGGGACCCACATTTATTAAAAAATATTCCAGCCTGGTTTTCACTTAACGCCTATTTACATATATTTCTGGTTGGTTGAAAAATTTGTTACGAGGCAATAATCTGGCCAGGTTGTATTGTATACAACGAAAGCGTTATGCAATACTAATATCGTAAGAAATGTGTTCTCATTTCATTCATGGTATGTTAATTTTATGACTATCTTAATGGTATTATAAACTTCAGTATGCGACTCATATTCAGAGTATAAACTATGACTATCTTAATGGTATTCTAAACTTCAGTATGCGTCTCATATTCAGAGTATAAACTATGACTATCTTAATGGTATTCTAAACTTCAGTATGCGTCTCATATTCAGAGTATAAACTTAGACAAACAGTGAAAAAAAAATGCAAATGAAGCACGTAAATTGAAAAAAAAAAGCGAGTTAAAAAACACAAAAAAAAACTAAATAATTGAAGGATTCCAAGTATAAATTTTAATTAAAGACGAAAATTATGAAGGATATATATTTTTTTATAATATTGATTTAGAGATATGTCAAAAGCTCTTGAGCATTCACCGTGCAACCTGTTCGCAAATTCTGGATTTGAGGTCAGCAGGTTAAATCTATTCGTGAAACCCCTCCGTGTGCAGCAACTTGTTGCGAATAAATTATTTATTATAATTTGCGATGAAATTAATTGAAATACTGATGAATATATTAAGACTAAATCACTAATAACTAAGATGCTTAAATATATAATGAAGATAACATGAAAAAACGATAATAAATTATGAATAGAAAAATATATATATAATCGACGAAGCAATTGGTTGTCATCAATACAGAATAACAGATAGCCTACGAAAGTCAAGTCATTTTAAGAATGGATTTTTTGCGCAATTTATCTGAACCTCCCGTCATCCCATTTAGGTAGAAAAATCGGGACTCGACTACAAACTGTTTTATAGGCAATCTGCCCACACTAAAATGAAATATGCCATCACATTAAAGTCAAAAATTATATTACTAAAGTATAATAAATTAAATTAAAAATTAAACAGTTTAAAGCTTCGATCGATGGAAAAGTTCGTCGAAGAAAGAATAAACGCAACACTCAATGCACGCGGCAAAGATATGGCATTTAGTAAATTAAAACGGTCAAGCAAAGGACACTGCGAACTGTCAAGTTGTTACCTCTTAAACCGAATTAACATATTTTCGCATTGACATTGAATCATATTACCTGCGGTAAGCCACGAATCCCGTTGTCTCGTCCTCGTGCCGCGAAGTCACTTTCGAAAAAACGGTCGCGAAAAGAAAGCAACTCGCTTTCTTTGTTGTTGACTCGAAAAGGTCATAACGTGAAAAAAATAAAAAGAAAAAGAAATAATATATAAATAAAATAACGTCGACCCGAGCGTGAGAAATCAATTGTGTATTGTTTAACGATAACAATATTTTCGCTTAAAAACGTAGTGTTTATTAGGTGTATTAAGATTAATCCATTAATTATCGTAAATAAATCTCGGCACGAAGACATCAAATCTTACTTTTTTTTTTAATGCAACTCACACAATTTTATTTAAAATTTTAATTAAGCTTAACCCTTTTTACCACTAGGTGGGAGATTGAACTTCTTTAATTTCAACACATTATTTTACTATCGTCACATAACATATGTTACTCGTATATGTAGCATGTATGCTGTTAATATCCACATCAAGTTTAACTGTCATTTAATTAAGTTAAATCGTCATTTATAGCGTAAAGTTGCCTTAAACGGTTGCCTTTAGTTTTTTTTGCTTACAAACAAAGATATTTTTCTTAATGTAATTTAATATAGCGCTGTTCCCGATTATTACAATCACCCCAACAGCGCTTCCTAATTAGCTCAATGGAAAATAAGGGAGGTTGAGTAATATCAATGTCGGTCGGTAAGCAAGAGTGCCATCTAGTAAATATAAATTCAGATTTAGCTGTATGAGAAGATGTATGGATGCAGACGATCCGTTATCCAATCAAGGAACAGAAAAACCAAACCTTAACTAAAATCGATATTGATTATGTTAGCAGAAGATTGAAAAAAAATAATTGAAAAAAACTTTAAAAAAATGTGGCTTACCAAGTTTGGTATGACTTTTCAATAGGTAATGAATTGGTAATTTCAATAGGTAATGAATTAGAAATGAATTGGTGAGAATGAAACCACCATCTTAAGACCCATCAGCAAGTCTAACGAGAAGCCAATCCGAATTAATTTATTTGAATTGATGTAAAAGAAAAAAATCATATCAATTTAAGGATTTTTTTACTAATTTTATTCGAGATTTTGATTCTTGCACATATCGCGTTACGCAGTAATTATTTAAAAAAAATCGTATTGAATTTTTTAAATTGAGATGAGGCCTAAATGTAAAAAAAACAGCATTACAAGTATAACCATTTTTACATTTTCATCCATTACGATATTGTAAAAATATTGAAATAACGTTATAAAAAACACAAGAAATCGAACCTTAAACTCACATACGGAACATGACCATTATAAACTCTCATACGGAACATGAGCATTATACCACCAGGCCATATTTGAAAAGGGGAAAAAAAGACAGGAAATTTAAAAAGAAAATATCTTAAAATAATAGTTCCCATTCAACTATAAGATGGAAGTTATAATATTCTTTTTTCCCTAATGAGCGGATAATCAAAGAACGGAAAAATTTAATAAGAAATTCGCTAAATCATGAATCGTTAATTATCCGGAAATTCACTTTACTATCCAAATAATTTCAACCGTATAAATCTGAAAAAAAATCTTTTAGAAAGCATATAAAATTAGATAGTTAACTTTTTAGAAATTCTCAATGGTATAAATTCATTGAGTGTTATTCATATTACTGCAATGTTATTTTAAAATTCTTATGCATTATAACGCTTTAATCAATACAAAGTTGAAAAAGTGTACTGCAATTCTGATTTTAAAGAAAATGAACTCAAATAACTCCTAATATTGTAATTTATTTTTATCAAACACTGTTTATTCCATTTTTTTGTGACGGTATAACCCTACCGGTTTCAAGGCTTTCACCTCATCTTCAGGGGAGCGCAAACAAGACTAAATGCTGTTCGAAATGGTACCGATATACATACACACTTCAACAGTTGGGGACTGAGGGATGAGGGAGGCATGGGACAATTTCGGCCAAGAGCGGAGAGATTTTTGGGAAATAACTGTTCAACCGACTCCAACTGTTCAACAAACTCCTAATAGTCTTAGAGGTCACATTACAAAAGATCCAGGGATTATATAGTCAATATACACTTTCACGTAGTTTATGTGCCCATTTCTTCCTATCAAACAGCTCTTTGTTTAAACATTAATGATATTCTGTATCTCGAGCTTAAGGGTTGGTAGTTGGTAAGGGTTGGTGTATTGTTTGATATTTCCCAATATATATGTCAGTTATGTATTATATTTGTATGATGAAGCTTCACTATCCCACCATAATTTAAACTCAACAGACGCTCATTGACAATACATTGTACAGTTTCACGATAACAGTTGGGTTCTTCTTTTTATTCTCACTTATACATGTCGTGTATGCACAATATATCAATATATTACGGTGATACAAATATCAAGGATAATTTTTCTAATTATAAATATCAACCACGAAGCACTATTTTAAGGCGACTGTAGCGGAATAGCTCGAAAGACTTACAAAACCGGCCTTGACCGGTAGCGCCACTATTCCAATTCTAATCTAATGTAATGAAAAAAAGTCGCTGTCGCCATGTTCGCAGTTGAATGCGTTAGTCGTCATCAAGTAAAAACTAATTGATTTTAATTAGTGTAATTTGTTTAATAAAAACACTGTTTTTCAACATAAGATAACTGTATAGCCCTACTAGTCTCAAGGTTTTTTTCTTCATCATGAGCTCCCCTGATGATGAGGTGAAATCGGTAGGGTTATACGATTATCTTAAGTGGAAAAAAAGCTTTATTAAACAAATTGTAATGTCTTGAAAATTCCACAGTGTTAAACGTCTTAACTATAAACAATGATTTTAATTAGTTAAAATAAGATTATTATTTCTGTTGTTTTTTTTTTATACAAGTCTGAATATTGTGTTATGTATGCATACGAACTATACCAATAACTCCTTGCTTAAAACATACAAAAAACTAGAATCTAATTACTGGGAAATAACCACGAAACTTGTAAAATCAACAGCTTATTTCTTTTTGTAGCGAAGAAATTATTGTAATTATAGCCAGAGAGAAAACGAACATTGATAAATATTTCTGCAAGGAAAGTAGACATTTAAATAAATTATCACAACACAAAGAATTCCCTTGGCTCAATAAAAACATACCTCTTGATGAATCTCGACGGCTCAATCCGGTTTTGAATTAATTCATTCTTACCTGAAACAAAAGAGAAAGAGGAAAGATTAACAACAAGAACAATATGAAACGAAAAGATAGATAAGGAGGTAGTTCTTGACATTGATTCCGACGCAGAGAAGTAAGATAAAATCAGAATAGAGATCGAATCGAATAGAGATCATCGCTAAGAACCTGTCAGCAACTAAGATAGTCACCAAAACAATAGTCTTTTCGAATTCATTGTTGAGATCTCAATTAATTTGAATAAACCGCACTGACTAATCTTCTGACAACCAACAAAAACTTGGCAAATACGAGTAGCTCTTTATTCCTTTCACGTAGAAGAGTTTTTATTCCTGTCATTGTTGACTTTTCATATGTGTCCAGTTTAGGAAGATTATTGTACGCACCTTTACATCACGACATGTCCCTTTTGGTGTAGACAGAAAGGACAATTCTACGCATTTATATCTATGCATTATTAAACACACATTTTCAACGTTTCTTCAACATATACACATACATATAATCACGCACATCCCTTTTGGGTTAGATAGAGACAATACATCTCCACGCCTTTAGACAATTGATGCACATAGCCCTCGCCTCGTCCACATAAATAAATCTCGTGATACACACTCTCACATTTCTATTACCATTCCCTCAATTATTTTTTTTCCTGTTACCTTGCACTATTTCCTCGGTCTACATTTTCCTCGCTCTCCATCAATTTCTGACATATATATATTTGTTTCATAAGTCTTTCGCAACAATTAATTCTCTCAATGTAATCAAAACATCTCAAAATTCCTTTTTTAATTCTATTAACATCCGTTTCTAACTATCAGTTATCATTTAAATGACCATTTATCATTTCAACGTTTCTTATCCTTACAGAATAAATCTACCGACAATAAATGCTTCTTCGAGCAAATGGATGGGCGTTTGTCGTCCAGAAAGATTTACGCAATAAAATGTTAGACAGAGCTGCGAATATAAAAATGAATTCGGTCGAATCCAGTGTAAATTTGACAATTTATTAATAAATTTTATTCAATAAATACATTTGATATGTCGACCTAGTCAATGCAAATGCGTTTGATATTATTTTCCTATACATGTGGACAATATTCCTAATGAAGGTATTAATCGATACCTTAATAAATTAATTTTGTTTACTTACTTGTCAATACATATATTTTTTTAAACAGTTTTATTTAATCGTAAATTTAAAAGCCTTAAGGGCGTATGTATATATTCCAAAATAAAAGCAACTTTTTACGCGTTAGAACAACATATCATTTTTTATATATAATAAATAATAAGGCATTTATTTCGTATAACCATATTGTTACCTTATAAGATTTGTTTCCTTGTAAACTTTACAAAGTATAAACAAGAATAAATAATAACAATTATTAAGAGTTATTTTTAATATAATTTAATTATTTTACAAAGTGTTATTAATGTTGACACGTAAACAAAAGCGTATTAAATATATAGCCAATAAACTATGTTTTTTTTTCTCCAAATTGCAAGCGATTAAAAAGGCGTGACCTCATCAGCTGCTCCAGAGATCGTTTCAATGTCAGTTACGTGTTAATACCCAGGCAAATGGTTTCACTAATGCATTCAATAATTACACTCAGTCATTTCTGCCTACACCTTAACCGATCTAAATATTATGAACATAAAAAAGCCAGAGGCGTTACTCTGTAAAAAAAACTAATAAACATAAAAAAGGTCATATAACGAAAAAAATCGTAATGTTTCTGCAATTTCTATATAATGTGAAACAAAAAATTGTAATGTAATCTGAAAAAAAGACTAAAATGTTTCAAAAGAAGATGAAGCAAATATTATTTTAAGTTTGTAAATAGTGGCTTCCTAAACGGGTAGAGATGAATGACTTGGGTCAGTAAAATCGAAAATTGTACTGTATTATACTTTCGTTGTAAACCTGGTGGGCTTATTGCTACGTCGTAATCTCTTCCAATCTGCCAGAAAGACTTTCAAGAGGTATTTTCAAGATATGAATTATTGATGTCCAGAACACAATTCCAGTGTTCTATGGTGAATGATTATATAAATTATAAATAATTAACTTAAGCGAACACTCGAAGTGTAAATTTATGGTATGTCCAAGCTAAATATCCCATTTGCTGATTTCCCATGCTCGAGTACTACTAAAAATATATTATTTGAAATGAATAAATGTGTATCACATTGATAAGATGTTACCTAATTTAAAAAAGGCCATTCCGGCATTGACCACAAGAATCAGGTCGACTTCGCCTGCGTTTGAAAGACAAGGATACTTCCCGTTTGATGGTACTCTGTAGGTATTCTACCGTTACTCTAAAACAAATTGATCATTCTATTGGAAACATTTCATAATATGCCGGTAGTAAATAAATAAATAGATACACTTTTTAACGGGGGGAAAATTATAAATCTATTTTGCAATCTCTTCAATCAATCATACAATGCACTTGAAAATTTCCGAAAGGGCGAAAACAGGCCCTCTTCAATATGCAGTATTTCTAAAGCTCACTTTGTGCAAATCAAGCAAAAACAAATATTGGAAAAAGAAAAGACGAAAATAACTTGATTTCAATAGACACGTGGCCCAAGTACATTCAGTTGAGACTTGGAATGATTATTCTATCCTTGCACTTTTTCTCTTATTAATGCATAAACTTAAATTAAAAATAAATTAACTTGATCCCAAAAAAACTTCATGATAATTTAATTTTAACCAAAAAAATAGGATAAACAAATATTTTAACTATCACAGTTCAAAATGATAAAATAAATATAACAAAACTAGTCGATTTTACAGCCAATGAATGTTAAGGCCATGTGAAACATTATTATAAGTTTATTGTTAAATATTATACTCTACTTACGAATCCATTATACTGATAAGTTACTGAATAAAAAAAGGCACATTTACATGTTTTCCTGATGTAATGTGGCCAAAGATTACTATGACCGATACTTGTCAAGATCAATTAATAAATATAAGAAAAATTGATTCGCTTATTATTGACAAAAGGTAGACAAAAACTTGGATGAGTAATTTCTGCAGAAATATCTCCTCGGCATTTTGTTACGTATGCGCCACTGCAAGGTACCTTTCGCGTGCCCGATTATGTACCATGCGGCTTTGCGATAATTAAATTGGGAAAATCCTTGAAAGTGTCGGAACGAAAGCGATATTAATTGTAAAGCACAACAGACATACATATATACGAGTATGTATCGTGGTGTTTTACTAATGGTCTAAAACTGGACAAAGGTGGGGCCTGACAGGTACAGCAAATGGAAACGAGCAATAGGCAAACAGCCCAGCTGTCTCCATCTATAGCAAGAGGCACAACAATAGGCTATATACCAGTGTCACGGTGACTTGCAGGATACGGCAACACCATAATAATCGTATCCGGGTTGAAGGATTATTTAAACAGACGGATGGAAATCAATCTAGTTTACTTCATTGACATTTGTCGGAATCGAGTTGTTCCAGTTTAAATAAATAATTGCGAATGTTCAAGATATAATGATCCTCAAGATTCTAAGGATGGAGTTACACAAAATGTTGAATGAAAATGTGGATGACGCCAGTCTTCCTGCCTGGGGGTTCCGGTTTCGATTCTCCCGTTGGTACATTTTTTCTTTCAAATAGGGTTCCAGTCTGGTTGGAACGTAAAGCCTTTTAAAAATATTTTTAATTGGTAAAGAAATTGCCAGCTACATTAACTAACTAACAATTGACGCCAAGTTATGCTGTATAGAACAAAAGAGGAATGCAATACAATCACAAAATAATACAACCAATTTCGTCCCTTATAGAGGTTGCATTTCTAGGAACGCAAACGTAATACACACGTTTTTTACATGCTTGCAAAGTATTCCGGTCTATTTTGACTTTCAGAACTTGATTCATCTGAGAACAAGAGCTTAGAATGTTACATATGTTCAATATTGCTATAATGAATTAATACATGAAACTTTAAGTAACCACGTCAAATAGATTGGAAGCATTTGAAATATGGAATATATGAATAAATATTTGGGGTAACATGAATAGATTTTGTAATTTATTTTTATCAAACACTGTTTATTCCACTTTTATGTGACGGTATAACCCTACCGGTTTCAAGGCTTTCATCTCATCTGAATAGATTTCCTACAATATCCTGCTGATCTTCTTTCAGTATCGTACTTCGCAATACGAAGAGGGGCAGACAAGAGTGGATAGTACACTATAAAATATATTAAAGGACTTGAGCATTTCAAAGTGAAGCAAAACTGACAACTCATAATGGTATCTTGGCTCAAATATTATGATATTCAAGCGAAACTTGGACGTGGCAAAAGAGTGATGAAAGTTAAATGCGATAGAAATGAGAGCGTTGCGTAGAAATTATGAAAAACTAATGTATGACAAAACAAGAAATGAACACACAAGGAAAGAATGCGGATTGAAGGAAGATGCAGTGTTTAAGATAAAGAAATTAGCATTGAGATTCGGTAATTTAGAAAAAAATAATGATGAAAGATTTACAAAAATAATCGATATGAGTTGTAATGGAACAGACGAGAAATTTGGGAAGACATAGAAAAATGTGGCCCAACCAAATAAATCGAATCAGAAGATTGAAACGCCTTTATAATACGCGTATTTAGGAGAGTATACCAGGAGAATATGAAGCGCAAATCGGTTCTCTTTGCTTAACCCAATAACGATATGACGTGATAATGATGATCTTCACGAATAGTAACTCTACTTTTTATGGCGGAGTAACAAGATTCAGAAAAAAAACAAAGTTCTTGACAATCTGAGACAGAATCAAATGGAGAAATTGATGTGATGACGCAAACTAACGATGATTAGTCAATCAAAAAGATAGCATCAAAACAAAATCTTAATGAATCTTTTTTTCCCATTCATCCTTCTTGCGATTCTTAAAGACATTAAAAAATAAGATTCTCAGAGTATTTTCATCAAAGTCAATTTCTACTGAAAGTTTATAACGACCCACTAGATATCTTGAATCATTGTGCACTCGGAGAAAACTTAAGATGACGCGGTTCCAAGTGAAATCAGCCAACATTTTCACCAAGTTAGCGACAATTGTCTCCATTGTCTGGTGCGGCAACGATTCTATCTAGATTACACAGATCAGAGTATTATGGAGTCTACCATCAAGATGTATCAACTCCACGGTGCCAACCGCTCGGTGGTGATCCAAGAAGGTAATAAGTACATAGTTGGCAATCAAGAAGACTGCCGCAGTCAAGTCTCTTGTCTTGTCTTCTAGTATTTCAATGTTGATTTTCTCTTGAAAAGCTAATCAATTTCATTTAACTTCATCGTAGGCTTTCGTAATTTTAAAGAATTGCTGTTGATAGTCAATTACCAATCAACCAATAAGTTATATTCAGAAAATTTAAAAACCAGCGTTGATGTATGTGAGACAAAACGTGGACGTAGAAAATGAATTATAGAAGCCGATTTAAATTAAATGAGTGCACTGATAAGAATATATGGTGTGTTGATATATGACAAAATGATAAATGTAACTATTAAGAATGAATTTGAACTAAAAACAAATGTATAAAGAATGGTGAATGGGGTTTGTACACGTTGAACGGATGGATGACGAAAGACTTACTAAAGAAATTTACAATGCAAGAATTATGTGTGGAACCTTCTATCTAATGAAGAAATTCGAAAATTGATTATTAATTTATCAGCGACATAAGGTCGCGAAGGTTGGCATGGATAAGTCATGTAAGCAGATCTCATTTGACACGGTCAATAAAGATCGTTATATAAGCCCAGAGTATTACAGACTTATTATGGATCAAAATAATACGATGGCTCCAAAAAGAGCTGAAGATGCTAAAAGGAAAAGACGATAGCGTCAATCACAACGAACAAGCGCGACTCGAGAGATGCAGCAAAACGATAACGTGAAGCAGCACAAAGACAAGCACAGCGTCATATTGGGAAAATAACATTTATTTCTCAAAGTTATATAAACTACAAGAGAGTTGATTGCATTCTTAGCATCTGACCTGCTCTACTCCACTCTCAATCGCTTGTCCTTCACTTTAGGTTAGTGACACATACAATTCGCCATTGATAATAACATTACACATTACTCAATTTCGTTATAGCGCTAGTTTGCGTAATATATTTTTTTTAATAAAGTTAACTGTCGCATGACACGCTTAGCTCGTGCAGTCGACTATACACGCTGGATCGTTATTAAGCGGGTATATATGTATGTGACAATGGCCATTGCGGCGCAAGTCCAACCTGCGAATAAAGTGAAGGGACCCTGCCCATTCTTCAGATGTTGCCAACTGGAAAATACTACAATCCTATAAATAACGGGGAAAATAGAATTTTTTTTTTAATATTGTAATTTATACGTTTTATTTTTTACAACGAAATAAACAAAACTCTCCCCTATCTAACTAGGCATATGACCGTTCTAAGACAGGTAGGTTTTATAAAACAAACAAAAAACATGTACAGAGCAGTCATAAGAATAAAAAGTACACTTAAAACAGAAGACAAATTAAATCCCATCATAGTCACATTACACCAGAAGAGAGAATTTAAATCAGAATAATTCAATTTATAGAGGATCATTGATTACGTAGACATAAAAAACCACTCATAAATTCACAGAAATCAAGGAAAGGAGAACAGCACGTTTAATATAATACTTTTCCTTGGATTATTTTGATTATATTTGATTGTTCGTCTTGTGTCGATGTCCTGTACTAAATCTAGCCCATTTTTTATAAGCCATGTTTTTAAATGTCCGTTTTATATTTACCGTGTATAATAATATATATTATGACTCTTAAGTACTAAATTGAATAACTTACGACACGAAAATGTTGCCTTAAGGCCGTTCGCACGTATGGTATTTATCGTAATCTTACATTTCTTCCTCTTCTATCAATAAAATACAAAAAAAGATTTTTGGCCTCCAGTCATTAACAAGAAATCACTGTAACCTGGTGAAATACCGAATCGAAGTTTAGTTTGGTGCTAAGCGAGCTACAGACTATTGTAAACTGCTAAATAAATAACTCTTTGTGTAACAGGAGAAATTCGTGCAAAGTACGAGGCGTATCCAGAAAGTAAGTGTACTGAGGCTCTCACGACCGGATGGATTTTATTTTCGACATGTTGGCTACACTTCCGTGTAGCCTGACCCTTCCCCTCCGCAACGAGACCGGTTTGAGGTCAGTACGTTGAGAAGTGTCGAGGCGACAACACGTTTCGTGAAAAATGTCAAACCAATCTCCCGCCAAGTGCGAAATTTTGTAAAAAGGCAAGAGTTTTTGAGGCGCTGAAAACTCCATGGAGATGAATTTCTCCGCTCCGTCGTTACTGGAGATGAAACTTGGGTTGCACACTGCACGCCTGAAACCAAAAGGCAGTCGCAACAGTGGCGTCACACCTCTTCACCCTCCGCCAAAAAGTTCAAAACCACAATTTCAGCCAAGAAAATCATGGCATCCGTGTTTTGGGACTGACAAGGCATAATTTTAATTGAATATATGCCTCAAGGGGAGACCATCAACTCTGCAAGATACTGTGAGACCCTAAAAAAATGCGGAGGGTGATTCAGAATAAGAGGAGAGGCATGCTGACAAAGGGAGTCTGCCTGCTGCACGACAATGCAAGACCACACACGGCCAACGCCACGAAGGAACTGCTCGCCTCGTTTAAATGGGATGTCCTGAACCATCCAGCGTATTCCCCTGACCTAGCACCTTCAGATTACTATTTCTTTACCTCCCTGAAGCTGCACATGGGTGGGAAAAGGTTTTCAACCGACGAGGAGGTAAAGGAGGAGGTGGAGAAGTGGACGGAGGGGTTGGCGGGAAACTACTTCGAGGAAGGCATCAAAAAGTGGATACCCCGCTTCACCACCTGCATTGAGAGGAATGGCGACTATGTCGAAAAATAGCTTACATATGTACTACGGTAACCACGTAATTTTTTTGTTAAAATAAAAAAAAATGTAACCTACAAAAATTCAGTACACTTAGTTTCTGGATATGCCTCGTAGATAAAAAAAAATTAAGATATATACTTGTAAATACGTGTAGGTTGTAATTAGATAATCGATCAAGTGATTTCTGAAACAAACATTTTTTCTTACCCAAGTCACGAATTCTTGTCTTATTCGTAGAGAATTCGAAGTAATCAGCTAGAAGAGAGCGATAAAACTGTTCAAATGATCTTTCTTCGACACCGCATAGATATAGGTCTCAACCCGGAGTTCTTCAATAATAATTGATCGATCGGTTCATCTGACTGTCCATGGAATGCGCAATAGCGGGTACCATCACAACTCAGAAGCAGTGTTAATCTCTACAACACAGAAGCAAATTGACAAAACGAAAGCTTGAATCAATAAGTCTCGTTCAATATCTGCATTCCCGATACAAACAAATCGATTCCAAACAATCATTTACGAGGGTGTTAATGTTATTATTGTGGTTACTAATTATAACTTCCATTTAAGGGTTTATTTTATCTAACTGCGATTCGCTTACGGGGCCTTGAAAGTTCAGTACCGACCACTCGACAGTGCTTTTAATTTCAACCACTTTTCATAATTTCGAGTCGCGATAAAATGATTGAGGCCATCTATCTATAATAGCAAGAGTGCTCCGATTTCTGTTCCGCATGCCCGGGTATATTTGGACCAACAATGGCCGAGGAATTCGTCGGACAGCGGTAAGAGGCGCGCTGGTGGTCGCGCCCGTTGGTAACACGACTCGAATATGCTCTTGTTGCACATTTTGTTTGCCATTTGCACCAAAACCTCACTTAACCCCTAAGTAAGAAAATAATAATCAGAATTGTTTTTTTTTTCAATTTCTGAACGAGACTTCGAACAGCTGTTATTTTGCAAGTATTTTCCCCTGTCGTTTCACATTTTCTTCATTTCACATTTTCAACATTCTAGAGTTTCAAATAGAACATCATTTTTTATAACATATGCCTGAACTTGAAACATTTTTTATAACATATGCCTGAACTTGAAACATTAAAAAAAAATAGAGTTAAAAATTATTGCGCCATATGTCTCGTCGACAAAAAAACGATGAAATTAATCAATCAACTCCAATTTTTGTATCACGTTCAATGTAAGAAAGGTAATCAGAAGAGGAGGTAAAAACATGAAATCTTGTTTTTGTGTAATCAAAAATCGGAAAGAAGTATCGATTTATTTTTTCATGCTAAATATCCTCAGTGAGATACAGGCAAAAGCCTAGTTAACTGGGGATACGACAAATGAAAGGCAACAAACCCAGATCCATTAAAATTGTATGTCCAAATCAAATTACCTGTTGTTTTTTCGCAAATTGTGTATATTTCTTGTCATGTGTAATAATAAATAAATGGGATTTATACACACATAATACGAAGGACAGAACGCCAGACTTTCCTATCTCGACACACATATTTCGCCTCTTCCACGAACACCTTCTCATACAAGTCCTACGATTTCTCTTACTTCTTGCGTTTCTTCTTTCACAATATCATTCACTGGATCCAAGCATGCTTTCTTTGGTATTTCTCTCACAAGACTTCCACTCACATTTGCACTATATATAGTTTTTGTTAGTCATCTTTCATTCATTCCACATGCCCAAACAATCTCAGAGTGTTCTTCATCTTATTCAAAACATCAACCTTAAGTTCACATTCATCCCTAATCACTTTACTTCGTTCACAATGAGATCCAGAGAGTCAATATATAGTAGTGGCCAATGTCTTGCTGAAAGATTGACGATATGGTAAATGCCAGAGGTAAAAGCAGCTTCCCGGAAAAATGAAGGGTCGGATCCCACTTGCAGACGTATCGTTACACATTCATTGTGTTTTCTAGCTAACGCAATGTTTCCTTCGTTATAAAAATAATTTAAGAGATTCCGTCAAGAGAGGTGTTAGTGTAATACGAAGTACAGTGCAAGCGCGCCGAATGCATTCGACAACATATAAGTTAGACATTTCCACGAAGTCGGATAATCTATCGGCTGCCACTCCTTTCACTAAGTCCAACGCGGCTCGCTCCTGCATAGATGCAAAAATATAACAGCCAACTAACTATATATATGATAATATTGCAAAGTCGGCCAACCTATACCAACGATGTCAATTGTGGAGAAAGAAAAATGTATGTTTGCAAGGTGAATTATTCTCCAGCTCTCTTGTAATTGAGTTTCCGGAAAATAATTTTGTATTTTTAGGTCAAATTCGAACGCTTCAATTTATTTCTGTACATAGATGTAATTTACGGTGGTCTCCGGTAATTTCAGTAGTTCAGCAATTTCTCGTGTCGTAGAACGCTAGTTATTCTCGATCAAAGCTTTAATTTGGTCGTCATCAGTGGTAATCGGCTTTCCAGAGCAGACATCACCTTCGCGCGGAGTTTCATATCCCCATTACAGATTTTTTAAACCACACATAAACTTATTTTTTTCATTTTTAAAATTAAGAATCAATTTCCTAAGAAAAACAAGTTTCGTTGCTTAATTTTGACTTCGAAATTTTCCAATTAATGGTACTATCAAAAAAAAATATCAATTAATTCAGCTTAACGAATTATGTGAAAAGCGCATTCGTAAACATTATTATTTATTTTTTTGCAATGAATGACACATCTTCTTCTTGCGTTGCTCATGACTGAGATTTGTGGTTCCCTGATCAATCTAGAATCGAATGGATAATTCGGCTCCGACCCTCCCGATTGTGAGCCATGGTGAATGCACCAATGAATGAAGAACTAGTCATGTCCTTGATTTGGTATATCCACCTTGCTGCAGACCGCCCTCTTGCTCGTCTCACCTCAACACACCAAATGAAGTACTCACTGCTCATTTTTTTAATTATTTATAAGGTTCATTGCACCATTAATAAATAAAAGAAAACATTAATGGTCTGTTAAGTGTGCACGTATAATTACGTAAGACGTAACGTTTTAAAAACTAAAAGACTGCAAATCTTTTTGCAATAAAAACTATTAAGCACATGAACAAGTAAATGGATTATGTCATTTCTTATCAATATTGTAATCGCTTTCTAATTGTTATTATAATAAAAAATAGCAAAAAAATCATAGCCATTGTTTCTTTTTATCAAATTCTATCATCATTTCTACCTTTCAAATCGTGATGGACACTAAAAAACGTTATTTTAAAGTCTAATACTTCACAATCATAATATTAAATGGTTCTTCTTTTTGCAATTTCAAAAGTAAACCATAAAATGTGTTAAATAATATTATATAATATAACGGTCATTTCAAATGTAAACCAAAATATGTGCACGCATTTCTACAGTATTTATATAGTACTGCTCATTTCAGTCTTGTTCCACGTCCACGTTTCAGTCGCATACATCAAAGTTAGTACCAAATACTGTTGTGAACTATTATCTTAGCAGATTTTAATGTTGACGGGTTCGAGTATGTATGTACGCTATACGTCTTTCGATATCCCTTTTAACTCTTCCATTTTTTGAGAAAATACTTTCCAAATAGCAGAATTCTTCAGCTTGCTCCATACTTTGATTGCTCACTCGTATATCGCATTTGCTTTTGCTATCAACACTTTATTATCACTATGAGTTTGGATTTCGCAAAGTTCATTCATAGATCTTGTAAGTGTTAGTATTATATTAGTGGAAACGACTGGTTTTGCATATATACTAATATATGTAGTCTTAGATCTTGTAAGTATTAGTATTATATTATATTAGTGGAAACGACTGGTTTTGCATATATACTAATATATGTAGTCTTAGATCTTGTAAGTATTAGTATTATATTAGTGGAAACGACTGGTTTTGCATATATACTAATATATGTAGTCTTAGATCTTGTAAGTATTAGTATTATATTAGTGGAAACGACTGGTTTTGCATATATACTAATATATGTAGTCTTAGATCTTGTAAGTATTAGTATTATATTAGTGGAAACGACTGGTTTTGCATATATACTAATATATGTAGTCTAAGATCTTGTAAGTATTAGTATTATATTAGTGGAAACGACTGGTTTTGCATATATACTAATATATGTAGTCTTAGATCTTGTAAGTATTAGTATTATATTAGTGGAAACGACTGGTTTTGCATATATACTAATATATGTAGTCTTAGATCTTGTAAGTATTAGTATTATATTAGTGGAAACGACTGGTTTTGCATATATACTAATATATGTAGTCTTAGATCTTGTAAGTATTAGTATTATATTAGTGGAAACGACTGGTTTTGCATATATACTAATATATGTAGTCTTAGATCTTGTAAGTATTAGTATTATATTAGTGGAAACGACTGGTTTTGCATATATACTAATATATGTAGTCTTAGATCTTGTAAGTATTAGTATTATATTAGTGGAAACGACTGGTTTTGCATATATACTAATATATGTAGTCTTAGATCTTGTAAGTATTAGTATTATATTAGTGGAAACAACTGGTTTTGCATATATACTAATAAATGTAGTCTTAGATCTTGTTATTATTAGTATTATATTAGTGGAAACGACTGGTTTTGCATATATACTAATAAATGTAGTCTTAGATCTTGTAATTATTAGTATTATATTAGTGGAAACGACTGGTTTTGCATATATACTAATAAATGTAGTCTTAGATCTTGTAATTATTAGTATTATATTAGTGGAAACGACTGGTTTTGCATATATATACTAATAAATGTAGTCTTAGATCTTGTAATTATTAGTATTATATTAGTGGAAACGACTGGTTTTGCATATATACTAATAAATGTAGTCTTAGATCTTGTAATTATTAGTATTATATTAGTGGAAACGACTGGTTTTGCATATATATACTAATAAATGTAGTCTTAGATCTTGTATTAGTATTATATTAGTGGAAACGACTGGTTTTGCATATATACTAATAAATGTAGTCTAAGATCTTGTAATTATTAGTATTATATTAGTGGAAACGACTGGTTTCGCATATATACTAATATATGTAGTCTTAGATCTTGTAATTATTAGTATTACATTAGTGGAAACGATTTTTTGCATATACCATAAACTAATAAATGTAGTCTTAGATCTTGTAAGTTTTAGTATTATATTAGTGGAAACGACTTTTTTTGCATATATACTAATAAATGTTGTTTTAGATCTTGTAAGTTTTAGTATTATATTAGTGTAAACGACATTTTTGCATATAACATATACCAATAAATGTAGTTCAACCATGATTCATTTGGAATTTGATTCTATAAATGTTACAGTAACCGGCTGCTTTGGCACAAATCCAATCGAAATTACGTAATCTCTGAAAGCCTTATCGCAAAAGCACCAGCAACAAATAAAATAAAGTATTTCCCGTTCATTTATATAGAAAACCAATTCCGTACGAACGCTATAAGAACTAACATAATAAAAGAAGTGAAAAGTGGACTGAAAATCGATTACTAAGCCCAGAAACGATTTGTTGAGAACAGATTCACAAAATGGATCGATAATAACAATAGTTATTTATTGGTATGCAAGCGAGCAAGAATGGCTTATATAACACGACACAAAAAAGACAAATACGGATTGTCATTTCGGAATACATCTGATCTAGGAAGTTAGATCATCGATTATAAAAAAAAAGGAAAACGCGCAAGATGTATATTGCGATCGTAAATTTAAATAACCTGCAAAGTGTTAGTCTATAAATCGGCTTTTTGAGATCACTTTGAAAGATGTGTTGAAATCAAATAAATGTTTTACTGTGTCAACTCACATTGAAATGTTGATAAATGTTACATACTCGTATTTATTGGCATTGCCTAGTTAAGTGGTTGTCTATGGTATGTCTCTAAAATAAAGGCGTTTTTTGCATTAGTATGCAGTTGTATTCAACGGTTCGCCTTACCATTAAAATTATATAAATGTCAATGGTGTACGATAGATATGTGAAACAGGCGAAATGTTTTATTTAAAGGAAAGTTGATTTGTTATTCTTTCTTCATTCATTCGTTTCTGTAATACATTGTCACGCCAGGTATTCTATTCAGTGCGCATATTCCTACAGCAATTATTCAGCTCCTATCAGTTTTTTTCTACGTCCACGTTTCACTCTCATATATGAAAGTTACCACCAAAATACCGGTTTCAACGATATATCATCATCTAAGCAGTTTTTGATACTGGACAGTTCGATGTTTTGATACCGTACAGTTCGATGTTTTGATACCGTACAGTTCGATGTTTTGATACCGTACAGTTCGATGTTTAGATACCGTACAGTTCGATGTTTTGATACCGTACAGTTCGATGTTTTGATACCGTACAGTTCGATGTTTTGATACCGTACAATTTGATGTTTTAGAGCCCCATGGACTTCGCTACACGCAGTTCGTTATCCTTCTTAACTTTTCAATTATCTGAGAAAATACTACTTAAATAGCAGAATTCTTCAACTTGTTCCAATATTTCATTGTTCACCCATATATTTTACTTTTCCTTTACACTTTTCTACCACTATAACTTTGTTTTTATTGTAATAATTTAAATAAGGAATAAAAAAATCAACCTCACAGTGCAATCCACTTCTCTTAGATCTGTACACCTTTAATCTTATATTGTTATGTTATTTTCTGTTTTAATATATTCATATTTTTCTTGCAATTCTTTTTACTGAAAACTGACGTGTCCATTAAAAAATGCGAACATAAAAAAAATACGGAAGTTCACATGCCAAAAATGTTATCAAAGACACGACGTACTCATAATGTCTTTCAAATCGTTTTAGATGATTTATTTTCGCGGTTCGAAAAGTCATGGACATAGCACATACGAATATGTTATTATGTCATGAAACTAGAGAATTCCAACATTACCGTATGTCACTAATTGTCTCCTCAATTGTTCTTGTTGTAACTACTACAATTGTAACTACCGATTCGAAGGTTAAAAATATTGTTTCCGCTAGACATTATTTACTTTAAACATAGATTACTTGAAAATGTAATTAACCAGAGTCGAGATTGTAAAATATTTATACTGTTCATACATGTCAATTTTTTCAAGGCACTACTAACAATAAGAAAAGAAAAAAAAAACATCAAGTCTCGTAACAATCGGATCATTGCTGCACTGGAAAGGTCAAATTCTTAAAGCGGTTAAAAAAATACTATTTTTTTTCATTATTTTATTATGAAGTATGTTATAAAGGAAAGGAAATGAATTATATCACGATTGGATAAGATTAAATGGTGCCATTAAATGGCTTTGATGTTTAAAAGATATAATAAAAAAACAATTAAACAAGAACGAGAAGCTCGAATTAATACGTACAGTATTTCCTACCTCGGTTCAAAAAGTTATACAAAAAAAAGCCCGCTGATACACGGTAAAGTAACCTAGTAAATATACAATAAATTGGACTTGACGCATAGAAAGTAACAAAGCAGAGCCTTGAAAGAACCTAATGGAAAAGCAACAGTTCAACAAAGTGCCGCGGTTGTGTAAAACCGTGTAGACAGCCAACGGTTTTCTAGTTGATGAAAAAATAGAAGCAATTTCAACACTGCGCTGCGTCGCGTGTTGACCACGCGCTAGTCGGCGTGAGTACATTTGCCTATAGATGGTCAGCGTTGGCCAATGGATGAATCGCAAAGCAGATCATGCAACTGATGCGTCAGACACGATAATGATTCAGATGACGGAAGTTTTCAAAGCCGGAGATGTCTATTTACTGATTGTTTTAATTAATTAATGATCTAATAAAAACAGCGAATTAAAACGATGTGTAACTTCATAAATAATATAAATTTTCTTTTAGTAGGAAACATCGAAGTTCTTAGAATCACTGACTGGAATTCGTAGTTCGTACTGAACATGAATCGACTCAATTTTTATAAAGAGTAAATACATCACATCACGATGTTTCCCTGCTGGGATAAGCATACATCACAGGCCGTTAGAATATCCTATATCGACACACACAATTCGCCTTTTCCACATTCATACACCTCATACAGGTCCGACGATTTATCTTATTTCATATTCATCTTTCAAAATATCATTCCCTTTATCAAACTATACTTTCTTTCCTCATCCTTTTTCCACGGGTTCCGACTCACCTTTGCACTGTATATTTGTTTCGAGTCTTTCTTCATTCATTCGTTCCACGTGCCCAGAATCTTCATTCATTCGCCCACGTCTTCATTCATTCGTTCCACGTGCCGTTCCATATTTTTCCACGTCCACGATTCACTCCCATACATCAAAATTAGTACTGAAATACTGTTGTTGACTATCAGATTTTAATACTAGACGGAAGAACTTTTTAATACCGAGTACATATATCAATTTTAATGCCCCACTGACTTTGTTTCCTATAGTTCGATACAAGCCGTTCGATATCCCTCATGACTCGTCTATCATCTTAGAATATACTACCTAAACAGCATAATTCTTCGCCTTGCTTTGATGTTTCGTCCATATATCAATCACATTTACTTTTATATTACGATGACTTTAGAGTTTACAACATTGATTCTCAGATCTTTCTCTTTACATCTCTCATACAATTTGATTAAAATACTCCGTAATTCATCTAAGATATTTAATTCAGCTTTCTATATAAGAAAAGTTCTGTAAATATTCTTGAAGACTACTGACTTTAGTTTCTAAGTTATGTTTTCCTGATCAGTGTCCTACATACGGCATACCTACTCGGTATCCAACATTCAGAACAAAACCTCTGATCTTATAAACAAACGGCCGCAATCTCCGCTTTACAGGTCTCTGCGGTCCATTAGATTGTTACAACACGAAACAAGCCCCAGGGCAGCTGACTTTGTTATATACTTGGCACAGACTTGAATCAGAGCGGCCCACCAAGCAAGTGGAGTGCAGCGCTATGTCCTGGGCTCTGATCCCCATTATCCGCGGTCAGATGGACCGCAATGATTGTGCATCCATCGATAAGAGCCGGCACTTCCTATTATTACAGATTAAAGCTTGCCAAGCGGTCATATTGGATGAACGGGAGATTTGCGAGATTGCAAGGAACTGTTGGTACATTCGCACGACTTTTTAATTTACTAGTATCATCTTGATGCTGTTATCACGAGAATTGTTCAAATTTAATTCGTGTGATTTATTGGACCGTTACTTGTATTCTTCTTCGTTTTCATTGTATTTTGACATTACCTTTACCATTTACGTCTAATACGGTATATAAAAAAAGATTATTATACGAATGGACCTCGCCTTCGCTATTCCCCTTGTTCGAATATTCGGTAAACATCTTTCTAACATATGCATCCATACTATAGCACCATTTCCCTGCTGGGGTAGGCAGAATACAGAGCGCCATACTTTCCTATCTCAAAACACACGTTTCAACTCTTTTACAGACGAGTTCTCTTACTCCTTAAATATCCTTGTTTCAAAATATTATTCACTTGATATGTCATACTTTCCTAAGTCCTCCTCTACCACACCTTCCACTTACACATGAACTGTATTTTTGTTTTGTACATATTTCTCCATTCATTGGTTCTACGTGACTTCGAGTGTATTTCTTCATCTTACGCGACACATCATCTTTAAATTACTACTTAATCACTTCATTTCGTATTCTGTCATACATTGTCACCCCGTGTACTCTTCTAAGTGCACGCATTTCTACAGTATTCATTCGGCTCTTTTACTTTTTTTTACGTCCGAGTTTCCCTCCTATACATCAAAGATGATATTCAAATACTGGTGTGGGCTATCATCTTAGCAGATGTTGATAGTGTCCAGTTCGATAATATATGTTTTAGTGCCCCATTGACTTTAGCTTCTTATCGCTACGCGCCGTTCGACATTCCTCGTAGATCTCTCATCATTTGAGAAAATACTACCTAAATAGCAAAATTTGTCAACTTACTCTGATCTTTAATAATAGTGGGTTTGTGTCCCGAGTTAGAGCACCCATGAGAAGAGTTAGCTCTCTAAACAGCGCTATATAAATTATAATTTCTTATAATTAATACAATTAATCAGTAAGTAGCACTTTCTCTTTAGACGATTCATAAAATATTTTACAATCAACAGTTCACTATTTGTTTCTTGCCCTCGGGTTATTCGGTATTGAAAAATTCAAAAAGCCATAAGTTCTGTCATTGCCATCATTCATGCTCATGTTACACGTCTTCTGTTCTAGTCTAATTATAGTATGTTCGACTAAAGTCTAGAATTATGACGCAAGTGGGGCATTAGATCGGTTACCTTTGTATCTTATGACAATGTGTGTAAATTAAAGTAAATTAGTGTGTCAGACGGACAAATAACAATTTTGTAACATGTCGAGGATATTTTAGTGTAACAATTAGAACTAACAGCAGCTTACCCACATCTAAGTAATGGGTTATTGTTTTTAAATTACTACTCTCTTTCTTAACGCCTTCTTAAACACGGTATTATTGTTTAACGTACCGTTCTTATAAATGTCACTTTTATTGATTTATTTTATTTCTTTTGTGTACATGATTCAACATGATATGTCTATGTCTGGCAGGTTCATTGATATACAGCTATTTTTTCCAACCAACCAGCTCACCTTGGATACATAAAACTGTTAACTTGGCAAAGTTCAATTTATCCATCTTATCTTGGCAAAGTTCAATTTATCCAAATATTAACGTTTTTCTTTGGTGATTCCTTTTTATATGGTAAGTTATGAAGAAAAATTGAGGAAAAAAAATCCCAACTTTTCCTTATAGTTTTTTTTTATATGCAACACCCACGTTACATTGCCAAAATATCAATTTTTATAAAACACAAAAAGGGCTATAAAATGATTATATAATCTAAAACATGAACAACATTTACATAGCTGAATTATCAAAAAATAAAATGGTTTAAATTAAATTTTCTCTACATGTAGTGATTAATAAGATATTTAGATTATTTACCCCAATTTTCAAAACGCACCCACGCTGTCCAGACATGTTGACCCGATGTCGTTTGAAAAGTTGTAACATTGTCAATGTTTATCACCAGATGATACCACTGCACATAATAGTGCATGTATAGTATTTGAATGTGTTGCCATATTTGAAATTACGTTACAGTTTCTGGATTTAAAAAAAATCCCTAAATTAGTGTAACACCTGTGTTACAATGCCATGATAAAGGTTAAGACATATTTTATGATAAAAAGACAAAAAATATTTTATTCTTAAGCACACGTTATACTTGGTCATCTACTTTTGATGCATTTAAATTATTTAAACCATTTTTTTAGTTGACTGTTTAGTAGGAATGTTTTATGTGCTTTTAGAAGTTGAATTATTGTATTGTTTTACACTTTGGTTGTGTACAGTACAACCTGGCAGGCGTATTGCCATGTGGCAATCTCATCCACCCAACAAGAAAAATTATAGGTATTTCTACATTATTTACTTCCTTTCAGCCTTTTTTCACGTACACTTTTATAAATTTTCATTTTAATTAATTTCCATATTTTAGATTTCTGTTTTTTTAGATTTCTGCTTCTATACAATGTGCAATTGTTAATATATAGTCGTTATTAAAACGTTTTATTTATCACTTCCTGATTGGACTACGTAACAATATACAAACCAGGTTGACTAATTAATGCCTGAAAATATAACTGATTTTTGTCACGAAATTGAGCCAAGTCTGAAAATATCTGATATGAGTTTATTTCCGATTGCCATGCGAAGTAATATGTAATTGTGAAGAAAATAAAAAAAGAAATGAAAAAATTCGAATGGCCTGTAACAATAACGATTTCGCTTCAGTATTGCGCGATACGAACAAAAAATTATTTCGTTCAATATCGCTGAAAATTGTCAGTGTTACACACTCGTTAAATTATTGAGTTACTACACACTTTTGTATGTTATCCGGATGTGCAATGTAAAAAAATGTAGAAATTTTACCGATTAAAGCGCAAAATTAAGAAAAGCCATGGTCAGCGCTGTGGTTTGCCTGCTTGCTTACCACAACGGCGTCCCGAGTTTGATCCCGGACTGACTTTACTTATAAGCCTTTATTAATTTTCAATTATTGTTTTGGCGTTTAAAAACTGTGGTATAGATTATTAGATTCTATGAATCGGATACAGAGAAAGTGCTATTTATGAACTGAGTAACTGTGTTATTGCATTGTATTAAATTAATGTTGTATACAGTACAACCTAGCTAGTTTATTGTCATGAGACACAGTACAACCTAGCTAGTTTATTGTCATGAGACCATCTCTTTCAACAGGCCAAGATGATGTGAGAGCTTTTAAGTGAAAGCCATACTAAAATTCTATTTAAAAAAACAGGTATAAATCGACTTAACGTGTTCTTTTTTCCTAATTAACCATCAATTCTTAGCTCACATTTATTATTAAATTTATATTATACCATACATCGACATATTCTTCTCAGTATATATATTTTCCTTGCATTTAATAATAATAAAAGGACAATTTATAAAGCGCCGTTTAGAGCACATACTCTCCTCAAGGGCTCTATAAACTCGGTATTTGAGCCCACTATTATTGACTGATTAAAAATATTATAAAATGAATATATCTAAGTCAGGACTGTATATTAACCCTCCCTGTCCTGTGATGTGTAACTAGTACACATTGCTTCTAAAAACTGTAATATCTCTATTAATATAATAAATACTGGCTTCAGATTTTACGTATTCCTCCGTAATACATTTACGCATTGAATGAAAAAATAATATTAATAATAATTAACACTTATCGGCCACATCAGAGATATTTTGTGAAAATCGGGAATAAATTCACCAATACAATCAAACGTGTGCCAGTGTGTGACGTAGGTATATTCATTATAAAAAAAAATGCTATGGGTGAGGAAGCGACGCTATTCACGTCTCACTCTCACTCTACTTCGGTATATGGGTACGCAAGAATGTTTTTTTTTCATGTTTTCAGCAATTAAATTTCAATTATTATCACTTTTGACTTCAAATTGAATTAATTCAAGCGATTGGCTATGAATATTCTTAATTTTCCGATTTTAAATCGCTCATTTTAACATGTCTATTGAATACACAGCACCGGAATGGGCGGATCTTTATAGCACAGGGAGGGAAAGGTTAAATTGGGTACTTCTCCACATCTTCGGACACAAAACCGGAGAAAATTTACCAAAAGAAGACGAATGTGATAGTAAGACATTCAGTTTAAGCTGGAGTGTAGTGTTCAAATATGCTATTGTGAACCATCATACATTACCTGATTTGAATATATGTAAAAAATGAATGAATAAGAAACCATATGTGCATCAAATATCAACATCGCATATAAAATGTGCGGCATTACACAACACTTGTTATTCATTAACTATGGCCGATAATTTTGTAAAGAACAAGATCAGATCAGATCAGATCATGGAAGTTAGGCAACCCGCGTGCTGTTGTTATCGTTGTCCGTAACATACCATACAACCAACGTGATGGATCGATCTAAAACGTGTCAATGCCGATAATTGTCTTAATACGATTCACAGTCGGGTTTCATTTAAATCAATTTAATTTGGTTCAATTGATAAATGAAATAATTTTTGAAGCTATAGTATTATTTTCAAATCTATTTAATATACACATAACGGCAAGTAGAATGGTTTATGGCTTAGCGCTGGAATGTGGCAAGGAGAAATACGTTTTGTTTTTATTAAATAAAATATTAAGTTCAAGAGAAAACGTTATACAATAAACTTAATTAAACGATATACAGAAAACATTAATTGATCAAATTAATGAAAAGAGCTTTTCTGTTTTATTGAATGTAAACGACGACCTCCGTGGTCTAGTTGGTAAGTTACCTGTTTTCAAGTCCATTGGTTATGGGTTGGATTTCCGTTTATATGCAATTATTTTTTTAAATTTTCTTCTCTGGTTTACATTAGTCTTGTCTATCTCATTTCTTGTTAGTTGTAAGATACGGCAATACTCCTTAGGTTGTACTGTATACAACGAAATTATTCACAGTACGAGAGCGTTGTTAAACAAGTTTTAATTGATAACCTAACTAGTGGAGTCACATTTCTGTGAGTGAGGGGAATTCAGATCATGGACCACATTGTACACAGCTGCCTACTGCAGGCGTTCTCTGTAGGGGTGGAGGAGCTACCTAACCTAGCACCGGATGCTGTTACAGGTTAAAGACACACTGCTTGTGAAGGCTAAACGCAGAAGAAGTGAAAACCGGACTAGAACTTCTTTATAAAAAAAATTATACCAGCGGAATCGAACATACAACCCCTAGGTTAGACAGGTGTCTTAGTAACTAGCTCACGGATTCGGCTTGTTTTCCTGAATAAATCTGATGGGTGATTTGAACATATAGTATATAATAACGTGGCCGGAAGACAACATTGCCTTTGGTCCCCTTGACGAGCATCTAGGATTAAAATCACTTGAGTAGGTACGCACGTTCTGACAACAATACCCGGTTCATTAATAGGCAACAACTCTTGCACACGTCTAACGCGTTCATTTACTGTTACCAAACGAACTATTTTTCCCGATATAGACTTCTTATTATTTTGGGTTATGTTGAGGATCGAACCCAAAACGCCCGGGTGGAAATCAAGCGTCTTACCAACTAGGCCACGGAAGTAGTAATTTATTTAACGGAAACCTCTTAATTTGTGACTAATTTTACAAGCCTATATACAGTGGCATGGCATGCTTTAAGAAGCGACTGAAAAAACTTTTAATTTCTAGTTAGTAAAATAACGTGTTCTTTTCCTTTCCTCTCCAACATACCTTCCTTTCCTTTTGATTGATGATATCTCACTTTATATAAAAAAAAATCCGGGTGCTTGTCCGTCTTTGTGGGGTTAGTCATTTGAATGATTTATGCGACCACGTAACTTGCTTCATTTAATTTTGTCCGGTTGGTTGGAAGAGATTGCCGCCTGGCAATAAGCCCGCCAGATTGTATTTGCAATAAAAGTGTTAAATAAATAGTGGAAAATCTGTCAAAAAATATTAATTTTCATTGAAAATGTTCTGACTCGCGTGTAAGTCTTTCAAGAACATACTATAAAATCAGCAGAAAACTGCGTTTTCGTTTAACAAAACAGGTTTTATGGCGAGTACTCAATAATTAAGGCACAGTTTCAGTAATTGACGGTGAGCAGGAAACGTTACTTAATTTAACAATACACAATAATCACAGTTATCAAATTTCTTAACATGATTAATCCGCTAATTGAATTTTGGCTTTAATTTAATGCATATTATATTAACAATGTCCAATTTTCTCGATTTAAACTATAATGAAAAACCGGAAACAAAGCGTCTATTCTGAAACTAGGACACTACACAAAACAAATGTTATGGTAAACTAATATATTTATTTATGTACATATACTCGCATTAATATACATACAGAACAGCACGTCATTTCCCTGTTAGGGTACGCAGAGTGACAGAGCAGCAAGCTTTTCTATCTTGTCATATTTTCATACAATTCCTAATTTTCTTTGAAAATTTGCCTCTTTTACAACCATAAACCTTCTTATACAACTTCTACGATTTCTCTAACTTTCTAAGTTCCTTCCTTTAGAATTCCGTTCACTTGATCCTGACATTCATTCCTTAGTCCTCCTCTCACACACCTTCCACTCAAATTTGTACTATAATCTGTATTGTTAGTCTTTTTTCATTCGTTCGTTCCACATGCCCAAACCATCTGCGCGTGCTCTTCTTCATGTTACTTAAAACAACAGCCTTAAGGTCACATTCATCCGTAATCATTTTATTCCGTATTCTGTCATACATTGTCACTCCACGTATTATTATTCACAACGCACGTATTTATACGGGCCCTCTGTCTTTTCCACGTCCACGTTTCAATCTTATATATTAGGTCCCCACATACGAAACCGGCGTTTTGCCGTACTTGCAACTTTGATCTCAAATATCTTCTCTTTGGTTAGGAATTTCAAACTCAAATTTATACAGCTATTTACTCAAGTATTTGTGTTTCGAAAATTATAATTCATTTGTTTTTTCCTCAATTGTTTTTTTTCTTTGCGTCACTCAGTTTACAAAATGGAAAACTTGAAATATCGCGTTATTTACGAGTACGAGTTCCACCGTGGCACCAGTGCTGCAGAAACGGCTCGAAGGATTAATGATGTAAATGGCGACGGTGCCGCAAAAGAAAACACAGTGCGTTTTTGGTTCCAACGTTTTCGTTCTGGAAATTTCGACCTGCAGAACAAGCCCGGAGACCAAAGTTGATAATGAAGAATTGAAGGCTATTGTGGAAGCGGATCCATCGCAAACCACGTCCGAGTTAGCTGCAGGCTGCGGTGTTAGTGATAAAACTGTTTTAATCCACTTGAAGCAAATTGGGAAGGTGAAAAAGCTTGAAAGGTGGGTACCTCACGAATTGAGTGAAGCAAATCAACAAACGCGCGTTGACTGCTGCGTTGAATTACTCAACCGGCACAATAATGAAGGGATTTTGAATCGAATCATTACCTGTGATGAAAAGTGGATCCTGTATGATAATTGGAAGCGCTCATCGCAATGGCTGAACCCTGCCGAACCAGCCAAACCATGCCCCAAGCGAAAATTGACTCCAAAAAAGTTACTTGTGAGCGTTTGGTGGACTAGTGCTGGTGTCGTTCACTACAGCTTTCTTAAATCTGGCCAGACGATTACGGCAGATGTCTATTATCAGCAACTGCAAACCATGATGGAAAAGCTAGCTGCTAAACAACCGAGGCTGGTTAATCGCTCTAGGCCACTGCTGCTTCATGATAACGCTAGACCACACACTGCACAACAGACGGCTACCAAATAAGAAGAGCTTCAATTGGAATGTCTAAGACATCCACCGTACTCTCCGGACCTTGCCCCAACAGATTACTATTTTTTTCGAAATTTGGATAACTTCTTGCAAGGGAAAAAATTCAACTCCGATGGGGCAGTCCAAACCGACTTCAAAGATTTTATTGATTCCCGTCCGAATGGTTTTTTTAGTAAAGGGATCGATGAACTATCTATGAGATGGCAAAAGTGCATAGATAGCAATGGTACATACTTTGATTAAATAAATATATTATATTTAAAAAAAATCAACTTTATGTTCCTCCCAAACAAAACGCCAATTTCACATGTAAGGACCCAATATACATCAAAGTTGGACCCAAAAGATAATTATGGACTACCATCTTAGCAGATTTTTATTCTGCCCGGTTCAAGTATAACATATATGTTTATGTACCCAATCGACTTTGTTTCTTATCGCTACAGACCGTTCGATACCGATATTAACTCTTCCACCATCTGAGAAAACACTATCCAGATAGCAGAATTCCTTAACTTGCTCCAATCTTTTATTGTTTACTCATTTCATATAAGCCATGACGAATAATAATTAACAAATAAAGGTAAGAAATAAAATTGTATTCTCAATTAGTTAACACACATCACGAATATGGAAATGGAATTTACGATATAAATACACGTTAACACAGAATCACGGTTACAGACAGAGCAAGCACTTTTCCAGGTGCGTAATTACACTGTGTCTTTATAAAACCTCCAGGCCATGCAACTGAAGGAAAATTACTCCAATAAATCTTAACCAGAGTTAGATAATATCACAGGAAATACAAAAGCTCTACGGAATGTCCATGACTAAACTATCAAATAAAAAATATATAACAATAAGAATACGACAAAAAAATATATAGAAACGTGAGTGTTATTGTTAAACACTCAGGAGTGGATTGTAATCAAGAAGGATGGAGAAAGGGCGGGCACCAATCAGTTTTGTAACGATCCGTTAAGATATCTTATCTTAAAACTACAATATATAGTATACCTATAAATCAGAAGTTTCCAAACTTTCTTCTTTCATTATTTTACAACCCCCGTCGTCTAGTTAGTAAGACGTCGGTGTTCCAGCCCAGAGGTTGCGGGTCGATTCCAGTTGGTACCCAAGATTATTTTAAAACGGTTCAAGTCTGGTTTTAACATAATGCTTGTTTAAACTCTTTTCTGGTTATTTGGAAGAGATTGTAACATCTCAATAAACTCACTGTATTTTTTTTGTATACAAAGAAAGTGTGATATAACACTGAACTTGTATTTACAACTTGTCTTGAACAAATAAAATAAATAATGCCATGATGCGGAAACCATAATTTACTATGGAAGTAAAGCATGAACTTCAATAGATACGGTAAAGAACCTTTCAAGTCGAAGATCCAATAAGTATCAGAATGTTGAAAACAAATTTTCAGGGTTATTAAAATATAATTCAACTCAATATTTTTTTCTTGAATTTTTAAACACAAATGAAGAGCCCGCATAATTAATTACAATATTTTCATTGCTAACTTTTCTCCAAACGTGCTGAATTTATACTATTTTGAAAGGTAATAGTTTTGTGAATTTTATCGCATATCGTTTTACCCAAATTGTTTTAGCGATTTTTGAACGTCTTTTTGAAGACGAGACAATAATGTTGTTTATTCGGTGCTTTTTTTAACTACCCCGTAAAGGAAAAAATGTTACATAAACCCAAAAAAAGGTATAGCGACGATGCAATAAGCGATCGTGTGTGTGTCAAATGTTATTAAAAAATCCCTAATAGTGATACAACACTCGAATAAGTCGTCCAATCTGGAAACACGATTACCACTGACGACGACCAAATCAAGGCTTTAATCGAAAATAATCTGCGTTCTACGACACGAAAAATTTGAAGAAACACTGAAAATATCGAAAACCATCGTCCACGAGCATTTCGCGCAGTTTCGAACTTAGCCTAAAAATACGAAATTAATTTCCAGATAAATTGATATATGCTCTCCAGAATCGTTTCTATTCTTTCTCATCACGATCTGGCTTTCTCTTCACGTGTCATAAAGTCAGTTTCTGATAGGATCATTTTGATACATAGCCAATTTTCCTTATAGTGATTTTAATCATTTTCTCTAAGTTACCCGGGGATCACCAAATCCGTCATTACTTAAACTTTCGTATGTGCTTATAGTTTAAGAAACGCTGCTGTTGGAAAACTTGACTGTCTCGTTGCATATCAAGACCGTTCTAAAGATACAAAACGAGAGACAAAACGTCAAGGTTTTATCGGGCCAAAGTATCAAACGACAAGTAAGCAAAAAAAAATACGTTGAACAAAATCGTTTCAGCAAAACGGAACCAGCCGATACAGAAGCGACGAGATAAGGCGGGTAGACATTTCACAACGGCCAGCGTTGGGACAGTCTGTAGACTGGATGTACAGAGGCAATGGTCACTCCAGCGCACTGGTGATACAGATTGGTTGGTCGGGAAATTGGATCACGGCGTCCAGTCACGACCTCCGCCCGCGCCTTGGGCCAATAGCGAGCATGGAAAGGATACCGATCTGGGTCGTCAACCTGTTGTATTAGAGCGTGTATTTTTCTAAATTTCTTTCTCACTCAGACGCCGATGAAGTTACAGCCCAATTCGGTTTTTGAATTTCTCTATTTTGCACCTCTAGTCTAGTAACTTTTATCTAACTGCCCTCACTCCTCAATTATCCACACTACGAACTAAATGCTACATACTAATGACTAACCTTAAAATGTCATGATTTGTATTCAGTCGGACCTCATACACTTAAAACGTTGCAATGGGATAATAAAACCATGCGACTCTCTTATTTAAAGAAGTTAAGACAAATTATTAAAAAAAATTGAATATTAATTTCTTCGGTGAAAAAATTCAATTTAGTGTTAAGGTCAGACTATGAATTCGGATATTTCGTCATTTCATCGGCCAAACAAATAGGGATATTCCTACCTTTTTTTTCTACATCGGTGTTCATTTTCGTATCAACCTGCATTCTTGGGCATTCTTTTGACAAATTTCATAATTTTAAAATAAACAGTTCCATTAATATAATAAATATAATTAAGCAAATAATCAGGAGATGGTTTGGCCACATTAAGAGAATAAGAATTATGAAATAGATACAATTGTCTAAGAAATGGGGAACAGATATAGAGAAAAAAGAACGGAAAGCGATAATTGGAGAAATTTTAACTGAGGCAAAGTAACGAGTGTGAGAAACCGAATAGCGTGCATGGCGAGATGCATAGATGTGGACGAGTCGAGAGCTGTGTGCATGGATAGAAAGTAATGTATATCTGTCATATTTGCCTACCCTAAAAGGGAAACAGCATGACAGTATGTATTTATTTCAAAACGAAGCATAAACTAGCTAATTTATTAATGAAATAAAATGTTGCGTAAAATCTTTTATACCATATTTTTTGTTCACATATGTGAATTTTTGGTGTCAACATAAACATGTTATTTCAATAATATTTTTAATTGGAAAGAAAATTGTTATTATTTGTAAACAAATTCGCATTCCAACGTATACTATATAGGTTGTTTTCAAATCACGATTAAAAATAAAACAAGCTGTCATCGACATATGATTAGATCGATTATTTTCCCAATTCGCATGAAATGAAATCGTCATTGACGAATGAATAATCGCAAATTTACATAATCAATAACACACCGTGATTCACAAGTTGCCTATTCCTGGTACATGCCGCCGCAAAAACAATCGACTGTAGCTGCTAGCTACGGCGTACGTATATTTTATTATACAAAGTTGATGCCGCGCTATGCCGGGGGCGAGCCGCGCCACGCCGGGCAGGGGCAAGTGTAGCGGAGGCAGTGACACGAGCAGCACGTACGGCACGCGCTACTCGCGAGTGTTATGACAGGCGCAACTAACTAATCGGAATATTGACGGGCGCAATTGGGAACAGTGTCGGAATATTGATGGGCGCAATTTGGGATATCGGAATCTTGACGTGTGCAATACTCGAAAATTCATATTAACACAGGCGCACTTTGGGACACTATCGGAATATTGACGGGCACTTAGAGACATTGGAATTTTAACGAAAGATGTAACGGGAAATATGAGAGGGCTAAATTCGAAAGCTTTCTAATACATATAAATATTACGATAGTGTTTACTTAAAGAAAAAATAATATTTAATATATTTTTGAAATATTTAAAAAATTAAAACAGATGGAGAATACTAAGAAAAACCATCATTAATAAGTAAATTGTTAAAAAAATTCGTTAACAATGATAATTGAATAAAAATAAGTGTAAACGCGACTATAAAGTGAATAAAACAATAAATATCTCAGTGTAATAAATTATTTTATGGATAAAGTGTAAAATAACACAAAGGTGAAATTTTCAAAGCTTAAATAATAAATTAATATTATATTCAAACAAGTGCTGACAGTATAAGGAAACTTGTATGATATTTTGATATAAATCAAATAAATTGACAAGTGAAACGTATAAAACAGATGATATAATGAAACACGAATTAAAGGTAATAAATTAACCCAACACATTAATATTAATATTGATAACAATTATATTATGAACTGCGAAATAAACTGGTTTAAATCATTAATATGCATGTATGGTAACTAACTACTAAAATATTAATTTTATTATTAAGAAAATATTTCAACTGTTACTTGGTGGGAATCTATGCTTTTAATTTCTTGTTCTGTAAATAAATGTTTTGCGCCGTTTTATATAAAGTACAATAGATTTTATATACATAAACACCATCACGTCGATTCCTTGTCGGGATAGGCAGAGAGGACAGAGCGCTAGACTTTCTAGCCTACTCTGCATTCATACAACTACTAAAACTTCTCTGACTTTTTACAACTCGATAGAACCCCGTTTTTTCACAATTTATGGCAGCTCATAAGTGCCACTTCATACATTTAGGTGGGTGAATGTCTAACAATATGTTGAAAAACCAGAATGCCAATAATGAATGTACCAAATATTAACCAAACCATTGACATTGCTTCCCGTCCATTGACATTGCTTCCCCAAACACGTATGTTTTAACATCAATACCAAAACGTCCTCTACATTTTCCACCATGTATGTTATTCTCAGTGCACGCATTTCTAGAGCATTTATTCGACTCATTTAAGTATTCCATATCTACGTTTCACTCCCATACATTAAAGTTTGTAATAAATACTGTTGTTGACAATCATCTTAACAGATTTTAATACTGTTCAGTTCGATACAAGATATTTCTCACTTAAGGAGTATCCGGTTTTGCGATTTTTTTCCCATGACATTACAAACAGATTTAAGGGTGAAGTGTCTATTTGTGAGATACTCGTATGTATACGATCTGCTTAAAGTAGACAATGCATAGTTTACAACGAAAGATTTGCTTAAAATGAAAAAGCATGATGAAATAGTCACAAACTAGAACAACCATACGTCCCTTTGTCCTTAAACGGTTCAAAGAGACTTCTAAATTCGATAAATTGAGGTTTTCAAATCTGAAACACGAAGTCCTGGGCACTAACATCAGCCTTTAAGCTCACATTAATCACTAATCACTGGAAGCTTTTAAAATTGAGCCGTCAATTTGTAAAACCCGCTCTGGAAGACTTTTTCGTTTTGAGTAAATAATGATTAACTACGTCGAATGTAAATGAAATGTTAACGTGGTATATTTTCTGCTTTAGAAACAATAAATAATATCAGTCATATTAAAAGTTTTACCAGAAACACAATAAAATATAATATTTTTGAAAAAATGTGATTTTGACACTTCCCGTCTTCCAAAGCGGGATTTGCACCTTGACGACACCATTTTTTTATTGGCAAATACAGCGCTCCGTAATCTAACAAACAAAAATCTAGCTTTGAAAAAAACGAATAATTTAAAGGCACAACATTATGAAGATATTATCTAATAACAAATAAAGTATACATAGATGATATCAGATTAGAGATAAATGACTTAATGGTTATACTACCAAAATATTGACAGTTGCCAATAAGTAACCAAATATTAAACAATACGTGCCTAATATTATACACTCGTACACTTACAAATGACCGCAGATAAATCAAGCCGTGCTGGCCTACAACAGTAGATGGATAACAACAGCAAACTTCTTAATCACAAATAATACACTTTTTCCATGACTAAATTTTATCCGCGAGGCATAAAGTGACATACTTTTAGTCAATATCATACTCCAAGATCTATTAGGAGACCTGTAAGAGTGGTACTCACTACTTCTGGCTGACCAGTGTTTCTGAATATCTTAAAGCGAGTTTTATTTCTTGAAAAAACTTATTAATCTCGTGTATGTAATAAACTTAATAAAATGTGTCCAGTAAACTTTTTATATTTTCATACATTAAGTTAATGATTTCGTGCATTTAATAAACTTATTAACATCGTGTATTCAATAAACTTATTGGTCTCATATACTCGTATATTTAATAAATGTATTAATATCATGTATTTAATAAGTTTATTAATCTCATGTATTTAATAAGTTTATTAATCTCATATATTTAATATATTTATTATTTTCGTGCAATTTATAAATTTATTAATCTCACGTATTTAATAAACTTATCTATCTCAGATATTTTAAAAACTTACTAATCTTAAGTATTTACTAAATTAATTGTTAAAATAAATTTTAAAGAATTAAAAAATCCCAGTCTGGCATAAGAAATCGTCTGGTAACAATACTAGTAAGCCTTAAACGTGTGCGATTGTTGTTGCCTGTCCACGTTAGGTAGTATTTCAAATACAGATAGAAAATTGCGAGGTCCTTTCGTACGCTAGCAGTTATTTTTCCGAAGGTTCGAGTATTAGGGCCGAACAAAATGTTGTCTCTCGACCACGTTCTTCAATATGTCCGTATTACTAATTCGGACATATTAACGAGTGCCGTTGTCTTCTTCTTCTCGTGCCGTATCAGGTACTCCGACGTCGGCTATCACTTGGGCAAAGGCCTCTGTCCTGCGCCTTGTGGAACAGCTTTTGAACTTGTATTCACTCTCGAATGTTGCGGAGTCAGGAAATTTATTTTCATTGAGAACTATGCCGACTCTTAATTTTCCCTTCAAGAATGAGCTGTAAGACTTGGGATTTGGAACCATTCAGAATATGTGTCAAATATGACACCTTCCATTTTTTTAGAGCAAGCGAGGGACGTAGAATGGATCCATGAACGTCTAGGTGAACTAATGCCTCCATTTTGGAAGAACTGAGAGTCACCGACATACTGTCGACCATATGTCTATGACGAGTCCTCCAATTCATTGAACAAACTTCTCGTGGCCAAGGAGACAGTTTGAAGAGGTTTATGATCACTAGAAGCATGGAGGGACAACACACAAGAGAAAGATCCCAATGTCATTAGACTGACTAAGTGAAAGACGTACAAGTAACAGGACTCCCCTTAACAACTGGTCTTCGAACTGCGGAGTGCAGGAATGGATAGAGACGTCATCAAAGACTATCGTGGGAGTCACGATGCTCAGTAATGAGTTATACAACAGGATGATGATGATACGAATAATTAATATATAAACGGATTGAAAAAACACAAGATGGAGAAACTTACGAGACCCTATAAGTCGTAAAACTAATGGTTGGAAAACGCCGATCTTGTGGCGTGTTATTGTTCATTCATAACATTATCTTCGAAACGATTTTTCTCATGACTCTATTTCTCCAGCGTCTGACACCTCACAATGAAACTATTTCACACGAAAAATTTATATATAAAAAATAAATAAAGGAAAAAAAATGTGTTCTCGATCGCCGTTTTACAGATCAAAAGACTCGCTCCAATGGATGATTTTAATCACGCTTTTGAGAGCGATCCAATACGAGATCAAAATCTGTTTTTCTCTTTTTAATAAGGCAATTGTGGCATTGTGTGCATTCGAAAAGGTCGCACGATATAGTTATGGGCCTAGTTTCGTTTCGGTGACCTTGCCAGGGTCAAAGGTTGCAAAAGAATAATTCATAAAAATTAATTATGGTCATACATAAATGTTTTGTTTAATTGTAACAAATTATTTTTTTATGATATAATTATTTCATTCAATATGAAATAAAGGGAAAATAATGAATGGGAGAAAAATGAGACATTTGAAATTTATTTCATTCATTCGTGGGGGGGTTACGGGTTCGATTTCCGTTCAAACCAAATTTATTTTTAAAAGGTTCCTGCCAGTTTTTACTTAAGGCCTCTTAACGAACTTTTTGGTTCGTTGAAAGAGATTGCCACATAACAATAAATCCACCAGGTTGTATTGTATACAGCTAAAGATTTATAAAATAACATTACTAGTCATTCAGATATATTGATGAATGTAATAAATATAAATAAATACAGGTTTATTGATAGCAACATAGTATGTACATAATACATTTAGACACATTTCAAGAACGCATTAAAGAGATAATACATTAAAAAACAGAAGCTATCAAAAGGTCTGTGCTCATCAAATAACATCCCCCCGGCCAAGATACACCCCACCAATATAGGGCGAGCCCAGCCACGGGGACACCAGATGCTTTTCAGCCCACACCCTAATGTGGCCGAGAGATAAAATTGTCCTCGAGTTCAGTACTACTCGAATGATTTTTTTATTAGTAATTGCACGTGTTAGTAATACTACCGCACGTGAAGAGGCAAACAACACTCACAAACGAACTCTTACTAGACTGGGACCATTTTTTTATTTAATTCGAACCAAATAGCGGAAAATGATGTCCCGGCAAGAATAAGATACACAAATATTCATAATTCATTCGTTTTTATAATATTCAACATGCCCGCCATAGATGATGTGGAAACTTCAAAGAGCGTGGCTAAAAGATTCGTATTTGGCCCCTCGAATTCGAAATTTCGGGTTAAGAACCACTGGAGAAGGGGCATAACTGTCAATCCGTTTCCGTAGGTCTTGTTAATAATACCGCACATCGAGAAGTAACAATAATCCCATTTGCAAACTCTGAACTAAAATGGGAGTTAATTTTTGTATATCGTCGAAAATCAAACTGAAACGTTATTGTGAAAAATAACCCAGCTTATTAAATCAGTTTTTAGATCACGTTCACCCTTAATAATTACATTTTGTATTCTGTCACACATCGACAAACCAAATATTCTTCTCAGTGCACTCATTTAATTTAAATAGACTTCAATACTTCATTTTCTACGTCCGCGTTTTGTCTCACAAACATCAACGTTGGCGCTAATACGCTGTTGTTAACCATTTTTTATAATCTTCTGAATATAACTTGTTGGTTGATTGATACTTTATTGGCAACAGCAATCCAATAAAAATACGAAAGTCTACGATGAAGTTAAATTAAATCGATTAGTTTTTCAAGAGAAAATCAAGAGAAGGCACGACTTAACGCATTTTCACTGCATACTTGACTCCTTTCATTCATTTTCCACGTACACGGTTTGAATATATGAATTTTAGTGCCCCATTGACTTTTTTCAATGTCTCGTTCCAACTTTCCGTCGCCTGAGAACATAATTCCCAAATAGCATAATAATTGTAACAATAAATTGTTTTGTCAAACAAAGTTTATTCCACTTTACATAACGGTATAACCCTGCCGGTTTCAAAGTTATCACATCATCATCAGAGGAGTACAAACAAGACTCAATGAGGTGTTTACAATGTATATAAACCTCCTCAGTGTCAATCCCTTAACTATAAATAATATACAAATAACTCTTCAACTTTTCTAATATCTCAATGCTCACCCAAATATCTCACGCACTTTTTATTTTGCCCTTTTCAATTACCACGACTTATGAATTATTACCAAGCGGACAAACTGTACAATCGATCATAATAATTTTACCTAAAGATTTTATCCTTAATCGAAAGTGCGAATTAAATCAAGCCCAACAAAAGAACAGTTCTGGCATATATATGATTTGTTTTACAAACAAAAATAAACAAGTCCCGATGCAAAAAATATTTATCTAACATATGACTACAAGGCCAATTTAATTTTATAAGAAACTTGAAAAAATAAACAACACGCTCGATAAATAATATCTTGTTTCACTGCAATATATCATTATATTTTTTTCTTGCACTTTCGAGTGTTTAAAGCACACACGTTGCATGTCCAAAAAACAATTTTTCAAGAAATGGAAATCAAAAGTGTTATTTCAATAACACGCCAAAACCGGGGAATTTATTGTATATACTTTCTCATACAGTTCCTGCATTTCATGTTTTCACAATGTCGTTCACTTGGATATATTTTTATACATATGATACACGCCATCTCCTTGTCGAGGTTGGCAGAGAGGACAGAGTGCCAAATTTTCCTATCTCGACACACATCTTTAGCCTCTTTTACATCCATACACTGACTTTATACGTTTCCTTCTTTCAAAATATCATTCACTTGATCCAACCATACTTTCTGTGGTGTTTCTCTTTTACGCCTTCCAGTTGTTTTTTTTTTGTTAGTTTTTCTTCGTGTTTTCGTTCTACATTCTCAAACCATCTCAGAGTAGTCCTATTCATCATACTCAATACACTCAATATTTGTTTACTAAGTAAATAAAGATATTGTGAATAATTCGTTATTATTACCTTGAAAATAGCCAAATTTGGACATAGAATATATGGACTTTTAACAGTCGATATATACTGGGTCTATATTCGGGTTAGTTACGGCTAAGTCAAAAAAACATGTACAGGGGAACATACTTTTATCATTGAACGATTAAAGTATAAATGCCAATTATTCTGAGATAATTTAATAAGGAGATTGTTCACAATATGATACAGATCGGATATTTAGTGGCCGGCCGTTCCAAGGGCGCTTGTGTTGCATAAAATTTTATAGATTATGTCATTACACACTTCATTGTAGATCTATACCGATAAATTTAAAGATTGAACGACATTTTTTATTGTGAAATTTCTGTTTTAAAATCTTTTTGATTACTTTTTCATTTCATATTTGCATAGATCTTCAGGGAGATTGGACAGTTTGAAAGGCAGTACAGATTGCGAATTTAACAATTTTCAGAATCTTAATTATTTTTTTCAATTTCATTTTCGTCGTAGATCTTAACGGAGAAATTCGATAATTTGGAAAACAGTTCATATTGCGAATTTTCCATTATCAGAATCTTATTGATATCTTTTAATTTCATTTTCGTCTCAGATTTAGACTACGAAATTCGATAGTTTGAAAGAAGTTCGATGATTTAAAAGGACTTCGATAATTTGAAAGATAGTTAAGATAGTCAATTTTATATTTTCAATATTTAACTTTTTTTTTTCAATTATATAAAACTTGACACATGAATTGCCGGAATCACAAAATGCTTTATTAGGCATAAATCTCAAGAAAGGAAGATGTTAACCGCGAAAAGATTAGCAGAAAATGGTTGAAAAAGGTAAAATGTGCAAGAAACAAAAGGGTATATGCCGAGATATGTACACCATAGAGTGGATAGATGTGTGGAAATTTGTCCCCTCTGCTCTACCTTTTATAAAGCATACTGTGACGGTATATATGAATGTTGTATGATTGAATACTTGGCGGGTTTGTTGCCATGTAGCAACTCTTCCAACCAACTAGAAAGCTATTTTTTTTAATAGGCCTGAAGTGAAAACCAGACTTGAACACGTACCATCAAAATCAAACCCGAAACTCCTGGGTTGGAAGACAGGCGTCTTACCAACGAGGCCATGGATGTAATATATTAACTGTTATTACGCAATACGAAAACGAATGTCAGAATTAAAATTATTTGCATTATAATCGTGACAAAATATTTACGTGATATTACCACAATAAGTGACCTTAGACAACAAACAAAAATGGGGACATCGTGTGATTTGAGAAAAATTATTTTACATAAATGGACAATCCTTGAATACAAAAAACAAACACAATAATTGAATACGATTCGTACAAAATAAATTATAATCTTGGACGCTAAACCCGCTATTTATAATGACAAAAAATGAATAAAGCCCACGGATATATAATATTATATTTTCGATTTCAATAGCATACATACGTAGATCCTTTTAAGCCAAAATATCCAAGGAAACCCACGCTGGGATTTCATAAATCTGCATGCAAAAATGTTTCCTTAATCCAATACGCTGATCCGTTAATTTATTTTGAACATAATGCAGACATTAATAAATTGTGCAATGTTGCAAGTAAAATAAAAACAACACATATATTCACATATGTTTTATTTACTCGAATCATATCCCTATGAGATATCACAATTTTTGAAACACGCTTTAATTTCATCGATACACTAAGCTATCCCGTGAACGAGTATGTCAGCCATCTTGCGGATGGAAGACGCCTTCGCATGTATTAGTTTGTGTACAAGCTGTTGCACTTCAGCAAGCATACGATCTTGACAGATCAAACCAAAGGTTTCGATACCAAAGAGACCAAACTTGTAAATTTAATCTGCTTTCGTTAAGAAGAAAACAGCGCACTTAAGCTACAGAAACATAAATTCAGATGTAAAACGATCTTAGAGTAAGACCAGTCTGGAAGTGAATTCGCCGGAAATCGAATCTGGGGCGCCCGCTTGCTTAACGTGTATGCTAACCAGTAGACCACGGCCGCCGACCCTTATGAGGTATCGCGAATGTGACATGCTTAAAATTCATCATATGACAACCTCAGTGGTCAAGTTGGTGAAAAGTATGTCTCCCAATTCGAGGATTGCAGATTTGAACCCCTGAATTAGAACATAAAAAGCCTTCCGTTAATAGAAACGGATATTAACAATAACATATAGGTTTTTTTTAATAACAAACTTTGACAGATAGTTTAACAGGCGTCTTACCAACAGATCTCCGTGGTCTAGTATGAAAGATTTTGAAAAAGGTTTTTTAGCCTGGTTGTCATTCAGGTTCGTTAACATATTTTTGATTGGTTGTACTGTAAGGAAAGTGTTAAAAAATAAAAATAAATATTTCATTCAATCTTATATCAAATCGGCTCCCAAATAAGAAGCGAGAGAGAGAAAATCGGAGCACATTAGCGATGAGCACAAGTCTAGAGGTCAGGAGTAATTGGATAAAGGTCAGAGGTCGCGCATCTACAGAACCTTGCACCATGCCCTTGCACCAGTAGGGGGGAAGCGCAAGCACTTGCCAATTATTTTTGCAGTATTATACGTACAACGAGGAATGTAAAGTAGTAATTATCCATATTAGAGAGAAAATCTGATAATTGGATTTTAAAGAGCCCCGTTTTTACAGATTATAAAGCCTTCTTTGAGTTTTGTAGTAAACTTTACAAGTGTCTTGTTGCGCTGCTGAGATTAGCCGAGAGGATAGAGCGTCAGAACTTACAATCTCGACACACATATTTCGCCTCTTCCATACATCTTGTTATACAGCGATTATAATTTTTCCTACATCTTACAGTTCATTCTTTCAAAATATCATTAAATTCATCAAACTATACATCCCTTTATCTTCCTCTACTCCACCTTCACATCGTATGTCTGTTTCGTTCATTCATACATTCGTTCCTCGCGCCCAAGCCATCACAAAGTGCTCTTCATCTTAGTCAACACATCGGTCCTAAGTTCACATTCATCCCTTATCAATTCATTCTGTATTCTGTCATACACTGTCACTTCATGTATTCTTCTATGTCACGTATTTCTACAGTACTTATTCGACCCTTTCAGTCTTATTTCACGTTCACGTTTAACTCCCATACATCAAAGCTGGTACTAAAAGTCTGTTGTGAACTGTCATCTTAGCAGAGTTTGATACTATCCGGTTCAAGTGTATATGTATATGGACCCCATTAACTTTGTTTCCTATCGCTACAAGCCGTTCGATCTCACACAACTCTTCCATTGTTTGAGAAAATACTACACAAATAGTAGAATACCTCAACTTGCTCCAATTTTTCATTATTTATCCCTATATTTCATTTACTTTTCCTTCCCTACTTTTCTATCAATAGAAATCATATCTAGAGCGGGTTTCCCAACTGAACGACAAAATTGATTATACTTTTTAATTAGTGTGCAATAACATAATAATTTAACACAGCAGTAAAAACAATTAAAGAGTAGGAAACGCCTCTATTATCGATGGTCCTAAGCCAGTAAAGACATATAACATAGCAACAACGTGACTAAAGAATTAACCGATACAGGAAATTATCTACGTGATTTCATAAAGACATATTGGTCCTGTCCGATGCTGACCGCACGCCCCGACAAATCTAAAGGTTGTAAGGTTACCTGTCCAATCACGGACCATACACAACATTACTATTAGCGCCATTAGACAGGTCATAAAACAGAGGTAGAAAAAAATAGTAATCAATTCAAAAGGTCAACCCTAATGAATAAAATAGAAACGTTTATTGTATTTCAATTCGTGGAATTCTTTTAGATGTTTTTTTAAGACTCGAAACAATGGTAATCGGCTGCTGTAAATGATACAAGCTTATAATTAAAAATTAAATTAAATGAGGCACATATTTTCTTTAAATAAGGTTTTATCGCTGAAATGTGCTACGTGAAAAAAATCCCCGGATCGTAATGCGGTTTTTTTTTCTTTCTATTGGTGTGTTAACAGAATGTGTGGAAAAGCTGTACGAAAGAATAAGGAATTAGGCGAATAGGGATTAAAAGAAGATGCAATGCTTAAAATGAACAAAGGAACATTAAGATGGGCATGTAGAAAGAAAGAAGGGGAAGATTTACAAAAATAATTTATACAAGTAGAATAGAAGGTGGCAAGAGTAAACCAATCAAATTCTGAAAGAAGCGAGAGTGAAAAAACGTTATAATAGGAGATAATGCACGAGGTGTGTAAGAAGCGACAGGTCTAGCGCATTTTCCCGCCATTCTTACCCAAATTACTTGAGCAAGTTTTTTGGCGTAATTTTGAAAATAGAACAAAATAAGTTGTTTTTTCGGTGCTAAATGCAAAGAAAAAAATGCGACACAAAGAAAACAAAAGATATGCGCGGTTTATGGTGACGGTGCAGTAAGCTACTGTGTGTCAAATGTGGTTTAAAACATCCGTAATGGTGTTAACATTCAAAGATGGTGTCTGCTCTAGAAGTCCTATTATCACTGATAACGACCAAATCAAGATTTTAAGATATAACCACCGTTCTCGACACGTGATATACTGAAAATATCGACAACCACCGTCCACGAGCTTTTAGCACGATTTTGTTTGAATTTGACTAAAAATATGATATGACTTCCGGACAACTGAATAGACCATTGTGGTATGAGAATACTTGCGTTTTCATAACCATACTAGCATTTGGCAGATGAAGAAGTTTTTGTAAAGGTAGTGATACAAAAGTTACCTGTAATCAATTTTGCAAGTTCGAGGTGTAAGCAAAACGATGTGATTCGAAATCTTTCTTAACGTATGCAGATATGAAGAAGTACCCTGTCCACGAGCATTTTGGTCAACAATACATTGTCACAAGAGACTAAATAAAATATTTATTATGTTATGAGCTGTGGATTTGACGTCACCAGGTCGTGCAGCAGCGACAAAACATGCACTTAATGTGTCCGGTAAATCAGTGTTGCCCTCTTGACCTTCCGACCTCGGTAGATCAGACTACCAAATTGCACAACGATCTAGATATAGTTACTTATCTATTCGTGGATGTTAGATTAGTTTCGGATCAAATGGAACTACAATAATTACCTAAGATTAAAAAAAAAATAGATTGATTATAAAGAAATATGAAGGACATTAGCAGAAGTTATTGTTGAGATAAATACAGTACCGGCGTATATATTACAAATAAATCTGTGACTGAATGTCTGACTTACGAAGATAGACTGCGTTTATTGAAGTTGCCTACTCTGTAACAAAGACGAAATCGTGGAGACCCGATTGAGTGTTTTAAAATCTTGAGCAGTCATTATAATTTGTGAGAACGCTGCCAATTGTTTTCCTTTAACCAAAACACAAATTTGAGAGGGCATCAGTTAAAACTTTTCGTAGTGTAGAATAAATAAAAGTCACGAGAGAAGACTTTATAGTTTCGACATTCAGCTGTCAGGTGATGTGTCGGGGCGGTATTGCTGTATTAAATGCAGTAGTTTATTGTTTTTTTATGAAATTTATATAAAATGTGTTTATAGGAGTAGTAAGTAGTTAACGCAGTGAATATTTTATATACAAGCACCGTTTTATAACATAGTTCAGAAACGTTAGGGAAAAAAAACGCGGGAATCGTGCATGACACGAGTTTAATTATCTAACAAATAAAAAAAATGATCACTACACATTAACAACGTCTAGCTGAAGAAGAAGTCAGAAGAATTGATCATCTTTTACTCAGCTGCGGTGCTTGGGGAGATATGAAGCATCCCGGATCGCCTCGTTGGTGGCACATACGATTTTCGCACAAAAGGCGATTATTAACTCGTTAACATTATAGCGGGACATACCAAGTCATATAGAGACAGGTGAAAATTTGAAAAAGTTAAATGCATAAATCAACTCGGACACTTACGGTTCACTTAACACAAGTTTCGGCAATATATTTTTTTTGCTAAACAGTTAGTTACACTTAGAAATGTAACAGACATACAATATACATATATGGTAGCCATATATTATATTGTAACAAATTATAATAGTCACGTGTAACGTTTGATTTGCAGCCCAATTATTAAGTTATACAATAACTTTCTATTTATCGCTCTGACGAAAGGTTTTATAGTTATTTTTTTTCTTCCGAGATTGCCGCTATCAGAAGATAAGTTTATTGTGAGAATAGTGATAGATTGTTTTATAAGACTTAAATATTATCACTACGGGAAAATGGGCAATCGCTTTTAGTGGAGGAAACGGATAAAGAATATTTGTTTGTGAATACAGCAATTTTAATAAATATAAAAGATAACATTATAAAATGTTTGTGTAATATTATAACTTGACACATGAGAGAAGTTACAGAAGTGTGAATACGCTTCGATAGGTGCATACCAGTGCGTTAACACACTGGTCTTCCGTTCGGAAGGTTACCGGTTCGAATCCCGCGCCATGCTACTCCCCTCGCATGACAAAGGTATTTTTTGCGCCTAGTATTCGGGGTAAAAGGATACTTACGACTTCGATCACGCCGGTGTGCTCCGATCATCTCACTTTAGGTGTGCTATCGAATCCAGTACAGCGGTGTGGCCGGCGAGTTTGCTGGTGTGCAGCATCACACTCACTTTTAAAAACAAACTCCACGGCACAGCTTTGATTTCCATCTGAATTGACTTTAGAATGGCGAGGGGAACCTCAACTACGAGGCCCAGCAACGACGACGACACGGTGATAAATGACGCGATAAAAGTTAATAAATATACTTTTTTAAATATGGCTCTAGTTTGGTTTTTTAATGAATGCTTGATTAACACCTTAGGTTGGTTGGAAGAGATCACCATATGGCAATAAACCAGCAAGGTTGTATTGTATAGCATAAGAGAGAAATACAATATTTTGTTGCGAATAGCCACCGTTATATTCGGGTCAATTTTTATCCGGTTCAAAATACATCTTCGTTTCTAAGTGTTAAAGGATTGCTCTAATAATAGTTGATAGCGTGGCCTAGTGGTTAACATAGTCGGTTAAGTAAATCAGATCTGAATCGAATCCGGAACGGTTCAATCAAATGAGGTAACCCCATTAGGCGACGTTTCCGACACCACCCGGAACCGCTAATTTTACTTGAAAGTGCCTAGATAAGAAAGAAAAATAGAATGTCGGAAATTGAAGGGGTAGACCGAGGAAATAGTGGAAGGAGAAAGTTGGAAAAAAATTAACTGACAGAAAGGAAAGAAAATGTGAGAAACAGAAAAACACGTACGAGTATAACGAGATCTGTGGAAGTGGGCGAGACAAAAAGTGTGTGAATGGATAAAGACAAGATATCTCCTCGCTGCCTACCCCAAAAAGGAATATGACGTGTGATACATGTGAACAATATATATAAGTGCCTCCATAAATCAAATCGGTATGCAAGTTCATACTTGTTAGTTACTCGTCAATTTACATACAAAATTGATGGAAAACATTCCGATTTCTATTCCCATAAATTATCAGTTATAACTTAATTTATAGATTAAATGAGTCGTAAACACAACAGTTAGAAAAACCATTAACATCTACTGAACCAACACAATAATTCTATTTGATTTAAAATATATCGTTAGTTTGCCTCGTCATACTTAAATTTATTTTATGGCTGAGGCCAGTGGTTTTAAAACTTTATCGTTTCACGGCGCCCTTAATGTAAAAAAAAATGTCACCCTTAAAAAGCTTACCAATCGGTGGGACGCGAGAGTCACACAGTTTATCTTGCAATCTAACTAGACATAGCGACCCTCATTTCCTGTTCCATGTTGAATTATGAGCGATATTAGATTTTTACAAATACCGCCGAAAAGGCAGCTTTGCAGAGAGATGAGTTCTATTCAAACACACAACTTTCGCCTCCTCCACCCTCCTCCACATTCATACCATCTTCAATTATGTATATTTTTCACATTACCTTCTTTCAAATTTAATCCACTTGATCTAGCAACATTTTCCACGATCTACCTCTACCACGCGCACCTTGCACTTTTGACTTGTCATTATTTCGTCATTCATTATCTCCACATGTCCAAACCATCTTAAATCTGCTTTCTTCATCGTTCTTCAAAGATCCATTTTATCAATGCATTAATTTCCGATGTCTTCATTCCGCCACCTTTCATACCTTAACAATCGACATTTTTTTATTAGTGCACGCATCTCTACAGCACTAATTCTTATGTCTTCTAACTAAAAAACAAGTACAAATTTCACTTGCATACGTCAAGGTAGGCATCAATATACGTATGTATTGACAAATATCGTTTTTAATGTAACAGCTCAATCAAACTCTTCCTTCTAAAAGTCAGGTAGAGATAGAGTATGTATTGAATCCATGTACATTCTCCATATTATAAAAGTATTTCGCTTCCTACCATAGTGACATACACCAGTGTAATGAATTAATATTGTCTGGAAATTTCGAATATCCCTCGACAGTTCTGCAAATTAATCTAAGTGCCTCAGAACGCTAGAGCACACACTTTGAAAACCTCTAGCTTAGGCGATGATTATTACTCGAATTTTCTCCGTTGATTAACATATCGCTCAAAAGCATTACGAATAAATAATTTAAATTAACCATTGTGCGAAAATATACCATTAGCAATCACATTGAAAGTATAACTTGCATATCGTGTTTGATTTTATAACTGCAATTCACCGTTAAATCAATTTCGTACAACAATATAAGAGTACTTGACTAGTATAATTATATTAGAAAATAACTATTCGCTTACACAATACGACAATATGTTAAATCTGAATACAGATTACTTTACTATAAGTTCGAATTAAATTCAATGATTCCGTGGATTATTCATTTGTAATTTTATACAAAAAAAATCAAAACTATCCGAAATACACTTGGATAGCTGAAGGAAAATATTGCTCCCTTCTACGAGGGGTGTAACAATTAAATAAATATTCGCTCAATCAATTAAAAGTTTATCAAGAAGAAGAAAACGTAACAAACATTATACGGGTTCACAGAACGAAACCTGAAAGTTCATATAACGTGACTCGAATCATAGAACGAAACCCAGTACATAAAATTTTAGTGAGTTACAAACAATTTTCAAATGGAAATACGAGTATATCCCCGTCAAATTGTATTATAATAATTTATTACAAACATACTTCTATGTTAGACACAATGGATAGAATCGCCACGCTTTTCTATTAACGCACAAAATCCTCGCCTCACAAATATCTATACTTCTCTTCGAACATGCTCTTCTGTTTTTAATAATAAATAAAATACCAAATCATGAATTGAGCATTCAATTAAATATACAAGTACCACGCTATTTCAAAAGTAGCAAAAAATGTCGATACATACCAGTGGTGTCAAATGTCGATACATACCATACTATACATTGACGTTTGGAAGTAAAACTAGGATAACATATTAATGCTGCGGAGATGCGTCCACTGCGAAAAATATGTGTAATGTCAATGTATGAAAGAAGATAACAAAAATTGATACATTGATAAAATTAAATAAGATAAAAAAAAGTCCCATAGTTTGGACATGTGGAGTGAATGTAAGACAAAATAAGACTAAGTGAGCATACACGTCAGAAATGCAAGGTTTGCGTGTAAAAGGTAGACCGAGGAAAACGTGGCTGGATCAAATTGACCAGATTTTCAAAGATAGAGTGAGATGTATGAAGGTGGAGGAAGCGAAAACCGTGTGTATGGATAGAAAAGTTTGAAGATCTGATCTCTCTGCCCTACCCAACAAGGGAAATGGCTTTATGTATTATAAATATGTATTGTAACAAACCAAGGTGTTGTTGAAGGCATTGTCAGACCCAAAAACAATCTAGACACGTCAGATAAATCGTCGAGACTCCGTCGCGACATTGGCTGTGTGTTCCGCCGTGAACTGTTTGGTCTTGCGCAAGACGTCATGTCATACACTGTCTCCCGACTCTCTGGCCTTCATCTGGGCTATTTGTGTTGTATATAATATTGATATTTGTTATTATCGACTGGTATTTCCCTCGATTACTGGATAATTCGCAGGATTTCCGTTAGCTTAAGACCCGATAATGTTGGCCAAACCGACCGCCTCGCCCATTTGTCTCGCTCCATTTTATCTTGTTGCAAAACTAATTATTTTTGGATAGTGTGACCACACGATCTGCTATTAAAACATCGACATTTGGGGACGGTATGAACATAAGATATTGCCTTAATTCGTTCTGATAGTGACAACTCTCCGATTGTTGGTATTAAATAAGATACATACCTAAATATTATATGCCAACTTAACGTGTTCCTCGCGGGAAGCACACACGCCTGTGATCTGATCTGTATCATTCCTTTGTGTATTTTACGTAATGTTTAGTTTATCTCCTTTATTTAATGAGTCTCCTTAAGAGTAATTACTTATTTATTATCAGAAAATTACTTGAATGTCATGTCTACTTGGTGGTGTAGTCAAATATCAGTGGTTCTAAACAAAATACTTGTTTAAACTTAGAAATTAAAAAACGCCGAAATTGTGCCGCGCACAGGATTCGTGGAATTTGATTTTTAACGCGGTGTACAGGTTAAGGGTGTAAAACAGTGTGAGTTTCACACAATTTAGTCAACATGCGATCAAGCCCCTTAAATAAAAATATTATTTCATAATTTATCTTCTTTTCTGTAATATGCATTATCCATAATGTATAATTTTAATTTTTTGATGACATTATGTCCAATTCCATAATATTAAAAATATAAAATAACCTTACCGAACAAATGACGCAAGAACATCTCACCTGAAACAAACAGATTAATAAACGTTAATAAAAAAAAAGGAAAACCAAAAGATGGTGATAATAATTTTCAAAGTAAGTTTATTATTATGAAATAACTATTACAATTATCTTTTTATAAAAATCGTCATAACAATACAAGCAACATTAAAGGAATTCTGAAATCCGTTAATATTGTTTTAAAGAAAGAAAATAGATAGGACCGAAGTCATGGGTATCATTACACCTCCTTATATTAGACGGGAAAAAATCGGTACATTCGAGGGGGATGATAGTACAGCGCGAGGACCTTCCACGCGGAAATCTGGCGTGTTCGCATCAATATACGTTTCAAAACATTTTATATTAAAATATATTAAGAATGGACTGAAAAAATAATATTTAAATAAGCTTATCTACAGCGAATAACAATAATATACGTCATATATTTTCATTGGTTTTATTCAGACCACAGACGCGTTTCGCTCTACGAGCATCTACATAATTATTAAGATACTACAATACATAACCGGAGATTATAGTAAATTACCATAAATTAAAAATCCTCAGAAGTCTTAACAAAACTAGATGAAACATAAAATATTTCATTGTTATTCAATACATACCATCGCGCCGTTTACTTGTCCAGGTAGGCAGAGACGACAAAGCACCAGACTTACAACATTTAGAATCTTCTACGTACACACACTTTCTCAAACAACTACTACGATTTCCCTGACTTTTTACATTTTTTTCTTTCGAAATATCATTTACTTGATCCAACCATAATTTCCTTGGTCCTTTTTTACTACACCTCCCACTCTCATTTGTACTGTGTATTTGTTTCGTCAGTAGTTCTTCATTCATTCGTTGTACATGTCCAAACAATCTAAGAGTTCTCTTCTTTATCTTATCACTTCATATTCTGTCAAACATTGTCGTCTCATATTATACTCAATAAACAAAAATAATTATTAAAAATATTCAGTTTTGTTAAGAAATTTTGGTCACCTTATTTTAAGTTCTATATTAAACAAGTATTTTAATGAGATTAACAAATATTTCCTTTTTAAGCGATAACAAACCAAAATAGATACAAATATAGAAAAACATACTTTCAGTTCAACTGTATACATTCTACGAGTATAGACAATATATAAAAAAATGATCGGAATTATCAGTAGTATCAAGAGTGTGGTTCGACTTTGCAAAGTGGAACCAAACTGTCCCGTGAAAAAACAAGGTCGACACGGGCGAAGGTTGTCTTACTAATATAGCTTACCGATTTTTTCGTATATATTTTTCTCAACTCGAACGAAATAAATACGTAAACTCGCTTTAAAATTGGAATATTTCCTTGATTGAATTGAAAATTTATTGCCCCGATAATACAAACTGACATGTTTCATACATAAAAGCCATTTGCCTGTTAGGGTAGCAGAGGATAGAGCGCCAGACTTTCCTATCTCGACACATATTCTTCAGACTCCTCCACTTTCATACAATTCCCAAGAACTCTCTGACTTTTTATATTTCTTTTTTCAAAATATCATACACTTGATCCAACTCGTCTTCTTCTACCACGCCTTTCACTCGTAAGTCTTTTTTTATTCATTCATTATCGTTCTACATGCACAAACCATCTCAGTGTTCTTCTTCGTCTTACTCAACACATCAACCTTTTGACATGTTTCACACTCATACAAAATTACTTAACATTTATTAAAACATTGAAATTAACTAAACATGATTGGATTGAGAATATATAAAAAAAACGGCAACGATTGTAGTAGGTTCACTGACAACTAAAGATAATTTAAAAAATTACACAAATTGAATACCAAATCTTGAAAAACACGTTTGACATTGTATAAAACTTAATGAAAATAAATAACAATAAACATTGAACAAACAAGGACGACCTCCATGTTTTAGTTGGTTAGACACATGTCCTCCAGTCCGGTTGGTTGGTTGAGTTCGACTCCAGTTTTCATTTAAGATAGTTCTTAAAATATTTTTGGTTGGTTGGAAATAATTGTCATATAGCAATAAATACGCGTGATTGTACTGTATAGAAAGAATAACTCAAAATGAATATAGGTGAAGCAAAACATTATTTTTACTTAAAGAGCATTTGGCTGTACAATTATGTACAACTGTTCATGTTTAAAATCTGGCATATTTAAAATAATCTACAAGGTATATTTTTTCAAGATATGTCACATTTCTTGAAGAAGTGCGATAAGTGTTACGTTTCTTATTAGTTATTTTATTATAAAACACTTCCATTGTATACAATACAACCTGGCGGATTTATTGACATGTAGCAATCTCTTCCAAATAACCAGAAAAGTGTCGAACAAGTCAGAGTGAAAACCAGACTAGCACCGGTGGGGATCGAAACTGCAATCTCCAAGCTGAGAGACAGACGTCATACCAACTAGGTCAGGAGTAGGTTTAAAACATTTATAAATACAATATCTAATTGCAAAATAGATTAATTTAATCAACCTGTTATATTTTAAGAAATGACGAACCAATCATGCCCTACTGAACGATTCTATTCAATAAATCAAACGAAGAAAAAAATAAAGTATCGATAAAACTACTCTTAAGTATAGGGGTGAAAGGAAGGGTCAATCCTCGCTCTTTTTTAAGCTAGTATGAACAATTTATTCGCACCCTTATCTTTACAAACTTATTTTCTTCACGAACATTACAAAACCTAACCTCTCCTTATATGGGGGGGTATTATACAAGTTACATCTTAAACTTTCTATGTTCTTTGTGTTAACAGTTAAGTTAAATTTCATGAACAACGCGAATACAGTGGTCCCTCAATTTAGGCGATCCACTTTGACGCGGTTAGCAAAGCAGCAGACTGTAATATAAGATTCTTTATACCATCAACATCGACAATTGAAACAGCTCCAACTGTAAGAGCGACAATAGTAATAGTAAATTGTTTTTTTTTATTTTCGTATAAATAAATCGCATAAGTCTCCTCAAAATGGGTTTAATTAAAAAATAGTTATCGGTAAGCACTTCTCATATATAACCTTAAAAAATAACTGAAGCTTTTTAAAGAAAAGTAAGAATAGAATGTGACATACACAACTTATAACATTCAACGAAATATCAAATTCAATAAGAGCAAAAAGATGCGAAAAATTCAGGCAAGGAATCGGAAAGTTGTTGTTGTGAGTACTTGAGTTAAATTACTTGTTATTGTTTATAGTATTTTCCATATACTCGTACTATATAAAACATATTATAGATACTTGTCATGTCAATAAATGAATAAAATAAATATCTGGAAATATGTAAAAAAAAATCATATATTTTACTTTCAATGGCTTTATTTACTTCGGTTTTTGTATACGCGCTGTTTCCCTGAAACCAATTATCCGCGTAATTGGAGGAATTATTGTACATACAATTTCACAACCCACGCAATATGATTAATCGGCTATCAACGATCACGTATTTTAGCATTTCTAATCATAACCATTAATCACAGCTTCCTATAAGATATATTCATAATATTTCAATCTACATTTTTATGAAACAATACCGAATGTGGTTAAAAATAAAAGCGAACCGACCGACTGATCCATAACGAGTTGGAATTTATTAAGAATTGCCAATTATTAATCTCGGTCGATCAAATAGATCGAGCGATTAGTCACAATCACTGGGCGGGGCAATAAATGATCTAGAGTCGATTTAAAATTAGATCATTTCAGAGAAATAATGAGTTCGAGCCCAGATGCTGTATATATGTGAGATAATTCATATTAAACATATCAAAGAAAATTACGTGTCAGAGAGACTGTCAGACGTGAAACGAGTTTCCATAATTTTATTTAACGTGACATGACCGGAAATCGAATTTTGTAAAATGATAATAGTCATTTGTAACAGTGAAAACAAAACACGTTTTCCAAACTATGTTATAAATGGTTCTGCTACTTCTATGCTGATCTTTCATAATATTTTGTTACCTATACGAAAAGAGCATTTGATGTGATTGTGGAAATATACAACATTACATATGCTAGTTTGTCTGAACATCGAGATTACATTTGATGTGATTGTAGAAATATACAACACTACATATGCTTGTTTGTCTGAACATCGAGATTACATTTGATGTGAATGTGGAAATATACAACACTACATATGCTAGTTTGTCTGAACATCGAGATTACATTTGACGTGATTGTGGAAATATACAACACTAAATATGCTAGTTTGTCTGAACATCGAGATTACATTTGATGTGATTGTGGAAATATACAACACTACATATGCTAGTTTGTCTGAACATCGAGATTACATTTGATGTGATTGTGGAAATATACAACACTACATATGCTAGTTTGTCTGAACATCGAGATTACATTTGATGTGATTGTGGAAATATACAACACTACATATGCTAGTTTGTCTGAACATCGAGATTATATTTGATGTGATTGTGGAAATATACAACATTACATATGCTAGTTTGTCTGAACATCGAGATTACATTTGATGTAATTGTGGAAATATACAACACTACATATGCTAGTTGTTAAGCGGTTGCCGACTATTTCTCAAGACACAATTAAAACTCAAAGTTCCGATGGCAAGAAAATCACAGTTTCAAGACGATCGACAGATTTAATCTGTTGCAGTATTTTTTAAGGCAGAGTTTTATAGTGTGCTATTTTGTGTTGCTTAATAGTGCTATCAAAAATTATAAGCTACAGAAAAAAAAACAGTAATTCAGATTTAAAACGGTCTAAGAGTAAAATCAGTACAGAAGTTAAAGCGCCAGTAATTGAACCTGGGGCACCCGCTTGCTTAACATGAATGCAAACTAACCGTCAAACTACAATAATCTTTTCCGGAACTCGACACAGTACAATTATCCGAAACTTAGCTCTGATGCATCGGAATCCGTAATTAAATTTGATATTACCACGAGCCATATCTGTACAATACATAAACTTAACTCGATGCATCGAAATCCGTATTTAAATTTGATATTACCACGAGCCTTATCTGTACATAAACTTAACTGGATGCATCGGAATCCGTAATTAAATTTAATATTACCACGAGGCATATCTGTACATAAACTTAACTCGATACATCCGAATCCGTAATTAAATTTGATATTACCACGAGGCATATCTGTACATAAACTTAACGCGATGCATCGGAATCCGTAATTAAATTTGATATTACCCACGAGGCATATCTGTACATAAATCACGATACGCGATGGAAGAATTTGTAATCCGTCGTCGATACATCGATTGGCGATTAATCTATCGACGAAACGTTCAAATCGTCCACAAATAATACCGTAATGGCGCAGTCTCCTCACGTAGAAGAAAGTGAAATCAACGATTGATACGTTACAATTCTTCACATACATAACGCAAGTTACACTTTCGTTTTGATAGCATCATCTGTAACGGATATAACAAGAGCAATCAAATCGCCATACGCTAATTAATGACTCGCTATCGGACAGACGGGAAGCAACAATCAGAGACGTGCGAGCTTTGGAAGTTATTCGAAAATTTATGACCTGTCATTATTACTTAACGGTTTTTTTAATGTATATTTAACGATAAATTACTTTGTTATTCCACTAATTGAATTAATCCCCGCTACACATGTTTCTACCTCCTATTCCGAGGTTCTCTTCAGGCGGAATGATCCCGATTTGTTATGAGCGGTGCTTATATCAGACTGGGGTCATAGTACCATCGACCACCACCATCAAATGAGTGTGTGGTATGGTATATTGATGGAGATTTCTTCTTCATCTTATTTTAGGCCTGTTGGCCTGTTACGGTCCTGCATCATTGTTTGCCTCTTGTGACGTCGACTGCCAGCTGTCTTTCCATATTTTGGGAGGTCGTCCTGGAGGTCTGCTTGCTTGGGGGATACTGTCCCTGGCCATTCTTACGGCTCTTGGTTCCGCCATTCTGGATACGTGTTCGTTCCAGAAACTTCTTCTCTGTCGTCCCCATCTGACAATATCTTCAACTTCGCACGTCCTTCGGATTTCTGTGTTTCGTACTCTATCACGAAGGGTTTTGCCAGCGATACTCCTAAGTACCTTCATTTCACTGGTTCGAAGCAGATTTTTGGTTCGTTGGAAAGATTTCAATTTTATTAAATTTATTAAAATATTTCATATAAATATTTAATTGAATTCGATAATATGAATGCAGAGGGAAAATATTTAAGGGATGTGAAATCTTTTGCGTGTTTGGTTACTTCATTCTTTTTTGTTTGTGCTTGTGGCTTTGTGTATTTCTGAAAAGGTAGAAACACGTATAGCGGTGATTTATGTAATTAGTGGAATAACGAAGTAATTTATTGTTAAATATTCTAATATAGAGTTCCACAAAGTTAAAGCCGAGATATTTGATAAATTGTGGTTTTTATCTTTATATTGGAATGTCCGGAAAGTTATTTCATATTTTTAGGATAAATTCAATTGCAAAATTGCATTAAAAGCTCGAGAACTGTGATTTTTCAGTATATCAGCAATATCTCGTGTCGTAGAATGCTGGTTATTCTCGATCGAAGCCTTGATTTGGTCGTCATCATTGGCGATCGACATTAGAGAGCGGAAACCATCCTCGAGTGTCGTATCGCAATTACGGACATTTTAAACCACATTTGACACACACGATCGCTTACTGCATCAACGCCATATCTTTGCGGTAATAAAACGCATCCAACACCGAAAACCATTATTTAGTTCCATCTTTAAAATGACGCAAAAAAACCGCTCAAGCGATTTGGGTAAACAATGACCGAAAAAATGCGCTAAATTATTACCTCTTATATACACATTCAACACGTTAGCAATGAAAATTATGACACGATATCGTGTAGGAAAAATATCAAAATACCTGAAAGAGATGAGATTTCTAAAGAGATCTCTAGATGGATAATTTTCTGTAAACCAAAGAAATTGACTTTGTCGTTCACCCCACGTCCCATTATGGGTGATGTCGTGCTTCCACCCACGTTCCCTATCGAAGAAGTAACGACATAAAGATGTCGAAACCAAACATTGCAGTTTAATCAAATTCATCACATTGAAATTTAAATACAATAGTTGCTTAAAATATAGGACGTAGAAAGGATATTTGCCCTCTATTTACGTAAGGTTACATGACTGATTTCTGGCGTAGAATCAATAGGTTGACGCGGACAGTTAAGCGTTTAAAGCTGCAACAACGTATGGTTAACATACTGTCGATATAGTAATATACAAACTGTTTTTCGGAGTTGTTGCCTTAAATCAGGCATGGCCAACCCGCGACCTGCCAGGGTGTTTTGTGCAGCCCGCGAGCTGTTTCTTTTTAAATCAACAAAGAAATAACAATACATACAACACACATACATACAAATCATCACATACATGTCCCTTGAGGTGTATGTTAGGCAGAGAGAACAGATTTTAAGAATCTTCATCCAAGCACACAACTTTTGCTTCCTCCACATTCATACATCTCGTCATGCACAATATTCTATTATTTATACTTCACCCTTTACCTTCTTTTAAAATCTGGTATTTTCCTCGGTATACCTCTTCCACGCACACCTTGTACTTCTGACTTGTATACTCGCTTAGTCATTCTTTCGTCATCTTCATTATTTGTTGCCTGTCCAAATGCGGAAGTATTTTCAACAAGTGCGACGGCAAACTGTGAGTTATCTGTCTCTCGTGTGATGCTTGACTCAAAGGAGCTTAAGACAACTTTGTCTCCCGGCAACGTTCTTAACCCGAAGATTTGATTACTGGATTTGAAGACAATATTGACTCTCGGCCACGTTATTCAACATGTCGGCATCATAAATTCGTTGAAGGTTGCCATATGACTATGCAAAATATAAAGTTTATAAAGGCGCGTCCTCACGGTTCAAGTTTAGTTGACCGATTAAAGTTGAATACGACTTGAATACGTTTTTGTCACACGTTTCAATAGAAACTGTTTCAATTTAATTCAGTTAAAAGCGAACTTGACAATCAACTTGAATTCACATGTTCACACGTTTCAACTTGAAAGCAAATGGCGGATGACTCATCACTTGAACGATAAAGTTTGACTGGGTCAATATTTTCTTGATCAACTAAAAAGTTGATCAACTCTATTGAAACAAAGGGTATCACTACAGATTTCATTCAACTTTTGTTGATCAACTTTAATCGGTCAACTAAACTTGAACCGTGAGATCGGGTCTTGAATCAGTTTCTATTGAAACGTGTGAACAAAAACTGATTCAAGTCGTATTCAACTTTTGTTGATCAACTTTAATCGGTCAACTAAACTTGAACCGTGAGAACGGGCCTTAAACGACCCGATTCTTACTTCTGATGAACGTATGTTACAACTCCTTCAGAGCTTTAGTCTCTAAAATGATTCTCCATCTCCGACGAACTTGGGTGCTTTGCTCGCGTACTTTCTTTCCCCCCAGTTTCTCCAGGTCAACAAACACATTGTCCATGTAACGTAGTCTAGGTTTACTCAAGGATCATGTTCAATTTGATGTTGTCTCATTGAAAATACAAAGCGAGTTAAATTTGATCAAGATTCTTCCATTAAATCTGGTTTTATTTGTACAATGAAAAAGAAGATAAACAAAATTGAAAGACGTTGTAACGACAACCTAAGCGTGCAGCACAAAGATTAATCTTCGACTTCGGCTCGTGGATATCATTGAAAATTATGCAAGATAAGTGAATATTTACATGGCATTAATGTCATCATCGCAGAAGAATCGATAAATTCGGAATGAAACTAAATCTATAAATTCGTCATTTTTAAGCGAGAACAAAATACTACATATTTCTCTTATATTATATTTGCATCCAGCGTAAGACATTAGAATGAGTTAAAAATGACGTAAGCCGGATAGAAATCACACAATAATTCGTACAATTTATATTTTTGACAGTTTAGTTCGATCCTACCACCACAAAAGCTTTTATGGGGGATGACCTCTGTGGCCTACATGGTAAGACGCCTGTCTCCCAGCCCAACGGAGATTGCCAGTTCAAATCCCACTGAAACCCAGATTAAAAAAAAAATTGCAGTCTGGTTTTCACTTAAGGCCTCTTTAACATATTTCTGGTTGATTGGAAGAGATTGCCACATGGTAATAAGTCCACCAAGTTGTACTGTATACAGCGAAAGTATAATACATTAAATACAAAATAAGCTTCCATCCAGCGCGATTTACACAAAATATTGAAATCGTCTTTATTAAACATGATCACGTTGTCACTTAGTGACGAAAAAGGAACTGCCCAAAGGAACTTCTCTTCTAGTGGCGTTACACTTAAGTCTGAAAAGAATAGTAACGACGACGGACTTAAGGTCCTATAAGGTCACAAAGACTAATTTCGGAATTATACACTTCGTTATGCATTTTCCTCTATTATGAAGGTTTTTACTTTTTCCTCTTTCAGAATTTAATTGACTTGGTCGTGCCATGTTTCTTTAGCCTTCTCATACCTTCTATACTACTTGTGGAGATCATTTTTGTAACGCTTTTATCATTCAATCTACGAGATCGAACTCATTTCTTCATTTTAAGCACAGCATTTTACATACACACTCTTTCGTTGTCGATCTTTTTTTTATAAAGTTAAGCGTTTGAAACACATTTGCATAATTTTCAAATATTATTTTACCATAAATCACAATAAAAAAAACTCAAACATTTTTAATTCAACCATAACTTGGATTCCAAGAAACGTCGATCAAAATTTAAAAAATAAACGGAATAAGTTTCTTGCTTAAATGAACGCTTCAATTCCATTTTGCAAAAAAAAAATTAACATCGTAAGATTTATACAAGGCAAATTTTCATGTATCTATTTATTATAATAAAATAATTGAAGTAGACAAAATAAGAAGAAAAAATGAATGATTTGTTAACAAGGTGTTTCCGAGGAATCAGTAAGGCGGATAAAGTTCAAATGAATGTTGGAAATAGTCAATAATAACGAATGATTTCAAGTGTTAAGATTAAATTAAAGATTTTTTTTAAATATGTCAGGCAAATTTATGTTTCTGGATAGTTCGAAACCTTATGACACGTTGTGCAAACATAATAAATCAAAATTTGCAGCCAATATTTATTTCTATTGCAAATTGTCTTTAACAGTTAATAAATTAATTATCAACTGTCGATTATAAGATGACTTTAGTTTATTTTATTTAAGATAAAGTAATATATAGTACAAACATTTGGCAAAGGCTATATACCTTAATATAAATTTATATCTTAACAAGTAATCTAATTTATATATTATCACTATGAACTAACTTCATTTTATTTTTTATTAATATCAAAAGAAATGCTATTTAAAAATATACGAGAATATTTTGATGCCCTCTACAAAATGATCTTTTTATAATCGTGAAGTGGTTGCAACTAATTATTTGTACTACTCTTGCATAACGAGTACACAGATTAGGTAATCAATATGGGAATTGTATGGCTTTGACTTTTCTTACCGGGATGAATTGATTAAATTGTATGAATTTGTTTTGTTGTGTTGTTCGACTTGTGCTATATTTTCATATTGTATAACATTATATACATATTAAATTCTATATGTTGTTTTTTTTTATCTTTGTATCAAAAAGCTCATTTGACCGTTGAAATAAATAAATTATAGGAGAGTATGCACGAGGAGGAAAATAAAGATTTGTACTAGACAGAGCCGCGTTTGCTCAGGGCCGCCAAAGGGGGCGCCCAAAGATTCATAAATAGGTTACATAAATATTTAAAAAATAAATATTGAATATCGACTTCAATGACATCATAGATGCATTTGCGGAGAATAAAGTTAGACGTAAGCTATAGTTGTTTGTTGTGTGGCACAAAATACACCATCATCCGAAACGAAAAGGAAATGTATTTTTAATGTATATAAAGGAGAGGGGGGGGATGGTAAGTGGCATACTGCTTAGGGGCGCCATCTATAAAAATGCGGCACTGGTGTCAGGATAACATTAAATTGAGATATGTTCTCTCTGCCTACCCCAAGAGGGACATGGCGTGATTGTGGTGATACATACCATCACGCTATTTCCCTGTCAAGGTAGGCAGATAGGGCAGAGCGCCATAATTTCCTAAATCGACACACGTCCTTAGCCTCTTCCACATCCATACATCTTATCATACGACCTCGATGATTTTACTGACTACATTTTTTCTTCTTTCAGAATATCATTCACTTAATCCAACCATAATCTCCTAGGTATTCCTCTCATACGCCGCCACATCTGCACTGTATATCTGTTTTGTTAGTATGTCTTCATTCATTCGTTCTACATGCCCAAACCATCTCAACGTACTCTTATTCTTATTGTTGTGATGATATTTATTCTTTTTAACGATCAATAGGCAAAACGCATCTTATAAATAGATTATTTATACCCCTAATGTTTATACCTATACATACATTATTCAGCATATCGATGGGCATAAATTAAAACCTCGTACCTGTCGTATTTCACTAAAATGTTTGATATTCACTCGAATACAATTCTACATAAATAAATATATGCCGTGCTAAGAAATTTCGCAGACACAAAACATACTATCAACAGAACAAACCTGGCGTGTCGTGCGCAATACGCATGCATATATTTATTAACACGTGAGACGTGTCCTCAACACTAAACGAGTTAATTTCAGAAACTGACCAGTATTCAATTTATAGAAAATATCAGAAACTGGGTACAGTATTATCTTATTTCTTCAATTAGTAATACTATATTTCTTTTCTTTCCAGGCAAGAATGCTGAACACCCTGATACTAGCGTGCCTAGCGTGCTCGCTGGGCGCGCAGAGCAGCGTGCTGGTCCCCACCTACGTCCTGCCGCCCTCATCTATGCTACAGTCCGCCAGGGACCAGCGCAGCCTCCCGGCCACCAGGACCCTCGCGAGATTAGCAGGCGGCCACCTGAAACTCCATACCATCAGCAACACGACGGGCAAGGGCAGCGACAAGGGAGCCGACCACGCTAAAAATACCTTCGCATTCGTCGACAAAGACACTAAAAGCTACGACGACAAATTCGCCGGGATAATAGTAAAGACAGAGGGGCAGAACGTCGGCTGGAACCAGGGACAGTGGGATGATGGGATGCTCATGTCCAGCGCCGGCAACGGTAAAGAAAAGAAGCAAAAACAAGAAGATGACGAGGACAAAAAAACCCTCGCCGATCAGGTGGCCGAGGGCAAATATGGACTGATACAAAAAGAGTTGTTTCACAAAGCCCCCAGCAGACCAGGAATATTAAGCTACGCTCCAGATCCAGAAGAAATGGATAAAGATAACGAGAAGACACTCGGGGGTTTAAAGCCTAACGATATATGGCTGTCAGAAGATCAGCTTCTTGTTCTGAGAGGTGGTAGACTGCCCGATCACGGATCGCGTCACGGCACAGATGGGCCAGCGCTGCCCGTCATAGACGACTACGTGGCGCCGCCCAGGCAGGTGAAGATCCCCCTCAACCCAGAGGTGCCGCCGCCCTTTCCCGTCCGTCTCTCAGACGACGGCCCGCTCGTCTTCCTCACGCCGAACGGTAGCATTCCCGCGCCACCTCTTCCCGGCTTTCCGCCGGGAACGGGCTACGGAGCTTTTCCTCCTGAGGCATTCCCCTACCCGCCGCCCTACCCGCCCCCGTCCGCGGGTGCCGATCCGGGAAACTTTACTGCCGGGAGAGCGCCGTTCCCAATTGCTCCATTCCCTTACATACCGGGGAACGCGAACCAAGGTCCGTTCCCATTTGCCGGACCGTTGACCGATGGACTACCGCCTGGAGCCGCGTTCCTACCGCCACCACCACCGAGAGGAAATCTGAGTGACCTGTATGACGAAGATGATCCTTCAATTTACTATCCACCACCTTACAGTTTCTCATACAAAGTTGACAACTCAAGCAAGATAGTCCCAGGCCCACTTGTCCCGGGAATCATTTTGCCTCCGCCTCCAGACTTCTTCGCCCCTCTGGAACCGGCAGCGCCCAGTACTACCAACCGTCCGACAGCTCACGCATATCCTCCAACTTCGGGAGCACCTCCAACTGCAGTGCTACGTCCGCGACCACCACAAAGACCTCCACCAACATACTTGCCGGTAGCGAGACCACAAACTATCGTATCCAACAGACCGGACAACAATATCAATGTCGTTTCTACACCTCCGACTAAAACTGTTACATTTGCTCCTCGACCCGTTTACAAGAAACCGACAAAGGTTGTCCTCATACCTAAACCCACTCCTCCGAGAAAACCGTATACAACATCTCCTCCCGCAACTACAGATGCACCGGTGCCTGTGAAGCCAATCGAGAAGAAACGACCATCAGTAACTATAATCCAAAAACCGACCAAGACCACGCTGAAGCCCGTGTCTGGTTCGCTGTACGACTATCCCGAGAAGAATTACTTTGAAGGCAACTCCGTGTCGCCTTCTCCGCAGCCGTTCCTGGTGTACGGCCCCCCGGAGAATTCACGAGTGCAGCAATATTCCGATAAAGGATACATCACCTCGACTCCGGTGCCTCTCAGAGCTTACTACAGCAATACTAATTACGAAGACCTGTTGGCTCAAATTCAATTTGCTAGGGCAAATAATCCTAACACTCGGATTCGCCCCGAGTATTACAATCCTAAGCAAAACGGCAAATCCGTGGCATCGTTTTATTTCTACGAAGAACCTGTTACAAAAGCGGCAGTAACAACTCCCGCGCCACAGCCATACTATGACGGAAGAGACTATTACCAAACAGTCGGAGAAAACGGACAAGTTATTCAAGACGGTTACTATTACAACACAGGCAGTCAGGGGAACTTTGCTACCTCGAGCAACTTGGAATTCAGACCTATTCCAAGTAGAGAGCCATCGCCATTCTTTTTCGTGCCACAACGCCAAGGCTCCAGAACTCTGACCCAAGAATATTTTAGCATTAACCAAAAACCAAAAACTCAAAACACTTACATTCAACAACAACAGCCTATTCAGCAAGCGTTGCAACAAACCGTCAACAGACCTTCTTCATTCTATGATCAGTTAGCGAACATACAGCAAACAATTGATTATTACACGACACACAGGCCGAGGGCAAATCAGTATCAGCAAAATGGTTACAGAGAAGTTAGACAAAAAGTCAAACCTACACCGAGACCAGTTTACCAATTCAGTTATCAAAACAACAATGGACATCAAGAACAGAATACTTTCCGTGCACCAAAAATGGACCCGGAACCTTTCAGACCAATGGTTACTTACAGCAAACCATACAATGTTGAAAGTGAATATTCAACAACTCCACAAAGTGTTCCGATTGAAAACCAAGTAGTGAGCACAGAAATTTCTCAGCCATCGAAATATTACTCCACAGCCAAACCTGAGGACTATGATTATGTGGATGCGTCACACAAACAAAATGTAGAACGAGCTACGGCCAGACCTTCCGTTGTTACACCGAATCCTATCAAACCCTCAAGATTTAGAAATGGACCTACAACCAAAAATCCAGTAAATCACGCATATTATACAAAGCAAGAAGAGAGTCTCTTTGATGATATTACCAAAAATTATTTCACCATTTTTGGACAGAAAATTGAGAATGGACAAAGGGACAATCACGGCATAGCTGTAACAAGCCCAATTAGACCAACAGAGACAAGTACAATTAAAACGCCTCTAAATAATAATATCAACATTCAGTATGCAAATGAAGAGGAGACTAATACATACAGAACAGAACCAAAACCGATATCCCTCTTAGGTGACACAGAAGTTAATTACAGACAACCACGACCTCTGATAAATCCAGAAAGTGAATTTATACCAATTGTGAATCCAGAAATACAAGCTAAATATGAAGCAGAACAACAGCTCAAACAATTAAGAGATCAACTCTACCATAAACCTAGGACACACAATGTAGAAATAATCAAATCAGAACCGATCAACCAACCAATCAGAGATGGTCATCAGTTCGCTAGAGATCAATTAGATTATTATAGACGTCCTGTACAAGGGAATCAACAGGTACAAGTTCAAAATGTAAATGGAGGTTACAATCCAAGACCTCAAGTGGCAGAAGGAAGACCAGGATCTTTGGTAGCGTACCGATTGCCTGGAGAAGGTGCTCACGTATATTTCCTCACTCCACAACCAGCGAGACCGGAAAACTTCAAATACAGGACTGCAGAAGAAATAGCAACACTGAGTTAAACTATTTATTGTTCCAAGTGAGTTAGATTTTAATATGACGGATCGTTAAGAAAATGTGATGTGAAAAAAAAACAGTGGACACTCTTTATTAACACCTTTCAATGAGTTTTTAGAAATAGGCAAATGTTTAAAAAGAAGGATATGTCAATTCTTTGAAACGAAAATGAGGCCTGTTATTTTTTTTATATAAAATTAAAAAGTGTAAAAAAGGGTGTTCCACTATGAACAGTTATCTCTATTCAACAAAAAGTGAAAGTATTATAATTTAGGCTTTTTTCAATGACTACTTTTCAATGGTACAAATAAGTTATAAAATTAATTCGGTGCAATGAGACGCTCGATTAACAAGGGAGTGCCTTTCCAGTGGATTGTAGATAGTTTAAATTTAAAGATAGGAATGAAAAACGAGGCTGGTCAGTTTATAGCCTGAAGCGAGATATGTGATTAACTTATGGACTAGTCCGAACAATGCATAAAAAAAAGCTAACAAGTTTAAACGCCGATGTGACATTGAAATATTACAGACCGAATGTTGAATAAGCGCAAATGTGATTAAGACATAACTATTGTATGTATTATTAGTGAAGCATTATTATTATTGCTATTTTTATTTCTCTAGATATTTAACGAATGACTATTTAAATTTTGAACTATTGTTAACTAAACAAAACGCAGAGGTTTGCTTTTTAAGTGAGGTAATTTTTAGAGGCAATCAATTTAAATAGTGCATTGTCAAAGTTTTTTTATTATATGATTTATTTTCTTCCTACAGCTTTTCTATATATATCGTAGTTTTTTTATTGTAATTTATTGTATACTATTGTCTTAGAATAGCCATGACCATAAAATTGGGCCTTCCAATATGTAAAACTTATTTTTTAAATTTGAAAGTATATAAAAATAAAACTTGCCATTTTAACCTTCTAATTGAAATATTAGCATTCGAGTTATCATTATCATTCAGAAATGTTTAATTTTTATATTACATAAAAAATTGTGTTAATGTATGAAAGAAGGCAGAATGAAGATATCAGAAATTGATGTATTAAATAAGATGAAGAAAGGAACTTTAAGATGGTTTGGACATGTGGAGAGAATGAATATGCAAGGTATGCGTGGAAGAGGTGGACCTAGGAAAACCTGGCTGGAACAAACGGACCAGATTTTAATATAAGGTAATGTGAGAAGTATGAATAATATTATAGAAGATTGTACATAACGGCATGTATAAATGTGGAAGAAACAAAAGTTATATATTTGAATAGAAAATTTTGGAGTTCTGTTCTCTCTGTCTACCCCGCAAGAGACACGGCGTGATGATGTATGTATGTTAAGTACGATATTCTCATCTTTTTACCCATTGGATACAATTATTATGTTTTATTTTCTCTTTTAATTTAAATAATTGCATTTAAATTTTCATTTAATTCTCATATGTATAAATAAATCAATTTGCAATAATTAATTCAAGTGAAAAAAAGCAATTACTAACCGAATTAGTTATTTATTTATTTCAAATCATACATAATAAGAGATTATCAGAAAGTGAAAAAAGACTAAAAGAAGCAGAATAAATGCAATAGAAATACAGACACTGAGAATACACGGGGTAACCATTTATGGCTGATGTGCTGAGTAAGATGAAGAGCACTCTGAGATGGTAAGGGCATGTAGAACGGATTAATGAATAAAGACTAACAAAGCAAATATACACAGCAAAATGTGAGTTGGAGCCGTGATAGAGGAAGACCAAAGAAAGTATGGTTGAATCAAGTGAATAATATTTTGAAAGGCCATCTAAAAAGTGAGAGAAATCATACGAGTTGTATGGAAAAGTGTACGGATATAGGAGAGGTGAGAGATGTGTATCACGATAGAAAAGGTTAGAACCCTTTTCTCTCTGACTACTCCGACAGGGAAATAGCAGGATGGTATGTATGTATGTGTAATATGTTAATAGATATTTGTTCAATTCAATTCAACTGAGACATTTCTTTTAATATAAAAAAAAGTATAGATTTTTAATTCAAAGAAATATTTTTCTCATGTGAAGTGCAACTGAATTTTTTTTAAATGATTTTTATTTATTGCAGATTAAAGCAAAATTTTAATTTAAAAATTAACAATACGAAAAAAGTTAAAAATTATGGACGGTCTAATTCTTTATGTATCTGGTGTATAAACTGCTTCAAAAATGCCATATTTTCTTCTTATATTAGCTACTATTGAATATAATAAATTAAGATAGATAATATTAACATAAAACCTATTAATTAATAGTATAATTTGTTAGGTTTTCATTAAATGCTCAAAAATAAAACAAATTCAGAATAAAAATAAAATAAGATAATTGTGTACTCTTAAAAATTTCAACGGATATTTAAGTTTAATAAAATCTTTCAACAATGTTATTTTTTTCCTTGTGATAAATTTATTATTTATTTTCATTTTTAAAGAAAGATTAATATAATTTTGGCTCATAATTATGAATATATTTTTTATAAATTCTAAGGACAATCAAATACGCAATTAAATATCAATATTGTACCTTTAACCGTGCAAAAAATAACTATCAAAAATATTCTTTTAATCTCTTAATTTAAAGTAGTGATCTAGAAGGAAATGATCACATTAAAATTTTTTTGACTAATTTACGACTTGAAAACTATATAATCCCAAATGTGAAAAAGAAAAACGTAAGCATTAACTGATATACACATTTTTAATAAATTCTCATTACATAGAAAATTCTTGCCATTATGGTCTGATTGTAGGAAAAAAAGCTCTACTAATGTAAAAAAGTTGAGTTTGTCAAACTACGTGAAATTTTTAAAAAAATTCAATAATTGATATAAAAGATTGTATGATAGTTAATCCATTAAGTGGTATAAAGCTCACTAAGGCCCGAATTCATAGTCCAGCCTAATTACTAAATATTAATTAATAACTATAAAATTTCGTGATTTGTATTCAGAATCGAACTTCATACACTTCAAACTTAAAAATGAGGCTTATAAACCATGTGACTCCCTTATTTAAAGAAGCTAAGAAAAAATTGTAAGAAATTAAACTTAAAATACTAATTTCTTCAGTAAAAAAATTGTTATTTAGTATTAAAGTGAACTATGAATTCAGACATAAGTTATAAACATTACGTTTTTTTTTTAAATTCACCTTGATGAATTTGGCCATTATTTCTTGAAAATATTAAATTGACAATGAGACTATTCAATAAAACAGTTTAGTGAGTGTTTTGCAATTCCAAGTTAGTAGAAATTAAAAAGAATTTATTTGTTAAAAAGTTACATAATTATAATAAAAATCATGTAAATATGCAACATTTGATCTTAATGAAAATATAGTTTCAATAGCAATTATAAATAAATCTGTTACTTATTACAACAGAAAAATAAGGGAGGTTTTAATTAGTTTTTAATATATATTCATAAACTGCAATATATATTACTTTTTTTTCTTGCCCAAGCGGCATGATTGTATGCATGTATGTAATTTCACAGAAAACAAGGAAACAAAATGAGAATACGACAAAAACTGGACGAACTAAATTTTTTAAATAATTTTCTCTACATTATATTTTTTCAGATCATAAAGAAATTATACTTGAATAAAAAAAAATATGTTTGGTAATATTTGTTTAAATCTGAGGATGAAGGCTGCAACGCCTTCGAAACGTCGACTCTCATCAAGGTCAACACAGCAACAATTCCGAAAAATGTTTCAAACCAGTGTAAAACAGCTATGAAAATCTCTGAATATATATTACCAGGAAATTTGAAATAAGTAAATTTTTAAGTAAAAGCAGGGTTGCCTAATCTTTGCCGTCAAATTCAATAAAATTTCTATAACTATCCTTCAGGAGATAATGTTTAAAAAAGAAGATATCTCAAATTTCATGTACCAAAATTTAGAAATAAGATATCTCAGGCATTTAGCTTTTTTACTCATCGTTATTGTGATTTCAATTATCCACAAAATAAATGTTATAAAGAAAAAATGTAAATATAATGTTCCAATGAACTATTTATTCTATGTTAAGTTCATGCTAAAAACAAATTGGTTAATATATGCATTGAAAATGTTTTATAATTATCTCTGTGCATATATAATACATAAAAAGCGTATGAGAAATTCTCATGTATTTACACAAACTCCAATGCTTATTATGAATTAGTCTGGTGAAATAAAAGCATTGTTTATTTCTGTAATAATAATAAATGATAAAAATTTTATCACATTGTCTTTTATTATCGCTTATCCCTTTTCAGACCACTCTTTGTAAACATTTTCCGATTTCAATAAAACAAAAATGACATTTCAATGCAAAATTTTCTACTGTATTGATTTTTCATCTCGTTCTCAGTGGTTCTCGACACGGTGCAAGCTATTTACATGCGGCCTCTGCAAATTATTAAATAACGAAACAAGTAAATGTAAAAATAAAATTGTTATTGTTATTGCTTGTAATACTTTATATAAAGAGAAAAGAAGAAAAATTCAAGATTGAACTGTCAAAAATTTATAACATCCCACTAGAAAAATCTGTCGTTGCTGGGCCTCGTAGTCGAGGATCCCATCGCCATTCCAACGTCAATTCAGTTGGAAAGCAAAGCTATGCCATGTAGATTTCTTTCTTTCCTTCTTTTTCTCGAGTGAGCCGTTGCACACCAGCAAACAACACCGACCACACCGCTGTACTGTATCCGATGACACACTGAAGTGAGACGATTGGAACACACCGCCATATTGTTTCTTTTTTTTTTTTTTTAAATAATAGATATGACCGAAGTCATAGATATCCTTATACCCCTGAAGACTAGGCGGAAAAAATGCCTGTGTCATTCAACGGGAGTAGCACAGTGCGGGCTTTGAACTGGCGACCTTCCGCATGGAAGTGCAGCGCATTACCGTGTGGCCGTACACCTCCTGTATACCAAAATTTAACCGCGCTTTGATAGACGTCTCTCACGCTAAGGGTGAAAATTTTTGGAACTAGTTCCATCGAAAAATGCATATTAACTTAAAAAGAAAAGCTTACACAATTAAACCTTGCTTCCATTTCATTTATTTGTTTAAATCACTATTTTCAACTATGAATATAATTAAATAAAAAAAACATATCTCCACTTGTCATTTTATGCCAACCTTGATGATTGTTTACGAATAGGAACATCATGAGACTACCAACTGAGAGGAAGTAGTCAATGAAATATACTACTTAATTTACATGGTAATACGTAATATTATCTTTTTTTTGCTTTTACCATAGTTTAACTACACTTGTATTTTTTAATATATTAAAAGCTCCTTGTGAATATTTCATAATATCACACATTGTCATTTATCTCACAGGCAAAGATTAATGTAATAAGTCAGAGGTAGGCAACCTTTTTAGGTTTAAGGCTACATTTGACTTTGAGTTTTAATAATATGGTCATAACTGTTTAAAATAGGAAGTGAAAAACCTTTAAAACCTACGACTGATTGAACATCAGATTTGCAAACTGAAACAGTTCACAGATGAGCTGTGTGGTCAAAAGTGTGATAAGTGTTGGCCAAATGATTGTAAGTTGGAAAGAATACACATATCAACCAACATTAGCATGCATATGCTGAAAGATAGGCTATAAAAAAATATTTATTCATTTATTACGCATATAAAATGTATTATTCAAATGATTTAACATATGGACCACATGTTATATTATATAGTCAAATGTTTGTGGGGCACAAAAAGAGTGACCGACCTCTAAGTGGCCTCATGTCAGAAAAGAAATGGACCAACCTGTATTAGCTTCAATTTCAGCCTGTGCATCCTTCAATGGCCGGTCGTGCAGGCGCAAGTACACGGCGATGGCGGTGCGGGCAGCACGGAAGTAGAATGGATGCGAGCGTAGCACGTCCTCCAGGCGCATCAATCCCACGTATGAACGCAAGGTCATCTTGCGCAGGCAGTACGAGTGGAAGTCAAACTGGTCCTCAATTATCTCGGAGAAATGCTGGAAACATAATTTGCCAGATGAGATTAGTTTGATGAAGTAAAAATTATGCAAATCAAACTTATTATTAACAAAGAAGGAAAAAAGAACATATTTCTATCGGATTACGTGGCTGCGCGGTAATGCGCTGGACTTCTATACGGAAAGTCGACAGTTCGAACCCCATGCTGTGTTACTTCCCTCATATGACAAAGTCATTTTTTTCCACCAAGTTCTCGGGATATTTAAGAATACCTATGACTTCAGTCACTTCTTTTAATTAAAAAAAATTGTTTTAGAAAGAATTTATTCACACAATAAGTTATCTAGTAGCTTTTTTAATCAACTTTCTTATTAAGGACATTGGGTGGAACCCCTAGAGGAAACACTAAAGATGCATCCTTGATTCTTCGAATCGGATGGCCAACATCCACCGGTGTTATAAGGAAAATCATTGTTTTGTCCTAATATGGGAGACCATGGACCTGTATTCCTGATGGAACAACTTAAAATAAGGAGCTTGGATTCTTTACATAAAGGCCTTTTAAAATCTTTTTGATTAGTTAAAAAAAATAGCTACATGGTAATAAGTCTACCACATTGTACTTTATACAATGAAAATGAAGTATAACACAAAACGAAGCCACTGTGGAGAGTTTTTCTTTACGAGTAGCAAGTAAACATCTTAACTTTAGCATTAGCAAGTAAACATCTTAATACATTGACTGCTAAATCTTTCCTTTTAAAATCGAGCTGAAATAAAATTTAAGAGCTGCTAAAAATTTTGCCCATTTTCTTAATTTTTAAAAGATAGTAAAAAGGTTAGAGCAGGTATTATCCATCATCATATACTCTTATAAACTCTTATATGGAAACATTACCAAATTGTGACTCCTTTAAGTATCTTGGGTCACTCATCCATAGCGATGGAGGATGTGCAGCAGATGTAACACATAGAATTAGTGCGGGATGGATGAAGTTTAGATCAATGACGGGAGTTCTATGTGATCCGAAAATGCCAGTAAAGTTAAAAAGAAAAGTATACCAAACGATTGTCAGACCCGCACTTCTCTATGGCTCCGAATGCTGGACGATGTATAACTCTTACTCCAGGCAACTAGAAACTGCTGAAATGCGCATGCTAAGATGGTCAACTGGTGTGTCCCTAAGAGACAAAATAAAAAGCTCACGCATTCGTGGAAGCCTAGGTGTTACTTACATCAACAGTAAGATGGAGGAGAGGCGATTGAGATGGTATGGGCACGTTGGACGCAGAACACCCGATCACATTGTGAACCAGGCAATCTCAGTGGATCTTCCTCGAATAACAACCAGAGGAAGACCAAAGAATTCATGGGTGGCGCAAAAAGATAACCTGATGCAGAGGCACGGGCTGGGGAACGTAGTCCGGGACAGAAGAGCATACAACCTGAGGACGAGGAGAGCTGACCCCAACACCGCAGATCACATTTTGTAGTACTACCATGATAATTTCTGAAGTGATCTCCATTCAGCCTTACATAGGTACATCTTCAGACTGATTGGTTACTCTGATCTAGTGGCGTTAAAGGATAGTTTTGCTGCATTTGAAGTTTTCTGCAGAAGTACTGGCAACCTGCTGGACTGTTTGAAATCCTGGCCTTTACAAGGTATATTTACTGCGCTGTAAGCCATTTTCCTTATACCGTGACGTCGGACCTTAAGTCCTATGTAGCTCGCGTCTTTCTTTTCCCACTCAGGTGTAAACCCGCTAAAGGAGTCTTTTTGGACAGTTCATTCTTCTTCACACTCATAATAAATAAAGAAGGTTTCGATTCTCTAGTGTAGACCACGCTAGACAAGGACTTATTTTGTACCCCACAGGAGCTTGGGTGGTGGTGGGATTGAACTGAGCTGAATTATAACTTACTCTGTCCACTTCGTGCGCTTTCTTAAGAGCTTCACCCCATTGCTCTAGTCTCTGATAAGCCACGGCACACTCAGTCTGGTACCACATACACTGCATCTCGTTCAGGTTTTCTGTGGCTGCAACTCCTGGAAAGAATAAATGACGATTGATTTAAAATATATTTCAGTACCAATCGTACAAGTATGCAGATACTGGGTGACAAAAAATTTACTTTGCAACTTTTATCAGCCCCTATATTGGTTTGGTTCATATTCAACAGTCAAACAGTGTAGACGTGGCAAATTCGTTATAGAGGGCTTCATGATTCAACAATGCATTTTTATTATTAAAACATACTGCGTTCAAGCGTACTGCAGAGAAAACGCAGGTCATAGGATTACCCAGACTCATGCTGTGAAAAGCAAATATAAGAAATAGATGAAAAGTATTCAATTATAGAAAAGATAGTCACATAATGCGATCTCACAATTCATAAACTGTCTAGCACGTCCAGCATTCTTGATACTGTAATAACCAGCGATGAGTAATCGTGATCATTTGGTGTAATGTCTTATCGAGTTGGACACTTAATTTGATTGTATTCCAGTACACAATTTATGCTGCAGTGGAAAACTATTATACAAATATCGGAAACTCCATTGCAGGGCATGTCAAATATATATATATATCTATATTTGACATGCCCTGCAATGTAGTTTCCGATATTTGTACATTTGATATACGAGTATAGCAGAGTTGCATAAAATATATTCAAGTGACCATACTTAGGTATTGTATTTGGCAAATATTTATTGTTTACTCCTTTTGTTTCATATGAAAAGTATATACTCCTATAGGATGGTCTAGAATAAAGTGGACTTTTGTTTGGTCATTATTAGCGATGTCATAGTACGATCTTGTAGCGAATGTTATCACTTGACTTCAATTTTTTATCTAAATGTTATCAAACAAAATAGCCGCTATTGGGGTGCTGAAAATCCACAAGTGATTTATCAGCGACCATTACAACCTAGCAGAGTGACAGTGTGGTGTGGAATATTTTCAGGACATGTGATTGGACATTATTTCTTCAAAGACGCTGTGGGTAACGCTTTAACTGCAAATGGTAACTGCTACCGTGCAATGATCAAGAATTCTCTGTCACATCATTTGGATGAACTGAGATTGAAAAATATGTGGTTTCAGCAATATTGCGCTACATGTCACACAACACGAGCCACAATCTGAATTTAAAAAATAATGTTTCCAAATTATATCCCACAAATAATTGCAAAGACTAAATAAAGCATTCACATTAAATATTTGTTGTTTAGTATTTATTATAGGATTTTTTTAAATTTATGGATGTATGTGACTTTAAGGCTGATGTGTTGAGTAAGATGAAGCACTCTGAGATGGTTTGGGCACATGGAACAAATAAATGGAGAAAGACTAGACTAGTAGGAAGAAGACTAAGGAAAGTACGGTTGGATCAAATTAATGATATATTAAAAGAAGGAAAATTAACAGAAATCGTCAAAGAAGTATGAGGTATAAGGATGTGGAAGAGGCAAAATGTGTGTCGAAATAGGGAAGTCTGGTGCTGTCTTCTCCACCTAAACCAGCAGGGAAACTGTGTGCTGGTTTGTAAGTATGTTTTTATTTGTATAGAAGCTATTTTTGGTATGTGAAGAGGATATAGCCTCTTGTGTGTACGTATGTACTTTTTTTATAGCAAATTGAATTCATATAAGTGATTTATTTATATAATTGTAGCAACTTGCATCTGTATTCACTAGCACTCTGACCATGTTTCGTAAAAAATTGTTAATGGTTAAAATGACCATAAATAATAAATAAAAATAACTTGATTATAACCATATGGAGTTCATGTGGGCAATATATATAGTAATGGCGATTTTGTGCAAAATGAAATTGATTTAAATATGAATAGCTTAAAACTATACACAAATTAGACATTAAAAATAATATTTGAGTATAATTTTTATTTGTGTCTTAGCAACTTTATTTTATAATAATAATGTAGTGCCATCTGTGAATATTTTTGCCAAATGAACAAAGATCCTGTTTGCAAAGGATCAATTTATTAGACAAAGAAATGCACAGATGGAGTAGCAAAATCTTTGATAATCCCTCCCTTAACACATATTAATGTATTGTAAACTAAAAACCCCTCCTAACTAGGCTAATGTATGTATTTTTATTACCTTTTCAATCAAGTCATAAATGTACTTAGTTATAAAAGATGTTCTTAAAAGCATCATTACATATTATTTTTTTACATTTTGACTATGGTCAGATCATCGAGAATGTCGATTAATTAAGTAAGATAATTTAAGATCGACTGTAAAAAAAAAATATTTGTACTCAGAACTAGTCAAAAGCCATTGCTTGAGTTAAGAAATCCCGTAATATTTAACGTAAAAGATATTGTGAGATAGGGTAGAAACTGAAGAAGACACTGGCAAGACCATTTGGGAAGGATGGATAGCACAAGAGTTCCATATACAGCAATGCATGGAATACCTGCTAGCAGTCGTCTCTCAGGAGACTTCTAAAAAGACGGAACGATAGCTGGGAGTCAACATCTTTAGAGAGAGACAGTCCTGATGATAACAGACAACAGGACTAAACTAAAGAGAAAGAAGACCATTTCTTAATAAAAAATATAAAATGACCATAAAATTTTGAATGAATGAAAAAAAAAAGTTATTTAATATGTATGATTTTGAATTAAGATACCTTATCAAAATAAGTCAAAAATGGATACATGGGCACAAGTCAAAGAAGAAATTGATGATTAAATTGCAGGGCAAAATGCCACTCAAGTTCTTATTATATAAAAGGTGTTATGAGACTTCTTTGGAGGTGTTTACTACTGGAATGAAACACAAAGAAACGTTTTGTACAATATGAAAGGCTATCTTTTGTGAAGTATTATGATTATCAGCCATCTCGTGGATGGAAGACACCCTTTGCATGTATAAGTCATTACATTTCAACAATTACACAGTCTTAACAGATCAAACCCAAAGTTACAATGGCAGAGAGATTAAACATCAAAGACGATTGGCAAAGTTTAACCAACTGCACACTTTCATTATGTAAAATTTTATATTGCGTTATTTGTGTTGCTTGGAAGCGCTATAAAAATTTAAATAAGCAGCATATTAGCCACAGAAAAAACATCAATTATTGTCTAATCTAATCAAAAATAAAATCGCACATTTCTGAGGATTATTTCACATCTTTAAAATGGGGCATTGATGCCTCATGGGCAGTGTTTCTTGACCTTTTTGAACAGTATCCCAGATTAGGGTATTCGTTTTGGTTTCACGACCGAAGTAAAGATTAATGTAATAACACTTAAACCTTGGCTTTAAATAAGGCTGTACTTTAGGTCATTAGTCTGTTTCGTGATTTGGTTTTTGTTATACTTAAACTCTGACTCGCACAAGTATTTTGATGTGAATACAAAATCAACTAGAATACACTCAAGAACTTTATAGAATACACTCAAGTTTTTATTATAACTGTAGGGAAGTGCCTCGTTACTTTGAATTTCAATGAGTTACTCTTATAGGTTATTAATACTCATAAAATTGATAACTTATAAGAGCAAATCAGTTGGTCTTTTAAGTCTCTTAACATGTTTCTGGTCAGTTAGCAGAGATTAACATATAACACTAAACCAGCTAGGTTGTACTGTATGTAACGAAATTGATAACTTATAAGAGCAAATCAGTTGGTCTTTTAAGTCTCTTAACATGTTTCTGGTCAGTTAGCAGAGATTAACATATAACACTAAACCAGCTAGGTTGTACTGTATGTAACGAAAATGTAATACAATTTATGCTATGCATCATAGCCACAACTACTCGTCACGTGAGAGAGGCAGACAAGTAGAATCATTCATGCACTGAACAAGTTAACATATGTTATGCGACTGACCTTCCCTGGTGAACTTGGCGCACATCTCTTCCGCCTCCCGGATACGGCCAGCTCGCAGCATGTACTTGGCACACTTGCTGTTGATGTATCTGTCTGCAGTATCCAAGGCCTGGGCTTCTTCTAGCCACCGGAACGCTTCCCTAGGGTCTCCCGCATGCTGTAATTAACGGGATCACTTTGAGTAATGTAATACCAATAAAAATATGACTTATATAGAGTTCTCTATAGAAATGGTATATAGTTTACTACATTTAGTCATAGGAGGTTTTGTTTATGTTGTTATATTTTTGCAGTTACATGAATATTAAAAAAAATTGAAAAACTTTGAAATAAGCATCAATATTTTATAAATGTTTTGTAAACTTATATAACAGGTTGTTTTAGACATACTGGTTTTCGAAAACCATTTTTACCAAAAGTCAGAGAATCGTCAAACCCAGTGCATATGTAGAATTTCAGAAGCAGGGTAATACAACAATATTTATGACTACGATAGGTCAGCTGCATTGAAAACAGACTGGAGTTGAGAAGTTTACGAATGCAGGTATTTTTGTAAGACGTATTTTTATTACTATTATTGATATTGCATTATTCAATTTATAATGACCTAAAAATATTGGGATGTATGGAAAGTAATTTTGTATTTTTAGGTCAAATTCAAACACATTATTACACCAAATGCTTATGAATGGTGGTTTTCAATTTTTCAGCATGTCAGGCAGGACGCCAAAGACGAAAATGTCTCAGAAATTTATTCTGGGCCCTTTCAATTGTGTTGGAATAGATAAGATAGTACGGTGACCAAACTTAAGAGCAATATTTCAATATATTTCTTACGAGAGATCTGTAGAGCACTAGCACATCTATGTACATAGAAAATATCAACCAAACCAGTTTGAACCAATATACGAGGGCAGTCCGATAAGTACTCAAAATTCCATAAGTCACTCGACATGTTTATTGTTCGCTGACGACTTGAAAATATTCAAAAAGATCAATTCACCTCAGGACTGTGCACAGTTACAACAGGACCTAGACTCCCTAGTCTCCTGGAGTGAGCAAAATCATCTTCTGTTCAACATTAATAAATGTGTCTGTGTATCTTATAGTCGATCGTTTTCACCAATCCACCATCAGTATACTATACAGGGAGTGGCACTAAACAGAGTTTCTGAATTCAAGGATTTGGGCGTAACCTTCGATGTCGGACTCACGTTCGTTAACCATGTCTCACGTTTGATATCGGACTGTTACAAACTACTCGGTTTTGTAATGAGAATATCAAGAGAATTTAACAGCACCGATATCCTCCGAAACTTATATAATTATCTAATTAGAACCAAATTAGAATATGCATCTACGGTTTGGGCTCCTCACCAGCTCAAATACAAAAACAATATAGAACAAATACAAAAAAAATTCCTCAGATATCTATGGTACAGAACAAAGGGCGATTACCCAAAATATGCTCACCATGCCGAACTTCTCACGGTGTGTAACTATAGAAGCCTTGAAACAAGAAGGCAAGAATCCATTGCGATATTCCTAATAAAGGTTTTCCAAGGTTCCTTTAACTGTCCCGCGATTCTAGAAGCACTAAGTTTATATGTACCCAATAAATATATCCGTGCAAGGAATCACCCTCTGTTCTACATACCAACTTACAGGACGAATATCATGGCTAAACACGCAGTCACCCGTGGTATAGAGATATTGAACCAACTGAATGACACGGTTGATATATTCTCGGTACCGTCTAGCAGTATGAGAAGAATCCTGGCTGATATTATTCCTAACGAATAAGCTAACGCTAGAAGCAAACCCTCTTTGTGTAACAGGAGAAATCCGTGCAAAGTGGATAAAAAAAAAAAAAAAAAAAAAAAAAAAAAAAATACATAGCCTCACCGCCTGATGGCACCACTATCGCAAGAGCAATTTTTTATCGCGTAGTACATTCTCATTGACAGCTACTGGCAAAATTTCAGCCGAGTCGGACGCGTAGTTTTGTTTTGACCGCGTGTGGAAGCGAGCGTGTCCGCAGATTTGAGAAAAATGGAAAAAGAGCAATATCGGTCGGTGATTCGATTCTTGTTTTTGAAAGGGAAATCGCGCAGCGAAATCAAAGAGCGCTTGGATGCTGTGTACGGTGACTCTTCTCCTTGGATGGCGATCGTCAAAAATTGGTTTAACGAGTTTCAACGTGGTCGCACGTCGGTTTTGATGAGCCAAGCCCAGGTGCCCCGAAAACGGCTACCACGGAGGATAACGTGACAAAAATCCACGATCTCGTATTGGCAGACCGCCGATTGAAGGTGCGCGAGATAGCTGAGACAGTAGGCATCTCAAAAGACCGCGTGGGTCATATCCTGCATGAAGTATTGGGCATAAGAAAGCTGTCGGCGCGATGGGTGCCGCGTTTGCTCACTCCGGACAACAAGCGCAACCGTGAGACCACTTCAGAGCAGTGTTTGACGATGTTTAAGCGCAATCCGAAGGAGTTTCTGCGTCGTTTCGTGACCGTCGACGAAACAAGGATACACTGGTACACACCCGAAACCAAGAAACAGTCGAAACAATGGACTTCACCCGGCGAACGTGCTCCGAAGAAGGCGAAGACTGTCCTATCGGCCGGAAAGGTGATGGCCACCGTTTTCTGGGATTCAAAAGGTGTGATCTACATCGACTTCCTGGAGAAGGGCAAAATGGTCACAGGGCTCTACTATGCTGAATTGCAGAAAAAACGGCCCCATTTGGCGAAGAAAAAAGTGCTCTTCCAACATGACAACGCACTGGCTCACACCTCCGCCGTCGCCACGGCCAAATTGGTAGAATTAGGTTACGAACTGCTGCCCCATCCACCGTATTCTCCGGATTTGGCCCCGTGCGACTTCTTTTTGTTTCCAATTTTGAAAAGGTCACTCGCCGGGCAGAAATTTGAGTCGAATGAGGAGGTTATAGCCGCCACGGAGGCCTACTTTGCAGACCTCCAGAAAACGTATTTTTCAGACGGGTTAAAGAAGTTGGAGCAACACTGGGTCAAGTGTATCGAACTCAAAGGAGATTATGTTGAGAAATAAATTGCCACTTTTCCAACCATTTTCGTTATTCTTTTGTAGGCTAAGTACTTATCGGACCACCCTCGTATCTGGGCAATCTAAGATATTGTGAATAACCTTATACAGAAACATCAAATATGATTCTTCTTTTAGAGAGTTTTCCAAACAGACCAAACTTCGAACAATACTCCAATATATTTATTACAAGCAACATATAGAGCACTTGCAATGTAAATAGTATCCTAAAAGCTGTGCCAACTCTCAAAACAAATTATTCTGAATACCATATTATGAACAAACTAGCCCATATTCTGAATACCATATTATAAACAAAAGTAACTAACCTTATATATTCTTCCTTTGGTAACAAACAATTCTATTAAGGTAGGTGTGTGTTCTATGGCTGCGTCAATATAATACAATGCCTTCTTGGTGTCTCCCAAATGGTCATAATGCTGCGCTGCGAAGTAGTAAGTCCACAACAGGGCACTGGCCGGTTGCTTCACGGAGCCCTCCTCGCTGTCGAAGCAACCACTCTTGCCGAGACACTCCACGTATTGGTTGATCAACGATTCTATCGTTTCCACTTTTGATTTATCTACATACAGGGATCTGAAAGGATTAAAAAATAGAGGTAAATTAATAAAAAGAGATATACAGATTAGGCTAAAAGTCACATAAGTCACATTCTCATTTCGGAAAATTGTATATTTTGCTTGTAATCGATTTTACATTTTTTTCTTTAACATAAATAAAATTTTACCTGCACAGTTTATAATAATTATTAATTTTAACAATGACACCATGTCAGCGTGTAAGAATTTACTTCAGCAGTGACTACTCCATTATTTCAATGCAAAAACAATTTCAGCACGATTTTAACTAAAAATGTTCCGCCTGCACCCAAAATTTTGGTGTTAACGAATAATGCTAGGTTTAGAGAATAATTAGTAACTAGTGATTTAATAGAAAGTGGTAGACCATGATAATAATAAAAAGACAATTTATATAGCACCGTTTAGAGAGAAAACTCTTCTCAAGGTTGCTTTAAACTGGACTCGAACCCACTACTATTGACATATTCAAAATATTATAAAATAAATATACGCAGTCGCAAGTCGAGTGTAAGGATAGGAAGATAGTGATTGCAGCCATTAGATTAAGTACTTCCCCGCATCCATGTAACAACCCAGCCAAAGTGAGGGCTTATCACCTGAAACTTTGATACAAAGACAGAGTGAGCAATTGAGGAATCCATGATCATCATTTTGAAGGATTTGCTTTTTTTCTCATACAAAATTCAACCGGTGGAAGAAATGCACCCTTCGAACATCAACACTGCAGAATACGTGCCAGCTTTGCTTAATCTAGCAGAAAGTATTGAAGAATTTACCAAAAGTCCCATTCTGACTAAGAAATCAGAAAGTGACTTTTGGCCCATTTAAAATTTAATTTATGAATGCATCTTTTTTAAATATCCTCCTAGATTTTTTATTCTGGGCCAGAGGAATTTCATAAAAATTAAGCACGGGATACAAAATGCATTTTTGGTTTTTTATCAGCTTACTGTTTTTTAAGGATTTCAAACAAGTAATTGCATCAGAATCATTCCAGTACCTTAAAAACACCGTCTTATTAAGTCCATCAGTCTAATCAAAGTCAGATAATTGAATGTAGTTTGGACAAACAGAATGAATAAAACAAGAAAGACTAATTAAACAAATATACAATTCAAATGTGAGTGGAAGGCATGGTATACGAAGACCAAGGAAATGTGAGTGGAAGACATAGTATACGAAGACCAAGGAAATGTGAGTGGAAGACATGGTATACGAAGACTAAGGAAAGTATATTTGAATCAATATGTCAAACGAAAAAAATTTTAAAAGTCAGAGAAATAGTAAGGGAAAGATGTCTGTCCCGATATAAAAGTCTGGTGCTTTCTCTTATATCTACCCTGACAGAGAAACGGTATGATGGTATATATGTATGTAATGTTTTTCAGTCCAAAACAATTACCTCAAATCTACAAACAGTGGAGGGACTCCTTTGTGCAGTCCAGTTCTCAAGTATTGATCGACTAGCTGTCTAAATTTATTTCCCGTGGCAAAGTTCAGGGGCAATCTCCTCGGGGCGATAGCTTTGGGGTGCTCTGTGCGACACCACTCGAAGAATGCCACTTTTTCTTCATCTAATGTTATTTGTTTTGCTTCCAGGAGTTTTGTGTAGTATTGTACATTTTCAGGGTTGCGTCTCAGAAGGTCTATGTAAATTGTTTCAGCTTCTTTAAATCTGTAAAAAATATTAACAATATTAATTATTGATTAAAAAATATACTTAGGTTAAAAAACAACAAAACAACTTCCAAATCTTCCAGTCAAGAACTTAGATTGAGGAATGCAGGAGATGGACCCTCCTGAGCTTAACAACATCAGCATTAAAAATATTCACCAAACCAGATATTCAATTACCCAATAGTATTCTCATGATTAATGAATTACAATGTGCAACTAACTGTAGTTAACAAATTTCTATTGGCACATTTGAACTGTAAAAGGTACCGTGTGTTTCTAACAGGAGTGTTAAAAACCAATTTGAGCCTATGATAATAACACATCGATCAATAAGTCCCGGAACTAACCAACAGATGGCGCCTCTAATAACAAATCCATACCATTCTCAGTTAGTGCCAACCTTTAGAAGTTATGTGTCAAACTTTCATGACATTCCGACATTGTGTCATTGAGTTACAGTGCTTTTAGTGACGCTACTTTTGCTATTTTCAAAATAATGCAAAAAACCGAATTTCGTATGTTGATTAAACATTGCTTTTTAATGGGAAAAAATACTGTTCAAACTCAGCTATGGCTTGAAAAGTGTTATCTGGGCTCTGCTCCGTCGAAAACAACCATTTGTCGGTGGTATGCTGATTTCAAATGCGGCCGTACACACACAAATGATGCTGAATGCTCTGGTCGTCCAAATGAGGCTGTTACACCAGAAAACGTAAAAAAAAAACTCAAAATCGTGATGGAAAATCGCAAAGTAAAAATGCGTGAGATAGGTGACATCCTGAAGATATCATTTGGTAGTGTTTACACTATTTTGCATGAATATTTTGTCATGAAAAAGCTTTTTTCAAAATGGGTGCCGCGTTTGCTCACAATGGAACAAAAACAACAACGCATCGATGATTCAGAGCGCTGTTTGGCACTGTTTACGTGAAATAAACAGGAGTTTTTGCATCGGTATGTGACAATGAAACTTGGATCCACCACTATACTCCGGAATGAAATCTGCAGTCAGCTGAGTGGAAAGAGGCCCGTGAAAGTCGTCCGAAGTGACCAAAAACTCAAGTCGGCCGGGAAGGTTATGGCCTCCGTATTTTGGGATGCGTATGGTATAATATTCATCGATCACCTTGAAAAGGGAAAAACCATCAATAGTGAATATTACATAGCGTTATTGGAGCGTTTGAAGGCAGAAATTGCAAAAAACCGGCCCCATATGAAGAAAAAAGTTTTCTTTCATCAGGACAATGCACCGTGTCACAAGTCGATGGTAACAATGGCCAAATTGCACGAGTTGAACTTCGAATTGCTTCCGCACCCACCGTATTCTCCAGATTTGGCCCCCAGCGATTATTGGCTGTTCGCAGACCTCAAAAAGATGCTCCAGGGAGAGATTTGGCTCCAATGAAGAAGTGATTGCTGAAACTAACGCCTATTTTGAAACCAAAGATAAATCGTTCTACACGGCTGGCATAGAAAAGTTAAGAAACCATTGGAGTGAATGTATCGCTCTTGAAGGAGACTATGTTGATGAATAAAGAAGAATTTTGACAAACAAATGTTGTTTTAGTAGTTAGTCCCAGGACTTATTGATCGATGTGTTATATCTTGGCTATCAACGATATTGTGAATAAATAACCTTATACAAAAACATCAAATCGAATATTTTTCTTTCAGAATTTAAGAAGACGGGTGTAATTCGATAAGAGATGTTATATTGATGAATAAAGAAGAATTTTGGCAAACAAATGTTGTTTTAGTAGTTAGTCCCGGGACTTATTGATCGATGTGTTAGTTGTCACGCACGTCAGCTAGTATACCAAGACTAAATGTCTCAGAAATTTATTCTGGACTCTTTAAATTGTGTTGGAATGGATAGGTAACCAAATTGTAGAGAAAAACTGCAATATATTTCTTACGAGCGATGTATAAAGCACTTGTAATGTAGATGGTTTCCTAAAAGCTTTGCCAACTCTCAAGACAAATTAAATTATAAACAAAAATTTGCAAATGTATCTTCGAATGAAGAGAGACAAATTTTCCATGTGCTGATACTATATATTATACATTGTGGTGAGAACAAATTTAACAAAAATATGTTTAATACTTAAGTTTTTAATTTTAGATAAGCTTATTATGAATGTAAGTAATGTGTATCTGAGAGAAAATGTTAACTAAAACGATCTTATGATCACATATTTATCAAAAATGTTAACTAAAACGATCTTATGATCACATATTTATCAAATCCTTTCATAACGACCGTCTAAATGAAGAAATTTAAAAAAATGTTAACTAAAACGATCTTATGATCACATATTTATCAAAAATGTTAACTAAAACGATCTTATGATCACATATTTATCAAAAATGTTAACTAAAACGATCTTATGATCACATATTTATCAAAAATGTTAACTAAAACGATCTTATGATCACATATTTATCAAAAATGTTAACTAAAACGATCTTATGATCACATATTTATCAAAAATGTTAACTAAAACGATCTTATGATCACATATTTATCAAATCCTTTCATAACGACCGTCTAAATGAAGAAATTAAAAAAAAAAGGTGCCCGTTTTTGCTAATCATCAAGTGTTTTTGCATCATGATAACGCTCTCCCTTATGATACAAGCATTACCAAGGATAAAATTAAGAGCTAAAAATTTGCCATCCAGAATATTCGCCAAATCTTGCGCCGGATAAATTTTTTTTGGTCAGTGTAATTTTAACAAGACCTGTTTGTGCTCCCTGATGATGAGGTGAAAGCCTTGAAACCGGTAGGGTTATACCGTTACAAAAAGTTGAATAAACAGTGTTTGATAAAACAAATTACAATATCGTTAAACCTCCACAATGTTAATGCCTTAAACATAAATAATATATTAGATATACGAGGGCGGTCCGATAAGTACTTAGCCTCACCGCCCAATGGCACCACTATCCCAAGAGCATGTGTGTGTGTGTCGTAATTGCTTTGTATTTAAATTGCAAAAATATACTCGTATATAAACAGGTGGGATAGCGTTAAACTGACAATCGAATGTCTCTGGTTTCGGAATTTTTTTTCATCTCATAATTTGCTTCATTTCACTTCAATTTAATAAACATATTTTAAAATTATTTCGAATTGCAAATAATATTTAATATACAAGGGCGGTCCGATAAGTACTTAGCCTCACCACCCGATGGCACCACTTTCGCAAGAGCAATTTTTTATCACGTAGTACATTCTCGTTGACAGCCACTGTCAAAATTTCAGCCGAATCGGACGCGTAGTTTTGTTTTGACCGCGTGTGGAAGCGAGCGTGTCCGCGGATTTGAGAAAAATGGAAAAAGAGCAATATCGGTCAGAGATTAGATTCTTATTTTTGAAAGGGAAATCGCGCAGCGAAATCAAAGAGCGCTTGGATGCTGTGTACGGTGACTCTTCTCCTTCGATGGCGACCGTCAAAAATTGGTTTAACGAGTTTCAACGTGGTCGCACGTCGGTTTTTGATGAGCCACGCCCAGGTTTTCCGAAAACGGCTACCACGGAGGATAATGTGACAAAAATCCACGATCTCGTATTGGCAGACCACCGATTGAAGGTGCGCGAGATAGCTGAGACAGTAGGCATCTCAAAAGACCGCGTGGGTCATATCCTGCATGAAGTATTGGGCATGAGAAAGCTGTCGGCGCGATGGGTGCCACGTTTGCTCACTCCGGACAACAAGCGCAACCGTGAGACCACTTCAGAGCAGTGTTTGACGATGTTTAAGCGCAATCCGAAGGAGTTTCTGTGTCGTTTCGTGACCGTCGACGAAACATGGATACACTGGTCCACACCCGAGACCAAAGAACAGTCGAAACAGTGGACTTCACCCGGCGAACGTGCTCCGAAGAAGGCGAAGACTGTCCTATCGGCCAGAAAGGTGATGGCCACGGTTTTCTGGGATTCAAAAGGTGTGATCTACATCGACTTCCTGGAGAAGGGCAAAACGGTCACAGGGCTCTACTATGCCGAATTATTGGGCCGATTCGACGCCGAATTGCAGAAAAAACGGCCCCATTTGGCGAAGAAATAAGTGCTCTTCCATCATGACAACGTACCGGCTCACACCTCCGCCGTCGCCACGGCCAAATTGGTAGAATTAGGCTACGAACTGCTGCCCCATCCACCGTATTCTCCGGATTTGGCCCCGTGCGACTTCTTTTTGTTTCCAAATTTAAAAAAGTCACTCGCCGGGCAGAAATTTGAGTCGAATGAGGAGGTTATCGCCGCCACGGAGGCCTACTTTGCAGACCTCCAGAAAACGTATTTTTCAGACGGGTTAAAGAAATTGGAGCATCGCTGGGTCAAGTATATAGAACTCAAAGGAAATTATGTTGAGAAATAAATCGCCACTTTTCCAAATTGTTGGTTATTCTTTTGTAGGCTAAGTACTTATCGGACCACCCTCGTATTTCACTTTTATTTCTCCCCACTAAGGATTTTAATCAACATTAAAAAAAAAGTAATTTACCTGTTAAGCTTCAAATTATACTGCGCAGCAGTTTCCTTAACAGTCAGCTTGTCCAAGATTTGACCCTGGAACTTCTCGAGGTGGCTGAGCGCCCTTTCGTACTGGCCTGACTCTGCCATTACCATGTTCTGGTAGAGGAGCAGTTCTGAGTACTCATAGTCATACTGGACCTTCACCTGCGAGCGCCTGAACGTCTCCAGAATGCTATTAGCCGTGTCATAGTCTTCCAGTAGGTGATAGCTCATCGCAAAGCCAATCCATGAGGTTCTTTGGGTGGGACTGAGCATGAAGAGTTGGTAACGAGTGTCCTGTAAAATTAATAGAAATTTAAAAATATATACACTCTGCGAGAACAGCATCTAATTTTTTAAAATTATAGGGTATATTTTTTGCATGTCCTATATACAAAATGTAAAAAAAAGTTCATTATCCTTTTTAGTAATTCGCCACCATTAAAATATCTATTATTTTAACAAATGTTTTGGTTTCCTGCATATTGCGAGCACTTTATAAGTTCAAATTGAACAAAGAAGAAAACTCCATCAAATGATTTATGGATTACAAAACTTTTAAACACGCTATCTTCCTGTTTTTTTAGGGTAGGCAGAGAGGACAGATCTACGCACATAGCTTTGGCTTCATCCACATCCGTACATATTATACTATTTTTCATTCTCCTGTCTTTAGTTTAAAAATTTCTCAAACCAGCAACGAACTCGCAATGAAAATAGGCCTGGGAAATTGGTTGAAACCGGCCAATTTTTTTATGTCAATTTTAAGTACTTCCCCTGAATTATTTTCCACAAGACTATTTTAAATATTGGCATTTTGGTCCGAAAATGTTTATATTATGCCATTATTACTGATCTCGCTCGACAAATATCTTTCGCTATATCTTCATGAACCTTTTGAGATGCAATTGCATTAGGGAATATCGTAATAGTTTAGGATATATTTTTAAGTTTGAAAAATACCATTCGCAGAGTACATGTGTTGATGACAGTACGAAAGGGTTTACCAGAATTCATGAACTATAAAAACAAATACAAATTGACATCTGCAGAATATAAAAGCAACACACCTTGCAGCTTTTACATAATTCAAACCCAGTTTACTCACAATATCAGTGTGAATTTCGCTGTCAGGTGTAGAGCTAATAGTTCTCTTAATAGATAATTAAACCCAGTTTACTCACAATATCAGTGTGAATTTCGCTGTCAGGTGTAGAGCTAATAGTTCTCTTAATAGATAATTAAACCCAGTTTACTCACAATATTAGTGTGAATTTCGCTGTCAGGTGTAGAGCTAATAGTTTTCTTAATAGATAATTAAACCCAGTTTACTCACAATATTAGTATGAATTTCGCTGTCAGGTGTAGAGCTAATAGTTCTCTTAATAGATAATTAAATAGTGTACTGGGATTTAACATTATTTGATGGTCTTCAGGGTTTACATTACCCCCATCCTACTCTTTGAATACCTGTGTCAGTCAATCCTTGTAACTCCTTACAAGTATTGTATTATAATCTATAAGTAAACTAGTGTATAAAGTACTGACCCCTGTACAGTGGAATTTCAGTTTGGCAACTTAATCCATTCTAAACCTAATTATTTTTTTCCATAAAAAGTAATGTAGATTGGAATCCATCCGTCTTTTTCTTTTGTGTCTCATTAACCCTGAGAGATCGGCGCACTGCTATAGCAGTGGAAGAAATTTGTTCTACCCTTGTATTCTAAATGAATATCATTCATTTAGAATACAAGGGTACATATTCTAAAATATATTTATGTTGTAAAAATATTTTTTTTTGTTTTTTTGTTGTTTAAAATAAATATTTATCACGAACGTCCGAATCGTAAATATATCTCAGCACTAGATAGACAATTATATTTTTTTCTCGTAGGGTTAACCCTGAGAGCGCTACGAGAAAAAATATAATTGTCTATCTAGTGCTGAGATATATTTACGATTCGGACGTTCGTGATAAATATTTATTTTAAACAACAAAAAAACAAAAAAAAATATTTTTACAACATAAATATATTTTAGAATATGTACCCTTGTATTCTAAATGAATGATATTCATTTAGAATACAAGGGTAGAACAAATTTCTTCCACTGCTATAGCAGTGCGCCGATCTCTCAGGGTTAAAAACCTGTCAAAGATTTTTTCATTTAACACTTTTATTGCAAATATAATCTGACCGGCTTATTGCCAGGCGGCAATCTCTTGCAATCAACCAAAAATTAGAATTGATTTTTTTCTGAAGTGAGACATGACATATTCTCATTGAAAATGTATGTTTGAGAACCAAATTATATTTGAGAACTGAATCAAAACAATATAAGATTCCACTGGATTAATGTAGTATGAAAATTTACAAAAAACATGCATTATTGTAATTTGTAATTTCCACTGGTGTGTGTGTCAGGTTTTATGATGACATCACATGGACAGTAAATTAACTGTTAGAGCTTTTCCCTGGTTGTTTGGGATATGATATCATGAGGTGTTTTTTTTTGGTCCCCTGAATTTTGAATTAACGGATTTACTGTATTTTAACAAAGAACTGTACATCAATGGAATGAAAGAGTATAACTATCACTTGACAATGGCGTATACTCCTTCATATATTCACGCACATTATTCAAAAAGAAGAAGAGTATAACAATACAAAAGATGCATAAAGATTTATGATTTTTTTAGTTACAAGATAATAATAAATAAATATAATAACCTTATATCCTTCCATGTCCCGCATTTGAATCTGCAGGAGTGAGAGATCCCTCAAGATCTGTATGTTGTCCTTCTCCCATTTGAGTGCATTCCTGTAACACTTGATGGCCTCATCGTACTTCTTGTCAGATCGTTGTAGCAACCCGTAGACGTGCCAACACACGTGGGACTTGAGATCATTGCGAAGGCCTCGGCGGACATACTCGTACGCCTCCTCCTTCCTTCCTAGGCAGTTCAGAGTGAGACCCTTCATCGCCAGGGTCTCTGGAAATTGTCAAGAAGACCGTGTGAAAGAGAATATAGGGAAATGATGTATCTATAGCATTGTTTCTCAACTTTTTTAGCCTAGTAACCCTCCAAAAGATTAAAAAAAACTAAAACTTCGAAACCCCCCCTGCAAAAACTGAATATATTATTGATGCATGTGGCCAAATAAATGTTATACTTTCTAATGCTAAATGTATCAACACAATAGTCCTTTTTGTATTAATAAATGTTTTCCGAATAGAATAAGTGTGGGATGGATGAAATTCAGATCGGTAACAGGAGTCTTGTGTGACCCAAAAATGCCTATAAAACTGAAAGGAAAGGTATACCAGACTATCGTTAGACCCGCAATTATGTATGGCTCAGAATGCTGGACTATGTACAGCTTCTACTCTAGGCAGCTTGAAACAGCAGAAATGCGAATGCTTAGGTGGTCGGCAGGAGTATCACTGAAAGATAAAATTAAGAGCTCACGCATTCGTGGTAGCCTGGGGGTCGCTGACATAAATAGTAAGCGGGAAGAGCGACAGCTGAGATGGTACGGGCACATAAGACGGAGAACACCAGACCATACTGTAAATCAAGCAAAGTCTGTGGATCTTCCTCGACAGCCGTCCAGAGGAAGAGCAAAGAACTCCTGGATAACTCAATGCTCCAATATCCTGCAGAGAAACGGCCTAGATGAATGCGACACTCAGAACCGAAGAATATACAGCCTGAGAACGAGAAGAGCCGACCCCAACAGCCTACCTAGGCAATGAGTTGGGACAGTGCCAGGAAGAAGAAGAAATGTTTTCCGATGAAATAATCTGACAGATTAATAGTGTCCGATGACATTAACTGTATAGAGACTCATTTTGAGTAACGAACAAGAGTTTAATGAGAATTTCGAAAATGAATCAGATACAGATAGTTAAGACTGCATTAAAGAAAAAGACAAAGACTTAAACAGTAAAGAGAAGGTGGTTGCTAAGAAGAGGAAATTGAGGAGTATGAGTATACTGGTAAAGATAAAATAACCAAATGGGCCAAAAAGAAACCGACGTCCATGATGACGGGGAGCCATTAAGTATTCTTGCAACTGCCCAATGTAACAAGTGAGGCTTGAAATGCGGTCATTCCATACGATATCTGGAAATGTCTTATGTTGGAAGACACAATTGAAATGATTGTGGAATATAAAATATTAATATATTACAAAAATCAAAGATAAATTTCAACGAGAAAGAGATACAAGAACAATGAATGTGATTGAAATAACAGTTGTTATTGGCTTGCTATCCCTTGCGGGGAGTACTTAGAAGCAACAGGCAGTCATTGGAAAAGTTATAGGATGAAGATGGTTTTAGAATGAAATGTTTTCGCCTACCAATGAGTTTGAAGAGATTCAAATTTCTCATCAGATGTATTATTTTTGATAAGACTGTTACGAGACAAGTAAGAAAATTGGATGAAAATTGTTTGTTCAAAACTGTCACAAGTGTAAATGTTTTTGGAAAAAACGTGACAGTGAATGAAAAGTTACATGGATTTTGGAGGAAGTGTTCATTTAGACAATATATACCTTCAAAACCCAACAAATATGGGATAAAAATGAATGGGATCAATGGGCCTAAGGCAGCTATTTCTTCAATAACAATAAAATGATATTACATAAATACCTAAATAAATAAATACTAGAATAATTCTAGAAACCCATTATATGTGAAAAATAAATATGTACCTATCTTGTAGTTTCTTTTTGTCTATATATAATATTACTTTCTTTTCATTTTGTCACATTTAAATAAGATTTTTATATTTTGATATAAATCTTCTTGGTGTCAGAAATCTAGAGTCCTATTATTAAATAACTATATTTTATTATTTATTTTAGCCGTGGGACGGCCATACCTTATTCACAGCATCAATAAATGAGAACTGGCAATAACATTTCATTAAAGTGAAAAACAGTAACATGCATGATCTCTGGACAAACGCAGAGCAGTCAAAATGCTCCGAAAGTGATTTTTTTTATCAAGGGCTTTCTGGGAGGGAAAGAAAATTGAGATCAGCTTGAACCGAGATTGAAAATCACCAAGTAGAGGTGGTTACGGTGAACCAGGTTTTCCCGACCTTTTTTTTGGGCCATCACCGCTTTGAAGCATCTTAGGATAAGTCAAAGCCTCCCCAGTTTAACTGTTCAAGTTGGATATTTTAGTTTTTGTAACTAGAAGGTAAAAAAGTGTCCAATTATACTAAAATTTTGGGTTTGTTAAAAAAATAAATTGTGTTAGTTATAAAACTATTACTTATATCCTCAATTATGCCTATGTGTGTTCTAATTTTAAGTGCATTTTTTTCATTGACTTCTTAATAAAAAAAATTGTGAGTTTTTGAGTCGCTATGTCAATATCCCATCTGTTTATGGTTTAATATCTTGTACAAGGTGAAAGCTGTGCTGTTTTAATCATTTTTAACCATTTGAAATATTTCATAAATGTACTTTTGCATTAACCACTTGACAGTTTTGCCCGAGCGGAACTCAGGCACGAAGTTTCTTTTTATACTGACGAGCCCGAGCCTCTTTCAGGCAAATCTTGTTTCGACTTGTTGGGAATGTTTCTCCCGAGCGTCGTTAGGGCAGATCTTGTTTTCTCCGAACGGAATATATTTTCGTATAGAATTTATTCGTTCACAGTTGGTCATTGTGTTACGTCGCGTGTTAAAAATCCAACTGTTAAGAGGTTAATAAAATAATAATCAGTCAAAATGGTAACTAACATTTTTTAGTAAAATAGAAAAAAAAACTAGAAACTGGGATGTTTACCTAAATTAAAAAGTATGGTATTAGTCTGATGCTATATTCTATACGCTCGCGCTATACGATCATACTATACGCTCGCGCCATGCGCGGTGATTATATGAAACGTATTTTATTTTCATTGACATAACCGACTTATGGTAAAGTTAATTTTAGACATTACAAAATAAGTGTAGCCTGGAGATTTTATAACAAAACCCGGAGCCAGGGGAGACGGTATTAAAACCCTGAGACAACGGGTGAAACCCTGAGAACTGATCACCCTACACCGATATCAAAAGAACCTCGAGATAGGAGGTAGAAACATGTGTAACAGAGATTAATGTAATTGGTGGAATAACAAAATACCAATTTGCAGTCCCACAAAGATAAATACGAAAAATTAGGTAATCTCAGAATGGTCAGCAATCTTCAATTTCACTCTTTTTCTATGTCTCGTTATTTTCGGCTTAATAAGCAGGAATCGATAGAAAATAATCTTATCCATAATAAAGGGTCATTTTAATTTATCTTGATGCAATTTTAAAGCACGATTCATACATAAGATAGTGAATTTTACTTAATAAATAAAACCTAACCTCAAAACGATTTGACATTTGAGTATACCTAACAGGTGCCAGAATTAAATTTAACGAAAAAACAGTAGAAAATTACACTAAAAATATGACATTTTCGCCCAATTTAACAAACAATTCGATCAACATTTCTAAATAGCTGTGATATATAAAAAATAACATGCCAACGTGAGTAGAAGTATAATGTAATTTTAGATATATAGTTTTCATAAAAATATATAAAATATAAATAAAACATAACATTTACCTCCATGTTCAGCATATTTTGGATTCGAAAGTATTTGTTTTGCAAATTTTAACCCATTTTTGTACTGTTTATGTTCATAGCAACGCTGAAAGAAAAATTGACAGATTAAATAAAAGCGACATTTTCTGAAAATATTAATTCAAAATTGTTATTTCAACATGTAAATGAAGTTTCGATAAAATTTTATCATTTTATGTATAGAAAATATTGAATAAAACAAATTGTGTATTTTTCAAATTAAGGTTATGATGAAAAAAAAGTATTGAATTATTGTGTATTTTAAAAGTAGAGTAGTTGGAGTTAATTATTTGCGAAAGTTCCATAGATATTGAATTGCAAAATTAATTTGAAAAAGGTGTTAATTCATAATTCTTGATATTGAAGAGTATTCCCTAATAAAGATGAGTCGGTCATGCAAATACAGATCAAAGATTGAAAAAGAAAACTAAGTAGTTCTACCATTCCACTGAGAAGTCATTTGTGCATATACATGTCAAAATATGGGAAATAAACTTGGTTTGTATCGTAACTTGGACATTTTTTAAACTTCAAATATAAGCATTTTCTAACTGAAGTTCTGATGGTATAAGCTAGTTTTAAACAAACAATGCTCAGATATTAGATTGTACATCGACGACAGTACTTATAAAGGATGTGTCATGTTTGTTGACAGTCGAATAAGACATGATATTACTTATATGTTTTTTTTAAGATGTGTCATCTTTGTGCAATTTTTCACATTTCGCCGGTTTCACTAGCTGAATTTAAAAAAGATGAAATGTGTTAAGAAATAAATGATCTTCGACAAATTAATTAACTCTTGAAATTGTCAAATCTGTCAATAATATACATAAAAAAGAGAGAAAAATATTGAATTATAAACGTTTAGACATTTTTATAATTAATATGGACAATGAAGTAGTTCAAATAGACACTAATTTCCATCACTATTTCCAAATAGGTTTTCGACATAAACGAGCGAGACAGCTATATAAAAATGGTGCAGCGGCAGAATAATAAAAGGTAAAAAAATTGACATTCTTACCAAAATTCTCTTGAAGAGAGCGTTCTCTTTGGGAGGTAGTGGATTGCTCGATGGCATTTTGGATTTGCCGTAAAATCACACAGGCCGGCAAATTATTATTTTCACCTAAAAACCTCGTGGCCACAATCCGAGAAGTCGATCAAAATCACGTGACCTTAGACACAGTGTCGACAACACAAGCGATTAGATCTGCAACAAAATTATTTCGATTCCCTCTGTTGGCACGGTTATCGAGGAGTAAAAAAGATAAGGGACGGCTCCATTGCAAATTAACTATCGCGCAATATAGCGGAAGCCTTGATTATTATTAACTTTTCTATTTTATTCCCTTTTCTAATTTGAAAAATGTTCGATAATGGTTTAATGAATTGAAACTGAATTAACAAAATTAGTAACTTTTAAAAATTCCTCCGAAATGAGTATTGTAAAATTTGTAGTTTGTTGGCGGTTGATATAATTTTTATTCAAAGATACCCGACTTTGTATATCATTTATGGGGATATTGTAAGTTGTAAAGTTTACTTGGGTGTTGGAAAGTTTTAAGGGTAGTACTGTAAATGTTTCAAAATATTTCCGAGATTATGAACCTCGTTTCTATGATTGAAACCTTTGGCATATTTTATTATCAGTATGGCTTCACGCACTGTCATCTCCGGACCGTTTTATATGACGACTTATGTTTTTGAATTTTTAGTGTCTATGATTAATACTTGGTTAATTTTTGCAGAGCCAGAATCGAATAGACAGTATTGTTATTTATATTCCGTTAGTGTTCTAAAATCATAATTTTCATTCGCAGTTGGTTTGCCCGATGAAGTTTTTTTTTAACTCGATATTTCGTATACCTCGTGTGATTCGTTGGGCGCTGTATCTTTAAACTATCGCAGACGGGACAAAATCTTTTTATGATGTTCAAATATTGCTTTATTTCAGATTTTTTTATATTTTACTTGTTCTGTCCGATGTACACTTAATATATGGCAAAATTTCTATGATTTTTTTTATATATTCTGTTATTTTTTAAGTACATATTTTGATCTCTTTTTTAATATAAAATAAGAATTTAATAATCTTGTAATTTACTCTTCTTATATGTTGAATAGATCAGGGGGACAATATATTGTCTTAACGTACGCCATTATGCATATATCATAGAAGAGAACTCGTCTTCTTTCAGAGATTCTGTATTTCGACATACAGGTTGTGAATCATAACTATCAACTGCCTCAGTACGCCTGCCACTTCAAGAACTTTTCATAAGCAGTTCCATTTAAACGCAATTCAAAGTCTATGAAATAAAGTACCACGGGGGCCGGTAGTTCTCGCTTTTTCAACAATTTATTTAGACAACAGCTTCATTCTATTTTTTCCAAAATTTCTGCAAATATTGAAAGAACTTTTTTAGCTATGGTTTAACCTTTTTAATTTCAGCTGCATTTCTGCCGCAACAAGTTGGTGATCAAATCCACCACTCACTTCCGGAAACGTTTCTACATTATGAACTGATATGGTCTCCAGCCCTTATCAATCATAGAGTTATGTACGAGGCATATCCAGAAAGTAAGTCTACTGAATTTTTGTAAGTTACAATTTTTTTTATTTTAACAAAAAAATTACGTGGTTACCGTAGTACATATGTAAGCTATTTTTCGACATAGTCGCCATTCCTCTTAATGCAGGTGGTGAAGCGGGGTATCAACTTTTTGATGCCTTCCTCGAAGTAGTTTCCCGCCAACCCCTCCGTCCACTTCTCCACCTCCTCCTGTACCTCCTCGTCGGTTGAAAATCTTTTTCCACCCATGTGCAGCTTCAGGGAGGTAAAGAGATAGTAATCTGAAGGTGCTAGGTCAGGGGAATGCGCGGGATGGTTCAGGACATCCCATTTAAACGAGGCGAGCAGTTCCTTCGTGGCGTTGGCCGTGTGTGGTCTGGCATTGTCGTGCAGCAGGCAGACTCCCTTTGTCAGCATGCCTCTCCTCTTGTTCTGAATCGCCCTCCGCAATTTTTTTAGGGTCTCACAGTATCTTGCAGAGTTGATGATCTCCCCTTGAGGCATATATTCAATTAAAATTATGCCTTGACAGTCCCAAAACGCGGATGCCATGATTTTCTTGGCTGAAATTGTGGTTTTGAACTTTTTGGCGGAGGGTGAAGAGGTGTGACGTGACCGTTTTTAAACTCGCGACACCACTTGTACACACTCGTACGATTCATAGCTTTATCACCATATGCAGTTTTCACCTCATTATAAACCTCAACCGGAGGTTTTCCCTTCCAAACGAGATAACGGATGACGCCGCGTATTTCGCACTTGGTGGGAGATTGGATTAACATTTTTCATGAAACGTGTTGTCGCGTTGACACTTCTCAACGTACTGACCTCGAACCGGTCTTGTTGCGGAGGGGAAGGGTCAGGCTACACGGAAGTGTAGCCAACATGTCGAAAATAAAATCCGTCCGGTTGTGAGAGCCTCAGTACACTTACTTTCTGGATACGCATAGTATTTGGCATATATACTCAAATTGGAAAGTATTAAAATCTGCTATCATAATCAATAAACATATTTTAGAACCATTTTTAATGTATACGAGTAAAACGTAGACGTGGAAAAATACTGAAAAGAGGCAAATAAATGCTGTAGAAATACATGCACTGAAAATAATACCTGGGGTGACAATGTATGACAGAATACGGAATCAGGTATAAATGTGAACTTAAAGCTGATGTGTTGAGTAAAATAAAGAAGATCACATTGATATGGTTGGATATGTGAAACAAATAAATGAAGAAATACTAAAAAAACAATTGCAAATTTGAGTGCTAGAGGAATACCAAGAAAATTATGGTTGGATCAAGCAAATTATATTTAGAAAGAAGAAAACGTAGAAAGTCAGATAAATTGTAGGAGTTATATGAGAAGATGTATGTATGTAGAATAGGCGAATGATGTGTGTTACGATATGATAATCTGGTATTCTGACCTCTCTGCCTACCTTTGTGGGAAAATTGTGTGATAGTATGTATGTATTTATTTGATTCCTAATTGCGCATTACGCTAGGTGATTTCCAGGTGTATAGTCTGTGGATATGATTTTTACACCATGTTTTCATAACTGTTCGTTAATTTTTTATCCACAAATGATGCCATTTTTCCCTCTTATTCTTGACTGATTAGAATCTTTAGTTTTACAAGTGTTGTCATTGAAGTCCCTTATGATTAATGTAATTTACGTATGATTTTATAATTTGTAATATTGTATTGTAACTAAGAATGTATTTCTCTACGTGGGGGCGCTATTAGTATCGCCACACCTGAAATATTAGTTCTGAGTTGATAATAATGCATACTTTTTCCTCGCATGAATTTCTTTAGATGCTTATAGACTAATTTTAGATGATCTATAAAGCTCTCTTGTCAACTTCGTTTTATTTTATTGTTTGTATTAGGATATGAGTTGTTTATACATTAAAATATTACGGCCTAAAACTGGGTTTCGTGAATGCGCGTGATATTAATAATATTTATTCGAATTTATAGTTTAACGGGTGGGAAAATTATTGTTTTTATTAATTTTTTGCATCGTTAAAACTACAAAAGAATTGTGTACAGTAGTATTAGTGTCCATTTTGGAATTATGTAGGATCCATATTACTTCTTTAGTGCTGTAAGAAAGAATAAGTAGGCTACAAAAAACTTAACATTTTATAGCACAGAATATAATGGAGTTCACTTCTTACTCTCAATGTAACCTCTGCCTTATGAAACCGAAACAAGAGATGTCAAAACAGCTGTGAAGTGTGTGGATTTGCTTTGAATTATTTTGTTTATTTATCGAGTTTCGTGTGTGCGCAATATACTAACGGTTATTATTATCACTTAACTAGTGCAGAAGTTTCATTTGTATATCGTGTTGTTCTGAAATGGGATTTGAAAGCATGCGTTCCGGGCATGCGAGATGTCCAACATACCTAGTGGCAGGTTTGCTGCTGATGGCATTCCTTCTGATATGCAACTGGTGGTCATTATCTACACAAAATTACGAATTATTAAAACAAATGGACGATATGGGTAATCAACTAAACTTCTGCTCTGACGAGCGAATCATTTGCCAATCAAAACGGAATAGTTTAGATGGGCAATTAAAAGAAATGCAAACACGTATGCTAGCTTTGGAATCAAATAACAAAGACGAAATGAGTAAATTAACGAAACAAAAAAATGAAATAGAAAAATCATCACATTCTGTCAAACAAGATTTAACTTATTGTCAAGCAGAATTAGATTCATTGAAAAAAGTTGATTCTAGTAAACAGACGACATTAGAATCATTACGCGTTGAAAAAGACAGCCTTGCTTCTCAGTTGGCTAAGGCGAAAGAGAAAATTGCCGAATTAGAAGAGACAATTTTGAAGAAAAATACGATTGAAAATCATGACAAAAAACAACAGAATCTACCGTCACAGTTACCAGCCAAGCCTCTATCGACAGTATCTCAACTGAAACACAAGGATGCTGAGGATGTTTTACCTTATCCGATAAACGATGGCCCTATCAATGATGTCAACCATGAAATTAATAAAGACAATGAAACTGCGTTGGACAATGCTGCCAATGAAGATATGGATGACAATCTCGAACCTGACACCGGGAAACGACCTCCGCTTCAAAACTAAATGTTCGAGTTACAAATAGACATTTATTTGTATGATATAGTCACATACATGTTCAATGTAAGGACTTTATATTTTTTGGTAATTTTTTTTACGATAATCCTAGTTATTTTTATATCTTGGGGTACTGTTTAAAGTTGGTAAGTGCTAAAAACATACGTACTGTTACTGAGTTCCAAACTATATCTCAATCAACAATATTATTTTTACTGAAGAAATTAATATTTAAAGTTAAATTTTATACAATTCCTTTAAATAAGGGAGTCATGTGATTGATTTCTTAGCTCACTTTAAAGTTTAAAACATTTGAGGTCTGATTCTGAATAGAAATTTTGTAATTTTAAGGTAAATAAATACGCATTTAAAATCCCTCTAAACTCCTCATTTTAAAAAGTATTTACGTTGTTTCTAATGTTTCTACTAATGTGCTGTAATATTTGTTGGATTTTTAAATCTGTATCGTTCTTTTTGTCTTCAATTTACGAATAATATGTAACAAAATAAATTTAATTCAAGTAGAATCAATATATTTCACAGTTTTACAAATCAAATATAATTAAATGTTAAGTCCAAATACAGGTATCCCACGCTTTATAAGATTGATTTATTCTAAGAAAAATCGTGTATCTTAAAATACTTCTAAAGCAAATTTATTTTAATCTGGGTGAGGTAGGGATTGGATCCAAATGAAAAAAAGTAACCTTAAAACAATTGTTATTTTGTATTTTCAATTAAAAGGCCTACTAAGTTTATTATAATAGATTTGGCTCATCATTTTATTGCCCTCTTGAAGGCTCTAAAGGTCGATGGTTTTCAGTATTTTATTTTTTCAATAATGTTAAATATCAGTTGAAGGGCAGAATGTTTATGATCACTTTAAAGTTTTTTGTAGCAAACTAAGAAACTTTATCAGTGATTGCAAAATTGAAATCTGCTTTTTTTTCTTCATTTCATTCAAATTGCGTTCTAGCAAAATTGCGTCATATTATTATAATGAGGAATACCTTTACTTAGATTGTTGACTTACCAACTTATGGTAGAATCCCCATGATATTTTATTTACAGTATTGAGTCTTCCAAAATGAAGTGATATTGTGAATATAACTTACACTAGTTATTTTAAGAATGGACTTTTTTCAGCTTATTGGAATGAAGTATGAACGAGCAAGTAAGCAAAGGATACAAAATTTTATTTACTTTCTTAAAAAAAAAAATTGATCATAGTGTATTGTTTGAATATAGGCAAACAAGTTCTTCCCTCTTAATCTTTTGTAGAACTCCATTCTCTAAATAACTAGCACATATGTTAATAATAATTATAAAATATAAATCCATTGCCATTATGTTATCTAAGTCGCACCTAGAGTGATTCCATTACCGTATAAAGTCTCTCAAAAAAATAATCCTTAAAACCTCTTTATTCTAAAAGATTCTCACTGACTGCTGATTTCGACTGAAGCCCATGTATTTTATATAGATGTTAACCTTCGCTAACCCAAATGACGCTCGCAAATTTCATCCTGCGAATTGATCTAATTGCAATGCTGCATTGTAAGCTTGCCAAATACATTTTATGTGTTCAAAAGTGTATTAGGAGCTCATAAGTAACCATACGTATTGTTTCCTGCTATCTATTTTTTTGTTATTAGTATAATACCTAACCGTAAAGAAATTAACGGGATAGATCCAGCCACTTGCAATATTAGATGAGGAGAATAAATTACAGTAAAAATTAAATCACCTGTAAATAATACACATCATTTACCTGTCAGGGTTGGCAAAGAAGACAGATCTCCAGACTTCTCTGTCACGACTTATAACTTCTGTACATTTTTCGTAGAGTTCCCTGTTTCTCTTACTCATTATTTTTCAAAATTTCATTCACTTTGTCCAACCATACTTTTTGCGGCCATCCTCTACCATGATTTCCACTCATAATTGCATTATAACTGTTTTAGTCAGTTATTCATTACTCATACATTCAACATGTCCAAACTATCTTGATATGCTATTTTTCACACTACTTAAAAAAACATTTTTTAGCTCATATTCATCTTTGATAACTGGATTTCTTATTCTGTCATACACAGACACTCTCGTTACATCTCGAACGCTTATTTTTATATTTTGAATACAGATAATCTAGAAAGTATTCCAAAAAACTGATAATATCACCCTATCTTGACACTATATGAAGAATGAAATATTTTTATGATAAAAAATACATTATGAAACTTAGCTATCTCCTTTGATGGATGGAAAGGAGTTGTCAGAGACTATCATGGGAGTCACGATGATCAGTCGTGAGCAACACAACAGGATGATGATCTCCTTTGAACTTTAAAATGAAAAAATCAATATTTTTCTTTGAATTCTAATTTTTCCTCTTTTTAATAGTTTCATTAATTTACATCAATCATAATTTTCATTGTCAATCTCTCATGACTCCCACTCATCTATGCAACGTAGATTTGTTTTTTTCTGTCTCTATCAAATAAATTCTATGTTGGTTTACTCATTATTAATCCAATATTTGTTGGTTTTTAAGATGGACTAAGGAAAAAAAAAGTATTGTCTTGTTAATAAATTTTGTAACAAATGTATTTGATAAATTTTTTGGAGACAGGAACAAGAAAGGAGAGGAAAACTGCAATAAATGTTGTAGTATGTGTACTGAAAAGTATATTTAGGGAGACAGTGTATGACAGAATATGGAATGAAGTGATTAGGGATGAATGTGAACTTAAGGTTGATGATTAAGTAAGATGAAGAAGAGCACTTTGAGATGGTAGGGCATGTATAACGAATGAATAAAAAACGAATAACTAAACAAATACACAGCGCAAATGTGGGTGGAAGGCGCGGTTGAGGAAGACCAAGGAAAATATAGTTGGATCGAGTGAATTATATCAATAAAAAGAAAAGGAAATGTAAAAAGAAATATTTTGAGGTGTATGAGAATAAATGGATGTAGCAGGGGCAAAAGAACTGTGTCGTGATAGGAAAGTCGAATGCTCTGCCTACCCCGACAGGGAGACAATGTGATGGTATATATATAGAAATAAGAATCACACCTCGGGTCTTAAAAAAATTGTTCTTATTGACAAATTTTCAAATGTGCCAATTTTTTAATTTTAGTTTTAAATTAAATAAAATAGTTTTACATTGTGAGAACTTCTTGTCGTTTCATGAATTAAATCAATTGATTAAATGTATTTATTATATTGCTTTACAATAAAAATTTACTTTTAGGTAGATTTCGATAAAAATACTACATATTACAGAGGGTATCCTGTCGGAACTTCAGGAAAATTTCAACGCACTTTCTTCGGTCATGACCAGGAGACTTCGAAATTATCCTCTGTTAAAAAGTTTATTTCAAATATCACTTAGTTTTGTAGACTTATATCAAACTAACGAATTTCTCAGTTCCTTACTACAATGCACTCTCAATTATCCGGAATAATCTACAATAGAAAGGAAGGAAGAATGAATTTTTAATCCTAAAAATTGAAAACAATTAAACTAATCAAATGCACTTAATGTTTACAAAAAAACCATATATATAAGTGTGCTATTTTTTCTGTTTATTAAAATATTAGTTGTATGTATTGGAAATTATTGATTGGCTGTAAATCATCTGCCTGATACGAAATACAAGACCTTTATAATTGATAAAATGCAATAATGATTATATTATACATTAATCTAAAATAAAAATAATTTTATTATTGATTTTTATTTTCGATTATGACATTATTGAACCATTTTTTGTATTAATTATACAAGTTTTTATAGATAATGTATTTTAACCCTTTACACTTGTTTTTTTTTTTCAATTTTACCAGTCACTTGAAGCAATATTGATAAAAATTTGTTATTAAATGTTATTTTTTTAAAAATAAATATTATTATTCAGACCGAGGATAAACTGCATTTATTGAAGTCACTTACTCTGCAACAATGATAAAATCATGGAGACTTGATCGAGTGTTATAAGATCTTGAGCAGTCATTATGTTTGAAAATTTCGCTGATAATTTTCTTTTAACTAAAAACATATTTGAGAGGACATCAATTGAATCATTCGAAAACTTGATTCCACGATAATCCGAGGAAAATATTATTTTGCTAACAGAGTTGTGGAACCTTGGAACATACTGCCCAATAGTGTAGTGAGTGCTGTGATACTGAACCAGTTAAAAAACCATCTGAATAAGTTCCTACATACAAACCCAGGAGTACTGTTTTGATTCCTTTGCACATTTTTTAAAATTATTTTTCATATATAAATATCATTCACTTGATCCATCCATACTTGTCTTGATCTTCCTCTACCACACCTTACACTCACATTTGCCATGTATATTTGTTTTATTATTCCTTTTTCATTCATTAGTTCTACATGTCCAAACATCTCAAAATTAAATTTACCTCATATCTCTAAATGGAGTTTAACATAAACAGAAAAAATCTCAGACTGCTCTTCTTCATCTTACTTAATACATTAGCCTTAAGTTCACATTCATCCCTTATCACTTTATTCCGTCTTCTGTTATACATTGCCACCCCATCCATTACTTTCATTGCACACATTTCTATAGCATTTATTCGCCTCAGTATTTTACACGGCTATTTTTACTCCAGTACATCAAAGTCAGTACTAAATTAAAAGTATACATACCATATTTATGATATTTACGTATTATTTTTATGGATATAAATAAGTTAGTCAAATAAGATTTAAATAATGTGTGCTATTTTTCAACTTGAAATAAAATTTGAAATAAAAGAGTATAAAATTTTATTACCATGCTTATTTCAATACTTAGGCTTCTCAAAGTTGTTTCCAAGAAATCCTGTCCTTTACGCATTGCTGCCACATAATAGCTGCTTTCTTACGTATTTCGTCCTTCGGTCTTCTTACAGACCTAGTTCTTCCTATTAAGTACCACTGGATTACTTCATACATCCAATGATGGTCCGTTGTTCGATCAAGGTGCCCAGCCCACTTTCACTTCAGTCTTTTGCGACCTCTATAACATCGTCAACTTTTGTTTGGGCACGTATCCACTCATTGTGTTTGCGGTCTCTACTGGTGTAACCTAGCATGCACCTCTCCTTCCTGTGTTGTGTTGCCTGGAGCTTTTGTTTCATTCGCACAGAAAGTGTCCATGTTTCGCATTCATTTACTGGTTAGATCTTCTTCTTCCTCTTCTTTTAGGTCTGTTGGCCTTTTATGGTCCTGCATCATCGTTTCCCTCTTGTGACGTCGACTGACAGCTGTCTTTCTATCTTTTGGGAGGTCGTCCTGGAGGTCTGCTTGCTTGGGATATACTGTCCCTGGCCATTCTTACGGCTCTTGGTTCATCATTGGTTAGATGTATTGGTTAAATACCTTCCGTTTTAGACAGGTTGAGAGATTTCTCTTCAAAATGTAGTTCAGTCGTCCAAAGAAACTCCAAGCTAGTTTCACTCTTCTGTTTATTTCCTTGAGAGTAAAATCCTCAAATGAAATACTTTGTCCTAAGTAGATATATTGTTGAACTTGTTCTAGTTGCGTTCTATCTACCTGGATTGATGTGACAGCAAAGTGATTCAATATGTATTTTGTCTTTTCAATATTCATTTTTAAACCTGCTAGTTTGCTGGTCTCTGCCAGTTGCAGTATTTAATCGAAATTGTTTATTACATTCTTGTTTGATGTACAATCAAGGGTACATCAATTAAGCCCATTCGATGCCAACAGGCCACCCTTATGACATCGGACCTTTCTATTTGATCATGTAGTTCCTCAGGATGTGTTGCGAAGAGACTAATATCATCTGTACATCTTAGTTGACTCAGATATAAACCATTTATACAGATTCCTTTAGTTTCCCATTCGAGCTTCTTGAACACATTTTCCACATGCATTGAATATAAAGAACACTATTTTGCACTTACTTTGCACAAGAAATATATCTAATGTACCACTCTGACAAGGGCCAATGTTTTCACTCCAATCTTCTTCCCACTTAATTTTAGATTCAAAAGGAACCGAGTGTTGCTTCGAAAAAAAGTAAAAATTTGAGCTTGATTTAGTTTTCATCAAATAAATTGACTGTTCGGAATCGATCTAATAGGATGGCGTATTATGACAGGCTTTTGCAGTTACTACTCCTGTGGCGTGGAATAATTTACCTCTTTTGTTAGGCATAAGGGTGGCGCAAGTGTGTAGCTGAAACATTTGAAGGCAATGCTTTTTGGGAGGTCTTATCAAAACTTATGAACACTACACTCTACCTTAAGTTGAATTTGTTACTATCACATATCGGAAGATCATCAAAAGTTTCTCTGTAGTTTATGTTCCCTTGATAAGTTTTCTTGCCAAATATGTTTTTATAAACATATGCAGATTCGAAAAAGTACTCAATTTTATTGCCTCAGCCATCACCTTCCTGTCCTTACACTCAACTGGTTTTTTTTTTGTAATAAGATGATTCCATATCAGAATTTGTCGATTGGAAAGCATGAACTCGGCGGAAATATCCATCCAATGATTTCTACTTTGCATATTTTGTCTTTTTCTCTTCAAGCTGCGTAGAATAATATGTCATTAATTCTTCAAAAATCTTTTTATATTCTCTATTCATCAGGATCATTTTCAATTAGGATTTTAACATAATTTTTAAAATGTAAAAAAGCGTCAACTAATTTCATCAGAAATCAAATTTTCACGAGAAATCTTTGTCTTCCGTGTCCTTCAAGAATAGATTTTGGTCCATTCCATGCAAATGTTATTTTGAATTCAAATTTAAATTTAAAATCCACATATTGAATTTTTTTACATAAACGAATTTGTATATTGGTTTTTTTTTCTTTCAATTTTGCTATAGCAAAATTCCATTAAAAAAGGTGCGTAAAGTGAGATACGGATGTAATTAAATTATGCAGGTTTGTTGTTCATGTTGATTCTTTAATTGTTAAAAATTACCCTAGGTATTTTTACAGCAATTTAACACACTAAACAATGTTAATATTCTAACTTATTTAAAACTTAGCAAACATTACTTGCTCATAACAGAAGGGACAATGTTGAGTATTTTTCTAAACTCATTATTCCTTATCATACACAGACAATGTTTTGCTTTGCTGATAATGAATGTGTTACAAAAAGCCCTCCATACGTTAATTCCCATTCTTCTTTCATTTAGCGGAGCTCTTCATAGCACTAGTAAATAATCATTTATGTGACACACATTGCAAAATATGCTATTTTAACTATATGATAAGAATATTTTACATATTCGTTATACCAGTACTATAATATACTTTTAATATATGTCTAGTTCACCACTTTGGCTAATAAATTGTGCTCCTATTTAAGGCGTTGTGGATCTTGTAGCTTCAATTTTTGAGCCAACTGAATGTGGCATATGGCAAAAGGTACAAAATCCTTATTAAGTTCCGTTCCAGTGCCATTTAAGATATTTCGAGCTGAGCTGAACGTTATCTAGTTGAAGTTCCCTGATTATCAGTTGAATACTATCATTAGTGCGGATACTACGTGGTCTTTCTGCTCGAGGCAAATTAAACTACTGATCGTGCGAACGTGCGATTAATTTCTTGCTGGACAATCTCCATCAATAAAATTACGTTGATATATGCTTAGTGTTAAAATAATTGACTCTTGATTTACGAAATAAAGTTTGACCACTTTAGTTTTTTTTTTCATTTGTTAAATTCTCCATAATGAAAATTAGGGATACTTTTTAAATTATCTGAAATGAAATTAAATTAAGAAATTATGAATGTTTGAAACCGGAGCGCGACTGATGGGCTATTCTGTATAACTGGTTAGTGCCAACGGTCTAATGGTTAATGCACTTGCTAAACAATCTGGTGTTTCATATTTGATTCCAACTGTTTTCCTATTTATGTAATTTTCAACATCGACACCGTGACTGGTTTGACTTGCAAACCATTGTTTTCTTAATGTACTATTTACTGGCGCTTATAGTTCAGAAAATGTAGGATGAGTCCTGTGACAGCTCACAAATTTGCCCCAATACAACCTTGTAACGATGTTCAGTAATTTTAATTATTTTATCAACTTTAATATAAGCCTCAATTCTAATAAATAGCAAGTTATTTAGGTAAATACATTACATAAGGTTGTATTGGGGCAAATTTGTGAGCTGTCACAGGACTCATCTTAGAATTTCCGAACTACAGTAGTTGCTAACATTAATTTGTGGGGAGACTCTTATGGGACATCATGTTACAAAATAGTTATATTAGTGGAGAGACTCTTATGGGACATCATGTTACAAAATAGTTATATTTGTGGGGAGACTCTTATGGGACATCATGTTACAAAATAGTTATATTTGTGGGCAGACTCTTATGGGACATCATGTTACAAAATAGTTATATTTGTGGGCAGACTCTTATGGGACATCATGTTACAAAATAGTTATATTTGAATTTCTAAGTTTTTTTTTTAACCTTTTTCATCTGAATTTATATTTGTCTTGCCTTACATTCTTGATAAAGACCTTATGATAAAAACTAGTACCATAGACATCTGCCCATCAAAAGGATCCAACAGATTGAATTTATGTATTATAACACCATTTCGCTACATTATTAGCGGTTTGTTAGCACCAAATAGAGATGGAGATCAAGAGATGTATTGTATTGTTTTACGCTTTCATTGTATACAATGCAACCTGGCGGGTTTATTGTCATGTCATCATCATCATCAATAAATTCAGATGATAAAAAACCTCTAATCTGGCAGACCTGGGTGCTAAACAAGCATACCAAAAACTAGACTACTTTCCATGACATAGTTGGTTAGACACTTGTTTCGAGAGGTTAGACACTTAGATGACCTCTGTGGCCTAGTAGGTAAAATGCTTGACTTTCACCTGAGGATTTCAGGTTCAATCTTTGATGGTACTAATAAAAATAAATAAAAAGGAACCGAGTATAGTAAAAAGAGTTCATCTGGTAACGATACTTGCACACGCCGAGTATGAATGCGAGTTTGTTACCATTAGATTATTATTATTACATACTTGTTTGATACATATAAGCTTAAATCAAGAGTACATCGATTTAACCTGTTCGATGCCAAAATGCACAGTGACAAACCACGTATATGCAAACAAACCATGCCTACTCCAGTGCTTCTAAACTCAAAGGCTCAGTTACTTGTCTCTCTCCATCTGCCAACACTTCAATATGTCTGAATCACTAATTTGAATATGTTGAAAGGTGCCGTATGTAAAAAATTGAAAAGAATATCGCTTAGTTTTTCAACCTATCTGCGTCACTAATGCGGATATGTTGAGAACTCCCGTACAAATAAATTAATGAATCGGAACATTTGAGATTCATCAAGTGGCTGTTTCTTACAAATGCCTATTAAAAAATCTACTACACAAATTGGCACAAGATAATTTTACACCATCTATCATTTAAATAACTGGTTACGTATTTGAATACAAAAATACCTTCCATAAAAGATAAAATATAACTTATGTTTGCCCCAAACTCAAAGCATTAATATGAAAATTTTATATCTGATTAATTCTGTTCATCACTTTTTTGCCAAGCTGAATAAATACTTGGTCCATTTACACACTAATCCCTCCATTTACGTGGATAATTGGTTTTAGGAAAACAATGTATAAATGAAAACCGTGGTAATAAGGAAGAAGTGTGTGTTCAGATTTATATATGATAATTACATCAATTGAAATGTGTTAACGAAGTTCATTGTACTTTTTTTTCGTGCACTGTATACGGCCTTTGGCCTCCTGGGCTCTGGCCTGTTGTATGCGGCTGTGCATATTTACTTGTTTTTTGATAGTGAATTGTATTAATCATGTTAGTGTTTTGATATTTATGTGTATTGTAATACTCGTATTTCTGTATTCATTCACACTCTGATTATGTTTTGTAAATATTATTAATTGTCGAAATGGACCATTAATAATTTTAACAAGTTTTTTATAAGTGGTTACTGATAACTAATAAAACACATATTTTGATGAGAGCTGCACAAAGCTATACTTTATACACTTTTCTATTTATGCAAAGAAAAAAATTCAGAATTTACATTTATACGAAGGAAAAAATTACAGAATTTACGTTTGTACGAAGGAAAAAATGACAGAATAAACGTTATATATTATTTATAGTTAAGGCATTAACATTGTGGAGGTTTAAAGATATTTTAATTTGTTTTATCAAACACTGTTTATTCCACTTTATGTAATTTGTTTTATCAAACTCTTTTTATTCCACTTTATGTAACGGTATAACGATAGTTACATAAAGTGGAATAAATCATAAGAATAAAAAGTGTTTGATAAAACAAATTACAGGATTTACATTTATACGAAGGGGAAAAATACAGAATTTGCTGTACCTTTTCAAAAGTATTCTTTATAGATAAATCTTACATTGTTTCTATTGCCAGTCTTCCAGTTATACATAAAAATATTGATTTAGAAGTCCAATTATCACTTATAGACTGAGTTAAAGTGAATTAGGATAAATGGAGACTATGTAAATGCAGGTATTTATCTACAAAATGGCATGCGGTGGTGGTGTTAAAAAAAAGGTATTTTGTATTGCTACTGTCCAAACAATGAGGCATTACCATCTTGCCATGCCTCTGTTGGGATAGGCAGAGAGAACAGATTCCATTTCATTCTATTTTGATGTAATTTTTTTTCACTTTTGCCATGTCTTTATACTTGTACCTCATCATACATACTTTCCTATTATAAAGACTTTTCACTCTTTCGAAATTCGATGCATTTGGTTATGCTACGTTTTTTTAGGTTTTCCCAAAATTCTCGTACCCTATATACTACTTGTATAAATTATTTTTGTAAATCTTATCGTTCATTCTTTCTTTCTCAATGCTCTTTTTTTAATTTTAAACACTGCAACGTTTTTAAATCTGCACTCTTTCCTAATGTCTTCATTGTTTATTCTGTCATGCATTGTTTTTTCATATATTCTATGCACCACTCATTTTTGCGGCATTCATCTTATTTTTATGCCACTTCTATTTTTTTCTTGCATATACCTTTATGTTGTTGGGAACGTGATACCATATGATTGTGCAATTATAACGAAACTAAAAAACAAATATTCAGTGTAAATTTGAGTGGAAGACGTGGTAGAGAAAGCCTAAGGAAAGTATGATTGGATCAAAGGAATGATATTTTGAAAGAAAGAAATTTAAAAAGTCAGAAATTGTAAGGTGTATGGATTTGTAAGAGTTGAAAAATGTGTGTCATAATAGGAAAGTCTGACACTCTCTCATCTTTACCTACCCTGACAGAGAGACGGTGTGATGTTATGTGTAAAAAGGCATAAAAATGAATATCTATGTCAGTTCATTAAAACATAGTTTTATTACGTTACATATATCAGTGTCGTTAAAATCGTTGAAGTTAAAGTCATAATTTAAAAAGGTGACTCTAAAATCGTAATTTAAAAATGTGACGTTAAAATCATAATTTAAAAATTAAATCACAATTAAGTTCAATTATTTCACAAAACATTTATTGTTGTTTTGTATATTTATTTATATTTCTCATTAATTATCCAATATTCCAGTTATAAAATAAACTCACATATTCATGTTTGATTTATTTTACATGAAATATATACACATGTGTATAAAAATAATATGTTTACATAATATATGAAGAAACAAGATAGACAAAAACAGCGTTATTTCAAAGCGTGAGGTGCATGGTAACGCATTGGACTTCCGTGTGGAAGGTTGCCAGTTCGAACCATGTGCTGTGTTACTCCCCTAAAATGACAGGCATTTTTCCGCCTAGTATTTGGGGGTACAAGAATACCTATGATTTTGGTCATATTTGTTCTTTCAAAAAATAGAAAAGAAAAACATTCTGGTGTGCTACGATCATTTCACTTCGGTGTGCCATCAGATCCTGTACAATTGTGTGGCCAGTGAGTTTGTTAGTGTACAACGGCTCACTCACCTAAAAAAAAAACTTCACGGCACAGCTTTGCTTTCCAACCGAATTGACGGAATGGCGAGGGGATTTTCGACTACGAGGCCCAGCAACGACGATGATTTCAATTGGACCGAGGTCACATTAACCAGGTTGTGAATTAATTGGGGCAGTAAAAAATTCAGATTTTTTTTTATAACATAAAAAATATTATTTAATATTCAAAAATGATTTTTGTTAGTTGGCTTAGACGCTTCTAGCCTGTATGGCCTAACCACTTTCAAGCTAGAGGTTACAGATTCAATTGCCGATGGAACTTAGTTTGGTTTTTGTTATTAGGCTGTCAAACGTCTTTCTGATTGGTTGAAAACAATTGCTTTATGGCAGTAAGCTCATCAGTTGTACTGTATACAATGGAAATACACATATCAGTTTAGACAAGATGTTAATGATTTTTCTTTAATTACTATCTTTACAACGGTTGAGGTTTAATGTAATGTACATATAAACATTTTGCTTTTATTGAAACTTTCTCAAAATGTCCCATTAAATAACAGTCATGCAGTGTAAAATATATTTTTATACAGTACAGTTCTGTTTTATTATTAGGCGACTTATCAGGTCGACCACAATTCATACAAACAACTATCAAAAAGGCCATAAACTAAAGACACACACAAATTGTTTTTTTATTCTGATATCTAATATCTAATAACATTCCTGAAGACCATGGAAACAAAAACAAATATATTATTTTTCACATTTCTGAATATGCTGTTTTAGAATGAGTGATTTCATTGTCAGTGAAAATTAGTACAGTTTTGTTTTTAATTTATATGTAAAAATATATTTTTCTATGTCTCTTTCTTGAGTTAATATTATATCAAGTAAGTTATCATTTATATTTTGAAGATCTTGTTTCATGTTTGTTATGTAGAAATTGTATTGAAAAATATAATCAAATTTAATTATGTATGTTATCAATAATGTTAGAATGTTTTAGAATCTTTATATCACATTATGTCACAGTGGAAGTGGATTGTATAGTAAATGTATAAAATCATTTGTGAATTTAATAAATAATCAGTGAGTGTGGAAGAAATCTTTCATTTCAAATAGTAACTCCATATTCACTAATGATTGTATACTCTCTCTAGTATTTGTTTATGTTTACTAACTGGGTTTGGGAAATGTTAATTTAGATAACTTAATTAATTAGCATTTTTATTTATTGCAGCAAGTCAAAGAGTTATGACATTTCGACGTGCATTCTTCTTGCATTTACACTTCATTATCTCGCATTTCAAAGTGCAAGAACTGCAGCTGCTCATGGATGTTCATATTCTAGGACGTTTCACTAATGACGAACAGTGAAAAAACACTTTCCTTAATGAATGTGAACAGTTAACACTGTAGTACACATTTGCTGATTACTATAGTGAAGGTGTACATTCATCAGTTTACGTTCACTATCTACCTGCTTCCACTGTAACATACTACCTTGATCAAAAAGTTTTAAGACCGGCCACCGTGTGGCGCTGTCAGTCACCCGATTGGAATTCTTTTTTTTTTGTTAGGTTACCACATCTATCATTCCCTCCAAATTTCAGCGTCATAGCTTGACATTTGTAAAAGTTACGCTGTACTGAGTACATCTACCTTTGTGCGTGTTTTCGATTTTTTACAAGTTTGAAAATGGCATCAACTGTGCATCAACGAGTTTGCATTAATTTTTGTGTGAAAAACGGATTTAACGGTCTGCAGACCTTGGAAATGATGGAGAAGTGTTTTTCGGTGGCACGAACGCTTCAGAAGCGGTCGTGAGTCGATCGAGGATGACGAACGCAGTGACAGTCGAAAACCGATGAAAACATTGATAAAATCAAAGAAATGTTGGCTGAAAACCGCAAATTGACCATTAGAGAGCTGGCAGAAGACTTGAACATCGCTTATGGATCCGCTCAAGACATTTTGGTTAGTGATTTGGGCCTCAGACGTGTCGCTGCAAAACTGGTGCCGAAAGACCTCAATTTCATGCAAAAAAAAGAACCGCGTTGAAACCGCTTCGCGGAACGCGTTACATAGGATGTCATGAAAAAATCTAAAACGGCTCTGACGGACATACCGAAAATTGAGTACCAGCGGTGTTTCGAGGATTGGATCAAGCGCTGGCGTAAGTGCGTTGCAGTCGATGGGGAGTACTTTGAAGGGGACCATATAGATTTTGATGAATAAACTTGTATTTTCGATTTTATGAATAAAGTCCGAAATCTTTTTGATCAAGGTAGTATACACATCATGTTTTTCAAATTCATCAAAATTTAATTATGTATTAAAATTGTTAATTGTATTATACCTGTGTCAAATTTATTTAGTGGAATAAATCTTTTGTTTTTAAACATTAGGAAGCCATTGTATTGTTATAAAGTATTGAAATTAATTTTTATCAATTAAATTTTGAAATTATATTGTAAATGCTCGTAATTTTTATTCAGCATAACTTTGTAAATAATAAAATTATGAAATTCTATTTTTATTAAACTCGTAGTTGTTAAAATTGTTTCGAAAAATGTATTTTAAGAGTTTTCTACCTGTGAAAATTATTGTGTAGTTGTAGAAAATTTAAAAAGAAATGTTTAAATTTCTGCTATAGAAAATTGATTTATATGCTGAAAATCGCTGTAAATATTGGTGTTACTGAATTTTTTTTATGGTTAAAAGTTAACTGAAATTTAATTTACATATTCAATGAGTTACAGATTGAAACCGAGGTGATGTAGCTTAAATTTTTCCCATGTTTAAGTGTATTAGGCTGGAAGACGGGTAGGAAAAGAAAATATAGGCTCAAGTAGAATATAAAGATTAAAACCACAATTAAGCATCCCAAATCATGACGTCATTTTCGAATAACTCACAAGCTCACATGTTTCTTATCATTGCTTCCTGTCTATTCCCGAAGAACCAAAATCCGTCTAGTGAAATCTCTAGTTTTCTCCATAGCACTGTATGGAGAAGAAACATAGGTGATTAGAATTTATAAAATAAAATGATAGATGCCTTCGAGATGTAGTGTTGAAGACAGATGCTCCGTATGCCGTGGACCGCAAGGTGCACTGATGTCTCTATCATCCAAGAATTAGATATTACTGAAAGACTTTCAATAACTTTCAGGAAAAGAATTCTAAAATACTTTTGGTATGTTGTCAGTCAGAAGATTGAAAGTCAGAAGACGATGATTATGAGAAAAAAGTTTGATTACTGAGGCCGGAGACAATATTGTCTACCGGCCACGCTCTTTAACATTTCCACATCATCAATCAAAATATGTTAAGGATTACCATATGAATTAATGAATAAATGTTGTTGGATGAGTATTCGATTCATCTGAGTCCCTTCCAGCTGATAAAATAGCGCAGTTCTTGACCATTTGGCGGGATCCTTAATATCTGACCCAACCATCTCCAGCGCCTTAACCTTGTGGTGATTTATAGCATGCGGCACACAGCCTAGCAGTGAGCATTCTCTTACTTAAACATTCTCTTATGTATGAATGCGGGAAAGACAGCTGACATGCAGTGACTCATGCCCTGATAAGGACACTCCCTTGTGTATCAATCTTTATCTGTTAATAAAATTTATGTATTTGATGTCAAGTTTGCTGGGTACGGAGTTCTTAGTGATAGGCTGTGGATGAGAATAGGTGTTACCAGCAGTGCTTTCAACAATATAAAGGCTACCATATATGGGACTACTCAGTATTAAAGACGAAGTGTCAACTATTTGGTACTTGCGATCTGTATTTTACTATTGTATGTTACATATATGACTGAATCTTGACATTTTACCAAGGCCCGAAAGAGAAGATTTCTCAGTTTTGAGGACAAATGCTTTAGGAAGATGGTGGGTTTCGTGTGGCACAACCATATGATGGATGAGATAGTTCGCCTTCAGACACAGCAACAGTCTTTAATCTATTGGTCAATCTTGTCGACAATCTATCGGTGATTCTCAGTTCTTCAAGAATGGAAGCATAAATTTACCTTGCTGTTCATGGAATTTGTAACATTCTTATCCAGCACCACATTTCAAGTACATCTATTCTATATCTCTTGCTTGCTCTCAGAGTCCAAGTCTCCGTGCCATACATAAATATTGTGAAGACGAGAGACTTAACTGGATGCATTTTCATCATGATGGTGATGGTTCTGCTCTTCCATATCTTTTCCAGCTTTGACATTGCATTTTTTTTGACATTCCAGTTCTTCTTTTCACCCCAGCCTCGCATCCCTCATGGTTGGTAATACTGGTGCCTACGTAAATAAAGTCAGTAACTACTTATTAATCATCTTAGACACCCTAATAATGATTATGACTGTGAAAGTAATAGAAAATGATCTGCCGACCATACTGATGGTTTGAGGCTGTTGAAATAATTACTTTGATTCATATAGTTAATACTTAAGATCAAAATGGTGATTCCGAGGACCTCTTTATGTTCTTCTTTCAAAGTAAATCCAAAACTGAAAGGAAATGTTAAGGTTTTCGACCTACATATAGTTGGTAAGATGTTTGGGTTTCACCCATATGTTTCAAGTTCCATTCCCTATGGTAGTGGTCAATAATGACGAACTCCGTAGCCAAGTTGGTAATACGCCTGTCTACCCACCCGGGTTCAATTCCTGTTGGAACCCAGATCTTAGAGAAAAAGGGATTCCAGTTTTGTTTTCATTTAACATCTTTCTTGTTGGTTAGAAGAGATTGCTGCATGGCAATAAGCTGCCAGGTTGTACTGTATATGACGGAAGTGTAATACATTCAGTAAGAAATTCTAGGTGGATCAGATTGAAGAATCGTAAATTATTCTAAATATGTGTATATACACAACTTATTGGGTTGATGCAAAAGTTATGACCGTTTTTTATGATCCCAGGAAAAAAAAATCCCAGGTAAGAAATGATGAATAGTATCTTCTTTTAAATGATTCCATTGTATAAAGGATGCTTTCCCACTACTTTCTATTTAGTTTTGTCCTGGCCAGAGTACAGTGAAGAGCCCTTGTATTTTTTCAAAATGTTGGTCGATAAAGTGCATTTACGTCATTGTTTACTTTATGTATTCCGTAAAGACAATACCGCGAGTGTGGCAACCAAAAACATTTGCGAAGTGTATGGAGCAGATGTCATCAAAGTTCGACAGGTACGAAGATGGTTTACAAAATTCCGATCTGGGGATTTTTCCGTAATTGTTTTTCACTAATTTTTCACTATTGTGTATTTTGAACTCTTGGAACGCAATCAGACAATTACAGCAGAACGATATTGTCAGCAATTATCCAAATTGAGCATCGCCCTTCAAAAGGATTGACCAGATTTGGTAAACAGAAAAGGGGTAGTGTTTCATCACGACAATGCGCGACCACATGTGGCTATGATGACCCAACACAAGCTAAATGAGTTGAATTGGGATGTTATCAAGCATCCACCGTATTCTCCAGATCTTGCTCCTTCTGATTTTCATTTATTCCGATCACTGCAAATTTTTTAAATTGATAAAAAATTTGATACAATAGAGCAGGTAAAAACATCCCTTACTACATTTTTCGCATCAAAATCCACGGGATTTTACACTAATGGTATTAATAAGTTGATATAAAGATGGGAGAAGTTTATAAGAACTGATGGAAATTATATAATTGATTAAATAAATAATACAAATCTAAAAAAAAAATGTTTAATTGTATATGTAAAAAACGGTCATAACTTTTGCATCAACCCAATATTTTAAACGTAGATATACTCTTATATTTAAACGTAGATATACTCTTATGTTTATTTTCTCAAAATATTAGGTCCTTACATATGAAATTGGCGTTTTGCCGTACTGGCAACTTTGATCTCAAATATCTTCTCTTTGGTTAGGAATTCCAAATTAAAATTTGTACAGCTATTTACTCAAGTATTTGTGTTTCGAAAATTATAATTCATTTGTTTTTTCCTCAATTGTTTTTTTTCTTTGCGTCACTCAGTTTACAAAATGGAAAACTTGAAATATCGCATTATTTACGAGTACGAGTTCCACCGTGGCACCAGTGCTGCAGAAACGGCTCGAAGGATTAATGATGTGTATGGCGACGGTGCCGCAAAAGAAAACACAGTGCGTTTTTGGTTCCAACGTTTTCGTTCTGGAAATTTCGACCTGCAGAAAAAGCCCCGTGGACGGCCGGAGACCAAAGTTGATAATGAAGAATTGAAGGCTATTGTGGAAGCGGATCCATCGCAAACCACGTCCGAGTTAGCTGCAGGCTGCGGTGTTAGTGATAAAACTGTTTTAATCCACTTGAAGCAAATTGGGAAGGTGAAAAAGCTTGAAAGGTGGGTACCTCACGAATTGAGTGAAGCAAATCAACAAACGCGCGTTGACTGCTGCGTTTCATTACTCAACCGGCACAATAATGAAGGGATTTTGAATCGAATCATTACCTGTGATGAAAAGTGGATCCTGTATGATAATCGGAAGCGCTCATCGCAATGGCTGAACCCTGCCGAACCAGCCAAACCATGCCCCAAGCGAAAATTGACTCCAAAAAAGTTACTTGTGAGCGTTTGGTGGACTAGTGCTGGTGTCGTTCACTACAGCTTTCTTAAATCTGGCCAGACGATTACGGCAGATGTCTATTGTCAGCAACTGCAAACCATGATGGAAAAGCTAGCTGCTAAACAACCGAGGCTGGTTAATCGCTCTAGGCCACTGCTGCTTCATGATAACGCTAGACCACACACTGCACAACAGACGGCTACCAAATTAGAAGAGCTTCAATTGGAATGTCTAAGACATCCACCGTACTCTCCGGACCTTGCCCCAACAGATTACTATTTTTTTCGAAATTTGGATAACTTCTTGCAAGGGAAAAAATTCAACTCCGATGGGGCAGTCCAAACCGACTTCAAAGATTTTATTGATTCCCGTCCGAATGGTTTTTTTAGTAAAGGGATCGATGAACTACCTATGAGATGGCAAAAGTGCATAGATAGCAATGGTACATACTTTGATTAAATAAATATATTATATTAAAAAAAAATCAACTTTATGTTCCTCCCAAACAAAACGCCAATTTCATATGTAAGGACCTAATATAATGTAGAACAAAGAAAAGATATAAATATACTTGACAGCAATTTATTTGTATAAAAGCTTTTCAAATGGAAACAATGGACCAAAATATAGTTTTAATACATTATTTGTTTTTATCAATGTCATCTGTATTAACGGGAAAATTAAATTAGTTCGACATTGTTTTGCACAAGTGATCACAATACGGAAAATACATGTATAAGAACATATTACTTTGTTTAGTTCACACAGATACTATGCATACTGGAGTACCACCATAGTTCTAGTACTTGTAATTGAAATATTTATTTTTAAGCTCATGAATTGGGCCAGATCTCTCTTGCCCTGTGTTGTCCAAAAAAAAAGTCCTAATTTGGTTCAGAGTTTATCAAAAAAAGGTTATTGTTGACTCGCAGGGGTGGTCAACAGTGGATCTGGCGCCTTATTCAGTGATTCTAGACTTTAAGGCTCAATTAACGGGATCACTGACAAAAGCCTCCCAGTCAAGATCTAATGTGGATATATCAAGCACTGTACAAATGAATTAATCGAGACTCACCACGTATCACGAGTCTGTCACTGTGACCCATATGTTGATTACTTTTTTATTTATTTTAATAATAAGTACAAGTAATATTGTGATAATTTTCATAAAATGAAACAATGTCAATTCAATCCATCGACGATTCCCTCTTTGAATAGTCCAGGTGGAGTAATATAATATGAACTGCACACTTCAATCGTATTATCCTGCGATATGTACATATCAGGAATCACATTTCATCAAACTCCAACGTGGGCATCAAGACAACTTTGCTCTTTTAGAATGGAATAAATAAATAAACTCAATTCAAAAATAATAGTTAAAGAACCAAAGTTATAGATATCGTCATCATTTTGTGATAAGAAAATGTTTTTATAATTTTGCTTTGCAAAATAATTGATAGATTGAAGCTATGATAATATCACCTATGAAATAGCTTGGTCTAAGAAAATATATAAATTGTTTGATTTTATGTTGATTCTGCTATAAATTCAGTAACATTAATAATTAACGGTATTTCTTACACCTATATATATTATTTTCTATTTTCTTAGAAATGGTATATATATTGAATGCTGAATGAATTATATATTAATTTTTTCTTCTTATATTTGTGATCAACTTAAAATTGATGTATTTGGTTATCCATTTTCTATGTCACATATCTGTTTTTAGAAGAATTGTATTGTATTATTATACTATAATATAGTTTATGTCATTCAAAACGTTATACATAATCTCTTTCAAGAGATTTTCAACAAAATAAACTTTTTTTATGAAAATAATGACTTTTATTTCTCTCTCTTGATTTTGATAACACTTGTTAATAACAACATTATATATTTACTCTATGATTATTTATTTCAGTCAGAGACTCGATAAAATAATTTAGCGCCTGGAGTATACCCATTGGAAAATGCGCACCCACAATAAAGTGATGAGTATTTTCTCCTTATTTTGAATAAGCGGTTTTTTTGCTTTCTATAAAAATAAACCCCATCTTAAAAATTATTATTGGTTACTTAATCCCATAATTATAACTTTATTTTTCGAACTTTGAGGGTGGTAAAATCATCAATAACTTTATTCAAAATTGATTTTGTTGAAAGTTAAATTTTCTGTAGAGGTCATATTTGACAATTTCTTTTGTCCAAGGATTCGAATTCATAGTCCGGCCTAAATACTTATTTTTAACTTTAAATTTTGTGATTTGTATTCAGACAGATCAAGTACATAAGTACAAGTAGGTAATAATATAACTAACTTATTTAACACATTGACTGCTGGCCTGAAAAGAGTGGGGCTTGGGATATGCCGATTTTTTTTTTCATGCGAAATCGCTTCTATGGTATTAATTTATGCTTTTCGTGAAATACTTAAGATTTTAAATATTCAGATATGTTGGAAAACGGGAAAATAAAAATTACGCGTTTGTGCGTGATCGTAAATTTTCATTCCCAGTGCCGATTACGCACTTACGTGTAATGATTTATTTCCTACTAAAAACGTTTATTACAGTATAATTATAAAATGTTAAAATACAAAATTATATCTAAACAACAAAACAAATACTTAGTTATAAAATAAAATATTGTTTTTTTTCAAAAACTTTAGATTAGTACTCGTATAATATTCTTCAAAGCAATCAAAACATAAAGCTGGTTTGTCTTCACAAAATTCACATTGCCAACTAGAGTCTTGACGCTTATTCATTTTTTTATAACACAAACGACATATTCTTCGCATGACTTTTCCTTTGGCATTTTTTTTTGTTATTCCACTGATTTTGTGCGTTTTTTTAATATTACTATGTGTCATACTAGATCTCGAAGTGCTTGGAGGATTACCCTTTTCTGGTAACAACGCATTTATAGCTGACACGCGATAATCATAAAGGGACATTTTAGGCTTACCAGAATATCTATTAAACATCTTATGGGAATTTAATAATATAAGTTGAAAGGCGTGGATAGCAAACTTAGCTTTAGGTACCATCGTAGAGTTTTTCTTTCACAGGGGTAATAAGAAAGTAATTTGTCTTGTCTGTCAACTCCAGACATAAACATGTTATATTGTGCGATTTCTTCTGGCTTCTTAATGATTTGACCACGTTTGTTTGCAACTGGAACCATTTTGTTTTCATATTGTGTAGTAATATAAGTTACTGGACGTTTGTTTATCCTTCCACTTTCCGATATGAATACCATCTCGGAACATCGATATATTCTCTCCTTTTTTCAGTGATTTATTGATCACCTCCTTCGAAGTTTCTCTTCGATCTTTGCGCAATGTACCGGTACAGTAGGTATTTTGATCTAAAAGTTGTTTAACTAGGCTGTAGCTATTGTAATAATTGTCCATGTATATTGCATGTCCCTTGTGAAGCAAATCTTCTGACAGTTGTAAAACTACTTTTTCAGCATGTCCCTTTCCTGCAACATCGCTATCGTGACTGCCTGCATATACACGAAACTTTATTATGAGACCATCTGGTTCAGTCAGCATATAGAGTTTGATACCGTATTTGTGACGTTTATTTTTGATAAAGTGCCGAATTCTTAACCGTCCTCTCCATAATACCTTACTCTCATTCAGAGACAACTCTTTCACAGGATAATAACAATCTTTCATTTTTTTGTTAAAATAATCAATGACACTATGGATTTTATTCAAGGGATCTTCGCTCACTTCATCGGAACAAAAGTGTAAGCATCTCATTATTAGTAAAAATCTATTCCTGTTCATTTGCTGCGCGAAGATGGGTAAAGAAAATAGCCTGTCTGTTTTCCAGTAATCTTGGATTTGGCTGAGTTGAATAGTACCCATATGAGACAGCAAACCCAAGAAGATTTTAAATTCCGGTATATCTAGCTCTTTCCAATCTGTAATTCTAGATTTTACTTTTCTTCCAGGCTTCATAAACAGTCTTGTAGCTTGAGCATTAGCAGTTTCTTCTTGTAGCTTGAGCAGTTTCTATACAAATCATTTTTAAAAATTGTTCTTCGAAAAAAAAATTGAAGTAACTGACTGGCTCACTCAAAGGATTGGCAAAAAACTAATTCTCTTTACTCAAAATAATGTTTGTTATTTAGCACACAGTTGTCCATGAGGATGTAGAACCTTCTATTGATGGTTCGACAGGTACAGCTTCTGGAATAGGTCCAGCCTCTCTCGATCCCTCTGGTACAGGTGTTGCTGCATTGTTATCATCGTCATCATCTGAGGAGTCCAAACCTTGGCAGGGGAGAAAATCGTCATCACTGTCACCACTACCATTCAAATCCTTTTCAATATTACTGTCCGTAAAGATATATTGTGATGTCAATTTAATTCTTTTAGGTCGTGAAGAACCCTTTTCACCATCCATATTGAAATAAAAAAAAAGCAAAACTAAAAAACCACGGATTTGTACGATAAATTACAACGTTCAAGCACAGTACCGACACACAAACGACTCACTACGACGCTTGTCGGCAGCAGACTGATCAAAAGATGTGACATGCTGATATTACACGTAAGTGCGGGATCGGCACTCAGTGCTCTCTTCTCATTACGCATAAACGCGTAATCGGCAGTCAACGTGTTAAGTAAGCTATTAAAATTAATTTCGTACAGAATTTAGCTTAAAATATTATTTATATTTTTGTCTTTATATAATCACTGGGCTGAAAAACATCTGATGTCGTTGAGGCTAGCCCTCTATTGATGGGAGTGTATCTCGACCGGGGAGAAGTTATGAGATAAGCCTAAACTTTTTGATAGCTTCTTTCTTAATGTATTTTCTTCACCATTATCTTGAAATATATATGCGATTTCAGGATATATGTACATATTATGTTACTCATTTGCTTATTTATTCTTGTTTATTGTTGTAATTTAAAATACTAATTTCTTCTTGTTCTATTGTTTAATTTTTTTTAAATAATTTTTACATCGGTCCACAACGAAATTCCCAGTAACCTGTCGGCCCACAGTCGAGGGATACCATATAAATGAACTTCCAAAAGTTTTGTTGTTCTTTAGGTTCTTATCCTTTATAGCTTTGGATATCTCTAAATCTGCTGGTTAATCAAAATGTCGCTCTCCCCCGAAAAATATGGATCGAGATATGACAGTATACGTTGGATGCAAGAATCTTAGAAAACGGGAGAAGTCTGGAAGGCCTATGTCCTGCAATGATTCGACAATGAAAATAAAACACATTCTTGGGCAGGAAAATAGAGTTTATTTAGTAACTAGATTTGTCAACTATTTAATATTCATTGTACCTACTACAACAAAATATAATCATACACCAACACTTAAAAAAAAGAAAGTAAAATTGGACAAAATGTAAAAAAAAGAATATTCAAAATGTTTCCTTTTTATGCCTGTAGCTATGATTTTTATATTAAATCACACGATATATTTCTAATTTCATTCTTATTTGTACATTTTGGCCAATTAGAAAAAAAGTCTATTATCCTAATACCATATATATGTATATCTAACATAAATGAAATACAAATAAGGTTATATTATCGGTTTTGTTTATTTTAAATTTAAAAAAAAATTAAAAAGACCATAATATTATAATATTAAGTCACAGATATAATTAAATTGTTAGAGAAATTATCTAAATTCATTTGGTTTAATTAATAAATCTAATTATATTTATAATATATTTTATGTGTTCTATAAAATGCTTCTTGAGAAATACAAAAAAAATATCGATACTTTTTTATAGGTTGAATACTTAAACGGATTTCTCTAACCCTTTTAAATCTGCTTATACGAACAAGTATATCAGGAATTGTGGATGTAATTCATACAAATTGTATATTTCATTAAAATCAAATCTTATAAATAATTTACCGAGTTAGTAAAATACAAGCATTTTAATAACTCAGTGAAATACTTAATAAATGTTTTTTTTTCGTAATTTGAGTGATTCACCAGTTTGATGCATTATTTAGACCAGTATTTCTTCACTTTTTTGAGTGATTCACCAGTTTGACGCATTATTTAGACCAGTATTTTTTTCACTTTTTTGAGTGATTCACCAGTTTGATGGATTATTTAGACCAGTATTTCTTCACTTTTTTGAGTGATTCACCAGTTTGATGCATTATTTAGACCAGTATTTCTTCACTTTTTTGAGTGATTCACCAGTTTGATGCATTATTTAGACCAGTATTTCTTCACTTTTTTTAGTGATTCACCAGTTTGATGCATTATTTAGACCAGTATTTCTTCACTTTTTTGAGTGATTCACCAGTTTGATGCATTATTTAGACCAGCATTTCTTCACTTTTTTTAGTGATTCACCAGTTTGATGCATTATTTAGACCAGTATTTCTTCACTTTTTTGAGCCATAGCCCATTATAGGGTATTAGTTATGGTTTCGTGACCCAAGAAAAGATTAAAAAAACAACACATATAGATAACAATTTGATCAATTTTATACTTTAATAATACAAAATACATTACTTATATTGAAAACAACATTAAATCTTATTTATGTGAACCTTGGCTTTGAATCAGTTTGGAAAGTTCATCAAATATTGGTGTTATATTAGAAAGTCTGCATCTTAAATCATCTTTAGGCTGAAGTCTGTTTTGCAATTTGGTTTTAGTTATACATAAAATTGAAAACCATTTTCATAGTACTTCAATGCATTTTCAGGTTTTTATAATGATTTTAAAATAATATCACACCGTGTCCCCTGCAGGCTAGGCAGAAAGAACAGATCTCGAAACTTCTCTATCCAAGCACACAATTTCGCCTTCCTCACATTCACATTCCTCATATCATGCACAATCTTCTATTATTCATACTTCTCACTTTGCTTTCTTTCAAAATCTGGTCTATTTGATTCAGCCACGTTTTCCTCGTTCTATCCCTTCCACGCACACCTTGTACTTCTGACTTGTATACTTGATTAGCCATTCTTTCATCATTCATTCTCTCCACATGTCCAAACTATCTTAAAGCTCCTTTCTTTATTTTACTTAAAACACCCATGCATTCATGTCCTCATTCTGCCTCCTTTCATACATTGACACATGTTTTCTTTAGTGCACTTATCTCCTCATCATTAATCTTACTTTTATCCTTCTTCTGCCAAGTCCAAGTTTCACTTCCATATGTTAAGACACCAACACACTATTATGTATTGTCATTTTTGCTACTATTGATATTTGCACGGTTGTTGTATATTACATTAAGTGCTCTATTTACCTTATTCACTGTTGCTACCCTTCTTTCAACGTCCCTTTTAACTTACCCATCACAATATACTGCCCAGATAACAGAACTCATCAACCTGCTCCAATTTTTCTGAGTTAACCCATACTTTTTACCACACCTCTTTCTATAATTATAACCTTTCATTTTGCTACATTAATTTTCAAACCTTTTACTAGACATCTCTCACATAGCTCACATAGCATATCCCTTAAATCACCTTCATTTTCAGCTATCATAACCATATCAACAGAAGTCCACATAATTAATTTCATCCATTTTACACCTCATGTATGTTATTATGCAAAAATATTTAAATATTGTTTAGAAACCCATTCAAAATGTCAACTGACCCAATTTTGGGTCATGACCTATAGATTTAAGAAACTACGATGCCATGGTTCAAAATTTGATACAGTGTTACTCAGATTTTATAGTTTTCTGCAATATACGTTTAAAATATTTAGATAAGTTAATTTTTTATACAAAATTTATTCATTTTCGACTCTATTCACAACTTCTATGATATTTACAGTTTGGTTCAAATGCATAGGAGCAGTAATCTTGGAAACACTCGGCCAGTACACGCCTAAACATAATTTTTTTTTCTCATTTAAGACAGATATTTCTAATGTATATTTGAGATATTTTCAATATTTTGAGATACAGTGGAAACCTGCCATTTGTCTACCTCTCTACTCGTAATCTCGGCATTTGTCTAAATTTTTCGAATAAAATTCACCTCTGCATTCGTAAGGTTATAAAATAAACAATCTGTGAATCAGTTCAATCCAACTTGCATTATTTCTTTGAGGAAAATTTTGATGACAGCATTCGTACAAATCACCATTCGAACAACTTTCTGGAACAAATTGTGTACGAATAGTGGGATTCCACTGTCGATCATAAAAATTGATAATATATTTTTTGGTAAATATATAAATACAGATTTTGATATTAGTTTTTGAAATTTTCCAAAATTTCCTATACTTTTGAGATAATCACGAATAATCATTAGTATCCCCCATTTAATAAATTTTACGCACATTTTAAAGGTAATATCAGTTAAAAATATAACAACACAAAATTTACGTGAATATTTTTTTTAAAGATTTTGGCTTTATCTTTGTGGAACTCCATATTAGAATATTTAACAATAAATTACTATGTTATTCTACTAATTAATTGTGATTTGTTGAAGTGATTTATTGTTAAATATTCTTATGTGAATATGTTAAGTGTAAAAGAAATCATCACAATATGTATGTAATGATAAAAAAAAATCTAATATTTATATAAAGTAACTGTTGAGATGTATGGATGTGGAGAAGGCAAAGGAACTATGAGGTGATACAAAATATTTGGTGCTCTGTCCTCTTTACCTAACCCAACAGGGAAATGGTGTTTTGGTATGGATGTATGCATGTTTTGTATAAATAACTTTGCCTTAATTCAAACTTTCTCTCATAAGACACCATTTTCATCAATTATTCTGGAAAACATAAAATCTGGATAACACTGCAGTATTTAAATTGCATGTCCTATGCTGACTTTTGTATTTTTTAAACTCAATTTTGGATTTCTATATTGTTTATTAAGAAACTTTAAAAAAGAAGAATGGAAAACAAGTGTGGCTTGCCACACTTGTCTTCATTGCCTGTGAAGGTGAGATGTGTGTGTATCACACATTGCCACTGTAAAGGTGAGAATTTTACGGGTGGGGAAAAGAATCTAATCTGATGGCCGTAGCCACTACCTTCCTATTCTTATACTCAACTTATATATATATTTATTTTGTAAGATTTTTAATTTGTTAACAATGGGTTCGAGTCCCTAGTTGGAGTGCCCTTGAGGAGAGTTTGTTCTCTTAATGGCGATATAAAAATTGTACTTTTATTACTAATTATTTTTAAAACATCTTTAACAAAAGCATAATTAGTTAAATGGTTAGCTTCTAGTATACACAATAACACATTTTGTATACTAGAAGCTAACTTGAATGTTATATGTTTTCCCATTTTATTGCCCATCGCTTCTTATCGCCCTTTTGCAGTATGATAAACATTAACCTCAACTGCAGTTTTTAGATAACGCATCATTGTCAAGATCCTTTTTAAAATGTTTATTAATATTTTACTCAAAAATATCTTGAGGAAGAATTGACCTAAAATGACCTGTAAAACCTCATACACAGTTAAGATGAAACTGAAAATACGGAAGAGGGAGAAAATGAAGGAAAACCAATTTTGACCCCAATATTATCAAAAGGGTAAGTTCATAAGTTAAAGGCATTTTTACTTACGAACCATTTTAAAGAAATTGATCTACTAAATAGAGCGAAACCTATATATATATATATATATATATATATATATATATATATATATATATATATATATATATATATATATATATATATATATATATATATATATATATATATATATATATATATATATATATATATATATATATATATATATATATATATATATATATATATATATATATATATATATATATGTATATATTTTTTTTTAATATTTAAAAGTTATTTTGTAGTCATATGTAGAATTCCAGAGAGATCTTTGTAAAAAATTAAACAACCAACAAGTTTAACTTTTTTTAACCTTTCCTTCCCTGTGTTGGGTATCTTCTACACGTTGCTTCTAATAACCATCAATATCTCTATAAATATAATCAATACAAGGTTAAGATTTTAGGTATTCCTCCATAATATATTTACGCATTGATTTAAAAAATAATATTAATATTAATCAGAATTTATCGACTACATCGTGGGTATTTTGTGAAGATATCGGAAACAAATTCGCATTTAAACGCTGTGAGTGCCTCAACTTTGTGTCTTGTCGATAGGTGAATAGTATGCGGGAAGCTCGACACTATATTCGCATCTCACTCTTGCATACTCCACTGAATTGCGAGGAGCTGAATTGTCTCAACGTCGCAAGCATAAGCGTAAGCGCCGGGGTATGCGACTGATGTTCCGCGCCACAGTAGCTTCTAGGCTTGCAAATAGGTTAGACGTACGCCCGTTCCGTGAGCGTTGCCAGATGGTTTTTTAATGTTTTCAGGAAATAAATCTCAATTATTATAATTTTTAACTTCAATTATAATTAATTAAGGGGATTATCTATGAATGTTCTTATTTTTCCGATTTAAAATCGCTAATTTTTTATCGCGTACTCACTACCCAACACCGGAGCACGCGTTTCAATTTTAACACCGTAAGGGAAGGGTTAAAAAAGTAAAAAAATACTCGTATTTTTTTTAACATTTCCATATTTTTCTATTTTCTATGAAATTCTAGTCTCACCAATCGTAATTTTGCCAACAGTGACGTTTTTTTTAAGAACGTATTCCTCGCGATTTGCAAGCGTTGTACTCCCAACAATTTTTTAGCCTTGCAACCCGCCAAAAGAAAAAAGAATTAAGACTTTCGCGCCCCCTTTGCCAAAATTTAATATTTTTTTTATTCATGTGCACGTGGCAGCACAAATATTGTACTTGCACAAGGACGATAAGTCTTATCAGATAAAGATATCTAATATTTAACGTCACAAACAGGGCAGCTAAACAGTTTGAACTTACCACGAATATGTATACTAGCGACAAGTCCAAACTGTTTAATTGCCTTGGTAGCAACGTGAAGGCCATAATGAAATGCTAGTTAAATTAAATGGGTTTTATTTTCACTACCCCCAGATCCAGAAATGATGAATTCATCACCTAAGAATTTGATCCCCGCTGGATATTGAAAAAAAAGAGGTGTTGCTGAAGCAAGATTAATAAAAAAAGTAAATTAACAGTAAAACAATTATTGTGTATCATTTAAATAAACAAACAGCTAAACCTGTAAAAATCGGGCAAAAAAAAACTTAAAAAACCAAAATATTATCGGCCCATGGTAACCATGGCAAGTCTTTCTATTAAATCAAATAAACTAAACAAAAAAAACGCAGATTATAAAAGGGTCAGACATGTAAAAAAAAAAAACAAAAAATTGCGAGTAAAAAAATCTTAATTTAGAAATCCCAAGTAAAGTTTTCCAAAGAATGTTAAAGAATAACATTTATTCTATTCAGGTGTAAAAAATGTGTCACACGAAACCGGAACAAAACTGTGACAAAACTAAACAAATTGTTCTTATCCACTGAACAACATCAAAATCTGGCGCGAACGTAGACCGCGCTGGCGTCATGCGCCGCATAACCACGATGCTTGGCGTGCTTGAAGATCTCGTTGGTGGTAGCAGTGAGCGGAAGCGATTGTTCCAAAGTGTCGCCCATGCCAAGCGCGAGTTTCAGATCTTTTTGCATGTGAGAAAGTGGCTGATGTGTTGTATAGCTGCTGTCAATCATAGCTGGGAAAAAATAAATAATTTAAATCATCAAAAATAAGAGGTGTGAGATTCCATGTTAGGTGCATTGCAAGAGAAAAAAATTAAAAATATTTATTAATCAAAACTATCATGTCATCAGCATAATATAGCAATCTATCCACATACATTTTGACATTTATATGCTAACCATTGACCTTTGTAGTTCCTTTACACGTGAATCTATTTAAATATTAAATGACCAAGGTGACATAAAACATCCTTGTTTTACTCCTTTTGGAATATTAAACCAGTCAGTCAAGGCATGGTCCACTCAACTACATGCTCTACTTTTGGCGTATAGTGTCACAATACAACGTATTATTTTAAATTCAACACCATATTTATTAAATATTTTCCATAGCTTGCTTCTTGGTCATGTGCTTTTTCCAAGTCCACAAATGCACACCATACTTTTTTTTTTTCATACATCTTTCCACAAGCATACTCCGCAAAGAGAAAATCTGATTCCTTATCTTTTTTGAAAATCTGGTTCACTTGATTCAGTCACGTTTTCTTCGGTTTATCTCTTCCACGCACACCTCGCACTTCTGATTTGTATAATTAATTGCTTAGTCATTCTTTCATTATTCATTCTATGTACATTTCTAAACTATTTTAATGCTCCTTTCTTCATTTTACTTAAAGCATCCATTTCTCCATGCATTCATTTTCATTCTGCCTTCTTTCATACATTTCAGTTGCGCATTTAGCAAAAAATAAAAAGATTTTGAACACTTTATCACGGTCTTGCCTAGTGAAGTGGTTTTCTCTATCCAAAAGTTGGCGGGTTTGTATTGGTATTATGTTCTTCATATTCGTAGTCTTTAGTCTTTAATTCATCTTTCCATCCAACTGGAATTTCATTTTAATATTGTGGATAGTAAAACGAATAAAAAAAACATTACCTCTGCCTTTCTCCATGATAGTACGGCAGGAGAGGTTCGTGAGCTCGAGCACCTCGAGCAGGTCCCGCTGGTTGAGACCGGCACGGTGTGCCAGAGCCATGCCCTCAGCCAATCCAGCCAACACCACGCCATTAATCAGCTGCAGGACCAGATTCATCTTGGAGGCGTTGCCAATACCACCTGAAAATTAATCAATGTTAGAATGAGTACGAGAACAAACTACTCAAGACATAAAAAAACTCAACAAGAACACGTAATATCTGACTTAATGTTACATATTCCTAGTCATGATTACAATCACCCTAAGACAATATACCTGACCCCTGTCAACAGCGGACTGGCAATAAGATATGGAAAATCGATTGAGACCCACACCTTTTTTGTTACATACTTCGCACACCCCCTCACCATATTTTTTTTACATAAGACAGTTATTTAATAACTAGACGATTAACCATTCACTATTTAAAAAAAATCATATAGTTTCTGAAGTGTTACAAAATGGTGCACGAGGACAAACAAAAAGCGTATGTATGTATTTCAAAAAATTAAATGCCAACATGTCATTTACACACAAAACACTTGTGTTTAATTTGTTTATTTATTATCAATAAATAAATTAAACACAATAATACCGCTCTGACATATCAACTGACAAATGAATATCAAAACTATAAAATGTTCCCTTCAATTATTGGATGTACAAACTCATTCAGTGGTTTCCGAGAGGAACTAAAAAGTTTAGAAAGTGACCTAAGGCAAGCTGATTGGATAACATATCTTATATATCTGTTTCGTTATGGCAGAAGTTGATATGCCCGTTTTACCTTAGTTTACAGGAGAAGCAATATTAACTTTGATAAGCTGTTAAAATCAGTACAAATAAGCATTTTTTAAGTTTTTCCAAACAATATATCTTTTGTTTGGATAATGACTGACACACCAAGTTTTGATTGACACACCAATATTTTCTATATTCAACTGACACCAATATTTTCTATAAATTGGGAGAATAAACACAAAATGACAAAAAACGGACATATCAACTACTGCCATAACGCCACAGATATGTAGCTTTAAATCTTGACACTTGAGCAAGGTCTGAGGGAATAAAATCAGTTGCGAGAATATATATAGCCTTAGGAAAATTATGGGTGTAGTATGACCACATGAAAAATAAGAGTTCTACATAACTATCACAATATGGATGAATTGCTGAAGGTGGTTGGGCCACGTATTAGGACTGTTGCCTTGTAACAAGGTAAGAGCTGTGCAAGAAACTCGATGCATCGGACGCCGATCTTATACCATCCACAAGTGTTATAATAAAGATATTCATAGTCTTGGCCTAACGTGTAGTGCCAGCTTGTGGATCAACCAGGATGGAGGTGCTTTGTGACATTTGACGGAACGAAGAGTGTGTTAGATAAGACTCGACGAATGCAATTGTTCCTTCATCATTTGACATTCAAAGATTCTTCTATATACAAAATAATTAAATCACACATACCCAGATAGAAGGAGTTCTTGCCCATGGCTTCAAAGCAGGACTGGCAGTCATCGAAGAGTGTCCTATCCCCAGCTGCCAGCACGATCAAGGTGCCTTCCTCCGCTTCTCTCTTTGAGCCTTGGATCTGGAAATATAAGAAAATGATAGTAGATATTTGGCTAGTCATGCTTTTCTTTATTTAGTCTAACACATAGTTTCTTAAGCTATGTGTCCCGACCCAAAACTGGGTCGGTTGGCATTTTAAACTTGGTGGATGGTGGAATACTTTCAACAATAACAGTAACACATCGATCAATAAGTCCCGGGACTAACCAACAGATGGCGCTTCTAATAATAAATCCATACCATTCTCAGTTAGTACCGACCTTTAAAAGTTACGTGTCAAACTTTCATGACATTCCGACATTGTGTCATTGAGTTACAGTGGTTTTAGTGACGCTACTTTTACTATTTTCAAAATAATGGAAAAAACCGAATTTCGTGTGTTGATAAAACATTGCTTTTTAATGGGAAAAAAAACCATTCAAACTCAGCGATGGCTTGAAAAGTGTTATCGGGGCTCTGCTCCGTCGAAAACAACCATTTGTCGGTGGTATGCTGATTTCAAATGCGGTCGTACAGACACAAATGATGCTGAACGCTCTGGTCGTCCAAATGAGGCTGTTACACCAGAAAACATAAAAAAACCCTCAAAATCATGATCGAAGATCGCAAAGTAAAGTTGCGTGAGATAGCTGACATCCTGAAGATATCATTTGGTACTGTTTACACTATTTTGCATGAACATTTGGTCATGAAAAAGCTTTTTTCGAAATGAGTGCCACGTTTGCTCACAATGGAACAGAAACAACAACGCATCGATGATTCAGAGCGCTGTTTGGCACTGTTTATGCGAAATAAACAGGAGTTTTTGCGTCGGTATGTGACAATGGATGAAACTTGGATCCACCACTATACTCTGGAATCAAATCGGCAGTCAGCTGATTGGAGAGCAGCCGGTGAAAGTCGTCCGAAGCGACCAAAAACTCAACAGTCGGCCGGGAAGGTTATGGCCTCCGTATTTTGGGATGCTCACGGTATAATATTCATTGATCACCTTGAAAAGGGAAAAACCATCAATAGCGAATATTACATAGCATTATTGGAGCGTTTGAAAGTAGAAATTGCAAAAAAAACGGCCCCATATGAAGAAGAAAAAAGTTTTCTTTCATTAGAACCATGCACCGTGTCACAAGTCGATGGTAACGATGGCCAAATTGCATGAGTCAGGATTTTCAACTCAAAATATTACAAAAATACCTAAGGCACGCTGATTGTATAACATATGCTATACAGCTTTAAATCTTGGCACTTTACCAAGGCCTAGGAGAATAAAATCAGTTGCGAGAATATATATAGCCTAAGGAAGATGATGGGTATGGTATGACCACACGACAAATAAGACAGTTCGTCTACATATACAGTAGTTAGTAGCCAATAACTACCACAATATGGGTGAATCGCTGAAGGTGGTTGGGCCACGTATTAGGACTGCTGCCTTATAACGTGGCAAGAGCTGTGCAAAAAAGTGTGCCTTAGGTAACTTTCTTACAAAATAGATTTCACCCTGAAGATGACTGAAAGTGCAGCCTATTTTAACAAATTGCAGCCTGAAAATGAACATAAGTACAGCCTATTTTATATAACACTAGTTTATTGGATATTTTTAATGTAGATGTTGTTGAGTTCAGGAGGGTCCTCCAGCATTTCCTCAATCTAAGGACTTGACTGGAGGGCTTTTATTATATCATTAAGTACAGGTAGTCGTCCATTTACGACCTATTGGAGTTACGACTGTTCGACTTTACGACCACAATCCGCAATCGGTTATCCACCTGCGCTAAGCATGGCGCTAGCAGTCCATATATGCTACATATTATATTACTATGCGCATGTGCGCATCGCGGTCAGTATCAGCTGCGGCTTCGTCCAATAAGGGCATGTTGTATTGTTATGAGCATTTTTTAAGCCCTTCCGAGATGTCTACAAAAAGGAAAATGAAAACTTCTTGCACATTTTGAAGAGATGGGCCCAAACATCGAACAATTTGCAAGGATTAAATGGATGGTACACAACGTGTTTTGCCCATATCGTGAAATATACGAAGAGAAGAAGAAACAAACAATTCAGCCAAAGCTCACCATGTTTATGCAAAAAAAATAAACAAACGGCCAATAATGTATTTTCATATGTTTTATTAATATAATATTTAACCAATTTTACTGAAGCATAGTTTTTTACTTAATCCTAACAAATGTAAAAATAAAAACAAAGCAATACGTAAAGATATTCCAATATCAGGCATGCTGATATGATATGATAAAGAAAACAAAGACAAACTCAAAAAATAATAAAAAAAGAAACCATAGAGAAACCCGATAAATGACAGTGGTATATAACAAGAACAGAAAACAGTCTTATAATATCCTCACGCACTATAATTTACATATGTACGGAAATTATTGCATAAGCCGACTTACAACCAGATCAATTTACGGCCTGTTTATCGGAACCGAGTGCGGTCGTAAGTCGATGACTACCTGTATATATTTTTATTTATAATTTGTCCTATAATATCCCCTTGAGAGGGATTCTATTATATTTTTATTTCTCAAGCTATATTTTGTAAGTACTTAGCCTCACCGCCCGATGGCACCACTATCGCAAGAGCAATTTTTAATCGCGTAGTACATTTTCGTCGACAGCTACTGTCAAAATTTCAGCCGAATCGGACGCGTAGTTTTGTTTTGACCGCGTGTGGAAGCGAGCGTATCCGTGGATTTGAGAAAAATGGAAAAAGAGCAATATCAGTCGGTGATTCGATTCTTGTTTTTGAAAAAGAAATCGCGCAGCGAAATTAAAGAGCGCTTGGATGCTGTGCACGGTGACTCTTCTCCTTCGATGGCGACCGTCAAAAATTGGTTTAACGAGTTTCAACGGTCGCACGTCGGTTTTTGATGAGCCACGCCCAGGTGCCCCGAAAACGGCTACCACGGAAGATAACGTGACAAAAATCCACAATCTCGTATTGGCAGACCGCCGATTGAAGGTGCGCGAGATAGCTGAGACAGTAGGCATCTCAAAAGACCGCGTGGGTCATATCCTGCACGAAGTATTGGGCATGAGAAAGCTGTCGGCGCGATGGGTGCCGCGTTTGCTCACTCCGGACAACAAGCGCAACCGTGAGACCACTTCAGAGCAGTGTTTGACAATGTTTAAGCGCAATCCGAAGGAGTTTCTGCGTCGTTTCGTGACCGTCGACGAAACATGGATACACTGGTACACACTCGAGACCAAGGAACAGTCGAAACAGTGGACTTCACCCGGCGAACGTGCTTCGAAGAAGGCGAAGACTGTCCTATCGGCCGGAAAGGTGATGGCCACCGTTTTCTGGGATTCAAAAGGTGTGATCTACATCGACTTCCTGGAGAAGGGCAAAACGGTCACAGGGCTCTACTATGCCGAATTATTGGGCCGATTCGACGCCAATTGCAGAAAAAACGGCCCCATTTGGCGAAGAAAAAAGTTCTCTTCCATCATGACAACGCACCGGCTCACACCTCCGCCGTCGCCACAACCAAATTGGTAGAATTAGGCTACGAACTGCTGCCCCATCCACCGTATTCTCCGGATTTGGCCCCGTGCGACTTCTTTGTTTCCAAATTTGAAAAAGTCACTCGCCGGGCAGAAATTTGAGTCGAATGAGGAGGTTATCGCCGCCACGGAGGCCTACTTTGCAGACCTCCAGAAAAAGTATTTTTCAGATGGGTTAAAGAAGTTGGAGCATCGCTGGGTCAAGTGTATCGAACTGAAAGGAGATTATGTTGAGAAATAAATCGCCACTTTTCCAAAATTTTTGTTATTCTTTTGTAGGCTAAGTACTTATCGGACCACCCTCGTATGTATCATAAATTGTAAGATTCTTGGAGGATATTGATACATTATCTTTTGATTAAGTTTTACTGTGATATGTAAAGGACACTTAAGTGTCATTTATTACATAAATACATATACATACCATCACGGAATCTCCTTACCGGGTGAGGCAGAGAGGAAAGAGCGCCAGACTATCTCAACACACATCCTTCACCTTTTCTACATCCATACAACTTCTACAATTTCTCTTTCTACATTTCCTCCTTTCAGAATATTACTTATTTGATCCAACTATACTTTTCTTGGTTAATCTCTACTTCTCTCTCGCTGTTTATTGTGTTAATAAATAAATAAAATACCATTTGATGGGCTTCCAACACTTACTTATTCAATGCCAAAGTTCTCATAAATAAGATATTTGTATTATTGAAATATTAAATCTGTATCTGTTATTTAATTAACCTTTACTTGGGTCACGAAACCAAAACGAATACGCTGATTTGGGTCACAGCTCAAAAAGATTAAGAAGCATTGGCCTAACAAATGCAGTACCTCTCAGGAATGATAGCAGAGTAACACAAATTTTAGTCACAAATTAACTACATCTAACATATACTAAAATATAAGAAGGAAGTTCAGCTGGACTTATGTCTTCAGGAGTCTAGACTTAATTTACTATCCTTTTGAGAGATATTGAATAACATAATATGTTAGCCAATTGCTCAAACAGCCTAGCAAAGGCTGTTTGAACTGCTGGTTTTAAGCTGCTTATAAGTATAATTACTGCGCTCCAAGTCATTTTACTTCTCAAGTGATTTTAGACCTTAAGTCCATTGTCATTTATAAGGATGATATTCATCACGGTAATAAACCAATCTAAAGATGGTCAAATTCGTACTTCTTATCAAGAAACCAACACAAAACTTCTTAGGTGAGAAAATATCTTAAGCTCTTGCAGAACGGAAGACTGCTGAAACCCAGAGTCCACCATCAAATTATCTTAAGCTCTTGCAGAACGGAAGACTGCTGAAACCCAGAGTCCACCATCAAATTATCTTAAGCTCTTGCAGAACGGAAGACTGCTGAAACCCAGAGTCCACCATCAAAAATATCTTAAGCTCTTGCAGAACGGAAGACTGCTGAAACCCAGAGTCCACCATCAAAAATATCTTAAGCTCTTGCAGAACGGAAGACTGCTGAAACCCAGAGTCCACCATCAAAAATATCTTAAGCTCTTGCAGAACGGAAGACTGCTGAAACCCAGAGTCCACCATCAAAAATATCTTAAGCTCTTGCAGAACGGAAGACTGCTGAAACCCAGAGTCCACCATCAAAAATATCTTAAGCTCTTGCAGAACGGAAGACTGCTGAAACCCAGAGTCCACCATCAAAAATATCTTAAGCTCTTGCAGAACGGAAGACTGCTGAAACCCAGAGTCCACCATCAAAAATATCTTAAGCTCTTGCAGAACGGAAGACTGCTGAAACCCAGAGTCCACCATCAAAAACTATGTAGGTAACCTGCCACATAAACGAATGCTTTAAGCTCGCATATTAGTCAACAGAAGCTGCATGCCACAATGAAAGTTAAAAAAATGATAAAGCTTTGGGGGCTGATGATGTTACTGTAGAACAAATTAAGATTCCGGTACAAAAACAACCGAGTGGTTGTTGAAACAATTCAACAAATCTTTATCTGGATACAGGATCCACAAATTAAGTAGGGATCACATGTTATAGGCCCTCTTAAAACCTAGCAGGCACATATTTTGTACACAGGGAGCCACTTTTGAGCATGTTGAGACAAACTTATCAGGGGCATTGGGAGCAGTGTTCAACGGCAATGTCAAGTGCCCCAGAATCATTATTATAATTTATTTTTTTAGCTAAAACCAATATTTTCTCAAGCATAGGTTTGCTGCGCCTTCTACCAGCATAACCGAGAAGTCAACCGTGAGCTTAATATCATTTGGAATGATACAAGACTGAAACACAGTCCCACACCAATCATTTGGTGATCTCTCGATCAAACAATTTTATTCGAGACTTCTGTTTCATATTGTGGCAATATGAAACGGGAGGTTTGCACTTGGATCCTGCTCAGAAAATTGATGAACTCATATTGGGGCGCAAAATCTTCGGTCCACTGAATTTCAGGACTGGCCTTACTGGATGAACGAGTGACTCTCAACAGGCTCTGAACAGGATTTGGAAGAACCAAGAACAACATGTCAAAATGAGAATGTTGTATGATTGAACAATTCTGTATGTGTAGTGAAGAGCAATCCATGTGACACTTGCTGCATTTGCACATCACGTTAGTGAAAAAAAATTAAAAGAATCTTACCTGTGCCTCGAGATACTTGGCCCCCCTGTCAGTTAAAGCTTCCATGATGTCGTTAGAGGTATCAGCATCAATAGATGTCATCTCCACATACCCTTTCACCTCCAGGTTTCTGCAGTGCAACACACCACAGTTGCCAAACACCATCTGTTCAGTGTTAATAATAGTTTTATTTTGTATCCTAAATTTTATTTTGATTTCATAAATTTTATTCATTTTGATTTCATAAATTTTAAAAGATAATTGTAATCAAAGAAAAAATTCTCTTTAAGTCAGAAAACACACATTTATTTATTTGTACGGTACCCAAATTGATAATTAGGACGGTAAGGAGTTAACATTGTCTTCGGTTCCTTTCATAAAGCCTTCGTGCTTAGAACCACTTGAGTAGGTACGTAAGTCGTGGTTCATCAACACATATGTTAGCAATACTACCCTACACGTAAAAGGCAACACTAGCATATGTCTAGCGCTTACGAGTATTGTTACTATAGAAACTCTTTTACCAAACTAAGATCTTTTTTTTTTTTCGGGTACCATCAGGAATTGGACCCGAAACCCACAGGTCACCAAAAATAACATAAAGGTCACCAAAAATATTGCCAAAATTTGTTTAGTGAGTGTTACTCAAACCAATATTTGATATAAAATAGCATATTTTTTTAAAATTATGAATGTTGTACTTGCCAAAACTGTAAAAAATGTGATCACGGATAATAAAACGTAGCACAGATAACACACGCCATTCACTACAAACGTTAGTGTATCTACTTTGGATCGTAACGTGTCATCCACGAGTTTTACGATAAAATCAAGTTGGTACTGCTGTAGTGCCCTTCAAATGAAGATGAAGGGTTCGTAATAATTACCAAAATGATAAAAAAACAATTATACCCCAGCTGGACTTCAATTGATTTTGGCAAAGAATATGTTGAGTGTCAATGTGTACAGCTAAAGCAATTAATCAAATAAAAGATCTCATGGAGGTCAGCATCTCTGTTGCGTAAGAGAGACCTGATGGATTTTGAAACGGACATTGACAAGTAAGAGTCTCTTACTCAAGACCACCGAAAATAAAGAGAGATGCTCCAGATTGGAAAGCTGGAGAGGAATAGGCAGTGCGAGCGATCAATCTCACATGAGGCCCCTGGACTTGAAGGTCCAATGTCAGTGCAGATCGAGAATTGATCTGCATAGTCGCAGGAAGAAATTTAGCTCCGCACAACTAACTGAGACATGTAGGGAATGGCTGCATCTCCATTATCTTTCAAAGACGGAAGGCCGCCATAAAACAGTAATTAAGGACTAATGTATTAAGCAATATGAAGAAGAGCACTCTGATATAGTTTGGGCTTATAATTACAATATGAACAAAAATTACATATCCCCCGTGGTTGCAGTCCTAAGACTGGTTTGCAGCAATTTGAACTCTTCTCCTCCATTCCCCCTGTCCTGTGCGGCTCTTTTTAAGTCTGTATATGTTGAGCAGCGCACGTCCACCAACAGGTCCTCCAGGTACTCTCGGCGTGGGCGTCCCCTAGAGTTTGTCCCCTCGGTCATACCCTCCATTATGGCATGCAAGAGGCCCTCTTGTCGTATTATATGACCGATCCATCTTGCACGCCTTTCGGACAGGATCCTGAGCAGGTGCCTTCCTCCTTCGATTCGTTGGAGAACCTCTTCATTTGTGATGCGGTCTCTCCAGGAGATTCCTAATAGTCTTCTATAGGACCACATCTCAAAAGCCTCTAGTCTTCGTCTATCTCTTTCGGATAGGCACCATGTCTCGCAGCCGTACATCAAGATACTCCATACATAGGTCTTGATGAGGAGTATTCTCAGTTTTAGGTCTATATTATTTGATTCTATTATTTTCGACCTTTTATTAAATGCAAGTCTAGCCTGATGTATACGGCTGTCGACCTCGCTCTTGGACCGACCGTCCCATGTTATTTTGCTCCCGAGGTAGACAAACTCCTTGGTGTTCTTTAGTGGTTTACCCGACATCACTATTCTCATCTGGTGCTGCGCTCGGCCTACAGTCAGCAGCTTTGTTTTGTTGCTATTGAAATGTCTGACGCTCTGCCCTTTCTGCTTATCCCAACAGGGATGTGATTAGATAGACCTGTGTCAGGTGGAATTTGTGATGGTATGTACGTCTTGGAATGAACTAATGATATAATAAAGAATATGTTGAATCTTGGAGTAACATACCTCCTTTGCAGCCTGGGGATCCGCAACGCACGAGAATGTGATGTCTGCTTCCTCCACAACATCGCACGGGGTCACTGCAATTGTTGCCCCGACTTTTCCAAACTCTATACACTGAAATAAAAAATATTTAATGTTTATCATTTTAACAATTTTAGGCATATGTGTGTAATAATAATCTGTGAGAGTAGAAAAGTTTCTCTCAGAACCATTCCAGGTGCAGGAAGGAGTACATCAAGGCTGTATACTGTCACCTGATTTATTCAACATATACAGAGTACTTCATAAGTAAAATATTGGACAGATAGGAAGGTCATTTTGTCTTGGAGGAAGTAAAACCTCCAACATATGATTCGCAGACGATGCTATGCTTAAAGCCAATAACGAAGATGAGATGGCTGAGCTCTTTCATAGAGTTGAAATAAAGTGCTGCCAATTAGGACTCGAAATAAACAAAAACAAAATGAAAGATTTTATCGTGGACCAATTAGAAACTCTGATAAGTGACTCGCTAAGGAATTACGAAAAGTTCAACCAGTTTGTCTACCTATGTGCTGATTTGAAGAATGGAAGATGTGAAGTAGAGATCCAAAGACTAATTGGAATGACAAAATCAGCTATGAAAAGTCTGATCAAGATATGGGGAAACCAGTCTATACTCAGAAGAACCAAAATTCTTTCTAATTAAGTCTCTAGTAATCTCCAAAGCAATGTATGGAGTGGAAACATAGACAATGATAAGGAAGCAAAGAAATATGTTGGATGCCTTCAATATGTGATGTTGCAAAGCCTGTATCATCCAAGAATTGGAGTTACCGAAAGACTTTCGACAATGTGTAGAAAAAGAATCCTTAGGTACTTTGGGCATGTTGTTAGAAAGAATTATGAGAATCTGGAGAAGCTGGTGATCATGGGGACAGTTGAGGAAAGGCGAGTAAGAAGGTGTCCTATGAGATAGACAAATCAAAGAAATGAGTTAACAGAATCTCCTTTTTTTAAACGCTGCATTCAGCATGACCCGAAACCGGGAGCGATAGAGACATGTATTCTACTCAATGAACGCATTTCGACAGTATTTATTCCTCTCTTATTAGTATTTTTTCACATGCATGTTTCACTTCCGTACATCTAAGTATGCTTATTTATAATCGCTTACTTAATAAATTTCAAGTTTTTGATTAAAAGCACAGAATGGAAAAATAAATTTTTAAAAATTGTAAATTTTTAATTAGTATATTTTTATAGAGCCATCTTTGAATGACACGTGTAAGCTCGAAAAGTGTAAGGAAGTCACGCCACCGCTAGATGTCTTTAGTATAAATACAAGTAGGAACAAGAATTGCCACGCGGTCGGGCCGACAATTTGTCTCCACAAAGGCGTGTACCATCAAATATGTCCGCTGAATAAATAATGCTTAGCGGAAAAAAAAACATTTTGTCGACTGTTGATACGGAATATTTATCAGCGAAAATTGCGAATGTTGAAAAACTAATGACGCATGTTATCAAAGTTTATAATAAAATAACGCCGTACGATTGCTGTTTGACAATAAAATATCGTCTGACATTTGCGACCGGCTTACGACATTTTTATACATAATTCTGAATATTTATATATTTATGCCTTGTTTGATAATTCTGAAGATAACGGATAAGTTCGATCTCATGTCAATAATGAATATATAGTTTCTGCTCGTAATATAATATTCTACAAACATATCCTCTTACAAAAATACAAACAGCGACTTTCCAAATGATTGACATGACCCCTCATGATTATATTTAGAAAATTTTCCGTAGTTTACATATCTCCACACCATTAATCTTACTCTCGTCCTATCAAGTCAGGGATACCAACACATTATTACGCATTGTCACCTTTGCTACAGTCGATATTGCGCGGTTTTTGTGTATAACATTAAATGCTTCGTTTACCGTGTTCCCTGTCGCTACCCTTCTTTCAATGTCCATTTCAGCTCGCCGATTACACGTTAACAGAACTCATCAACCTGCTCCAGTTTTTCTGATTTAACCCATAAATCGCTCCTGAGATAGATCATACAAAACCACATTATTACTATCAACCACAAATTAGAAGAATAGAAATTTCTTAAAATCTTTGCTATACTTTTCTAACAAAGGTTGCAGCTATTACAAACCCCAGGTTTTATCTGTCAAAACTGTGTTGTTGATGGTGTTCATTGTTCCACATAATAAACCATGGGCGTTATCCATATATCTGATGCACTCACAGTTCCCATACTGGGAGGAGAGTTGATATTGATAATATTCACAATATCGTGCTTTGAAGTTTAGTTCCATTATCTTCTTTATTCAGATAAGAAATGATAATGTAACATTAATTTGTATTCATATGGTGCCTTTTAAGATATCGAAATTTATATTTATCATATATGGTACCATTAGCAGACGTTTCATCAGAAACATAGGGACGCCATAAAATTCTCTCATCTAGGTCGGCCTTTCTACATCAGGCGAAGACCGCAAATTTCACTATTGAAACATCGCTGTATCAGATGTACGCGTCACATAGATTAGTCACTTTATTGATTTCTATTGTTAGAAAATCGTTGATTGTAATATGTATTGTTGTGTTGTAATAAGACGGCCCTTTGTGTGATCCTCGCATCATCACTACATATATGATCGGACGGCCCCTGCGCGCGATAAACGCGTTACAAGCGTTGAACTAGCGCAGAATGACTGCATAAGCAGTCCGATCGAGGTACTTGCGATGTGCGATGGGCTAAACATAAGGAACTCAAACTAGAGCAAATATATTCACAACTTCTGAAACTGTTATTATTTCTACAAAGTTCTACCGGCCAACAAGGAATCTCATCTCTTCACCGAGACCCATTAATCGCCGGAATCTCCGAGGATTGACCAACAACCATCCACCTATTTTACGATGGGCGTCCGATTCGTTGAGTTCAATGCGGGCGAAAAAACAGCACAGCTTTTGACCAGCTACCTTGCTACATGCTCAATATACAACCTAGTCAGTTCCAGGGTATCATCCTTCTTGTAGTGGTATTATGTTATATGTGCTAGTAATGTGTTAGATGAACCCATGAAGTGCTGATGTCCTTGCTGAGGTAAGCAGAGAAATCAGAGCGCCAGACTTGTATCTTGACATATGTTTAACCTGTTTAACATCCATACAGCTTCTACGATTTCTCTTAATTCTTACATTTCCTTCTTTTAAAATATCACTCATTTGATCCAACCACACTTTCCTTGGTGTTCCTCTGACATGCTTTCCACTGACATTGGCAGTATATATTTTTGTTAGTATTTCTTCATTCATTCCTTCCACGTGCCCACACCATCTCAGAAAGCTCTTTGTCACCTTAAGCAACATATTGGCCTTGAGTTCACACATTCATTCCGTATTGCCTTAAGTTCACATTCATCCCTAAAAAACTTTCATTTCATACATAGAGATTTTTTCCAAACAAGTACAAAGTACCTAATTTCAAAAAGTATATGCGATTAACTTTTGTGTCACGATCACAAATCGAACGCCAAGTCAAATGTAAAAAGAAAGACATGCGTTCTACCATTAGGCCATGAAGGTAGTCATATTTAGATCCCTCCATCTAAATTAAAATAAAAGCTAAATTATAGTTAAATTTGTGGGCACCCCGTGTAACCGGCTAGGATTATCCACCAGACCGACAGCGGATATTAACAGTCTTCAACGCAGAGTTTCCGTGAACTTCATTCAAATCGGCTTTGATCTGCGCAGCAGTTAACTTCTTCAAATAAAAATGTTTTATGACGGCACGGAACTCGTATTTTAACACTGTTGCGGCAAATGAACAAGTGATCGATTCAGATTGGTGTCAAACGTTAATTACGCGTCGCGTCTGACCGAAATTTTGATAGAGGTCGCTTGAGGAATGATACTTGCCAGCCGTGATGTCCCTTTACTCGCATGAAGTATGGCACCATCTCATGGAAATTTACCAAACACACGTTTCCTGTTTTTTCAACCTGCGGGTCACGGTCTCGATCCCGTTAGAACAAAATATATTTTCAAAAAAGAGTTAGTCTGGTTTTCACTTAATGCCATTTTGAACGACGTTTTGGTTGGTTGTAAGAGATCATCACATGGCATTTACAATTATCAGTCTGGATCTCTTTTTCAAACAAATGAGTACTAACGAGTACCACAACATCCGGATCGGAAGACAGGTGTCTTACCGACTAGACAACGGAGATCGTCTAATCTTAGAATATAAATATTGTAGACGAAACCTATTTGGAAAATAACAATATTATCAGACATGAACGAACAGGATGATTTATTACATCTTATTAAAAAAAATGAAGAAAACTTAGTGTATTAAGCTGGTATGCTATTCCGTCACGAATGTTGGAGAAATAAATCTGCTGGAATAGGCACAAGGCACGCACACACTAAATTACGAAATAATGCCTATAAGACAGCCCTGGAAAAATGACGATCCGCGGTCCATATTTGGCCCGACCCGCCTTGCATTTTAATGTGGCCTGCAAACAATTTTTTATTTATATTGACAAATATTTCGTGTAATTTATATAAATATATGTATTTTTGAGCCTCGAGTCGCATTATTTATTTATTTTACATTTGACACAAAGGTTTAACCCAATTACATCAAATAATAAGGAAAAATGGTCGCAAAAATATTCAAATGATTCTTTATGAACATATACATAATAAAATAAAGTGAAATATCATCAATTAAAGGGAAATGAAAGAATCGTGGAGAGGAAAGAAAAATCAGGAATGAAACACGTTATGTTTTTTTATCATTCGCTTCTTAAAGCATGCCAAGGACTGGGCTAGTCTAACATTTGTTTATAACTGGTTCCAGAGTCTCACTGCATGGACAGTAAAGGACGACGTAAAAAAAAGAAGAGCGGCGAACTGGGAAGGCCAACAAACAATCTCTCTTTGAGCGTATGATGACAACAAGAACAATTGTACTTATGCTTTCCTGTGAAATGGTTCAGTTATTATATACGAGTATATACAAAGTATATTAAGGGGTCCAATTCTCCAATGTATCCCCCCCCTCCCAGCCTGCGATATGGAAGATATCGATATCGGAAAAGTCATTTAACAAGATCTTCCGTGTGCGACTTGATCCGCTCGTAATAACTTAGTTAGTGACTACTGTAGTACTGCAAAAGTAAATGTGCGAGTACGATTTGTATGACTTGTGTAGCCGTGTGTGATGCACAGCCGTCTACTTTGCCACGATTTTTTATGTACATAAGCCGTATCGCCGATACACTATTATCTAGCTTCCGCATATTTAAAAAAAAAAATTTTAGCTCTATAATTTACCATTTTATGGTAACAAACGGAGCCTACAAAACAATAGTATTTTATTTGGCAGTCCGTTCTTATGATTAAATTCTCAATGCGGTCCTTCAACAAAAATATTTTTCCAGACCTGCTATAAGACGTGAAGCACTGAAAAAGATTTACATACGAGTACATACCATCCCGCAGTTTCCCTGTCGGAATAGGCAAATTGGAGAAATCGCCAGACTTTCCAGCCGCGACACACATCTTTCGCCTGTTTTACATTCATACCTCTTCTCATACAACTCCTACGATTTCTGACTTTTTTATATTACCTCTTTTCATAATGTCATTCACTTGAGCCAACCATACTTTGAAAAGGATTTATGTTGAATAATAACACGTAATAAGTAAAAAAAATCATAATAAAATGCTTCCTACATTAATCGTCCGAGTGTTACAGTTTGAAAAATATGTTACTAAGTCCTTTCCGACCAACCAAATTAAGACAATTTTTTACAATAGCGCTGTTGAGCAAAACAATGCTGTTCGAATTGAACCCATTCTGGTCATCGATGAGTTTGTTAAATTGGCATTTTACTTTTTTCTGTTTGTGTTAATTTTTGTTTTTATTCATATGGTGTAGCACGTTTTTTTCTCTACATAAAAAAAACGATTGTACGGTTCGTTTAAAGAGATTTCCACTTGGCAATAAACCCTCCGCATCGTATATTATAAAATGAAATATTAAATAAATAAATACATTTATATAAAGTAGCTACAAAGCACCAGTAAACCAATACGTTAAGATGAAAAGAACGGTTTCAGTCCCACAGGAAATCGATCCTGGAAAGCATTATAACCATTAGAGAAAATCATCAACGATACGAAAGTTGATAATAAGTGGTTAGTCAAAGTTATCCGTTCAATTCCCAAAGGAACTAAAAAAAACTTAATTGTATCTGGTTTTTCACTTAGACCTTTAATTTTTTCTGACTGGTTGGAAGAAACTTGTATAAACAAGAACCCGCCAGGTTGTAATGTATACAACGAAAGTGTAATACAATTCTAAGCGGGAATCGAACCTGCAGCCCCCCCCCCAGGCTGAAAGACATACCATATAATACTTTCTTATACTTTTCTTTTCCGCTTTTACCATGCTGATATTATCGAGTACGTTGTATTTACTGTCAAAATACTCACTATTCTTGTATGGAAGGTTTTGACTCATTTGTTAGGTGCCCATCAATACATACGAACTGGTGTTGGACATATTGAAAAGCGTGATCGGGAGACAACACTGACAACATCGGCCCTATTAATCGAGACTTCGCGCTTTATTTAGAACCACTGAAGATGTCACGCAACTCGCAGTTTGTCATCGCCCATGTTGGTAATACTAGCGGGCAACAATGCTCACACGAGTATTTTACCAAATGGGACCCTTTTTTTATTATTTTTTTCTGGTACCGTCGTAAAGCGAACCCGAAACTGCCGGGTGGAAGTTCGGCGATTTACCAACTAGACCACGTGTCTATTGAAACCCAATTTTTTTTTCGAATTCCAGTGTGATCTTCCCTTAAGGCCTCTAACATTTTTCTGGTTAGTTGGAAGAGATTGCCACGTGGCAATAAGCCCGCCAGATTGTACTATATACAACAAAAGTGTAATATAATCAACGTTCCCTCTAAGGTGTTCGCGAGTGCGGTCGCACATCTGTTAAAAATTGTCCGCACACATCTCAAAGAAAGGAACCTGTAACCATATTTTGTTTTGGATTGAAAAATGTAATTTATGATTTCGTGGTACATTATGTTGACTACTTATTGTAGTTTTATCTATGCATGAATATGTATATTTGCGCACTTCCCTATTTCTTCTTGCACATATAACTAAGTTGATGGGGCCGCACACACAATGAAAAAATTAAGGGGAACGTTGAATATAATACAAATAAAGTCAACTCAAGTCATAATGTAAAGCATGTGACATTATACTCGTATAAGTAAGTTGGGGAGGAAAAAGGAATATAATAAACATATATTTTTTTAATAGGATTCTAGTCTGGTTAACATTTAGGGCCTATAAAAACATATTTCTGGTTGGTTGGAAGAGATTGCCACATGGCATTAAACTCGCCAGGTTAAAAAAAACAGCCAAAGGATCGCACTTGGCAGCTGAAGGCTGACAGTAAAAATATGAAATAAAAAATAATTGAAAAAACAGCTAAAATCAATAAGTAATAAATTATACAATATACTAACCGATGGATAGTAATAAATTATACATTATACTAACCGATGGATAGTAATAAAAAAGCAGTTCTAAAAAAGTGACTGGAAAATAATTTGGTACGTGCGTGGGAGAAATACACATAAAGTGAGAATAAAATGAGTACATAATACATATAAAAAAGAGAGTACATATCGTCGTTGTTCTGCGAAAAGCATTTAAGTCCATTTTTGCTTAAAATGACTTTTTGACGACATTTTAATTAAAATAAAAATATCTACACATTGAAAATATATTTATGTCCAAAAGTTATATGGTTTCGCTGTTATGAAAAGATAAAAAAAAACTTATCACCCCGAAGCAATTCCATAGTTGGTATTCATCCCTGCCAACCAGCACAAGAGTTTGTGGCGTTCGTCGCTGAATATTGTCGCATACATACGGTCAATGACCGACGAAACGAACTTCGGATACCTCGATAAATTATAGTAAACAGTCCAAAGGTCACATGCCCGACGTGAGGCCGGCCGAGCATCGCGCAGCATTCCATAGTAGAAAGAGAACGCACCACGCTGTCTCGCCAGTTTCGTAAATAAATGGTTACCTACAATACTACAATTGACCATTTCTGCATTCACAGGAGCGAGGTAGAATCATATCGCGGGCGCACTCCCGCGCCCATTCTGAAATGTTATAAATACCTACGTACTATCAAATAAAGTATTCATTCACTCTCTCCTTCCGCATTGCGATTTAACGTGTTTTATTTATTTACCAAGAATCATAATCATCATATACCTTTAAGGGACATTTCCCTAAAAGTTCATGACTTAATAAACCACGACACATTTATTTATTTATTTATTTAACACTTTTATTGCAATACAATCTGGCGGGCATATTGCCAGGCGACCATCTCTTCCAACCAACCAGACAAAAGTAAATGAAGCAAGTTAAATGGTCGCATAAATCATTCAAATGACTATCCATCCCCACGAAATCCATAAACACATACGTGAGCACATGCCCACGAACCCCGCAAAGACACATCAAGTGATTCGGAATAAATAATAAAATAATATAGAAAAAACAATATTTTAGAAGTGTTTCAGTCACCTTTTTAAAGTTGTTTTCACCAAGAAAGGATTAAGTCCAAAACAGGTGTCCGTATTTTTAATTTTAGGCAATATGTTTTTAAGTTACTCATTTTCTTGTAGTAATTCTTATAAATAAATAAACTGTCTTTCAATAACATCTGTTTGTATTTTATTTTATTGAAAAACTTGATTTTATATCGCCTTCCGAAACTTAAATTCCATTCATCTCAAAACTCAAGATTTGGTCTTAAATGCTTTTCGCAGAACAACGACGATATAATATATCGTTATATGACCCCATAATCTGCTTTATAACGGCGAAGACTTCGTGGACTAATGGCGAGACGAATTATTTTCGTTTTACATCAAGAATCATAAATAACTTGTAATAATAACCCGTTAATAATGAGGGAAGTTTCACTTATTGGTATCACTGGTAATGAATGTGTTGATTCCTTGGCAAAGGAAGCATGTTCTACCGGTTGTCATCTATCTGATTTTTCACATCCAGTGACTGATATTTTAAATAAAATTCAACATGATAATTAATTAGGCAGGATCCACATGCCTGTGACATCTGCGGGAGAGAGTGCGTATCTAGGATCGGGCTGCTTTCTCACAGAGGCTCACATGATCGACGTGGAAGAGCAGATCAAGATTGACGTTGGAGTGGCGAGGGGATCCTCGACTACGAGGTCCAGCAACGACGACACACATATAATCAAGTCGTGTCCCTTGTGAAGTAGGCAGATAGAACAGATTTCCAAACTTTTCTAAACATGCGCCACATTCATACATTTCGTTATGCACAATATTCTATAATTTATACTCCTCACTTTACCTTCTTTCAAAATCTGGTCCATTTCTTCCAAACACGTTTTCCTTGGTCTGCCTCTTCCACGCACATACACTTGTATATAGACTTGTATATTTGCTTAGTCATCCTTTCATCATTCATTCTCTCTACATGTCCAGCCCGCAACCTCTGGGTGGAAATTAAACGTTTTATCAACTATATCACTGAGGTCGTTAAATCAAGTCAATGACCATCAACAAACATTAAAAATAAAGGCGCTAAATACCAAAAATACAAATTAAAAATATAACAGCACACATGCCCCAGCCAAAAATATTTATACTTTCTAACGTGACGGTGTTAGTGAATGGATGCACTTAACGTGGTGCACCTACACCGAAGTGGGGAAACTTATACATAATATTTTGGCACCGAATATCAAAACGGGCGTGCCAGATAGTTTGGCAAAATCGCTACATTCTTTTGCCATGTCTAAATAGAGCGAGCTAGTCACAACGTCTGCGGGAAATTGCAAAAAAAAAACAATTCAGAATTTACAAATCGCTTTCACTGCTGAACTTTTTAAGGTTTTCACAAATTATTCAGATTTTTTTAAATTGTCTGAGATCTATAATTTTTTTTGCGATTTGTGGATTGTCTCAGTGAAATTGGTTGAGCGTCTGTCAATTCACAATGACGTTTGTTAAGGTTGATACTGGCTGCATTGATTGATCATAGGGTAAATTTTTACTCCCCTACTGGCTTCAATTTTTTATAATTCTTTTAGCATACTGTGGTCAATATTGTAATAACTGTGTATATTGTTATTTTTTTAGTATAAACATTTACGTGAGCACTGACTTGTATACGTATGTGGTTACATAACCTTAAATTGATTTTCAAAGATATTTTAAAGTTCTTTGCACATTACAGGTTTCCCTAATTCGTATAAAGAACAAATACATCAACTAGTAAGAAGAAAAAAAAACATGTGGAAAATATTAATTGATTTGGTTTTAGAATAATTGAACACTAAAATCGCGAGAATCCCGTCTGCGAGTGTGGTCTGGATGATGAAATTAGAGACCATGTATTTTTCTGTTGTCATTTGCGAGACAGGTTTGATTTACTAAAATCCGTATCTTTAACGCGTCCAATGAACCTTGCGTTTCTTCTTTCTTCGTGGAACTTTTCCATTTATAAGATCGATTGTTATTTTTTTGCAGTTGAAGCTTTGAATTATCTAGAACTAACATTTTTTTAAATTGGTATTATTATATTGGCTCGTATAATTGCATAATGCCTTGAATTTGGTGACACAAATCATCCTACGTGGATTGCCTATTATAAAAATAAAAGAGTCACCATTAAAACAATAAAAGAGTCACCACAGTGCGACAGTGATTTTGTAAAGCGAAACAAGCCTATCATCACTTGAATTTAAGTTTATTCTGTAGATTTTTTTCACTTTTAAGTGTTAAATCACTCTGTTTATGTATACAAATAATTCATAATTCTAAGAGATTTTATAAAAATGTATATGAATAACATAAAACAAATTTTAGTATGTTATAAATAACACTACAGATGAAATTATTCTTTCATTTGTAGTGTTAATCATAAACTAAATTAATATTAGATTAATTTTTCCTAAAGAAAATGAGCGACACATGAATACAATCTATCTGAGGACACGCACGGTTAAAAAATATGATTACTCTACCGGCATTTCCAAAGGCAGGTTTTTTCGACACATGGGTTAATAGAACAATCTATTGCTGCGCTGTTTCAGATAATTAATTATTCGAAATATACAAACCAAGACTGTTCAGAACGGATGGGTTAACTAGATTATCCCTAAGCAAACAAAATAGTGGACACCCAATCGAAGAGATCTTCCCCACTGTAATTATGTAAAATTAAGCAACCCCAGTAAGAAGACGCTTTGATTAATCCAGGAATATCCATAATCTCTCGTGTCGAGACAAGTCTTTTTACAGACTTGGCATAAATGAACAAACAAAACATGCCGTAGGTACTCGTATAAGTCAAATAATTGAATAAATCGTCTAGGTCAAGGTACCGGGCATAAAAATTGACTTGCCCTTTCCATGGCGCGAAACCCAGCCCATTGAAAATCAATCAAGTCAAACGTCAAATTAACCGGTTAACTGTCCGATAGACAAACAGCAGAGAAATCCACGCCACTGCATTGACCTACATTGGCGCGAGTAACCTCGGGGACACCTAAATCGGGGTAAACCGGGGCAACTTGTATCCGGAGCGCAGAATGTGCGAGGAGGTCTCCGGGCGAGATATTGTGACGGCGATTACAGCCTGCGCATCGCGCGCCAGAAATGGGAGGCGATATGGGGGAGGGCCGACAAGGGTTGAGAGGGGTGGACATGTGCGAGGGAGCTCAGAACTGTTGGTTAGTGAAAAATTATGATTAGCAGTTATATATTACACTAGACGATTAACCAGTGCCATGTATGGTTTCAGAGTTCTTTTTACAACGTTTCTGAATCCTTATACGGTGCTTGTATATAAAATATTCATTCAGTTACCTACTTACTACACCTATAAACACATTTTAATCCATTTCCCAAATCAAACGCCGCATTAAAAACAACCATACCACGTCGACATATCACCAGACAGCTGACTGCCAAAACTATAAAATCTTCACTCGCGACTATTATTTATTAAAAACTACGTCAGGACGTTGATAAAATATTTTTTTATAATTCAATTATTACATTTTATTTCATAAAGTGAAAATAATGCGACATCTGTTATTAGAACAGAACTACCTTAGTTATTATCTACAAGAATGCGCTATTAGGGCGACATCTGTTTTGATATTTAACTTTTTTCACTTTGGACGAACTTCAGACCGTTTCAGATAAATAAATAAATATAGGTTTATTGACAGCAACATAAAATGTACAAAATATATTTAAATAACACTTCTAAAACACATAAATTGCAGATAATACATTAAATACAGAAGCTATCAAAAGGTCTGGGCTCATCTAATAACATCCCCTCGGCCAAGATACACCCCACCAATATAGGACGAACCCAGCTACGGGGACACTAGATGTTTTCCAGCCCACACCCTATCTAGAGATAGATCTAGGTTATTGTTATTATAATAACATATACATACATGCAATCAAAAGCATTCTAAGCTTCTGAAGAAACTTCGATCACCACGAAGATAACATAGCTTTCTAAAGAAACATTGACCGTCCCAAATGACCTTTCGAAATAACCGTATTCGTTTTTTGATCCACCTCATCAAGGCTATTATTATTCTTAGAATTATAATACATTATTGAAGTCAAGTCATGGACTAACCAACGTATAAAGGTCACATAAGAATACCAAAAATAATGCACGTTAAAGAAAATGTAGCCTAGACATTTCAGAAACTATATCGTAAAAAAGAAAAAAAACTTCAAATTTGAAAGTACCTTGGTTTTAGCACACTGTTAAGTCAATTTATTCAAGTAGTATTATTATAATAAAGCGGGCTCTCTGCCAAAATGCCAAACAATATAAAATACACACATAATCACAAAATACGAGTTTATTTAATAAGATTTGTATAATCTATTCAATTCTTTGTATTCTTCAACAAATTGGGGTACTCTGCTATGACCTATGCATTATGTAGCCTCTAATTTTTGTCGAGACTTAGCAGAGGTAAGTCAACACTTCAAATGACAAAACTAATCAGGTCTTACCCTCACAAACATGGCGTAGAAGAACAATACGGGTATCATTTAAGGAGAACTTTCCTCAACAGCATATAGAGGCGGGCTGATAATGAATCTAGGCAATTGACAATGAATTCTTAGGTAGTTCAATTCAAATTAAATAGCTAAGTAAAGAGGAAAAGGCGATTTCAAATTTAGTTTTTTTATTAAATATTTAATAAGGTTTGGATATGTGCACGTGTTAAAAATACTATTGATAAATGATGAAAATATATTGTCCGGAAGTTGGTTTCGTATTTTTCGAATAGATGTTGTTAGGACAGAAAATATTTCGTTGTTAACTTCACTCGAAACGTGCTGAATGTAACACCTGTGTTAGGCGCCCATTACACGCTCAATCTGGATCGCAATCCGCGATCCAAATCGGCGATCACGGATTGCGATCCGATTGATCAATCCATCAATCCGCTCATTACACGGTCAATCTTGACCGCGATCATTGATCGGCGATCACGGATTGCGATCCAGATTGACCGTGTAACGGGCGCCTTACAATGCCATGATAAAGATTAATAATGGCCGTCAAGTCCTATACATATATAAAGGAGTATACGCCAGTGTAAATTGATGACAGTATATTACATGAAATTAACGCTATGCCGTTTGACGTCAGGTGTCTGAAGTGATCAACATGTTTCAAAACAACAGCTGCCACTGCTTGATTATTTTTACATTGTTTTTGTTTTTATGGTTTTTGTACTGTAACCGACGAACAAATGGCGAGAATTTTTGTATAAGCAATCCACGTACACACTAGGATGATTTGTGAACTGTGATAATTATTTGTTGATATTTACCGAGTAAAATGTAATAGAAATCAAAGATTTTATGAGAACCATATGAAGGTTACTCTCAACGTCGATCTACTTACAAACATGGATAGGAAAAGAATAATTTCAGTAGCTCGTCAACCAACGGTGTTTGCTTCCATAGAAAATCGTCCATATACCCTCCAGTATTTCTGTTCTCCCGATACTTCGCGACCGTGCGAAGGATACGCGCCAAACTTGGCCTTTCACAAACTGGCCGATCGCACCTGCGCAATGTGGGCCCTTTCACCCGGATCAATACTTGGCAAAATGTTCGTAAAAAGTTGCATATCATTCGCAAAAACTTGTATTTGCACACCTATCAAAGCGTGCACCCTACAGTGAACTGGTATGGTATTCGAACCCTCGAACCTTCAAAACATCACCGAGGGGAAGTACTAACGTGATGTTATATAAAAGGGCATGTATATAATATGGAGAATAGTAAACAGATGTTCTGTTTCCCTCTGTATCGTGCCAAATTGTATTGAAAGAGAGCAGGAGAGGTGAATGGTACGAACCGCATGTGCACCAAATATGACGATTGTCATTTTATAGCCTTCAGGACAAATTAAACAGTTATATAGGTATGTTTATATGTAGGCATAATCTAAGATTTGCAGATGACTCTATTATCTTCGCAACACGTCCTGAGGAACTAACTACAAGGTCGAATACTGGAACTGGCAGAGACAAGCAAACTAGCGGGTTTAAAAATGAATATCGAAAAGACAAAACATATCTCGAACCACTTGCCTAATGTCACATCGATCCAGGTGGATGGAACGCAGCTAGATCAAGTCTAACAATATATCTACTTAGTACAAAATATTTCATTTGAGGATTGCATTCTCAATGAAAAAGACTAGCTAGAAGAAAAAAACTAGCTTGGAGTTCCTTTGGACGACTGAATTACATTTTCAAGAAAATCCCCCAACCTGTCTCAAACAGAAGGATTTAACCAATGCATCTTACCAACATATGGATGCGAAACATGGACACTTTCTGTGCGAATGAAACAAAAGCTCCAGACAACACAACGCAGCATGGAGAGACGCATGGCAGGTTATACGAGTAACAGACGAGACCGCAAACGCAACGAGTGGATACGTGCCCAAACAAAAGTTGACTGAAATGCAAGTGGGCTGGGCACGTAGCCCGAACAACGGATCATCGTTGGACGTGTGAAGTTATCCAGTAGTACCCAATAGAAAGTACTAGGCCTGTAAGAAAACCGAAGGCACGCTAGGTGGACGAAATACGTAAGCAAGCAGCGATTACGTAGCAGCAATGCGCAAAGGATATGATTTCTTGGAAACAACTTGGAGAGGCCTATAACCAAATGAAGGTGGAAAGCGTGGTAGAGGAAGACCAAGAAAAGTATGGTTGGAAGAAGTGAATTATATTTTCACCGAAAACGTAGAAAGTCAATGAAATTGTACGTGATATGTATAGATGTAGGAGGCAAATAATGTGTCGAGGTAGAAAGTCTGGCGCTCTGTCCTCTTTGACTACCTCGACATGGAAATGATGTGATGGTATTTATGTATGTGATTAAGGAAATATATCGCTTTGTTATAGGCCTTGCCTAGTGAAGCGGTTTTTTGTATCCACGAAATGGGAGGGTTTCCAACATTGTTATTTACTTGTACTTGACGGTTCGCCTTTTCATTTACACGATGTAAATTTTAAATGATGTATAACATCATGACGTGGTTGTTGAGATTTTGACCCGGCAAGAATTGTGTATATGATAGCTTGGAATTTATACATGTGTAAGGATGTGAATATGCAGAGTGTGAATGTTTCAGTTGAGTTTTTTTATTATTTAGGACAAACATGTAAAATTTGAGATAAAAGAATAAGACCATTTCGTCACAGACCTTGCCTAGTGATGTTTTTCTATGGCTAGTTATAGGTATATGTACAAAATGGTGGGTTTATGCTTTGATATGTACTCATCAGTTCGTCAATACACTGTATTGTATCGCGCTTTTGGGTTATACAATACAACCTGGTGGGTTTATTACCACGTGGTATATTCTTATCAACCAGAAATATGTTATTGAAGTCTTAAGTTAAAACCAGACTGAATGGTACCAACGGAATCGAGCCAGCATCCCAACCCATAGGTTGGGAGATAAATAACCTACCAACTAGACCACGGAGTACGTCCATAAAAACTATTTACATTATAAATGTTATATTCTTCTTCAACTTTCTATAGACTCAAGAGTCTTACTGCAGGACTGTCCTCCTGTGATGCTGAGCTCCAGCTATCTCCATCATTTCGGGGGCTCCCTGGTGGACGCCGTCCATCCGGTACCCCATGCAGAGCTATGTATGGAATTCTTGAGGAATTCATTCTTTGCACATGTTGGTACCAGTATCGTCGACGTTGTCGTCCTCATCTGACCACATTTTGGACCACACAGACCTTTCGGATTATGGTGTTCCTTACACGATCACGCAAAGTTTTCCCAGCAATAGGAATGAAGCACTGCCGGTCCCTGAGGTAAAAACGCTCACAGAACAGGAGGAGCCTCGAAATGTTATATTGTGAGTAATAAATACAGACAGAAGGCTACCAATAAAGTTTAAGAGCAAAATCTACAAGAGTGATCAGGCCCGCTATACTACATGGAGCCGAGTGTTGACCTCTGAAGAAATAAGAGGAACAATTGCTTCATGTCGTGGAGATGCGTATGCTATGGTGGTCACTGGGCGTCACTAGATTGGATATGATCCGAAATGAACGAATTCGTTGAACAATAACAGTGGCGCCAATATAGTATAAGATAATACTAGGGAAGCACGACTACGCTGGTATGGGCACTAGTAACGGCGGGATGACGGGTCTACGCTCAAGATAGTCACGAATTGGGAACTCCCAAATAGACACAGAGGGAGACCCAAGAAGAGCCTTTATAAGGAAGTGGAGGACACGACGAGGCTCGGACTATCCCCGAGTGATTGACGAGATCGAGAGAGATGTAGGAAAAAGGTCCAAGCCAAACCCCAAATGGATGGGATAAGGCAAGGGAAAAGAAGATTGTGGTTAATAAATAAAATAAATATGTGCAAAAAGAATGAAGACAATCGCATTTTTTGTTACAAAACAAGAAATAATGATTGAATGTATATTTTATGAACTGATTTTCTTACAGTATCGTACAAATACGACTTTATCTGACAGGTGTCAATCAGCCGACATAAATTGATCGAGTGCGACTAGATAGGCATCTCAAATATGATAGGCCAAGGCAAGTGTGAGATTTTTGATCAGCTGTCACAGCGCTTTCCGAGTCGGAACCGATCTAAATTATAATAAATTCATTTTCAGCTAAAAAAATAATAATATTTTCGGCGTGAAACTGAAAACGGAAAGCCACACGCGTGCCTTTATGATATTATATATGTGCGATGTTTGTTATTTCGTAACACATCCGGGTTTTCTAAACAAACTTACCCTTTTCTAAACATTGGACTTATTTTTTTAATTAAATGTTGTATACAAAACAAACAATTTATATCAGCTGTCTAATTTTTATTGAAATTTTCTATATTTTTAATGATATTCTTTACAATGGTATGTGTATAAGCATTTTATTTTCAAAGATTTGTGAATCCTAAACTGTAAATTTGTTTTTGGAAGTAATTGATTGATCGTTATATTTTATTTCATTGTTACTGTGTTATGCAAATGCCATTGAAGTGTGGTTTTAGAACTGAGTTTTTGACAACTCACATGATGATGACACAACAAGTGTTGAAATGCATTGTGATTTACAATTAATACAGTGGAATAAAACAAAGTAACCGTATTTTAATTTTAAATTAATAATGGAGATCATCAAAGTGGTGCCAATTATGTAGTTTATTTTTTTTAAATAAATTTAATCACCTTTTCTGAAACAGCTGACTTACATATGTGTAATCAACACATATTATTAATATTGTCGATTTATAGTAAAAACAAAGCAATCCAAGAAAAAAGTACATTTATATAGGTTTTACATGATTCACAAGAAACAATTTGAATCATATGGTATCAAAAAGTCTGGGATCATCTTGTACGACCCCCACAATCAGACCACCTCAATTACAATCCAACCAGCCCGAGCAGCAGCTCATGAGTTTAGATTAGAGACACAACTAAAATTATTGTATTGTATTACTTTCGTTGTATATAGTATAATCTGGCAGGCTTATTGGCATGTGGAAATATCTTCCAACCAACCAGAAATATGTTAAAGAGGCTCTCAATGAAAAATCGGACTGGCGTCATTTAAAAAAATCAGGGTTCCAACGGGAATCGAACCCGCAACCTCCGGGTTGGGAGACAAGCGTCTTACCAATTAGGCACGGAGGCCATTGGTGAGACGCTTGTTTGTCTCCCAAAATTATAATATTAACTAAAATTAAAAGGGTACTATTTCAATGAAACACCATCAAGCTGGGTATTTTTACATCAATCCCAGTCTGTCAAAATGAAAAAAATAATTATACTGTATTATATAATACTTTCGTTGTATACAACCTGGTGGGCTTATTGAACTGTAGTAACCTCTTCCAACCAACCACAAGACATTTAAAAGGTGTTCAATGAAAAACAAAGATGGAGTGGCATTGGAAAAAAGTCGCCAATTTCCGCAACAATAATGAACAAACAATAACCGAAATTATGATCGTTTTTATAAAATCAGGTCGCAAATTGATTCTTTTAATAATCAGTTTGGAAATGTTCCATAAGAACACCGGTTATCAATTGGTGAACAAATGGGATTTTAAATTATTTGTAATATACGAGTATAATACTATGTAGGTACTTTATTTGGGTATGCTCAATACCGATAATTCATTATTTGAATCGTAAAGTTTAATTCAATACTATTTTAAGTCATTTTCTACGTACTAGATAATGTTATCTACAATAATTTATTGTATTCAATAAAATGATTAAAAAATATTTTTTTATTACCTACTTATTTTCTGTTATCTTTGAGTTACGTTAAGATTTGCGTTGATAAAAAAAATACAGAACTAGCAAGTTTTTAATTTGATTTTCCTCAAAATGTAGTTCTATAAATTAAATATCGTCAGTATGTATATGAATGTACAATTATTTTGTTTATACCTACATATTTTATTAAAAAAAATAAGCGTTTCAGAATGTTTAAATGGTGTATTTCTATAAAAGTGTTACTAATGAATTTAAATCGCTAGTAACATCAATATATGTGTACATACGTGCAAAATTTTCGTTTACAAAATAATATTAGGTCAACATCTGTCGGCAATGCGCCGAATGACAGTTGATAAAATTGTTCAAATTGCATTCAAGTAGTCTTGCATTTGATGTTACGTCTAGAATAATTTCTGGAAGTTATTTTCCCATTTGCAAACATCGGATATTATATTTTTTCCTAGAAAAAGTGTAAGGTCGAAATGACCACTATAAAGGCTTGGCAAACTAAATAAAATGCAGCCGCCATTCGCTGTCTGGTATACACGCCTGTACTGTGCTGCCAAAAAATGCTACGGTGGTGGGATATGAAACTACAGTCCTGTCACTTTTGTTGAATGGGGCTTCAGTTATTGGCTTTTTCAACATTCCGAAAAATGTTTTTAACCCTCTTTCATACCGTTCCTAAATAGGAAATCAATACTTTTTAGTCCTTTACAAATGAACTATATTGAAAATCATAGTGTCTGTGCACGTGGTTCCCACCACCTGGGGTCATTCAACTAACATATGGTTTACGAGATGTTTGCTACCTCAATGATAATTTAGATTTTTTTTAAATAATTCACGCAAAAGAGGGCCAAAGAAACCATTTTGAGCTTTTTAAGTCATTGGAGTTTTTCGAGGGAACATTTAGCCGTGTATATACAAAATGGGTCGAACCCACAAAATATTTTTTTAGATGAAATCAAGATCGAATCTGGGAATGAGAACGTAGTATTGACGTATATATCATAGTACAAAAATAATTCCAAGTTTTTTAGACACATATTTGATTGCACGTAGGACACTGCAATTGTCTTTGCTTGAATCTGATTTTATTGCTTTTATCTCGATTGTTACTGTATGCAGATTACAAGGTAGTGTAGGCGGAGAGTGAAGATTTATTGCAGAGTTTGATGAGTAGATTTTATTGTATTACACTTTCGTTGTATACAATACAACCTGGCGGGCTTATTGCCATGTGGCAATATCTTACAATCAAACAGGAAGATGTTAAAGAGGCCTTACGTGAAAACCAGACTGGGATCATTTTTAAAAAATCTGGGCTGCAACGGGAATCGATCTCGCAATCTCCAGGTTGGAGACAAGCGTCTTACCAACTAGGCCACGGAGGTCGTATTTTATGAGAGATGCGAAGAGAAAGATCTGAGAACGAATGTAGTAAAATTCAAAATAATGTTGATAAAGTGTGAAAGGAAAAGTAAATGCGATATAATGGTGAATAATGAAAGATTGAAACAAGAGGAATTCTGCTATCAGGGTAGTATTTTCTCAGATGACGGAAGAGCTGAGGGATATCGAATGGCGTGTAGCGATAGGAAACCAAGTCAATGGGGCACTAATACATACTTACTCGAACCGAACAATAGTATTTTGGTGTCAACTTTGATGTATGGGAGTGAAACGTGGATGCGGAAAAATATTGAGAGGAGCCGAATAAATGCCGTAGAAATACGTGCAATGAGAATAATACACGGAGTGACAATTTATGACAGAATTCGGAATGAAGTGATAAATAATGAATGTGTTAAGTAAGATGAATAATAGCACGCTGAGATGATATGGGCATGTGGAACGAATGAATGAAAAAAGATTAACAAAATAGACATACAGTGCTAATTTGAGAAGAAGGCGTGTGAAAAGAAGACCAAGAGAAGTATGGTTGGATCAAGTGAGTGATATTCTGAAAGAAGGAAACGTAGAAAACCAGAAAAATGGTAGAAGTTGTATGGATGTAAAAGAGGCTAAGGATATGTGTCGAGATATGATAGTCTGGTGATCTGTCTTATCTGACTATCCCGAAAGGGACTTCTATCCGAGAATTCGAAAAGAGTTTAGAATTCTCGGATAGAAGTCGTCATGACAAATTTTCGTAGCTAATTTCGTTTCAACTGAGCTGAATATATATTATTATTAAAGGTTAAGCGCATTTTCAGGTCATTTACTCAATTGTTTGAGCGGGTTTTTTTGTTGTCATTTTGAAGATTAACAAAATAAGTTGTTTTTACGATGCTCGATGTTTTTTTTTACTGTGACATGCAAAAATGCAACACAAACCAAATAACATATATGTACAGTGAATGGCGACGATACAGTAAGCGAGCGATCGTACGTGTCAAATGTAGTTGAAAAAATCCGTAATGTCAATACGACAGTCTAATATGGTATTCGCTCTGGAAAGCCGATTATCACTGATGACTGCCAAATAAGGCATTGATCAAGAATAATCAGCATTGTATGACACGAGATATTGCTGAGATACTGAAATAAGGCATTGATCAAGAATAACCAGCATTGTATGACACGAGATATTGCTGAAATACTGAAATAAGGCACTGATCAAGAATAACCAGCATTGTATGACACGAGATATTGCTGAGATACTGAAATAAGGCATTGATCAAGAATAACCAGCATTGTATGATACGAGATATTGCTGAGATACTGAAATAAGGCATTGATCAAGAATAACCAGCATTGTATGACACGAGATATTGCTGAAATACTGAAATAAGGCACTGATCAAGAATAACCAGCATTGTATGACACGAGATATTGCTGAGATACTGAAATAAGGCATTGATCAAGAATAACCAGCATTGTATGACACGAGATATTGCTGAGATACTGAAATAAGGCATTGATCAAGAATAACCAGCATTGTATGACACGAGATATTGCTGAAATACTGAAATAAGGCACTGATCAAGAATAACCAGCATTGTATGACACGAGATATTGCTGAGATACTGAAATAAGGCATTGATCAAGAATAACCAGCATTGTATGACACGAGATATTGCTGAAATACTGAAATAAGGCACTGATCAAGAATAACCAGCATTGTATGACACGAGATATTGCTGAGATACTGAAATAAGGCATTGATCAAGAATAACCAGCATTGTATGACACGAGATATTGCTGAGATACTGAAATAAGGCATTGATCAAGAATAACTAGCATTGTATGACACGAGATATTGCTGAGATACTGAAATAAGGCATTGATCAACAATAACCAGCATTGTATGACACGAGATATTGCTGAGATACTGAAATAAGGCATTGATCAAGAATAACCAGCATTGTATGACACGAGATATTGCTGAGATACTGAAATAAGGCATTGATCAAGAATAACCAGCATTGTATGACACGAGATATTGCTGAAATACTGAAATAAGGCACTGATCAAGAATAACCAGCATTGTATGACACGAGATATTTCTGAGATACTGAAATAAGGCATTGATCAAGAATAACCAGCATTGTATGACACGAGATATTGCTGAAATACTGAAATAAGGCACTGATCAAGAATAACCAGCATTGTATGACACGAGATATTGCTGAGATACTGAAATAAGGCATTGATCAAGAATAACCAGCATTGTATGACACGAGATATTGCTGAGATACTGAAATAAGGCATTGATCAAGAATAACTAGCATTGTATGACACGAGATATTGCTGAGATACTGAAATAAGGCATTGATCAAGAATAACCAGCATTGTATGACACGAGATATTGCTGAGATACTGAAATAAGGCATTGATCAAGAATAACCAGCATTGTATGACACGAGATATTGCTGAGATACTGAAATAAGGCATTGATCAAGAATAACCTGCATTGTATGACACGAGATATTGCTGAGATACTGAAATAAGGCATTGATCAAGAATACCCAGCATTGTATGACACGAGATATTGCTGAGATACTGAAATAAGGCATTGATCAAGAATACCCAGCATTGTATGACACGAGATATTGCTGAGATACCGAAATAAGGCACTGATCAAGAATAACCAGCATTGTATGACACGAGATATTGCTGAAATACTGAAATGAGGCACTGATAAAAAATACCCAGCATTGTATGACACGAGATATTGCTGAGATACTGAAATAAGGCACTGATCAAGAATAACCAGCATTGTATGACACGAGATATTGCTGAAATACTGAAATAAGGCACTGATCAAGAATACCCAGCATTGTATGACACGAGATATTGCTGAGATACTGAAATAAGGCACTGATCAAGAATAACCAGCATTGTATGACACGAGATATTTGTGAGATACTGAAAATATCAAAAACCAACATTCAGAATCAAGTGACATCTAAATATAGAAAAATTGCGTTTGAATTTAACCTAAAAATACGAATTACTTTCCGAACGTCTACAAATAGCGGTCTTGATAATATCACACCCGTAAAGCGACAGGAAAAAATCGTTAAGTAGGATATTGAATTTTAAACGACTTGACGAGCTATTGAAAACTACGCGGTTTGGATGGTTATTTTTTAAAACCAGTCATTTGAGGGCTCGCGTGAGAAAATACAATGACTAATTCAACAGATCATCTACGTGGCATATTTGGAAAGACGCCTGTCTTCTGATCTGGTGTGCGGGTTCGATTTCCGATGGAACCCTATTTTTTACAAATTCTGTCTGATTTTCACTTAAGGTTTGTTTCTAGTTAGTTGGAAGAGATTGCCACATGACAATAAACCCGCCGGGTTGTACTATATACAACGAAACAATATAATTCAACGAAAGCAGATCAAGTTTTCTGAGATAGTTATCAGGACTTGCGTTGTCGCTCGAGAAGAGATGACCTTTTGGCATTTACAGTGCATCAATCCTTCTTCACGTTCTTGACTGTCGATAGTCAGAGTTAGGAACAAGTTGCCGGCTGTCGTAAGACTTTCACTGAGTGCATTTATTTATCTATTGCAATTTAGTTTCGAATTCATAGTCGAGGCTAAATACTAATTTCAAACCTTAAAATTTATTGATTTGGATTCAGAGTCGAACCACGTACGCTTCAAGTTTATAAGCAGGGTAATGAAACCACGTGACTTCCTTAATTAAGGAAGCTACGACAAATTTGAACGAAAATTTGACATTAAATACTAATTTCTTTACTAAAAATATATTATATTGTATATAACACATACAATCACGCCATTTCCCTGTCGGGGTAAGTATAGCAAGGCAGAGTACCAGATTTTCCTATCTCGACACACATCCTACGCTTTTATATTCATACATCTTCTTATACAATTCCTACGATTTTTCAGACTTTCTACGTTCCCTCTTTTTTTAAATATCACCTTAACACAAAAACACATACTGCAGGTTTCCCAAAAATTGATTATAAAAATAATTAATAAACTTCCTGCCCGATATCCCACAGCGGAGCTTTTCAGGGAGTATCGGGTCCTGAACATAGCCAACTTACATTTCAAGTTCATTCTCTGGCACCATCATCGGGAGAAGGGGAAGATGCAGACTCAGCAGAGATACATGACACGCATGGCAACTGATCAAATGTTCACCATTCCTAGAGTCAAAACAGATGTTATTCACCATTCCTTGAGTTGAAACAGCCCAAAGGCAATATGCCTATTTGGCTCCCATGACATACAATGGGGTGTCGAATTTAATAAAGGCAAAAGGGGGAAAAAATACGCAGTCGATCGGAGCGTGGTTGTTGTTGCGACGAGTTTGAATGATTGGGCTTGCAAGATGAATGACTTGTAGCAAAGGTTTGTTCGTGAGCTCTTGAATGTGGTATTTTTTGTTATATTTTTTAAGATGATGTGCGGTATTGTGGGATGAACGTTTTGGTCTGTCTGGAGTAATGAAGTTTGAGGGGTTTGATTCATGACATATACATATGTTATTGAATGTCACTGTTTGTCAGGTTGATGAGAATATGCAACGTGGTTTTATATAAGCAAAAATCGGAAAGAAATATCGATTTATTTTTTCATGCTATATGTCCTCAGTGAGATACAGGCAAAAGCCTAGTTTAATGGGGATGTGACAAATGAAAGACATAAACGCAGATCCATTAAAATTGTGTAATCAAATTAAATAACCTGTTGTTTTTTCACAAATTGTATATTTATAGAGTTCTTGTAATGTGTAAATAAAATAATAAAAAATCCATTCACAATTTCCTTAGTCTGCCATTACCACGACTTCCACTCACATTTGTATGTTATTATGTCAAAATATCCTTTCTTTCCGTAGTAAAAATAGTTAAGATTTAGTATTTAGTGATAAGGTCGGAATCTAAATTCAGGCCTTAGTGACTAATAATCATTCCAATAGCATATATGTCATTATTGCGCAAAATATTTCATACTATTACAGTACATAAAATAATAAAAAAAAAACATGAACTTAAGAACCCATGATATCAACAATATGCCTAAATTCCAAAGAAAGTCGATTCAATAAGCTTAGCCACTTCATAAGACCGATAGTGATAACCCGGTTTGTTAACTAGTATATGGAGGCTTATCTTCGGTCAAGCGATGGCCCGATTGTCTGAATACTATACACATAGTTGAACTTATTAAAAAAGGTAGAAATTATGTATGCCAACAAAATGGCGGGATATCCGAAAATAATCGCTTCAAATAACCTTTCCACTTCTTGGAAAAAATATGGAATAACCTTTATTATTTTGCGTCACAGTTAGCCATGATTGAATCATAATTAAGGTGGTAATGAATTGGAAGACATCTTTCTCAGCGTTGGGTTTCTCAAACTGTTATTCGACGTAGGGATAGCCCTCAGAGTTTGATTATTGTACTCGTATGAGAGATGTGAAGATACAAGTCTGAGAATGAATACTGCGTAATCCAAAGTCATGGTGATAGAAGAGTGTGGAAGGAAAAGTAAATTCGAGACATGGGTGAGTATTGTAAGATAAGAAAGAGCAAGGAATTCTGCTATTTGGGTATTATTTTCTCATATGATGGAAGAGTTGAAAGGGGTATCCAACTGCGTGTAGCGATAGGAAACAAAAGTTAATGAGGCACTAAAACATATACATATATACTCGAACCGGACAGTATCAAAATCTTCGACGATGATAGTCCACAACAGTATTTTAGTACCAATTTAGATGTATGGAAGTGAAACGTGAACGTGGAAAAAGAATAAAAGGAACTGAATAAATGCTGTAGAAATGCGTGTACTGAGAAGAATACACGGGGTGACAATGTATGACAGAATCCGAAATTAAGTGATTAAAAATGAATGTGAACTGAAGGCTGTTGAGTAAGATGAAGATGAGCAATTTGAGGGACATGTAGAACGAATGAATGAAGAAAAACTAACATAGAGCAAATGTGATTGATATTTTTGCAGATACAGCTATTTCCAATAAAATTTAAAAAAAAGTTTTTTATCTTGACAATAGTTCAAAATTTGGTGACTCGATCCGTGTTGCCTTGGTCTTCCACCTTTGCGTAACTGCACCATGCACTTTGAATTATATTACATTATAGTCGTATATAGTACAACAATCTGGCGGACTTATTATCACGTGGCAATCTCGTCCAATTAACCAGTAAGATGTCAAAGAGGTCTTGACCAGATTAAAATCCTTTAAAAAAAATCTTGATATCCACGGGAATTGAACCTGCACCGGGTAGGAAGACAGGTGTCTAACAAACTAGACTACGAAGGACACAAGACGTCTGTTATCGTATATTTGTTTAGTCATAAACTAAATATATGTGAAATATCAAAAGGTAAGTTTGAGAATCGATTCCCAAACGTGTTGCTCCTTTGTATAACAAGATAAAGGATTCTGATAAACAATAGCCGAAAAGTGAACTTGGTTGAAGGTCAGTCTTTCATCAGATCTTGGCTCGCCAGTCTATGGATGTAATTTCCCGACAAATAAGAGAAGGCCGCCTACGCCTACGTAGATAATCAAGAGGGGGCGGATAATTTGCTAATCTTGTGGGACTGGTAAGAAAATAACAAACAGGGTTAGAAATTAAGGCAATCATAATTAAGATATTTTTAATGAACTAATAAACCTATAAAAAAACGATACTTAATTTCAATTTATCTAAAAGTTAACAATACTAAAGAAAGTGTAGCATGGTCGCTGTGACGTTTCACAAATTTGCCCCAATACAACCTTGTAACAATGTTCAGTAATTTTAATTATTTTATCAACTTTAATATAAGCCTCGATTCTAATAAATAGCAAGTTATTTAGGTAAATACTCATACATTACAGAAAACTAACAATAATGACAAAATTAATACATCTTGTTACAAATTAGCAAAAATATTATACGTCAGTTTGTTAAAATCAAATAATATTTGGCAACGTTCGTCAAAAGTCACTACGTTAGTCTGCATTGGCTAGGGATGGGGTATACGATAATTGGATTTTCGATTTTTTTATACCTAAAATTAAATGTTCGTAATTAGTATTAATTCATAGTGGATCTTGGCCTATTTAAAGATAGATACAAATCATACAATACATTAGAAAGTTAGTATAATATAATGAAAATTAGAAATTAAAACGTGAGTTTAGAGAAAAACAATTTTTCGATTTATGTAAAAAAGAGATTCGATTTGTAAAAAAAAAAACGATTTTACCCCATCCCTTTGAGACATGACATTTCAAACGTCATAGGGACCATGCTACATTTTCTTGAGTATACCACCCTCGATTAACACACTTTAACAGTAGGTGTTAACGTGATGTACGCTTCACCGAGATTTCCTTTTGGACATTTTAAATTAAAAAAAAAAACATGATTACATAACCGTGATTTTTAGATATTTTTTTTTAATAAGACAAATTTTAATTTCTTCAACTTTGGATAAATCTCCTCTTTTCCCTTGTCATATCTCAATCCATTTGAGGCATTGACCTTTTCCCTCCTTGTCTCTCGATCTCGCCATCACTAGGGGATAGTGCGAGTCTCATTATGTCCTCCACTTTTTTATATAGGCTGTTCTTGGGTCTCGATCTGCGTCTATTTGCGAGTTCCCAATTCGTGACTGTCTTAAGTCTAGACCTTTCACCCCGCTATCCCACGTGCCCATCCCAGCGTAGTCGTGCTTCCCGAGCTTTATCTAATATTGGCGCCAGTTTAATTGTCTCACGAATTCGTTCATTTTGGATCTTATCGAATCTAGCGACACCCAGTGACCACTGTAGCGTACGCATCTCGGCGACATGAAGCAATTGGTATTTTTTCTTCAGAGGTCAACACTCGGCTCCATGTAGTATAGCGGGCCTGAACACTGTCTTGTAGATCTTGCTTTTAAACTTTATTACTAGGTTTCTATCACTAATTTTTATTGTTTTACATATGGATAAATCTATCCCACCTAAATCCGGTATAAAATAATTTATTTGCTTCTTTTTTGGACCGATTTTCAGATAGTAACTAATATAACATACGTATTTATAAAAAAAAACAGTTACAGTTTATACATGTTTTATTTGTGTTATGACTAAAAATGTTCACGTGATTAGATATCTTGTATTTTTTTAAATTTTATTGCTTATTAATTATACATTAATACACACCATTACGCCGTTTCCCTGCTGGGGTAGGCAAAGTGGAACAGAGCACCAGACTTTGTATCTCAACAAACATATTTCACCTTATAGAAAAAAGAAGATACTAACCAAATATTACATTTGGATCAAATAAAAAATATACTGAAATTTCAAACACGCATAGATGACGACTTTCGTGACCTAGTTAGTTCGCCAGACGCCTGTCTCTCAACCCGGAAGTTACAATTCAAAAAGGGATTTATTTAGTTTTTAGTCAACGTCTTTAACATCTTCTGGTTATTTGGAAGATATTGCTATATGGCAATACGCCCGCTAGGTTTTACTGTATACAGCACACTTCTATATCTCTTAAATTATCTAGCTCGTTGGATAGACATTTTATAGTTAAATTGCGTATTTTTAAGTGTTTGCTCTACACAAGTATGTATATACAAACTGGCGAGACATTTCCTCAATTATATCAGAAAAGGAAAAAAATGGCTAATATTATTTTTGCATAATTACATCCATATATGTTGTTTTATGCGCGATCATTTTACTTGTAAAGAGCGTTCGTGGATTGGTTCTTTAATACAAAATAGCGTTTTACATGCAATCCCCATTAACGTTAACACCTACTGTTAAATTGTGTTAATCGAGGGTGGTATACTCAAGAAAATGTAGCATGTTCACTGTGACGTTTGAAATGTCTCAAAGGGATGGGGTAAAATCGTTTTTTTTTTACAAATCGAATCTTTTTTTTAGATAAATCGAAAAATTGTTTTTCTCTAAACTCACGTTTTAATTTCTAATTTTCATTATACTAACTTTGAAACAGTGAAAAAATCCTTAATTTGATTTTCTAGATTCGGTGTGTCAGTGAGTAGAAAGGCGTATATACTCGTATATCTCTTCTCTGCCTACGCTTAAAGAGATATATCAACATAAAACTAAAAAAAAATATCTGTGCCATCGAGTAGAAAAGCGTACAGATCTGAGCTCTCTACCTACTCTAAAATGGATATATCAATATAAAAGTAAAAAAAAACTGTTAACTTTCAACAGTTTATCGATTATCAAGCCACGTGGATAGGATACAACAATAGGCTGTAGCTTTCCACGTGATTGCGAGGCTTCACCTATTTTTAACAGACATCTAATTGGATACGTGCTTTTCCAAGACATTGCGGGATTACCTGTTTATTTTCGAATTCTGCGTAATAAAAGTTTACCATTGTAGAAATCATTGTTTCTCAACCTTTCTCGATTTACGACCCTCCCAAAAAAATACATAAAACTAAGTCTTCACCCTCCCCCCCCCCTATTTATGCTTGATATCTTGTTGATGCACGTGACCGCACAAATTTAGGTATTTGCAAAAATACGATAAGCTTTACCAGATAAGGACATCTAGTGTTTTACGTCACTAACAGGACAGCTTAACAGTTTGAACTTGACATCGTCTGTTATGCCTTGAAAACAATTTGCATTTATAGCTCATTTATTTATTTAATTAATGACACAACAGTATCTTTTATATACAAATGAACATATGACAAGTTATACATGTAAACTAATGTAGATCCACGTATGGACACACGTTTGAATGAAAAACAAACAAAACCAGCACACTGCCAATCCCGTAAGAGTAACTAGCTTGGTTATTTTTTATTCCTAAGTTTGATTATGATTACATTACTAACGTTACCTACTAAACAATATCACTAATTATCATCATCATCGTCAACCAGGGTCGATCCACAGCTGGATGAAGGTCTCCCCAAGTTGGCTCCAAAAAGTTCGGTTTTTTGCTCGATGGTGCCATGTGATATTGCCATGCTTCCTGATTTCATCTATCTAGCGTACCATCGGTTTTCTGGGCTTTTTTATGTCTCTTGGGTACCATTTGATTTCGGACGTCCATCGGGAATCTGACATTTTAGCTACGTGTCCTGCCCTTTGCCACTTCATTTTCTTGTACACCTTTATTATATTGTAGGGAATACCCACGTCCCTAAATATTGTCAACATGCAGGGTCAACGACCGATGAATCAACCTCTGGATATGTACAATTGTCACATACCAGAACGTCAACACTGTTTACACGTAAATAATATTTACATCGCATTCCAAGGTAGAAAGAGAACATATCACGCCGTCTCGCCGTTTCGACAATAAATATCCTACCCACTGTATTATCTGCAGCGCTTGCGACCACCTCAGCACGCGCAGGAGTGAGATCGAGATATACCGCGGACGTAGTCACGCGCCCCGTTCTGAAATTCTATATATATACCTACTTATCGATGAATAAAGGGCACTTGTTATTATTCACTTGACCATTCATCGCTGTTTACTATTTATTGATTATTCACTCTCACTTTTTGGCATTCCTGAATCGACGTATTTTATTTAAAATACAAACAAATCAAAATCATCACGACGTATCAAATTAAGCATCCCGCTAAAATATCATAAACCCCCATAATATCACTAGTTCTATTAGATAATATATATAAAGAGGTAAAAATAGGAGTCAACAATGTAGACGAACACTTGGACTGTATTTTTTTAAATAAATGCTTCGTTTTTTTTAATGTGTTATGTTCCTTTTGCACAAGTTATTTTTATTTACGCGTCCCCACTGATACTTCACCGTGAGTCCAGTTGGAGGATCGCGACCCACAGTTTAAGAAACGGTGAGCATAAATATTACGTTTCTTGACAAAGAAAAACAATCTATGATATATGCATATTGTAAATACATATCAATTTTTGGGTTAGCCACAGATGGCAGATCTCCACGCCTTTCCATCCATGCACACAACTCTCGCCTCGATTACAACCATACATACATCTCATCATATGTGCTTCCATATTTCTTATACATTACCTTACCCACAATTAAAATTTGTCCAACTTCCTGTTTGAATTCTATCTTCGGTCTACCCCTTCTTCACTCTCGACTAATTCCAGACAAATACATTTGTTTTGTGAGTCTTTCGCAACTCACTCTTTCAATGTGGCCAAACTATCTCAAACCTATATAAATATTCGATTATTTATTTGTAAATTAATTAATTCATTCACACACCCTTCAACTTATCCGAATCGTTGATTCAGACATATTGCAGAGCGTAACCGGAAGACAGTATTGTCTACGGCTCCATTAATCGAGCCTTCAGTTTTGCCCATACAACGCGTGGTTATGTTCCATAAAATATTTCAAATTAGATGTGTTGGATTATTATAGTCCATTTTGGATGATAAATGTTTTCGGCATCCAGCTTAATTTACCTAATAAATACGAAGGAAGGCTGAAAAAATCAGTTGATGTGTCTGACGGTATTGTTGTGTTTAATGAGGTCTTTCGGGAGTAAAATTTTATTAATCTTCTTTCATTTTTGAGAATAAAGATTATAAATACAGTTTTAGTTTGTTTGGCTTCAAGCACAGTTCATAAACATTACAAAAAACTTTGAAACCGTGCATAGCACGTATTCATTAATCATCTAGATTTTTAAAATATTATTATACGGCACATTGTACGGTAAAAAAACAGAAAACTGATGCACTCACCTTGCCATCTGACAAAATTGCCAGGTGTCAGGTGTTGCTAATAAAAAAACGTTCACTTAATGGATGCAAATAATAAAATGAGACTGAAGATAGTTCGGAAATTCTAGGATGAGTCCTGTGACAGCTCACAAAGTTGCCCCAATACAACCTTGTAACGATGTTCAGTAATTTTAATTATTTTATCAACTTTAATATAAGCCTCAATTTTAATAAATAGCAAGTTTATTTAGGTAAATACATTACATAAGGTTGTATTGGGGCAAATTTTTGAGCTGTCACAGGACTCATCCTAGAATTTCCGAACTATAGTTATTTTTTCGAGGCCGCAAAATCTACAAACTAGAAACGTGCAAGAAAACAAAATTAAGAGTTTTCGTATTGTTCTCCAAAATGTCTTTATCTGGCCAATTTAAAGGATCTCGGGATAATTCCACGTCCAACAATTCGCTATTCATTCAACCTGAATTGAGTCCTTTAACTGCGGAAGGGTTCGTGGAAATTACGAAGGGTGGATATTCAGTGTAGCGGTCCGTCTATAATTAGATCCATAGAAATCATCTAATGGGAAAACGTCTAAAATTAAATAAAGATACTTAATTCTCTCTTATGACGCATGATACAGGGTGGTTTGTATCGAATGAATGAGAACATTAACAGAAATATTGCAAATTATGATTAAATATGAACACTATGACATACGGTAACCCAAGTGTGCCAATATGTAGCCCATGTAAACAGAACAAGATCTAACAAAGTGGACAATATGTCTGATTTTGTGAATATTTTTAATTTAGATGTTGTTAAATCTCTAGCATGGCACTTCCTCAATCTAAACTGTGACACTAGTTATTCCATTTTCGTTTTATATTTTTGTTTTTTTATTCTAATACAATTAACTTAGTATTTTCTTTAATTGTATTTGAACATTGTGTTTTTAGTGTTGTATAATAGCATACATTAGCGATTTCATACGCCGTATGTATTCAGAATTGCGTTAATATTTTAACGTTGTTGACATTTAATTTTTTTTCAACATTGCTATAATTTGTAAAGGACACATTCAATGTCGTACAGTTTTCCAATAAATTCATCAATTTTCAGTTTAGAGATCAGACTCTCCTCGAGGGCGCTCTAACTCGGCATTCGAACCCACCTTTACTGACAGATTAAAAATATTACAAAAAAGTTGATTGTCATAGAAGGGTAGAGGCTGCGGTCTTATCATGAACTTCCATGCATCTAAATATTTTCAGAAAAAAATAGTTATTAAGAAAACCGCAGAAGACTTACTAAGGGAAATCGAACAACAAAAAAACCTTTGCATACGGCTTTATGTGTATTGTAGTGTACTATATGTGTGTAGTATTCATATAATATTATTGGGTGTACAAATAAGTCACCGCCGTTTGACAAAAGTTGGCGCCACCAGTAAGTTATGGTTAAAATTGTCAGATGTAAAATGTCATTATCGTAAGGTTGGACATCTGTCAACAACATGACCTTGAAATATTAGTGAATTTTTATCAATATAACATATTTTTTTGTGTTCGAAAATGTCAAGTTTTGAGCCGAATAAGCGTCATTTGCGGGAACTTTTGATTTACTTCTTCAATTTGAAGAAATCTGCAGCTGAGACGCATCGATTGCTTGTAGAAGCATATGGTGAGGCTGCCTTAAGTGAGATAAGTTGTCGTGAGTGGTTTCAAAAGTTTAAGAACGGTAAATTTGACATCGAAGACAAAGAACGTAGCGGAAGGCCGAAAGTGTACGAAGACGCGGAATTGGAAGTATTATTGGATCAAGATTCGTGCCAAACGCAAGAAGAACTTGCACTTACATTAGGAGTGACTCAACAAGCAATTTCACATAGGTTGAAATCATTGGGAATGATTCAAAAACAAGGAAATTGGGTTCCATATGAACTGACACCGAGAAACGTTGAACGCCGATTTTCCACATGTGAAATGCTGCTTGCCAGGCATAAACGAAAGGGTTTTCTGCACCGTATAGTCACTGGTGATGAAAAATGGATCCACTATGATAATCCAAAAAGGAAGAAATCATGGGGAACCCCTGGCCATGCTTCAACATCTACAGCTAAGCCAAATATTCATGGAAAAAAACTCTTGTTGTGTATTTGGTGGGATCAGCTTGGTGTCGTGTATTATGAGTTGCTCAAACCGAACGAAACCATTGCTGGGGCTGTCTACCGAGCACAATTGATGAGATTGAGTCGAGCACTCGAGGAAAAGCGCGCCCACTGCTACTCCAGACACGACAAAATTATTCTCCTGCATGATAATGCTCGTCCACATGTTGCGGCGCCGGTCAAAACTTTTTTGGAAACAATCAATTGGGAAGTTTTACCCCACCCGCTGTATTCACCAGACATTGCTCCTTCTGATTTTCACTTGTTTCGATCGATGACGCATGACCTGTCTGAGCAGCACTTCACATCATATGAAGATACCAAAAATTGGGTCGATTCGTGGATAGCCTCAAAAGATGAAGCATTCTTCCGACGCTGTATCCGTATGCTGCCAGAAAGATGGGAAAAGGTAGTGGCAAGCGATGGGCAATACTTCGAATAAAACATGAGGTTCCGTTCTTTCACAATAAATGCCCAATTTTTGATAAAAAACGGCGGAAACTTATTTGTACACCTAATATATATAATCATTGTATTGTATTACACTTTTGTTGTACACAGTACAGCCTAGCAGGCTTAATGCATTATGTATGTGGCAATGTCTTCCAATCAACCAGAAATATGTTAAAGAGGTCTTAAGCAAAAACCAGACTGAAATATTGAAAAAAAATGGGGTTCAAACAAGAATCGAACCCCCCAACCTCCGGGTCGGGAGACAACGTCTTACAATTTAAAACACGGAGATCGTCATGAATTTTGATAAACAAAAACAGATTTTACCAGTATAAAAACACTTGATTAACAAATATCCCATCAATTGAACGCCATGTATACTAAATGACACAACATTGCAATAGTCGAGGCGATGGACACTACAAATGAGTTATGAATGAATCCAGTAGGTAAGCCAGGGATGAAAGCTTGGTCACACCTAACCAGCTGATTCCAGCCCCGTCCAGCGATAAATGATTGTGTAACCATGCGGGTCCTGTCACCGTCAATGGTCATGGGTTATGGGTTACATTCATCATCGAGGGTTCCGTTCTCTAGAGAGTAGCTTTATTCTGGAGCATACGCAACTTTTGCACCGTGAGAAAATGTCACCCATCACATATTTTCACAAAATGGATATTGCAATATTTACATGAAGAAAAAAAAATTGAAAAACATTTCGAGGTACATAGCTGCGCAGTAACTCCCTTCGAATGGCACAGGATATTTTTTTCCGCCTAGTATTCGAGGATATAAGGATACCTGTTACTTCCGTCATAACTATTCTTTCAAAAAATAAAACATGTCGGTGTGCTCCGATCGTTTCACTTCGGTGTGCCATCGGATCCAGTATAGCCAGTCGATCGTGAGTTTGCTGGTGAGCAACGGTCACTCACTTAAAGGAAAAAAAGATACATGGCACAGCTTCGCTTTTCAACTGAATCGACGTTGGAATGGTGAGGGAATCCTCGAATACGAGGTCTAGCAATGACGAAGAAAATTGAAAAGCATTTAATAGAATGACCGCTAGATATTAAACTCCATAAAATTTATATTATTGAGAGCTTCAATTTCATTGCTTGATAGCAAAAAAAAAACAAGGATACTATTTTAAGGTTGGTGGTACCTGGAGAATTTATTGTTTTATAGCAATTTCCTCCAGTTAACCAACTTATATTTCATAATTATTATCGGTATCCATCCGGACAGTGTTTTAAACGTAGTAAATGAAAATAATATCTGAGAAAAATAAATATAAATATAATAAAAGACATTAACCCTTATCTTAGCAAAGTTCGATTTATCCAAATATTAACGTTTTTCTTTGGTGATTCCTTGTTATATGGTAAGTTATGAAAGAAAATTGAGGAAAAAAAATCACAACTTTTCCTTAGTTTTTTTTATATGTAACACCCACATTACATTGCCAAAACATCCATTTTTATAAAACACAAAAAGAGCTATAAAATGATTCTATAATCTAAAACAAGAATAACATTTACATAGCTGAATCATCAACAAATAAAATGGTTTGAATAAAAAAAATTCTACATGTAGTGATTAATAAGATATTCAGATTATTTACCCCAATTTTCAAAACGCACCGTCACTGTGCAGGCATGATGACCCGATGTCGTTTGAAAGGTTGTAGCGTTGTCAATATTTATCGATACCACTGCACACAATAGTGCATGTATAGTCTTTGAATATGTTGCCGTATTTGAAATTACGTTACAGTTTCTGGATTTAAAAAAAAAAACTAAATTAGTGTAACACACGTGTTACAATGCCATGATAAGGGTTAAGTTGGAGAATTATAATATTATCGGTATCCATGACAGTGTTTTAAATTTAGTAAATGAAAAAAAAATATATGAGAAAAAGAAACAAAAATTACAATAAAATACAATAAGTTCGAGAATTAATATCGGTATTCATGACAGTGTTTTAAACTCAGTAAATGAAAATAATATTCGAGAAAAATAAATAAAAATTACAATAAAATATATTAAGTTGGAGAATCATTATCTATATCCATGAGTGTTTTTACGAGTAACTCAGTAAAAGAAAATCACATTTGAGAAAAAGAAACAAAAATTACAATAAAAGACAAATCTAAAGAAAAATATGGATTAGGAAGAAAATTGTATACCATAGGTGTTGATGACGAAAAATATATCGAGATAAATAATGCTACTTAGGTGTTATGAGAGCTTTTACCGTTGCTGGTTTTGTGGCGTGGAATGGTTTGGTTAGAGATATGAGTGTAGTAATTTCTTGAATATCGATAAAAATATAGCATATCTGATTGAGTCGGTAAAATCATCTAGTGCACAACAAAAGATGATGTGTAATACTCGTACGTTGTTTGTACATAAACAAAGAATTCGCTATCACCAGATTAGAATAATAGATTCATGCTCAGCAAGATAATAGAAAATGTTCAATTTTATATTATACTTTTATGTATTGTTATTTTGCAAATTGAATATTTATTTAGAGAGCGTTGTACATTTTGTATGCATTATTATTATCACGTATTACATTCTGAAGCCTATTAGAAAATCGAACAAAGCTATAGACCAGGCCTGGTCAAATATTTTGAGTGAAAGGTCGCATCGGGAATTTCAATAATTATAGAAAAAGGTTATAATTAAAAAAAAAAAATATATATATATATACATACATACATACATACATACATACATACATACATACATACATACATACCTACGTACGTACATACATACATACATACATACATACATACATACATACATACATACATACATACATACATACATACATACATACATACATACATACATACATACATACATACATACATACATACATACATACATACATACATACATACATACATACATACATACATACATACATACATACATACATACATACATACATACATACATACATACATACATACATACATACATACATACATACATACATACATACATACATACATACATACATACATACATACATACATACATACATACATACATACATACATACATACATACATACATACATACATACATACATACATACATACATACATACATACATACATACATACATACATACATACATACATACATACATACATACATACATACATACATACATACATACATACATACATACATACATACATACATACATACATACATACATACATACATACATACATACATACATACATACATACATACATACATACATACATACATACATACATACATACATACATACATACATACATACATACATACATACATACATACATACATACATACATACATACATACATACATACATACATACATATATATATATATATATATATATATATATATATATATATATATATATATATATATATATATATATATATATATATATATATATATATATATATATATATAAGCAACAAAAAAATAGTTAATGTAATGAATATTGTGATTATAACTCCTTGTTGGAATTTCATTAACTAGCGCCTCTTTTCGTAGATTCAAAATCGATATAGATTTTTGTTCAAAATTATTAATGGGCTTGTAGATTCGTCATTTTATCTTGAAAGAAAACGTTTCCCTTGCCCCATTCGTTCAACTAGCTCGATTGAGTTGTTCAATGTAACATAAACAGGGCGAATACAAATTATGTTACTGATTCAATTATCAATAGAAGTTGCGTTGTTGCTGTTGTCACTGCTGGGCCTCGTAGTCGAAGATCCCCTCGCCATTCAAACGTCAGTTGGAAAGCAAAGCTGTATCGTGGAGATTTTTTTAAGTGAGTGAGGCGTTGTGCACCAACAAACTCCCCGGGCACACCTGAAGTGAGACGATCGGACCACACCGGCACGTTTTCGTTTTCCCTTTTTTGTAAGAATATATATGACGAAAGTCATAGGTATCTTTATCCCCCCCGAATACTAGGCAGCAAAAATACCTATGGCATTCGGGAGGAGTAGCAAAGCGCGGGGTTCGAACCGGCAACCTTCCGTAAGTCCAGTGCGTTGCTGCGGGGCCATGCACTTCTTAATAGAAGTTGCACTACGTTTATAACAAAGAATTCTTTTAGTTGGACTTTAATTGCTGCATTTAAGGGGATTAAATTAATAGTTTGCTACACATTGACTTACCTGATGTTGAGCGACACATCCTGGTTCCCCTTAACACTTTTTTTTTTCGATTTTTGTGTTCTCTCCTAGAATTTTTCTGAACTTATTCGTTTCTCGTTTTTTTTTTTTATTTTTGACTGCATTACGTCTATTTGAGGCATTTTTGTTACATGGTATCTTCTATGAAAACTTAACTGGTTTAGATTAAGTTATTTATAATCTACACAATGTACTCGAAAAAAATGTTTGTTTTCTAATAAACAATAAAATTAAAATGAAAAGTAAATCAAAATTAGCTATAGCTTGCGGACCACATTAAATTACGAGGACTATCTATGGTCCGCGGACCGTAATTTGCCAAGGACTGTTCACCTTCATATCCAATGATGTTGGGATAATGTTTCTAATACAGAATGGAAGTGAAGCAGAGGGGGTCAATAAATCTGGCTTGATAAATAACAAATAACAATGTGCTGGAAACAGCAATTTCAGGTGATTTGTGTCCGATCCGAGTCCCGGACTCTAGTGAATTCGGAGCGGAGGATATAGCACCCTGGGGAGCTGTAGAGAGGAGAGATGGGCTGTCAATCATGGATGTTTCGAAACCGAGGCGAAGTTATGGGTATAAATGTAATAATGTCTTTTTTACAATGTGTATCAACTATAGATGAGGGAATCAACAAATCGTTACATTTTTTTAAGTTTCTTCATTAACTCTTTAGTATCTGTCATAAAGTATGTGTGTCGCAATTGCTTTGTATTTAAATTGCAAAAATATATAAAAAAACAGGTGAGAGAGCGTTAAACTGACAATCGAATGTCTCTGGTTTCGGAACTTTTTTTCATCTCGTAATTCGCTTCATTTCACTTCAATTTAATTAACATATTTTAAAATTATTTCGAATTGCAAATAATATTTAGTATACGAGAGATCGTATATCCAAGTGCCATACATGTGTATTATGAAAAATGTGAATACATTATTTTATTTGAATATTAAAATATATAATATAATATATTTTTAATTAGTAGTGGTTCACATCAACCGTCTAACTATGCTAATAGTATGTTGTATTGTATTACATTCACTTTCTTTGTATATATTACAACCTGACGGATTTATTACATTTTGGCAATCTCTTAAAACCAAAGAGAAAAATATACAAGAGGTCTAAATTGAAAACCAGACTGGAACCTTTTTAAAAAAATCTGGGCTCCGACGGGAATCAACCGCGTAACCCCTAGGTAGAAAGACAGGCATTTAATCAACCAGGACACGGAAGACATGTTATTCGTCTTTGATAGTAAATAAAGCATTTTTATAAACATACTTTATACCAACTAGAAACAGCGGACTAAAAACTAATCGGACTGCCTCTGTCGGTTTTTTGGAGTGATAGGGCGATAAGTATGGAATATAAATATTCTGGAGTATAGGCAGGCTTGATGGTATTAAAGAGGATTCTTAAGTTCACGCTATTTGAGAAATGTTACATTGAAACGAATGCATCCATGGGATGATCTTTAGTCTCGAAATGGAGCGAGACAATTGAAAAAATGTAAATGTAAGAAATTGGCAAAATTTATTCCGAGTGGCCGTCCTTGTTCTATGGAATATATTTTTAAGACATGCTATCGATAGTTTTTGAGTCATGCTACAAGATTAGTAGCAAATGTCTACTAAAGACGGCAAGAAATGAAAACACTCTCGTAAAATAACCATAACCGCTTTTAATAGTATATCTAAACGTTTTTCATAGTATTTAATATAAATTCGTAAATAAACATATTTTACGAATATATACAATATTTAAAACTATGGCCTTTCCTTAAAGCACGTTGTTTGTGTCAGGCCAATTTTAAATGCACTTTCACAGGTTACCCGAAATTTAATGAATTTTATAGTGCCTCCCTAATCTAGGTTACAAAGTGATTTAACAAGCTTTCATAATATTTTAATCGCACCTCACTTCATATCCCTTGACGATTAACATTAGAGATCCGGAACGAACGGTACACTATATATGTGGATATTTATTGAAAAAATAAACAACACTTAAGTGTTCGTTACATATTACAGTAACCTTTATAATACCAAAAAATCAAATATAATTTACAAAATAATACATTATGAATACATACTACTTTTAGTACCGGCCACCGTGTGGCGCTGTCAGTCACCCGATTGGAATTCTTTTTTTTTTGTTAGGTTACCACAGTTATCATTGACACTTCCCTTCAAATTTCAGCGTCATAGCTTGACATTTGTTAAAGTTACGCTGTACTGAGTACATCTACCTTTGTGCGTGTTTTCGATTTTTTACAAGTTTGAAAATGACATCAACTGTGCATCAACGAGTTTGCATTAAATTTTGTGTGAAAAACGGATTTAACGGTCCGCAGACCTTGGAAATGTTGGAGAAGTGTTTTTCGGTGGCACGAACGCTTCAGAAGTGGTCGTGAGTCGTTCGAGGATGACGAACGCAGTGGCAGTCGAAAACCGATGAAATCATCGATAAAATCAAAGAAATGTTGGCCGAAAACCGCAAATTGACCATCAGAGAGCTGGCAGAGGACTTGAACATCGCTATGGATCCGCTCAAGACATTTTGGTTAATGATTTGGGCCTCAGACGTGTCGCTGCAAAACTGGTGCCGTAAGACCACAATTTCATGCAAAAAAAGGACCGCGTTGAAATCGCGAAAGACATGATTTCCATGAGCTTTTGACCAAAAACAACACGAATACTATCTAGCAGCCTTCGAATTCACCTGATCTGGCGGCTCCCTGCGACTTTTTCCTGTACAACCGACTTAAAAAACCGCTTCGCGGAACGCGTTACAGCACCTGAGAGGATCTCATGAAAACATCGAAGACGGCTCTGATGGATATACCGAAAATTGAGTACCAGCGGTGTTTCGAGGATTGGATCAAGCGCTGGCGTAAGTGCGTTGCAGTCGATGGGGAGTACTTTGAAGGGGACCATATCGATTTTGATGAATTAACTTGTATTTTCGATTTTATGAATAAAGTCCTAAAACTTTTTGATCAAGGTAGTATATATCTTTCAAAATATCGTACTAAAAAATAATCAAACACAATAAATGAAACACACAGAATACGGAGTGTTAAAACCTGCTAATACGGAGTGTTAAACCAACAATATTTCAGTATTAGTTTTGAAGTATAACATAGGAGTGAAACGTCGGAAAATACTAAAATGAGCCGAATTAATGCTGTAAAAATGCGTGCACTGATAAGAATACACGGGGTGACAATGAAGGACAGGATAAGGAAATAAGTGATTAGGAATATATGTGAATTTAAGGCTGATGTGTTGAATAAGACGAAGAAGAGCACTGTGAGATGGTTTGGACATGTAGAAGACTAAGAAAACAAATATGTATGTAGTGTAAATGTGAGTGGAAGGCATGGTAAAAGAAGACTAAGGTAAGTACGATTGTATAAAGTTAATATATTATATAATTATATTTTGAATAATACATAATTATATTTTGAAAGAACGAAACGTAGAAAATCAGATAAACGGTGTGAGTTGTATGAGGAGGTGAATGTATATAGAAGAGGATGTGTCGAGATAGGCAAGCCTGACGCTCTGTTCTCTGCCTATCCAGACAGAGAAACGGCGTGATCGTATGTACGAGTATGTAAAATTATAGACTTAAGTAGGAAAAACTAAATATCTTTCAAGGATAACGAGAACTCGACATTATTGCCGATTACAAAAAAAACTCCTAGATGGAATTACCAATCCTGCAGTCAAGATCCAATATTAAGGAAATACCGAAGCAGGACCCCTCTGAGTTCACCATCTAAATTAAAAATTCACCAATCCAGACATTGTGTTACACAAATGTTGCTTTCTCAAGTTTAATTAATTACAACAGACAAACATACCCATGTGTAAAATATTGGGTATGAACCATACATACCCGTGTATAAAATGTTAGTAAAAAGTTTTTTTACATGTGTATTATATTATACTCGACTATTATTAACCCGTGACATGCACAGTTTCAGAGTACATATTTCTATAACGTTTCTGAACTGTGATAAAACGGTGCTTGTATATAAAATCACGGACTTAACTACTGACTATCCAACAATATCGCCCCGACACATCAACTGGCGCCTGAATGTAAAAACTATAAAATCTTCACTCGCGACTCTAATTTATTCAACACAAGTCGTGAATAAAAATAAATTATTTCACTTTAGTAATTGCATTATTAAAACGCGCACCTAATTTAATTTAGAACGGAGAAAAGGGGATCTTCATGAATAATATGGTTTAAGCGGTCCTCACCGAAGTCCACTGGTCGTCCGGAACGCTCCATGTCTTTCAGGTCAAAATTACTGTCTTTGAAACGCAAAAACCATCGACGAGCTGTCCTTTCATTCATAGGATTTTCCCCGTACACTTCGCAAATATCGCGAGCAGCTTTGGCAGCTTTATTCCCTCGATTGAACACGAACAGAAGGAGTTGTCGAAAATGCTCACTTTCGTCTACTTGACATTCCATTTTGAAGGCTTGTAATCAAATAAAAGAATATATGTAACGTAAAAGCAAACATAATATCTTGTAGAGCAGAAAATTTTCTTTCGAATGACGTATAACATTGACCATTTTGTTTTACTTTTGGTGCTCATTTCTAAATTGAAAAAAAAAACGGTTATGTTAACACCCAATACATATGTATGTATAATATTTAAATCTTAGTAATTTCTTTAGTGTTTTAAATGTGTATATGAAAATTGTTCCAGTTTGTTTAAAAACACCAAGAGACAATTTCATTATAAAATAAACATATATTTGTAAAAATAAACAATTAAAAAATTGTCCCTGGGTGGGCATAGAAGACAGATCTCCGCAACTTTCTACTCACACATACAAAATTTTACCTCGTCTGATATAATATGCATACAACAGGCATTCCTCAAGATCCAGTATTTTATAATTGTTAGCCATTCTGTGGGTGGAAGACGCTTGTACTTGTATTGGTTATTGCGTTCATGTTTTTGTACTTCAGCAAGCATAAAACCTTGACAGATGCAACCCACAGACGGCAAGAAGAGTCAAACTTGTAAGACGATTGGCAGAATCAATCTCCTGCAGTCTTTCGGTAGACAGATTGCCACGCCCTCATCCAATAAATCTCACCATTTATGAATATATGAATTCCTGTTTCTCATACTTGTTACCTTTCCATCAGTTCAAAATGTCTCCTTTCATTCTTTCCCCGGTATATATCTTCCTCCATCTTGAGAAGGTTCCAAACCTTCTCAAGATTCCTCTATTATTATGTAATTATATTCTGCAAGTGTACACGTACGAGTAAGAAGCCTTTAGCAATGCTCCACTGCCATATATTTCTATGCATGTTATTTTGTTAAATACTCGTGCATACCGAACGTTAACCCAATTAAAAGCAGCCTTTATGAAACTGCTCCGAGGTAAACTTTGAAATAATTAAAGACGTAAATCAATTCAACATGAAAGGCCAAACCTCGATTGAAGATGGTGTATCTAATGTAAAAAAGAAATCTTAAACGCCAATGAAACTTGCACGTATTATTGAATTTTTACAGGTCATTTCAAATTATTTCAAAACATAAGGAAGTACCGTGGCGTGGCCTTTAACAAAAGTAGGGTAGTTAATGATAGAACATAATATAACATACATTCGTATTTTACACTGCTTCACGATAAATTTTTCAAAACAATTTTATTCAGTTTTAGATACCCATATATCCTTGGATTAACTTTGGCCAATAATTGGGCTATATAAGCAAAAACGACACAACATAAAAATATATTTTTTGATTTTATAGGAAATATCAAATAAATATACCTTTGTTTAGTAGAAATTGTTGTATATCAAATAAGCCCGCTAGATATGCCATGTTTAACAAATATATACTCGTACAATTTATTAAAAAGTCTAATATGTGTGAAAATATCAAGCCAGTAAAATGTACATTTCGCAGTTAAATTTCGTTACAAAAAACATCTCATATACGAGTACATACATATGCCGATACAAAGCGGAATTATATTTTCTTGATAATCTCGAAACATGCAGAATATGGATTGGACCCGTTTTGTACATTTTCACGACACAATTTCCTTCTTTCAATCAGTGTTGTTTCCTAATGTCTTTATACCTTATTCTATCATCCATTTTTTCCACACACTATGGAACGCTTACATTTCTACAGCGTTTATTTTACTTTTTGCTTATGTTGATCGTACATTATTTTCCCACAGGTTATATTGTATGCCACTTTTATTGAAAACAGTCAAGCCTGACGGGTTTATTGACATGTGGCAATCATTGTTCAATAAATCAAGTGAACGATATTCTGAAATAAGGAAAAGTAGAAAATCAGAGAAATCGTAGAGGTTGTATGAGATGTATGGATGTGGAAGAATCTAATGATGTGTCAAGATGGGAAAGTGTGGCGCCCTATCCTCTATGTCTATCGCGACAGGGAAATTGCGTGATGGTATTAATGTACAATGTAATTTAAAAAAGAGAAAAATATAATTTACATATAGAGAAAGCACATTATTCGCAATCGACCTTGTACGTTCATTTTAATATTTTTAATTTTTAAAAAAATACCGGTCTGCGATAGATGGATATGGAAAAAAAACAGGTCCACGACCACAAAATATTTTAGATGAAAAATTTTATTAAAAAGATCGTAATTTGTTTAGTAAACAAAATTGAATAAAAAATAAGCTCAAAATCTTATTAAGTTTTCAGCAGGATCTCCCCCATTTTATCCGAGTTATCAGAGGAAGGTTTTTAATTCCGTGCTGGTTTGGAGATCAGGGTGTGATGAATTCGCCCAACAGCTCGGATCCTCAACCTCTGGGGCATAAAAGGGTAGCGAAATTAAAAAGGGTTGGAGACGCGAAAACGTAAAAAAAATATGAAAAGGGCTATATTTTGGATGTAGAAGAGACTAAGGATGTGTGTTGAGTTAGGAAAGTGTGGCGTTTTGTCCTTTCTATCTACCCTAACATAGAAATAGCGTTATGGTATTTATAAATGTACGAAAAATTACAAGAAGTTTAATTCGTTTGACAACATTCTAACCTAGCCACATCAGACGTACTAAGAAAAATAGAACAGACAAAGAAAGTAACACATGCATAATTAAAACCCGAGGTTATTTTAGCCACAGCTGCCTCTGGTTTCTTTCAGTTTATTTAACTTTCTCAAGTTGTCTGCCGCTTTTAAAGAAGTTGTTAAGGCTTTCAATAAGGAAAGCTCACCCCTGATGTCAATATTATTAAAATTCTAATTTTAGACATCTGGGAAGCGCAAATACTGAGACCGCGACTTCTTTAGTCAGCTAAGTACGAAACTAAATCAAAAGTGCCTCAGGGTCTCAGGGGAGATAGGGTTGGTTATCTAATACCATGAGCATACAGCCTTGCCCGGCACACCTACCGTCCAGTTATTTTAAGACTAAGCTATTTGCGCTCGATCGAGAGGATTAAATAAAACCTAATACTCGTAGCACTCATTTTCTTAAATAATTATTATTTTAGTTTATTTAGTGTTGTAGAACTGTGCAATACAACACTAGTCATAATGTATTTATTTACAATTTTTTTGTGCATACTTAGTTATTCATGGTGTATCTGGCGGAGTAATTGCTACACAACAATTTATTGGATACGTTGTTTTAATTCGTGACATATTAAAAAATCAAGTATTGCGTCATAATACGCCGAAAGTAGAGTATATCATGTATTAGAGTGAACGGTATCTTGACTGAATGGTTTAATAGTTCGAAAGGGGTAAAGCAAGGATGCGTTATATCACCCAGGTAGTTCAATATCAATATTCATATTTATATTTTTTTTTAACCTGGCGAGTTTATTACCATGTGGCAATCTCTTCCAACCAACCAGAAAGATATTTTTATAGGCCCTAAGTGTTAACCAGACTGGAATCCTATTTAAAAAAATCTGGGTTACAGCGGAGATCGAACCCGAAACCTCCGGATCGGCAGACAAGTGTCATACCACCAGGCCACGGAGGTCGTCATATTCATGTGTGAAGTATAGGTCAATTAGTGGCGTACATAACATATGTCAAATGAGAACGAATGCGGATTACTGTAAGCAGATGAATTGGTGGTGTTGACTGAGAGTGAATATTAATTGCAGAGTTTGATAAATAAATTTTATGAGAGATGCGAAGACTGAGAATAGAGTTGCTGATATTATTTCTATTAGATTTCACGATACTCGCTTGCGGGTATAGAGATCGGGGATAACCCATTCAGTGCTTTACGTGTGCGGTGTGCCGCTGGGCATACTGTGCTACCGTGTGCGCCGAGAGGCGGGCTCATAGGGCCGATATTTGTAATCATTCAGTGATTATAAACAATTTTTACAGTGAGAGCGAATCGAACGCTAATTGTGATCAGTGCTAGTGCCGTGAGTGCGGGTGTTTCGACTGCGGACGGCGCGAAAAGACGCTAATGATGCAAGACGGGATCGTTTGCGATTTGGTAAACGGTGTTCTTGTGCCACGGACTCCCGCGGGGCCCGTGGCGCAAAAATGGGAGACTCCGCGGGCACCTGCCAAAAGACGGCAGGATGCCGGACCCGACGACGTGGTCCAGTCAAACAAGTACGCGTGCCTCCGGGAGGTAACGGAAGAGGCACCCTGCGTAGAGCGCAGGGTATACTCTAAATCGAAAATACCGCCGGTGGTTATCACTCTCGGCGAGTTAACCCACGGAAATCTAATTGGCCTGATCCGTGAGAACGCGAAAGGCCAATTTGAGGTGAAATACACCGGGAAGGGGACCGCGAAAATCACGGTCCATTCCGTCGAGGATCACGACGCCCTCGTAAAGGGACTCGATACCAAGGAAAAAGAGTTCCACACGTTCACCAAGGTGGACGAGAAGACCAAAAGGTCAGTAATCCGGGGACTACCAGATATTCCCACGGAAGAGATCGCCGCCGATCTCGCCGCGCAGGGATTCCCTGCGCAAAAAGTCGTCAAAATGACGACCAAGACAGGCGCGCCCATGTACCTTGCCCATTTTGGGAAGGTTACCGATATGGGTAAGCTCAAGGTGACTCTGAGGTTCCTCTGCTACTGCAGAGTGACCCTCGTTAAATACCGACCCAAGAAAGGTCTCGGTACGCAGTGCTTCCGGTGCCAGTCACTGGGGCACGCTTCATCGAACTGTCACCATCGAGCCCGATGCGTCAAGTGCACCGAGTTCCACCTGACAGCCGAGTGTCCCAAGACAAAAGAGACACCGGCCACGTGCGCAAATTGCGGTGGAAACCATCCCGCAAATTATTCGAAATGCCCGACAAGGCAAGCGTACGCGGAATCAATCGCCCGCCGGATGGCACCGCGTGTGACACCGGGTCGCTCATGGAGCGGCGTCGTGACGGGCGCGGGGAAGACGCTCCCCACCCAAATTAACCAGGCCGCCGCGCGGAACGCCCGCGCTTCGCAGCCTATCGCGGGCGCAAACGCTCACGAAGCCGCGCAACACGCGAATACCCAGCTTCAGAACGAGCAGCGTGAAAACTACGCCCACCCGAGAGATCCAAGGAACGGTCGCCGACCACCGCTGCTGCCGACTCCTGAACCCGTCGGACCGCACCGCATGGGCGGCGAGATGGCTGAGCTGGCCCAGATCGTCCGTCTGCTCATGCGGATGGGGCCGAGGCTGGCACAATGCAGGGACAAAATTGAGAAGGCGTTTCTCATCGTCGAACTGATGGAACAGCTCAATGGCTAGGATGGGGGCCCCGACCAGCGCGTCATCCTCCCGCGGGGGAATCAGAGCCCTCACCTGGAACGCCAGAGGACTCTACAACAAGGCAGACGAACTCACGCTTCTGATCGGTGAGAAAAACATTGACATATTATTCATTACAGAAACTTTGCTTAATCCAAACAAACACCTGAGAATACCCGGCTACTCCCTGTACCGAAATGATCGCGTCACCAGGGGAGGAGGCACGGCGATCCTCATTAGAGAAACTATACCACATACACTCTTATCGGATCCCATCTGGATCGCTCTGGAAGCGACTGCGGTCAGACTAGAAACTGACAGCAATCCGATAACACTCATAGCAGCATATTGCAGGCCGCAAACTAAGCTTGAAACTCGGGATCTAGGGAAGGCATTCGCGATGGGGCCGCGGGTCATACTGGCTGGCGACCTCAACGCGAAGCACTCCTCGTGGAGCCAGGGTTGTGAGAATGGAAACGGAAAAACACTCTTCAATCACATAGAATCGACTCACCACACATTACACCACCCCGACAAGCCTACTCGATACGGAGCGAGGGGGCATAGGCCGTCCACCCTCGACCTGGTGATCGAAAAGGGTCACGCGGGGGTTGCCGGAATGGAAGTGATAAATGCACTTTCATCGGACCACCTCCCGGTGTACTTCACCATAGGGGAGCGCGTCACCTGCCCCCCGAGGACGGTGTACGACTACCAGGGTGCGGACTGGGCGGGCTACAAGACGCACATAAACACACAGCTATACTTAACATCATCCACTTTTAAGTCGCCGGAGGAAATAGATGACGCGGTAAACACACTAACGCACATCATCGAAGAGGCTCGTGATACCTACATACCACTTAAAAATGTCACTCCACACCGTGCCAAACTTCCGCCGGAAATCATCACACTCATCCAAATAAAGAACAGGCTCCAGAAACACTACAGAGGTACACGCCACCCCGTAGATAAAGCAGCGTTAAACTCACTGCGGAACGAAATCAAAAAAACATATTAGGGAACACAAAAATACCACTTGGGACACAAAGTTAAAGGACATCAAACCAGGGGCAGACACTCTTTGGAAGATCGCAAAGGGAATAAGGAAGCGACACGAAGACATACCACCACTTATCACCTCCACCCATACTGCCACATCACACGAAGAAAAGGCAAACGCACTAGCAGACGCATACGAGCACACTTACACATTAACATCGCACTTCCGGGATTCAGACATAGACCGCGCAGTACAAGAATCACTCGACGAATTCAACACTCGTTCCGCAGACATCGCACGTCAAGAATACACGCTCACCACACCGGCGGAAGTCCAAAAAATCATTAAAGCCCTCAAAAATAATAAAGCACCAGGACTAGACCATTTACACAATACACTCATTAAACACATTCCGACACGCGCAATCATACAATTAGCTAAAATATTCAACGCGTGCCTACACACCGGTCATTTCCCATCTAGGTGGAAAATGGCCGTAATAGTACCGATACACAAGCCGAACAAGGACAAAAGCAACCCATCCAGTTACAGACCCATAAGCCTCCTCCCGGTTCTTGGAAAAGTCCTGGAGAAGGTGATACTGAACAGGTACACTCCATATCATACCCAGCACAATACTCTACAACACGAGCAATTCGGCTTTAGAACACAGCACTCCACCGTTCACCAACTAACCCGCGTGGTCGAGGACGTGTCGATGGGTTTCAATATGAATCGTTACACGGGTATGGTCCTGTTGGACCTGGAGAAGGCCTTCGACACGGTCTGGCACGACGGCTTAATACACAAAATGATTGAGACGGACACACCGCCTTACATCATACAGATTCTACGCTCCTACCTATCCGAGCGACAATTTGTCGTTCGGGTGAGCGGGGGGCTCTCCACCCCCAGAAATATCCCAATGGGAGTGCCCCAGGGCAGCCTGATCGGACCGCACCTGTTCACTCTATACACGCACGATATTCCGGTACCGGAAAATTGCTCCGTCGCCCTCTTCGCGGACGACGCAGCTTGTTACGCACGATCCTCACACCCCATCAGGGCGAGTGAATACCTCCAGAGGGCCTTGGATACCTTGGCAAAATACTATCGAAAGTGGCGCCTAAAGATCAACGACGGCAAGACAGAGGCGGTCATGTTCGCAAAACGGAAGGTGGGCAGCCTCCCCCTCTTGAGGATGGGAAACAGCGCTGTGGAATGGCGTAAGTCGGTTAAATACCTCGGGGTCCATATGGACTCCAAACTTTCGTGGAAGCTCCACACCGGTGAAGCCAGAAAGAAAGCAGTCGCAGCCTTCGCAGCGCTGAGACCCATCTTCAGCCGAAATTCCTTCTTATCTCGGAAAAACAAACTACTGGTGTACAAACTCATAGTGCGTCCGGTAATAACATACGCGGCACCCGTCTGGGGCAGCATTCCAGATTATATTTACAACACGCTCCAGACGGCACAGAACAAAGCACTTAAAATCATCTATAAGACAAAGCCGGGCGCAAATCTTAAGAAACTACACCAGAGAACAAAAGAGGACTCCATTAAGGAGTACTGCCACAAAATGACACTGGACTTCTACAGTAAAATATATCTAAAGTCGCACTCAAACCCGCTCATCGCAAAACTCGGGCGTCATAAGAGACTGGATGAACTACCTTTCAGATACAAACACAGACTCCCAAACCACATCATTCTCAGCCGATCGGAGGCGGAGAGAGATCTCGAACATGACGAGGGCCAGGGAGGACAAGCGTAACGGGGCCTTTATCACTAGCACTGGTATATATTCTTATCCGCTAAATGTATAAAGTCACAGACAACTCGATACTGCCCAGCGTTTTAACATTGCAGATCCAGAGAAGCGGCCGGGACACGACACGCCACCAGGACCGATGGGCGGTACGCGGCTGAAGGAGAAAATTAAGAGGGGCGAACCATCGCCTTGGACATCAAGTTGCATTATACACACTACAACACTCACACTCCACTAACAAGCCGAATGTGTTAATATCACAGAACGGTAGAGCCCAGAGGTCCTCTGAAGCTCGACTTCCCTCGGTGAGTTTTCTGCGGTTTTCTCACCGAATATGTCTTCAATACATATGCAAATGCGGGGAAGCTCCAATCATACAGGCCGCAGCCGATACCTTCCCATCCCCACACTCTACACCTACACTTGATCTTATAAATATATGTAATTATTCTCCTTAAAGGTCTAGCAGGGTGGTACAGGGTGGTGGTACAGGGTGGCTACTCTTACTCTTACTCACTTCGATAGTCTACAAAGTAAACTAATCTACAAAGGTAATGATAAGGAGCAAAGAAAGCTCAGCTAAAACTTAGAAGAAAGCGATAAATCAGGATCTGAACCGAAATCGAATGCTCTTCGAGCCAAAAATAAAATGAGATTATCACACAAATACTTAATATAAGTATACATATATAAATAACACAATCACACATATGACACAACAGTGGAAAAGGTATTCCCTCAAATCACTGACAAAAGATCGATGACGCAGTAAAATGCGCACGTTTAAAAATTTAGTAAAAGAAGAAGAACTCGTTCATCATCATCATCAAGACTGAGAATAAGTGTTCCAAAATCCAAAGCAATGGCGATAGTGAAACATTGAAGCATTCTAGTATTGAGGTAGAATTTTTTCAGAAGATGAAAGTTAAGAGGGATATCGAACGGTGTGTAGCGATAGGAAACAAAGTCGAAGGAGCACTTAAACATGCATGCTCGAACCGGACAATATCAAAATCTGCTAAGATGATAGACCACAATAGTATTTTGCTGCCAACTTTGATGAATGTGAGTGAAAAGTGGAAAAATATGAGAGGAGCTAGATAAATGCGTACATTGAGAATACATGGAGCGACAATTTATGACAGAATACAGAATAAAGTGATAATGGATGAATGTGAACTTAAGGCTTGGTCTAACTTAAGGTAAGATACAGGCAAAAGCCTAGTTTACTAGGGATACGACAAATGTAAGGCAACAAACCCTGATCCATTAAAAGTGTGTCCACATTAAATTATCTGTTGTTTTTTTTTACAAATAGTGTATTTATAAAAGGTAATTTCTTGTCATAGATAAATTACAATTAAAAAAAAACTGTGGATTCAGTGAAACGGGACCTACACCCTGAGATGCGGATATCGTACTAAAGTCTCAAATTAATGTATTCTACGTTCATAAAACATCTCGGTCACACTAAAGTGTTTAAGTTTGCTTAACTTTGCATAGCAGGTATTATTATGCGTGATAGGAAAAAAATAACGTGTGAATATTACAAATGTACGTGTCACTTTTGACATCAATAATTGTCAGACACCAACCGAAAAGTTATATATTATTATGATAAAACAAATTACAATGAAAAGTTCTACGAGTCTGACTGCAACGACTGCGTGGCTTAATTGGTAAGGCGATGCCCCTCAACCCGAAGGGTGTGGACTCAATTCCCGTTGGAATCCAGATTTAAAAAAAAAAGGATTTCAGTTTGGTTTTCACTTAAGGCCTTTTTAACATCTTTTTTTTTTTAACCTGGCGAGTTTATTGCCATGTGGCAATCTCTTCCAACCACCAGAAAGATATTTTTATAGGCCTTAAGTGAAAACCAGATTAAAAAATCCTATTTAAAAAAATCTGGATTCCAGCGGGGATCGAACCCGCAACCTCCGGATCGGCAGACAAGTGTCTTACCACCAGGCCACGGAGGTCGTCTTTCTGGTTGGTTGTAAGATATTGCCAGATGGCCCGCCAGGTTATGCGGTATACAACTAAAATGTAATACAATATATTCAACACAACTCCCCATAATACCACCCATCCACCTGGCTTGTGATGTTTCATGGCTATATTCTTGCTTCCAATAATCAAATAAAACAAAAAAAGGTGCGAGCTGATGGTTGAAACAGATTGATAAAGTGAATTTTGAAATGAGCGTCATGGACACCACGAAGAGTCGAAGGACTAATTGCTGACAAATAATAAATGCAGAATATGGGATGATATTTGTGGAGAATTCTGAAGATATGAGCTGCCTATGATGTTAATTAATGCTAACAACGCGCCTAGTGCGTTCTTCTTCGCAAAGGTCGGGTGCTAACAATGCGTCTGACGCGTGTTCGTATGCAAAGTTCGTTTTAAATGTTTCGTTTCAAATGGAGGGGGTACTACTAGACAACACCAAATTAAATCGCACGTAATTTAACATCTTTTTTATTTTTAGCCACACGTGAATTACCTTAATAATTTGATCGCATTGAATGTGTTAAGATTCGAAGAACGGGAAAGAAATCAAGTAGTTTATCCAAAAAGCAGATTTAGTTGCTTTGTTATTTCTCGCACCAAAACACTAAAAACTCTATCCTTAAAATAACTTGAATGTATCTACGTGTTCTGTAGTCCTTAAGGGAAATTTGCCATATTATTGAACGTTGTGAAGGGTAAATAACTTTATTGATTAATGCAGATAACATTTCAAGGAATAACGAGGGAAAACAGTGTATTTATAAGTCGAAAAAAAACAAATTCTAAAAAACAATTATTCTGCAGAAATTTGGTTCAATGAGGCAAATGTCAAACAGCTATTTTGTCTTCTTTTATATTATATTTTATTCAACAGCCCAAAATAATTCATAAATATATTATTTAACAGTAAACCAAGTAAAAACATTAATAATGGGCGCAATAGAAAGAAAACACAAACTGTACAGGACCGGTGCAAAGACTGTAGAATAGGTGGATGGCTGCCGCTCGATGCTCGGAGATTCCGGTTTATTTCTTGCGTTTCGGGTGAAGATATTCTTCTTGAGCCGGTAGAAGTTTGCAGAAATAAAAACACAGTAGACGTACCAGAAGATAGAACTTTTTTTTCCGTGTTTTGTTCCTTAAGGCGCGTTCTCACCGTTCAAATTTAGTTGACCGATTAAAGTTGATCAACAAAAGTTGAATGAAATCTGCAGTGAAGGCGCGTTCTCACGGTTCAAGTTTAATTGACCGATTATAGTTGATCAACAAAAGTTGAATACAGGTCCGTTCTCACGGTTTAAGTTTAGTTGACCGATAAAAGTTGGTCAACAAAAGTTGAATACGACTTCAATCAGTTTTTGTTCACACGTTTCAATAGAAACTGATTCAATAAACTGTTTCAATTAAATTCAGTTAAAAATGGCGTCGAAAGCATTTTCTCTTGCATCTTCATTTTTATATTTATCGAGTTGAAAGTGAACTTGACAATCAACCTGAATTCACATGTTCACACGTTTCAAGATAGGTTTCAACTTGAAAGCAAATGGCGGATGACTCATAACTTGAACGATAAAGTTTGACTGGGTCAATCTTTTCTTGATCAACTAAAAAGTTGATCAACTTTATTGAAACAAAGGTTCTCACTACAGATTTCGTTCAATTTTTGTTGATCAACTTTAATCGGTCAACTAAACTTGAACCGTGAGAACGGGCTTTGAATCAGTTTCTATTGAAACGTGTGAACAAAAACTGATTGAAGTCGTGTTCAACTTTTGTTGATCAACTCGAATCGGTCAACTAAACTTAAACCGTGAGAACGGGCCTTTATGTTCAACCCATCGCTTATCGCAAGCCCCTTGATTCGACCGTGTATGCCGTCACGGCTTGTAAGCGCAACACATACCACGCGCTTTCCGCACGTAGGGAGTGCCCGATCATCTATAGTTATAATTGCGAAGACCACGCATAAGTAACATTGTATAACAATGTACAGGTATACAGAAAGTTTCCAAACAATTTCAGAGGTATTAAAAAACAAATTTCACTCAGTTATGTGACGCATACGTTCAATATACAAACGACACAATTGAAATCAATTCGTCATAATACACAGCATGTGACATACTGTGTGAGAAAATTGGAAGAGGGAGAGGAAAATGGAAAATAATACGAGTAGATAGGTACTTCTCTTGATATGTTTCGAATGAGCCAAAATATCGCACCTCGGAGCTGAGAGATGATATAAAAAAACATAGAAAATAAAAAAAGATAACCCGAAAAACCAGATTCACAATTTAATCACTAAGATTAGTGGTATGTCATCGAAACAAAATTCAATCACTAAGATTAGTGGTATGTTATCGAAACAAAATTTAATCACTAAGATTAGTGGTATGTTATCGAAACAAAATTTAATCACTAAGATTAGTGGTATGTTATCGAAAAAAAAATTATCACTAAGATTAGTGGTATGTTATCGAAACAAAATTTCTAGAATCTTATCGAATTTGTGTGGTAAACATTCACTGTAATTCCTGCACGCTCGTGGTATTCGAGTTTTTGGCCATACGAGGCTATATTGTACATGGGAAATAAATCAAGTTGATTGTCGTGTTGTTTTTAAAACATGAAAGATAATTTGTTCCAAGAGATATATAGACAATCTATAAATCTAAAGCCATGTACTGATAACACCAGTTCTTGCGTGATAACGAGCTCTAATAATCAGTATATAGCTTAAAAGTACGTCGGGTAACAAAAATTCGCATTCGTCGAATGCGTGAACGAGTGTTGGCTCTTTAAATGCGGTAATGTAACAAACACGTACAATGGCCAACCGCGAGTTCCGTGTCTATTCTGTACTGGGACTGAAAACAATACTCTTTCTATGCTACGAGTAATATGTCCGAATCAGCAATCCGGATAACCGAATATATGCTATAAAAATGCGTGCACTGAGAATAATACATAGGGTGACAATGTATTACAAATGAAGTGATTCGGGATGAATTTTAACTTAAGGGGTTGAGTAAGAAGAGCCCTCTGGGATGGTTTGGGCATATAAACCAAATAAATGAAGAGCGAGTGAAAGGCGTGGTAGAGAAAGACCAAAGAAAGTACGCTGAATCAATTGAATGATATTTTGAAAGAAGGAAACGTAGTAAGCCAAAGAGGGAAAATGAGTTGTATGAGAAATGTGTATTAAGATAGGAAAATCTGATGCTCTATCCTCTCTGCCTACCCCGACAGGAAATTGCTCGATGGTACGTATCGATTTGGATGTGTTGAAGGGTACCACATGAACGAAAAAATAATTCAACTTAAAATGCTGCGCTACGGAGGCAAGCAAAACTAATTAGAGAAAAGAAAAAAATACTTTCTTCTCTGACGCAGGTGTTTTTGCTCGGTGAGATTTGAGAATTTAATGCTCTCTCCTGTCGGTCGTTTTATTATATTTTGCAAAATCTTCGCGCTAAGCGGACTGTTAAAGGGAGGGCACTGACCGATACCATATTAACATTTTACACCACCTGCCACTTTTCCAGAAACAGGGGTGAAAAGCACATTGTCTCTTGACCTTTAACTGTGGGTCCACGTGTGATGTTATTATGTACATATGTGTTTTTTAGTTTCTTTATTCGTGCTTTTATGAAAGTAATAGTACATTCGTAACATACATACATATCTACTATCACATCATTTCCTTGTCGGGGTAGACAAAGAGGTAGAGTGCCTATCACGGCATAATTCGTTCACTTCCTTCATATGTATACATCTGATTTTGTTTATCTTACTCTTAACCTTTCCTTCTTTCAAATTTCATAACTTTTTCCAACCATACCTTTCTAGATCGTTCTCCACCATTAACTCTCACTTGTATTACACTTTCGTTGCATCCAGAAAAACCTGGTGGATTTATTGCCATGTGTTAATTTCTTCCAAACAACCAGAAAAGTTGGATAATGTTTTTCGTAGTGTTTTACCGTGTGGTTTAGCCAATGATGCCTGACAACATAACGGTAAGATACTCCCAAACCACACGTTAAAATACTCCGAGAAACATTATCCAACTGATACGAAAGACCGTGAATGCCTCAAAACAACCAGAAAGGTGTTAAGTAAGCGTCAAGTGAAAACCAGACTGGAACCCTTTTAAAAGATTATGGTTCCAAATGGAATCGAACCCGCAACACGCAGGTTAGAAGACATGAATCTTATCAACTACGCAACGAAGGTCGTCATTATGCTTGCATTATACATTTGTTGAGCCAGACTTTCGTCTATGCTTTAAACATTTGCAATGCATTACAGCCGTCGAGGAATGTGTAATTAATTACACTTTGTGAAATGCGGAGTCTTGGACTGCCTTCTTATTTATTAAATTAGACAATTTATTTTAAAATATACAAATGGCGAGTTTATCGTTTTACAGCAATTTCTTCCAACAAACCAGGCAAGAGTTACGCAGACAAATGCCGACCACTATGTGAAACGTAACGTTATTCGCAAAGATAAAAAATAAACATTAACATATTCAAAGTATTGACAGATGAAAAAAAAATGTCAATTAAAATATTTGCAAATATCACCAAAGACTAAGAAAGGAGACGGAAAATGGGAAATGACAATAAAACAGGAGCTGTGGAGAAATATATTCTGTCACAAGAGAGTCGACGACCTCCGTGACCTAGTTGGTATGACACTTGATTTTCACTTGGGGGTTCAGGTTTTATTCTGGATGGTACCCAAAAATATATATAAGAAAAACAGGTCCACAGTCCTTGTTCCCAGTCTGACATAAGAATTCGTCTTCAGACATATTACAATGCATCATACAGTTCTAAGACTACTTCTACTCCTGAAGTCTGTATAGCTCAAGCCTTCAGAACAATGCTTCTCCATCTCGGATGATCTTGGATCTTTTGCTTACTTCCATCGCCCCAGTTTTTCCACATGGTTTTGATCTTCTGGTTACTGCCTGCTCCATATTAGTTATACTATATACCCTGATGGAACTGATCTAATTATGTGTCTTCGGATTTCTGATGAAAGCCTGTTTTGGTACCAAAATTGTTGGATTTTATTGTATTCAACATTCGTTGTATACAGTACAACTTTTATCAACCAAAAATATTTTAAATATTTTTAGTAAAAACCAGTCTAGAATTGTTTTACCTCGACTTTTCGAAAAAAAAAATAGGTGCCAGCAAGAATTGAACTTGCGACCTCCGCGGTTACCTTACCAACTAATAAAACAAGGTATTTAATTCTAGTGTTGGACAATGGTCAAATGTGTTTTGGACTCTATAATTCTTATTTTGTATAGTACCTTTCAACGTTTACGAATTGATGATTCAGAGATATGGAAGAGCATGACTGGGAGACAATATTGTCTTCGGTTTCAGTAATCGAACCTTCCGGTTTAGAGCCACTGGAGTAAGCACGGGACTCGCGATCCGTTATTGCACCTATTGGTAACATTACCATACATGAAGAGACGGAAATGTCTAAATATCAATTTGAATTTTACTATTGTAACTATTTTTAATGGCTGATAAAATATCTTTTTCGGGCTGCCGGGGACAAAGATGTCTACTCCCAGGTAATATTCAACGTTGGGGAGACCTGACATGACACTGAGAAGAAGATAAAATATCGAGCATTGTATAAATAAATACGCACTCGGTATGTGCGAGTATCGTAACCTGACGAACTTTTTTAGCACATGTTTTTTTGGGTACCATCCGGAATCAAACCCGAAATCCCCGGATCGAACCATTTAGTCAACGGAAATCGTCTTACAATGTAATAAAACGGAAAACCCCTAACTGGATTGACTCACCACTCCTTAAACCCGTAGACATGTAACGTGATATTGTAGAGCATAAATTAAGGTTTCCTCCGATTGGCAACCCCTTCAGTCGCAATCTGGTTTCTTCGAAGACGCGTAAAACTGATAGCGTCGGTACGGGAGATTTATATGGCCTGAACACTGAAGTAAATTATAGTTACACAGAGCCGTCCGTAAAACAACAGTAAAGACTTCATGAAAAACAATAGTTTCGCGAAAAGTAGGGCATTGGTGCGATTATTTGATTTAGAATGGAAGGTGAAAAACTCTCTGGGGGTGACTTTTGTCAAAAACCTGTTCTTAATAAACTTTATTGAAATACTAATAACCGAAGTCAAGTGCAGAATTGAATCATCTCGTGCGACTTTTAATAAAATGAGAAGCGTATTCTGCGATGATAATCTAAACTTGAAACTTCTACATCGGTTAGTCTAATGCTACGTTTGGTCAGTGTTATTGCATGGAGTGGAATCATGGACCCTCAAAGTAAGTAGTATGAACCGACTGGAAGCATTTGAAATGTGGATGCACCGGAGAATGCTACGGGTACCCTGGACGGATATGGTCAGCAACACAAGGGTTCTTCAAAGAGCCAAAGTTGATAGAGAATTGCTGACTAATATTAAAATCCGAAAGGTGTTCTACTTGGGGCATGTACTTAGAGGAACAAAGTACAAATTACTGCACCTGATCATTCAAGGCAAAATAGAAGGCCGAAGAGGTGTTGGTAGGAGGCAAATCTCCTGGCTCCGCAATATACGTGATTGGACTGGCGTAAGGGGCGTTGGAGATATTTTTCGGGCTGCAGGGGACAAAGATATCTACTCTCAAGTGATATTCAACTTTGGGGGGACCTGATATGACTATGTAAAATTTTCTTTTATTAGAAGGATCACTAATAAAAGAAAAATTTACATAGCGCTGTTAAGAGAGCAGCCACTCCTTAAGGGCGCTCTAACTCGAAAATCGAGCCCACTCATATAAATGACAGCTGTTGTAAAAATGTGTTAATTTTAAAAGGCGTCAATTTCTTACGTCATTTATTTGAACCAGGTATCCAACTGAACTATAATAAATGTAATTAAAGTTCATAGTGTTGTAAAACGTATGAATTTTGATGATTTGTTGGAATTAAAGTTATTTAAATAACTTTAATTCCAACGTACACCTTGTACAAGTCACAAGTGCACCTTGTACAAGTCAGGTTCACGTACACCTTGTACAAGTCACAAGTGCACCTTGTACAAATCAGGTTCACGTACACCTTGTACAAGTCACAAGTGCAAGGTGTACGTGAAAGAGATACATCGAGGAAAACGTGGCTGAACCAGATTTTGAAAGAAGGTAAAGTGAGAAATATAAATATTATAAGATTGTGCATGACGAGATGTATGAACGTGGAGGCGAAAGTTGTGTGCTTGGATATAAAAGTTTGGAAATCTGTTATCTCTGCCTACCCCGCAAGAGCCACGGCGTGATGATATGTATGTAGGATGTTGAACTGCTCATAATGAAATCTTGGCAATAGCAACCCCTCCGTCCCAGTATTCAGAGTAAAAAAATACAATTCTGCAAATCCCCAAATGTCGACTCTGTTGTTAGGGATGGCAAATCGTAAATCGATACGATCGTCGGCCCAGTTACAGCTGTCGCGAGGCAGACTCGGGGTAATTTGTCACTAAGCAAATAATCATGAAACGTCTCATTAACTTTTAAGGTAACACACGATCAAGCCAACCATTTCCTATATTGACTGGTACTCGTGCCTCGTGCCAAAGCCAACGCCGAGGGTGGTAATTACCACCTATACAACTCATTGTGTCATAACTATAAAGCAAACACAACTGACCTTAAACGTGACATATACCATTATCATTCGTTACCAATTGTACATTGAACAATCGCGATAAATAATGAGTATTAAGTTATATAAGTATTGTATAAACATAAACGAAAGTGGGACTATAGTATGTGCGTGATTAAGTGATATACAATTATTTATTTATTTTATAAAACTTACACATGCATGTTTACATACACAGATTAAAGATAAATTATATAAAGTAACAAGAAAAAATAATTTACATATACAGCATTATATACAGCAGAAAGCAAATAAAAATTCGTAAACAACAAATATTTGTTTAGCTGAAACAATGAACTCCTAATACTAAGAAAGCTCAAAATGCTTTCTTAAAAAAACCTTTTCGGAGATGCTGAAGATATCCGAGGTTTTATTCAAAAGGGACAGCCCATGACATAAAGGAATAGAGTACTAAGCAGGTTAATTCGATTTATTGTCAGTCTAAATAGGTCAATATATACCTTTTAGAGTTATCAGGAACATAAAATCTTATGTTTTTCAACATAGTTGGATAAGATATATCTCCCGTCAGCAAATATATGAGAAAGACAAAATTTTCGTTACTAAATTTATTCCTAACGAGCTGAATGTATATTATTTTGAAAGGTGATAGTTGAACGCAATATTTTCAGCCAAATTGCTTGAACGAGGTTTAAACGTCATTTTGAAGATGGGGAAAAATATGTTATTTTTCGGTGTTACCAATTATTTTTTATTACGACAAAGTGAAAGTTTAAGTGACTTCACCTTAAGGCCTCTTTAACTTATTCTTCGTTGGTTGGAAGAGACTGCACATAGCAGTTAATCTGTCAACATGTACATCATAAAACGATAATACGAAAAATATTAATATCGATGTATTAAACTCAATCACAAGTAGACAGGGCTTATAAACTCGACGTGTCCAAATGAACATTCGCTAACGAAAAACAATATTTGATAATACAAATCCCTTTTTGATCTCGAGTGTCCCCTCACCAACTGTTTGAAGTGTCAATGTGGCTCCATCGAGGAAAACACATTGCCGGTCCTCCAAAAAAGCTATTTCAGCATTTGCGATTCCTTATAAGCGAAGACTCATAATTTTCATCTTCCTTCTTTTGGATATGACTACCTCCGTGGCCTAGTTGGTAAGACCCCTGTCGCCCAGCACGGAGGATGTTGCGGGTTCAAATTCCGCTGGAACCCAGATTTTTTTTAAAAAGAATTCCAGTCTTGTCTTCACTTAAGGCCTTTTTAACATCTTTCTGGTTGGTCGGAAAATATTGCTACATGGCAATAAGCCCATCAGGTTGTACTGTATACAACGAAAGTATAATACAATACAATATGAGATGAAGTGTAGATAATTGATAATTTCCTTACTTTAAATGAACTGGGCTAAGCGATATACAGTATAGGCTGAATGGTGTAGACAGCTTCCGTGGCCTAGTTGGTAAGACGCTTGTCTCTCAGTCCTGGGTTGCGAGTTCGATTCCCGTAAGAACCCCGATTTTATTAAAACGGATTCCAGTTTGGTTTTCTCTAAAGGCCTTTTTTACATAATTAATAACACTTAACACTTCATTGTAAAAACGATCTGGCGGGTTTATTGCCAGGCGGCAATCTCTTACAACCAATAAGACAAAAGTAAATAAAGGAATCAAATTTATGAACATATACATAATAAAAATAAAAGTGAGATATCACCAATCAAAGGAAAAGGAAGGGACGGTGGAAAGGAAAGAAAAATCAGGAATGAAACACGTTATATTACTGACTAGAACTTAAGACTTTTGACGGAGCGAGTATAACTTGGTTTGTAACTGGTTCCAGAGTCTCACTGCATGGACAGTAAATGACGACAAAAAAACAAGAGCGGTGATCTGGGAAGACCAATAACCAATCTCTATTTGAGGGAAGACAAATAACCAATCGGAAAGACGCTGGAAATTTTCGGCGAAACAAGAAGGGGGACGACGACAGTTAAGGATATTATACATAAGAGATAGCATGTAAATTTGGTGTCTATTTCTCATTTTCAACTATTTCAGCGCGTTCTGATATGAAGTGATATGATCGTACTTTCTCAGGTTAAAAATAAATCATTCTAGTTGGTTGGAAGATCTCCCACATGGCAATAAGTCCGCCAGGTTGTACTGTATACAACAAACGTGTAATACAATACTTTACAATGTCGTCGTCGTCATAGCTGGGCCTCGAAGTCGAGGATCCCCTCGCCATTCTAACATGAATTCAATTGGAAAGCGGGTGCTACGGAGTTGTTTTAAGTGAGTGAGCCGTTGCACACCAGCAAACTCACCGGCCGAACCGCTGTACTGGATTCGATGACAAGCCGAAGTGAGGCCATCGGAGCACACCGGTTTGTTTTTTCTTTAAAATAATAGATTTGACCAGTCATAGGTATCCTTATACAAGGCAAACAAAATACCTATGCATTCGAGGAGAGTAGCACAGTGCGGGGTTCGAACCGGCGATCTTTCGCACGGAAGTCCAGTGCATTACCACGCGGCCATGTACCTTATGTACAATGAAATAAGAATATAATAATATGTTAAGTGATGATTTTCTTAATTTATAGCTCAAACGCGTGAAGACTTTGCGGTGTGTCGATGTATGACAGAATAAGAAATGTAATTGTTTAGGATGAACGTGAGCAAACTGATGTGTTAATTTGTTTTTATTCAAATGAAAATCATACCGCAGGTTCAGAGGTACTTTCAAAAGGGTCGGACAAATGGCGGGCCCACGAAGTGTACAAAACTGGGTCAAGTGTGGACAGATTTCAGTAATACGAGTTGACCATTTAAGCCATTATGTCAAAAAGGGTTGTCAAATGCAATTTATTTGCACACCCCAACCCTTCACTGCAATTCAAACTCATGTCCAAAATACAACGTTTACTGCACCCCTGGGACAGACTACGATGGTAATACAGGAAATAACTAAAATTTCACCAAGAGGGAAGCGCATGTGTGTGTTGGCTTACTTGAGGCGTAAAAAGAAGTGTATTCGATGAGGCTCAACTTCAGAAATTGTATTGTATTACACTTTCGTTGTATACAGTACAACCTGACAGATGTATTGCCGTGTGGCAATCTCTTCCAACCAACCAGAAAGCTGTAAAAGTGACCTTAAGTGAAAACAAGACGATTTTTTTAATCTGGTTTCCAGCGGGTTTTAAACCCGCAATCTCTGGGTTGGAATACAGGTGTCTTACCAACTAAGCCACGGATGTCGTTGTTAAGGGGCGATCTTTTCTAATCAACCAGAAAGGTTTTAAACAAGTTGTAGCTTTAAATTTAAACCAGACTGAAATCCATTAAAAAAACGGACGACGTTAATATATGTATTTTTCTCGGTTTTCCCTGATCGCGATTTAAAAATTTCGTGGCGCTCGAAAAAGGCCATCGGCGAAAAAGACCAGAGAACATATCTCCAAACAATTCTATCCAAGCACACGACTGTCGCCTCCTCCATATTCATACTCGTACATAACGTCATGCACAAACTTCTATTATTTATACTTTATTTTCTTTGAAAATCTGGTCCACATGATCCAGCCATATTTTTCTTCAGTATACTATATCTCGAACACCTTGCACTTCTAATTTGTATACTTACTTAGTCATTCATTCTCTCTACATGTCTAAACCATCTTAAAGGTATTTTCTTCAACTTACTTAAAACACCTATTTTATCCATGCATTCATTTGTGATGTCTTCATTCCGTCTTTTTTCAAACATTGACACTCCACAAATTGTTCTTAAAGCACGCATCTCCACACCATTTTCCTTTCATTGTTCAGCCAGTTTCAAACTTCACTTCTATAAGTCAAGGTGGCCACCAACACACTATTATATTTTATATTGTCATTTTTGCTACTTTTGATATAGTGAGATTGCTATATATTATAATTTATTTATTTTATTTATTATTTATTATTACACATGACAAGAAATATACACAATTTGCGAAAAAACAACAGGTAATTTGATTTGGACATACAATTTTAATGGATCTGGGTTTGTTACCTTTCATTTGTCGTATCCCCAGTAAACTAGGCTTTTGCCTGTATCTCACTGAGGATATAATATATAGCGTGCTTCGTTTACTTGTTCCCTGTTTTAACTATATTTCAATGTCCCTTTCAACTCACATATCAACATATTGCCCAAATAACAGAACTCATCGATGAATTCCTGTTTATCTGAGTTAACCTATACACTTAGACTAATCGGTCCTGCCATATAACGATGGTTTTCCTCGTAAATCGTTAAACGGACAAGCTATATTTAAATATACTCATCGTAGAAAATAAAACTAACATGTACAACAAGGGCTAAAGGCTAAGGATAGCGTGATGGTATTTATATACCATAGATACCCCGATATAGCTAAAGGTCAAACACGCCTTTCCGGTACTGTAACTTCCCTTAAAAGAATGCATTAAACCCCTACTTAACTCCACCCGTTCAATAAACCTGATTAGATTGATTCGCGTGTGATTTACTGAACTTCAAGGCACTTTTATTGCATATTTAAGTTTATTTTGCAATACTCTTTCAATTTTTCTACGCCGTCGTTATCATCATGGCTTCGAAAAATCAAAATGACAAAAATAAAAAAAAATGTGTTCTAAGAATTAATGTTATTGAGTTGTATTACACTTTCGTTGTATACAGTATAACCTGGCGAACTTATTTCTATGTGGTAATATCTTCCAACTAACCAGAAAGATGTTAAAGAGGTCTTAAGTGAAAACCAGACTGGAATCCTCTAAACGAGTATGGCAGTACGGCGAGCGAATTTTTGCCTCAAGAGAGTATGGACGTACACGGTTCGTCCAATGTTTTTATTCCCGAATACATGAATTTATCCATAAAACGGACATGGCTCAAATATTTTTATCTATTCAATTATTTTGTATATGGCGGCCGCAATTACGTTTTTTATGTTACTTACAAAATCAATTTTTTATTTAACTTACAAAAGCTCACTCGCTTAGAAGTTAACAAAATCTGAATTCCAACGAGAATCGATCTATACAATTAAATTTTGATAGCTCTATTCGCAGTAGTATATCAAATCGAGCTGATAGAACACGTGTTGTTTCGTTGTATCCTGAAAAGTTAGAAATGGAATGTCGCGCGGTTATCAAGTTTAATTCAAAAGAAGGGGAAGGCCCCGTAAAAAATTAAAGACGTCATCTAAATCTGGACTGGAATATCGACAGGTGGGCGTGTCCGCCGTGATATATGTCCATACACGGTCTAACTTATTCAGGTCGGAATTTTTTGGTCTTAATAAATATGTACCTTCATATAATCAGTTTAAGATTGTCACTGCAGAATAGAAAACTTCTTTATGTCACAAGACAAAAAAAACATTGTTAGCTAAGTTCACGCAGTCCAAGTTGACAACATGAACAAATTAACAAATGAAGCCAAGTAAAGGTACTACTAGCGTCTTACTAATAAAACGACGGAATCTCTAGGTAATAAGAAACACGTGTCGTCAATAACACGTGTGATTTCGCACCGACACGGGGTAAATGACTTAGAAATTTCCCTACTAACTTGTTAATGTTTCATTTGAACTTATTTCATTATAACGTGACTAAATGTATCCTGAAACTGGAGTAGTAAAACCCTACTCCATGTCGTATCCATATATATTTGTACATCAAATATTACAAACGGGTGTGAAACTAACTGGTCAATGTCTCCAGATTGCGGTTAAGATAAAATACTACACGAAAATTAAAAAATTATGTTGCTATTAATTATAGACAATTTATATAACGCCGTTAGAGTGCTGAATCTCATCAATGGCGTTCTTAACTCGGGATTTGAACCCACTACTATTATTGGCACGATTGAAAATATTTTTTTAAATTATAATATAAGTTAAGTAAAGGAAATGCTTTTAAAAAAAAAAAAAGGTGCCGGAGCTCACTTCTTGTATACCGTAAAAAAGGTGGTGGAGCGCCGCTCTACTGCCAAAAAAACCCCACTGAATATAAGGATAGGAAGGTGGTAGCTACGGCCATTAGATATGGTAATTCCACAAGCTTGCATATGTTAATAATGTATTTGGTAAGAAAACCGCAGAAAATATGCCGAGGGAAGATTAACTACAAAAAAATCTTTGTAAATCTTCCAGTATGTGATAGTAACACATCCGATATGTGATAATTAGGGTACCCTTAAGGAGAGTCTGTTCTCTAAACGGCGCTATAGAAATAGTAATTTATTATTAGTTATATAGCGGAGTAAAAGTAGCGCTCTTCGTCCAAGAGTAGCTATAAAATAGCGCCGTTACTACTTTTATATAGAAAACTTGAGTAGCACGTTACTTAATTAAGATATCAAAGTAGATATAAAAGAGCTACATTTTAAAAGTTTAATACTACTGTAAAAATATGTTATAAAAGGAATGTTATTCTTTCGTATGTAAATCCGATTAGCGATTCAGCCATATTAAAGAGCGTAGCCGGTAGCCAATACTATATTTGGCCGTTGACCGTATTGAACCTTAGGGTTTAAAACCACTGAAGGAGGCAAGTAATTCGCGGTTCGTCATTATTATGAGGAATTTTGCTATTTGGGTAGTATTTTGTCAGATAGTGGAATAGTTAAGAGGAATGTCGAATATCGTGTAGCGATAGGAAATAAATTCGACGCCGCACTAAAACATATATAACATAATCGTATTTGAACAGGGCAGTATCAAAATCAGTTAAGATTATTGTCCATAATATTATAGTATTCTGGTGTCAACTTTGATATATGGGAGTGCGACATGGAAAATGATAAGTCAAATAAATGCTGTAGATATGCGTGCATTGAGAAGAATACATGGAGTGACAATGTATGACACAATGCGGAATGGGGTGATAAGGGATTAATGTAAACATTAGGCTGATGTGTTAAGATGAAGAAAAGTACGTTTGGACATGGAGAACGAATGAAAGAAGAAAGTGTAATAAAACAGTGGAAGGCGTGTAAGAGAAAGACCAAGGAAAGTATGATTGGGTCAAGTGAATAATATTCTGAAAGAAGGAAACGTATAAAATCAGAGAAATCGTGGAAGTTGTATGAATCACTTGGTAATGTAATATAAGAGTGTTGATTGCATTGGATACGAGTTCGATTATTTCTCCAAATCAGTGTAGGTGACGATAGACGCAGAGGGTGACACAAGAATAACCTATATAAAGGCGCAATTCCACTGAGGCAACATGTAGCATGCGGCATTGACGCATGCTACACACAGTCTTTCAATCGAAGGAACACGAAGCGACAAGAAGCAAGTATCTCTGTAGCATGCTACATGTTGATTGTTGTTGCTGGGACGCATGCGTCACCTTTCGACATGTTTCAGCGTGTCGAACAATGTCGCCGTTATCCGAAAGTCAGCAGATCGGTGCGGCTGGTAGCGTGCGAAATGGAGTGGAATATTGATAAAACTACCTTGTTTATTGAAGATTATCATAATTCACCGGAGTTATGGAATAATAAAATTAGTGATTATAAAGACAACGATAAAAAATTATAAACTGAAGCAGTTAGCGAGTAAATACGATTGCACTGTAATCGATGTGAAACAAAAATCAAGAATTTGCGTTCAGCTTTTCATCATTCTGAGCTTCTTGACTACCAACACATAATTCTCTTCTCCAACACCGTTGCTTTCTTTTTTTTCTACGATTCAAAACTATTACCAAATATGCAGCCGCCTCGATTGTTTTTAAAGACATAATGTACCAAACTGACGTTGCCTCCATGGAATTGTTTAAGACGCATGCTATACGTATTCAGTGTTGCCTTAGTCGAATTGCGCCTTAAGAAAGCGAAGGACATGATGAGACTCGGATTATCCTCGACTGATTGGCGAGATAGAGAGAGATGGACGAAAAAGGTCCAAGCAGCTGACCCCAAATGAATGGGATAAGACAGGGAAAAAGAAGTGTAGGTGATGATACAGAAATTGAATAAATTCGTTTTAATAAACATACATAGTATGTTTGGAGTAATTTAGAGGTCAATTCAGTTCGCGAGGGACACAGCGTTACATTAAGTGTTATATTTTTTATTACTAAAGGGCTCAACGAAAAACATCCAAGTATTAAATGTCGTAAAACGAAGAATAAAACACTTACAATGCAGTGTTTCTCGAACTGTAGGATGGGTAACGAAAATAATAAAAAAAAAAAATCATGTGTGAGACTCTCGCGCAGTAGGGTGAAACTTCTTAGCTCTTAGGAAAGTTGATTTTATGCATTGCTTTTTTTTCCATTTGTTAACGATTTTTTTTAGTATTATGAAATGGTAACGAGGAATTTAATTCAAGAAAATCTCTCTTAATTAAATAAAAAATGGTTATGTGGAATTTAATTCAAGAAAATCTCTCTTAATAAAATAAAAATATATTTTTTTTAAATAATTTTAATTATAAATAATAATATACATAATGCACTTAATAATATTAAATATTTTTTTTTTAATATTAAATATATTAATATTTTTATGTTATTATAAATTATTTTTAAATAATTATTTATTTATTATATTATTTTTATTATATTATTAATAATATTATTATATTACAGTACAAATTTATTACATTATAATTAATTATAATATAATAATAATATAATTATTAATATTATAATAACATATATATTATTATAATTATATATTAAATATAAATTATATATTAAATAAATATTAAATAAAATAAAATAATTTAATACAAAATTAAATTAATAAATGCTAAATATATTAATATAAAAATAATATATAACAAAAAATATTATTTTTAATAATAAATAATAATTTTAATACTAATATAATACACTTAATAATATTAATTATTATTATTAATAAATAATTATTAGTATTAAAATAATTAATAATAATTTATTAATAAAATATTTAATAATAATAAAATAATAATATAATACACCGTTTCACTTTTCGTGACGTTCAGGCCAATTTGCCCTACCGCGCCTATAGAAGTTTCACTTCAAAAACTTGACCGGGTTTTCCGTCCTCTTGAAGCTTACTCTCATTAGACTATACGCTGGACGGGAAAGGAGAAATGCAATTGAAGATGTCTGAAAATGACATCCATCATCAACACACTGAGAATGAGCCGACTTAGACAGAATTGTCGTATTTCGAAGGGACAAGAATAGAGGACGCGCGAAGCCGGTCCACGATTGTGAGGATGAGACGCGTTACAAAGACTTCAGTGTTTGGTTGAAAAATCCGTGGAAAAAAGTGTGACATGTTTTGATACAAGGGACTTACATACCGTTTTGATATAAGGGACTTACATTTGATATAAGGGATGTGCTCCGATTGCCTCGCTTTGGTGTACTGTCGGATCCAGTACAGCTTTGTGGCCGGTGAGTTTGCTGGTGTGCAACGGATCATTAATTTAATAAAAATAACATACTGAATGGAACAACTTCGATTTCCAACTGAATTGACGTTGGAATAGCAAGGGGATTCTCGACTACGAGGTCCAACAACGATCGGAGATTTTATACGAGAATAAAAATCAAGCTCTTAACGTTCAAGTCTACAAATAAAAATGGAAAACACCATTTAATCGACAATGGTTATACATGTTCCTATTAAAAAAAAAAGTTTGATCGTCACATGATTTGACCCATTTCACGAGTAGCTGTAAAGTCTAATGTATCTTCATCCAGTAATGTCAACCAGTAATCCAATTACTCCCCGCTGGTATTTGAGGATGATGAATCTATATCTACACAAGGTTTCTCGGCCAGCCATCGCACAGCGGGGGGTCAATGCCGCGAGAGGGAGATATTATATTATATTAGGTCCTTACATATGAAATTGGCGTTTTGTTTGGGAGGAACATAAAGTTGATTTTTTTTTAATATAATATATTTATTTAATCAAAGTATGTACCATTGCTATCTATGCACTTTTGCCATCTCATAGGTAGTTCATCGATCCCTTTACTAAAAAAAACATTCGGACGGTAATCAATAAAATCTTTGAAGTCGGTTTGGACTGCCCCATCGGAGTTGAATTTTTTCCCTTGCAAGAAGTTATCCAAATTTCGAAAAAAATAGTAATCTGTTGGGGCAAGGTCCGGAGAGTACGGTGGATGTCTTAGACATTCCAATTGAAGCTCTTCTAATTTGGTAGCCGTCTGTTGTGCAGTGTGTGGTCTAGCGTTATCATGAAGCAGCAGTGGCCTAGAGCGATTAACCAGCCTCGGTTGTTTAGCAGCTAGCTTTTCCATCATGGTTTGCAGTTGCTGACAATAGACATCTGCCGTAATCGTCTGGCCAGATTTAAGAAAGCTGTAGTGAATGACACCAGCACTAGTCTACCAAACGCTCACAAGTAACTTTTTTGGAGTCAATTTTCGCTTGGGGCATGGTTTGGCTGGTTCGGCAGGGTTCAGCCATTGCGATGAGCGCTTCCGATTATCATACAGGATCCACTTTTCATCACAAGTAATGATTCGATTCAAAATCCCTTCATTATTGTGCCGGTTGAGTAATGCAACGCAGCAGTCAACGCGCGTTTGTTGATTTGCTTCACTCAATTCGTGAGGTACCCACCTTTCAAGCTTTTTCACCTTCCCAATTTGCTTCAAGTGGATTAAAACAGTTTTATCACTAACACCGCAGCCTGCAGCTAACTCGGACGTGGTTTGCGATGGATCCGCTTCCACAATAGCCTTCAATTCTACATTATAAACTTTGGTCTCCGGCCGTCCACGGGGCTTGATCTGCAGGTCGAAATTTCCAGAACGAAAACGTTGGAACCAAAAACGCACTGTGTTTTCTTTTGCGGCACCGTCGCCATACACATCATTAATCCTTCGAGCCGTTTCTGCAGCACTGGTGCCACGGTGGAACTCGTACTCGTAAATAACGCGATATTTCAAGTTTTCCATTTTGTAAACTGAGTGACGCAAAGAAAAAAAACAATTGAGGAAAAAACAAATGAACTATAATTTTCGAAACACAAATACTTGAGTAAATAGCTGTATAAATTTGAATTTGGTTTTTCCTAACCAAAGAGAAGATATTTGAGATCAAAGTTGCCAGTACGGCAAAACGCCAATTTCATATGTAAGGACCTAATATATTAAGAAAGGGAGGCCACAATAAACATGGTCGGTTATGGCAGAAGTTCAAGAACATTGTGTATGACAGGGGTACCCAACCAGTTGATCGCGATCTACAAATCGAGCACAGTATGCTTTTAAGTAAATGTTTACTTTTTCTTCCATTGAATTTACTAACAAAATATTTTAGTCTATTCTAAAAAGAAATACGACGAACCGAAAAAATAAAATTAGTCGCGTTTTAAACGTGAAATAATATAAAGATGTTTATATTTCACGTTTAAAACACGACTAATTTTAAAACCTTAAAAAGAAAGACGTGTCATTAGCACGATTAATGGGATAACATAATTTTTTTTATTATTACGATTAAGGATTAGTTTTTTGTTCAAGGGTGAGGGTGTAAAACATCTGATATCCTCGCGGCCGGGCTCGCCCTATATTGGTGGGGTGAATCTCGACCAGGGAGATGTTATGAGATGAGCTCAGACCTTTCTGAAATTTATTTTGAGATATAGATGCGATTTTGGAATGTATTTATATATGTACATACTATGTTGCTGTCAATAAACCTATATTTATTTATTTAACAATAAATATTAAATTATTATATCGATTATAATTTTGTACTTTTTCATGTACACTGGTAGATCGGTTTGTCGCCTTTCAAAAAATATAATGCACGTCTACAAAAAGGTTGGGTTTCCCTGGTACATAAGAATAATATTTTCCTGATTATCTACAAGACCTCTGGTCTACTATGATGGCAAACATTAAGATATATCTACTGGGTCATTCAACGTGAAATAATTCCAGTTTAAATCAGAACTCGACCGTTTTAGTTTTTTCCATCATGCTTTGCCATGGGGTAAAAAAAAGGGATCATCAGCTATGAAATATAAAATAAAGACACGCGTATCGTCGAAGGGTTAAAACGCGAATTTTGCTGTTTTAACACAAGTCATACTTCTGAAAACGATAAAAATTAACTCTTTAAGCATTCAATTATATTTATGTCTTTACATTAGATTTCATGGCCTATGATCCAAAGACAAAACTTAAAGCATAAAAGAATATTTTCGATTTTTTTTTACAAAATATCAATTTTTTGCGAGTCTAAAAAGAAATATTTTGCACGTTTAAAAAAAAAACAAAAACATCAACTATCCCCACAAACAAATCATTTTAAGGTTTTATCTATTTCCAAAACACGTAGGTTTTTTTAATTTTTGGTGTTTTTCAAAAATGTTGACATACTCGTATATAATTTTGGTGTATTCTCAAGTACAAACAAAAATAAAAAATTCTAAAGCATGTGGTTAGTTGACTTGGAATAATTTATTCTGTGATGAGGAAAACTATTATCGTTGTTGTCTTGTTAAATGTTTTGCTGAACAAAATATTGGGACGTCATTCGTTTTCATAAGTAGAAATATTTATATTTTATGACGTATAGAACAAAAATTATGCGACACCCGTGATTACAATAACGGGAGTCTGTTGTATATTTACAAACAGAAAAATTCTTGAATAATTTTGCATGTAAAATATTTCTTACCAACTCGAACTTCTCCAGGATTCTCGGGGCTTTGCGATAAAACACTTACCTGAAACAAAAAAAAAACGAAATATAATTACCTAAAACAAAAAAAAAACGAAATATGATTACCTAAAACAAAAAAAAAACGATATTTTTTACAAATATTATACAAGTCATAATTATTATTTCATCATCGTCTCCATAACGCCATGTATCGATCTATTGAAGTAAGCAGAGAGAACAGATCTACGCTTCGTTCGATCCTGACACCCATATTTCGCTTTTGCCATGCCCAAACACCTCGTTATGTTTAATTTCTCATTATTAAGACTTCTCAGTCGTCTCCCTCAGAATTTGATTCGTTTGAACGTGCCACGTTTTCTAAGATTTTTCAAAACTTCTTGTACCTTCTATATTAATATAGATTATTTTTATAAATATTTCTTCATTCATTCTTTTTACGTGGCTGAACAATCTCAATACTTCTTTCATATTAATCACTGTATATTCTTTCAATTAACAAAGTTATTTCCTTCTGTCACCATTCTTTATTCTGTCATATCTTGTTTCCACACTTTATTCGCAACGTTTTCGTTTCTACCGCATTTATTTTACTTTCATCCTTTTAATGATACGAAAAAACGTCCCTTGCATATTCTAATGTCGGAACCAAGATTCCATTCAATATACATCTTCATTTTATTAACCTTTAAAAAGTATCTCAAATGTTTTACAAATTATTTTAATACTAACGTATACATATTAGACCAACCAATAAATTTGAAGCTGTCAAAAATACTGACACTCGATTGGTTCCAATGACATGTGTATTTTGCATCCCATATTCACAATCAGCGAAAATCCTTGTAATGCCCCTCTCCTAGCTCCATTCGATTCGGTACTCGCTCGATTGCAATTCGACATTTAATTACTTGTGCATTTGTTTTTTTTTTCTGCTATAAAATGTACGCTCATTCGATTCCGTACTCGCTCGATTGAAATTCGACATTTAATTACTTGTGCATTTGTGTTTTTTTTTGCTATAAAATGTACATACGCTCATTCGATTCCGTACTCGCTCGATTGAAATTCGACATTTAAATACTTGTTTTTTTTTGCTATAAAATGTATGCTCATTCGATTCCGTACTCGCTCGATTGATATTCGACATTTAATTACTTGTGCATTTGTGTTTTTTTTAATATAAAATGTACGGTCATTCGATTTCGTACTCGCTGTATTGAAATTCAACATTTAATTACTTGTGCATTTGTGTTTAATTTTATGTGTATCAAAATATCGACTCTTACAGTACTCAAAATGTTTTAAAGACAACCGATGTTTGTTTGACATTTTCATGAATAATAAAGGTTGTGTCGGGTACGACAGAGATTTATTTACCTTCGAAATTGGAGATCTATCTCTTGTGAAGGATCCTTATCTAACCATGTTAACGATAACCTTTTTAGATACTTCCTTGATAGAGCCTTGAAACTGAAAGTTCGGAAGTTACACTTTTACAATACAGGCATTCTTCAACTTTCGCACATAATTGGTTCCTGAAAATGTGTACGAAAGTTGAATGTAAAAAAGTACAGATATTGTGTATATGGTATATAGAAATATTTATTTTACAACGGGAATATAGCTATATTAATTTTACAAAATATCAACACAAAACTAGTTACTGCGACGTATTATTAATAAAGTTAACGGAGGCGTATTAGTTCCTCTATCAGGTGTTTACTTTAAAGTACGTACATAACATACGTACTTCAGTATAAACATATGTTGTGGAGTTTTCAGATATCGATAATTTACCCTCATTGACTATAAGAAATTGTTGGTTAAACTGACAAAAACTCACATAGTCAATGTACAAGTACGAAAATTATATACATACATACAGACATACCACCGATAACCTCCCCGGCTTAATTAGTAAGACACTCGTCTCCCAGCCCGGAGGTTACGGGTTCAAATCCCGCTGGAACCCAGATTAAAAAAAAATATTCTAGTCTGATTTTCACTTAAGGCCACTTAAACATCTTTCGTGTGGTTGGTTGAGATTGCCACATGGCAATAAGTCCACCAGGTTGTATTGTATACAATAAAAGTGTAATACAATACCATACCATCACGCCATTTTCCTGCCGGGATAGGCAGATATGACAAAGTGCCAGACTTTCCTATCACAAGACATCCTTCACTTCTTCCACATCCACACACCTTCTCACGTAATTCCTACGATTTCTCTAACGTTCTACGTTCTAATTTGCGAAAGTAGCAGAATAAATGATGTAGAAAACGTTCACTCAGAAGAATATATGAAGTGACAATGCACCGTAACAAAGACTAAAATAGGTGGATGGCTGCCGTTCAACACTCGGAGATTCCGGTTTACTTCTTGCTTTTCCGGTGAAGAGTAGCATGGTGAAGAGATTCCTCTTTAGCAGGTAGAAGTTGGTCCTAAGTAAAAACACAGTAGACGTTCCACAAACTTAGAATATATTTTTCGAACGAACGAAACCAGTTCCAAGGTTTATATTAAATTTTTACAACATGCGCATTTTACTGCACCGTAGATCTTTTGTCAGTGATTTGAGGGAATGCCTTTTCCACTGTTGTGTCATATTGGGCATGGTGACTATCTTCAAAGGCGTACGATCGCTCATGTCGGCGGCTCTGGTGGCGCAGTTCAGGTTAGGCGTCCTGCCCCCCATCCCGGGGGTCTCAGTGAAGCGACGATAGTAAAGACGGTGGAGTTGAGGTGACGATGCTAGAGAAGACGGCGAAGAAGGCGCAAAGACGTAGCGTGCGGCGAGGCTTCATGAGCTTTGTTTGCTCTTTATCTCGTACTTCACTACCGTCTGAGGGACTGTAGACTGATGACCGAAGAGCGTAGACAACAATTGTATAGACCTTTAACAGGGAAATATATACATACATTTATATCAGGTGTAGGTGTAGAGTGTGGGGATGGGAAGGTATCGGCTGCGGCCTGTGTGATTGGAGCTTCCCCGCATTCGCATATGTATTAAAGACATATTCGGTGAGAAAACCGCAGAAAACTCACCGAGGGAAGTCGAGCTTCAGAGGACCTCTGGGCTCCTCCGTTATGCGATATTAACACATTCGGCTTGTAGAATATATTTTTGGTGTTGTGTGCTCCTTATGTGCGGTCAATCGCTCATCGTAAGCACCTATTTTCGCCCGTGCATGCCGTCATGGCTTGCGAGATACTACGTATTTTGCACGTTTTTTCTTGCATGGGCCGGCCGACTTTTGAGAGTAGCTATTGCGAAGGCCACGCATAAGGAACATTTCATTACAGTGATACACAGCAAGTACATTTTTATACATCATACAAACAAATAAATCATATCTTTTTGGGTGACGCATACGTCCGATACAGACAATGTATGACAGAACACGGCGTGAAGTGATTAGGGATGAATAAGGCTGACGTGAAGAAAAATATGAAGCAGATGACTCTAGATGATTGCTGTATGTACGTGTAGATCGAATAAATTAAGTAAGACTAACAAAACAAATATGAATTGCAAATGTGGGTGGAAGATATGGTAGAGAAAGACCAAGGAAAGTATAGTTGAATCAAGTTAATAATATTTTGATAGAAGGAAGTTTAAAGTCATATAAATCGTAAGAGGTTTATGAAAAAGCTTTATGGATGTTGAATAGGCGAAAGATGTATGTCGAGACCGGAAATCTGGTGCTCTGCCTATCCCAACAGAGAATTGACGTGATGGTATATATGTATGTTAATACTTGAACAGTCGTTAGCCTCTTCAAAGAGCTTTTCTGAAGAATAAGGAGTATGCGGTTTCTCATTTTCAAGTGTAAAATTCAAGACAGGCAAGACGACGTAAAAAAATAATTCCCCGGGTGGAAGTCAAGCGTTTTACCAACTAGGCCACGGAGGTCGACAGTTAGAAGTAATAGCTAGATATATGTTTCTGCGATACAGTCGAGAGATGGATTATGTAATACGAATAACAAATGTTATATTTGCTTTGTGAAACAAGTGTTTGTGGATGAAATGCTTTTCATATTGTAGAAAATGTGTATTTGAGTCGATACATTTACGAATACTGTAAATGGTACTCAAGTCTCGGAGATTGTCCATTTTCTCCGATTTAGCGCTACGGAGATACGTGACTGAGAAGAATACAGAAAGAGTCTGTTTGCAAAATAAATCTGACCCATTTTTATCTTACGAGATGTTAAGGAAGTGAGATCAATATTGTTACATCACTGGGTTCAGGTGGTAGCCTTGTCGATTTTTAAAATACGTGGGTATTGAAATTGTTGTTAGATCTAGGGAACGCTGGCAAAAAGGATTAACCAAGGGATAGGGACCAACTGGAAAACGAGCAGAAATTATTCAATAATGATGATAAAATTTAGTTACGACATAACGAGTTAAACGAAAATTTTAAAAATACAGTTTGTGAAGAATATATAATAATATTATATGTGTGATAAAGTATAATAATAAAAAGGACGATTTACATAGTGCCGTTTAGAGAGCAGACTATCTTCAAGGGCGCTCTGACACGGGATTTAAATCTTTATTGACAAACTATATGCTAAGATGATAGTATTTTGGTGCCAACTTTGATGTATAGGTATGAAAAGTGGACGTAGATAAATACTGATAGGAGGCGAATAAATGCTGTAGATATATGTACATTAAGAATAATACATGGAGTGACAATGTATGACAGAATACGGAATGAAGTGAACTTAAGGTTGATGTGTTAAGTAAGATGAAGAGCACGCTGAGATTGTTTGGGCACGTGGAACGAATGGATGAATAAAGACTAACAAAATAGATACCTATATGTAGTGCATATGTGAATTGAAGGCGTGTGAGAGGAAGACCAAAGAAAGTATGGTTGGATCAAGGAATGCAAACATGGATAAAGAAATCGTAGAAGATATATGAGAAAGCGTATGGATGCAAGAGGCGAAGGATGGGTGTCGAAATAGGTAAGTCTGGCGCTCTGTACTATCTACCTACCACGACAGTCAAGTTGAAACACAGTCAAATGAGATTATTAGATTGTTAGAAGATAAAGATGAGATTGAAAGATGAGATTGAAAGATGAGATTGATTGTTAGAAGATAAAGATGAGATTGAAGATAAAGATGAGTTTGTTAGAAGATAAAGATGCGATTATTAGATTATTAGAAGATAAAACTATAAAATTAATAAACTAATATATAAAACAATTAATTCTATATTATTAACCTACTATCTACATAATAAATTATGCCTTATTAAATTCTACAACAATGATATATAAACTGAATTAATTTAAGTAAAATGAATCGTGGATTATCAATTACAAAACAGATTCCGTTAAATAAATTAAAATACTGCCATTTTCCGTAAATTTTAAGATTTAATAAAAACCCACAAAAGTATCATAGTACCAATTTTGATGTATGGAAGCGAAACACGGACATGGAAAAATATTGAAAGTGAATAAATGTTGTAGAAATGGGTGCACTGAGAATACATGGGGTACAAAGTATGACAGAATACGGAATAAAGTGATAAGGAATGAATGTGAACTTAATGGCGATGTATTAGGTATGATGACGAAGAGCGATCTAAGGTGGTTTGGACACGTAGAATAAATAAATGAAGAAATATTAATAAAACCAATATACTGTGCAAATGTGAGTGGAAACCGTGGTTGAAGAAGACCGTGGAAAGTGTAGTTGGGTCAAATGTTTTAATTTAAAGAAGAGAAATCGTAAGTTGTATGAAAGGGTTATATGATAGATGTAGAAACGACGAAATATGTGTGTAGCGATAGGAAAGTATGGAGCTATGTCCTCTCTGCCTACCCCGACAAGGAAACGGCGTGATGGTATGTAATCATCCGTTCTTGGCATGCTTCAAGAAACGACTGAAAAAAACTCTTAATTTCTAGTCAGTAATATAAACGTGTTTCATTTCTGATTTTTCTTTCCTCTCCACAATCCTTTCCTCTTCCTTTGATTGATGATATCTCACTTTTACTTTTTATATGTATGTACAGGTTCATAAATTTCATAAAAATGATTAATTATTCGAATATTTTTTGTGACCATGTAACTTGCTTTATTTACTTTTGTCTGGTTGGTTGGAAGAGATTGCTGTCTGGCAATAAATCCACCAGATTATTTTTACAGTGAAGTATTCAATAAATAAATAAATATCATTAGAAATATTATTTTGTTTCGTAAAAAGTCTTACAATCAATTTTTGGCGTACGAACGTGACTAGACTTTCTACTAACATTGAAATCATTTCGAATTTTGATTGTGCAACCATTCACTCGACGTAACGTGTAACTCATCGACGATATCTATTCGCCTTGGCATGATATTTACTTGCATAAGGAATTAACCTATCACATAACTATCGAAGGTCTACTCAATGCATTTAAATTAATGTGAGTTGAGAGAAAAACACTTGGAGCATGTATGAATACAATCTTGCCTTGTATTAGGAATAAGACTAGCTAGACTTAAGTCAAAACGCCTGGAGCATGTATGAATACAATCTTGCGTTGTATTAGGAATAAGACTAGCTAGACTTAAGTCAAAACGCTTGGAGCATGTATGAATACAATCTTGCCTTGTATTAGGAATAAGACTAGCTAGACTTAAGTCAAAACGCTTGGAGCATGTATGAATACAATCTTGCCTAGTATTAGGAATAAGACTAGCTAGACTTAAGTCAAAACGCTTGGAGCATGTATGAATACAATCTTGCCTAGTATTAGGAATAAGACTAGCTAGACTTAAGTCAAAACGCTTGGAGCATGTATGAATACAATCTTGCCTAGTATTAGGAATAAGACTAGCTAGACTTAAGTCAAAACGCTTGGAGCATGTATGAATACAATCTTGCCTTGTATTAGGAATAAGACTAGCTAGACTTAAGTCAAAACGCTTGGAGCATGTATGAATACAATCTTGCCTTGTATTAGGAATAAGACTAGCTAGACTTAAGTCAAAACGCTTGGAGCATGTATGAATACAATCTTGCCTTGTATTAGGAATAAGACTAGCTAGACTTAAGTCAAAACGCTTGGAGCATGTATGAATACAATCTTGCCTTGTATTAGGAATAAGACTAGCTAGACTTAAGTCAAAACGCTTGGAGCATGTATGAATACAATCTTGCCTTGTATTAGGAATAAGACTAGCTAGACTTAAGTCAAAACGCTTGGAGCATGTATGAATACAATCTTGCCTTGTATTAGGAATAAGACTAGCTAGACTTAAGTCAAAAAATGAGGCGGGGCTCTTTGGATCGTATACTCGTAATAAAGCTGAATCCTTAATTATATTACGCTAAGCGAAATAAGTGGTGTACACCGTATTACAAACAAGAAAAAATACCAAAGTAGCGTTTCAATGGAATCTAATGTAACAATATTTTTTTCAAATTATTTTGTTTAAAAATAACTTCATTTAAAAAATCTCACTAATCATAATCAATAATTATTTACATGTTTTTTCAAAGGAAAGCGAAACCTTTTTTGTCTCCTTGATTTTTTTCGTTCTGCCTTCTGATTTTTTGTGTTTGAATTTCTTTATTGCGGTTGTATACTTTTATTGTTTAAATGTAACTGTTTTTTTTAACATTGTTGTAAGGTATATTGCACTGTTGATGAAAGAATAAAGAAATATAAAATATATATAATGCTGTTGTGGATATAATAGTATACATATATCTGTTTCAGTGGCGTCCATAGATGCTTGAGGCCACACTAAAATGCTTCGTTAGGTGCTAAGCTAGATTTTACGTAACTCAATATACTAGGTTAATTCATGCCTGGCTACACCAAAGTGCTACGCACAAATTCATTTGACAGCGGTTGAGTCAACACACGATGTCACTCTCAAAACTAACCAATTTCATTATAACTTGCCATTTTATTTACTTTCTGTGCAACTTCATTCCAAAGTGATTTTATTACAGGTACATTTTTCTATAATTTGCTCGATGGGTTCCACAAATGCTCCCTTTTATACACAGCTGTTATTAAAACTTCCACCATCTTGTAAATTCACCAATACGTCTGTTCGCTAGGAGATTCCCTCGATGACTAATCGTCATGAAATGTGGCGCGAAGCGTGCACTGTGGCCACTGCGATAGTATTCGGTACGTCGATTCGCCAGGAGATGTCGCCTAACTCGCAGCATAGCTCTAAACATCAAGCGAGGCTCCTTCCTGTGTGGCCGAGGCCTAATGGTTTAATAAGTTAACACAAAAAAAACAATTGTCTCATTCAATTTTTTTTTAACATACAAAATAATACTAAACAGAACGAATATAATAGTGAACAGAATGCTAAATTAACCGTGTCACTCCCCTAATACGCACACAAATACTTAAGGTTACGCGAGTAAGCTATGAGTACCGCAGCTTCTCGTGCGAATGCGCAATCTTGGATTTCTCGCGCGCACAGTCGAGAACCGTACGTTCGACACACGCTCGTCAAGCTTTGTGAAGAATCTGCGGAAGCTGAAACTTCTACCGGGCATGTATTCTTTGATTTTATTTCAATGAGGAAGCGAGATGATGTGTTAGTTTTCATTGTATGTTATGCTGTTCGCACCTTTTTTCTTTCCATATAGAAAGGTTTTATTTACATTGTATTGTAGAATGTGGACATTATTGTTGATTATTGTGTTTAATATATTCTTATATCAATATCATAACTTTTCGCAACAAACGCAGGCGTTTTTTGAAATTCAACTTAAAAGTTACACCTCGCCACTGATCTGTTTACATTTTGGAAATACTCGACATGGTGTGGGCTTTGAAATTTCTTCTCGAATTGTTCACGTAATCCTTTTAAAAAACTCCAAATGTCTCCCATGAGGAATAAAAGAAAATATAATTAATATTTTTTCGATACGCTCAAGTCCTTTCATAAACAAAACAACACGTAGTAATTTGAAAATAATCCCGAGGCTTCGGCGAAATTGATGACTAAGGCTCGAACCTCTCTCAAAGGAGTTTGAAAACGTCTCTCCCTGGTTTCCAAGTCCCAGAGCCGCGTCAAGAAAAACGGCCTCAGTGTGGCTAGCAATAATCGTAGATCTAATTTTTTATGAGAGTAAGGATCCAACAAAATAAAAAACTGGACACTAATCAGAACGTAAGAGGAATGAAAGCCCAAGGACTCAAATTTTTTAAGTAAAAGTAAATAAAAAACTAAACTCCTTATGCTTTAAAAAATGTAAATGAAATTGATGTCTTATTGATAATTGCAAGCTAAAATATCCTGAACCATTAAAATAACTACCTCTGTAGTCTAGCTGGTAAGACGCTGGTCTTTCAATACGGAAGTTGTGAGTTCGATTTCCAGATTTTTTTAAAAGATTATTGTTTTTCCTTAAAGTTTTTTTAATCACTCTCTGGTAGCTTGAAATAGATTGCCACTCAATAATAAGTTCGCGAGGTCGTAATGTATACAACGAAACTGTAAAACAATACAGAATTTTCGTTTTGATTGTTTTTTTCTTCGTACGTTGCATGGGGTAAGCGTGATGTGATATGCATCAATAATACTTATGAAAATTCCTCTTGGAAAGAAATTTGTTCATCGCCACTCTAGTTTCGAATTCATTTACCGAACTCTTCGTCAGACAGTCTAAATACTAAATTCTAACCTTAAAATTTCATGATTTGTATTCGGAGTCGGACTTTATAAGCTCAAAACTTGAAAGTGAAGTAAATAAACCAAGTGATTGATTATCTTATTTAAAGAAGCTACGATAAATTCGAACGAAATTTAACTTTAAATACTAATTTCTTTAAAAAAAAATGAGTAAAGAATAACTCGGATTAAGAATTCGGCTTTAATTCAGTTACGTCACCTATTTAATACAAGTATCGCGTGACGGATGCGTGGTGGGGGACGTCTAGTGGAAATATTGACAGAAATGCTGACGTGAAGAACGATTGATTATAGAACGTATGAATGAAAAAATATTAACAAAACAAATATATAGTCCAAATGTGTGCGAGTGGAAAGCGTTGTAGATGCGGGGTCAAGGATAGCATGGTTTGATCAATCGAGTGATATTTTGAAAGAAAAAAAAAAGGAAACGTAGAAAGTCAGAAAATCGTAGGCGTTGTAAGAGAAGTGTATGTATGAATATAGAAGAGGCGAAGGATGTGTGTTAAGATATCAAAGTCTGGCACTCTATCTTGTATATATTGCTGACGTATTTTGGAATATACTATGAGTATTGTCGATAGTATTTTTCTTCAGCTTAAACGATTTTTTGGATTTCAAAATTTTTCAAACGATCTGTTTAATATTATTCTTTAACTGTCCAGGAATTTTAAATAACTTATGCTTTTGAAGCTATGATCCTTTTTTACAACGCAGTTTGTTTCGGAATGTATGTCTGTTAATAGGATTTTTATTTAATTTAACGGTTTTTTTAGATTTATACATTTTCCAAAATACCTGTTTCATTATTATTGAACCATGCAGGGTTTTTACATAATTTTTGCTTTTGAAACAATAATCTTTTCTACAAGATAGTTGGTCTATTCAGGATAAGTATTATAGGATCGACAACGTTCGTGTTTTCTTATTAAGTTGTTTTCTAAATACATTCCTTAAATATACCAGTACGTAGGGAAATTATTGGATTGTATACAAAGAAAGTGTAATACAATACAATACAATAAATATATTTATCCTGACTCAATCCGTCTTATTCTGAAGATACTAAAGACATTTTTATGCGTTTTGTTTTGTTTACAGTTTCATGTAACTCTTAGGCCTCGGCCACACAGGTAGGAGCCTCGCTGCGAGATAGGTGACATATCCTAGCGAACCAACGCACAGCATATTATCGCAATGGCCACACTGCACGTTTCGCGCCACGCTACATGACGATTAGTCACCTAGTGAGTCCCCTAGCGAGCAGACGTGTTGGTTAATTTTATTGTCACCAAGTGATTTTACAAGATGGCGGAAGTTTGACAAGCAGCTGTGTATAAAAGGGAGCTTTTGTGGAACCCATCGAGCAAATTATACAAAAAATGTACCTGTAATAAAATCACTTTGGAATGAATTTGCACAGGAAGTAAATAAATATGGTAAGTTATAATGAAATTGGTTAGTTTTGATAGTGGCATCGTTTGTTGACTCAACCGCTCCCAAATGTCAAATGAATTTGTGCGAAGCACTTTGGGGTGCCCAAGCATGAAGTCACCTAGTCTATTAGTTACGTAGCACCTAGCGAAGCACTTTGGTGTGGCCTTAGCCTTAAACCGACACTTGTTCCGAATTTGTGTTTCAATATTCTAGTTTGTTGCAGGAGGTTGCCATGTGGTAATATACCCGCAAGATATTAATATACAATCAAAGTATCATAAATATTGTAATTTATTTTTAACGAACACTGTTTAATCCACTTTTTTGTGACGGTATAACCCTACCGGTTTCAAGGCTTCACCTCATCTTCAGGGGAGCGCAAACAAGACTAAATGCTGTTCGAACTGGTACCAATATAGACACTTCAACGGTTGGAGGCGGAGGGGGGGGGGGGGGGGGTGAGGAAGGCTAGGGATAATTTCGGCCAAGAGCGGGGAGATTTTGGGGAAATAACTGTTCAACAGATGCTCCGATCGGTATACTGACTTAGAAATTTCTAGGGCCTCTAATCTGTCCAATTTATTTCCGTTGCCGCTAATATGTAAGAATTTGGCATCATCGATAGAAAAAGTATGATTCTCACGGTGACAATGATTAGCCATTTCAGAATAAATTAGAGGATTTGTTAAGGCAGATTGGTGTTCACGAAATCTCTTTTCAAAAGATCTTCCTGTCTTTCCTATATAGAAATTATCACAGTCAGCACATAAAAGTTTATACACACCACTGTTGCTAAGTATTCCATTTTTGCCTTTCCCATTAAATATTTATTTAGAATTTAGTATTGTTTGCGCTCCCCTGAAGATGAGGTGAAAGCCTTGAAACCGGTAGGGTTATACCGTCACAAAAAAGTGGAATAAACAGTGTTTGTTAAAAATAAATTACAATGTCTTTAAACCTCCACAACGTTAATGCCTTAACTATAAACAACATATCATAAATATATCATATATCCCCATTCGATATATGATATACCCTTTTGTATTTTGTAATCAAAAGGGGATATAACGAATACCATCACCTTCATATCCTTATATTTTTTAATCTCTCAATAATAGTGGGTTCGAATCCCGAGCTAGAGTATAGCGCCCTTGAGAAGAGTCTGCTTTCTAAACGGTGCTATATAAAGTTAACATTTATTATTATTTGAAGCATGTTCACATCGGATGGGCGCGCAAAGATCGATATTGAAAGAAGAGTAGCAGCGGGAAATACAACATAATGAATGGCGGTTATACAATATGTTTACCGACCGGAGCAATTCGAGAGAAGTAAAGGTGGTTGGTTGCGCATAGTGATAAAAATAAGATAAATGTGGTAAAAATGAGTGTTGCGTAATATAATGTATGGCATAATAAATAATAAGAGATTAGGAACAAATGCGGACTGAAAGAAAACGCAGTGCTTAAATGAGAGGGTTAGGGACTTAGAAAGAATGAATTATTAACGATTTATAAAAATAGTTTATACGAGTAGTATATAAGGTATAATATGTTTGGAAATTGGGAGATTACTTTTGAAGATGTTGTTTAAACGTCCAAATGAGCTCCACGCCAGTTTTGTCCTTCGTGCTATTTCCTCCGATATGCCACCTACAAAGGAAATAAGTTGGCCCAGATATACATATTCCTGGACAAGTTCTAGCGGCTTTCCATCTACGTTTATTGGTTTTGGGGTAGCAAAGCCGTTCATCATATATTTGGTTTTTGAAATATTCATTTTTAAACCAACTCCTAAATTGACCTCTGCCAATTCTCGCAGTTGGTGCTGAAGATCGTTCGGGTTTTGTGAGAATATAACGATATCGTCTGCAAATCTCAAATGGCTCAGGTATTTTCCATCAATCGCCCGCCCTTTATTTTTTTTGTTGCATTCTTCCAGTACTTACGTATGGCTGTGAGACATGGACGCTCACAGAAAAGAACACGCAAAAGCTCCAGACCGCACAAAGGGGCATGGAGAGATGCATGTTGGGATGTACTAAAAGAGACCGAAAACGAAACACCTGGATTCGCAATATAACAAAGGTAGAAGACGTTATAAAGGTGTGCAAAAAAATGAAGTGGCAATGGGCCGGACACGTAGCCAGAATGTCAGACTCCCGATGGACATCCGAAATAATCCAATGGTACCCAAGAGGCATAAAGAGGCCTAGAAGAAGACGGAAGGTACGTTGAATGGACGAAATCAGGAAGCATGGCAGCATCACGTGGCATCGGCGAGCAAAGGACCGAACTGTTTGGAGTCAACTTGGGGAGACCTTCATCCAGCAGTGGATTGACCCTGGTTGACAATGATGTTTGGAAATACCTAAGAAAACGTGGCACAACTAAATTAATATCATTGGGAAACAGGGAAGAGTGTAGTCTTTATATACAGTATGCATGACGAGGTGTCGTTGCTGGGCCTCCAATCAAAGGTCCTTTCGCCATTCTAACAATCAATTCAGTAGGAAAGCTAAGCTATGCCGTGGAGTTCTTTGTTCTTTTTTCCTTTATCTCTTCTGAGCCGTTGCACACAAACAAATTCACCGGCCATACCACTGTACTGGATCCGATGGCACACCTGAAGCGAGACGATCGGAACACACCGGCATGTTTATCTCCTTTTTTTGAAAGAATAAATATGACTGAAGTTATCCTTATACCCCCGAAAACAAGGTGGAAAAACTGCCCGTGTCTTTCGAAGGGAGTAGCACAACGCGGGGTTAGAACCAGCGACCTTACCACACGTCCATGACGAAGTGTATGGACGTGGCAAGAGCGAAATATGCAGGATAGAATTTAGTGAAGTTTGTTCTCTCTGCCTGCCCCAATAGATGCTTAGTGTGATAATGATATTAAATGTATTTATCGGTTAATAAATGCTCTAACTAAATGGAGAGAGTACGATAACTGCTGGATATCCTCTCAATGATACGATGCAGATTAAGTCCAAAGTGGTAAGACGCCTGTCTTTCGACCCGGTGTTAACGGATTCGATTCCTATTTGTACCCAACTTTATGAAAATAGTGCTCCAGTCTAGCTATCCATTAAAACCACTTCAACATGTTTTCGTTGTTTGAAAGAGATTGCCTACTGAAAATAAATGTATATATATATAGTACGTGTACATACAAATTTAACATCGTCTCCATGCCGGGATAGGCAGAGGTGATTCTCCTTTAGCAATACACACCTTTCGCATCTTCCACATTCATACATCTCACACGGATCTCACAATTTCTATGACTTTATATTTCCTTCTTTAAAAAAAATCAATACACTCGATCCATATATATTTTCCTTGGTCTTCTTCTTCCTCTAATACGTCTTGCACTCACATTTGTTTTCTTAGTATTCCTTCATTAATTCATTCCACAAGCCAAAACCACCTTAGAGTACTCTTCCTCGTCTTACTCAACACATTAACGTTAAGTTCACATTCATCCCTAATCATTTAATTCCGCATTCTCTAATAAATAAATACATTGTATATACAAGATGCCCGCCTTATCGTTTAATTCCGTTCCAGATAAAACGGGGCGGGTGAGAACGTTGGGAGCAAATCCAAAAACTCGCTTTCCCTCTAAGCTCCACTCGAGGTCAAGGCGAAGGGATCGATTTTTGGTTCATCTCGCGTCCTTTCAAAAGGGACCTTCACCTTTTTCCTCGAGGTAATTTTGAAATTCACCGCTCATTCATTAAGGAATTCTAGTATTTGAATAGTATTTCCTCAGATGGTGGCGTGTAGCGATAGGAAACAAAGGCAACGTGACACTATCAACATATTCTCTAGCCGGACAGTATAGAAATCCGCTAAGATAATAGTAAACAACGGTATTTTAGTACAAAAAAATGATGAATGGAAGTAAAAATTGGATGTGGAAAAATACTGCCGAATAAATGCTGCAGAAATTAGTGTTCTGAGAAGAATATATGGAGTGACAACGTATGTCAGAATAAGGAATGAAATGCTTAGGGATGAATTTGAACTTAAGACAGATGTTTTGAATAAGATGAAGAAGAGTATATTTGACGGTTTGGACACGAAGAATGAATAAATGAAGAGACTAACAAAATAAATATTTAGTGCAAATGTGAGTGAAAGGCGTGGTAGAGGAAAACCAAGGAATAATATGGTTGGATTAAATTAATGACATTTTGAAAGAAGGAAATGTACAAAATTAGAGAAATCGTAGAAGTTGTATGAATGTGTAAGAGTCAAATTATGTGTAAGGGTCGAAATATGTGTGGAGACATAGGAAAGTATGGATGTATGTATGTATGTATGTATGTATGTATGCATGCATGCATGCATGCATGCATGCATGCATGCATTCATGCATACATGCATACATGCATACATACATACATACATACATACATACATACATACATACATACATACATACATACATACATACATACATACATACATACATACATACATACATACATACATACATACATACATACATACATACATACATACATACATACATACATACATACATACATACATACATACATACATACATACATACATACATACATACATACATACATACATACATACATACATACATACATACATACATACATACATACATACATACATACATACATACATACATACATACATACATACATACATACATACATACATACATACATACATACATACATACATACATACATACATACATACATACATACATACATACATACATACATACATACATACATACATACATACATACATACATACATACATACATACATACATACATACATACATACATACATACATACATACATACATACATACATACATACATACATACATACATACATACATACATACATACATACATACATACATACATACATACATACATACATACATACATACATACATACATACATACATACATACATACATACATACATACATACATACATACATACATACATACATACATACATACATACATACATACATACATACATACATACATACATACATACATACATACATACATACATACATACATACATACATACATACATACATACATACATACATACATACATACATACATACATACATACATACATACATACATACATACATACATACATACATACATACATACATACATACATACATACATACATACATACATACATACATACATACATACATACATACATACATACATACATACATACATACATACATACATACATACATACATACATACATACATACATACATACATACATACATACATACATACATACATACATACATACATACATACATACATACATACATACATACATACATACATACATACATACATACATACATACATACATACATACATACATACATACATACATACATACATACATACATACATACATACATACATACATACATACATACATACATACATACATACATACATACATACATACATATATATATATATATATATATATATATATATATATATATATATATATATATATATATATATATATATATATATAATTAGTTTATTGATAGCAACATAATAGCAACATAAAATACATTCCAAAATCGCACATATATCTCAAGATAAATATAAAAGAGAAGCTATCAAAAGATCCGGGTTCATCTAATAACACCCCCCCGGCCAAGATACACCCCACCAATATAGGGCGAACTCGGCCACGTGGGCATCAGACGTTTTTCAGCCCACACCCTGTGTGTTGGTTTACTTAAAAAAATATAATACTGCTTTATTTTTGTCATTTTTATATTTTAGTTAATGTGTGTGAGTGTGGATTGAAAAATATCTGATTATCCTTGTACCGAGCTCACCCTCCTAATGATGAGAAGGGGGGGGGGCTCGACTGGGAGGGACCTTTTCTCTTGAATGTGTGTGATTTTCACATGCCTTAGCATGTGTGTGTAATTGTGGGATATTCCATATATATTAATATTTGCATGTTATATTTTTTTAATCGGTGAACCTATTATTGTTTCAACTGGATTGATTGTATTGACTGTTTATTTATTGTATTTTTTGTTTTTAGTTTACGCGTACAAGGGGCTGAAAAACATCCTATGTCCTCGCAGCCGGGTTCGTCCTCTATTGGTGGGGGTGTATTTCGACTGAAGGGATGTTATGCGATGAGTCCAGACCCTTTGATAGCTTCTCTTAAAAATATTTTCTTCTTCATTATCTTGAAATATATTATATATACATATATGTAATTTCAGGATATATGTATATACATACTATGTTGCTATCAATAAATCTATGTTTATTATTTATGTGTAATTATTATTTCTAAATCGCTGTTTGCAGCAAGTAAAATAAATTGTCCAATTGAGCAGCGTCGACGAGCTGTCTTCGTTTGGTCAAGACGATAAATAAGACTATTTCTACCGTTGACGCGAGCAGCTCAGGTAGACGAAAGAACGTTTAAAAACAGATGTTTGATTGAAAATCGACCGACACGAGCTCGGCAGCTATTCTGCGTTGCAATAATATGCTTCTCAGAAGCAAAATGTTTATTGAAAATACCAATATTTTAATTCTTTAGAAAAAATGGCATTTGAAATTTGCTGTGGAAAAATATTAATGAAAATTGAACACCGCTAAATAGGTTGATGGATTTATTTTTTGCACATCTAAAGAAATGTATATGAATGAAATACGAATATCGTTCTTACATCACAAAAGAAAGAAGTCGGCGTGTTTGTTAAGACAAAAACTTCATATAATACAAAAACTTAACAAACTGGAGAAAAAAAAGATACGTTGTCTATATAATATTAATAATCGAGAAAATATAAGTACCTAGTAAAATTCCCTAAATCAAAGTAAAAAAATTCCATCTTTACCGCAAAGAAATCGTCACGAAATTCGATGGAACATGCTAGAAGTACGTTCGTTACTCCTTCGGATATTTCCGCCGAGATACAGCTGACTGGCCGAACATTGGTCCGCAAGATGGCGACAAGAATTTTATCGCTTCTGAATCAAGTCCAATGAATACAAAATGTTATCCATTTGACAGGCGAGTTCTAATACTCGGTAGTGTACAGCCAACTTTTTTACAACGTATGCGGAATTTCTGAGAAACATGGCAAACCAGACTAACAATACAGCGCACCCCTCCGAGCATGAAATGGTTGCGTCCAACCAATAGGTAGAGTACGCTATCTGCTAGTGATACCAGGTGTGACATTATTTCGTAAAAATATTTTTCAAAAGATAAAATTCCGAAGAAAATAAAAATATATTAACATGCCGAACTGAACATCAAAATCTGAAACACTTCTAAGATGTTGATTTTTTCAAAACAGGCTTAGCCCAAAATTATTTATTGATCATAAGACGTATATACCTCGAATTTCACACAGTCTTGGTTTTAGGAAATAAGTAAAAATCTAGTTCGTCTATGATTAAAAAAGCGATACAGGATATTGATTTAATATAAGCAGAAAAATAAGTAGGCGTATCCCTATAATCATTTTTAAAGTAATAATTTATTATCTTGTCTATTTTAAATTTATGAAATAAAATATTCAATTCACTAATTGATATTTTAGTTGTGGAATACGAGATATTGTTTTATTGTGAACTGTATCAACGACTTGCTATAAAATTCAATTGTTCTACTAATTGATTCCATAAACTCGTTGAAACACATATGTAGTTTACGATATTTTTTTATTTACTTTCTGTCCTAATGTATACCTATTTCCAGTAGCAAATAGTGGTACTCTGGGAAGTGTAAAAATCAAGATGACTAATAATGTTTTTTTCTGCATTCAGGCCTTTTACAAGTTGCTAGTCAATAGGCAAGATATTGCCACAAGGGTAATAAGCCAACAAGATTATATCACATTGATTAATATAAAACTTGAAGTGATTATAAAATAAATAATAACTATTTTAAATTATTTTTAAAGAACAGTTTTGACAGAAGTCATACGTATCCTTATACTCCCGAATACTAGGTGAAAAAATATGGTCGTGTTATTCGAAGGGAGTAGCACGAAAAAGCTTTCACCAGAGTCCTTTAAAAAGCTTTCACCAGAGTCCAGCGCATTACAAAGCCCTGACTCACATATATACCGTCACGCCATTTCTTGGGGAAGGCAGCAAGAACATAGCGCCAGGGTTTCCTATTGCAACATACATCTCTTGCCTTCTCTACAACGATACACCTCATACAACTACAACGATTACTTTGAATTTTTATATTTACTCCTTTCAAAATATAATTTAATTAATCCAACCATATTTTCCTTGATATTCCTCTATCAGGTCTTCCACTCACATTTGTACTGTATATTTGTTTCATTAGCCTTTCTTTACTCATCATTCTACATGTCTAAACCATTTCAGCGTGCTCATACACTATGCACCTCATTATCAAAATATTTTAATTTTGTTAGCATTATATTAACAAGTAATTATTTACTTAATAAATTTTATTGTATTTATAAAAATACATAAGTTAATTTATTTTGCTTGTCTGGCAACATCTTGTACAAGCTGTGCCAGCTGACCGCCGCCGAACCGACAATTTGCTGCCTACAGCGCCGCCGAGTAGCGTATTCATGCGCCGGGGACTAACGCACCAACATCGAAGTGATATTATATGCGAAATTACATTTCATTTTGTGTTTTTATTGTGGTAAAATAATTTGCAAATTAATCATAACACCCTACCGTAAATTATTAACGTATTGTGTGACGACGCCATCTTGATTATTAGTTAAGTGCGGGCCGTACAACGGAGTGAAAAGTGCGCATTTGTGTGTTTAAGTTACATGGTTCTATGAAATGTTCCATGATTTTTGTGTAAAAATGGATTTATTTAGTAATTTCTTCACGCAGGAATATATGAAAAGCGATTTGATTAGGTAATATACTAAAAGGTCGATTGTTGGATGTTATTCTTTGTTTTTTTTTTCTTTTCAGAGGTTTGACGCCTTTTCCATACGTCAAATGTCAACACGGCTGTAGTAAAGGACTCGTGTAGTGTATAGTCCAGTCAGCTGGTTTACAAAAACGTGGCAGTTACTTTCACATTTTTAAATGTTAAGAAGTCAATTATTTGTGGCAAATCGACGTTGTACAAGTTAGAATATTGCAAAATTTCTCCTTGAATTCATAAAACATGCATCAGTATTCGCTTTCGAAACGTTGCGGGTCTTTAACAAAACCTTATTATATGGTATCAGCCTTTCATCGAATATGGAATATTTTTTATATATTTAGACGTTTGGACCAAAATCGTTTAGGATGTTAATTTTCAACTGGATAAAAATCTAAATAACATGTATTTAATATAATTATGATAATAGTAGTGTTTTTGGTATTAAGATAGAATACATCTTTATTTTTAATGGTTATGATAATTCATTCACTAAAATTTGGGCCAGTGAGCAAATGAGTTGAATACGTTACATATTAAAATCTTATTACAATAACATATTAAGAATATTGCCTCGTGGCTTAGTTGGTAAGACATCTGTCATCCAACATAGGATTGCGGGTTCGATTCCTGTGCCCGATTTTTACGAGTTCCAGTTTGGTTTCACTTAAGGCTTCTATAAAATCTCGTTTTTTTTGCCATTCATCCAAGTGTTATTCGGCATTATACAGCCAAATAAATATAACAAAAAGAACATTAAAAATGTAAACACTATTAAAAAATAAAAATTAATTATTTTCACGTGTTACATGAAACAATGAAAATTAGAAATCAATATATATTATATATATACACAATAAGGGATTAAATGTAAATATAACGTATAAATCAAATTTACGTGAAAACAAATTTAAGTTAAATTTTACACTAGTATATTTAATCATATAAACAAATATAGATTTATTGTGTAACCATAATTTTCGAATAAGATATATCTCAGATTTACTAGTAATGAACAATTGAGCTTACATGATCAGCAGTTTTCGAGTTATTCAGTCTGTAAACCAGTTTTCGTATAACTGACCTTAGAGACTGCAACATGCCCGATAGCAACGGCCCCGATAGCTTCTTCGATAGTATAGCATCACTAACTCATTTCTAACAACCGGCCTTGAGCGATCTGACAATGGGCTTTCGACACTATTTGTTATTTTCCATTTGGTGGTTACTTGCTGTAAAACCTTAGTCTGGTTAAAAAAAAATCGTATAAATAACATTCACATGTGCTAGGCGTGCGCGAGTATTGCAACCTCTCTACGTGCGGTAGTATTTAAAATTTAAAAATGTAATTTGTTTTTTTCTATCGATTGGAATAGTATTTTTCATACAGAAACAAAATGTTTGTTATCTATATCTATGATTATATCTTTTCAACGATCGTTTGATATAAAATCGCATTTTAAATTAAAATTGACAGTACAAAAAACTTCTATTAATACCTTTCCGTCGTCAATGTCAAATTCCCCATTCAACCTTAATCTTTTTAATGAAATCTTAATATTGACGTTTCCATGTCAAAAAGTTGATATGATTTTTTTTCTTCATAATACGAGGTTGAGTTTATGAAACATTTCAGTGCTAAAAGTTCATATATCATTTTACTAGTTACTCAAAACGCGCATCTATTTGGAATTTCTTTAGATGTATTAAAAAATAAGTAACCCCGGAGTGACCTAACGGCATTGGTATTTGTAGGGTAATATGGTAATTAATTCAAGTTGCTTTCGCCTAACTATTTTTTAAAGAATTTAAATACGGGCATTTTTTTAGAACCGCTTTCATTTTAAAAGAAATTATTAGGAGTGGATGTTATTAACATATTTTTTCATTTTTTCAAACACATTTTTTGTTATAATTCTCATGTGAGTTTTGAACGCAATGACTGCTGAATAATTTCTTTTAAATATCACGGCGGTGCTAAAAAATGCCCACCATTGAAATTCTTAAAAATGATTAAAACGATGAAGTATTATTATTATTCCTTATTTTACACCCTTACAAAACCTACCAGTATCGTTAGGCCGCTTCGGGTTAGTTTGTTTTTTAACCCATCCCAAGAATTTTGGAATATAATAGTGATGGTCGAGCACCAAGCAAAAAGTTTATATGAACTCCCATGGAAGTTCTCTGTACTGGACGTGTTAAGGTTTCATTAAAAACGTGACTGCTAAATCAAGATAATCTGTAGAATCAAAACCTATTTCCGAATCAGTTGGTGAAAACATGCAAAAGACTTGTTAAGTTGAAAACGAAATATGGGATTGTAATTTCGTTATTTTTAGGTCAAATTCAAATGCGAATTTGTACTAAATGCTCGTGGACGGTAGTTTCTGATATTTTCACTATCTCGGCAATCTTTCGTGTCGTATAACGATGGTAATTCTCGATCAGACTTGATTTGGTCGTTAAATCAGACACAATCTTCGAGTGTAGTATCACCATAACGGAATATTTTAAAATACATTTGACACACGCTCGCTTTCTGTATCGTCGCAATACGCTGCATACACGAGTATTTTTGTGTCGAATTTTTCTTTCGCTGTAGGAAAAAAGCATCAAGCACCGAAACCACAACTAATTTTGTTCCATCTTCAAAACGATACCAGTCAACAATGTCCGAAAAAATGAGCTTAATTTATTACCGTTCATCATAATATCCATTCAGCACGTTTGAAATGAAGTTGGCAACGAAAATTTTGTCCTAGAAATGCGTAAATACTTCCCAGATTACATACCATATAACATATTTGATTTAGAACGTATTGTTTGTCTCATAAAAAAAAACATTGAATGTAGATTTTCGGATCAGCTCTTCAGTTAAAAAGTGGACGAAATGCATGTCTAATATCTCATTGAAACTGTCAACATAGATTAATACAATGATTAAGATGCCACGAATTCAACAAATTGATAATAATAGCAAGGTTAATTAATACTTATTTTATGGTATATCGCACCAGGGCACCTTTCAAATATGAGGGACGAATCGACTCGCTGAAACTCATGTAAGCAAGAATGACATTTCAACCGGATGTGATTAAGACAATAATAAACGAGCGAACAATAGAGCTCATTTGAAAGAAATACTGAATGGAACGCATTCGCTAAGCAGCGTGAAGGAATTCAAGAATTTCTTCAAATGCATCCATCAGACGATTCTGGTTTCTGCGCGTTCATTGAAAACTTTGTCAAGCCATTTTATAATATAATATCATTTGCGGAAGTCATTATCAACCTTGATATATGGGAGTGAAACATGGATGTGAAAAAAGAGCCGAATAAATGTTATAGAAATGCGTGCATTGAGAATAATACATGGGGTGAAAATCATGACAGAATACGTAATTAAGTAATTAGGGATGAATGTGAACTTACGGGTGTTGTATTAAGATGAAAGTGATCACTCTAATATGGTTTTGGGCATATAGAACATATGAATGAACAAATACAAACCAAATAAATGTACAGTCAAATTTGAGTAGAAGGCGTGGTAGAAGAAGACCAAGAAAAGTATGTTTGGATCAAGTGACTGATATTGTGAAAGAAAGAAATGTAAGGCGTATGAATGCGAACTCCTTCCTCCCGCAGATGTCACTGACATGTCCAGCTAGCAATGAGACATGTTCGCAGAACGCTAACTGTTTCTCACACGTCTAGCAGTTGAAACGTTTTCTAACCTCCACGATCCTGAGCCATTTACTCCCGGTCCTCAGGTGCTCCTCGCAAAGTCAGCGACACTCGTAGACTGTCCTGATAGCACTTCTCAGCCTATCAACCCTTCGCTTGCCCACTACCTCCCCGTACAAGATGCGTTTTTGAAGTCTATGATCGCCCATGTGTATCACATGTCTGATACACCTCAATTTCGCCTTTACAACCATATCCTCGACAGATTTACTCACAGTTGGAGCGTTGCAGGGTATACAAAAGATTCCATCTACCCAAAGCAAAGGAAACACCTTCAGAAATATTCTAATCCCTCGGTTGATAGACTTTTCAGATGCATTGTAATAATGATGTAGTCAATTTGTAGGCGACGCGCGACGTACAAAAGGGAAAGTGTACACGTACACATTCTGAACGACCTGATTGGCCGGTGGGACGGGCGCTCGGCCAGATACACATATTAGTCAACTAGAGCGAGACCAGCAATGCGAATCTTTCTCATGGTCACGCCGTTATTAGCAAAATGCAATACCCATACTCTAATTAGTTTAGACATCATCGCCACCCAGTTTCTGAACAACTAGTTAACACTGTTATTGGAATATTCGGACCGTGATATAATAATATCACGCCATTTCCCCATTTGATGTCGGCAGAGAAGATAGTGGCAAATCAGACACCCTTCGTTTCCTCTACACACAATTTGTTTCTCTTACACATGCAATTCATTTCTATTTCTCTTTACCTTAGAGGAACATTTCATTTCGTTGGTCCAACAATATTTTTGTCTATCGTCCTCGACAACGATTATTTAATGCGTTCAATTTGTTTAGGTCAGTATTTCGTTATCCGTTTGTTAAACATATCCAAACCACCTCTACGTATTTTTTTACCAATAGGATCAACATTTTTTACCACATCTCCCTTAAGATGTAATAAATCTCAGAAATGGGCTTTGGAATTACTGAACCTGACTAACTTTAATATTTAAATTATTATCTTTTGTACTGTTATTCAAATGAAAATATAATTGATGAGATTTCTTATATATTTTTACTGTTGGAAATGTCCTAGTAAGCCGAAATGATACTCTATTTTGTGAAAATAAAATAAATTATAGAACTTGAAATCAGTTTTTTAATTTTAATTCATTTGATAATAACAATGGAGTTCTAAAAACTAAATTATCTTTTAAATAAACTTTATAATTGTTGTTGATTGTAGATACACGAGTATTTGGTTGAGTAACGAAAGGGTTAGATCAAGTCGAAGAAGTATGATATTTAAGGTAGTATTTTCTCAGATGATGGAAGAGTTAAGGGGGATATTGATCGGCGTATAGCGACATGAAAAATAGTCCATGGGGCACTATGAACATATACCATATACTCGAACCGGGCAGTATCCCAAGATGATAGATAGTCCATAGCAGTATTTTAGTTTCAATTTTGATATATGGAAGTGAAACGTGGAACAAGACTGAAAAGAGCCGAATAAATGCAGTCGAAATGTGTGCATTTAGAAGAATACATGGGGTAACTATGTGTAGACAGAATACGGAATTAAGTGATTAAAGATGAGTGTGAACTTATGGCTGATGTGTTGAACAAGATGAAGATCAGTCTAAGATGGTTTAGGCACGTGGAAATGAATAAATAAATACTCACAAAACAAACGAGAAGAGTGCAATGCGTGGTACAGAAATACCAAGGAAAATCTGATTGAATCAAGTGTATATTTTGAAAGAAGGAAATTTAAAAGGTCAGAAGAATCATGGGAGCCGTATGAGAAAGTTATTGGTGTCGAAGAGGCGAAATATGCGCGATAGGAAAGTCTTGAGCTCTTCTCATTTCTGCCTACCCTGATAGGGATACTATGTAATAGTATGTGTGTATTATCTTCTCAAATTCGAGAATTTAATAATACATCCCAAAGTTCCAACCATCTTTTCAAATTGCAAGATAGGATAAATGCAATAATAACAATCCACTTAACTATTAAATCGCTTTAACGTGCATTCTAAGCATTGCACAGTTATCGGCATCATATTCGCACCAATGGAATGTGTTGTGTGCTTTCATCGAAATATGAAGTTCAATAAACAGAAATAAATCCATTATCGTTATCAATATTGAGTTGCTAATTTCGCAATATGATTTTCATACGTTAAAACAAATTGCAGTGTTGCATTTGAATAATACAATTCAGTATGTATTGGACTTTATTGATTTTATAATTCTTGGTATGCCAAATGTTGTTATTAAATTTTTTTGTATGTATGAACAAACTCCCTACCAAATAAACAAAGAGTTTTTTGCTTTTGGCGATATGAAAACGCGTACTTGACTGAACTCGTAAATTCAACCGGACGGATTTTAATGAACGCAATTAATACGTTCGATCACCTAAAAGGCATCATCATGTCTGATCCTTGAAATATTGTCTGTCCACACAAGTTTTTTTTGTGATGTTAAAATGTGCACTTTACTTAAATAAAAAATTCGTTTGGTAATTCAATTAATACATTGTGTATATACTATTACCCCATTTACCTGTCGGGATAGCGAGAGGACAGAGCGCCAGACTTTCCTATCTTGACATACATCCTTAGCCTCTTCTGTATCAATACAACTTCTACGTTACTCTGACTTCCTATGTTTATCTTCTTTCAGAATATCATTCACTTGATCCAACCATCATTTTCCGTGGTCTTGCTCTCGCACGCTGTTCACTCACATTTGCACTATGATATATATCTATTTTGTTAATCTTTCTTCATTTATTAGTTCCACATGCCACACATGAGGTGCATGGCCGCGCTGGACTTCTGTGCGGATGGTCGTCGGTTCGAACCCCGCGCTGTGCTACTCCCCTCGAACGACACAGGCACTTTTTCAGCCTAGTGTTCGAGGGTATTAAGGATACCTATGACTTTGGTCATATCTATTCTTTAAAAAAAAACATGCCCATACCATTTCAGCGTATTCTTTATCTTCCTTAATATATCAACCTTAAGTTCACATTCATCCCTTATCACATTTTCCGTATTGTTATACGAGTACAATGTTACTTTACTCCGTGTATTCTTCTCGATGCACGCCTTTCTACAATATTTATTCGGCTCCTCTTATTTTGCCACGTCCACATTTCACTCCCATACATTCAATTTGGAACTAAAATATAATAGTGGACTATACTTAAGTTCACCTAAAAAGCATCACCATGTCTCAAGGATTACGGTTGATATTTTAAATCTTCTGAATACGCGAGTTGACTACTATAAAAAGATAAAACTGTTATACCATATAAAACGATTCGTAGCAAATCGGTACACTGCATTGCAAATTGCCAAAGGACCGAAGTAGCTTTCATGACTAATTTCTTAGTAGCTAAACACTGAATGCTAATAGTACCGCCTGACTGCCGAGTATAATGGTTTAGCTACTTCCTCTCGAGTACTAATTAACGCTATCCTCGGAAGTACAGTACCGTTAATATGTTAGCTGCTCACTTACAACACCGCCGTGATGTGTTAGAATAGCGTCAATTAAAACTGTACTGCAAACAATGGGAGACCGCACCACGCTTTGTTTACCGCATGATACGTGATTTAAACCTAAGCATCGGATATTATTTCGTTTATCCTTCACTACAAGCTGCTTACGAAACGATAGATAAGTTTCTTTTGATTTTAAAACCTCTTTAACACTTGCCTTACTGTGCTAAAAAAATCCGCCAACCACGGTGATGGTTGCTAAGCGTCCAGTGAAATTTGTATATTTTAAATTAAAATTATGCAAAATCTGCTAGATTATTTTTTGTCATTAGCTATAAAAATAATTTTATTATGTATTAAAACGTCGAATAATCAAATAAAATATAAGTCCTGGTCACTCACTATCCATCACAGGGTGGCAAGTGTTAAAGGTACGCGAATGATATTAAGATTGAAATCTAGGGATAGTTTCATAAAGACCGCAAAAACCAAAAACTGACTATTTCTCGGCATAAAACGCGTTCTCTGAAGTAGAAAGAATAAAACACCCGACGACTGGATAGAGTTCGTATAAAAGATGGCACCTGGAAATCAACTGCCTTGGAGTCATAAATATACTCCCGAATAGGATCGACAGGATGAGATAGTTTTTTTTTTTACCAAAAGTAATATTGAATGTGATTTTTGGGATATACATATGCCAACTTATCCGAGTATCCGATCTACATGCTCTGGGCAAGATTGAAAGCACGTGGCATAATAAACAATTGATGGTCCAGATTACGAATATTATAGGACAACTAATCAAATGTTTTAACAATGTGGTACATCTCTTGGAAACGATATTTGAGAGATCTATTCTATGTTTTTGTTCTAAACCCTAGTTTCTCTATCAAGCACAATTTGAAGGAGTCTGATTATGTCAAGAATAAAATGAAACGAAATAAAGACGAGCATTTAATGCTTCTTTCTATGTAGCTTATACAGTTCTGTGGGTAATTATTTTTTTATTCCACTGACGCCGTTGGATCAAACTCTCGCTTTTATACCGTAGGATAATTGCATTTCAGAATGCTAAACGCTATTTGTTTGTAATATACTTGCCAGGAGTATTTTGCATTTCGTCTGTTGTTTATCTTCCACCGCAATTTCTGTTTAAATACATCTTTCAACCTTTTTGGACTGAAAGTAAATATTTTACTGCCGTAGTATATTTAATGTTTACCCATTCTATGTAGTTTGATATCAATTGAACTACAGATGTCATATTTTTCAACAGTCATTGTTTTTTGGTTATGTTCGACATTCATAGGCGACATCCGAGACCTAGTTTATAAAAATATGATTAATTTTCACTCGGAGATTTCAGGTTCGATTCCCGATGGTACCCGATAAAAAATGACGGCCTTAGTCTGGTAACAATACTTACAGGTCCTAGACGTGTAGGAGTGTTATTGCCTCTACACATGCAATTACAAATTACTCCGATGGTTCTAAACCCTAAAGCTTGGTTAATTAATGTGGCCAAAAACAATGTTGCCACGCTCTTCAATATGTCCGAATCACCAATTTGGACGTGTTAAAGAGTACCACACGAATAAATAATAATGCTACATTCATTATCAGGTTATCTTCTAAACATTTTTACAGTAATTTAATTCGTAATAGAGCCATCGCAAGGGAATTCGCTATGGTTGATATGTAAACACGGTCAAGTGGCCAAATGATTATTCATTTGCCGGTAGTCAACTTGCAAATCTGTATCAACAAAATACCGTTGTACAATACTTTATGAACATTTTTAAGTACTTAGTTGCAAATGGCGATTCAATACTCAAGCCACTGTGTATAACTGTATATATCATATATATAGTATAATAATATAGGAGTCCCGTTCATCCCACGCTAGCCCGTTCCGTTCCGAACTGGCAAGTGGCGCATAGCGCTGTCGGATTGATCGAAAAATCTATCGCGATTTCTGAATAACCAACCACAAATGGAGATTTTATCTGCGGTGCGGTTGCCACGTAACGAGTATACTAGTCACCGCAGCTATAGACTGACACCGTTGCAATCTTTCAATAGAAACGATCGTTATCTTTGTATTGTTGAGTAGTGCAGAAAACTCAATAGCGTTTAGCACGGATCGGGTGACTTGTTGGACTTGAAACGATTTAATTCCACAGGTATTATATGATAGTCACTTTTGTGATGCTACAGATTAGAATTCTTATAAAACCTATTTCTCTTTTACGACGACTTTTCTAACATAATATTACGCGTAATTTATTCCTGATCTTATTAGAAGTAACTCAGAATTAAATTCATCACGCCTCAGAGTATGCAGAGGGAACATATTTCAACTTCATTCTATCCTGACACATACTTAAGTGCTGTACCATCCGTATACCTCGTCATTTATGTATTCCTATTATAAATCACATATCACCTAAAAGTCACATATTAAACACAATTTCAAGAGATTATATAACTGCATGCTTTTAATGTATTGACTAAGATCTTCAATTGTTGCATAAATGTATTGACCTCGAGTTCAATTGATGAAATATTTGCCCTGTATTTTTTTATACACTCGTATTATATAAATGCTAACGTGTTTTTTTGTATTATTTATAACTAAAATTCTCGTGTTTCCACCATCCATACATATATAGCATCACGCCATGTCTTTTTTAGAATGGCTAGAGATGACAGATCTCCACGCCTTTCTATCCATGCAAGCTCTAGTCTCGTCTACATTCATACATCTCGCAATACATGCTACTGTTTCTTATACTTTTTACCTTTCCCTTAGTTAAAATTTCTTCAACTATCTCTTTCGTCGGTTTACCCCTTTCCATTAAGTTTAGACATATATATTTGTTTCATAAGTATTTTGCAAATTATTCTCTCAATGTGGCCAAACCATCTGAGGATTCCTTTGTTAATTACCACCACTCTTACTTTCAACTATCAATTTCAATCTAATATTAAATAAATACACGGAGTAAAAAACTCGTATAAAATAACTATTTTAATAGTGTTGGAAAATAAAACACTCGTCCTTTTTACTACAATATATAATACTATAAATATTTCTTTGTATTTACATATCTCTAAATATTGTATGAATTTTTATTTCACGCAAATATTTTTATATTTAATGTTACCCTAGTAATTCTCTCGCTCTTTTAAATCATCTAGACTCTAGACAGATTTTATCTAGGAAAAAAATATTTCAACGCCACTTCGCCGACAATGCCCACTCTGTCTTCGCTCAATCCAACTGAGATAACCCATCTGAATTGCCACTACAAAGTGGAAAATATTTATGGAATTCGCTAAGTAGCAAAATTTTATTTTATTTGGTTTTTCAACGGTTTCTACAGAGAAGGTGAATTTATAAAAAAAATATTTTTAAATTATTTATGCGAAAAGAAAAATGTGCACATTGCGAACACAATATTAGGTGGAATTGTGAAAGAAATATATGCATTTCTTTGTTTCATTGAGTAAAAAAATAATAATAATAAAATAACTATTTATACAGCGCCGTTCAGAGAACAGACTTTCTTCAAGGGTAGTAAAATATTACAAAGTAAACATATTCAAACCGAAAACAAATAAACTCAACTAGGATAATTAACAACCAATTACTTTGTTATTCCACTAATTACATTAATCCCTAAGTCCTATCCCGATACTCTCTTCAAGCGGAATCATGTAAGCCCTGCTCTCATAACAAACCGGGATCATTCCACCTGAAGATGAAAATATGTATATGGATGTGGAGGAGGCGAACGAAGTCTGTTATGTTAGGAAAGTTTAGCGCTTTGTCCTCTCTGCCTACCCCAACAGAGAAATGGCGTGATGGCATGTACGGGGGTCATCCAGAAAGTAAGGTTACAACATTTATGTAGGATCTAAAAATGCTTGTATTTAATTGAAATTCACAGGATACTTCATAATATATTAAACTATTTTTCAACGTAATCGGCGTCGAGATCGAGACATTTCTGTAGTCTGGGCACCAGCTTTCGTATGAGTGTCATATACCTCCGCCGCCAGCTCTTTCAGCCACTTCTTCACAGCTTCCTCGACCTCCTGATCATTGAAAAATTGTTGAGGTGTAGTGACACACCCACGTCTCATCCCCCGTCACGATCGAGTCCAGAAAAGCTTCTCCCTCCTGTGCAAAACGATCCAAAAATTCACGCGATTTTGACGGTGCTCCGGTGTGAGCATTATTCTGGGCACCCATCTCGCACACAACTTCTTGTAATCAAGTATTTCCGACACAATATCACCAAGGACTTCGAGAAATGTCAGGAATTTCTTCGTGAAGGCCGTCAAGCGTCACACGGCGGTCATTTCGCACTTGTTCTTCAATTTTTTGCACAAGTTCGTCAGAAATCACTGCCTTGCCTCGTCGTATCAGTACGGCCTTCTCTGAACAACCTAACCCACTTCGTGATATGTTGTCGACTCATCACATCACTATCATATACTTCCACGAGCTTCCGATGGATATTTGCGGCGGTATTGTTCTGCAAAGTCAAAAAACGGATGACCGCGCGGATATCGCACGGACGTTTTGTGACGAGAGCGCGCGACGACCTCTCCATCGGAAGAATTTACTGTGGCTGAACAAAATGACCGACAAACACGCGGGACCAAACAAACTGTCCGTTAGGATTCCCCCTACACGCCAGGTGCGTCAACTTCGAAACAAAAAAATTCCACCGGCCTCAGGAGCTCTTGTAACCTTACTTTCTAGATGACCCTCGTATACTATATATGTTATATTATCGAGGGGCTATTTTTCATTCAAATGCAAAAAGCTGTCAAATAGAAATAACCAAATGATAACCTTGGAATTCCCACCTCATCAGTATGCAACAACACACGGTCAGGTGATTCTTCTGTAATCCGCCACGCCTCGTGATTCACTCAGAGCCTCGCCTCGCCTCAGCCACAGTTACATTTTTATTGTTAACTTAATTTTTTCGACGTTTCTCTTTTATGGCGGTCATGAAAAAAGTAATCCACGGCGTTGTTTTGTTCCCAATGATCAACTAATATTTTATCAAATTTCAGTATTTACTGTTGTTAATTACGAAAACAAAAATTAAATGCCATGATAGTTTTATATATTATATTTTATTTATTCACTCGGTGATAGTTGCTTCGCCATTCAATGGCCTAGTCAAAATGCGGGTGAAGCTTAGGTACGTGGCTATACAAGTATATACCCAAAACTGTTTACAATGATTATATAATGTATATAAATAAAGTTATATTTTAATTCTTCAATTACTTTTTAGATGTACATATTTAATTTAATTCCAGTCGAAATAGCGGTCACTGAGTAAAGGATACGAAACTATTAACGCGTTTAATTTTGATTTACCTAATTAAAAATTTACTGTTGTATTGTATTACACTTTCGTTGAAGAATCTTGCGGGTTTATTGTCATGTGACAATTTATTTCAACCAATCAGAAAGGTGTTGAAAATTTTATTTAACGCCTGTTTAAACGCTTATGAAAACCAGACAATATCATTTTTTTTAAATCTGGCCAGAAATGGAAATCGCACCTGTAACTCCGGCTGGAAGACGGGAGTTTTTGTATTCAGACCAAGGAGGTATTTTTTTTGTAAGAATTGCGAAAATATCATATTAGTCGAAAGTAAAACCAGTGCTACTATTTATCGACAAGTTATTTGGTTAAAATGGCGATTCTGCTAAAGATGGCGCGGATTGAAACTATGTCAACTTTTAGATAAATTCACAATCTTATAAATTCGACAAATTTTAATAAACTGTCCTTCAGATTTCTATAAACAGGGAAGCAATAAATATTACTCCAATTTTAATGGGGGGGAAAAAGATGACGACAAATATCAAACCTTTAAAATGGATTTCGTACAAAACGATATTATCTTGAGACATCAAATATATGTGTATCAAGATAATATCGACATCAAATACAGCGTATCATAAAAAAGAAACGATCAAATAGCGAATTGTTTTTAAAATTCTCTTAGTAAATAGACCCCATACTTGAACATAATATGCTGGCAGCAGTTGTGCGTAAGGGATTTTCCGGGGAAAATAATACATAAAGTTGAAATACATTAATAGTGGAATATTCGTATAGGAGTGCCTTCTGTTTATTTTATTGCTCGAGGAGTTTGAATTTATTGTGAGAATTTTGTGTTTATTATTTTGAGGATTGAAAAGGGAAATCGCAATGTTGTTCTCCGCCATAACCGCCAATTTCTACATCTTCTCACACGTACTGCTTAATCATACGTTGGGTTGGTTTTATTTTTGCAGTTGTTATTTCGAGTACTGTTTTTGTCCCGCAAAATATTTGTAAATGGTTGTGCAATAGTGGTGTTTTACTGCCAACATTGATGTATGGAAGCAAAACGGAGTGATGAGACATAGAATAAATGTGATAGAATTACGTAGTATATATGATGTTTGGTAGAGTAAGAAATGATTAGATAAAGGATAACTGTTTAGAAATGGATGTTATAAGAATAATAAAGATAGAATTTTGAGATAGTTTGGCCACGTTGAGATAATGAGTTGCGATAGACTTACGAATCAAAAATGAAAGTTTGAAATGGATTGAGAGCGAGGAAAAGGTAGATGAGAAAAGCGTTGAAAGAGATAATTGGGAGAAATTTGAACCGAGGTAAAGGTAAGGTATGAGAAACAGGAGAGCATGTAAACGAGATGTATGGATGTGGACAAATCGAGACTTTGTGAAGCACAAAAAGGTGTATAGATCTGTCATCTTTACCTACCCCAAAAGAGACATGGCTTGATGGTATCGAATAAAGTGAAAACATGATATGAAATCTTTGTATTATTTTCGATACCGTCGTTTTTTTTTAATATCTACGTTCCTGTATAATTACAAGTGGTAATTTTAGAAAGTATAATTTATTACAAAACTGAAAAGTGATATCGGTGTTGCATGTGGAATGCTCGTACCGTCTATAAAACGTATTTTCTTAGAAAAAATAGAAATATGCATGATCATTTTATTTGTTAAGTGTTTTCACATAAGGTAGGTAGGGAGTTTTCTATGTATGAAAAGAAAATTAAATATTATAAACGTTCAAAATCTTTTAGTTACATTTGAAGTGAGTAAAATATTCTCAACTTACTTTAAAAGATAACACAAAACCTCGTGTATTATTATTACACGAAGTTAAAATATTATTATGTTAAAATTATGCGGATAATTTGGTAAAAAAAAATATAAAGCGTGTTACGAAACAGCAAGAATCGGAAAATTAGAAAAACGAATCGCAGGTTTTTCGCTTCTAACGACTGAAATAATAGTAGATTTACTCGTTTACCTGAAAAACACATTTACAACACCGAAAAGCTTTACAAGAAATTAGCATTAAATAAACAAAACCAGTGATCATTAAAAATATTAACAATACCTTGAAAAACTAGAGACGCTACAGTGTTTAATTACTCGTAGCTGAAAAGTATCAAAAACAAGCAAACGCTAAAAAACAGATAAGAGAGAAAATTGTAAAAAAATATCTGTTCTAAGGTGGAAACATATTTCAGGAGCGCGACAACGATTAAAAACGTTTTTTTATACAGGTAACTCTTTTAGGGATTTTGATCTGTTCCTGATTTTATACAGCGATGAAATGTAGAAAATCCAATTAAAATAAGGTTAGTGGAATTGAAGGACACTCGAACGTTGCGGAGCCAAGACAGAGGCATTTGCTCAAGTAATAGCCGAAGTCGGGAGGACTTGACACGGCACGAGAAGATAGTAGAATTATTTCGAGCTTAGCCACCAAAATAATGGGTATCCAGTAAGGTGGATAGATACCATATACTAAATACATGACTAGTTTCTCATTGAGTGCTGCACTCATCATGGCTTAGGGATGGAGGGCAAATCATCCGTTCAGTTCTAGTCATCAGGGAATCATAATGCTCAGCCATGAGCAAGCAATACGACGACAAAGAATAAGACGAAAGGTCTCTATTTTCTGACGATGTATTTAAAGCACTCACAAAGTGCAAGGTTCGTGTTCAATTAAGTTTTGAGATTTTCTCGTCGATTGTTTTATAAACATAATAAGTAAGGCGTAAGTTTTTAATGCATGAAAATTAATTTGCACGTGACATTAAAACATATGTTTGTTAACCTTGAAAAAACGGAGACGCTCGAATGAATAATCATGATAACGAACTGCAAATAAAAAAATAATGATAAGATAGGAAAACCATAAATATTAGACACCAAGTTTTACGCCAAAATCAAATAGCTACACAACAGGTCGTGTAGTGGCTCGAAGTTTCCGGCATTGACCGGCGTTTTGTTTACAAACGGGTCTGTATGAATCAAGACAGCGGAGTCGACTTTTCTCTGTTTGTATTATACACACAAACTCGTTTTTTTAAATCCACATTCAAGAAGAAACATTTTCTACTTGCTCTCTCTCTCTCTCTCTCTCTCTCTCTCTCTCTCTCTCTCTCCTCTCTCTCTCTCTCTGGAGGCGATACAGTAATTCGCGAAGATTCTCTTTGAAGACTCACTTTTCACAAGATGCAATTAGAACGGTTTCTTGGCATTTGTAAACAATGGGAAATGTGGGTGAATTTATATTGAGATACGTTTGGTTTATATCGAAAAGATTTATTATCTGTCAGAAAGGTGAGATGATCTAAATATTATTCGATGTTACTCATGTTTCTCCTGTGGGTGTATCCAATTTATTGGACTATCTAATTTATCTCTGGCGATAGTAAACTTTTTATCTTCAATCTTGTCCCTTCGCTCTGTCGGAATTTTCGTGGCCGTCTGAATCAATCCGCCGATCACAGCCTGGTATTAATCCGTAGATGACAGCTTACAGTACCGATGTACGGTACATCATCGGACCGATTTGCTACTTCGATATAGTGGTATCAAAATATAGTTTTTCTACATTTGAAGTTTTCTAAAAAAAATACTGGTAACTTGCTGGGCTGTTCGAACTCCAGGCTTTGAGCCGCTTAACTATATTTTCTGCACTGCGAGTCAAGTTCGTCGTTCACTATTCTTTTCCCACTCAGGTGTGTCGCCACCGGAAGTTCTTTTGGACAGAGCCTTCTTCGTCACTACGTGACGTCGCGCTCATTATAAAGATTTCGATATTTTAGTGTTAATCGCGTTGTAAACTTATATTAAGATTTTAGTTAAATTTAAAAAATATCTATTGCAAAAATTTCACAGAGGTATGCGAATAAAATTGATATAGATCAAAATAAATATTGAAATAGGACGTATAATTACTTGGCAACGTTTTATTCGTGAAGATGAACGAATATTATTCATATCTGTCAAAATGTCGTTTCAAGTTTTTCGACTTCAGACAGAATTTTAATTTGGTTAATGATTTAAACGAATGCGTAAACGAAGATTTATATACTAAATTTAAAATTTTAATTTTATGGAAGGATGCTTCTGTGATTAACTGCAAAATAAAGCTATGAAATTATTGCTAAATTTGACATTAAAACGGCATCTGATAAGCAAAACCCAAGTTAGCAGTCGCAAATATAAGTCAAAATATGACGCTTTTCAGCGCAATATTACTTGAAGCCGAGGCAATTTTATTTGGAAACTTAATTAACTTAAGCATAAAAAATCTGGTTTGCAGTTAGTCATCTACAAAATGAACGATAAGTTATTATCTCTGAAACAGAATTAAACAAATGTTACAAACGTTAAAAATTTACATTTGAGCTTTTTTATTTCTTGGATGAAACCTTGACAAATGTTTGTACAATATTTTACTTTGTTTAATAATAAAAAAAAGGATGAAAGGGATACTTGCAGAATCTGTGGAGTGTATATTTTGAAAACGTATTAACTGTTTATTCTTTAAAACATCCTACGAATATATGTACGATATCCCTCAGATAACATTAATAAAAATATGTAGTACACCATATTGAAATGCTGACTGACGGTATTTATGCAATTATAGAAGTCGATAAACAAGAGTTCCTCGCGTTATTCTTATTAAAAGTACTGCAATGTAATTGTCCCGCAATATTACGAGGTACTTACATTTTATTTTCCCGATAACTACAACTGTGCAAGAAATCATCCTATATTATCTGTGACAACTTGCAGAACCAATCTCATGGCTAAACAGTGACGCACGGTTTTGAGATATTGAACCAATTGAGGGACACAGGATGGGAAAAATCTTTGGTATTCTTCCACATGAATAACAATTAATCAAACCCACATTATGTAACCTGAGAAATCCGTATAATATATTATATAAAATCCCATAACTGTCATTCTTTCCACACAATAATTTACGATTTTAAGACCGTGATACAAAACCTGTCCTCCGGTAATGTCGTTACGCAGGAAGCTCTCAAATTTAATAAGATTTTGCGGAAAATCGGTAAAAAATACAAATAAAGCAAAAACTCATAAACATTTGGTTAACGTCTAAGATCGTATCACCACTCTATTGTAATTACTTCGCACCAATGCTTGCGTTCTGTTCAACAATTTTCCGTTTGATTTTTTCGTCATTGAAACTGTTACGTTTCAATACCGATGTTAATTAGGACTAATTAATTAGTTACCGTGTTAAATAAACAGGAATTAATCCAATGAGATCTATAGAATATCAGAAGAAAATTTTCAATCCAGTGTTAATGACGCAGATTTTCATTAATTCGTATGATACCCTTTATTTAACACATCAGAATTGGCAATTCGGACATATTTTATGTAGCCCCAGTAATCGAGCCTTCGCGTTTAGAATCACTGTATTAGGAACGAACCTCACGGTTCGTTATGTTGGCACCACAATCGCACGTAAAATATACAACACTCGCACACGTACTCGGCACGTGCGGATATTATTACCAGACGAACTTGTCTCCAAGTGTCTTATCAACTAGGTCACGGAGGTCGTCTAAGCAGTATATGTCTAAGCTTAAGCTATATTTGATACCGATTTATAGATAGACAAATTTTCTTCATGTTATCACAAAAAAAAAACGGACGATATTATGATAAAAGTACATGATACGATTCGAGAATACTAACGTAAAATAAGTAAATATTTAATTGATTTTTTTCAGCTACACAAAAGCGTAATATAATAGATATTGCGTCGGTCGACCGTGTTAAGACGTGCAACTTTTGTTGCCGTCGTTGAATATTCAAGTATGTACTCGATGTCGGATGTCTTGGGTGGTGTTACTTAAGTTTATTTTAGGATTAGTGCCAAGGAAATGGTGAACCTGCTGCCTAAGTATGTGTACGTGTACAGTCGGTTTTAACACCCCACTGCACGTCGATTGTCGTGTTGGCATGGCATAATGGCCGTATTTAAATTATGCATGCCTAATCGAGATGAGAGTTAATTCCTCCCAATTTACGTAACGAGAGATACAAACATTTACCTCAAAATATGTTTGAAGATTTTCACAGCTGTTTCATATTAGCACGTAAAAAGATTCTTCGGAATTGTATACAAAATACTTTTTGGTTTATTTGAAATATCGATAAACCATACACAGTTATCTACAGTTTTTTCCTTTTTCTAATCAATTATATGAGCAAAATTATTAAGCCAATATAATGGTTTCTTCATTGTTTCATTTTGATGAGCAAAGCACCAGAACGTTTCCTCAATTACCCAAGAAGGGTTGAATGGTGGGTTGGGTCATTTTTGTAGAAGATAAATTACGTAGCTTATCTAAGTATATATACTCGTATTTCGGCAGCGATGAAGCTATCATTTTCAGGGTCAAGAAGTTATCATCAAAAGTAATTGGAATGGGATTTCCATACTTAACGAAATAAAATTGAATTATTTATTATATATGAAATTTGCCATTTCAACGGATTAAATTTGTTTATCTGACGGACAAAATCATAACAAATAAGGTCAAATGTATTGTACTAAAATTTCGTTGTACAGTAAAACTTGGGGTTTGTTTCAAGGAAATTTCTTCCAACCAACTAGAAAGATATTAAAGGCGACCTTTAGTGAAAACCAGACTGGAATACTTTTTTTAAATGGGTTCAACGGGAATCAAAATAAAATAAATACGATACCATATTAAAATTAAAACGCATTCGTTTTTTAAGGTACGTTAACATTTTGTGAAGTAGCTTGCTGTCTTTGAATAAAAATAAATCGTTTAAGAACGTTGAGATAAAATGTGTCACAAATGTTTTCAGAAAATGTTTCTTCGTTACATGGAATAATTTTATCTCTTAGATCGTGAATCACGAGATGGTGTATGTATAAAAAATACATTAATAATGAATAATTATATTGTCATTAGCAATAATAAATTAAAATGATTCTGTCTACAAATAAGATACATTCGATTCGGAACTCCCGTATTAATCGTGATATTTGATAACCAATGCTTATCTATAGGTATTATTTGTGACAAAAGAACACAAACATTTTCTTTGTTTTAATGATTTGTCTTTTAACGATGATAAACTTCCATTGTTTTAGATAAATCAATTCATTTTAACATCTATTATAATTAATTATCTTAGGGATGTACATATATGATTAACAAGCAAAATAACTGGTAGATACATTATTTCTATAAAAAAATAAGCAATGAACTAATGAACCGTTAAACTTTACATATTTTTCATTTATTCGTTGGTGCCTCTCTACACATCCGAACTGGCGTGGCCGGGAGATAATCGCATTTGAAGATGCAACACGCACACACACGAGTATTTTGACCAAACGAACTATTTTACCAGACTGGGACCTTTTTTTTTAGTACCACCGGGAATCGACTGGATGGAATCCAGCGTCTTACCAACTGGATCACGGAGATCATAAATTGTACGAATAAAACTAAGAGAATGGGTTTTTTTAATTTAGAAAAAAATATTAAAACGTGTGTGTTGTTATCGAGTTTATATTTTTCGACATTGTTGAAGTTAGCGTTGTAATATCGTCAACGTTATATTATGAATTACATATTTGAAATAAGTATGTATTAAACTTTCATCGCACAATTAACAACGAATCATTTATTAAATCAAGCATACCAAATGAATATTTCTAGAGATTGGCCTTCAAATAAATATTTTCTTCATATCAACGAACTTTTGAGGAAACAGTAAATATTTTAATAAAAAGTCATATTAGACAAGATGATATAAAATCGAACGAAACGAGAGCAGTGGAAATATACGAGCGGGGGGGACACAATTATACAGGCGATGTGCAAATAAAATCCCGCCCGCTAGTGTCACGTCATCGGTCACCGACCTTCCGCCGTCGCTACTGCGGAAGACGGCCTGCCGTCCTGCGGTGTGGATACCGCCAGGTGTCAGATACCACTCGGCGGGTAGCGGGGTCCATGATACGCCGGGACGGCACACCGCTCCACTTCGGGAATGGATCCAGTATTATACATCCCCAACCGGTTCGGTGATAGCTCGGCCATCCATCCATCGGTCATTGTTCCAACACATCCTGTGTCAGCCAACAATGTCCAGTTTTTTTTTCGCAAGAGGTTCGCAATAGGAGATGGTATATACTTGAATCGGATCTCGGAAAATACTTAAAATTAAACCGTATATTTAAAATAACTTCGATTTTTTTAGTAGTGTTCTAGTTTTGTAGGTGAACACATTTTAAAAAATTTAAGTTTAAAACATATACATTCATACCCTTAGCCTTTTCTACATCCAACATACACATTCTCTTACGTTTTTTTGACTTCCTACGTTTCCTTCTTCTAAATTATTATTTACTTGATCCAACCATATTTTCCTTTTTCCTCTCATACGCCTTCCACTCGAATACATCTGCACTGTATATCTGTTTTGTTAGTCTTTCTTCATGCATTCATTCTACATGCCTAAACCATCTCAACGCACTCCTCTTCAATCTTACCTAACACATCAGCCGCATGCTGTAATGCATTGTCACTCCATGTATTATTCTCAATGCACGCATTTATTCAGCTACACGTCCACGTTTCACTCTAATCATCATTTAAAACATATTTACATCTAAAATATGTTGTATTTATTTATTGACAAGTGTTCTTAATACAACAGTAAAAATATATCGTATCAATCAACATCTTTAAAAAAAACTTTTAATTTAGGATACATAAGAGTATATCTTTCAAAATATGATTCATAAGCATACCAATTTAGGATACATAAAGAGTATATCTTTCAAAATATGATTCATAAGCATACCAATTTAGGATACATACGAGTATATCTTTCAAAATATGATTCATAAGCATACCAATACAAAAAACAACACGGAAAGTAAAAAAAAAACCGATTCAATCGAAAAGTATTTACACTTTCTCTGAATGATGAGACTGCAGATCATGTGTTTCTCGGCTGTTTGACGTGAAATATTTAATTTATTAAACACCATATCTTTGCCCGTCCAAAGTAAATGTTGGGTTTTTTAATTTTCGAAGAATTTTTCCACGTACAGATCGATTGTAAAATTTAATCAACTTAAGCTTTATCGTCGAAAATTGTTGCTTTTTAATTTAATTTATTGTATTGACTTTTATAATAGAATTGAATTTTTGGCTTTGACAGTGATGACACAAATCTTCCTAGTGTGGGTGGATTGCCTGTATAGTATATTAAAAATACACTTTCTATTTTGAATAACAAATACAAATTTGAGCAATAAATCAAAACGTTTTATCTCCAAACCAAAAGCGACTGAAAAAACTCTAGTCAGTAATAGTAATGTAACGTATTATATTCTCCATTTTCCTTTCCTTTCCTCTCTCCGCCATCTCATCTATTTGATGATGATTATTGATGTTTTTACTATCGTAGACTTTTTATTTTATATTCTGATTGCATTTTTTTGTAACTCAGAGAGAGCATCATCAGAAACACTGTACATTTTCTTTCTCTTGCATATATCAATTTACTATTTGTATTATTATTCTCAAGAAATCAATCAAAATAAATGTTCTCCTGAGCACATCTGCATCACATTAATAATTCAAAATGTTCACGTCTCTTGTTAACGAGTTTTTCTCTACGAAATAAATTTTCTCTAAAAAATTTTTTTTTTCTATTAACTTGTCAATTTTCTCCCTGGCGATTTATTTGACTTTGCGGAGAATTCGAGCATCTCCGCCCCCGTTTCCGAAACGCAGTGCTCAGTTTCGCGAAGTTTGCGAATTCCTGTGCCTCCGTAAAACTTCAAAGTGCGCCATATATTTTCGCAACGGAAACAAGTTACAACGTTTCGGGGCGATTGTGTTCTCTCGCTTTTAATGTGGTCGGGAATTTAGTTTTTGTAAGGATTATTATTCCAGAACGTGGATTGGATAAAATAATATTATTTTTTCAAGTTTCATTAGTTCAATTAATTTCTGAAACAATTCAAGATAATTGATACTAGCAAAATTTCCAATACAACAGTTCCGAATGAATAAAATCGATTAGTAACGTAATTAATATGATCTTAGTTAGATGTTGATATTGACACATGCAGAATTTTAAAAGCGAAAAAACTAAAATTTGCGACAGTTTATACCACTAATATGTTAGTTCCAGTTCAGACCAATAATAATCGTTCAGCGATGCTCCCTCTGATGTTTGGACAGATATTTAAATAATTAAAACATGACAAAGATGTAGGATAACAAATCCAGTGGATCTCGTTAAGAAAAATCCCTAAATCCTTGCTTCTAAGATTAGGTTGGAAAAGTATGGTATATCGCGCCATTTCTGGCATCCACTAATAATACATAATAAAATAGAATCCATCACAAATATGATCTGTCTCTAGAACAACCATATACTGTTGCTAGGGTATGAACAAGTATAGAGGAACATCGAGCCCCACTGTCACTTGGCTCCGAACTATCCTGGAGGACCTGGAAATCTTTTAACAGGAATTGAGACTAACGACAACATGTAAAAAAATGGGAAATGTGGAATGGGTCCACTTTCTGTATCTATGGTGAGGAGTAATCCATGCGAAACAGGCTACAGTGCCCGACGAGCTCAGTGTCTTACTTCGAACAGGAATTGATACGTAGAACAATCAGTGATGTCCAAGTGGCAGGCAGAATTCTGGACGTTTTCTGTAAGTTAAGGTGCCCTTCACGATAAGAAGTTTAGAATCTCAATTATTTTCACCAGTTTCGCGTTTATTCTGCTATTCATGGGAGCAATATTGAGCCTTCTACGAGTATGTTTTTATTGTACAAAGTGAAAGTGTGTATATTGTATTAAAAATTCACACGAAACTAGAATCAGTTTCGAGTGGTTTCGTTTTTTGTATTTGAAAATGCTTAAAACTTGAGAACAAAGGTATATGTTAGTGCGAATACGATGACTTCAATACATTTTTAATTTATCTACATTGGTTCAAGATGATTTGCAGAAAATATCGTCGATTAGGGAAATATTAAAATATGTGCACAGTAATCTTTGATCACCGTCACGGCAGACATGTTGTGGTGCATAATTAATAAATTATCATTTGAAATAATCTCTTTGAGTGAGAAAGTAGAACAGCGTTTTTCGCAACATTCATGGTGACTGACGAGACGATGTTTTACTTTTCGGGTCATTGAATGAAAAATGTCATTTTTATACATAATGAAATCCGCATATTTTTTTCTTCAAAAGAATAATATTTGATCATGTGAATTTATATATAGGGATTATCAGTCCTTATTATGGCATTACACTATCATATTTACAAATACAAAATTAAAGTTACTAAAGTTTCCGGCTATAACTATATAAAGGTGTTTAATTGATTTATTTTTAGCTCACTGTAGAGCGCTTCCAATATCATTATTAACAACCCACATTCCACCAACTGCTGAGTAAGGGTATTCTTGAATGACTTATTTTACAGTTTTAAATCTTGCTGTACACGTAGTGTGTCTAAAGGCAAGCACCGAATAGTGTTGTCTTATAAACCTCCGCGTGTTATTAGCCACGCCAGCGTTAAAGGCCACCTAGTGATTTGTTCTCAGCACTGATTTTTATGATTTCAACCCACAGGGTACATTTGAATTAACCTTATGACATTTTTAGCCTTTGAAACGTATTTCAAATTGAAATTACTATAAGTACAAGGGGAAAATATGTCAATGAAAAACTTTGATAAAATAAAATAAAAAAAATGCGCAATATATGATATTATATTAATAACTGTCTCATTTCGTAGAAGAAAATACACTTGATGTAGGTTATTGATTTTGTAAAATAATTTGCAAAAAGTATATGTTGTTGATAAAATGAATTCTCTTAAATATTTAGGAAAATACATCCGTATATCTACCCGTTATCGTAAGACTAATATTTTTTTGTTTTGTCTGCAGGTAGCCTCTTGTGGGTCGATATAAAACCATGCTCGGTGAGCCGGAAAAATGAAACGGCAGCAGTCAGGCGTGCTCGTGCTCCTTCTGGCACTGACAGCATGCGGCGGTCACGGCGGGGATGCGCCGCCCGAGCGGGGCGTTTGCCCCGAGCTCTGCTCCTGCGCAGAGCCCGCCCGCCTGATCTGCGAGGCGCCTCTTCGCCAGCTGGATCCCGCGGCGCTGCGCCTCGCGCCCAGGCCCCTGCTCTTTCTCGCCTGGAACCGTGCCGGTATTGAGACCGTAGCCCCGGGCACGCTTCAAAACTACACCACCTTGGAGCGTTTAGATTTAAGTAGTAATATTATCTCTGTCATCAATTCCAACATCTTTCGATCGTTGAGTAGCCTTAAACTGTTGAATATTAGCCACAACAAACTGGACGATCTTCCGTCTGAAGTGTTCAGGGGACTAGATGAACTGGAGGAGCTATACGTGTCGCACAACCTCTTGCACATCTTTCCCTTTCAAGTGTTCGCACCCCTTCGCAGCCTCAAGGTGCTGGATCTGTCTCACAACTTGATAGTCTCGCTCATACACCAGTTCAGCAAGGGGTTGGAAACCCTCCTTCTCAACGACAACCAACTAGTCAAGCTGTCCTCGATCGCGTTCGAGGGCTTGAAAGATCTCAAACATTTAGATTTGTCCAACAACAAATTTCCTTTTATATCGAAAGGTTTGTTCGATTCGCTCTACCAATTGAAGTACTTAAACATTAAAAACAATCCGTTTAAACATTTTCCGGAAGGAATCTTCAGTGGACTGACGGCGCTGCGGACACTCAACATAGGTCACAATTTGGTCAAGGAAATTGTTTCCGGGACGTTTAAAAGAAATAGTCTCGTGGAAACGATATACATAGAGAATACTAAAATAGAAGTAATCAACGATGATCAATTGAAGGGTTTGACACATTTAAAAACTTTAATTCTACGAAACAACGAGTTACTAAAAGAAGTCGAGCCAACGGTGTTCCTGGACATAACGAAATTAGAAATATTAGATATAAGCGCAAACGCTCTGAATTATTTGCCAAAATCTTTGGAAAATCTGGAAAACTTAAAAGAGCTTTACATCGGGTCGAATCCCTGGTCGTGTGACTGCAGAATGTCGTGGTTCAACAGCTGGGTGAGCGAGAGGCGGCACATCGTCAAGTCTGATATGAGCTGCGGACCGCACGCTTATCCTAACGAGATGTTGACGACCTTACAGCATCTCAACTGCACCGCTCCTCGTCTGGTTTATAGCACAGCACCATCCTACTACGTCTTGAAGGAGGACGCTCTGCTAGAGTGCAAGTACGCGGGGAATCCCCCGCCATCCATCACGTGGGTCACGCCCGAGCACGACATACTTCACTGGAATCCCGATCCATTGATACCGGACTTGTTCGTGAAGCATCCTCCGGCTCATGATGAATACATGAACGCGAAAGATATATCCTCCTATAGACTGAGAATTCTAAGAAATGGAACGCTTCTTATTAAAAATTTGACTCGAGAAGACTGCGGAAGATATATTTGTTACGCTTCTAGTCCTTCTGCGAATGTGAGCACTGAAGTTATACTGATGGCAGATCCGATAACTATGTACGAGATCAAGATCAACAGTCTACTCTTCGGGATCGCCTGTGCGGCCGGGTTCCTAGGACTAACGCTTTTAGTTCAGTTCCTGCGTTTTGTCATTGACAAGTGAGTAAAAATAATTCGTTATATTTTTTTTCAAATATATTCTCATACCAACTGACCAATATGAAATAATTAATTTATAATGAAGAAATTCATTTTGAACAGAATAATGTCAGACTTGAATGTTAAAATCTACACAATAAACTTAAATTACAATAACAGTTCGTTTTACAAAAGCGTTGTCAAACTGTACTCAATACGTTGCTTACCAAGCTCATAAAGCAAAATATTTTATAATCTGTGGATTGAAACTAACGTAAAAACTTAACAGGAATCGACCATCCTGGCATGTTTGAAACCACCTGCGGCAGAAATAGGCAGAATCACATTCAAGTTTTTGTGTATATTTTTTCACATTTAAAAATGTTACATCATTCTCTTTATGAATTAATTTACTTTTTTTACAAAGATATTTATGTGATAGAAGGAGAAAAGAAAATGACTAATCATTTCCAAAAATTTACTTTAAAGCATGGCTGTACACATTATATGTTAATTCTGTGTTTCGGAATATCCTAGGTAGAATAATGAATGTTGTCATATTCGAAGGTTGGTTGGTTCCATTGAGCGGTTCAAGAAATGTCTATCTGACTTATAACGTATAATTTTATTTAAACAAGACATCCCATTTTTACGAAATATTTGTTTTATAACAAATAATACACACAATAAGGCCTCGAACCACAGATCGAAGGATTAATAACTACAAATGTAACGCGCAATTAATTTGTTTCAAGATTAAAATAACACATAATACTGGTAATGAATTTTGAAGAAAATTCAGGGTTTTAAAATTCATAAATATATCGAAGTTATTACATACATGCCATCATGCCACATCTCTTTTGAGATAGGTAGAGAAAACAAATATCCACACAAACAGCCTTTGCCTCATCCACACTCACACGTGCTCTTGTTTCTTATATTTCTTACCTTTCTCCCAGTCAAAATTCCTCCATTATCATTAATTTATTCGTTCTTCGGCCTACCTCTTCTTCGAACGCCATTCATTCATTCCAGACGTATATATTTATTTGTAAGTCCTTCAGAACTCATTCTCTCGATACGTCCAAACCATCTCAAGATTTCTTTTTTGATTACACTTATCTCAAATCCAAATCCGGTAATTTGTTTCTGTATCATAAATTGTAATACAAATGAGACGTGTTTTGTTTTTTTTTTAATATTTAAAACGATAATAATTAATACATATATTTGTGTATATCGCTTATCGTTTTATGTTACGCTGCGTTCACAAAACGCGCCTTGAACATTTATTTACATTGCTAATTTTCACTTTCGTGTGTAGGCGAAATAAAATCATTGTGTTGACGAAGAGAAATGTATCATATGATAGTTGAGCAATTCGAAAAGCAAGCAGTTATTATACCAGTTTATTTTCCTATTATATTGTAATTCACCATATTTCAGAGTATTTGGCAAGATCGAAAAAATCTTAAACGTGTTCATTAAATTTACAAAATATGGATATATTCCTCTTCTTGATCCTAATGCTTTTAACAGAGCAATCCTGATCGTTGGAATTGATCTTGAGAGCGAATTTACAGGATATATTAAGCAGAACTAAATCTCGTCGAGTTTCTGGCACAAATTAGTTACTAACGTTTACTGTATCGGAGATATTTCAATTTAAAAGATGCAACTCCTTTCAATATATGAAAAACTGACCTTTTTCTGCTACTTGGACACTAATGTTCATTTGTGTGAAAATAACGTTTCCAGTTAAAATATATAACATATTCAAACTTTCTACCAGACAATGCAAATTGTTGGTAAAATTATGAAATTTACCAAAAAGTCTCACTTTTCGAAATTTGGGATTTTCGAGTTTGTGACAGAAACCCCGAGATTTTTTCATGTGCTGTATTGCCGAAAATAATGTATTTAGTGTTTGCATTTAACTTTGAGCATTCTCCAAAATATCATAAAAAAAACAAACTAACACTTCGAAACCTTCCTCGGAATAGCAAATCTAGTCTTGTATCCACGTGTGTTTAAATTTTCTTCTGAATACCTAATTTAGACTTGGTAATACATTTTCCCATTTTACAGATTGGGTATTGTGGAGAAATGCTGCAGCTGCTGCATGTGCTGCGTGAGGCCTGACAAAGAAGTTCCGAGGACCAAGCAGATATTCGCGATGCTGGACAACATCGAACAATACAAGAGCCAGCAGCTCGAGAAGCTGAGAGAGAACTACGCGATGCAGGTGATTATAATGGAATGCGCATTGCGGATTTCGCTCTGTAAGATTCGTTAGCAGAAAACCTTCCAGCGTTTTTTTTTTTAAAAAGAAAAAGCCTACAGTTTTTTTTTCGGATTTCCAAGTTAAAACGTGCAAATCGCTGTCAAAATGTTGAATTAATTTTACGTAGAAAAATAAAGAATCAATTATTATTATTTATTCATAATCCCCGTTGTATTTAAGTTTGAGTACCCACGATCTGTCATCAAGTCAAGAATATTTATTATCAAAAAGTAAATGTAGAAAATATTTATCAATTTCTTCACGATACAAATTCTAAGAAAACCAAGATAATAAAATGGTCTTTTTTGTCCAGAATTGATTTTTTAAACAATTACTAACAATAACGAAACGTTGGATCATATATTTTTTGAAAGCCCACTAAATGATACATTATCCTACCTTTTATGAAGATCTATTTTTGATGAATAATTCTATGCCAACCAATATGAAAACGCTCATTAGAAACGTGTCTTTCCACTTGTTTGCAAAGTATAATTAATTAAATATATAAAAATTACTATTCTTATTTGGTAAACGTGGTATTTTTCCAAAATTTTGATAGAGAGAACTTGCTGATTGCTCTTTTAGAAGTATTCTGTTTTTTTCGATGAACGTATTCAATTTATTATTGGCTGGGCACATCCAAATTTGGGTAGCCTTTAAAAACACCACTCTCACCAGGTAGAATATCTTTCGAAAAAAGAGTTATATTTTTTTAGTATCGTTGACCAAGGTTACTTATTGTTATAAGATATGTTACACATTGATTTAAACGTCCTCTTTTGTGCGACATTTCAAACGGGTGGTGTCTCTTTTATATTTCGGGGCATGCTGAAAAATTAATTCAGGATATAACAAAAGCCCTTTCCCGCGTATTCAAGTCACGCACTCGCATCGCTACGAGACTATTTAAGTGGAACGGTTCGATGGGGCTGAGTTCCATCGAAAAATTGAAGAATTTAATACGTCACTTGGACGGGATTTACCAGGTGTAGTTTTTAGATTTTTTCCTGCTTTGAATTTTTAACATTTTATATTTTATAAGTCCGAACTGAAGGAAAACGAATACATAAATTCCAGGTTTATATTGCCTGTTTAAGAGTACGCATGCTATAAAACTTACTTTATGAATATAATTTTACTGTCAGTAAATAGTCTCGATTTTCTAAAGTTCGAGATAATCGTGTATAGTTCGATACTGTAAGTTACGAATTAATCAGTCAGTGGAGCCCACTTTTTTTTCGAAACGTCTATTTTTCAAATGCAAACCTCACTGCGATATATTTGAAAATAAATTTCAGCGTTAAAACACATTACAACGTTTCTTACACTATAATGACTTGGATTAATAATACAATATTTGACATAAAAAGTAATTATTCGCAGCTGACCTACATATTATGAATTTCTTACATCATTGCCTTAAATATGAAAGGATGTAAGAAAACTTGAACCACAAAACTGAAAGGAAATAATAAGAGTCATAACGAAGGTGATGTGATACACGTAACACTAAAACAGTGGATCTTATATGTGGTACAAGTATATTTTATGGAATTCTAAGGTAATGACTAGAATTATTGCCATATAAAGATATCACTAAGAAAATTGCTTTAAAAGTCGGACACCGTTTTATGTAACGTACTTAGTACGAGTTTATTTTTTCAAGGATGCCATTTAAAAATCCTTTCGTTTACAAGATAAGATTATGTACTACATTTATATCGGTCGTTGATTCATTATGAACGGGGTTCAAAATATCGAATGGACCTACGAAATGTCGATGAAATTTTCACGGCTATTTATTTTTACGATAACGGCAAAACAGTCGCTCTCCGGCACACACAGAAATGTCGCAAAACGGTCGATAATTGTTTGTGGCATTTCGAGCTAAGCCCATTATTATTATTGGCCGGAAACAGCCGTTGCGACCCAACCCACGGCCGTGTTGTAAGGTATCGGGGTGGCGACTACCAACGCATAATCAATTCATTCACCTGTACGATTCTGCACATAGCGCAATGAAGGTGACGCATTAGCCGTAAGACCTAATTCATAGCTTAACATATGTATAGATAGATTTACGCTACAATTATGGCTGTGATTAGCATTTTTTTTAGCAAACCACATATCATTGAAGGCGTTTTGAATCACGCTATAATAATACGGTAACTATTTATACACTTGTTTTAAATTTAAAAATATATATGAAAAACAAACCGTTACAAACTAATTAACTACAATTGCAAAATTTAAAAGCACTGGAAGTAAAACATTGCATTTGAGATCGATAGTTTATCGAATTATTTCGACATGATTTTAATTAAGGGTGTTAAAAAGACCTTATGAAGAATATATATTTTCAAAATCAAAGCGGAAGTGTTATGTGTCGTCGGAAGATAATAATTATAGGTATCTCGTAGAATTTGAACTAATGACCCTCGGATTGCTATATCAGCGCGGTATTCATACAAATATGTACATTCTCATCATCGTAATAAAACTTGACAACAGCCTTTGTTGATCATTATTGCACGTAGAAACAGACACAAGCAATGCTGCCACGATCTTTACGTTGGCAACAATGCTCTATTTACATTTATAATTTGATGTTGCATTATTTTCTCGTGTGTGTTAGTTGGAATTCAAATTAGTTACTAGTCCGCAGTATTTCGTAGCGATCAGTTGAATTATTTCAGCGAGCCAACTTGAATGATGTATTCCGTTCTACGACTACGAATTGGAAATATCGGTCAAACGGCCCGGGGTTGTTTTGACTGGGCATCGATGCACGCGATAGATATAGTTTAATTTCCGAGAAGAATGTGAAATTATTCTTCGAGTTACGGGGCAAGGAGTCGTAAAAACAGTTTGATATACTGTTAACACTAATCGCATTTCCGCATTTTTAAATGCCAACTTTTGTGTACGATAAAAACGCGCCAAGAAATAATATATTGGGTCATTACTTTCGTGTATATTTATAACATGTACTGAATGAATAAATGTTTTATGATTGTTATATAATAAGTACCATTATATTGAGTACATAAGCGAATGTTATTATTAATTTACAAGACGAAAATAACAACTGAACAATTCAAAAGCACCTGGAAATTGATTTTCTTTTCGAACACGCTTAAAATCAACATAATTATTAATACACAGCGGTATTCTAAAAAAATCTATATTCTAAGTGCTCCATTTGAATACGTTCGCTATTAGTCTAATTAGATATTATACATTAACAAAATGCTTTGCGGCACTGGCTATAACAATCAGGTAGATTTCGCCTGTATCATATGTGAAAGGAAATTTCGTGTTTTTTTTCTTTCTATTGGACCAATATTAACTTCCCCTCGCGGCCAAGTCGCTAAGTCTCTCGTTTTCCAACTCGAGGAGTACAATTCTCGTTGGACCTAGAATTTAAAAAAATCCTAGTCTGTTTTTCACTTAAGTTTTTTTTTAAATACCTCTCTAGTTAGTTGGAAGTCTGTTTTATATGGCAATAAACTAGCCAGATGGTACTGAATACAGCGAAAATGAAATACAATACAAATTATCTGTGAAGAATAAAGTTTGCTTTCTATTCGCAGTAAACACATTTGAAGATAATAAAATTTAACGGTTATTTTAAAGTACCCATTTAAGCTTCTTATAATAGCTGAAATGGGTTGTCTCACGACATGTATTAAAATAAGTGCAAACTTTGAAAAACCTTCTATTTCGCTAGAGCAAATATGCGGTTAATGGGCGAACAAGTTGCAACCCTGAAAAATAAAAGCCAACCCTTCTCTAACCAAAAGTTACATAAAATATTTTCGAGTCCACGACGTCGCAGTATTGCTCATTCTCGGTGTGACCTTAAGCGTGTACCTACTTAGAGCTTACACTGGTACCGCCGCATGTTCAACAAATGACAAATTGTACATATATTTTTGAAGGGGGGCCCAGCGTGTCGTGTTCACCCCGGCAGCACGGAATTTTAGCGTTAGAAGCGAGTTACATACGGAGAGACATGTTTTTTTTTTCGATTCTTGATGAAATTTTGCACTGAGGCCAACAATTACAGTGTGACGCGACGGGGAAAATCGCGTGGGTTGAGGCGGTATGCCATGGTCGGTTTGTAAAAAAGCATTTCGTACTTGCATTAAGCAAGTGTGAAATTCGTTGTTATGAATTCCTTTTTTTTTTCAGAGTTATCTCTCGACAATAGAAATAAAACACTTGAAATAAAAAAAAAGATTTGAGTTTTTCAGATGAACCCACATTTTTCAAAAAAGAATCCAGCCTGTTTTTACTTAAGGCCTCTTTAATACCTTTCTGGTTGGTTCGAAGAGATTGTCACATGGCAATAATTGTTGGCCAGGTTGTTCTATTTAGAGTGGGTTCAAAACAATTGATTCCTTAAAAATATAATTAATAATATACAGAAGTAAAAAATGTACTAGTTATTTCTTAAGTTAATAATTATTTGCCTGAAAATTAAATAAACATTACCCATATTCTATATTTCTGCATTATATATAAAACATTCCAACTTTCAAAACTTCTTTGTTTTTCAGAAGTGAGGTCTGTTAACACCAAAGTTAAGTTTAATTAACTTCGTTTTTCTGCTAAATTTTAAACTTTATGAAGTTAGCCACTTAACAGCGAGTCCAATCAAAGCCCGGATTTTAGCTAGTTATAATATTTTTTTTTAAATATAGAAGAAAATTATATTACAACATTTTTGCAAACAAGATGGAAAACAACCCGTTGTTTAAATTATTTTTGATCCAATTGAATTGAACAGAGAACAAGACAATGTTTGCATTTTTTACAAAAAGTTTTGTTTATATGTTTTTTAATATGTGTTAAAATGCTGTGAACGCATTTCTATTTTTATTAACAAAACCATTTTCATAATTTTTATTTTGTTCATCATTTATTTTTATAGTAGACCCCCTTTATAGTAGGTCCCCTTTATACGAAATTTTGATAATATTGAAAAATTTGACTTTTTCAAGTATCACAAAACGAGTGTTTCTGGTTGACTGAACGAGATCGCCACGTTACAATAAGCCCGCCAGATTGTACTGTATACAAAACAACATATTTCTTATGATGCCTTTTATTTCTGTATTTACTCGCACTGTTAATTGTATTTTGTAAAAAAATGTCAACTGCCGATATTGACAGTAAATTAATTAATAAATTTGCACAACCCGTACGTTTTTAAATGTAAGTTAAATGTATATTTTACCAACGAAATTCCACATATTATGGGGTGACAATGTATGGCAGAATACGGAATGAAGTGATTAGGGATGAATGTGAAAAAATGCTGATGTGTTGAGTAAGAGATGTAGAAGAGAATTCTAAGATGGTTTGGATGCGTGGAACGGAAAGAAGAATAAACAGTGTATATGTGTGTATAAGGCGTGGTAAAGGAATACCAATGAAAGTATGGTTGGATGAAGTGAATGATATTTTGAAGGAAAAAAAAAGGAAATGTTCGAGGTTAGAGAAATCGTAGGAATTGTATGAGGTGAATGGATGTAGAGGAGTCCAAATATGTGTATCGCAGTAGGAAAGTTTGGCGCTGTGGTCATGTCTGCCTTGCTCGACAGGAAAATAAAGTGATAGTATATATGTAATTAATAATAATTCATGGGAAACATGTTTTTTTCATCATGATGCAGAGTAGGTTTCTCTTTGTATAAACAACGCGAATAATGGTGTTGACAGTGTCATTTAGCTTGTTAAATGTGTTTAGATTTCGGATTTACCCCCCCCCCCCCTGTGTTTGGTCAAAGCATTTAAGAGTGATAATAATTCAATCCAACAACAACGCAATTAACAACAACATTTTCACAACAGCGTTATTGAAATATAATTCACTTTACAAAAGCGTTATCCTCTTCCGCCGAGTATTTTTAGAAAAGCCATTATGGATTATTTTTCCGTTGACAGTAACCAATTGGAAAATTGAAACGGCGAAAATTGGTGAGATGGTTCCCAGAGATATATTCTATTTTCATAAAACGTTGCAAAACCAATTGAGGAGGTGAGAGATGAAAATGCATATTTGCATCTGTTTTTTATACCGCTAAAGATATATTTCCTTTTAATTACAACATATTATATTTGCAAGACCCTGCCCACAATACTCATTTTTATTTGATATATCTGAACATAAATCGATCCTGTAGGTGATAAAATATCAAGTCATATAAATGAGTATATCATGTTTCAATTCCGTTCCGAAAAAAAATATACAGTAGAAAGCAGCTGGATATTTATTTCAATTATCTGATAAGGTAAAATGAGGATCGGGTCTTTTTTATAAAACTCATTCATTTGTCAATATTTTCGAAGTGATTGTTAAAGCACTATGAAGAATCTTCAAATAATTCATATCCATTTTAGATTGTCGTTTCCAAACTTTCGTATTTTGAGCATAATTAATAAAAGAACATTTAGAATATTTAACGATATATTCATTTGTTATTCCACTATTATATCTATATACCTCCTATCTCGTGGTTCTCTTCAGGCGAAATTATATAATTAGTGGAATAACAAAGTAATTTATTCTTAAATGTTGTAATATGGAATTCCACACAGTTAAAATATAATGTTTTGATGTAAAATAAAAGGACAATTTATAAAGCGCCGTTTAGAGAGCAGAATTTCTCGAAACAATTATTATAGAAAAACTAAAAATATGAAAAATAAAAGAAGTTGAGTACAAGGATAGGAAGGTGGCTGTTGCGGCCTATACACCGGGCACCTTCTCGCGTCTCCGTTTATTTAAAAAAAAACATATCCAGTATAATAATACAAAAGCAAATGTTTCGACCCTTTTAACTAGAATTTGAGCGAATTTATAAATAGAATAAATCTATTTCACTAATGTTCATGTTACTCGTAATTAATATAAATTACCTAGATTTTAATCAAAAAGCATAGTTAAAAAACCCTCTACATTATTCAAAAGTCATCATACACAAGCACGCGAAAGACAACGTTATAACTAATAACGGTATACATTTTATGTAAGTATTTGCATTCTAACAGAAAAATCATTGACCATGTCATTTTCTTTTATTTTCTTCCGCATTCTTATGTATCTTCCATGAGATTCAAGTAAAGGTAGATGTGAAGAGTTAACAATATCGTATGATGAAATTTATCAGATTATATCTGAATATATGTTAACTGTCGGTGTAACGGGGAAGTTATATAATAAAATTAATCATTCGTTTGAATAAAGATCTTAAAATATTGTTAGTTGAACAATCCAACAAGATGATGTTAAAACAACGATTAGAAATATATAAGTGTCTAGATACTTTTATCGAAAAAAAGGTCAAAAAGAGCGTCCCCTAATGTCTCCCGTCAACGCGTATCGCGCTCTATACGTTTGGTGACTTAGCCACTGAAAACAAGTATTGTAGCGATGTTATTCTCGTTTCGATGGCAGGTTGGGCGCTACGATATGAACTATAGACATAAAAGTCATAAGTAGACAAAACAACAGTTCTGGGAGCAATGCAACTAGTGGTAGGTTAGCCAAGGTCATTCCGTGAATATTGAGCTCTCGATGATAATGTATTTACGGATTGTTTGCGAAGTTGATGACGGCACACAATACATAACATATGTAGCTAGCTATCCAACCACCGAAAAATAATTGACCGTCTGAGAAATGTGACCATGACCGCTGCCAGTGTCCTGACAAAATAACATGACAAATGAATAAACGAAACACGTAATAACTTATGTCACCAATTTTTTTTTAATTTACACTTGAATGATTTCAAAAAACATAATTATGTATTTGTTTATTAACAAAATAAACGACCCATCTAAATGTCTTGCACATAACAGCAATAAAACAAAAGATAATTTATCAATATATTAAAAAAAACTAACAATTCAGGTATGAATCATAAAAATACCAATGTGTATTATATAGAACGAGACAAAAAATAAAAAATAAAATAATTACATTCAACAATCAAAGATACAAGATTTGGTTTAAGGCGATCGGCAATCAAGTTCTTCGATATTTCCAGGATATTTTAGACAGGAGGAGATCTCCGAAACTCGTATCAGGTTAAGGTCGAGCGCTACGAATACTTCGACTCGATAAATTCCCAGTTGTGTTGGTAAACCCAAATATTTCGACAGAACGTTTCAGGTAGCGGGTTTCTCTTCTGTGGAAGTCTTCCGTCATCCCTGAGGCGAATATCCAAATTGGCGAAATTATCGGTAGACTTGAAAAGTCACTTGTCCTCTCTGTATATATTCATCTTAATAGCAGGGAAACAGTGCTATATTAAATTATCGTTAAAAAAAGACTTGAATATTACAATAAAAAAAAATTATCAACAGCAACGAGTATACGAAATTACGTATTTATTTATAGTAAAGTTATTCTCTTACAAAAGAAATATAAATGTTAAAAATAATTGTGAAGTGAGGAAGAGAGAGATACTGCGAATAAAAAATGTAAAGATGAAAATTTATCTGAAGGAAATGTGAGCATGTATTATTATATTGTATTATCTAGAAAAATGTGTCGAAATCTGACCTGTCTGCCTAACTTAAATGGGACATGACGGAATCGGATATACGAGAATGATAGATAATGAGAGTTTATGTTCGAAATAATATTATATCTTACTAGTTCCAGTAAAAAATATATTCAACACCATTGCGGAGAAATATTTTCGTTGTCTTGTTCTAGTACTAGAACAAGACAACGAAAATATTTTAAATTATTAAAGACAACTTAAGATTCCAAGTAAATTGAAACACCCAAATTGTAACTAACGAGTGCATTATCTACAGATATTATAAGCTAAAAATTTACCATACAAATTAACCGTATTACTCGTCACTTGAGTATAATTAATTGTTTATTATATTAACGTAATGTTTACCATACATATTAGCCTTAGAGAAATATATCAGAAAACATTGCGTCCTCTTTTCGAAACATTTTAAAGTTGAATGTGAGCCACTACTTGGCCCCCGATACTAGGACCAGCGCTGTAACGGTATAAACCATCCTAATAATTTCATAATACGTAGAGTATGTTCGCTCCATTAAAACAGTTTCCCACTTGCAAATTTTTTTTTTCAACAAATTATCTTTTGTTTATAGAAACATGTCTTATTCAGAGCACGTCTCAGAAATACACGATTATATCTTGTCTCCCAAATGAGTTTTGCCACGAGTGAAGTAGTGCGGCTGTACCGGCCCGACAAAGTGATATTAAATGGGGCTGATGTAACAACGCCCAGGTCGCGACATTTTGGCGTCCAAAAGTTCGCAGTTGTGGTCGGATCAAGAGATTATTCTTGGTCTAGCAAAATATTATTTTATTTACAGATGTACTGTCACCAAGTTTTTTTTAATGATTCAGCTCTTTTGTCGTCTATTTAAAATACCTCTCTATAGAGGTATTTTAAATATCACTTTTTTTATTAGCATCTTCTTCATCGCGTGCTCAATGCTGAGCGTCGTGGTCCCCTGCCGTACCTCGAATTCGGCGCTCCACATGTCTTCATTCCTCCCCGATCCTGGGCCATGTTGAATGCAGGCGCTTAAAGATGATCATGTTATCTCTTGCTCGCATTCCCTCAACTGTCCCTACGACCACAAGTTTCTTCAGACTTTCATATGTTTTTCTAGTAATATGCCCTAAGTACCTGGGGATTTTTTTTCTGCATGTTGAAGGTCTTTCGGAAATCTGCAATTCTTGTTTTTAATTAATTTGTATATTAACATGAAATCACTTCAATTGCCGGTCGCAATCTACCGACAGATTAAACCTAGCGATCGTCTTGGAAGTTTAATTATTAATAATCTGATGTTTTTCCGTTCTGCAGGTCCACCGAATTCGCGATAACTGCGCTCAGCAAGTTGAATGGATCCAGACCAGCTATTCCAGCCAAGCGAAGCACCTCAGGGAGATCAGGGACATCGGCACCAATCACCTCACCGCGCTGAGGGACCAATACTACGACCAGGTGAGAACTCCTTCAGTATGCTTTCATCTATTCCAGCGGATCTTCGGCTGATGTCTATTGAAAGACATTGCATTTTGAATTGTCGACTTTAGTGGCCATAGTTGGTCGACAGCTCATCTTCCATCCGAAGATTTTGCTAGATTTGACTCCCAAAGCCCATTTTTATATAAAGGATTCCAGCCTGTTTTTAACTTAACAGCTTTGTCTGGTAGCGCTCTTTAAATGGTTGGTTTGAAGAAATTGCCACATGACAACAAACCCGCCAGCTTTGTTTTGTATACAACGAAAATGTACTGCAATAATTGTATAAAAATGTAAAATTATTTGCAGTGATATATTTTTATATATTGGCGAAAAAAAAATATTTTTGAACGAAAATAGTCATATTTTGTTTTAAACCCTCTATTTCGTGACCTGCATGATCACGTTGGTAAAACGTATGTCTAACAACCAGAGGTTTCGGTTTCGATACCCCATGGAACAAAAAATTGTCGAAGTCAAGTTTTTAATATAAAGGCATTTTAACATGTTTTTAAGTTGCCATATGGTAATAAATTTGCCAGGGTTGTACTGTATACAATATAGGTGTTATACAACACAATGTATTATTACTTGAATATATCCCGTGCAAATCTACTCATGCGATTAAATTCAAACTCAATACGTTATAGAGTATGTTATTTATATAAAGCTAATGCCCGTAATGAATGGAGAAACCTTATCAATACACGAAGGCCACGGTCTCCAATACTAAGGGACTTATTTGGAAAGAATTTAAGTAATGCAAATATTTTTCACTTCATAAATTAAATTCAAGGAAAAAAAACAGTGAAAAATACCCCGTTTTAATATAGACACCACAGTAATGTATGTAATTGTATTTCTCCGATCTAATGAAATATCGCAACATCGCAAAGCAGCGGTAAATTGTGCGTGCAAAAAATTATTTAATGGATACAGGCAGACTTCGTCGGGCCAAAAGTCGAAAATGTGTCGACGGGGAGAGAAAAAAATACTAATAAAAAGTTTTTCGTAGGCTACGCGGTGCGTCGAAGAAAATTAATAAGGCAGATGGAAGGCGCCAACACTGCAATACATAGCCTTGTACCACAGAATAGATCGATAACAATGGTATTATGTTTGTATTTACTCCAAAGAGATACACACCATCGCGCCGTTTCCCTGTCAGGGTAAGCAGAGAGGATATAGCGTCTAAACTTTTCTATGCGACACGCATATCTCGCCTCCTATATAGCCATATGATTTTTCTGACATTTTACATTTCTTTCTTTTGAAATATCATTCACTTGATCCACCCATAATTTTCTTAGTCTTCGTATACTATATCTTCAATATTTACACATTATCTCAGTGATCTTTTTTATCTTGCTTAACACTTTGCAGTGTTTCCTTGCGCAAAACTTACAGCAATTTCAGTGTGGGTCATGTTCCTCAGGATCAGGATTGAGGTCACGGCCCAGAAGAATAGGTTTGATAAATGGATTATAATATTTGATAGATTTAGAAAGGGCCAGAACCAGATAAAGTATAACTTTTTGTTAAGAGACGGATGTTATATGAATAATAAGACCTTGAGACGGTTTACCTTACGAAACGAATATGTATGTCTGAAATGAATGTGGAGCGAGGAAGATGTGTGGACCGCGGAGTGGAAAGGGATAGTTGGTGACTTTTTAATGATAATGTTTTATCTCTGCATACTCGGATTGGAAAATGGTGTGAAGTTATATATACTTGTATATTATATATCGTTTTTGTACTTATTTAAGTTTATTACACGCATATACATTTATAAACTGATATTTCATTTAAATAGGAATTGTTTTTAAATCGCAATTCAATTCATGTGGTATTTAAAAAAATATATTTCGCGAATACCGAGACATGTCTGCCAGGTTAATATGATATAATATGACAAAATGTTATATTTCAAGTTATTCATTATTGGCGTGTTCAGCAATGTTTATCGTAAACATTATATTTGTTTTAAGATTAAAATATCGCTCAATCAATGCTGGAAATGTATTTAATCAAAAGTCAATGTGTTTGTAATCGTAAAGGTAAAAATTGCATACATACCATCACGTCATTCCCTTTCGGATAGGCAGATAACAGATCTCCACACCTTCCTATCCATCCATACACATCCTTTACCTCATTCACATTCCTTTATCTTTAAACAATCTCAAACGATTTCTTGAATATATAGAATTGAAACACTTAAGACCTTTGTTATGGGGGGTCATTAGCATGGAATATGGACAGCCTGATGGTATAGGCCTTCAAAAACTTAACATTTTCTTAATAACAATTCTTATTAATTTAGTTTATTTTACATTTAATACAGGTTTGACTTAATTACATAAAACATAATGAATACATAAAAGTCTAAATATGTATAATACAATATAATAACAGGAAAAATGATAGTCATGCTTCCCTGGGGGAAGTGACATTTATCCACCAAAATATGGATGAGATATCGGAAGTCGGTCCATAGAGTGATCAGTTGTCACTTCGTTTCTTATTAATTGAAAGATATTTTGAAATGATAATAAGAACTGGAACCAGTTACAAATCAATGTTAGTTTGACTTGCTCCGTCCGCCAGGCAGGCTTTAAGAAGCGACTGAAAACATTCTTAATTTCTAGTCGGTAATATAACGTGTTTCATTCCTGATTTTCATTTCCTCTCCACCATCCCTTCCTTTATATTTGATTGATATCTCACGTTAACTTTTATTGTGTATATAAAAGTTAACGTGAGATATCAATCAAATATAATTGTTCATAAATTTTGTATATTTTTTGCGACCGTATAACTTATTTTATTTACTTTTGTCTGGTTGGTTGGAAGAAATTACCACCTGACAATAATCCCACCAGATTGTTTTTATAATGAAGTGTTCAATAACTAAATAAAATCCCCTCAGATACAATGAAAGTGTTATACAATAAATTTTGCGCGTCTTTCATTTTATTTCTTCTCAAGCCATTAGTTGCTAGAAAATGCCAAAAAGACAATATAACACGGGCGGGACGTTAAGGCAAAATGAATTTGGAAATATTGCGCGAGAAAAGCTTGAGAAATATACGATGAAACCCATATTTAGAATAATAATAAGGGTGTCTTATTTTTCATCTGGATAATATTTCTCATTTTGTCCGAGTGGTGAGGATCATAAATCCACTCCGCCGGTGACAATTGACATTTATATCATTTTTTGTTCCGAAACGAGGGAGCGTTCGTTGCTAAGTCGAGCCTTTGCGCCCACCGTCTCGTCGACAAAGCCCACGGATAAAAAAATTAAATTATGCTTTTCACTTGCCTTATGGAAATGATAATATGAAATTTAGAACTAGAAAACTGGAAGACGGCTCCGAGTTTGCTGGGACGGACTCGGAACGATGTCGACACAACAACACTTAAAATTACCAAGAGGAAGAATTTTCAAAGGGCATCCTCTATCCATATTGTCACGTTATCATTGTTTGTGCCAAATGTCGAGTGATAGATTTTTTTTACCAGTGTAATTCGGTATTAACACCGTGTATTTGTAACCTTACACGACGCTTCCTGAATGCGAAATTCAACTGCGAGAGAATGATAAAAAAAAGAATAACAAACGAACGAAGCGGTTTGGAAAAAAATAAAATTATTCAGGCAATAAGCAGAAAAAAATTGAATGAAGGATATGATAGATAACCAATGAAGTTGGATAAAATACTGGATTCCGTTTTGTTAGAAATTGGCGATTGCTATAATAAATCTGATGGCGGATCGAATAGGGGACGTCGTGAAAAACTTGAAATTGTTTTCATTAACAATACAGACTTAGCAAATCACATTAGATTTTTCAATTACAAAAAATTAATACACTTTTAAAAAAATTATACATTAAAAAATCACTAAATAAGTTGATAAGTATTTTCTAACGTCCCCAGTCTTAGAAGAAATTTTTCTTTTAATTTTGACAATGTGAAATGAAATATTTCAATATCTGAAGCAGCCCCGCCCCGTTCAAAATAGTTAAGGTCCTTCCAACAGGCATAACCGCTGCGAGTTCCGTTATTGTGTAATACCAGAAATATAATTACCAGAAACTGATTAGGATAAAGCCATGTATAGATATTAAACTTACTCATATACACATAGGGATATCGCAATTTGACAGACAAAATCAATCATGCAGAAATTCTTGGGATGTGTGTGGTTTCGTCATTAAAATGTAACAACTTTGCACAGTTTGCTAAGTTTCTGTAGAGAAATTAAGAAAAACCTCCAAAAAACGCTTCAAGTCGCCATTAGAAAAAAATCCTACTTTTCTTTCATTTTTCAGTTGTTTGAAGTAACGAACCAAAATGTACCGATTTCAGGAGATGCCTAAGCGTTTCTCATGTTGTTTCAGCGTCATCTTGAAGTAATTTCTAAATATTTAATTACTATAACTTGACTTTCTCAAGAGGCAGTCTAATGATAAACATGTTTGCACCCACCCCCTCCAGGCCGTTGTTTGACGAGATGTGACTCGCATTATTTTCCCTGCTTGCAAAATATCTGGCAAATATTGATCAACTAACATCAAACACCGAGTTCGGAGAAAAGTCATCGATTCTCCATAGATTCTGTCGAAAAGCACCAAGCGCGACCCGGTCCCGATAGCCCCGTTGCCACGCATCAATGTGAGAACTGGCGAATTTCCCCCGGTTTCTTCTTGCGGAAATATTTCGCTTCACTGCTTGTTTTGCGCTTAATAAGGCGAACTCGAGACCGGCCTGCTTCAAGTTTCAAGAATAAATCATGCTCGGGGAACGACGATTCGCCCGTCTCGGAATGCATCAATTTGCAGAGCCCGCATGAGAAATTCTCCGGTAACGTTTACGCGATGCCATAAACGTTGTAAGTGATGTTGGTATCGGTACTGTACATAGATTTCCGGCTGTGAAATTGACCTTACCCGTTCAACTACTTTAGTATCATTAACGATAAACTTATTTGCTACGAAAGAAAAGTATTTTTTACATCAACATGTTGTTTTTATTACAACGTTTATACAGTAATAGTCAAAATGGAAAAAAATAATATGTAATACGGAGTTTAGGAACACGTTTCATTCATATCTAAGGAGATATATATCATATGTACTTAAATAATATTATACTATTTTTTTATATATAGTACTGTTCTGTATCCATATTTGTATTATGTACATTTTTTTAAGGTTAACATCAATCTTGAAGCTTTTTTTGTTATTTCCAATGTAAGATACATATTGTATGAAAATATATTTCTGCTTAGTACACACAGGTTTTTAAATAATAAAACACGTTTTCTGGATTATCCGCCATTATCGGTTATCCGACCCTCCGCAATCCCGTTTAAATAGGATAATCGGGACTATATCATTTGAGCTATCGGGAGACACTGACATTTTTGTTTAAGTCTTTTTAAATCGATAATTTTATTATTAAACGTAAAAATTATATCCTCTTTTAAGCAAGCATTTCACTGCACTATTTATTGATGAGTCAAGTAACTCGCTTGGAGACGAAGTTTTCTTGAATCGTACAACACGCATTTTGGAGTTCACGCCTTCTTATTCTGCAAACGTAGGGGGTAACAGATTGACGCGAGAAGTATCTCCGAATAAATCACACCAGGTCTTAGTCAACGGTTTACTAACTATTCGTGTGCGTCCATCTAATTTTAGACGCGCCCCGCTTTCGATGTTGTAACAGTACATGGACCAAAAGGACGGACTTGACGTATCATTAAGCTGCACACTGGCATGCATGCACATATGAATAAGTCGAGTGCGGGCATCGAAGTGCATGATCGACCTTAACCCTCATCCAAACGCCTGTTGCGATAAAAGTCATCGCACGCTATATCCAGAGCAATTGGTTTTGCAACGTTTATTAAATTAAATTGTAATAGCGCACTCCTAGTGATTATTTACGAGGTGATCTCGTTTTGTTTTCTTGTTAATATGTTCATAAAGATTTTTCGAGTTATTGGACATATGGCAATATGTGACATCAATGAATTATTAACAGCAACGAAGAAATAATTTCTCACTTGCACCTAGGATAGGTATCGAGGAATATATATTATTCGATGTTTTTTTTCATAACCAGTCATTCTGCTTAGCGCAATGCCACGTAGAATGACTAGTAATGAAAATGAGGATAGCGTCACAACTAGCACACCTTGTTAAATGGCTTTTCCGAAATCGATATCTTCCGTATTTCGGTGGATAAATTGAGGATTAAACTCCTTGATAATATCTGAAGGCATAATAGAGCAAATTAGCAGGAAATTATGAGCATCATTGTCCCTGTTGCGTTATATCATATTTAGAATTTTATTCAATTGCCAGTATAAAAAAATCAAATAAGAAATAATTCAAAATCCAAAACAACTAACTTCCATTATTAAGAAACCTCAATATACTTTCTTTAAAAACATTTTCTAAAATATTAAAGATGTTCATTAATATCCGAGGTCCTATTCAAAAGTGACAATCCGCGAAATAAAGGGAGAACACTTGGTAATTTACTTCTATTTATTGCCAGTCTAACAAAAATATTACTTCTGAATTTCAAGCAGTTGTCAACAACATAAAAACATATATATTTTTAACATAGATTGGACGTTGCCTCCATCAGCGATCCAAAGATACTTAACTGTTTACTCATTATTCAATATTTAGTTTACTTACATGTGTCCGACTATACACTAGATTCCTAATACGTAGATTCATATATTTGCGTATTATTTTTATATTTGTTTCGAGAGACAAACATATTTCTTAGTATTTTATTGATTTTTCCACAGAATAATAAATATTGTATGAAAAGGTGTGTAATTAGAGAACAGAATATATTATTACAGAATAATATGATCGTTCATAAATATGCTAATGTTTTATCACGAGTAATTAAGTTGAGGTTCTTCGTGAGTTATAAAATGATACGTAATGAACATACGATGTTATTATAATTTTTGAACAGGACTCGACAAAGAAATTTCACAAACCATGACGTTAATGAAAAAAATGTCTTTTGTATTGTAAATTTCTTTATCTCATTGGTTCGCGATAGATTGGGAGTCCGGCTCAATCATATGAAACCCAAGAGGTATCCAGAATCCCCTGATAGCTGTGCGAGTCCAAAAGAGATTTCTGCGACACATTTATTGCAGGGAATATAGATTTTACCCATGGCTCGATCCCAGATTTTTTTAATAAATGTGCTTGGCTATAACTATTTAAGTGTCTCAAGAGATCTACTACGCACCTGTTTGTACAAATACAAATTACTAATATGAAAAATAGCGAACTCCTTGTTGATTATAAAAGTAGCGTTCTGATTGTATCGATGATTCGTATCGTTATCAAAGCTGATTATTTTGCGTAGATAACGCCTGCAGAAAACAAAACTCAATCGTCTCGGCGCAGTTTGGCGATGATTGCCCGAATGGACTAAAAAAACACATTATGTGCCTCATTGAAAATGATTGGATCAATTTGGCAATGTCGGAATGTCACGGCATCAGATCGTGGATAGGTTTTGAGTGCGGGCCCGGAAAAAAGAAAAATATACTATTGCAATAATGGCTCGAAGCGCACGGGATTTTATTGCGAGACACGGGCTAAAAAAGGGTGAAAAGCACAACTGTGGATCCAATGGGGAGGGTTCGGCTAAAATCCGACAAAACTGGCTGATAAAAAAGCTCAACATTATAGTGTATTACACTTCCGTTACCCTTCTGTATTTTGCTCGTTATTTGTAATAAAATTGTATGAAGAACTAATAACGACTTGATACGTTGTAGACGTACTTATTCTTCGAAATTCCCGAGTGGTTTTTTTATACTGTTCATAACCCTCTTAACACGTTCACTGCGTCGAACACGGCTCCCGTGTCCATACAAAATAGCCTTGAATGTTGAGTGCACTCATAAACTTCTCCCGATAAGGATTCGTCGCCGGTTTCATGTGTTTTGAAGACACGAAGGAATACACTTGTATATGATGTTTCAATAGAAAGTTGAATTTGATTTTTAACAAAGTTAGGGTTTTCAAAAATTCGCGAATTTTCAGCATCTCTGTATGACATTTTATACGCAGTGAATGTGTTAAGAAACAATAGGTAATTTTTATTTTATTGTCTTGCGGCTATGGAAATATATGTGACAAACGATAACACACAACTCGTAGCAAATAAGCTAAGATAAAATTTATAACTGAGATCAAATTTTATAAAATAAATGTTGAAGGTGCATTTCAAGACCTGAAATTTTGTGCTGTATTAAACTTTATAACAAAATTGCGTGTACTAAGAAAAAAATGTACAATGTAAATGTAAAAAAAGAAGGCGGAATAAGGATATCGGAAATGAGTGCACGGATAGAATTGGATGGTTTGTTCGTATGGAGAGAATGAATGACGCGAGAATGACTAAGCGAGTATACAAGTCAGAGTTGTAAACTGTGCGCAGAAGGAGACCGAATAAAACGTGACTGGATCAAGTAGGAAAGTGGTAAGTATGAATAATAGAACATTTTTCATGACGAGAGATGTGTATGAATGTGATGGAGGCGAAAGTTCTCAAAGTCTACCCAACGAGACACGGCGTGATGATATTTACGTATTACACTTTCGTTGTATACAGTATACCTGGTAGGATTATTGCCATATGGCAATCTCTTCTAACCAACCAGAAATCCTTAAGTAAAAAAAAACCAGACTGTAATCCTTTATAAAAAAATGATTAAACCAGCAACCCCAGGGGTCGGAAGACAGGCATCTTATCAATTTAAATACAGAGGTCGCCGAAAAAATATTCATAATAATTTTAAATTCACAATCATTGCGGTCATAGAGAATGTGTATATTAGGTCCTTACATATGAAATTGGCGTTTTGCCGTACTGGCAACTTTGATCTCAAATATCTTCTCTTTGGTTAAGAATACCAAATTCAAATTTATACAGCTATTTACTCAAGTATTTGTGTTTCGAAAATTATAATTCATTTGTTTTTTCCTCAATTGTTTTTTTTCTTTGCGTCACTCAGTTTACAAAATGGAAAACTTGAAATATCGCGTTATTTACGAATACGAGTTCCACCGTGGCACCAGTGCTGCAGAAACGGCTCGAAGGATTAATGATGTGTATGGCGACGGTGCTGCAAAAGAAAACACAGTGCGTTTTTGGTTCCAACGTTTTCGTTCTGGAAATTTCGACCTGCATAACAAGCCCCGTGGACGGCCGGAGACCAAAGTTGATAATGAAGAATTGAAGGCTATTGTGGAAGCGGATCCATCGCAAACCACGTCCGAGTTAGCTGCAGGCTGCGGTGTTAGTGATAAAACTGTTTTAATCCACTTGAAGCAAATTGGGAAGGTGAAAAAGCTTGAAAGGTGGGTACCTCACGAATTGAGTGAAGCAAATCAACAAACGCGCGTTGACTGCTGCGTTGCATTACTCAACCGGCACAATAATGAAGGGATTTTGAATCGAATCATTACCTGTGATGAAAAGTGGATCCTGTATGATAATCGGAAGCGCTCATCGCAATGGCTGAACCCTGCCGAACCAGCCAAACCATGCCCCAAGCGAAAATTGACTCCAAAAAAGTTACTTGTGAGCGTTTGGTGGACTAGTGCTGGTGTCGTTCACTACAGCTTTCTTAAATCTGGCCAGACGATTACGGCAGATGTCTATTGTCAGCAACTGCAAACCATGATGGAAAAGCTAGCTGCTAAACAACCGAGGCTGGTTAATCGCTCTAGGCCACTGCTGCTTCATGATAACGCTAGACCACACACTGCACAACAGACGGCTACCAAATTAGAAGAGCTTCAATTGGAATGTCTAAGACATCCACCGTACTCTCCGGACCTTGCCCCAACAGATTACTATTTTTTTCGAAATTTGGATAACTTCTTGCAAGGGAAAAAATTCAACTCCGATGGGGCAGTCCAAACCGACTTCAAAGATTTTATTGATTCCCGTCCGAATGGTTTTTTTAGTAAAGGGATCGATGAACTACCTATGAGATGGCAAAAGTGCATAGATAGCAATGGTACATACTTTGATTAAATAAATATATTATATTAAAAAAAAATCAACTTTATGTTCCTCCCAAACAAAACGCCAATTTCATATGTAAGGACCTAATAATAAATACAATAATGTACAATTGATTGATTCATCAATCAATTTATTTCTTTGTGATTTTTTGTCAATTGACGGGATCATTTGTCAATTGAATTTATTTATTAACGGTCATTTTTTTAATAATTTTAACTAAGGGAAAAAACACTTAGTCATTGAAATAAAAATAAAAAATAGTCAAAAGGTCACCGTCAAAGTTCAGCACGTTGTTTTTGTTCTTACCCGTAAGAGTGCCCTTCAACATATCCGAATTGGTGATTCAGAAATATTGAAGAGCATGGAGATAATACTGTCTTCTTCGCTACTGTTGGGAATCGAATAAAAAATCTCCCGAGTGAAAGTCAAGTGTCTTATCAACTAGGCCACGGAGTTGATTGATAATAAATTAGAAAGTTTGTAATGAATTGGTTTTTGCAACTATCATTTTAATAGGGCCTCCTCAATATAAGTTTGTTTTAATTTACATATAAAACAGAATAACGAAATATTGATTTCATGTTCCTAGACTGTTTTTCATTTGGATTTATTTTTGCACTGACATTTAATAGGTGCCTTAACCATGACTAAACCATAACCATTTTGGAACCATGAAGACAGGTGTAACGAAACAGCATTATATAAATTAAGACCCGAATTCATTAAATACCTTAACATTAAATACTAACTATTTTTTACTGAAGAAATTAGTATTTAAAGGTTAAATAAAAAAAAATTAACTTCCATAAATAAGGGAATCACATGATTTAATTGCGTAACTTTAGAGTGAATACAAATTACGAAATGTTAAGGTTAGAAAATAGTATTTATATTAATTAGTCCCTAGACTCTTTAAGTTAAATAACAAATGAAATTCTAGATCTTTATTGTTTTTTTCTTCTTATTTCCCAGGTGAAGCGTGTGCGGGACTATTCCACCAGCCAACTGAACTGGGTGCGGGAGAACTACGTCTTCCAACGTAACAAGATCCGGAAGTTCAGCGCTCACCAGGTGTTAAGGATCAGGGAGTCCTGCAAGTACCAGCAGGCCACTCTCAACAAGGTCCTGGAGAACCTTCCCAGCTTCTACTTTGAAAACTGCAGGAGCGGATCTTGTGGTAGATCTGACTCTGTTGTCTTCGACACGAAAGACTTGGACGGTATTGACACGTACATCAAGAGTAAGATTGAAAAGCTGGCGAACATGCGAGATCCAAATACTGACGAGACAATGAGCAAGATTTCAGTTTATTACACACCGACAGAAAGGTCTCTCGGATCGAGGAGAGGATCTCCTCCTCTCATGCCGGACGGCACTCAAATTAATTATATCGAGGAAAGACGACCCCGTCCACCTATTTTTGGTCCTCACGACTTCGTACCAATGGCCTTAGAACATGTGCTGACATCTCCGCACAATATGCTCAACTCTCAATCGAAGAAACTTCTCGAAGCCCTCTATCCGAAGCAGCAAGAAGACGATGAAACAGACAATGCCGCTCATTCCGAAGAACCGCTACTGGGGATGAACTACAAGCAATCGTCACGTTTATTGCAAAGCACCAGTTTGCCTGAGCTGAGACCCAAGCCTAAAGTTCCAACGATTATGAGGCCACCCCCGACGAGGGTCCTGCTGGCCATCGAAATGCCGGAAGGTTCGGAATCTGGTTCGGACAAATCTTCCCGTAAAGTTGATTCCGGAGTATTCATAAACGACGCGAATATCGTCACTACTCCCTTGTAGTACAGGATGGTCACTAGGCTTTTTAAAGTCTACGCCTTGTCAAGTGAGAGGATATTCATCAAGAAAGATGTTGGCAACAACCAAACTTAATTATCGTTATTCCTAAGATAATCCGTAGTGTAATCCATTCGGGTGATCCTTTTTAGCTTACGAGTAAGATTGAAAAACTTAATTCTCGGTTGACAACGCTTCGTTATGCAAAACGAACGCATCTTCAGAGAAAATAATACTTTTCCTACAATTCTCGATTTTTTTAAACGTTTGTTTTTTCCATATACATAGTAAATTTTTGGAAAAATACTTGGGAAGCGTATCACTGATTTTACCAGCTTGTTAACTGCGACTGAAAAACTTTTTAAAATGTACTGTCAATTATTTTGAAGTATTTACTTTATAAGATTTAAAAAAATATATATTATATATTCCTACAATATATATTTATTAAAATTTTGCTTATAAGGATCTCAAAAGAGAAGGATTGCCCGAAATGTTATACCCCCCCCACATAGCTCAGTTAAAAAGAAACTTAATTTGTAACTATTTGCTTTTTTTTTTCTATTTAAGTCAGTTTTGTTTTTGCTATGTGTTTTTTTTTATAAACTTTTTAGTGAAATTTTTAAGATTGTTAAAATAAATGAACGACAATTTATTAAATTTAATAAAATATGTTTGAAAGTGAGATTTGAAATAAACTTAGCGGTATTTTAAAATTAGTTTTATTAGTTCTTGCCTCTGGGACATTTATACTATTCATATTGCGAGTGATGAAAATATAAAAGTGACACAAAAATATAAATATAATAGACAAACTGTAACAATTAATAATAATCAGTGAATCGAACCAAATTCTCATTTAAAAACTGTGAAAATAAAAAGTTATAAACAAAACAAAAAAACAGTGATTTTTTTTGTGATTGTTAAAAAGCCAAGTTATATATTGTAGTTCCTGCACACGTCAACAATCCCTTTCTATACATTTTTCGAAGGAGCTATTTTATGTGTTTTTATTTGTGATAAAATCGATCACGTGAGTTTTTTTTATTTATATTTGTGTTAATTTTTTTAATCTCCAACAGTGGATAAAAGACTGTCGTGTGACAATTTTAAGTCACAGATGCATTTGCATTTTCTTGGCAGAGATAATAATATTTTCTTATTATAACAATATTTTTTTTACATTCATGTAAAGGGTTAGAAGCGAGTAATTAATCGGAATTTAACTTTTTGAAAAAAAATACTTTTTAGAATCACTAGTCTGCCTCGACAGTGTGAATGCATAAAATATATTACGTATGTTAAGTGCGCCAAGCCTGTTTTTAAGAGTAAAAGGTAATGAAAAAAAGTATATATATATATAAACTTAAATTTTTTGCAATTTTATGAGCTGTGATAGGAGGTTTTTAGAGAATTACAATGTCTTATTCTCTCCTAGGGTATAAACTTATCATTTTTCCACTATCTATGAAATCATTCTCATTTAACCCTTTCAGTCCTTGGAGGAAAGAATGTAGTCTTCCGTATTCAATGACCGCTATTTAAGAACGAACTCTGAAATTTTAAAGACTTATTCTTAACGTGTGAGGAAGGAAATTAATCAATCATTTAATTGGATATCGGAGAAAAAAGAATCTTAAAAAAAAAATTATTTCTGGGGATTACTTCCAAAAGTTGGCAATTTCGTATTGTCTACGTATTTCGAAAAAGAAACACTTTATTGTATATTAATTACATGTATTGTATAAAGTATACTGTGGTAGAGACCTGGCCTTATCGTCGTATGGCAATATCTTCCAGCAAACTAGAAATATGTTTCAAGACCAATCGTGATAGGCATGAGAGTTGGATCTAATTTTCTTTTGGGTATTGGAACTCTTGGATTAGAAAACACAAGTGTTCTACTAACTAGGCCACATAGGTTGAACTATCTATGTATTCAATTTTCTATCTATGACTTCTAACCAAGCAGTGTTTTAATCTCTATTTTTTTTAGTTTTCTTATAAGAAAAGTTTGATTTGAACACATAAACTGTGATGAGATTATATCATACAAAAAATAATCGGATAGAATTTTGTAAGAGAACACGATTTAAGGCTAAAAAACAAACTTGCCAAACTAGAAAATTGCAATTTTTACATGTTTTTCGCACTAACCAACTTTTGACAGTAGTCCCATTTTATAATTCTATTCTTTCTCTCTCTCTCAAGATGATAGTATTGTGGCAGTTTGTAGTATAATTGCTTACAACTTCATTGAATGTTAAAACAAATAAAAAATATTTAATAATCCCACACAACAGAGCAACAATAAAATATTTTTTTAAGTATGTGGGACTGAAGGGGTTAAAATAATATTTTTCTCATATTTTAACCATCTTTTAAAAGAAATAAAATACTTTGTAGGTAAATCTTAAGTAGATCGGATTAATGTAATAATATCTATATACATTAAATAAATAAAATAAAAACTTATATTTTAACATTCAAAAAGCTATCAAAAGTAGTCGAGAGAAATATTAAAATATAAAAAAAATCATACTAAAATAACCAACTCACATAGAATATTACAATATTTCAGCTACTTAAATATTATAAAAATATCTTTGAATAGAAATTAGAGATAATTTGGGACTGTAAGGGTTAATGTGTTGTATCATAATAATATAGTATTTAACCCCTTTAATTCTGAGGGTGTATTTTGTGGTATACATTTTTAATAAAAAATCATTCTTGAGAAATGTCATTACTGATTTGTTCTAAGTGTTATACAATGTTATTGAATTTTGTAAAAAATGATAATAATGTTACAAAATAAATCTCACGACCAAATAATAAAAAATAAATATGGAGTTTCATTTCATTTACATAACTTATTTCAGAACCTTAGTTCTGATAAATATATATATAAATATTCTTTATTTGGCACTTTACTTTTAAAACAATCAAATCTAGCACACTTGTCATTCAATCAGGAGCACAGGACCCAGGCACACTTTGTCCTCTCACGTTAAACCGAATTTGAGAATCTTCCTATATCAATCATAAAACCGGTGAATGTTGTAAAATGGGTGTCGAGTCCCTTGTGGATGATAAAATAGTGCAACTCTTGACACGCTACAAGGCAGCAATCTAAATAAGCGACACAACCAACTCCAAAGTGCCCCACACATATTTAGTAGTGATTCTAGGCTGTCCGTGTATCCGAAAACATACTGTCTTACTTGTTACGTACCATTCGACACCCATTAATCACCTTCATAAGGTGCTCACCGTTTTTTCATTTGGACCATTTGGTCTGTTTTTTAATGACTACCCAAATTTGGGCATTCCCACTTACTGAGTAATTTGTTTTGATTACGTTTAATGAGAATACAGATTATTTCTAGAAGCACAAACACAGTGAGTTCTCGCTATCAATATTTGGAATAATACCACGTTTATTAAATAAAAAATACTAGTTTTATATCTCTAATTCATTAGAAGCTATAAACTAATGGAGAGAGATAAATTATGGTCATATTCAAATCCGTACAGTAGTCAAATGCAGACAAAAAATTATTTCATTTTATAATCTCTTTCCAATATATCTTATTTTTAAATCGTTACGAGAAAAGTCAATATTATTTGTGTTAAATCATTTGGCTTGAAATTATAAAGATGTAGTATGTGAACAAAAGTGAAATGAGATAATTGTTTTGAAGTTTTGTTACCTTTTCAATATGATAAATCACCTTTGTTATTTCATGATAATATATTTTAATCAAAGTACATATTTCTTGAATTAATTAAGCTGTTTCCACCGAGTGTTACTCTTTGAATCAATCAGTTAAATTTTTACAAAAAAGAACTTTGTAATTTCAAGGCAGCAAGATTATATCAAACATTGCATGTTTTAAATATTAAATATTTTGAAAATATACATACAATAGAAATTTATTCGTTCACTATATGTTAATTCTTATTCATATTGTTCTTAAATAAAATAACTGAAAAGAATTTAGATTTATTCAAGCCTGTTTAATAAGCAAATTGTGAAAGAAGGATAGCATCTATAGCTAAAGATATGAGAAAAAAGGATAGCATCTATAGCTAAATATATGAGAACAGATTATAAGATATTTATGAGATATTAAGGTATAAGAAGATTGGGAAAAGATAGAAAAATGTTTCATGACCAAATTCTGAAAGAAACGTCTTAAAAATGGGTAGAAGTTAAAGAAATATGCCAGCATCGTAAAAAGTGGAATTGTATTATTTTTACCTACTCCCATAGATAAATGTGTAATGGTGATGGTGATGATGAATAGTAGTTTAATACATAAACATGTTTTGTTACTGTGTAAGAAAGTACCAAGAATTGTTTGATATTTATATTATTTTAGCAAGTGAAAATATCACCGTGATAATGTCTAGCAAAACAGTGCTACCTAATGTCAGCTTACTGAGTAAGATATTTAATGTCATTTAGATACAAAGAAAATATTCGTTTTATGATGTGTTTTAAATATTTGCAAATACACTCCTCGGTGTCAGCTGAGAATTGAATTCTATCCCACGCAGATTCCAAAATTTGCAGACATTCAAGTCCGTTATTTAAAATGGAATATTATTAGTATATAACCTCTAATATAAATCATCTCTAGATTACTTATAATACCTTATACGATATAAATGTTATGTCAATAGTTTTTAAACTCTCTTGTCGAATAATTACAAGAAAAAAAAGTGAGTACATATTAAGTACAGACGCATTTTTCATGGGCCTAACTAACTACATAGTACATGTCGGAAACCACCATAAATTTTCTATTATAAAACATTTACAGATTGATTTTGTTAATATAATAATAGATAAAATATTTAAAATAAAAGCAAATACAGAAAATATAATATAAATTCTTTTCTCTTTGTTAATCTTTTTTTTTTTTTTTATTAATATTCTCAACCCGCAGTTGATTGGATGAAGAACTCGCAGATACGGAGAGTCAATTGTAATTTAAAATAACCATAATTCCTTATTAAGATGCAGAATATTTTAAAATCAAAAAATCTAGAATTGCATTTGTATAAAACTGAATAAAAATTATGTTTTTGATGTCTAAAACAACTATAAAGCTTAAATTTATCATATTTTCAATGCATATGTATTAATAAAAAAAAATTGTTAAGAAAAAAACATTAGTGGGTTTATATTACCAGAAAATTAAATCTATCAATACAAACACTTTCATATATGTAAAAAAAGGTATGTCCTCCACTGAATTTGAACTTTAAAATCACATCCATGTTAAAAAATTTGGCCATATTTAAATAAATCAAAAAATTGTAAAAAAGGTGAGAGCAGGTATAATTCGTTATCATTGACTGAAGTGAACAACTGAAAACGACTAGCTGTGCTTTGTAGGAACATATGTGCAAAATATTCAAGGGGATATATTAAATTACAAATTGAAATTTATCAATCACTTTCGCCGAGGATTTTCATAAAGATATACTTATGGGTATAGCAGAAGATCATTTGCTTTTATATTCCTTGTAAAATGATGAGCAGGCAAAATGTATTTGAAGACCCGTAGTTTTATCATTGGAATGTAATGCATAAAACAAAACTTGCGAGCATCAATCAAGAAAGCGAAAATTGATACATACACATGTAAAGCACAAGTCACACGCGTTCTAGCATTGAGTGCTCAATATTAAAAAAAAAAAGTTACTAAATTCTTTTTTACATAATCTTATCTGACAGTACATTATAAATTATGAAATTTCATATAAATAATATGTTTTTATATTTATTCTACTAAAGAAAATGTAGCATGGTCCCTGTGACGTTTCACAAATTTGCCCCAATACAACCTTGTAACGGCGTTCAGTAATTTTTATTATTTTATCAACTTCAATATAAGCCTCGATTCTAATAAATAGCAAGTTATTTAGGTATCATTACATAAAACTAACAATAATGACAAATCAATACATCTTGTTACAAATTAGCAAAAATATTTACGGGGTATACGATAATTGGATTTTTTATTTTTTTATACATAAAATTAAATGTTCGTAATTAGTATTAATTCATAGTGGATCTTGGCCTATTTAAATATAGATACAAATCATACAATACATTAGAAAGCCAGTATAATGAAAATTAGGAATTAAAACGTCAGTTTAGAGGAAAACAATTTTTTGATTTATGAAAGTACGATTCGATCTGTAAAAAAAACGATTTTACCCCACCCATTTGAGACATGACATTTCAAACGTCACAGGGACCATGCTACATTTTCTTGAGTATAGTTAAATTAAAAACAAATCCATGATTTTAAGTTCTATATATTCAATTATACTGCTTGGATGATAATTTCAGTTTGCTCAACGATAATGTCCTAGCTAGCCGAAATTATTATATAAACAGTGGAAACAAATATATAGAACTTAAAATAAGTGTTTTCATTTTTATTTCAATAATGAACAAGATGGAATTTTCTATTATGTGTTGTTTACGGATGGGCCACTATGTGGTTGCTACTCATCTTTACAGAATGGGTATTGTGGTGAATTCCGACTGCGAGTGTGGTCTGGATGATGAAACTGTAGACCATGTATTTTTCGGTTGTTCTTTGCGAGGCCGATTTGATTTTACTAAAAGTGATTTTATTTTACTAATTTTTAATTTTACATATCGTTATCACGTCCAATGAATGTTGCGTTTCTTATTTCTTCGTGGAACTTTTCCACTTATAGTTTAGTTAGAATCGATTGATTGTTATAATTTTGAAGCTTAAATCAGTAGAAACTTTCAATTGTCATTTAAAAAACAAATTGTTTTATTATTATGTTGACTCATGTAATTGCATAATGACTTGAATTTGATGGCACAAATCATCCTAGTTTGGGTGGATTGTTATTAAAAAAAATTAAAAAATTGTTTTATTATTATGTTGACTCATATAATTGCATAATGACTTGAATTTGATGGCACAAATCATCCTAGTTTGGGTAGATTGCTTATTAAAAAAAAAAAAAAATTGTTTTATTATTATGTTGACTCATATAATTGCATAATGACTTGAATTTGATGGCACAAATCATCCTAGTTTGGGTGGATTGCTTATTAAAAAAAATTGTTTTATTATTATGTTGACTCATATAATTGCATAATGACTTGAATTTGATGGCACAAATCATCCTAGTTTGGGTGGATTGCTTATTAAAAAAAAAAAAAAAGAGTTCAATATTCTTACAACCCAGTTTTGTGAAATAAATTTCAAAATTCTTCCATCATATAATAAACAATTAGATTTAATTGTTCATGGAGTTTGGCGGCTCATTTTGAAGAAATTGAATTATTTATATTAATATTCATAACTGCTATGCTTATGAACACGAATATTGATAAAATATGTATCATGAATATGCACTATATGGTTGAGCAATGATATATTAGACTAAATCAATGAATTCTGCTATTCAGGTAGTATTTTTTCAGATGATGGAAGAGCTACAAGAGATATAAGAGTTAGAAGAGTAACAATATACAATATTATATATTGATAGAAAGAAAGCTAAGTCAATGGGGCACTAAAACATGCACATTCTATCTAGACTGTATTAAAATCTGCTAAGATGATAGTCCACAATATTTTAGTACCAACTTTTTTTTTTTAAACCTGGCGAATTTATTGCCATGTGGCAATCTCTTCCAACCAGAAAGATATTTTTATGCCCCCAGTGTTAGCCAGACTGGAATCCTATTTAAAAAAATCTGGGTTCCAGCGGGGATCGAACCCGCAACCTCCGGATCGGCAGACAAGTGTCTTACCACCAGGCCACGGAGGTTGTCTTTGATGTATTGAAGTGAAACGTGGATGTGGAAAAAGACTAAAACGAGCCGAATAAATACTGTAGAAATGCATGCATTGAGAAGAATACATGGAGTGACAATGTGCGACAAAATGGAATGAAATAATTAGGGATGAATGTGAACTGAAGACCGATGTATTGAGTAAGATCAAGAAGAGCACTTTGAGATAGTTTGGACATGTAGATCGAATGAATGAAGAAAGACTAATAAAACAAATATACAGTGGAAATGTCAGTGGAAGGCGTAGTAAAGGAAGACCAAATAAAGTTTGATCGGATCAAGTGAATTATATTTTGAAAGAAGAATACTATATGTAATTCAGAGAAATCATAGGAGTTGTATGAAAAGGAATATGAATGGATGTAGAAGAGATGAAAGATATGTGTCATATTAGGAAAGCCCGGCACTCTCATTTTTCTGCTTGGCCTGGCAGGGAAATTGCTTGATGGTATGTATGTATTCCCTAAAGTATAGAATAAATTTCACCTATAGTGTAGGTGGTAGCCTTATGGCATATATTTCACACTATTTGAAAGATAACATTTTGGTCACTAAATGTCACCAGAAAAATAAATGTTCAATGTTTTATTTTCGAAAATAATGACTTTACTTTGTAGTTATAATACATATATTTCATTGCACTAAACATACTTTGTATTTCACCAACATTTGTTATTTGTTATATCACTAGTCAATTAGTTTCAAAGCCTACAGGCTTCTTCACCAAGACTGAAAAGATAACAATATTTTCTTGTATTGATACTTAATGGTGGTGTTTACTATCTACAAAACCATGGAGTGGGGGAAAGGGTATAAGTGGGAAAGAATATCCTTAAGAATAACGTATTGGGTTTCTTCCCAGTTCACTACTCCCTTTTTTTTACATCATCTTTATAAGTCCATGTAGTGAAACTGGAACCAGTTGCCAACTAATGTTCGATTCATTGTTTCGTTAATGAATCACTACCTACTCAACTTATACATATTTATTTTGTAATTTTCAATCTGTCAATAATAGTGGGTTCGAGATTAGAGTTGAAGCACCCTTGAGGAGAATTTACTCTCTAAAAGTTAGTATATAAATTGTCCTTTTATTATTATTATGAATTTTGTACAAATAAAAAATGATTTTAATAACTTTTGATATCACAATCTTCCTTTGATTAATTTTGTATTGTTTTACACTTTTGATATATTCAGTACAACCCGGCAAATGAATTGCCATGTAATAATCTCTTTCAACCAACCATAAAGATGTTACAGAGATCGCAAGTAAAAACCAGATTAGAACTCTTTAATTTGAAGAAAAAAAATTCAGGTGTCAACAGGAATCGAACCCGAAATCCCCAGATTGAAAGACAGATGTCTGTCTTATCAACTAGGCTATGGAAGATGTCTGAGTTTTTTGTCTGGTTGATTAGAAGAGATTGCCACCTGGTAATAACATCGCCAAACTGTTATATAATGAAATTTCAAAGTAAACACTACCATTAGGTATAAATGCAAGAAAATATTGTATTCCTTCAGTCCTAAAGAGGAAGCCCACAGGATTTGAAACTAGTTGATTCATAATATAAATGTCGGTGAAACAGTGTGTTAAGTGTGACAAAAAAATACAGTCAACTCCGGTTATAGTGAACTCGGTAATAGTGACCCTTTGGTTAAAGTGAACCAAAATATACTAGTTTTAGTTCACTATAACATACGTTTTTTCCATACATTTTTGATAAATGGGGTTGGGATAGAAAATTTTGGATCACTATAGCCGAAGGTTCACTATAACCGAGTTCACTATAACCGAGTTCACTATAACCAGAGTTGACTGTATATATTTTTTGCAAGAACAACATTAGTCTTAGTTTTTTTTCATATCATTAAATTTTAAACACGAATTAACAAAAAAGACGAGAACAAAAAAAGGCTTCATATTTCATTGAAATATTTTTATAATTTAACAGTGATTAATTAGTATTTATTACAAAGATCTACACCTGACATTTATAATTTTAAGGTATCCTTACATTAAATGATATATGGTCCTGTATAAAGTATGCTCAAAATTGTCATTCCCAAATCACAAAAACGGTTAATAAAATTTTCGTCACAATGAAGATCTTTGTGTCTTTAACCCTTTTAATCCCAGCATATTTTGCATAAAATGTACGAAAAATCCCAAGCATATTTGGGCAAAAAAAAACAGTAGATTGTTTTTTAGTTTTTACCTCAGTTAATATTTAGTTTTAAAACCTAATTTTTTTTGTGGATACCTCCCTGTAGTAAAAAAAATATATTTTTATGTTTTTTTTATTCAACATAAAAACTTGTATGAAAACTTTGAGGCCGATGATCGGCCCCGTGGGATTTTTCGTATACACCAGTTGGGGCCGATAATCGGCCCGGGATTAAAAGAGTTAAATTACCAATAAATTTATTAAAATATTATTTTGATATTAAAAAATATTTATTGCTGACGATCTAGTGAAAAAATCATATTCAATTTATTTAAAAAATATTTATTGCTGACGATCTAGTGAAAAAATCATATTCAATTTATTTAAAAAATATTTATTGCTGACGATCTAGTGAAAAAATCATATTCAATTTATTTAAAAAATATTTATTGCTGACGATCTAGTGAAAAAATTCATGTTCAATTTATTCAAAAAATATATATTGCTGACGATCTAGTGAAAAAATCATATTCAATTTATTTAAAAAATATTTATTGCTGACGATCTAGTGAAAAAATTCATGTTCAATTTATTCAAAAAATATATAATGCTGACGATCTAGTGAAAAAATCATATTCAATTTATTTAAAAAATAATAATTGTTAATACATATAATATTAAATCAACTAAAACCATGATCAGAATTCAACAAAATGTCAAAAGCGAACTATGCAAGCTTGGTAACAAGACTTCATGTGAAGTGGTCATCTATACCACAGAATGGTGACTTTTTTGCATCATGTATTATACTGATGTAAATTGTAAATGTTTTATTGTGGATAGATAATAAAGAAATAAAGTTAACTTATAAATTCCCATGAAACAATTGTGAATTCACAATTGTAAATGAGATTTCAACACTTGAGATACATTTAGACACAGGAAAAGAAAACTTTTTATGTTTCCAGGTTAATTATTATTAACTGCTTATTATAATAATCTCTTTAATTTGAGTAATATATTGACGTCCAATATTTTTAATCATTAATTAATTTCTGTATTCATCAATTTTTAATTATGCCACGTGCTGTCTGTAAGATATAACAGAGACCATTTGCATCAATCAGGTCTTGTTCAAAGCATGGAGTCCCGATGTCCGGTCGAGTTAGAACCGTCGAGTTAGAATCACATTCAATGCTACTTTCATTCAAGAAACTCCAATTTTGCGGAGTTGGTTCGGAAGAGAAATGCCTGGATTGAGCGAAACCGAAAGAAACTGCAAATAATTTGCAGCTTTAAACGTGTCTGACTGGAAAAATAAACTTCAATGTTCATGTTCACCTTCATCTAATCACTTCTACTTGTAGTTTATTCAGGGCTCTTCATGGACACCGTAGCAGTTGGTTTTCTGGTGCTATCTTTTCGGAGAGCTCAATCCAGTAGTCAAGATGTTTTTTTTCCACTTCAGAGAACGCCTTTATTAATAGTTTATTCTTTAATGTTATGTACTTAGTGCGAGCAATATTTTTCTGTTTTATGAAGTACAGAACAGCGCCGATTATCAGGGGCTCAATTATCCGTAAGTTGGATTACTGTTTTTGCAAATTTTTAAGGAACGTCCATGTTTTGAAAATTACGAAACAAGGACCTAAATTGTTATAAAATCTATGATTTACATTGTAACAATTGACTAGCACTACTAAGTTGGTGGTGTTTCCCCGTGTCTACACCGACACAAAAAGATGTGGATCCGGGGCTTCCCAATGTAATTGTCGTGGTATAATACCGGCGTTTGGCGGTTGTATTTGTCAAACATTGACAAAGCTTGTTCATGTACTCATCTTGCGTAATATAATTTATCTAGCATTTCAACTCTTAAAATGTTTAACTCAATAAAAACTGAATTTGGATTCACTGTTTTTTTTATTATCAGGGCTCGAGTGTCCCCCAATTACCATGGATAATTGGCGCTAATACTATAAGAGAGATTTTCATTTTTGAATTCAATATACAGTACAAACTCCATTATCCAAGGTCGCATTAACCTGGTTGCAGATCAACCGGGGCAGTTAAAAAATCTGATATTTTTACTGCCCCATCATAATATAAATAGGCCAAAACCCATACGATGGTTGTCGCCAAAGAAAGAATACGAGAATTGAATTTCGAATACAAGAGAGCGAACGAGGAATATTTAACTCAATAAAAACTGAATTTGGATTCACTGTTTTTTTTATTATCAGGGCTCGAGTGTCCCCCAATTACCATGGATAATTGGTGCTAATACTATAAGAGAGATTTTCATTTTTGAATTCAATATACAGTACAAACTCCATTATCCAAGGTCGCATTAACCTGGTTGCAGATCAACCAGGGCAGTTAAAAAATCTGATATTTTTACTGCCCCATCATAATATAAATAGGCCAAAACCCATACGATGGTTGTCGCCAAAGAAAGAATACGAGAATTGAATTTCGAATACAATAGAGCGAACGAGGAATACTTGGATTCTCTCCTAAAGTAATTCGAAATTTGAATCTCGGTGGTTCCGTGATACTGAACGAATTTCAACTACCTAGCTAACAATTTTTGAACCGGTGTAAAAGGGGATGATGTATAAATGATATATATATATATATATATAAACAAATTCTACATTTATGAATATATATTTTCATAAATGTAGAATTTTTTTTATTTCCGTGAATATTTCATGGGTTGCAACTAGTAATATATAATCGAGAGTCGACTGTACATCTAAATTTGTTCCATAACCAACATTTCAAAATGTTACTTTACAAAATCCTATGATTTCATTAAGATGAACGAGGCAAAAGTGAGGTAGAGATCATAAATTAATAAATCACCTCAGTGACTTGGCCAACCAGGTTAATCGATGATGATTGGCACTATGCTGGAAGGATAGGAGATTTACAATGTCGAGAAGAACACGGAAACAGCATCTTTTGGTGTACAGGCAAACAGATGGCATAGAGACCTTCTGGATGTTCCTAATTTCACATCTGTCACTATATGACCCATGAGAAATAAATTGATGTAAAAAGATGAGAAAATTGAGAACTTTTTTCTGACAGTGCATAGAATTATACTAACTTGAGAGAAAAGAACTGCTGAATAATTATTTAAAAAATAATGCTAAAAAATATGTACATATTTCAAGTTATTAAAAAAGTTAAAAGGTGAGAGCAAGTATAATTAAATGTCATATGCCCTTACAAATCCTACTTGCACCCTTAGACCACTCTGGGGATTACTTGATTTTTAATCCATCTAAAGAAATTCAGAATAAAATAGCGATGGGCGTTTTGAGCATTCAGGTAAAAGTTTCTACGAACGCCTATAGACGTTTTTAGTATCGAGTGTGTTAATTTCCAATTGAAGAATAAATTTTTCGATAAACTTTATTTCGTTACAATAATTGTGCGAAGACATGATAGGTGAACAGTAAAAACAGAAATCTTAAATGTAATGTGTACCTAGAATAACAAAAAAGGAGAATAAGTCATATAAATTATTCTAACAAGTTAGTCGTAATCTTTGGTCAAAGATGCTTGAATCATTGTTTAACGGCCAGGAAATTGAAATATGCCAAATTCTGTGTTAGCCGACATTGGCGAGGTTATTCAATTGATAAAATGAATTATTTTATACATCGTTACTACGTTACTACCCTTTCCACTGAATCACACATAGCCCATGTATGCTGTGCAGCAGTGTAGTCTTCCACATGAGCTCTACATTGCTAACAAAGGTCAACGTGAAAACACACATGTTTGGGAAAAAGCTTGTGGCAGTTAAATTTGAAATGGACGATTATTGGAACGACTGGTAGCAATTGTTTACTCAAGTTCAAGAAGCAGCGAAGGTAGGTACAGTACCTGGCGGTAAGTAAGATACATCGTTTGTAGAGCGTCATCTCTGTCACACGATGCGCTAACAGTCCGGTATCGTAGTCACGATGCGGTTAGTGCATCGTGCGACAGAGACGAAACTCTACAAAAGATGTGTATCACTTACTGCCGGGTACTATATATTCAGTTTGTCTTTATTCCCTTTCTACATCCCTATTAAATACACTTTTCTAAATTATAAAGAAAACTTTCGGTCTGATGTCTCCACAAACATTTTTCTTAGTCTATAAGAGCCTTTACTAAAATTTGGCTGCTAAATATGGAACCTTTATTTTATAAAGGCTATTGAACTTTTTGAAAGGGTTCAAAGAGGAGTAACGAAAATTCCTCGATTATGAAGATAAACTGTGTTTATTGAAGTTGTCTACTCTGCAACAAAGACAAAATCGTGAAAACTTGATTGAGTGTTATAAGATCTTGAGCAGTCATTATGATTGCTCAAAACTTCGCCAACAGCTTTCCTTTAACTAAAACACGCATTTGAGAGAGGACATCAGTCAAAATTATCCAAAACTAAATTGTACAATAATCCAAGGAAACATTGTTTTGCAGAATTGTGGAATTTTGGAACAAGCTACCTAATAGTTTGATGTTCGCAAGATGAGTACATGAACAAGCTTTCTCAATATTTGAGATACAACCGCTTAATATCGGTATATCATACCGCGGTAATTACATTGGGAAGCCCCGGATCTACATATTTTCATGTGGACACGAAGAAACACCGCCAACTTACTAGCGTTAGTCAATAAGTATAATGTAAACTGTAGATTTTATAACAGATAAGATCATTGCTTTATAACTTTCAAAACATGGATGCTCGTTAAAAATTTGGAATTTTTTTCAGGATTACTATAAAAAAAAAGTATTACAAAGGACCACGGTTAATCCAACTCACGGATAGTTGAGCCCCGGATAATCGGCGCTCTACTGTACTACATAACGTAGTTCACAATTATTAAGATCATTAGAAATATCTTCATGGATGGCTGAAGGTCTATAAGTATTTTCAAAGAAAATATTTTTGGGTATATGAGTGGGTTGAAATATTTCTGGGTATATGAGTGGGTTGAAATATTTTTTAATACCCTTACGATTTGAAATTTTCTAATATACAGGGTGTGAGGGACCAACTGTTACCAACTTTGTTCTCTACACAATCCTAAATCACGCAATGACTGTCTCATTTTGCTTCAACATCAGTTCATTGTGTTGTTCATCGGAAGCATTTCGTTCAAAGATGAAAACAAAAAAAATATTGACCATAGAGTTTAAATTCTTATATTTGGCCAGAAATTCCGTATCCGCTATTGTTCGCCATCTGCAGTATATAAATTGGAACACAATATTTATGTATCGTGCCATCAATCGTTACAATGTTACTGGCAGATACAATGGCAGCCTGAAACTAACAGCAACTCTGCGAAAAATGGTTCAAAACGGAAAAGCCCGAATTGGGGAAAATCCGAAGCAGAGCACCAGAGAATCATCTAGAGCTCTAAACATGTCAAACTGAAGCGTACGCTGAATATTGAAAAATAAACATCAACTCAAGCATTACAAGATATAAAAAGTGAAAGATTCAATGTTGGCGTAGAAATAAGTACAATTGGAAAGAGCACAGGCACTGAAACACTTGCATGCAAGTGAGGCTTTGCCAATCGTTTTTTTCAGATGATAAATTTTTTTTAGTGTTCAGCTGAACGTGAACTAAACGACTGTGATTGGTTAGAGGGGAAGGCCATCGATAATCTGGAGTAAAGAGTTACAGTGAGAAAGCATCAGCTTCTATCACTATTTGGCCGCTGAGACCGCTCATTTTTATCGACCAGGGCGTCAAAATTAACAAGATTGTGTACCACGAAAAGGTCTTAAAAGAAGCATTGATACGAGTACTGTGGGCATGTAAACAATTCGGGGCCATACCACGGACGTTCCAGCACGACAAGGTGCTGTCCCACAAAGTCCGTGAAAATCAACAATTTCTTCGTGAGAACATTCCGTGGTTCATTTAGAGGCACAACAGTGACCCCCATATTCATCAGATGTCAATGAGCTGGAATTATGCATTTGGAATATTTTGGAGGCCAGGGTGTTCTAAAAAAAACCACTGAACTTTGAACACGCTTAATGCATATCTTCGCCGAGAATGGTAGCGAATTCCGCAGTTCCACATTCACACAGCGTGTGATGTAATAATTAGTAGACTCAATGTCACAATCAAGGCGGTTATAAAGGTGGTTAATAAAGGTGGTTACATAATAAAGGTGGTTACATCAAACTATGAGTTTTGTTTCATAAAATAAAATCACTTTCTAATACTTTCCGAAAGTTTCAAATCTAAATTGATAAAACTAAGACGTTTTTTTTCTTAGTATCAGTTGGTCCCTTGCACCTTGTAGTTCTTCCATCATCTGACAGATGTCTTTGAAACCGATAATGAACTCAATATAACAATAATGGTAAATACTAAGAAAAAAATAAATTAAAATGACACCAGAAAGGGAAGAAAATATAATTTTTAAGATTCAAGAATATTGCGATGCATACTATAGTTAATTTTTTCATAATTATTTTAATAGTGTGCAAATGTAAAATGACATAAAATGAAACATAGTTCCATGGGTTCTAGATTTATATGACACACTGGCATGGTATAGCTCAGTGCTGGGAGAAGTAGAGGCAAATCATCCATTCAGTTCCAGATCATCAGAGAACCATGATGCTAAAGCCATGAGCAAAATGACTAAGTCAGACCAAAATTTCATTTAGGTTTTGACAGTTACAGATTTGTAATTTTTTTTTTTTTTTGTTTCTGCAGAAAATCAGAAAAAAAAAGACAACTGTATCAGATAAAATAAAAAAATATAATTAGACTTTTTTAAGCCTCAGACAGTCGACAAGAATAAAATGTCATCGCTGGGCCTCGTAGTCGATGATCCCATCACCAATTCAGTTGCAAAGGGAAGCTGTGCAGTGGAGTTTTTTTTTTTTTTGTAAGTGAACCGTAGCACACCAGAAAATTCACCGACATCGCTATACTGGATCCAATGGAACACCAGAAGTGAGATGATCGGAGCACACTGATATGTTTTTTTTTTCAAGATGACTGAAGTCATACGTATAGGTATCCTTGTACCCCCGAATACTAAGCGGAAAAAATACCTGTCATTCGAGGGGAGTAACATAGCGCGGGGTTTTAACCGGCAACCTTCTGTACCGAAGTCCATTGCCTTACCGTGCAGAGATGCACCTTCATTGAATTGTTAAAATCAGGGTTGTGAAGTCGGCAAAACAAATTCTAACTCCAATTATAGTACATATATTGCTAACCATATGTTACACTTAATTACGTGGCGTAACTATTTAAATGTAGGTTTTTTTTCGAAATAATGTGTATGGAGATTCTCTATCGTACTACACGTTATTTGTACTAAATGTACATAGTTCATAATGTAATTTAATGTTTTAAAATATGTAAAATATTTTAAGTCAGTCAATTTACAATAGTATCTCCAGACTCTGGCTCTGATTCAGACCTCTACGAAAAACTGACTGACTCCACAACCCTGATAAAATCATAAATTTAATTAACGCACACCAAGCAATGCAGACCTGTGCAGATGGGCAGACTTTTGCAGGCCAAGAGCTACTTCTAATTTCTTCCAAGTGTTGACGTTCACTATATGTACATTTATTACAGTATAATAAAAATAATAATAATTATACTATATGATTAAATAGTGTCAAACGAACACAGTGCACTTTATCAAGGACTTTTGAAGACTGAAAGCTAAAAGTAAATCAGACAAAGAATTTACGTAACGGTGAATTGTTATCCCTACTACCTGTAAACCTAACACAATAAAGGGATTAGCTTGCTTGGACCTCTGAATGACAAACAATAGCGAACGGTGACTTTTATTAGAAGCCAGTTTTTCAACAAAAGGCCTCCCAAATTCCAATCTCCATCGATACACATGTGATTTCTGTTAAATACAATGCAAAACGGTTACAATTATTTTATTTTATAAAATTTTCAGCGTAATATTGCATAATTACGCAAATAACCCAATTATTAGGGGGTGACGAAGACTTATGGGCGGTAGTGTATATGCCTTAATAAATACTATATTTATAATAATTTTAAGTGTCTTGTATCCATTTTTATAAGGACACATCTAAAAAAATAAGATAAACAAAAAATCTATACATATTTTTGATGATCCTGTAATTATTTGGACACACTACCCATGGTGAAATATAACAGTTTTGAAAGGCTTCAAATTATTGGAGATGTGGAATAATAGCGCAAGAGAATATCTCCGATATGAAGAAGATATAATGTAACTCTCATCAAAATGTACACAATAATGGTAATGTAACATTGACTTACCTTGCTGGCAGTACGATTCCACACGATGACTTTGTGACCAGAGTTGAGGAGGTTTTTTACTATTCCGCTGCCCATTATTCCGAGGCCAAGGAAACCAAATTTCATGTGGCTGGGAAGAATGTTCTTGCCTTTAAGGGTATCTGTGATGTTTTCCAAATCTAGTGGAGGAGTGTCCTGAAAAGATAAATTAAATTATTAATAATTGTTCTGCTTTGAAATTAATACTTAACCGTTTTAATCCCACGGGCCGATTATCGGCCCCAACTGGTGTATGAGAAAAATCCCACGGGGCCTCAAAGTTTTTATGTTGAATAAAAAAATATTAAAATACAGGGAGGTCTCCACAAAAAATAGGTTTTAAAACTAAATATTAACTGAGATAAAAAATAAAATTTAAACTGTTTTTTTGCCAAAAATGCTTGTGATTTTTTGCGCATTTTATGTAAAATAGGCTGGGATTAAAAGGGTTAAATTGGTTTTGATGAATACAAAAATCCCACACATAGTGATACATGCCAAAATTTCTTTATTTTGAGACTTCGCAAAAAAAAATAAATAGATAAAAAGTATATATCCTAAGAAAGCAAAAAAAAAACCCACAGAAGTGGTGAGTGCATGAGAACCCTCCAAATGCTGTAAACATTTGACAACCGATGGGACTGTGGAGGAACTAGGCAACCTTGAATTTACGGATTATATCGCGATGTTAGGAGTTTCTGTGAATGATTTACAACATACATACACAACATGCTATCAAAGTACTACCTCTGTCTTGGCCTGAGTATAAATGCTGGGATGACGAACTTGATGTGTATCGACTCAAGCCCAAATAAAGAAATTTACCTATGCATAAATGACATCCCTGTCAACAGAGTTGATAAATTTAAGAATTCGGAAACCACTGTTGGTGGGAAAGAGGATTTCGGGACTGAGTTACCTATTAGAGGATACTCAACCTCTAGAATCATGTCCAAAAAGACTGGCTCTAATTTGCTCTACGTGCTATAAGTTCAAAAGATTAGCCGACCATGCAACTGGCAGCGGAGATTGACCAGAATTCTAGAATTAAGAACAGTCAATGAGTGTTGAGTGAAATCAATAGAACTTAATTTGACACAAATAAGTTAAGAACATTAAAGAGCTGCAACTTCAGTTTGAGCCGACTTTCTGCTCTGAGAAATTTGCTTTACTGCGGGAATCTTAGATATGGCAAGTGATTACTCCGGTCTCGGTTCTGCTGCATGGATGAAGGTTGAATCAGCCATTGCCCCATCTTCTGCACTAGTGACTGTCTTCGGTCGCGAGGTGAGTGTTCTTTTTCTTGTTCTCCAACACTAATACAGTGGCGGAGAAGACGTGACGGGGACTTAATTTTAACATCGCTGTTACTACAAGTATAGTGATGATACAAAGTGGAATTCGCTTGGGCTTGAGCAAACTCTAGCTGTGTCGGGAGAAAAACTGTCTCATAAATGCAGACGGGAATGTGGACTCTTCTTTATGGTGTTTGAGGCTAAGAATCAATCTGTGAAGGTGAGGAGGGGGAATCGGTCGAAACATTTGAAGTGCGCCATAGTTTGAATGATTCATTTAGTCCTACAATCTTTACATCCTCCCAAAGAAATGGTCATATGAGTATAGACAAATAAATAGTCAACGAACATTTTCAGATTGGCAGGTTCATTAGATAGTCTTGCAATGATCACAACCTGATTACTTTTATATTATGACATTTATCAGATCTTATTATTGTCCCACTAACCGAGATTTTAATATTTAATTCGGTGAGGCTATGGATGCCTGTCGGCAAGCTGTTGCAATTTATCAGTGGACAAATGAACGGTAAAATGATTAAATGTGAAAAGAATGAATGGTAAAATTCTTCACATTGTTATTCCCCTCTGACAGCAGACCACCTAAAAGATGAAAGAACAACTGGCAATCCATATCCTAGGACAAGCAGATTTGTTGATTTTTATGGAGAAGTTGTCACTAAACTAATGTCTGAAGACTAAATCATGATGTAAATAAATTACAAGCCTGGAATCTACTAAAGCATTGGCAACGTAAATGTTGCCCATGATGTTAGGGTCAATATCTAGATTATCATCAGGGCCAAATGATGACAAGTCCGAGAGGGCTAATTTTGAAAACTTGAGGAAGTTTTTAATAACCACTACCAGCAGTTAGACACTCCACCCGGGGGTTTTGGGTTTGATCCCGACTGATGCCAAGAAAGAGTTCGTCTTGTAAAATTGTTCATTTGGTAACAATCTCGTGTGTGTGCATCTTCAGATGCGGTAGTATTGGTGATGTGCAATGACGAACTGCGAGTTCCGTGCACACTCCAGTGCTTCTAAAGTACAAAGGCTCGATTAACAGGGTCAAATAGAATATTGTATCCTGGTCACGCTATAATGTTCAACACCAGTTCGGATGTGTTGAAGGACACCTTACGAATGAATGAACAGTAGTAAGGAAAATAGACAGGGAACAATAAAGGAAGGGACGGAAATGAGTTGTATTAGAAAGTTGAAAATGATACAACATACATACCATCATACCATCTCCCTGTCGGGTAGGCAGAAAGGACCGAGTGTCAGACTTTCCTCTCTCAACACACATCATTAGCCTCTTCTACATCCATACACCTTCCTTCTTTCAGAAAATTGTTCCCTTAATCCAACCATACTCTCCTTGGTCTTCCACTCACATTTGCACTATATATCTATTTTGTTAGTCTTTCTTCATTCATTCGTTCCATATGCGCATCTGAAGATGCATACAACCATCTCTTATTCAATCTACTTAACACATCAGCCTTAAGTTCACATTCAACCCTCATCACTTCATTCCGTATTCTGTCATACATTGTCATTCCATGTATTCTTCTCAATGCACACATTTCTACAGCATTTATTCAGCTCCTCACAATCTTTTTCCACATCCACGTTTTGCTCTCATACATTAAAGTTGGTGATGTAATTTATTTTATCTAACACTGTTTATTCCACTTTTTTGTAACGGTATAACCCTACCCGTCTCAAGGCTTTCACCTCATCTTCAGAGGAGCACAAACGTTAATGCCTTAACTATAAACAATACATTAAAGTTGGCATTAAAATAATATTGTGTTATTTTAGCAAAATGATACAAATTGTATAAAATAACTTAACTCGACTAAAAAATCAAAACTTGGACTATGTTGTCCACCCCATTGTAGGGACATTGCGCATAATATGAAGGTTTAAGAATATATTCACGCAGTTGCACTGCATCAAGTATCGCAAGGTTAATCTTTTTGGGCCGAGTGCCAAAATCAGTATTGGGTAAAGGCTCGGAGTTTTTAAAATATTATTTATTTAACACTTTTATTGCAAATACAATCTGACGGGCTTATTGCCAGGCGGCACTCTCTTCCAACCAACCAGACAAAAGTAAATGAAGCAAGTTACATACATGGTCGCATAAATCATTCAAATGACTATCCATCCCCACGAAATCCATAAACACATATGTGAGCATATGCCCACAAACTCCACAAAGACGGACAATCACCCGAACATTATTTTTCATATAAAGTGAGAGATCATCAATCAAAAGAAAAGGAAGGGATGGTGGAGGAAAGGAAAATAATATTGATAGGCATATTAAAATTTTATTGGCGAAAAATTAGGTTAATTATACTATTCAGGAGGTGTGGCACACCCATCGCATCAGCCCACCCACCACCCAGGTCAACTGCCCCAGAAGCACTTCGATTTCACCAAGGAGGGAAGCCTCATGACCGCCACATCACAACACCAAGTGATCCCATTTCCCCACCCTTCAGACAATACGTGACCGACTCCAATACTCTCCATGCCGACATTAACACACAGCACCCAGAGCGGAACAATCACCAGGTCGATCCAGACGTGAACTCACGTAACACCCAGACTCCCGAACAATTCCCATTTCAACGATCTTGGCTTTAATCCCGAGTATCCTGTGGGCAAGCAGTTGTAACTCAAGGGATTTACTTTTAACGCTACCCCACACTCTTGATTACTATATTTTTGTGGTGTCTTTTAATGGAATTAAGGCAGCCATTTCTTCAGTAACAATAAAATCATATCACATAAAAAATAAATACACATGTACACATTGCGTATTTCCTTTTTAATTTTTGTCTATACATAATACTATACAGTAGAGCGCCGATTATCCGTGAGTTACGTTTAACCGTGGTCTTCTGTAGTAAAAAGTTTATTTTCAGTAAATCCTACAAATTATTTTAAAATTTTTAACGTGAAAATTGCAAAGCAAGGACCGTAACTGTTATAGAATTTATGGTTTACATTATAACAATTGACTAATGCTAGTGAGTTGGCGGTGTTTCCCCATGTCCACACTGAGATAAAAATATGTGGATCCGAGACTTCTAAATGTTATAGTCACGGTATGATACCAGCGTTTATTTATTTTTTCAAAACAGGCTTAGCCCAATTACTTTGAAAAAAACAAGACATTAAAAAAGAAGAAAAATTACATAGAAAAAAAATAAAAATTATATAAAATAAAAAATAATGCATATGCATACATACGAGTATATACACACAAACATATGATATACATATATTCACAGTCACTTAATTATGTTGATGAGTGCCTTCTAACGCGCTCAATCTAAGAAGAAAATTTACTTTTGCTTTTGGTAATGTGATATGAAATATGTTGTAGCTACCTACGTCCCCTAAATAATTGTCAAACATACTTTATTGTTAATATTGTAAACATACAGGGTCAACGACCGATGAATTATTTACAAATTGTCACAAACTAGAAATGTCAACAATGTTTACTCACAAATAGTATTTGTCTGTCTCCAGCAAATAAATGCACTACCCGCTACGCTGGTGCACGCGCGGGAGTGAGACAAAGTATGTGTTGCGAGCATATTCACTCACTACTATAAATTACCTACTCGTAGACAAATAAACATTATTATTTATTATTCATTCAACTGTCAAGACTTGTTATTATTTGCCCGCTGTTCACTTTCGCTTTTATCCGCATTCCTGAGATTTATATTTAAAATAAATACAAATCAAAATCATCACGACGTATCAAGATAAGCATCTCGCTACAATGTCAATATCGGAAGCAGTCCCATTCAGAAGAGTTAAGGCACTTCCAACAGGCATAGCGGCTGGAAGACCCGTTCTTGCGTATGTTATTGAGAACAGTTCTTGCCGGCGCAGTTTAGTGTAATTGTTAGGAACATTTAACGCTAATCTTTGTAGTAATGCTGGACAGCTCACAACTCCTCGAACGAGATTGACAACGTATATCAGGAGACACAGATCTCTTCTTACGCTCAAGGAGTTATACCCGAGCATGCCCAGCAGAAACTGAGTAGCATAAAGCCATGGATAGACACCCTCTATTTCTTAACTCCTCCACCATGAGTGAGTTCTGCGCCCCCACCGGGCTCCAAATGCAAGCATTGCTTTCTAGTTTGCTACGGATCAATGAATTAAACAACGTTTTGAGCACCAATTTAGTGGTTGTATTTGTCACACTGAGAAAGCTTGTTCGTGTACTCATCTTGCGTAACAAATTTTATCAAGTATTTCAACTCTTAAAATGTATAACTCAATAAAAACTGAATTTGGATTGATTATGTTTTTCAATTATCCGGGATTTAGTGTCCCCCAATAACCACAGATAAACGGCGCATTTTGGATCACATTTAAATAAGATTTTTATATTTTGATATAAATCTTCTTCATGTCAGAAATCTAGTGTGTCGCTTTTATTGACCCTTATCATGGTATTGTAACACAGGTGTTACACAAATTTAGGGATTAAAAAAAAAAATCTAGAAACTGTAACGTAATTTCAAATATGGCAACACATTCAAATACTATACATGCACTATTGAGTGCAGTGGTATCATCTGGTAATAAATATTGACAACGCTACAAGCTTTCAAACGACATCGGGTCAACATGTCTGGACAGCGTGGGTGCGTTTTGAAAATTGGGGTAAATAATCTAAATATCTTATTAATAACTACATGTAGAGAAAAATTATTCAAACCATTTTATTTGTTGATAATTCAGCTATGTAAATGTTGTTCTTGTTTTAGATTATAGAATCATTTTATAGCTCTTTTTGTGTTTTATAAAAATTGATATTTTGGCAATGTAACGTGGGTGTTATACATATAAAAAAAAACTATAAGGAAAAGTTGTGATTTTGTTTTCCTCAATTTTCCTTCATAACTTACCATATAACAAGGAATCGCCAAAGAAAAACGTTAATATTTGAATAAATTGAACTTTGCAAAGTTAAGGGTTAAACAACTATGTTCTATCGTTATTTCTTCCATGATTTATAGAAAACATCCTTCAGCCTGTGGACTATGACTATGCCTGGAGTAAAAGGTCTAATAGATCAAATTTCCAATGGCAAGGAAATTCAAGTCCCAAGACTATCAGAAGGTGCAATAAGCTGTAGTGTTTCACCTGGCAAACTAATATATAGCGCTTATTTATACAATACTATAGGTATTTAAGAATTTTTGAATAGGTAAATTAGCAAATAATGGTGTCACGACACGAATCGAATCTGAGATACAAGTTTGCCAAGCTTGCAGGAGTCAATTGTTGTGAATAATTTGTGTAAGCCCTTTAGTGACAGAACTATTAAGACAGAGAAATAAATAAAATAATATACTTTTAATAACTTGCCGGGAGACGAGTAACTATTGCGATCAATCTACACGGAATTTTTTTCAGCGTTTAAGATTTCTTAAATACATACATACCATGACGCCATTTCCCTGTCACGGTAGGAAGAGAAGACAGAGTGCCAGACTTTCTTATCTCAACACACTTCCTTAGCCTCTTCTACTTCTGTACACCTTCTCACACAAATTATATTATTTCTCTGATTTTCTACATTTCCTTCTTTCAGAATACCATTCACTTGATCCAACTATATTTTCAATGGTCTCAACCATGCCTTCCATACAACTTCTATGATTTCTCTGATTTAAATTTCCTTCTTTCAAAATATAATTCACTTGACCCAACCATACTTTCCTTGTTCTTCCTCTCACATGCCTTCCACTCCCATTTGCACTATATATCGTGTTTTGTTAGTCTTTCTTTATTCATTCGTTCCACATGCCCAAACCATCTCAGCATGCTCTTCTTTATCTTAATTAACACATCAGCCTTAAATTCACATTCATCCCATATCACTTTATACCGTATTGTGTAATATAATATAATAGTCTCTCCATGTATTCTTCTCAATGCACGCATTTCTACAGCATTTATTCAGTTGCTTTCAGTCTTTTTCCACATCCACGTTTCACTCCCATACATCAAAGTTGGCACCAAAATACTATTGTGGACTATCATCTTAGCAGATTTTGATAATGTTCAGTTCGAGTATATGTTTAATGCCCCATTGACTTTGATTCCTATTGCAACACGCTATTCGATATCCCTCTTAACTCTTCCATTACCTCCCATGCATTTCTACAGCATTTATTCAGCTGCTCTCAGTCTTTTTCCACATCCACGTTTCACTCCCATACATCAAAGTTGGCACCAAAATACTATTGTGGACTATCATCTTAGCAGATTTTGATACTGTTCAGATCGAGTATATATTTAATGCCCCATTGACTTTGTTTCCTATTGCTACACGCTATTCGATATCCCTCTTAACTCTTCCATCATCTGAGAAAATACAACCCAAATAGCAGAATTCCTTAACTTGTGGACTATTATCATCTTATCAAATTTTGATACCAATATTTGATACTTGTCATGAAAAATATATAAATTTAAAAAAATTATACAGAATTATTTCAGTGCCAGTAACAGCATAAAAAATATGACTTTTATATTGCTGTACCATAATAAAATTGACCTACAGAGCACATTATTTTACATTTATTATGGCAGTTGATAAGTGTTACTATATAAATTCAGACAAAATGATGTCCGAGTATATTAAAAATCAAAATTCAAATATTATTTAATATACATACATATACCATCATGGCATTTCCTTGTCGGAGTAGGCAGAGATGACAGAGCGCCCGACTTCCTTACCTCGACAAATATCCTTCACTTCTTCCACAGTCATACACCTTCTCTTACAAATACTACGATTTCTCTGACTTACTATGTTTCATTCATTCAAAATATCATTCTCTCTTAATCCAATGACATTTCATGGTCTTCCTCTACCACGCCTTTCAATAACATAATTATCTAATAAGAAACAGTAAAAAGTTTACTATTCATCCGACTACATTACATCTTCTTTCAGTGACAAAGTTGACCTCTGCCTAGTTGGAAAAATCTTTTATCCGGAGGTTACAAATTCTAATCCCACTGATCTCCGATTTTTTTAAAGAGTCAAGTCTGGCTTTTACGTAGACCTTATAAAAAATAAAAATAAAAAACAAAAAACCTCTGGCTGGTTGGAAGAGATTGCCACATGGCAATAAACCCACCCGGTTTTGTTGTAAACAACCAAAATATAATATAATACAATATCGAGTTTTTCCTGGTTTTCCATCATCCTACTTTCCAATCTATCTTTATTCTGGCCATAGATGACATTGTTAAATTTATATTTGTTTTTCCTCTATTTTATTTATTTATTTATCATTTCATATTATAACAATATGGCAGGCTTATTGCCAGGTGACAATGTTTTCTAACCAACAAGACATAAAGTAGAGTAAATAAAGTTATATGATTAAAAAATAATTTCATATAATTATTTATTTGCACAACATTCTTGCACAGTAATGTTTAAAAAAAAAGTGACATATTGTCAATTAAAGGGATAACGAAGGAATGGTGGAAAGAAAAAGAAAATCGGGAATGAAATACGTTACATTACTGACTTAAAATAAAAATTTTAAGCTACTTTTTAAAACATGCTAATGACTAAGTGAGTTTAAAATTAGTTGGTAATTGGTTCCAGAGTCTCACTGCATGAACAGTAAAGGACAACGTAAAAAGGAGAAGAGCAGTGAACTGGGTAAGCCAATAAACAATCTGCTTGAGCATAGACCAAGTCCATGATCAGAAAGGTGTTGAATATTTTCGGCGAGATAAGAGAGGGCAGCGAAACAGTTAAGGATATTATACAACTGTGAGTGTTATTTTGCGTTTATTTATCGTACATTCAACCAGTAAAGCTCTTTCTGATATGAAGTGATTTGATCGTACTTTCCCCATATCAATAATGTAAATCCTCCTTTGACTTAAAACTTTGTATGGTTATTTGGAAGATATTGCCACTTGGCAATAAGCCATATTCACTGAGTCATAAAGTATTAAAAAAAAAACTATTCATACCAGCGATGCTACCTCTGATGTTTGGGCAGATATTAAGATTATTAAAACATAAAGATGAAGGATGATAAATCCAATAGAACTCGTTGAGAAAAACCCCATAACCTTGGCTTCTAATCAGGTGAGGTCATGTTGAAAAAAGTACAGTATATTTCTGACATCCACTGTCATAGAATAAAATCGATCATAAATTAGATATGAGTATACCTCTGGACCAGTCACTTATTGGTGCTTAGAGTGGAAAGGAACTTGGATTTTGCCTGTCGAGGAAATTACCACCTGGCTTTGAACTTTGTAGAGAACCTGGAAATCTCTTAAACAGGCTCCAAATAGGAATTGGGAGAACTGACGACATCATGGTAAAATGGGGAATATTACATGATGAATCGACTCTCTGTATCTGTGATGAGGAGCAACCCATGCGACACTTGCCGCAGTGCCTGAGAAGCCTTTGGAAAAAGACTTGATTCGTGTAATGCCCAGTGCTGTCAAGGTGGTATAATTCTGGGTGGATATAATTTAACACCTTTGATATGATAAGAAGAATAAGATTTAAATTTGTCGCGTGTCTAAGGGTGTTCTACCATACTCGATATTGTATTGTATTAGAGGAAAGACAGATGAGAAAACGAGGAATGACCCATTGTGATTTTGACCTGTCTCTAAATCTCATTGGTCTACAACGCCACAGGAGATAGGAATCATAAATCTAGTTTTAACAATTTCAAATTCTACAAAATTTTAACCTGAAATGGTAAAAGAAAATTTTATATTTGTTTATTATATGGTCAAAGACATCAAATTAACGAACATGAAAATAAATTTATTTAGTGACGAGTTGTTAGAACATCACTTGGATATATTTTTATACATACGTACCATCACACCATCTCTTTGTTGGGGTAGGCAGAGGGAACAGAGTGCCAGACTTTCCTTTCTTGACACACGTCCTTAGCCTCTTTTACACCCATACATCTTCCACGATTTTTCTAACTTTCTACGTTTCCTTCTTTCAGAATGTAATTCACTTGATCCAACTATACTTTCCTTGGTCTTCCTCTCACATTTGTATTATATATCTGTTTTGTTAGTCTTTCTTCATTCATTCGTTCCACATGCTCAAACCATCTTAGCATGCTTTTCTTCATCTTACTTAACACATTAGCCTTAAGTTCACATTCATCCTTTATCACTTCATTCCGTAGTCATACAATGTCACTCCATGAATTCTTCTCAATGCACACATTTCCACAGCATTTATTCGGCTACGTCCCCAATGGAATTTTAATACCAAATGTATGGGAGCGTAATGTGAGCATGCACGAAGAAGTGAGTACAAAGTACACCAATAAAAGCATGGTTGAACCAAGTGAATGGTATTTATATAAGGAAGGAAAAGTCAGAGAAATCTAATGTATGAATGTGGAGGGGAAAGATATACATTGCGATCAAAAAGTCTGGCAATTTGTCCTTTCTAATTACTACAAAAAGGGAAATGAGGTGCATGGCCATGCAATCGCTGGTTCGAACCCAACACTGTGCTACCCCCCTTGAATGAAACATACATTTTCTCTCTCCGTGGTTGCAGTCCTAAGACTGGTTTGCAGCAATTTCAACTCTTCTCCTCCATTCCCCCCTGTCCTGTGCGGCTCTTTTCAAATCTGTATATGTTGAGCAGCGCACGTCCACCAACAGGTCCTCCAGGTACTCTCGGCGTGGGCGTCCCCTAGAGTTTGTCCCCTCGGTCATACCCTCCATTATGGCATGCAAGAGGCCCTCTTGTCGTATTATATGACCGATCCATCTTGCACGCCTTTCGGACAGGATCCTGAGCAGGTGCCTTCCTCCTTCGATTCGTTGGAGAACCTCTTCATTTGTGATGCGGTCTCTCCAGGAAATTTCTAATAGTCTTCTATAGGACCACATCTCAAAAGCCTCTAGTCTTCGTCTATCTCTTTCGGATAGGCACCATGTCTCGCAGCCGTACATCAAGATACTCCATACATAGGTCTTGATGAGGAGTATTCTCAGATACAACATACATTTTATCTGGTTAGTATTTGGGGGTATAAAAATACTTATGACTTCGGTCATATCCATTCTTTAAAAAAAAACCTATCGGTGTGCTATTGGATCCAGTACAGCAGTGTGACCGGTGAGTTTGCTAGTGTGCAACAGCTCACTTAAAAAAAAAAAACTCCATGGCACAACTTTGCTTTTCAAATGAATTGATATTGGAATCGTGAGAGGATCCTCAACTACGAGGCCCAACAATGACGGTGTAATTGTACGAATCATAAAATACGTTTACAAATTTTATAGTCTCAATGCGGCCTCTTCCAGGTATAAAATTTACCCAGGCCTGTTTTAATGCAATTGACACTTGCGAAGGTTTATAAAAGAAACAGAGCTATTATAGTAATCAAACTGAATATCTTGTTTACCAGTCTGTATGCACAGGAACCTGGTCAATATACTTACAGGTCTATTGATATCGGGTCTATCGAGCAGAGCGGATGAAGTGGACTTCTTGGAGGAGTGGTTGATCATGGAGGACTCGTGTTTAACATCCCTGTCCAAGTCGACCAGCACGGACAGTCCCTCAGAGCGCGCCTTTTTACGTACCACAGGCTTAGCTGTGCCGGTCGAAGCCCTTTTCACAGTCTTCTCCTAAAAAGTGTTCATGTTAAGAAATTTTTAATTTAACAAAAATCAAATATGCGACGCATTGCTTACATAATGAGAGACAAAATATATAATACTGTTACACTAATGATTACCTAAAGACAAAAATAAATAGTCAAAATAGTAGAGAAACACAATATATCTTGTTTAGGTACAGTATAACTAGTTGGTCCAGGCTATAGTAGTTAACCTTTCCTTCCCTGTGTTGGGTATCTTCTACACGTTGCTTCTAATAACCATCAATATCTCTATAAATATAATAAATACAAGGTTAAGATTTTAGGTATTCCTCCATAATATATTTACGCATTGATTTAAAAAATAATATTAATAATAATCAGAATTTATCGACTACATCGAGGTGTTTTGTAAAGATCGAAAACAAATTCGCATTTAAACGCGGCGAGTGCCTCGTCTTGACGATAGGTGAATAGTATGCGGGAAGCGCGACACTATATTCGCATCTCACTCTTGCATACTAGACTGAATTGCGAGAACCTGAATTGTCTCAACGTCGCAAGCAAAGGCGTATGCGACTGACGTTCCGCGCCACTAGTTGCCTCAAGGCTTGCAAATAGGTTAGACGTACGCCCGTTCCGTGAGCGTTTTTTAATGTTTTCAGCAAATAAATCTCAATTATTATAATTTTTAACTTCAATTATAATTAATTAAGGGGATTATCTATGAATGTTCTTATTTTTCCGATTTAAAATCGCTAATTTTTTATTGCGTACTCACTACCCAACACCGTAACACGCATATTATTTTTATCACCGTAAGGGAAGGGTTAACAAAGTAAAAAATGTTTTGATGATCGTCAACCTCTGATAGATGGCACTTGGATGATTTTGGAGCACTGAGTGTTCCGCGAATCAGGTTCTAGGTCCTAGAGGGAATAAAAGCTCCTCACCAGAGATACAAGGCCGATCCATTGCATAGTATTTCCCATTTCCCTTTATACATAATCTTTATAGCCTCATTGTATTCCATCTATCAGAGGAATAAAAATAGGAATAAAAAATAGGAATAAAAAAACATTAATTCATATGGTACTTTTCAGTGTATGCCCATTGGTAATGTAGACTTGGTACAAAGAAACACTGTCATTGCGCAACATTAAAGACATGGACGATTGATATTGTAAGAATACACAACCATTTATTTATTGAACACTTTTATTGCAAATACAATCATTTGTCTGGTTGGTTTTGAAGAGATCCCGCCAGGTTGTACTGTTTACAACAAAAGTGTAATACAATACAATCTGGCGGGTTTATTGCCACGCGACAATCTCTTCCAACCAGCCAGAGAAAAGTAAATGAAGCAAGTTATATGGTCGTAAAAAAAACATTGAAATGACTATCCATCCCCATGAAATCCATGAACACATACGTGAACATATGCTTATAAACCCCACAAAGACAGACAATCATCCGAATATTTCTTTTCATATGAAGTGAGATATCATCAATGAAAGGAAAAAGAAGGGATGGTGGAGAGGAAAGAAATATCAGGAATGAAACACGTTATACTCGTATTAAAGTTTTTTCAGTCGTTTCTTAAAGTGTGCCAATGACGGAGCGAGTCTAACATTGGTTTGTAAGCATTCCATCTTAAAAATATTCATTAATTCATATGGCAGTCTTCAATACATACACATTGGTCATGTTGAAGAATGAAATTTTCTTCGGCAGTGGCCTGTGGTTCATCATAGTGTTTTGGTACTATTGAATTGAATTGAATGCCCAGTATCCGTGTAAAATAAAAGATACAATACAAAGTGGAGGATTCGAGTACTTGTTGATATCACCGGAGATGACTATGTGATAGGCATATCCTGTTGCATATAGGGCAAGGAATTGTCTGCATTTTATTTCTCTATTGAGTGGCTGCATTCAATTTCTCCATTGAGTGGCTGCATTCAATTTCTCCATTGAGTGACTGCATTCAATTTCTCCATTGATTAATTATGATTTATATACGAGAATATCAAGGATTCCTCTCAAATAGAATAAATACATCTTCAACAAGTCTTAAACGGACTGGGACCGATTCTTGGATACTCTCAAGACAAGGAACTGAATAAATGCTGTAGAAATGCGTGGACCAAGAATATATGGTGACAATATATGATAGAATACGGAATTATGTGAACTGATGTATTAAGTATAAGATGTAAGATGAAGATGGTTTGGATATGTAAAACGAATGAATGAAGAAAGACTAATATACATACATACATATCACGCTATGTTGTTTGCGGTGTAGGCAGAGATAACAGATCTTCAAACTTTTCTATTCATGCACACAACCTTTGCCTCCTGTACATTCATATATCTCGTCATGCACAATTTTCTATTATTCATACTTCTCACTTTAACTTCTATCAAAATCTTGCCCATTTGGTACAGCCACGTTTTCCTTGGCCTATCTCTTCCATGCACTTTTGACTTGTGTACTCGCTTGGTCATTATTTTATTATTTATTTTATCCACATGTCCAAACCATCTTTAAGCTCCTTTCTTCATCTTACTTAAAATATCCATTTTACCCATGCATTTATTTCTAATGTCATCATTCTGCTTTTTTTCAAACATTGACATTCCAAAAATATTCCTTAATGCATGCATCTATCACGGCATTAATCTAACTCTTATCGTTCTCCTGCCAAGTCCAAGTTTCACTTCCATACATCAAGGTGGGGGGCACCAACATATTACTATGTATCGTTATTTTTACTACTGTTGATATTGCGCAGTTGTATATAATATTAAATGCTCCATTTACCTTGTTCCCTGTTGCTACCCTACTTTTAATGTCCCTTTCAACTCGCTCATCACAACATACTACCCAGATAACAGACTCATCAATCTAAAAGAAAGACTAACTAAACAGATATACAGCACATATGTGAGTGGAAGGCCTCGTAGAGTAACCAAGTAAAGTATGGTTGGGGATCAAATGAATATTTTGAAAGAAGGAAATTTGAAAAGTCAGAGAAATCATAGAAGTTCTATGAGGTGTATGAATGTGAAATATGTGCCGCGATAGGAAAGTATGGCGCTATGTCCTCTGGGATAAGAAAAGAGGACACAGAACTCTTTCAGTTTCTCTGACTCAACCTGTTTTTCTATGAAAATTTTTATTCACTTGGTTCAACCATACTTCTCGATTTTAGATTTGTTTTACCAGCCTTTCAACCATCAATTATTTATTTTACACATCCAAACTACATCAAAGTTGTCTTCTTCATCAGATCAGTCCTTAAGTTCACATACTTCCTATATAATTTCCTTACTAATTACAAAAATAAAATAAAAAATTATGTTTGGAATAACTGGGATAATATATTTTTTGGTCACAATTACCAATTAAACCTAAAATTCCCAGATGGAAAAGCATTTTACCAATTGGCTACAGAGGCCTGTGCTGCAGCATTTATTTATTTGATTAGTATCCTTCAACATGTTGAAGAGTATGGCCAGGAAACAACATTTCTTTAACCCCAATAATTGAACCTCTGGGTCAAGAACCACTCGAGTAACTTAAATTTCGCACGTGGACTTGCAACAACGCTCGCACACATCCAGCGCATCTGAGTATTATTACTAACCAGACTGCTACTTTCTTATTTTGGCTATCAGGAATCGAATCCGAAATCCACGGGTGGAAGACATCTTACCAACTAGAGATCAGAAGTGCAAGAGTATCCTAAATAAAAATTAAGTTAAAAATAAAGTTACCTTCTTGGGCTTGACACTTTTGGTCTTGTCCTCTTGATCTGAATGTGACTCCTTAAGCTTGTCGAATTCTTCATCAGGGTCTTCTTTGCCACCGTCAGCTCCACTCGTAAATTTCTGGATCAAAACATATTCTTAGTTATTAACATAAATATTAAATACATATTTAATGAATATGGTCTCGCAAGATGCGCTATTCTGCCTACATTTAATAAAATAAAATATTTTGTTTGTATGCATCTATATTTTGCATCTAAAAGCGACACACAGTTTGGGTACATACTGCCCTCCTTTAGACGGTGTAGTATTGTGTTATCTATGTGTATTGTTAAGATTTTGACTTATGTACTTGCATTCTTGTTATATATTTTTTGTGATTTTACCTTTTTATTTATTTTAATCATCGTCATCATTGCTCGGTTCGTAGTCGAGGATCCCCTTGCCATTCCAGCATCAAATCAGTTGAAAAGTGAAGCTGTAGTGGAGTTTTTTTCAAGTGAGTGGACTGTTGCACACCGGCAAACTCACCGGCCAAACCGCTGTCCAATGGCACACCGAAGTGAGACGATTGGAACACACTGGCATGTTTTTTCCTCTCTTTTTTGAAAGAATAGATAGTCATAAATATCCCTATACCCCCAAATACTAGGTGATATAAATGCCTGAACACCTGGATTCGCAATATAACAAAGGTAGAAGACGTTATAAAGGTGTGCAAAAGAATGAAGTGGCAATGGGCCGGACATGTAGCCAGAATGTCAGACTCCCGATGGACATCCGAAATAATCCAATGGTATCCAAGAGGCATAAAGAGGCCTAGAAGAAGACCGAAGGTACGCTGGATGGACGAAATCAGGAAGCATGGCAGCATTACATGGCATCGACGAGCAAAGGACCGAACTGTTTGGAGTCAACTTGGGGAGACCTTCATCCAGCAGTGGATCGACCCTGGTTGACAATGATGATGATGATAAATGCCTGTATCATTCGAGGGAAGTAGCATAGCGCAGAGTTCGAACTCTTGACCTTCCGCACGGAAGTCCAGTGAGGTACCGCGCGGCCATGTACCTCATATTTTTTAGATAATTGTTTTGATTTTTTTTTTGTTATAAGTGAAGCACGCAATGTTTATTTTTTTTGTATCATAATAAAAATTATTACCTAAATATTTCTGGAACGTTCTGTTCGTCGGAAGTGATTTTAAAAAATCTAAAAACAGATGTCACCCAAATAGCAATATCGTTGATAATGATTTAGATAGTTCTGATTTGTAATAACAGATGTCACACTATTTTTTTCCCCTTATGTAAATAAAATGAGGTGTGTGCTATATAATTAATAATTCAATTATCATATTTAATTCATTTCTTTTTAGTCACGTCCTGATGTAGTATTGAATAAATAATAATCGTAAGTGAATATTTTAGTTTCGACATTCAGCTGTCAGTTGATGTGTCGGGGCAGTATTGTTGTTTTTTTTTTAATAGATATAAAATGTGTTTATAGGAGCAGTAAGTAGTTAGCCCAGTGAATATTGTTATGAGAAATCTCTGAAACCATGCATGGTATGGATTAATCATCTGGTTGATTAATAATTAAATTAATTTGTTTATTGACAATTTGCAACTAACTGCATATGGCAGCCTAAAACTGTCTCAGGATTTTTCAATCCCCAGAGGAATCAATAAGATATCAGGTTGTAATCTATGCCCAAATATCCGAGTTTTGCCGGTACCAAGGGTCATACCATTCATATAGGTAACTCAGTTTTTCATTATTCAACCGAATTTATTTAGTGGCCCTTATAAGTTGCCTTTTATAAATAAACGAACTGCTATTAAGGAGATATTTTATTAACAAACAATGATAATTAAGTCGCAAATTTATCTTTATTATTTATCAATGAATTATTTAAATTTATACGAGGGTTGCTACTTAAGTTTTGAGATATGGCAGCACCAGTGTAGATACGTCAAATCTGACATTAGCATCGTAAAGTTTGACGTTTTTTATGGTATACGTGCTCAGAAAGTTTTGTCATACGAGTGCTATTTGTGTTGTTTACAGTGAATTGAAAAACTTGCGTTTTAAACGCATCAACCGCTTCTTCAGGCGTCGAAAAATGTTGACATGGCAATTTATTTTTGATGTTCGGGAATAAAAAGAAGTCATTGGGTGCCAAATCAGGGCTGTACGGCGGATGACCCATCAATTTGATGTTTTGAGTGCTCAAAAAGTCACTTGTTTGAGCCGATGTGTGAGAGCTCGCATTGCCGTAGTGGAGGATGATCCGTCTTTGGCGGTTGGTTTTCCTCATTTCTCTGAACACTTTTGGCAAACAAATGGTGGTGTACCATTCAGAATTGACCGTACGACGTTCCACTAAAGGTACTGTTGTGACATGACCATTTATACCGAAGAAACAAACCACCGTTTGCTTTGAAGTGCTTCGTGTACAAACAACTTTTATTGGATTTGGCTCGTCTTGAAAGATCCATACAGTCGACTGCTGTTTAGTTTCTGGCTCATATGCATAGATCCATGATTCGTTGCCTGTCACGATCTTATAGATGTCTTTTGAACCACCGCGATAGATTTTTTTCAACATTTCTTTGGACCAATCGACAGGAGTTTTTTTTGAGCGATTGTCAAATTATGCGGTATCCAACCCGAACAAATCTTTTTGATGGCCAAATGTTCATGCAATATTGAATGTATGCGAGTGGAACTAATGCCCAAACATGCCTCAATCTCACGATAAGTCACATGACGATCTTGCAATATCAGTTCACGCACAGCATCGATGTTTTCAGGCACAACAACCGATTTTGGACGACCTTCACGAAATTCATCCTGGAGCAAACTACGACCACGATTGAATTCGGAAAACCAGCGAAACACAGTGGCCCGGGATGGTGCTTCATCACTAAAAGTCGAAGCGAGTTGATCGGCACACATAAAAAATCATCGCACGAAAATGTTCACGATTTAATTCCATTTTTGGCCGAGATGAATTTTTCAAGTCACTGTAAACAATACAAATAGCACTCGTATGACAAAACTTTCTCAGCACGTATACCATTAAAAACGTCAAACTTTACGATGCTGATGTCAGATTTGACGTATCTACACTGGTTTTGCCATATCTCAAAACTTAAGTAGCAACCCTCGTACACTGAACAAGAGGTGCACTGTTTTATCACCTGCAAGAGACTCAACTAATCGCACTCCTATCCTACACTATGCACTGGTGTTATGATAGAAAGATTTGCAATCTCGGCCTGACACGGGAGGATGTGGAGTGTCAGGCTGTGGATCGACTTGAATGGAGGTTTTTTATGGCTTCCCTGTGTTCCTGATGGAACTTTTCAGATATGGACACACAGGTGAATCATCAAGATTTCTTGAACATATCAAATGTTGAAGTGTTTGGCTTAAAACTATTGAAGTTCACAAGTATCAATAGCTTGGTCACATAATAGAAGGCATAAGATACAGTAAACCACGTCGTTGCTGGGCCTTGTAGTCAAAGATCCCCTCGCCATTCCAACGTCAATTCAGTTGGAAAGTAAAGCTGTGCCGTAGTTTGTTTTAAGTGAGTGAGCCATTGCACACCAGCAGACTCATAGGCCACACCGCTGTACTGGATCTGATAGCACACTCCAGTGAGATGATCAGAGCACACCGCAATTTTTTCGTTCAATGAATAGATATGTTTAAAGTCATAGGTATCCTTATACCCCTGAATACTAGACGGAAAAAATACCTGTGTCATTCAAAGGGAGTAGCACTGTGCGGGGTTCGAACCTGCGACATTCCACACGAAAGTTCAATGCATTACCACGCAGCCATGGATGGTATACAACTGAACATCCAAGGAAAAATAAATGGCAAATAAGGTAGATGAAGAAGCTGTATGTCTTGGCCCCAGAACCTGCGTGAATGGTTTGAGTGCAGCTCAATTAAGTTGTTCCGGGCCGCATTTGACAAATTGAAGTTGGTCATCCTGGTAGCCTTTGATAGACAAACACAACTCAAGAAGAGAAGAATGAGAAAAGAGCTTAATTAATTCGTGACACCTACCTCTGGATCTTCAATGTAGGCTTCGATCTGTGCGATTGCTTCTTTGAAAGCCGAGGTCTTGCAAGACTTGATGAGTTGCTCCTTAAATTCTTGGAATGGTTTAATGTTGGTCTCTTCGATCCAGGCACTGGAGAATAAAATAATTTAATTTAAAATAATTGTACCAATTGTGTTTCTCTTCCGTTGTTTAGAAGACAGCCATGCAGGCTATTTCCCAAGTAATCATATTTTCCAATCAGAAAAGCCTTCCAAAAACCACACTGGAATCCAGTTTTTTGTTTTGAATACCATCAGGTATGAACTCAAAATTCCAGATTGAAACACAAACATAACTTTCTACCAATTAGGCCACAGAAGTCATTAAGATTATGTTTCCTTGTTGGTAAAATTTTTAACAGTAAAGTAGTCCCCCGTTATCCGCGGAGGATAGGTTCCAAGTCTCTGTGCGGATGTTAAACCCGTGGATATTTTACAACTAAATATGATATTTTTTACAACTCATATTTTTATCTTCATTTTTGTAAATCACTTTCTACTTGGTAAAATGCATGTCTTCAAGCCTGGATGTTCTGTTTCAAATTCAGATGGTTCCAATCCAATGGAAAGATAGCTATATATGCTCGGAACTATTGTTACAACAATTTGCACACACTAGTTTTCATTCATTCGTACAGTCACCCTACAACATATCTGAATTGGTGAAACAGACATAGTGAAGAGTGTGGTCGAGTCTTCGGCCTTATTAATCGAGCCTTCTGGTTTAGCAACACTGGACTAGGCATGGAAATTGCAGTTCTTGAAATATTACCCAGCGCATGAAGAGGCAACAACACTCGCAAACATCTATCAAATAAAAGTATTGCTAGCTAAACAATTCTGTCACGAGACTAGTACCCTATTTTACCAGGGAGTTAAGAATCTTGCCAACTAGGCCACGGAGGCTGTCAGCTCTGGTATTATTAACCCATACAGACAAGTTACGAGTTTAATATCCACTCCAGACAATATTGTCAACACCATTAGTGTGGATATGAAGAGAAGAGACATAAGTGAGAAAAGAAATTTATTTTTAAAATCGTCACATTCAGGCCTTATTTTATTTTTCATGCTGCTTATATGTTGCCTTGCAAAGTGCGTATTAAGTTAATAAATCTGAAATGGTACCATCAAGTATCAAATAATTCAATTTTGAGAAGAGCAAAGTACTGTAATAACGAGGTTCTGGTGCCGCGTGCTCGCTTGCATTGATCTGGACATGTAGCTCACATGTCTGACTACAGACTCCCAAGAAATATCCTCTTTGGTGAACTGACGGACGGCAGAAGAAAGCACGGCAGGCAGCGTAAGAAATATAAAGATGTTCTGCATGAAACAACCAATGTCAAGTACCCAACTTTGTACTGTGCCTTCTATTACACGAGTCATGGGTAATGAGGATTCATATAAATCTGCTCAACGAAGGCTGAAAATTAAGCCGTCAAGGCAGTATGCTTTTGCAAGTGCAGTCACATACAAACTATAAACCAATCCATGCAAAAGTATCATCCACAAACAGCAGGGGCGGTCTGAGACAGGTGCCAAGGGTGCAGTCGCATCTAGCTGCACAAATAACAAGATCCCCCGCTCATGACAGATAAATAAAAAACATAGAGTTAAGCTAATTTATTCGGTCCCAGCCTATTCCTAATAGGCGGTCTCTAATTCTTGTTATTTTTGTATATTTTGAAATACTTGAGACAGGTGCCAAGGGTGCAGTCACACCTAGACCCACACTTAACAGAACCCCACGCTTATGAAAGATAAATAAAAAAATAGAGTTAAGCTAATTTATTCGGTCCCAGCCTATTCCTAATAGGCGGTCTCTAATTCTTGTTATTTGTATATTTTGAAATACTTAATGCCTTTTGGGTGTCATTAAATTGTGATTTGTGATACACTGGGAAAGTGACTAGTATGTCAAAAATATTTATGATCAATCTATTGCACACATCTATCCGTGACAATATTTTTGTAAAATAAATAATATTTTAAATGGGTCTATTCTAGGTGATAATTGAGCCTCTTTTTCAACATTAAATAGATGTAGGTATAAATAAATAAGAAGGTTCCGTGCCCAAATTTTGCACCCAGGGCTGTATTCTCCAGGCCAGCCCTGACCCACACGATGGACCGAGTTGTCTCCAGACTTGAAGTATAAACGATAGAACCTTATAACATATTTAAATCATATTACACTATTGGTGTGTACAGTAAAACTTTATAATCTTATTGCCATGTAGCAATTTCTTCCAGCCAACCATAAAAAGGTTAAAGAGACCTTAAGTGAAAACCAGACCTTTTAAAAAATCTGAGTTCGATCAGGAATCGATCCCGTAACCCCCGGGATTGAAGACAGGTTTTTTATCAACTAGATCACAGAGGTCGTCGAATGAAACAAAAACAATTTTAGTTTAATTTAAATGAAAATAATACATATTTTATTTTCATTCACATACAACCTCAGTGGCCTGGTGGTAAGACACTTGTCTGCCGATCCGGAGGTTGTGGGTTCGATCCCCGCTGGAACCCAGATTTTTTTTTAAATATGATTCCAGTCTGGTTAACACTTAGGGCCTATAAAAACATCTTTCTGGTTGGTTGGAAGAGATTGCCACATGGCAATAAACACGCCAGGTTAAAAAAAACAAAAAAATACATAGTATTACGTCGTTTCCCTGTCAGGATAGGCAGAGAGAAGAGGGTGCCAGACTTATCAATCGCGAAACACACCTTTAATATCTTCTACACACATACATATATTTTTTCTTATTTCTAACATTACCTCTTTTCAAACTATCATTCACTTGATCCAACCATATTTTCCTTGGTCTTCCTCTACCATGCCTCCCACTAACATTTGCATTGTATATTTATTTGTTTTGCACTGTATTTCCTTTAAAAAAACTTATTGACAAAAGTATTCATGATAATTGTCTAGTATTAGAAATAATTATTCTAGACTTACTAATTGTTGGAACCGAAGAAATAAATGCATTGAACAGGGACATTTCTTTTTGGTGGGTGCTTCATATCGCTCGTCGGCTGCGCGACCTACACAAGGGAAATTGACAATATATAAACTTGTTTTTAAGGTTATGTTTTGATACAAAAATATCAAGCGAATGTCCCCAAAAAGGCTACATTAAGAAAAAAATTGATAATTTAAGGACAATTAATATTATTTATGTAAATATGTTGTATTTACTTGGTGACGACTACGCCCTTGTATATAAAAAATCGTATTTCCCGCGCGATATTCGAGGAAATGCCAAATGGTTAAAACTTCGGGAAAAGTAAATAAACACAGAAAAAACAATAAGAAGTAAAAACAAATGTGATTATTTGAATTTTACAGAGAAAGCGTGTCGCATTATCATTTATTTCAGTATTTAATAACGGTTTAAACACTCACCCGGCCCGGCCACGGGCTGAATCCCTTCATTTTGGCCCTGAAATAGGAATTAAATAATTATGAATTTTTTCCATTGTTTTTATAAAATTAAAGTGATGCCAAAAAATTTAAATAACGATTCATTCCACAAAAACGTACCAAACTAAATCGTTCAACTTATAAGCGACAGACATGACAGTTGCTTATTAGACGGATTTCCAAACTCAACTGAAATTGCATCAAAAATTCTAGTACCAACAGTGAAAAACTTAAGAAGCGTCACACTTCACAGCGCATGCGTGACAATTAGTATTCCCATATACAAAAGTATTTTCCCTAATAACAAAATTCGGGTATTTTCTATATTTTAGATGTGCCCCTATTTTGTGAAGAAAAATTAAATTACAAAAATTTATTTTTAAATACTGTAAAATATTGAAGGATAACCACATTGAAAAAGTTTAATTTGTGATAGAGGATCATAATTGCTAAATTTATAACTATTTTTCATAATTTGAACTTCTACATTTATCAATAATTTATAAAAAGCTGTTAATATCTGTGAATTATTTGACACATCATTATTTTCTTGAAGACAAAAGAACATAATATGATTTTTTCAGCTTTGAGTTTTTGGGGGAATTATTTTTTATAAATTCGGTGACGATAAAATATGTAATATTCTTCTACTAGTTTTATTTAGAACACTGACATGTTTCGCTTTATGACAGAATGGTGGTACTTATAGGCTGTCATAGCATTATCTAGTAAATTTAGACATCGATAAACCTGAAGAAAATATATTAAGTATATTTTCATCCAATAACAACACTTTTTACATTTTAACTCTGATACGCCTCTTTTTCCTCACTTCTGATTCTTTGGTTTGAATGGTTATTCTGAATAGGACAATCCCACTTACTCTTCAGTCCGCCACCGCAGAAGTCTTTCCAACTGATTTCACTAAAGTGTTCACTAAGAAAATTCATGTTGGTTTACTATCTCGAGTCATTTTTAATAAATGCCCCAGCTATTTTATCTGAGATCTCTCAGTATAAAGAAACAAAGGTTCTTTCTCAAGCATTGAACTATTTGTCACTTTATCTCCTTTTTTTGGGTCATATGACTTCCGAGAGTTCAAAATTGAATTTTGTGAATAGTATATTTTTAACAATTAACAAGTTGATCAAATTAATTTGAGATATCCATTCATAATGCTTAATAAGCACTGTAGTCTTGTATTCACCATATTTTCCTAGAACAATGTAGCCCTGAGTATGAACCCAAAGGGATCTATTCCCAAATTATTTACTGTATTCTTTATCTTAGTACTCAAGATCTGTACATTACAAAACTGATATTTTTAGACGTTGACTCTTATTGTTTTATTTTTAATGTGATTTTGCACGATATAGATTACGAGGTCTTTCGTGTATCATAACATGACCACAAGGAAAATTCATGTAGTTTACATTCTTCCTTTGTATGGAAGCCAATATCTACGTCTCTTTCTTACTCATTAAAAAATATCGATTTTCCAGATTTCTCCGGCCATTAGCTTAGTAGTTTCCTATTTAAATTCTTGAAGTGCTATTGTGGTAACAGGTGTTAGGAAATTGAGTTATAAATATGTTCACCTTTTTTTAAACGAAGTTTATTATTAGCTTTTTTTTACTTTCTGAATCTTCTTTCCTATACATAAAGCTTTAAAGTGTATTTTATGCCATTACAGCTTGAACATACTTTTGTGATGTCGTATTATCCTGTGGATATAGATAGATTACACAAAAATCAAAACAAAGCTATTATGTTATATATCTTTTATGACCTTCACATCCTTTGGTTGATTTTCCTAGCATCTCTTTCTTTCAATATATATTTTTTAGTTTTATTTTGATATTTATTTCGATGAATTTTATTTTGAAGATGATGTCTCATACATGGTTTCTCCTGTGTAAACTATTTACAAAAAATGTTATTAATTTATGGAAATAATTTGATATCGAATTTAAATAGTAATTTAACTTATAATTCTCAGAATTTATATTTTTATTAAAATTTGGTTACTTTCAATAATTCAATACTGGCTAGAAAATTCCTTTATTCAGAGTTTTTTTTTATTCTACCACACTAAAGTCTTTGGCCAACCTCAGAAAAATGACATCTGTTCCATAAGATTTTCTTGACAGCTGTCTAAATTGTAAATAAATAAATGTGACAATTTGAAATATAAAAGTAAACTGTTAAACTAATTCAATACTCCTAATCCAAGATATTTAACTTAAAACGTTACTTTATAACAATATTTTACTTTATAATTGGACCTCCAGAAGAATAGAGACCAAAATAATATGAATTCAAAACTAGTTCATAATTATTATATATCATCATTTGTATTTTGGCTTGTACATTATTAAAATGCCAAGGTACAGGTCAACCGTGCTTTAATTTTTTTAAATGCCTTTTTACAGTTTTTATATTGAGATACAATATATAAACGAACTAAAACGCGCTTTTGCACTGTGTTAAATAAAATAAAAGCGATGATATTTAGGTTAACAAATTTATTTTGATTTCCAGCCTGTATTTTGATATAGCACCGGAACAATTGCCAATAATTTACAGAAAAGAATACAATGTTTCATTCATGGGACTTGAAAAGCTACATGTATTTGATTCCTCAAAATGGGGACACATCTATCAGGTATGAATCTGGTGAATAATGAATTAATATATATATATATTATAGATATATACTTAGCATTTTTCGAGAGCTGATAAAATATAAAATATTAAAAGGCGACTTGCAGCAGGAAACATGGTCAACGTAACACTTATATTTGTAAATAAACAAATTACAAAATCTTAAAAAAGATGTAATTTAATTAACAATTCTGTGCTAGTGATTTGATGTGACACTTTTTCAAGAAATGTTTTTAAGTTGTTTTTTTATAAAGTTAAATAGATAATATTAGTTAGCCCTGGGCAAATTATGATCCGCAGTACGTATACAGCCTGTCTCGTATATGAATGTGGCCTGCGAGCTACAAATAATATTTTTATTTACATTAATATTTTCAGAGTTTTTTAAAATAATGTTTCTGAACTGTTATATACAATATTATAATGGTGCTTGAAGATAAAATGTCTGTATTCTCAAAAACGAAAAACGTTAAAAAAACTTTTGCTGCAGAGAATATTCACGGGGTTGACTACTTACTTCTCCTATAAACACATTGTACATCAATTCCCCAAATAAAATACTATTAAATACAACAATACCGCCCCGACACATCACCTGACAGCTGAATATAAAAATTATGAAATCTACACTCGCAACTATTATATATTCAACACTACATCAGGACGTGGATAAACTGACATTTTTTCAATTTTATAATTGAATTGTTACAGTGCGCCTCATTTTCTTTACAAAAGGGGAAATTATACGACATCTGTTATTACAAATCAGAACTATCTTAATTATTATCGACAATAATGTGCTATTTGAGCGATATCTCTTTAAAGATTTCACAATTTTTTTTCACATTGAACAAATTTCAGAGCGCTCCTGATAGATCTAGGCCAGTAGTTCCTAAAATAGAGTCTGCGGACCCCCGAGAGTATGCGAGGGTATCCAGGAGGACCACGAAATCTTTCAGAAATTACTACAATTATACTAGAAAATTTCTTTTTTACGCACGCAACAAACTCGAATTAATAAATTTTTCTACCGGTAACTTGCTCTTTAAAATTAAGCAATACATTTAAGCGGCCTTTGGTTGCTACGTACCAACAAATAGGAAGATTTCATGTTATTTGTCTCAAAATGTTCAAAGACAGCGCTTTGTCTAATTTTTGACTCATTTCAAGGAGGGAACATCGAGATATACCAGACGCAGCATTAAAAGTTTTGACCTCTTTTCAGACCACTAAATTATGCGAAAAAAGATTTTCAACCCTTGTCTACATAAAAATGAATATAGAAACCTGCTGCAGGTGGAATCCGATCTAAGGATTAAGCTTTCAAATATTGACCCCACATTTCTTTAAAAAGGATTCCAGTCTGGTTTTCACTTAAGACTTTTTTTTAACACCTTTCTGGTTGGTTATAAGAGTGCAATAAAACCACCAGATTGTACTGTAAACAAAGAGAGTGTAATACAGCATAATGCTCATTTATAATTATTGTTTTCTATTTTAAGATATTGACAGAAGCAGAATTCGTAAATAAGGACACCATAGTCAAACCTTTTGAAGCTGATGAAGAGGATTTATTAGTCGTTCACTCTAAAAAATATTTGAATAAGTTAAAGGTTTGTATGTAAAATATTATTTGACGTGATGTCTCATTGTGATCAATTTATAATAAGTTGGACTGTCTTAGAGTTGCTTTTATCTATAAATTTTAACACATCTATTCATAGAATTAGACATACAAAGTCTTTCACTTACAAAAAATTTACACATAAAAATCTTTAATAAGATAGATCCTTTAGTATACAAATCCCTCGATAAGTGCGGTTAACACGTTGACTGCCGACGCACAAACAATGCGCTACCACGGGTGCCGGCGGCAGACTGACTAATAGAAGTGACATACTGATATTACGTGTAAGTGCTTGATCGGCACCCAGCGCTCTTCTCTTATTACGCACAAACGCGTAATCGACAGTCAACGTGTTAATATATACTGAAAAGTTCTGTATTAATTGAAAAACAGTGTTCAATATAAAATATTTATTGTCAACAATACAAAATATCAGTGTCATTGGTTCTAAAATGTTATTTTTATTCTATTTCTTGTTATAAAATGAATGCAAAACATATTAATTGGTAAAAAGTTTATTTTTAACAAAATAATAGACATAGTTAGATGGATATATAAGAAGTTAGAATTATTATGTAGTCTATTCTTTAGCGAAATAACAAAGTCTGAATAATATAATTTTTTTTTCTATATTATTTATATTTAAGGCATTAACATTGTGGAGGTTTAAAGACATTGTAATTTGTTTTATTAAACACTGTTTATTCCACTTTTTGTAACGGTATAACCCTACCGGTTTCAAGGCTTTCACCTCATCATCAGGGGAGCACAAACAAGACTAAATTCTGTTCGAACTGGTACCGAGATACACGCTTCTAACAGTAAACATTCGGGCTGGGGACTGGGGGTTGGGGGAGGCATGGGACAACCTCGGCGAGCAGCGGAGAGATTCTTGGGATATATGTGTTTGCCAGATGTTCACCTCGATGCACTGACTTAGAAATTTCTCTGTCCAATTTATTTTCATTACTTCTGATATGTAAAAATTTGGCATCATCCATAGAAAATGTATGGTTTTCACGGTGACAATGATTAGCCCTTTCAGAATAAATCAGAGGATTTGTTACGGTGGATTTGTGTTCACGAAATCTCTTTTCTAAAGATCTTCTTGCTGACAATTTAATAATATTAGCTTTTGAGGGCCCCAACATTTTTCAGATTATAGTATATGTATAATATAATATACCAGTATATCAATGTGGGAATAGAAAAGGGGCATTAGATCCAGAAGTCTTAATCTAACTCTATAATATTTGGTAATCTATTTGTTTTATTTTTAGTGGAGCATCAACGTGGCTTGTATTGCTGAAGTGATTCCACTGGTACTTGTGCCAAACCAATTAATACAAAGGGGTTACTTAAAGCCTATGAGGTAACTACTGGATTTATTAACATATCAATAAATTTAGTACTGTTAAACGGTCATATTTTATTTCTTTGTGTTTTTTTTTTCATAAGTTGACATTAGCAAAAAGTAATTTGGGTAGAGAGGGAAATGTTGATGTCAAAGATGCATCTTGCACCGGACAACCTGCCATCATAGATGTGGATAAAATCAAGGCCTAATCAATCTCATGTGTCGTCAAATGATGATACCCATCATCATTTGACGACACATGAGATTGGTTAAGCATTAAAAGTTATTGCAATATTTACATAAACTTGGGATGGTCAACAAGCTCGATGCTTCGAACCGCATCAATTGAACAAAAAAATTGAATAGATTGATTTTTGTCTTGCGACTCGATACTTAAACAAAAAATTTAATAGACCGATTATTTGCTTGTTACTCGCTACTTAAACGCAATGGAAACAATTTTTTTCTCGAGCGAGTCATCACTAGTGAAAAGTGTATTGTTTACAACAATGTTAGTTGTAAAATATCATTGTTACAGCAGACTGAGTCAGCATAGATGATCGGAAGGGTTGGACTGCACCCAAAGTAGATCATGCTGTCATGAATTTTTTGAGATGAAAGATGTTCGAGAACCGAGGTTCCATTGTACTTTGATACAAAAATGTTATTGCTTATTTCAGGTTTCAAACAGGCGGCAGTATCTTGGCTGGCAAACTGGCTATAGAACGAGGATGGGCTATCAACATAGGAGGTGGCTTTCATCACTGCAGCGCCGAGAAAGGAGGAGGGTTCTGTCCCTATGCTGACATCACTCTGCTCATACAATTCTTGCTCCATGGCGGACTGGGTGTCAAAACTGCAATGATAGTAGATCTAGATGCACATCAGGTGGGTTTTTACAATTTTTTAATAAACCTCTAAAGCGTCATATTATAGTGAGCAAATTTTCTCTCAAGAGAGTATGACCGAACATGGTATGTCCTCACAGCCGTACATGATGGATCCCATACAGCAACTTAGTCAAAATAAACAAAGGACACTTAATATACGAGTATGTAGATGATTTATAATGTGGGCCTTTGTTTATTTCCGTGTTTGGAAGACTGCACATACATTCATACCATCACGCCATCTCTCTGTCAAACTATGTATAAAGAACAGAGCACCAGACTTTCCTATCTCTACACACATCCTTTGCCTCTTCCATATTCATACAGCTTCTAAGATTTCTCTGACTTTCTACGTTTCCTTCTTTCTGAGTATCATTCACTTGATCCAACCATACTATACTTGGTCTTCCTCTCACATGCCTTCTACTCACATTTGCACTTTATATCTGTTTTATTAGTCTTCATTCATTCGTTCCACATGTCCAACTATCTCAGCGCACTCTTTTTAATTATATTTAACACATCAGCCTTAAGTTCATATTCATCCCTTATCACTTCATTCCGTGCTCTATCACATATCGTCACTCCATGTATTCTTCTCTATACATTAGTTTCTACAGCATTTATTCAGGTCCTATGAGTATTTTTCCACATCCACGTTTCACCAAAATACTATTGTAGACTATCATCTTAGCAGATTTTGATACTGTTTGGTTTGAGTATATATGTTTTAGTGCCCCATTGATTTTGTTTCCTATCGCTAAACGCCGTTCGATATCCCTCTTAACTCCATCAACTGAGAAAATACTAGCCAAACAGTAGAATTCCTTAACATTCTTGGGAGACTGTCATAAAAGAAATTTATTAGATAAAATAGTGTATATTTTAGAAAATTTAACATTAAATTACTGTGTTATTCCACTAATTACATTAATCTCCACTACATGTGTTTCTGCCTCTTGTTCCGAGGCTCTCTTCATCCGGAATGATACCGGTTTGTTACAAAAGCAGTGTTTAGGTCAGACTGGTGTCATGTTACATCGGAAGTGTATATGATGTATTGACTTTAAGGAAAATGTTTAAAAGCGGTGAATCCTTTTGCATTCCTCGGTATTTATTACATTTTTTTTGTTGCTTATGGCTTTGTGTATTCCCAATGTTTCTAAATTCATTGTTTTATATAATTTTTGCTACGTATTAAAAATTTAACTTTACTTTCTTTGAAGTTATGATTTGTCTCTATTATATATATGGTTTGCAAATTCTGAAAAATAGTTATTAGATAGACAATGCTTATGTTCTTGTGTTCTAGTGCCCACGTTTCTTTGCGTCATTTCAATATATTAACTTTCACAAGCGCATTCCATTTCATATACGCCACTCTTATGTAATTTATCTCACATGACTTTGGCTTTAAAAATCTTTTTATTTACTCGTTTACTTTTATTGGTGTAATATGCAGGTCTTATTTTCACTGGAAGTAAGTGTGAGACAATCAGAGTTATTTCATCAATATGTAGAATGCACCTTAAACCTGCATAACTTCCGATTTTGGGAAGACACAGACAACAAGCAGGGGACTTCAAAATTAAACTTTAGTTAACACACATAATATTCTTGCTGGACTCTGCACTGTTCGCTGCAAACGTATTTTGCATTCTGCTCGTAGCCATACTTACCAATTATTTTTGACATCACTCTGAAGATGAAGACTACAATGCCTTCAAAATGAGCTAGCGTATTCTGACTGTTTATAACTGTAATATAATACAATATTCTCTTCGTTTTTTTAGGGTAATGGTTATGAAAGAGATTTTATGGGAAGGGATGACGTTTACATAATGGATATGTACAATGCTGCAATATATCCCAGAGACCAGCCAGCAAAGAAAGCCATCAAGCGGAAAGTGGAATTGCACTGTGGGACAGAGGACGAGGAGTACTTAAATCAATTAGAAAAGTATAATTATATTTTAGTTCTCTTTGATGATGATAGTAAATAAATTACGATAGTCGGAGGTGTGTTTTGAAAGTAAGGCTATAATTATAGCCAAAAGAGATCTACATATTTATTTTATTTTTCCACGTAGTGACCATTGGTTTTTACACATTTTTAATATTGTGTCATCAATTTCCTTTTTCTACTGTCAAAAAGTGCACCACCAGTGTATTGAACCATTCATTAATGTCATTCTTTAGTTCATCATCACTTTCAAACTCAAACACTTTCATTTTTTTAAATATATAATCAGCTGGTATTCACTTGGTAAAATATCGGGGCTGTACTGTCACTCATAAAATTTGGCCCATAAACCTCGCAAAGTCACCTGTGATTTTCACAGCAGCGTTATTTCTTTTTGCAAATGAAAACCGGAACACAGCACGAACCTCACAGTTGGCAGACTTCTTTATTGTTCTACTTATTGTATTAGTCACACACGACATGAAACATGAATCTGACTGCTACAAAATGGCTGACAGCCAGCTACTTAATCATTTCAAGATTACGTATGCACTGTCCCACTTTTCAGCTTCAAATCAGCAGTCATTTCAAAACGGACCTTACAGACTCGCCATCAAACGTGAATCTGACTGTGACAAAATGAACGACAGCAAGTTACATAATCATGGAAAGACATACACAGCTTATGCACTATTTCACTTCTCAGCTTAATTTCAAATCAGAAGTAATTTTTAAATTGGACCTTACGTACGCACCATTAAACATGAATCTGACTGTGACAAAATGACCAACAGTAAGCTATGAAATCACATAAAGACATACTGCATATGCACTATCTCACTTTCCAGCTTCAAATCAGCAGCACTTTGAAAACGGACTTTATGGAGGCGGCATCTAACATGAATCTGACTGTGACAAAATGGCTGACAGCAAGCTACTGAACCATATAAAAATATTGCATATGCACTATCCCACTTCCAAGCTTTGAATCGGCAGTAATTTCAAAATAGACCTTACAGATGCGCCATCAAACATGAATTTGACTGTGACAAAATGGCCGACAGCAAGCTGCTAATTATATAAAGATAATGCTTATGCACTATCCCGTGTCCCAGTTTCAAATGTGCAGTAATTTTGAAACTGACTTTACTTAAAAAACAAATTCCTGCTGTTGTCATACAGTATCACTAAATTGAGATTACAGTCTCCCGCATGCAAAATGTTTATCTACTTTAGTGTATTCAATGGTAATTTGCTTTCTTTTTTTTCAGAAATTTGAAACAATCTTTGAAAGAGTTTTCTCCTGACATTCTGGTTTACAATGCTGGGACAGATATACTTATTGGAGACCCTCTTGGATTGTTGAGGATCAGTGATGTTGTGAGTTTATTTTTATTTATTCAAAACACATATTCTTTTTATCATTATAGACAAGAAGCACATATGCTGTAAATATATAAGCAATATGTTGTATTGGAAAGCAGTTTCATATTTCTCGGATAGATGTTGTAAAGACAAAACTTTCATTGCTGTCTTCATTTAGAATGTGTTGAATGTACATATATTATTATGAAAGGTATTTTTTGGTCATTGTTTACCCAAATGCTTGAGTGTTTTTTTTGGCATCGTTTTATAGATGGAACAAAATTAGTTGTATTTCAGTGCTTGGTGTTGTTTTGCTACCACAAAGGAAAAAATGCAATACAAAAATAAAAAAAGTAAATATATGCAGTGTATGGTAATGATGCAGTAAGAGATTGTATGTGTCAGATGTGCTTTTAAAAGTTCCATAATGATCGTTGTGGTCCTAGCTGGGCCTCGTAATCAAGGATCCCCTCGCCATTCCAATGTCGATTCAGTTGGAAAGCGAAGCTATGTTTTGGAGTTTGTTTTAAGTGAGTGAGCTATTGCACATCAGCTAACTCACAGTCCACACCGCTGGATCCGATGACACAACGAAGTAAGACGATTGGAGTACACCAGCATGTTTATTCCTTTTTCTGAAAGAATACATATGACCAAAATCAAAGGTATCCTTAGGTATACTCCTGAATACTAGGCGGAAAAACAGGCCTGTGTCTTTCGAGGGGAGTAGCACAGCACGGTGACCTTCCGCACGGAAGTCCAGTATGTTACTGCTCAGCCATGCACCTCGCATAATGATGACACAACACTCGAAGATGGTGTCCGTTCTGGAAGACCATATACACTGATGATGACTAAGTTAGGCTTTGATTCAGAAAAACCAGTATTTACGAGAATAGGAGAGAGTGCTAAGATACTGAAAATTTCAAAAACCACCCTCCACAAGCATTTGGTACAATTTTACATTTGAATTTGTCTTAAAGATTTGAAATTACTTTCCCGACAACTCAATGAAAAATAAGTACGAAATAACGAATTGTACAAAAATCTAATGTATGATAGTCGAATTTTTGGTATCAATAAACAAGATTATCACTATTATTAATTCTTTTTTCCAGGGAATCATGAGACGTGATGAATTCGTCTTTCGAACTTGCAGGGCTTACAAGATCCCTATTGTAATGCTGACCAGTGGAGGGTATCTCAAGAAGACTGCTAGAATTATTGCCAATTCCATACTTAACCTTGACGAATTGGGCTTTTTGCCGAGACCTTAAACGATTCAAAACTTATTTCGTACAAATCAAATTTTTAAAATCTTCGATAAGAAGTGTTATGGGAAACAGAACAAAATTACAACTACTTTTTAGCTTATATGGTTGTATAACTCCTACAGAGCTTTAGCTGTCAGAATAATGCTTCTCCATCTTACATGGTGTTGGGTCTTTTGCTCCCATCGTGCCTTTCCCCCCTGTTTTTCCAGTTCGACCAGCACATTGGAAAAGGAAATCAAAATCAAATGTCAAAATCAAGCATGTTTACTTACCATGTTTATCTTTGAATTTTCTTAATGTGATTGAATTTTATTAAAATTTTGAATAAGCTATATTTAGAAAATTTATGATGTAATGTAAATAGATTTTTTTATATTACGGTTCCCAAAAGTAATGTTGTTTTTTTAAATAAAATGGAAAAGTGTTATAATTGATTAAAATAATAATCTAAAATATAATTTCCTTTTTTTCACTGATTCGTAACTTTTATAATATTTAACATCTAAAATATGTTGCATTGATGAGAAAAGATAGAAATTAGCATAAGGTCTGGAAAGCGTACTGGATATCATGCTAAACTCTTGATTATATTCTTGCAAAATGTTGACAAGTGTTACCATGCTACAAAAACAGTTGATAACGATTAGCAAGAGTGGACAGTTTTTTTTTTCATTCAGGCAGTTCATCTGATTGTAAAAAAAGATATGTGCTGTCTGTTTCACTGGGTTTGAGTGTTTCAAAGTTAATTATATTTTTACAGTTCCACTATACCGACAATAAATACTTTTTACCATTAAAGGTTGGCCTTGCTACCTGCCTTTTCGACAACCATTGTCTTTTACGTGCCTGATTCGAGTATAACACCTAATTTTCGTCTCTAATGACAACACAAAACCAGCGACTACCCTTCAGACCAAAAATTTTCGATCACAACTTTTTAAGCCATCTTTGGCATTTACGAACATTTAAAACATCACTAACTAACAAAACAGATATGGATTAAGTGAATGATATTCTGAGAGAAGGAAACGTAGAAAGTCAGAGAAATCGTAGAAGTTGTATGGATGTAGAGGAGGAGGAGGCTAAGGATATGTGTCGAGATAAGGTCTGGCACTCTACCCTCTTTGCCTAACGCGACAGGGAAATGGCGTAATGGTATGTGTATGTAATCCACCCACACTAGGATGATTTGTGTCATCACATCAAAGTCACTACGCAATTATGTGAATTATATTTTTTTTACTTATTAATATTAAAATACACTTTTGAGATTTCAAGCAAATTTTTTGACATAAAACGCATGTTAAATGATCGCCATATAAAGCACAATTTACCCTTTAAAATGTTCATCATAAATATAACATAATTTTTCGGAACTTCTAATAATAATTTCTTATTGTGTTATTGTACTGTATTTTAAAAAAAACTAAAAAATTCACTACCTATCAAAATTCTGTTTATCACTATAGTATAATGAGTCTAAAGGGAAACTATGTAGTGAGCAAATGTCAACAAAGTTATACTGATTAGACAGTCTCACTTCCGTATGGTAAAACACTTGTTAACTCTACTTATATGAGGACTGTTTGATAGTTAAAATAAATAATAAAGAAAACCCAGTCTGTCTTCCAATTTGGAGTTAGTGGGTTTAATTCCTATTGGTACTAAGATTTTTTCAAAAGAAGGTTACTGTTTTGTTTTCACTTAAGGTTTATTTAACACATTGCTGGTTGGTTTAGAGAAATTTGCCACATGTCAATAAACACACCAGGTTATACTGTATACAACAAAATAAGAGTTGCATGGCCGCGTGGTAATGAACCTCTGAGGTCACCAGTTCGAAACCCGTGCTGTGCCTTCGAACCCCTTGAATGACACAGGCATTTTTTCCGCCTAGTATTCAGAGGTATAATGATACCTATGACTTCGAAGCATGTATGCCAGTACCAGTTCGAACATAATTCAGTCTTGTTTGTGCCCCCCTAATGATGAGGTGAAAACCTTGAAATTGTTAGGGTTATACCGTTACATAAAGTGGAATAAACAGTGTCTGATAAAACAAATTACAATGTCTTTAAACCTCCACAATGTTAATGCCTTAACTATAAATAATATATAAACTCAATATTTTTTTTTGTAAGAACTACTAAAGTGTAAAAGCATTTGATTTTTTAAATTTACTTTCATTTATATTTTAAATGAAATAAAATTTCTTTGTATTGTAAATAAACCACTTTGCTATGGATAATAATATAATAACACTTTAAAAGATTTTATAGTCATCCAGTTTCTAAATCAATTTTTTTCTTGTGACCATTATGATATGATGAAGATTTTTGATACTAGATCATGCATTTAAAGTGAAAATACTATGTGAAGTTTAAAATACTTAACAATAGTCATCAAGGTATCATTGGGATTGTACTGGACATATGCGGCACAGATGGTTAAAGCATCACCATCACCAATCTTTTTAATTTTTTGTGATAAAACCTAGTCCTCAAATTTATTTTTATCGTACCAATAACTTAAATATTTTTTTAATCATATAAGAATGTTATGTTTCCATCTAATAATTTAATTGGTTATTATTAATATTAAAATTGTTAAAAGTTTATGTGATAATTATAAAGGTTTATGTGATCATTATTTATTTAATTATTAATTCTTGTTATGTATATTGGTTATGCAGTTCTAAAAAAAATATACAAACTTATAAAAAAATTTACTAACTCATAAAATATATTTAATTATATAAAATGTCTAAAATTCATTAATATTTTTTATGTTATACAGGCAATCCTTGACTTTCGTACATGTTGGTTCCTGGAAGGTGTTTTAAAATATTTGTTTTACAATGAAAATATATTTATAATATTCACGAGTAAACAAAATATAAACTAAAAACTATTAACTGCAATATATTATTTATAAAGTTAAACAGGCATATTAGTACGACTATCAGGTGTTTTCTTTATAGTTAATATGTCAAGAACTAGTTGAATACTACCCTTCTTTTTCTTTTCTTGATAGATAGTTATCAATCAAGAGGAATCTTCTCAGAATATTGTAAAGTACGGTGTACCACAAGGGTCGGTACTGGGGCCGCTGCTTTTTAATCTTTATATCAATATCAGTGATATCATTGGTACGGAGGGTTTTGAATCTCATTTTTATGTGGATGATACTGTGCTTTTTAGTGTGCATGTATATGATTCTTGTCGTGCAGTACATGGATGGATAAGCGATATACGGCAGTGTTTCAAGCTACGTTACCTAAACTGGAACCGAAGCTGTTGTAAGTTCAAGGATTGCCTGTAATCTACATTGAATTTTACTTATTTAATTTATGGAGAAAACAAAGATTCCAACGATGTAAAAATATTTAATATATTATATTAAATTATTTAAAAAAATATATATATAACGTGTTCATAATATTGTTGGATAAATATCTTCTGTTATTTAATATATTCCTGATATTTAATGTATCTTTCTTTCTAAATTATATTTTATGAATAAAAAAATATTTTTCTCAAAATTACACTATTTTATTTCACAAGAAAAATACAAACCATGTTTACAAGAATACACAAGCCATGTTTACAAAAATACAAGCCATGTCACAAGAAAAATACAAGCCATGTGCCAAACCATCATTTCTCAACCTTTTTATCCTTGCGATCCCCAAAGGATTGAAAAAAAAATAAAACTTCACAAACCCTCTGCAAAAAATTAACATCTTGTTGATCCATGACCACACAAATGTTGTACTGGTGTGTTTGAAATGAAAAACAAATGTAACCATCACATTAATTCATTTATGTTTTCATAAAAAAAAAATTATCAATCCGCAGAACTAGTTACCTTTTATTCTTAAGCTTGATTATGATTACATTACTAAGGCAACCTACTGCACACTATCACTAGCTATATAAAATAATAGATATACAGAGGTAAACGGCCATTGGAGTAAACAATGTAACAATAACATGGACTTGGAATAGTATTTTATTTAAATAAATATGTTAGTTTTTCTCAGAAAATGTGTTATTTTCCTTTTGTATACATTACAAGTAATTTTTTATTTTTAGGACCGCCCTGATATTTATCCGCAACCCCTCCTAGGGGTCGCAACCCACAGGTTGAGAAACAATGATAGAACCATAGAAAAATTAAATAATTGATGACATTAAAAATATGATTTATTATATTGAAAGACATTAAAATATTACACAATATACCATAGAAATACGAACATAAAAAAATACATATATTAAAAGAAACCATCACACATACAAGAACGAATATATTATAATCTATTTGATACATTACAATTTTAACCTTTTCACTGTTGATTTATTTACTTATGATTAACCTCTAGTGCTGGGTTATGTTTGAAAATCAAAATTACCTTTAAGTACAAACTTCTGAATATAATATAAACAACATAATTGGACAAGTCTTCAGAGACACAATGGCCAGAATCGGACTAATATTAACATGTTCACTGCCAACCACACAATATTGCATGGTGTAAAGCGCACACTACGGGGCATCCACATGATATAGTGTTGCAAGCTACAGTAACTTAAATGAGCCGGTATAGTCCTTGGCGTGACTTAGCTACATCAAGAAGCGGAGGTATTACTTACGGCCATATGTGGATAGTATATTTATTAGTCATTTCATCAGTAAAATTCATTGCACACAGCCGTGTTTTATTATTGAATAATATATATTAATTTTTATTATTTAACTGATTATGCTGAATAGTTGCAAGTGACGAGTCTTATAACCTTGTCAGATAGAAGTATTCAGAAATATAATGACCAGAATTGGACCCGCAGAGATGGCACGGCCCTTGATCCTAGTTAAAGCCGGGATTTGCAGTGAATGGGTTCTTCTTCTTCTCAAGTGTCATGTTAGGTCCCCCCAACATTGAATATCACTTGAGAGTAGATATCTTTGTCCCCGGCAGCCCGAAAAAGATCTCTAACGCCGCTTATGCCAGTCCAATCACGTATATTGCAGAGCCAGGAGATTTGCCTCCTGCCAACACCTCTACGGCCTTCTATTTTGCCTTGGATGATCAGGTGCAGTAATTTGTACTTTGCTCCTCTAAGTACATGACCCAAGTAGGACACCTTTCGGATTTTAATATTAGTCAGGAATTGTCTATCAACTTTGGATTTTAATATTAGTCAGGAACTCTCTACCAATACTACCCAAATAACAAAATTCCTCAACTTGTTCCAATCTTTAATTTTTCACCCATATGTTGCTTTTACTTTTCCGTACACACTTTTCTACCACCATTACTTTGGATTTTGCAACATTCATTCTCAGATCTTTTTCTGCAATATAACTCTTGAAATAATATAAAGGAAACTGACGAAGATATTTACTTACTTGCCCCTCTTTTGATATTAAAAGCTTAGTAAAAATCAATCTGAAGATAACTTCAGTTAAAAAAAATTGCAGTAAATTAAAAAAAAATTATGTTATCAAGTTTTCACTTTGCTTCTCATTATTGCGCCCCAAGAAATATAATTCTGTTATTTTAGCTAGACACGTAAAATAATTAGTTTTTAAAGGGTATTAAATCTATTCAGATTAATTTCTAAACAAAATTTAATTTATGCAGAAACATTAGTGTTCTTATCGTGTAGTGGTATTGAATTGTCGGTAAAAGTCATCCGTGGGTTGATTCGTATTTAAGACCCGGTTCGCATATCTCTTCCTCTCGTGCTGCTCTTTAGAAAGCTCCATATTTTCTTGTAGAATCCTTATAGCGTTTTTTCTGAAAAAAATAATCAAATAAAATTTTAAGTTCAAAAAAATATGCGTCACAAAACCGTTTTTAATTGATATATGTTGAATACAAAAAGAAGTCAATATTTTAATAATTTTATTAGTGTTTAGCCCTTCCTTCCCGGTGATGTGTAACTAGTACATATTGCTTCTAAAAACTTTATCATAATATCTCTATAAATATAATAAATACTGGGTTCAGATTTTAGGTATTCCTCCGTAATACATTAACGCATTGAATTAAAAAAAAATAATAATAATAATTAGCACTTATTGGCCACATCAGAGATATTTTGTGGAAATCGGGAATAAATTCACCAATACAATCAAACGTGTGCCAGTGTGTGACGTAGGTATATTCATTCTAAAAAACCACTATAGGTGAGGAAGCGTCGCTATTCACGTCTCACTCTCACTCTACTTCGGTATATGGGAACGCTAGAAATAGAATTGTTTAGTTTCTTCCTTCAAGGTATAACCTACACAGTGTTAGTCTTGCCGCCCCTTCAGTAGCTTACGGCCTTTCATGTGAAGTGGTCTTTTCGCACATTTTGTAAACATCGGCCGATGGTTTTTTCATGTTTTCAGCAATTAAATTTAAATTATTATTACTTTTGACTTTAAATTTAATTAATTTAAGCGATTGGCTATGAATATTCTTATTTTTTCGATTTTTACATGTGTATTGAATACACAGCACCGGAACGCTCGGATGTTTTTAGTACAGGAAGGGAAAGGTTAAATTGTAAAGTATTAAATTAGGGAAATATATTGTATATTCATGGTTAATTTTTTTGATCTGTACCATATATCTTCAAAGTGTGACTATCGGATGAATATTAACATGTTTCCTTACACAATATTGCATGTTGTAAGGCGCTCACTTCCATGCGATATAGCGCAGCAAGCTATAGTAACTTGTTTGAGCCAGTATAACCCTCTTTGTGACCCCGAGTTCATTGGAAAGTGGAGGTATTTCTTACAGCCAAACATGGACAGTATATCATAGGGTTCTTTCACTAATAAAATTCATTGCACCAGCTGTTTTTTTCAGCAAATAGTAGGTATTATTCATTTACTTTCTTATGGTATATCAGTTTGGGTGGGCTGCACCTTAACACAAAAACACATATTGAAGGTTTCCCAAAAATTGATTATAAAAATAATTAATAAACTTCCTGCTCGGTATCCCACAGTGAAGCTTTTCAGGGAGTATCGGGTCCTGAACATAGCCAATTTACATCTCAAATCTATTCTCTGGCACTATCATCGAGAGGAAGGGAAAATGCAGACTCAGCAGAGACACATGACACACATGACACACATGGCAACTGATCAAATGTTCACCATCCCTAGAGTTAAAACATCTTTTGCCTAAAGGCAATATGCCTATTTAGCTCCCATGACATACAATTGGGTGCCGAATTCAATAAAGGCAATGGGAGGAAAACAATTTAGGCAGTTGATCGGAGCGTGGTTGTTATTGCGACAGGAGTTTGAGTACTTAGGTTTGCAAGAGGAATGACTTGTGGAAAAGGTTTGTGTGAGCTGTTGAGTGTGGTGTTTTTTATTGTTTTATATTTTGTTTTTTTATTTTTATGATTATGTGCGGTACATTGTGGGGTGAATGTTTTTGGTCTGTCTGGAGTGATGAAGTGTGAGGAGTTTGATTTAGCGTGATATATACATGTGTAATTGAGTGTCACCGTTTGTCAGGTTGATGAGAACGTGCAACGGGGTTTTATATAATAAAAAATCGGAAAGAAGTATCGATTTATGTTTTTAAGCTATATGTCCTCAGTGAGATATAAGCAAAAACCTAGTTTACTGGGGGCACGACAAATGAAAGGCAACAAACCCAGATCCATTAAAATTGTGTCCAAATTAAATTACCTGTTGTTTCTTTCACAAATGATGTATATTTTTTGTCATGTGTAAAATAAAATAAAATAAAAAAACATTATCTATACATAGAATAAGACCAATATAGGTAATAGTAGATAAAAATAAACATTTAGGCAATGGGAATACTTTGTACAATTGGTCGACAGTGAAAGTGTACGACTCTATAAACTAGGATTTAATAAAACATTGAAAAATTATATAAATATCATCACGCTGTGTCCTTTGCGGGTTAGCCAGACAGCACAGATCTCCAAAATTTTCTATCCAAGCACATAACTCGTCATTCATACATTTCATTATGAATGTGGGAGAGATAGAAGTTGTGACAATCTTCTATTATTTTTACTTCTCACTTCACAACTCGATCTAGCCACTCTTCCACACACATCTTACACATTTGACTTGTATACTAGCTTAACAGCTTACAGCCGGGCGATAATTTCAATAGATATTTGCCTAGGACGGGCAATTTTCGTGCAAAAACGCATATTTTCCAAAATTTATTAAAATCGTCGAAAATATTTTATTGGTGAATTGATTTTAATGAAATTTTCAAATAGTGCACAATAGGATGCATTTGAAGTGTATAACACGTTTTGCTTCACATTCAAGGTTGATTTTACAAAAAAAAAATGTTTTGAAATATGTACTGCAGCACTATGCGCAAAATGCATACAAAAAAAAAGGGTCGCCTATTCATTCGTCTTGGGCCATAAATCGTATAAGTCGTCGCCTATGGGTCGTAAATATAAAACATATTATTAAAAATATCTTTGGATTTCGATTTTCCATATAAATATATATTTTCACCTGATTACTTTTGCTGTCTTTCCTTTATTTTCTTGCACTAATATTCAACCGGATTTGATTATTTTATCGCACTAAGAACTTTTATTGCCAAAATTCAGATGTTGGGATCCACTGCTCTTCAAATCTAGCCCTTCGGTGGCACTCGTTGATTCGTTATGTCTCGCACACATGTGGCAAATGGGCCTGGTTCCAGACACCACTAACCAAAGACAAACACCACGGCGGATCGACTCTGAATATTGAAAAAACTTCGACCACATTGAATTTATTTTCAAATTTAACCGAAAGATGGTGTAGAGTTCGATGAAAAATAAATCCTTTCCAAAAAAATTAATTCGAAAATAAAAATCGCACAAATGCAAAAGATATGATTTGAAAAAAAAGCTAAATCAGGTCAAATTTCAAAGTCGTAAAAACCTTAGAAATGGAGTTCAAATGTTGCAGGAATTGACTCTAAAGTTTGAAGCAAACCTAAATAAACGAAACTAATAAATATCCGAATAAATATGTTGCTTTTTTTTTCCAAGAGATTGCGTTCAGTTCGACTGTATACAACCTGCGCAAACGCGGGACCCGTCCTAGCGGTACAAACAAAATTTCCGCGCTAGCGCGGGACCCGTCTTTAAGGTGTTAAGTTATTCTTTCATCATTCATTCTCTACATATGTCCAAATCATCTTAAAGCTCCTTTTTTCATCTCACTTAAAACATCCATTTTATCTATGCATTCATTTCTGATGTCGTCATTCTGTCATCTTTCATACATTGAGACTCCACAAATGTTCCATAGTGCAAGCAAGTCTTTCCACTTTTACTCGAATATAGTTTTTATTTATGAAGTTTAAGACACGGTCATGGGTATTGATAAGAGTTTAAGACACGGTCACGGGTATTGATAAGAGTTTAAGACACAGTCATGGGTATTGATAAGAGTTTAAGACACGGTCATGGGTATTGATAAGAATTTTGAAATAAAAGCTGGTTGATTGGAAGTAAGTATTTTGATTAATTCACGCAATGTATTTTTATGAAAGTGCTAAAACAAATATATAAAAATTACATCATTATAATGGGCTTGGTCAAGGTATTACTTTTGAATAAATGACTTTACGTATACCTCATCCTCTGTTGCTCTTCACAACTCCTGTTATACACACTCTTCAGAATGCTGTTAGACATGTCATCCCACTGGTTTTCTAGTTGACGTTCTGCATCACGCTTTTTCTGGAAAATAAAATTCATTTCTGCACAAAAAAAAAGGATAACCTTTTCATCCCCATTTATCCAGATTAATGAGGGTTTACTGTGCTACACATTTCAAAAGGTGTATTTTAGACCTAGGGCTCCCTTTGATAGATACGGCTTATGAAAATTGACAAATATAATTTAATATGAATATTTGGTTATTACAATATTTAATTTTTTTTCTGTATTAACTACGTATAACCATGAATTTGGAATGTAAGTTATTTTATAGAAGGCAGATGAGTAGAATGACCTCAAACTAAAAGTGATATCTGAACATTTCAAGTTGTTGATTTTGATTGACAAAATTAATCTCTCTGAATGGAGAGCAAAGGAAAAATACTATAAAACATTGCAACTGAAAGTTTAGTTATATATCCAGCATCTGTGATATTTCAGATTCTTCCACAAAGGAACATTTGACAAAGATCAATGTTTTCTAGCATGTGTGAATGTGACTTCAGAGAGGAAATGTTGTATAGTGTATTCTTTGAATGCCCACTAAAACGAAGATCTATTTTTGACAAATTACCCTATGCCAACTGATATCAGAATGCTCAACACCAAGCTTGTCACCCTCGGTTTGCAGAGTCTTATGGGAGTTTATCATCACTAATCCTCAGTGAGATACAGGCAAAAACCTAGTTTACTGGGGATACGACAAATGGAAGGCGACAAACCCAGATCTATTAAAATAATGTACTTATGTCTAAATAAAATTACCTGTTTTTTTTTCGCAAATTATGTATATTTCTTGTCATGTGTAATAATAAATAAATAAAAACGAATTAAAGATATAAAACAAGTATTCTTATTTGATAAACCTGGTATTATTTTTAATTTTGATAGTGTGAGCTCACTGTGGTTGCGCTTCCAGAAAATATTCTGTATTTTCAATGAATGTAATCAACTTATCATTGCTCATTCTATGGGAACACCCAACTTATCATTGCTCATTCTATGGGAACACCCAAATTTGAGTGGTACAAGATACTTAAAAAAAAGAACTGAACACATGTTTCGTAAAACACATACCTTATTCTGTTCAATTTGTTCCATCTGTGTTTTCCTGATTCTATTTTTTTCTGCCTGGGTCATACCCTTGTACTGAGCCCCAATGATCCTGGCGGGTCCAAAAGCACTATCAGCGACGTCATGTGTCTCGGCAAGCATTCCGGATGTCAGGTTATTGAAGATTTCAGCCTTGTTATCTTGTGTCTCGTACTCTGCTTCCATTGCTTCCTTTGAACGGCGTTCTTGTGCCTGTATTGAAGAAGTATATGTCATTTCAGGGTTTTTTCAACAGCAATTATGGCACAAACTATCTAATATGGTTACTATGCATGAGATTATTCAATGAGACTCGAATCAACATAATGATTAAGAACTATAATCTTCTAGAACTAAAATATAACCCATTATAAGTCGTCAATAGTTTTCAACATGTCCTGCCACTGGGACAGCACTTGGCATTCCACGAATCAAGTTCTCCTCTGTACATGACACTTGGTTTCTTGAGAATTGCAACGTGTAACTTAGCCATAGATATAGAGTTGACGCATCACATTATATTACCCATTTTAACATATTGTCCATGGTTCTCTTATTTATTTCTTTCTTTTATTTATCCACCGATATATAGAAGATACCGATTTCAGAAAATTCATTCAACAAGATTATTCTGTATGCGAGTGGTGATTCTCTTAAGACCTCAGTCCGTGAATACGGCACTGAAAACAATTTTATCCAGGCTTCAAGTCACTTTATATGTATATTTAATGTGCTGTGAATCATTTTTCTTTTCCCGTGATGTCAGACCAGATGCATCGTCACTATTATTCTTTACACACTGAGGTGTGTCGCCACCGGAAGAAGAATCCCTTTGGGTAATTCTTTCTTCGCTTCTAAGTTGCATCGCACTCATAAAAAATAAAGATTTCGATCTTCTAGTGTAGATCACACTAGATGGGAACTTATCTTGTCCCCCATAACAGTGTGGATGGTGTTTAGATCGAACTAAACTGTCCTTGGTTCTCCCAATACACTTTTGGAGCATGTTAAGAAATATTCAAGACTTCCAGAGTAGTTCAGAGTTAGATAATAATACAGGAGCATGATGTTTCTTTCTAATCGTTCACTCTAGCAATAGCAGGGTGGTTGTTCCAGAGGCTTACAAGAAAGATGTTGAAGAGGCAAATACTGTGTGTGTGTGTGTGTGGGATAGACAGGTGTGGAGATCTGTCTTCTGAAGGTATGTATGTATTAAAAAGATAAAATGCTCACCAATGCTTTATTAAAGTATGCATTTGCCGCATCCAGTCTTTGGCGACACTCCCTCTCGATGGCCTCTAGTTGAAGGGCTCTTTCATCTCTGGCCGTAGTTATCTTGCGATATGCTTCATCTGCTGCCTTTAACTCTTCCTCATTAGCCTTTTGCTCCTTAATCTGTTGAAGAACACTAGGTGATGATATGTATATTATAACCTTGTAACTTTAATGTAATTAAATGTATAATTAGCATTCCAATAATTGACGTTAATCATGAGTTTCTTGAACGAACCTTGGATTTATTAACGCTTAACAAAAGAAGAATACTGAATGATTCAATAAGTTGTCCATTGTTTAGATTTTTTTAGTTGCTGTTCAGATATTTTAGCTGTTAAAGATTTTTTTCGGATAGAAGTCATAAGAACAAAATTTTCATTGCTTACTTCATCCCAAACGTGCTGAATGTAGGTTATTATAAAATGTAAGAATTTAATGTTTTTTTTAAATTTTGTTTAACTCAGCGCTTCCCAAATTGGGGGCCGCGGGATTTCTCGTGGGGGTCGTGAAAATATTCAGTACAAAGTACAAATATTCATGTGAGTATTAAATTGTTTCATGTGAGTATAGTTTTTATTTAAAAAAAAAGTTTTTAAGCAAGTTCCTATAATTTTGTGTTGAATATAAATATGTGTATTTTAATTGTAATAATTATTGCCAAATAAATCTTCAACTATAAAAAAAAATTTTTTTTGGGGGGGGGCGGGAATTAATTACTTCAGATTTAGGGGGCCGTTACATGAAAGTAATTGGGAAGCACTGGTTTAACTGTTAGTTTTTGTAATTAAGAAAATAAAATTAAAGATTTCAAAACTTATCATATAAAAATAGGGTACATTTAACTGAAAATACAATCAATCAAGTTTAAAGAAACATTAAAATTTTATAATTAAATTACATACTTGCTGCTGAAGCCAGGCCATTTTCTGATCGTTCATAACTTTGGCTCTCTCAGCAGCTAGCAAATCTTCTCCCTCAAATCTGGAAGATTAAATAAAAAGTTTTATTGATTAAAGTTTCTAAGTGATGGTCGAGCTGAAAGGGATAGTGAATGAAGGGTAGGAACAGGAAACCAAATAAATGGAGCACTTCTGTGAAATGAAATCTTTAGTTTAACGATGGAATTCTTGTCTTTTGCCACGGGATTTCAGGTTAGATTTTGCTGGTGAGGAATACGTTTATTTTTCAGTCAGCTGAAAGTTAACACCACCCCTAGAAAGTGCTGAAAATAGATGATTACAGATTAACAGCTCTTACAGCTGGCTGTTCACCAGATTGTGATAGTCAATGTTTAATTGATGGACAAAGCACTTAAAAAAAGACAGGTAAAGTATATAACTTACTTCTGCGCAGATGATATGCTGACCTCTTCCGTTCCCTTACATCTGGGAGGCAACTGCTTCCGTAGTCCATTTGGATCATTCAGGTCAAATTCTCGCCTGTCTTCTTTTCGCTGATACCGCTTTCTGAACTCATTGATCTCAGAGTTGATTCTGCGCCTTTCCTAAAATATTATTTTTTTATTAACCCTTTAAAATCTGCCCTAAAAATATAATATTTAATCCACGCTCATAAGTCCAGGTGATATTTTAGATGATAAGTGACATCTTAATAATGAACACAAACTCCATGATTTTTAATTGTTCCCCTGTTGAAGTAAGCAAAAAGGGCAGAGCATCAAACATTTCTATTATGATATACTTACTTTGCCTTCTCCACATCGTCATATATAATTTCATTGGTCTCTCTAGCTCCATAGCTTTCTTTTTTCCAAAACGTAATGGAATTTTGAAAGGAGGAGAATGCTTCCAATCCTTTGGTCAACGAGCAGAATTAACACATCAGAACTAACCACTTAATGCTAGGGGTTTTTTACAAAGAGGGTTTCAAAAAACATCAAGTTTTTTTTGTGTTATATTATATTTTAAGTTTATACACTTTTCAATTGAAACATAACAATTTAAACATATTTTAATTTTAAAAAATTTAATTTTTTATTTGGTATGGTAGATTTGGGCGCATTATGTTAAACATAGAACTATGTTAATATGAACACAATATCGTAAATACAAAATAAGCAACACAAAACATGACCACTTACAAGTGCAGGCAAATTTACAATAAATAAAACGCGAACGACTGGCGAGCGTTACACCTGTTAGCTAAAATTAGAACACTGCAAGTCGAGATAAGCGAGCGTGACTCGGGATAGCAGAAATTGGAACAAATTTGGCGCACGAGAGGGTCTTGTTCAAGGGCATTAACTGGTTAATGCAAACAAGAGATTAAGGTGAATGAGAGACTTGTTCATTTGCCTGAAACTTATCTTCCAGTTCTTCAGGCATATTGCAAGGCGAGACCAGGATAGCTTGGAGAGTGTGATCATTACAGGATATGTAGAAGACAGCAAAGTAGGAGAGACAGAGATCGCCTACAAGATAGATCGACCAAGTTAAGGCTGCAACTGGTTTAACACATTCACTGTGAGTCAGTCATTACATGCCGTGCTGAGAATTTTAGCAAAGGTACAAACATATTATCAACAGAATATGGTCCAACGTATCATACACACTGGGCATATGTTTGTACGGACACGTATCCTCAGCACTCGAACAGTGATCGAAGTGCTATGGACTGTTGGCAGAGATGGAAGGGACAGTAAGGTACATAGTAGAAGCAAGAAGAATAGAAGGTCACAACACTCAGCCATGAGGACTACGACAAGGAAGAAGTTTGATTTCCTTGCATCTGTGCTAACCTTCTTCTCGATTGTATAATATCCATAACAGTCTCCCCGCCCTCTCTTATGTTGCTGAAAATGTTCAGTCTTGTCTTTCCAATCATGGACTTGTACTGCACTCAGACAGAGAATTGGCCTTTCCAGTTCACCGCACTTCTTTTGTTACGTCGTTCTTTACTGTCCATGCAGTGAGACTTTGGAACCAGTTACAAATCAATGTTAGAGTCGCTCCGTCCTTGGCATGCTTTAAGAAGTGACTGAAAAAACTCTTAATTTCTAGTCAGTAACATAATGCGTTTCATTCCTGATTTTTCTTTCCGTTCCACCATACTTTCCTTTTTCTTTGATTGATGATATTTCACTTTTACTTTATTATGTTTATGTCCATAAATTTCATAAATATGAATAATCTTTTGAATATTGTCTATACAAATTAGAATACTTACCGCCTTTTCTTTTTCCGAAAGTTGGTACGCCAAAGAACACTCCTTATCCATATGGTCATCAAACTCTTTTTGAATTTTACCTTCATATTCCTTCAGCAACTTTCTTTCTTCTTTCTGTCGTTCTAAGGTTGCAATATCAATCTGTATTTTTCAAAAAGTGTATCATAATGAATAAACTAATTTACTTGCAAAATAATTCAAACTACGCAATCTAAAATTAATTGTTTTATTAATTCTGTCCAATAAGCATATCTTAACTTTTATGTAAAAAATATTTTCAACATCATCACTATCATGCCATATGTGCAGGGCCATCTTAACCATTGGGTTAATAGTGCTGCAGCATTAGGGTGCCACACCCCGGAGGATGCTAACCACTACCACCTCACAAGAATATTTTCAAAACTATTTTATAATAGAGATAATAAAAAATATTAGCTACTGAAAAAATATATTGCTTAAAATAGTCAGTCATAAAAATTTTAAGTTCGAGGCGATTAGCTTTCCGGTGGAGTAATCAAATCTTTGGTTACAAAAATATATATCCGATTTCGCAAATAAAGATAATGTATATGTGTCATACTTATCAGAGAATATGTGTGACATGTTTATTAATATTTTGGAAAATAATGTCAAGAATTTTATTGTTTCCGAATGAAAAGAGGCAAATTACTCGTACACCTTCACAAAATAATCGGTGAATGTGTACTGCAGTGTTAATTGTTCGTTAGTGAAAGCATTATTTCTTAATGACATGCATGGCAGCAGTTCTAGAATTTTGAAATGCGAGATTCTGAAGTGTGAATGGAAGAATAATGATCCTTTATGCACATTGAAATGTTATAAAGTTTTGACTTGCTACAATAAATAAACGTTAAAAGATTTATTTTTTAAGTAATGAGGTGCACGGCTGCGTGGTAACACACTGGACTTCCGTGCGGAAGGTCGTCAGTTCGATTCCTGAACTGTGCTACTCCCCTCGAACAACACAAGCAATTTTTCCGCCTAATGTTCGAGGTTATAAGGATACCCATGACTTCAGTCATATCTATTCTTTAAAGAAAAAATCTTTCCCAACCCCAGTTAGTAAAGGTTAACAAACAATAGAGAGAAACACTATTTAATGTGAATTTATTATTTTCAAGCCAACTATTTCTTCCACATTCATTGATTACTTTATTGAAAGTGTACATTCACTCTTAATAGTTCACATTCACTGTACAATCCACTTTCGTTTGACATATGGTGAAAGTGTAATGCAATATAATTTACTTGAAGGTTCTCGAATACATACATTCCCATTTAAGACAAGCACAGGTTGTGACTAAATATGCTAGTTTCTTGTTTGATTCCTAATAGAATCCATGTTGATACTCGCTACTATAAAATTGATATAATCCATATTTTTCAGAAGAACAATTGATTCCAGAATTCAAGAAAAATAGCAAAATAAAGAAAAAATATTGAAATATGGAAATAAATAATAACAAAGCATAAATATAAATAATATTTTGATATTTACGCCAATTTTTCTAAATTTAACATTGAAAATTCGATCCTTTCTTTCTTGTTCAATCTGTTTTCTTCTTTCTCTGGCCTGAGCTTCCTTTCTGTCTTTTTCTGTAGCCACATAAAGCGGTGCCAACATTGTTTATTTTAAGATATGAAATTCACTATAACTAAAAAATAATGAAGTTAACGTAAATTTAAATAAATGTGAGAATAAATAAAAGCAAAAATATCTTCCAGATTGTTCTTGTTGAGTTCTATCAATACTTCTATTTAAATTTCGATCAAAACAAACAATTTTCCATGGTTTCAAACCAGTACATAACAACAAAGTAAATAAATCGAAACAGGTATCTATAAACAGGTACAGCTTTGTATTATTGAATAATTAAAATATGACAGTTCCAGGATTTGAACGCAAAAGTTTATTTCAATTTAAGGTGTAATTAATGCAAATTTATTCAAAAATACAATAGTCCTAAATTGCCGAACAAAAATAACATGAAAACATCAAAATTACTAAGCGACTATATTTGCCGATTCTGGCGCTAGTATCGCTTGGTTGAGCTGTCAAAAAATGTGTTACTTTACATTTGAAATCTACTAGTACTTGTAGAAAGATAGTGTTTTTACATTTGGTTTAATCAATACGCTTAGCCTGATATTTACAATAGATTGTGTGGAGAACTTGTATCGATATATAGCATATTTTAAGTGTTTAATATTAAAAATCGATTTATTTGGAACAAATAGTAACATCAAATTTATTTAAAATGATGTTTTTCAAACATTATAATATTTAAAATTATCTTAGTATTTTAAAACGAATAAACTAAATGCATTGATTAACATGAAATTAAAGTACATAAATATAAAGTCCTTTAAAAAAGTTAAAGGTGCTTTTGTTTAATTTTTATAATATATATATTTACAATATTTGACTGACTTAGAAAATATTATATTATTATTTAGATTTCTATAGATCCAAATTTAAACACATTTGCCAGTGTTCCAGTAAAAATCATTATTGGATCCAGTACTAAGAAAATTTGGTAAATATTGTATTTTCACTTATTTTCTTGAATTGTTGAAAAATAGTCGCTTAGCATGTGATAAGTCTCTTAGATTTTAATAAAGAATGAGAGTGCAGCAATTAAAAAAAAAAACTATCACAAAAAATGTTTCGATTAGGGAAAAGTTTAATGAAATAGTAAACATATTTGACTGGTGCTAGTAAATTGTCAAATAAACGCACACTCGTAGACTCGCGCCAATTCCAACTAGCAGCTCTGTTTCGTTTCCTATCAGTCTGTTTTTAACAGTCTGTGAGTGTAGTGTGTTAGCTCGTGGCTAAGAAGGAAATTATCGTGTTTTCGCGTTTTCGTTAACAAGATAGGAGTGCGGTGTGGTGAAAATAATTATTATTCTATTTTTGTCATTTTAAATGGACACGTTTATGATTTGTCAAATGTTATATGTGATTATAAAAATATGAGTGTAGGTAGGATCGCACATGGTTACAGAGCGAAATTCTATTCAATGCAGGACGATTCTAGCAAAAGGGGACTCGATGGGTCCTCGGATTTGAAAAATAACGATGAAAGTGAAAAATTGGTAAAATATATCAATGACAACATTATAGGAAAAGATTCCACATTTCTTGGGCCATATGGAAAGAGAAAAGGTAAGAAATAACACTCACAACAAACGATTAAATCATTTTATGTCTATTTTTTTCTGCCAAGTGATTTATTTAGGTACGTTATTTAAATACGTGTATGTATTTAATGAAAAAGTATGTGTAATATTTATACATGGCAATTTATTCTTAAATATAGTTCACGGAATTTATATTCGTGATTGTTTTACCGTGTTAAATTATTTTTAAGATTTTATTTAATTTGTTGTTCAACAATTATAGTGGTTGTTTTATAGTACTATTTTAAAAATAAATAGTATATTAAGAATTACAGAACTTGTCGAAAATGTTTAAATGTAGGTCGTTCATTTTTAATCTTTCTAAACGAATTATTTATTTTTTATTCCTGGAGAAAATTAACGGAGGGTAAACGGATCTTACAACTGTGGAGTTATTTTAAAGCTCTATGGAACATACACGGAGTCAATGGTGTTATTTTCGGTGTAGGAAGGGAAACTACAATTCAATGTTCTCGAAAAACTAAAAACTCCGGTGTTTAATTGCAATACGTTTCCTTCAATATTAACCGTTTTAAGATCACTTAAGCTTTCATTTTCAGGACAAGCGACAAATTAAGAAAGTAAATAAGATAATTTTTTACAACGGGGTAAGTTATAGATAGTTAACTCTCTTGGTAAGTTTACAACGGGGTAAGTTATAGATAGTTAACTCTCTTGGTAAGTTTTATTACTAAATATGTTTTTACAACGGGGTAAGTTATAGATAGTCAACTCTCTTGGTAAGTTTTCTTACTAAATATGTTTTTACGACGGGGTAAGTTATAGATAGTTAGCTCTCTTGGTAAGTTTTCTTTCTAAATGTGTTTTTCTAAACATGTGCATATGCGTGGAAGTATCCAATATAATGGCTGCAGCCTTCCTATCTTTCTACTCAACCTTTTTTATTTATTACAATATTAGTGGGTTCGATTCGCGAGTAAGAGCGCCCTTGAAGAGAGTCGAATCTTTAAATGACGTTATATAAATTGCCTTTTTATTTTTATAATAATTTATTCTTACCAATATTGAAAGTAATTGCTAATTTAGTATTTTTTTAAACCGATTTTTTAAACAGGTGTCGCAAAAAAATGTTAAAAAACAATTTTAATGGTTATAAAGGCTGTATTTATTAATATACAGTTCCCTTTCAACGTTCACAATAAACAACATATGTAAATGTATTTTTTTATACTTAGCGTCTGTTTTCAAACTGATGATCATTCTGGTCTAGACATTGCTGTCAATGCGAAGCAACAGAGTCACAAACATCGAGAATCATTTCATTTGGTATTTAGGCACATTCTCTTTCAATGGCTACTCGTAATTCATCAATTGTTTCATATTTTTTAGCATAAACTTTATTCTTGAGAAATTCCCAAAAGAAAAAGTCTACTACCGCGTTTTCGTACTTCCAGTAGCACTTCAAAATAAACTTTCTTAGTTCAAAACTTAGTCTGGTTTCAGCCATTATTTCAGTTAAATCTAAAATTTAAAAAATCAGCAAGTTACCAGCTATTTAAGTGTTGATACATTTTTTGCGACACCTGTATATCAATATGAATACTGGATTCAATTGGTCACGGTTATTTATATAAAAAAATATTTAAATTAAAAAACCGGATATTTCCCCACTATTGTTTATTACTGGCCTCTAAAGCATTTTAATCTATGGAATTTCATCAAGAAGAACAAAAAATAACTAGGAATTTATTTACACTGCGCCATTTCGTACAAACAATAAATTCAGATGAAAGACCCTCAATAAAACATTCTATGTTCAAGCATGTGTTGAGAACTACGTTGTATCGTAGTCGAATAGCTCATGTCTGATCGTCGTGTTCCCCGATGAATCTAGAACTGAGAAGATGATTCGCTTCCACTTATCACGGTTCTGAGTTATGATGGGTGCAGCAATCAATGAGCAGGCGAATTTTGGTGTTAAGAAGTATAGAAGAAGGCAATATTTCGGTAGCGCCTCAAGTTTGATCGACGTTTTGAAAAATCATAACCATGTAAATAAAAGTATAACATATATGCTATACGTTGTATATGGTACATACTTATTATATTTTTGCTATACGAACGTGAAGAGGAGATTACTTTGTTTTGATAAAATTAAAGTAATTTTGTATTTTTATGTCAAATTCAAACGAAAAATTGCACCAAATCTTCGTGAATTGTGGTTTTCAACAACCTAGCAATCTGTCGTGTCGTAAATACTCTATCAAATCCTTGATTTGGTCGTCACCAGTGGTAACCAGCTTTCTAGAGCGGAGACACCATCTTCGAGTGTTGTATTATCATAACGGAATTTTCAAAAACACATTTGATAATACACACGATTGCTAACTGCATCGTCGCTATAGAATATACATACTTTTTTTTTGTTTGTGTCGCATTTTTTCTTCGCGGTAGTAACAAAGCATCAACCATCGAAACAACACTTTATTTTATTCTCTCTTTAAAATGACACCAATAAAAACGCTTCAGCGATTTGGGTAAACGATGGCTAAATGAAAAAAATGTGCTAAAAATATATATTCAGCACGTTTGGAATGAAGTTATCAACGAAAATGTTATCCTAACGACATCTATTAGACGAATACGTAACTACTTTCCGGATAACATCCGCTTATTGAAGGAATAATGTGATTACACAATATTTATTGCTTAGATTTAGAAAGACGCAGATTTAAAAAAAAAATTAATAAAAGCGTAAATTACACAGAACATCACGTCCAGGACAGTAACATGAAGGAAATGTTTAGATTTAGCAATGTAATTAAAACAGAAGTCTGAAAAACTTCTGCAGTTGGTTGTTTGATAACATTTATTTCAGGGTCAGTTATTTCAGCGTTTGATTCATCATTACAGGATTTATGCATTATGTGGCATTGGATATCTTGTAGTAAGGAAAACGTATCAAAGGTGTGAATTAAATGGGCTGTATATGAATATTGGGATGTGGAAAGTTATGGTTATTGAGAGATTAAGTAATTTATCTCGTCTACTCCTACGATTTCTCTGGTTTCTTACATTTCCTTCTTTCAAAATATAATTTACTTGATCCATCCATATTTTCCTTGGTCTAACTTTACGACGCCTTCCACTCACATTTCCAATGTTGTTTTGTCGTTACTTCCTTTAATAAGGGCATCACTTGATTTCATTACCTTTCCTAAAATTTGCAACGTATAGTATGAGGCCCGACTCTGTATTAGTTAGTTATTATAAAATTTCATATAAATTTGTCAATATTCTTAACCAAGGTTGGTGGCTAAATATTGAGTTGCCAGCCATGATTGTCAGTGCTCAAATGTGATGTGTGTCAAATATTATGAAACGAACCCATGCAGAATAGTTGAGATAAATCATTATGGTTAAAAGATACCGATAAATAAAAAAATAAATATTAGAAATATAACCAGGATTGGGTTTCCGTATATTTGGCCATTAAAAAAAGTATACTTTAACTGTGTCTATATTAGTGTATGATCTATGAAGGGTTAAAATAAGGGAGGCACCCCCGTCCGAAAACGATTCTCAAATCTATCTCCCCGACGCCTCCACAGGCAGACAGTTTTCCCCTTTAAACCCCTATATACTCGTATCTTTCCCATATCCTATATGTATTTATATTTTTTTAAAGTCACACACGTCTCCCCCTTTGCATATATATATTTACATTTCATATTTTACCCGCCTTCATCCCGCCCTCATTATTTTCTCACCCACACTCATACCTATATATTTCCCGTGTGTGACAATACATTCATAAATTTATGTATATTTAAAAACCACCCCAAATTTCAACCTTAAATATCCTAACAGTCATAAATTATCCGATGAAGGAGTAAGGCGTCCTGTCATTAGACCGAGACTCGAAACAGCTATTCACCACTAGGGAGTCACGTGATTTCACTGCCTCACTTTAAAGTTTGGAGCGTATGAGGTCCGATTCTGTATACAAATAACGAAATTTTAAGGTTAGAAATTAGCATTTAGTATTTAGATTAGACTGAATTCTGGGCTAAGAACTTGGCACTGGCTTATTATACTCCTTTATAAATCATATATAGAATTTCGCGAGCATTATTTAAGAGAGAAGAATCCAAATAAAAACTACATTTTGAAATGATTTTTTTTCAAATGTGCGTATAAAAATTAAATTTACGTCAATTCTATTTTTTTATTTTCCCTATTGGTTTCGAAATACACGAAGATGGAAAGTTTTCAGAATTTGTTTGTGCATTTTAAACAGCTTGACCTAAAGACCGATTTATAAATGTTGTAAAACATTCATAACTGAAGGCAGGATGTTTTGCAGGAATGTTGATTATTTATTTTTACACTAATTCCGATTTGCGTTTTCTATTTGATTTTGTCTTTGTTTTTTTTTCCATTTGTTTTTTTTCGCTTTGGACTGTTCAGCGTCTTTCCGTTCATGGACTTGCGTTACGCTCAAACAGATATTGTTTATTGTCCTTCCCAATTCGTCGCTTTACACCGTCCTTTACGGTCCATGCAGTGAGACTCTGGAACCAGTTACAAACCAATGTTAGACTCGCTCCGTCCTTGCCATGTTTTAAGAAGCGACATTGGTATTCCACAATTTCCGCATTTATCTTACTTTCATGATTTAATCTCGTCCAAGTATTGTTCACATATCCTAATGTTCCAAGGGACCGAGATTTCATCATGAGCAGCCAGCTTTGATTCTCACGAAATGATCCGGTCGGTAAAGAAATTATATAACACACCATTCACTCTATTGCTTTCTGCTACTCTTAGTTACTTTCTTCACCATGTTTTCACAGAACGTGGCGTTTCCATAGAATTCATAATCTTTTTTTAAAATTAATATATTTTTATCCATTTTGCACAGATTTCTTCTGTTAGACAAAGGGGGTCTGCTTCTTGACTTAGTTTATTTGTTAGGAAGAATATTAACCAGGATTCTTCTCATACTGTTAGGCGGTACCGAGAATATATTATATCAACAGTGTCATTCAGTTAGTTCAATATCTCTATACCACGCGTGACTGAGTGTTTAGTCATGATATTCGTCCTGTAAGTTGGTATGCAGAACAGAGGGTGATTCCTTGCACGGTTTTTATTGGGTACATATAAACTTAGTGCTTCTAGTATCGCGGGACAGTTAAAGCAACCTTAAAAAAACCTTTAGTAGGATATCGCAATGGATTCGTGCCTTCTTGTTTCGAGGCTTCTATAGTTACACACTGAGACATTCGATATGGTGAGCATATTTTCGGTAATCGCCCTTTATTCTGTACCATAGATCTAACATATATATGTATAACACAAACATTTGCCAAAGGCTATACTTTTATACAAATTTATATCCTAATACTAATCTAATTTATATATTATAACTATGAACTAACTTAATTTTTATTTCCTACATGTCTTTTTATTTTTAATATAATATTAATTTATATTCTTGTATTATGCTCGTTGCATGTCTTTTATCAATTCTAGTCCTCGTTTTTTGATCAACAGTGTCACCTTTGTCTACAGTTGTAGAAATATTATTTTCCACGCACACTCGTATATATAGTATCCAATTGCATTGAGTGCATGGCACATGGCACATTATCGGAGTGGCTGACTCACATGGAGAGGTTTTTTCCACTGATTCTAGTGCAGACATATGTAAACAATGCCATTTCTTGTATTAATGTAAACAAATAACTATATTGCGTCCGTCGAAACTTTATAATAAATGCTTGTAACTTGTAACGCATTTAATTATCCTTTTGTGTTTATACATGATACATATCCTTGTATATAATGGGTGAGTTGAAAAAGACATTGAAAGAAGGGGCTACCCGACAGAAAACAAGGTAAACGGAGCACTTAATGTTATATACAACAAAAGCGCTATTTTAACAGTAGCAAAAATGACAATACATAATAGTGTGTTGGTGTCCGTTCACCTTAATAATGTATGGATGTGTAACTTGGACTTGGCGATAGAAGGACAAGGTAAGATTAATACCGTGAAGATTCGTACATTAAGGAAAAAATGTGGAGTGTCAATGTTTGAAAGAAAGTGGAGTGAAGACATTAGAAATGAATGCATGGATAAAATTGATGTTTTAAGTAACATGAATAGAAGGGTTTTAAGATGATTTGGATATGTGGAGAGAGGGGGTGACGAAAGAATGACTAAGCGAGTATATATTTCAGAAGTGCAAGGTGTGCATGGAAAAGGTAAACCAAGGAAGACGTGGCTGGACCAAATGGACCAGATTTTGAGATAAGGTTAGGTGAGCAGTATGAATAATAGAAGATTGTGCGTGACGAGATGTATGAATGTGGAGAAGGCGAAATGTGTATGCTTGGATATAAATGTTTGGAGAACTGACTGTTCTCTCTGCTTACCCCGCAAGGGACACGGCGTGATGATATTTATGTATATGTCAGTGAAAAAAAGAGGAAAAAAACAGAAATCACAGAAAACGCGAAAAAATCAAGAAGAATCTACTGCACAGAAAAAATTAAGCTATTTATTAAGCTATTATATGTGTTTTAAGTAAGATGAAGATAGGAGATTTAAGATGGTTTGGGCGTGTGGAGAGAATGAATAAGAAAAAATGACTTAGCGAGTGTATAAGAAAATATGTAGAGTGTCAATCTATGAGAGAAGGTGTAACAAATGCACCAGAAATGAATGTATTGATAAAATGTATGTTTTAAGTAAAACGAAGAAAGATGCTTTAAAATGATTTGGGGATGTGGACAGTAGGAATGACTATACGAGTATACAAGTCACAAGTGCAAGGTGTGCGTAGGAGGTATGTCGTGGACAACATGGCTGATCAAATAGACCAGATTAAAAGACGGTAAAGCGAGAAGTAGAAGATTATGCATGACGGGATGTATGCACTAAATGTACTAAAATAAAACGGGATTGTAAAAATTGAACGCAAATAGCGGAAAAACGTGAATTCCGGGTACGTAAAAATGGGGTTTCACTGTACTCAAACTATTTATATTTATTTTAGATCTATCAATAAAACTGGATTCGAGTCCCACGTTAGAGCGCCCTTGAGAAGAGTTTGCTCTCTAAACAGCGATTTATAAATTATTATTTTATAGTATACGAGTATATACATAGGATGGTCAACAGGTCGATCGCGAAGTACTTTTTGGTCGATCGCGGCTGTCTTTGTATACAATATGATATGCGATGTTGCCAAATCTCATTACGCGTCTACACCTTGACAACGCAGTAAATTATTGATACTTTTTTAACCTTTCCTTTCCGGTGCTAAAAAATCGCGCGTAGTCGAGAAATAAGAATATTCATAGCCAATCGCTTAAATTATAGTTCCCGGCGGTAAGTAATACACATCGGGCTTAAGAAAGAGACTGTCGCTTTGTGGAGCGTCGTCTCTGTCGCACGATGCGATAGCAGTCCGTGCGATAGAGACGACGCTCTACAAAGCGACAGTCTCTTCCTTAAGCCCGATGTGTATTACTCACCGCCGAGTACTGTAATTAAATTTAAAGTCAAAAGTGATAATAATTGAAATTTAATTGCTGAAAACATGAAAAAACATCGACCGACGTTCACAAAACGGGCGAAGTAACCATCTCAAACGAAAGCCCGCGAGCTACTAAGACGGGACTCTGAACACTAACACTGTGTATGTTATACCTCGAAGGAAGAAACAACTGCGAACTAAGATTCTATATACCGAAGTAAAGTGAGAGTGAGACGTAAATAGCGTCGCTTCCTCACCCATAGCGGTTTTTAGAATGAATATACATAAGTCACACGTTTGATTGTATTGGTGAATTTATTCCCGATTTTCACAAAATATCTCTGATGTGGTCGATAAGTGCTAATTATTATTAATATTATTTTTTCATTCAATGCGTAAATGTATTACGGAGGAATACCTAAAATCTGAACCCAGTATTTATTATATTTATTGAGATATTAAAGTTTTTAGAAGCAATGTGTACTAGTTACACATCACAGGGAAGGAAGGGTTAATATGTAGGTATGTCTACTCCAAATAAATGTATGTATAAGTAAAAATTTTCTTAATATATTTTTATCGAAGAAAATTCCGCTCATACTTATCGATACATTTTTAGTTATCTTTTTTTAACGTGCGTGTTATCTGATAGTGTGTTGAACTTCATAAATTTCATAGGCAGATCGCGAATATTGTTTTACGTAAAAAAAATGATCGCGACATCAAATAAGTTGGCCAACTCGTAATAATTGTATGTATACAATTATTACGAGTATAATGGGGGTTAGTTGTTTCAACAAAGCAATTATTTCTTAGTTGCTTGTTTTATACTTATTTATTTTTGAGTTTTTTTTATGTTGGGCTTAAGCTGTATGTTATATGTAAGCTAAATAAAAATAAATAAAATAAACTTGTTATCCAGTTAATGCTTTAAATATCTACCTGATGACTAGTTTCTGCCCAGACAAGTGTATTTTCTTTATTAAAACAAAAGATGCAAAAGAAAAAGGAAACAAAATACGTTAAAGAAAAAAATATGAAAACAAGAGTGAGAACGGTCGTTTTGTGTGCATTATCAGAATAAACATTTCTGTTGTATAATAATTGCAAAAACGTGCTCAACTATTTTATAATACCATGTCAATACTGATAACGGAAGAACATACACAATAGATAGATAATACGTAATATGTACTTTTATAACATTAATATGACAACGAAATATAAGGTCAACACTGAAAGAGCGCTTTTTCATATCAAATGTTTTATCTCGTATTCATCTTCTTGCCCAAGAAAGGTGTAAATAATCCGTAATATGTACCTTTGTAACATTCATTGGCAACGAAATATAAGACCATCAATGAAATAGCGTATTCGTCTCCTTGTCCAAGAAAGGTGTAAATCATACGTAATATGTACCTATGTAACATTCATTAGCAACGAAATATAAGGTCGTCAATGAAATAGCGTTTTCGTTTCCTTGTCCAAGAAAGGTGTAAATCATACGTAATATGTACCGATGTAACATTTATTGGCAACTAAATATAAGACCATCAATGAAATAGCGTATTCGTCTCCTTGTCCAAGAAAGGTGTAAATCATACGTAATATGTACCGATGTAACATTTATTGGCAACTAAATATAAGGTCGTCAATGAAATAGCGTATTCGTCTCCTTGTCCAAGAAAGGTGTAAATCATACGTAATATGTACCTATGTAACATTCATTAGCAACGAAATATAAGACCATCAATGAAATAGCGTATTCGTCTCCTTGTCCAAGAAAGGTGTAAATCATACGTAATATGTACCTATGTAACATTCATTAGCAACGAAATATAAGGTCGTCAATGAAATAGCGTATTCGTCTCCTTGTCCAAGAAAGGTGTAAATCATACGTAATATGTACCTATGTAACATTAATTGGCAACGAAATATAAGACCATCAATGAAATAGCGTATTCGTCTCCTTGTCCAAGAAAGGTGTAAATCATACGTAATATGTACCTATGTAACATTCATTAGCAACGAAATATAAGGTCGTCAATGAAATAGCGTATTCGTCTCCTTGTCCAAGAAAGGTGTAAATCATACGTAATATGTACCGATGTAACATTCATTGGCAACTAAATATAAGACCATCAATGAAATACCGTATTCGTCTCCTTGTCCAAGAAATGTGTAAATCATACGTAATATGTACCGATGTAACATTTATTGGCAACGAAATATAAGGTCGTCAATGAAAAAGAGCTTGTACATATCAAATGTCTGATCTAGAATTCATCTTGCCCAAGAAAGGTGTAAATAATCTATAATATGTACCTATGTAACATTCATTGACAACGAAATATAAGGGAATGGAAGAGCGCGTGTTCATATCAAATGTCTTATATGGTTAAACGCTCCATGTCTAAGAAATATGTAAATACGTATATGTACTTTTGTAACATTCATTGGCAACGAATTATTAGGTCATTAATGAAAAAGCGCTTGTTCATATCAAATGTCTCATCTCGTATTTGTCCAAGATAGGTGGAAATAATACGAAACATGTATCGATGTAACATTCATTGGCAACGAAATATAAAGTCATCAATGAAAAAGCGCTTTTTCATATCAAATGTCTGATCTCGAATTCGTATCCTTGTCCAAAAAAGGTGTAAATAAATATGTAATATTTACCGATGTAACATTAATTGAAAACGAAATATAAGATCATCAATGAAAAAGCGTTTTTATTTTTTCGTGCACGCATTTTTGCATAATTTATTTGGCTCCTTTCAATATTTTTCTACATCTACGTTTTACTTCCATATATCAAATTAGGTACTTAAATACTGTTGTGGACTTTCATCTTAGCCGACTTTGATACTACACTGTTACAGTATATATATATCATATATATTTTAGTGTCCCGTTGACTTTGTTTTCTATCACTACAATTCTCTTCCGTCCTCTCAAAAAATACTACCCAAATAGCAGAATTCCTCGACTTGTTTAAATTTTTCATTGTTCACCCATATATCACATTTACTTTTCCTTTTCTATCACCATGACTTCGAATTTCGCAATATTCATTCTCAAATCTTTCTCTTCTCATCTCTTATACAATTTATATATCAAACTATCATCTTAAATCATCTTTATTCTCTGCTCACACTGCCATATCATCAGCATATTCGTCTTTATTCTGGTAAGAATAATTAAGTGGTTTATTCCAGAGGAAACAATGGGAGGTAACAAAGGACATGAGTACTGGATATTGGCACGAATCGGCTAAGTGCTGGCGCCCAATAGATGGTGTTGAGTGCGTCCAGTGTGGCACAATGATACATAATTAGTATTCAGATGACACAACGGCAGACGATGAGCAGCCGAACTAATTATACCAGCAGCATGCTCAGTTATCAGTAGTCGACAGTGTGAGATGTGCCAACAGAGTGTCAAGGTTTTGCGGCACGTGTTAGTATTCAGCGCAGACTATGGAGTGCGTCCAGTTCTGAAGAGAATTCTCATATTTAGATATGAGATAATTCTGAATTGTTTACTCAATGAGGATATATCGAAAAGTACTCTAGTAGAGATATCACTAACTGACAACTATGATGATTGAATTTTAATCTGGAGGTTGCGGCTTCAAATCCCGTTGGAACCCAGATTTTTAAAAAAAGGATGTCCGTCTTATTTTCACTTAAGGTCTCTTTGACATCTTTCTGGTTGGTTGGAAGAGATTGCCACATGGCAAGAATCCCGACAGGTTGTACTGTATACAATGAAAGTGTAATACAGTACAGTACTGCTCAGACGTCAATATTAAATTTTATTTGTTCTTGGTTTTTAATATTTTGTTTAAAAATATAAATTAATCACTGACATAAAAAATAAACGAACATTAAATGGAAAAAATAGCGTAGGTGGGTAAAACGGAAATATAAAAGTGACGATAATGAATTTAATTAAATGTGAAACTTGTAATATATTGAAAGTTATCGGAACCACGAGGAGATAAAATAATATTTTGGATTTAAGGGTTTTTTTATGAAATAACTAACGTTGGCACTCAGTCACACACATAAAAATATTTTTCGTTTTCTAAGACGGAAGATAGAACATTTCACATAAAATATAACCCTATTTTTCTCCAAATTCTCATTCCGTTTCGCGCCAATTTCATTTCCGGGAAAATATGTCAGTTATCCCTTATTCTTGGTGATCTACAGACTCGCCACTAGGGTAAGATTCGCCTTCGAATTCTAATATACAACAATAAAGGACAACGAAACAACAAAACAGATACATTATAAGTATTTTGAGTACATAAATACAACTTGTCATTTATAAACATTTACATAAATTATAAAAAAATATCGAACTGCGTACTGCTTACGTACATTTATACATACCACCCACCATACATAAAATGCAAACCTGAGATAGACCAAGACTCAGGTAATCAATGGCACTAACATACAAAAAGAAAGGAGAAAATAATCTAAGAAAATAATAAAAATATGCATACACACAATCAATCCACTCCAATACAAAAAAAGCACATTGAAAATTCGACATACTCGTATATACAGATATCTCGAAAATGATGAGAGAAACAAAGTCAAAATCAATGTTTATTTTAAATATTCACATAATTCTACAGAATAATAAATGGGGGGACAATGTTATTGCGACAGGAGTTTGAGTACTTGGATCTGCAAGAGGAATGACTTATAGCAAAGATTTGTGTGAGCTCTTGAGTGTGGTGTTTTTTGTTATTTTTTATGATTGTGTGCGGTATATTGTGGGATGAACGTTTTGGTCTGTCTGCAGTGATGAAATGTGAGGAGTTTGTTTTCGCGTGATGTATACATATGTAATTGAGTGTCACTGTTTGTTAGGTTGATGAGAATGTGCAACGGGGTTTTATATAATCAAAAATCGGAAAGAAGTATCGATTTATTTTTTCATGCTATATGTCCTCAGTGAGATACAGGCAAAAGCCTAGTTTACTGGGGACACGACAAATGAAAGGCAACAAACCCAGATCCATTAAAATTGTGTGTTTATGTATATTTCTTGTCATGTGTAAAATAAATAAATAAAATAAATAAAAAATAAATGTATGACAGAATACGGAAGGAAGTGATTAGGGTGAATGTGTTTATTATAAGATACTCATAAACTTATAATAAAAAGTTTCTTTAACTAAAAATCGACAAAACGGCTACCCCTTTGGATTGGTCGCCTGCTTTTATAGTATACATTACACAAAATAATGCAGCCACCCTGGTGAAATTCAATGGTGTGCTATTTTCATTAATACTATGTTCATTTTCTAAAGGTACTATTTTTTCTGTAAATATATTTGCTGTTTATATTTTCCACTCTGCATTTCTATTATTAATGGAAAATTTCAATGAAAGCGATTGGAAGACGAAACTTTGTATACACCGGTAAAGATATACAAAAAAGTAAAAGGTTTCGTTTACTTCGCGGAATAAGAAAGTGATTTATAGGTGACTTTCTATGCGCAACGATACCTCATTTTATACGATGAATTTGCTTTTGGGTAGTCGGGAATTGAACAAGCGCAAATTAAGAATCCATATAATTTGTGTCAAGTTATCTACGAGTATATACTTGCCCGAGTACATTAATTTAAATTAAACTTGACATTTTTTTAATACATTCAAATTATTTTGTAATAAAGAAAAGTAAATGCGATATATGAAAAGCGACAAACCCAGATCCATTAAAATTATGTGTCCAAATTAAATAAACTGTTGTCTTTTCGCAAATTGTGTATATTTTTTGTCATGTGTAAAATAAATAAATAAAATATGCCTGAGTGATGAAAAATTAAGACAAGTTGAAAAATTCTGTTATTTAGGTAGTATTTTCTCAGATGATGGAAGTGTTACGAGGGATATCGAACGAAAACAAAGTCAATGGGGCACTAAACACGTATGTTCGAACTGGACTGTATCATCAACTTTAGTGACAACTTTGATACTTGTATATGCGAGTGAAACGTGGACGTGGAAAAAGACCGAAAGAAACCGAATAACCGTAGAAATGCGTGCACTGAAAATAATATAGTGACAACTTTGATACTTGTATATGCGAGTGAAACGTGGACGTGGAAAAAGACCGAAAGAAACCGAATAACCGTAGAAATGCGTGCACTGAAAATAATACATGGGGTGACAATGTATGATAGAATACGAAATTAACTGATAAGGGAATTACTATGGGGATGAATAAAACCCTGGAAACTGTGGTTGGATGAAGTGTATGATATTATATTTTGAAAGAAGGAAATGTAAAAAGGCAGAGAATGATATGTTTGACCAGATTTAAAGTTTATCACGATTAAATATTGTAATAACAAAGGATAAGAAATCCAATCGGAATGGTTTAGAGAATCCTGAGACAGTTTTTAAGACCCGCTGCCTGTGGTTGGCTGTTAAATTATATGTTATATATTTTCCTAGCTAAGATATGCAAGTGAAAGTTAGACGTGGCAATAAAATTATTAAATGCGGTACAAATGAGAGCTTTGTAAATGAGAATGTGGGGAAAAAACAAAGCTTGATAGAATAAGGAGCCAAAACGTTAGAAAATAATGTTGATCGAAAGAAGATCTGCTTAAGATTAACTAAGGACCATTGAGATGGTTCGGTCATGTAGAGAGAATGAGTAATGAAATATTTATAAAAAATATCTATACAATTAGTATGGAAGGTATTTAGGAAGCTCTAGAAAAACATGGTACAGCCAAATTAATTAAATTCTAAAACAGGAAGAGTTAACTTTTGTAATTAAAGAGCATGCATGACGACATGTATGGACGGGGCAGAAGCGATAGATGTTTGCCAGAATAGTATAAAGTGGAGATATGGTCTCTCTATCAATTCCAATGGAGACATGTCGTGATGGCGATGATGACGAATTTTCTGAGTTCAACACTATTAATCAAAATAAATAATTAAGTTAATCTTACTGCATGATTTCGCTATCAGCGAAATACATAGCCTCTCAGAGTGAATTTTATACATATTTTAGAACGCTTGAATCGAGGAATGCTCCTAAAAAATCTTAGAATTTTAGGGAGGAGTAATGGCCATTGGCGTAACGAAAAAGATACGTTTAGTCGAGTTAGATGGGGAAATACCCATAAAATTTCGCGGTTAAGTTTTCCTCATCAAATTTCTTTCTCCATTCCCATCAGAGATCAGTTTTACATTGCTGTTCATGGTGGCGCGGTGGTCGAATCTCATTTCAAATGTTTCTTAATAAACATCGAAATTCTAAAAATTGGGCTATTGTCATTTAGACTTTTTTATTGTTCACAACACAGTTAAAAAAATAATGGCGCTCTTGCTCGGGATTCGAACCCACAATTATTTACAGATTAAAATTATTTACAAGTGCAAATTACTGCACCTGATCATCCAAGGAAAAATAGAGGGTCGAAGAGGTGTTGGCAGGAGGCAAATCCCCTGGCTCCGCAATATACGTGATTGGACTGGTATAAGGAGCGTTGGGGATCTTTTCCGGGCTGCCGGGGACAAAAATGCTTACTCTCAGGTCAACGTTGGGGGGACCTGACATGACACTAGGAAGAAGAAGAAAAATTATTTAAAAAAACATGTTGAGTGTAAGGATAGGGAGGTGGTGGCTGCGGTCTTAGACCCTACATCTGCATATGTATAGAAAAATATGTTTGGTAAGAAAATCACAGAAAACTTACCAAGGGAAGACGAACTACAAATAAAAATATATGTATATTTCCGATATGTGATAGTAATACTTTCGGCTTTAGGTGGAGTGTAGTGTATGTGTGTAGTGTTCATATATACTTATACATTTTGATAGGGCTTCCCAAAGAGGGTTGTCTTCAAGTGCTTCCTTAAGCTGCACACGCCACCCATATCTCTAACACTTCTAGACATACCATTCCATACCACGGGACTAGCAATAGCAAAAGCTCTGTTTCACAATACTCCGCCCTATTGGATGACTTCGGAACAATCCATTTATTTGACGAAGACGAAATCGACTCAGAAATATACAATGGAGACATCCCATTAAGGGACTTGAATATAAATATGCAAAGTTTTTGTCGTTCGCGATACTTGAGCCAGTGTAGACTTTTTATAGGCAGACTAAGATGATAATATTTATGACTACCATATACCATAAAGGTTTATATATACGGAGTGATGTTTCGAACATACTGAAGTACAGAAGTATGCACGTAACTTGCGGTTCGTCTTAACACATGTTAGCAACATTACCGTACGTGAAGATACACCAACTCTCGTATACGTACTCGGCACGTGCGAGTATTGTTACTTGACGAAATATTTTACCAAACTGGAACCCGTTTTTGTTTTATTTATTTTTTGGATACCGTCGGGAATCGAACTAGAAACTATCAGGTGGAAGTCAAGCTTCTTACTAACTAGGCCATGGAGGAGAATTATTACGATGTATGTAGAGGTGATGGCGTCAACCTGTATGACATTGAACACTCCGGCCGTTGTAATCGGCAAATATTTCTATATTTTTTCGCTATGCAAACTGCGTTTGGCACATAATAATTGCCAAAGCAAATAATGTGGGCATGACTTGATAACATTTGCACACTTCATCGACGCATGCCTTTTTTTAAGACAAAATCAAACATATACCTAATGAAAACAAACCGTCATAGAATGTACATCGAGGCGTGTGCTATGTTAATATTTTTTTAAATGGTAAATGTTACATTAGATTCAAGAATTTTTTTATTCATTTTGACTACAACTCTTAACCGGTGGGTAACGGATTCGAGTTGGAAACGTTGATGGGAATTCTTGCTCCTTTGTTGGTGGTAATTTACCAATTAGACTTGGTTTAGAGGTGCATGGTCGCGTCGTAACGCATTGGACTTCCGTGCGGAAGGTTGTCGCTTCGAACTCCACGCTTTGCTACTCCCTTCGAATAACACGGGCATTTTTTCCGCTTAGTATTCGTGGGGATAATGATACATATGAGTTCGGTAATATCTAGTCTTACAAAAAGAGAAGAAAAAATCATACCGGTGTGCTCCATCGTCTCACTTCAGTGTGATATCAGATCCAATATAGTGTGGCTGCCGGTGTATAACAGCTCACTCACTTAAAAAAAAAAACAATCTCCACGGCATAGCTTCGCTTTTCAACTAAATTTACGTTGGAATGGCGGTGGGATCCTCGACTATGAGGCTGTGCAGCTATCGAAACCTGGTTTGATCGCTATGTTAGATTATCCTTTGTGGCTAAGTACCAAACATACTTGTTTAGCACCGAGGTGTTCCCGGTTCTATTCCTGACGGATTCCGGTCTGGTTTTACTTTTTCGTTTTATTTTATTTTTCTCTTAAATGAAATTTTGGAACGTTTTTATAGTAACGTGAGTTTTGAAAAGACGAAAACTCCACGGCCCTTTTTCGCTCTTCAACTGAATTGACGTTGGAATGGCGAAAGGATCCTCGTTTACAAGGCCCAGCAACGACGACCGGTAGGGCTATACCGTTACATTAAGTGAAATAAACAGTGTTTGACAAAATAAATCGCAACGTCTTTAAATATCCACAATGTTAATGCCTTAATTATAAATATTAAATAATTCTTTAAACCTCCACAATGTTAATGCCTTAATTATAAATAATTTAAAAAAGCCTTGTTTATATCAAAATATTCCTGTCTTCTAACTCCCATTCAACCCTCTATTTTCTTTGATATTTTATTTTTTATTTTTTTAGTTTTCTCAAATATTGTTTTCATACACTACGTTAAAAACAGGCATGGACACAATAGCTGGTTGATTGGAAGAAATTTATTTAAAGTAATAAATCCGCCAGATGTATTTGCATAAAAATTAATACATATTTTTAAACAATATTTTGATATCAATAATTTTATATTTTTTCTAACCCGCAACCTGGGTTAGGACAAAGGCTTCATTTTAACCGGGCCACGATGGTTGTCTGATATTACATAAATAAAATAAAAAATATCAACCCTTCATAATGAAACACGATACACAAATTTGAAGAAATTGTATTAAGTTTGTTGTTTTTTTCAACCATGTCCATGTTGTATTATAAAATGTATCCTATGTACATACTCGATCAAATTAATTTTCCTTCGCAGAATTCTCACATTTAAAAATATTATTTTCCGTTGTTTGAACAGTAAAACACAAAGAAAATTAAATTTAAGTGTCCTTGGAATAACTTCGCTCTCTAAACGGCGCAATAACATTATAATTTATATTATATTACATTTTGTTTGCAAATATTGATGGACGATTAAAAAAAGTACATAAAATATGTACAATGCATCGATAGTGCACAATGCATCCAGTAATATCTCGCATTGCAGAAGGCCGCAGCGATAAGGCAGTGTGGTGCAGTCACAAAAAGCGATCGTATGCACAGTGGACATTTGCTTTTATTTACCATAAGGTCACTGGATCAAATAATGCATCGACATAATATAAATTGAACTTTGTTGCTTTTCTACCTGAGCTGTGTTGCGCAAACTTTTAAATTTTAATTTTACAAACAACTGTGAAATTTGCAATTTTCATGATTTATGCAATGAAAATCGTGAGTTATTAATTGGTTTGAGTTTTTGATAAGAAATACTCAAGAGCGCAGTTAATAATTCCAGTATACATATGAATAGTTTAGTTTAAAATGTTGGTGACTTCAAAAACAATTAAATTTTTACCAACTGATATATACTATTTGGATTATATACGTAGCATCACACTATTTCCCTGTCAGGGTAGGCAGAGAGGATAGATCGCCATGTTTTCCTATCTCGACACACACATCCTTAGCCTCTTCTGCATCTATACAACTTATACAATTTATATGGCTATTCTTTCAAAATATTATTCACTTGATCCAACCATACTCTCCTTGGTCTTTCTCTCATACACCTTCCACTTATATATCTGTTTTGTTAGTCTTTCTTCATTCATTCGTTCCACATCGCCAAACCATCTCAGCGTGATCTACTTCATCTTACTTAACACACCAACCACATTCATTCATTATCACTTCATTAAGTATTCTGTCATACACTGTCATTCCATGTATTCTTCTCAATGCACGCATTTCTACAGCATATATTCGGCTCCTATCAGTATTTTTCCACGTCCACGTATCACTCCCAGACATCAAAATTGCACTAAAATATGTTACTAAAGTGTTCAAAAATTATCAAAATATTTTCGATGTAGATGTTGTTGAGTTCAGGAGGGTCCTTTTTCGTAATTTCCTCAATCTTAGCTCCCAAATGAAAGGTTTCATTCAATTCAATGTGAAAAAATGAAAGGTTTCATTCAATTCAATGTGAAAAAAAAAATCAGTTTTATTTTTTTTGTAACAAGCCTTATAATATATTCTTCAAAAAAAAAAACATGCTTGTGTGCTCCGATCGCCTCACTTCGGTGTGCCATCAGAGTCGTACACCGGTATGGCCGGTGAGTTTGCTGAAGTACAACGGCTTACTCACTTAAAGGGGAGAAAGGAAGAAAGAAACGAAATCTCCATGGCACAGCTTCGTTTCTCAACTGAATTGATGTAGGAATGGCGAGAAGATCTTCGACTATGAGTCCCATCAACAGAGAATTTTCTCCATTGTTGGTTTCAAGTGTAACATCTGTCCATGCCATGCAATGGGCGTTGTATCTGCCCATACACGCTATGACTTGTTCAGGCAGGAAACTTTTGGACCTTAGCCGTAATATTTTACATTCGTTCTACTCATTACTTTATTTCTAAATATTGTGATGCGAGCCTACAGTTGAGATACGCACGAAAGAAAAATATGAATAATTTATATGTTACCTTTCAACAATTCGATGAATTTGTCGACGCCAAACCGTCTGGCGCCCAAACGAGCACCTATTCGTCCCAAAAGCAGCACACAACAGTGTTTCCCAATATGTTGAATAGCTTAGTTGGGATGCGCACAAAGGCCACATTTCCATACGAGCTCTGCTTATCAGATGCTACACGTATTGCATATAATTTAGTATGAAGGTTCGCTGCACTTTTTTAGTCCACGTTGTTTGTTTTATTTCGTTATTTAGTCGCTAAAGCTAGGCAGGGTTGACACATTTTTCATTTTGAAATATCGACCTTTTTTGCAATTTATTTATTTTATATTTGATACTGGTTTAACATAATTTCGTCAAATAACTAGGAAAAAACAAAGGATATTGCTTTTCTTCCCAAATCATCTCAGGGTGCTTGCTCTTCGTCATCTTATTCAACACATCGGCTTAATTTTACATTTATCCCTTATCACATCATTCTGTATTATGTCATAAATTGTCACCCCGTCCATGTATACTTCTCAGTGCACGTATTTATCAGATGCTTTCACTACTTTTCCACGTCCATATTTCACTCCCATAGATCAAAATTGGTACAAAATACTATTATGGACTATCCTTAATAGATTTTGATACTGTCCAGTTCAAGCATATTGGTATTATTACCCCATTTAATTCCCCATTGTTTCCTATGGCGCCTGTCGGCATCAATCTTAATTGTTCCACCATTTGAGAAAATACTACCCAAATATTAGAATTTGGGTGAATACATACATACATTCGTATCATTACACCGTGTCCCTTGCGGGGTAGACATAGAGTAGATAAATTTTTTTCAAAGTTTTTCTACCCAAACACAAAATTTTCACTATATCCACATTCATACATCTCGTTATGCACAATCTTCTATTATTAATACTTCTCACTTTACCTTCTTTCAAATTCCTGCCACGTTTTCTTCGGTCTAGCTATATTTTCCTCGGTCTAACATACTTCTTCTACGAACACCTTGCACTTCTGACATATATACTCACTTAGTAATTGTTTTATTATTCATTCTCTCTACATATCCAAACCATCTTAAAGTTCCTTTCTTCATTTGACTTAAAACGTCCATTTTATCCATGCATTCATTTCTGATGTCTTCATTTCGCCTTCTTTCAAATATTGACACTCCACAAATGTTCCTTAGTGCACGCATCTTCACAGCATTAATCTAACTCTTATCTTTCGTCTGGTATGTTCAAGTTTCACTTCCATACATCAAAGTGGGCACCACCACACTATTATGTATTGTCATTTTTGCTACTGTTGATATTGCGCGGTTGTTGTATATAACTTTGCTAAGTGCTCCGTTTTCGTTGCTCCCTGTTGCTACCCTACTTTCAATGTCCTTTTCAACTCGCACATCACATGTAAAAATACTGCCCAGATAACAGAACTCATCAACCTAGAGTGTTTGGCGAATAGTAATTGTTTTTGTCTATTTGTTTGATTCTCTTGACAACCCTTATCAGTACCATTGGATTATATGTATTGTTTTCGTGAAATAAATCGCGATAAAAGCATAAGTACAATCATAATCACGTCTGTGGGTGTTTATATGACTGTGTCACTGTGTATTTGTTTGATTGAATTAATATTTCAATTCCTCATTGTTTAAGTAACATTCATTCGTTGACCAAAGTGACCTTCCGTGTCTCGTTTTATCATCCCGATTGTAATGTTGCACCTTCATGAATACTTTGTTTCTATTGTTTTTTAAAATAATATTATTATAATAATATGTGACTAAAATAACAAAATGTTCACTGTGCCAGTTCTAGCTTATGGTTGACGCCATACAATGTAAAATAAAGAGTACATTATTTAAACATCCAGTCCTCTATTGAAGCGGTGAATAAATTTTGATGTATGAGGGTGAAACGTGGAAGTAGAAAATGACTGAGAAGAGCCGAATAAATTACGTATAAATGCGTGCATTGAAAAGAATACACGGAGTGACAATGTATGACTGAATACGGAATAAAGTGATAAGGGATGAACGTTAAGGGGATTCAGTAAAATTGACGACTGCTGCAGCTATTTGATAGGTAAATATTTAAATCGTTTTTTGACGTATACTTCCAAAAAGGAACCAATCCATACTACATATTTTTTGGGGTTATTTGAAATATTTAATAAGCATACCTACCTCAAACCCGTATGCACAAGAATATCAAGTTTGTTCAATGGGTATTTGATAGTAAAAAATTGTCTTATAAAACCGCATGGTGCCCATACAAAACGGGGTGATGTTTCCTCAAAGGGATGTTGTACCCTTTATGCGTATTGGTGCTCATTTCAAGCCTCCACTTGAACGTTTCAGTGCTCTTATAAAAGGTTGTACTTGATTGTACGTTAAATACAGTATAACCTGCCAGGTTTATTTGGTTTATGTTTATTAACGTTACAATGAACCTTATTAAAACATTAAAAAAAAATACAATTTGTGAATGTTTCACTCATTACAAATTAATAGAAATATTATAAAAACGATTTCTCACAATTAACAAAAAAAAGTATACTGGTCTGAAGTGTAGGGTGTGCGTGGAAGAAGTAGACCGAGGTAAACGTGGCTGGACCAAATTGACTAAATTCGGAAAGAAGGTAAAATAAGAAATATTAATGATAGAAGATTGTGAAAGTGGCGTAAGTCATGTTCTTGTAAAGAAAAAATAGAGATATGTTCCCTCTGCCTACCCCGCAAGGGGCGTGGTTACCCTTTTAATTTTCTCCTTCCATCTGAATCTGTCCCGGGTCGATCGTAGAGCATGCGATATTGAATATCCCGTCGCAGTCTTGATCAGGTCACTCAATCTGCTTGGGGTCTTCTTCGAGATCTCGTTCCTTCGACGCTTCCGACGACCACAAGTTTCTCAAAGCTATTAAGCATACACAATGACGAGAGGCGATTCTTAATTTTTAGCTCAGTTAAGATGGACACATTTGTTTGATTTGACACACGACTAAGATGGACACACGTGTGTATGTATATAGTATGTACAATAAAACAAAAAAAAGATGCATTAACACAGGAAAATAATTCAAAATCACACATAATCATAAGTATGCAAGTAAATACATACACACACACACACACACACATATGTACATACCATCACGCCATTTCCCTATCGGGGTATGGAGAGAGGAGAGAGCGCCAGACTTTGCCTCCTCCACATCCATACAACTTCTACGATTTCTCTGACTTTCTACGTTTCCTTCTTTCAAAATATCATTATCTTGATCTAACCTACTTTCCTTCGAATTCCTCTCACATTTAACATTTTATAAATTCTGCTATGCAATATGTCTATTACAATTTTTATTCTTTGTTCATCGTCGTCGTTGCTTGGCATCGTGGTCAAGAATCCACTCGCCATTCCAACGTCTATCTCGGGCTGCATCTCCACATCGATTGTGTGATCTTCTGTCAGAGAGCAGACCGATTCTAGATGCGGATTCCATCTCTTCCGGTTGGAAAGTGAAGTTGTGCCGTGGAGTTCGTTTAAAATGAGTGTACTGTTACCAACCAGCAAATTCACCGCCATGCCGCTGCACTGGATCCGATGGCACACTGGCATAAGACGATTGGAGTACACCGACAATGATGGGCAAAAAAAATTAAGCGCTTCAAATGCAACATATAAAGTGTTATACATGATTCGCTCGGGCGCTGTTATAGCTGCCAGACGTGTTTGTTTAATATTAGTGGTAGTTTGGCGAAAGCCAAACTTTCAGATGGAGATAAAGGAACAAATGGAATGGTACTTACGGGTGGATGATAAGGTCACGAAATCAGGTCGAGCTCTGCTTCGGGCTGAAGAGGTCGGTCACGGTGGCTGAGAACCCATTCGCACTGGTTCTTCGTTGATGAAGCGTACCGGCCGCCGCCGGCCCGGTCCGAGATGTCCCCCCGATGATTGTCTCTGCACAAGTGACCGAGGCGACGGAATCTGTTCGTCGTGTTAAAATCGTTATACTGCGACAATACTATAATTTAGGATAGGTGAGAACAATATTAAATGATTTGCGAGAATGATACCACATCGCGCGACGGGGCCGTCCGCGATGACAGGGCGGCCCAACATGACGGGGCCGGCAGCGACAACAGGGCGGCCCAACATCGGGACGATACTTCACGTCACGCTCTGGCGTGAACAAGTGGATTTATGTAGAAAGCAAACTCTATTCAAGGGCGAGTTAGAGCGCTCCTGAGGAGAGTTGTTATATAAAATTGTTCTTTAAATGAATGAATAAACAAAGGTGCAAACAATATATTGCCCTTGTATTGTATTGTATTACACTTTTATTGTATACATTACAACATTTTGAGTTTATTGCCATGTGGCAATCTCTTTCAACAAACTAGAAAGATGATAAAGAAAACTAGAGTAGAATCCTTTTTAAAAAAATATCTGGGTACCAACGGGAATTGAGCCCCGAACAACAGATGACTTACCAGTTACACTATGGTGACTCATGGAGGCGTATTCGTGTGAATATCACTCGCTCTTCTTAATTATTCTATAAATTAACTTCGATCGGCTTCTCATTAATAATTAATGTTATGGATACATTAAACGCCCGCATTCTCGCCATAAAAAGTCTTCCGTGGTGTTAAGTTAAACTGGTTCTTGTAACATTATTATCAACAATATCTGGGATTTTGTCTCATCAACTCTCTTGTGAAACAGCTGTTGTGATAACCAGTGTCGTAACTAGGCATATGAAACAGGTGCACAGGACCCTGGGCGAAGGGGCCCTTATAATAGAACTGACAAAAAATATCAAATATAATAATACTTTTAAAGCTGATGCCCCAACAAAAATATTATAAAATGCAAAACATTAAACTTTACTTAATACGAGTATTCTACGGTTTCTTCGTGAATTTAATGTTTTAGTTCAATTCAGTTTACCCCACCTCCATCAACGCTGTTATGGGGGACAAAATAAGTCCCCATCCAGCACGATCTACACTTGAAGATTGAAACCGTTTAAACGAAAAAAAAATATGAGTGCGACGTCACGTAGTGACGAAGAAGCAACTGTCCAACGGGATTTTCTCCGGTGGCGATAAACCTGAGTATGAAAGAATAGTAGCGACGACGGACGAGAGATGGTTCGCAGTGCATTAAATATACTTATAAAATGACTTAAGGCCTGGAGCTCTAACAGCCCGACAAGTTGCCAGTATTTTCACGGAAAATTTCGAAGGCCGCAAAACTTGACGCCACTAAATCGGAGTAGTCATCGGTTTAGCTACAGTGACTGTGGTATATCATGCGAATATCAAAAAGAAGAATTCCTTGCAGAATTTTCAGTTTGAGTACAAAAAAAAGAAGCTCCAGAAGAAGTTGTAGGAAGCTGGAGGAGCGGTGGTACGAGGAAGGACTAGGTCTCTGAACTGGGTGGAAGCAAAATGATTTGCCAGAGATTGAGGTAAGTAGAAATCTGCACTGGCGAGGCTTCAAACCCGCTCCGAAATGACAAGGGCAAGACATTGATGATTCTTCTTCTTTTGAATGTATAGAAATTGATAATTCGTACATATTTAAAGAGCGCTATTATTTTCAACACCAGTAATTGAGACATTTTTAGAACCACTGGAGTAGACATCTTGTACTCGCGGTTGGTCATTGCACCTGTTGCGCGCTACAAGTATTGTTAGCAGACTGTAATCCTGTTTTGATTTTTTAGGTACCATTGGAAATCGAACCTCAAACTCTCGAGTGGAAGTCAAGCGTCTTACCAACTTGGTCACAGGAGTCGTCAATATATTATTGAATGTAAGATAATCGAAAGCGATAATTTCTAAAAAGTATGTCCTGTGTAGGTTTAAGGACTAAATTAGAATAGGCATTTGCAGTTTGGTCTCCTCATCAGCTCAAATATAAGAATAACAGAGAACAAATACAAAAAAATACTCAGATATCTATGGTACAGAACAAAGGGCGATTACCCAAAATATGCTCACCATATCGAACTTCTCACGGTGTGTATGGTGTAGAAGCCTCGAAACTAGAAGGTAAGAATCCGTTGCGATATTCCTACTTACGGTTTTTAAGGTTGCTTTAACTGCCCCACGATTCTAAAACACTAAGTTTCTATGACCCTAATAAACATATCCGTGCAAAGAATCCCCCTCTGTTCTTCTATATACCAACTTACAGAACGAATATGGCTCAACACTCAGTTACGCGTGGTATAGATATATAGTATTGAACCAACTGAATGACACTGGATATATTCTCGGCACCGCCTAGCAGTATGAGAAGAATGCTGGCTGACATTATTCCTTAGGAATAAGCTAACTAGAAGCAGACCCTCTTTGCGTAATAGGAGAAATCCGTGCAAAATGGATTAAAAAATATATATTAAGAAGAAAAATATATTATAAATTCTATATAAACACCACGTTATGTGAAATGTTTCAATAAAACAACAACAGAAAACCAACTTGCACAACGAATATCATGGCTGAACACTCAGTCACGCGTGATATAGAGATATTGAACCAACTGAATGACACTGTGGATATAATATTATCGGCACCGCCTAGCAGTATGAGAAGAATCCTGGCTGATATTATTCCTAACGAATAAGCTAACTAGAAGCAGGCTATCTTTGCGTAACAGGAGAAATCCGTGCAAAGTGGATTAAAAAAATGAATCTCCTTTTTTTAATGTTTTGTTTGGTACCATCGTTAATCCAACCCGGAAGCGTCGGGTGGATATCAAGTGAATTAGCAACTATGTCACGGATATCGTCACAATTATGACATTAAATGACTTAATGATTATCTGGTCGAAATATATCTACCAATCAACACGGGGGGAAATAAAAGACAACGGAAGACAACATTAAAATAGATGATAAGCGATGATAGAGTAGTAAAAATGATTGCCAAAAATCTTCCAAGAACTTTGTTCAGACATTTTTTTTGGGCAGTCTATCGCGTGCATTTTATTTCGCTGTTTTAATTTTTTGTCGAGAATAAAAAAAGTTGGGCGTGACAAAACTGTCAGCATGTTTGTTAAGTTCTGTTTGAAAAAATGTGTCTGAAGAGGAAAATATGAACTATGCCAACTCTTGAATGAAGTGATGTCATATCTCAAACGAGTAAGAAAATGCATTATAAATAAAACCTTTGTTCTAAATGTGCTGGGAAGTGCAATATACTCGTACAATAACTATATATTTTTTTAAATTCTAATTATACTCGTATTATATATAGCAGGAGTTTTCAATTTGTTTTTGAACTGTACCACCTATAATCTTTCGATTCTTGGGACGCATAACTCGTGGCCAAGGATACAGTTTGGCGAAACTTGTGGTCATTGGAAGCGTGGAGGGATGACGCACAAGAGAAAGGGTCCCAATGTGTTGGACTGACCAAGTGTGAGACGGAACATGACTTCCATTAACAACTGCCCTTCGAACTGCAAAATGCAATGAGAGAAATCGTCAAGGGGAGTCACGATGTTCAGTTATAAACTGGTTGAACGTGAGAAATAGACGCCAAATTTACATACTATCTCTATTGTATAATATATTAACTTTACCGCCGCCCCTTTTTATTTCACCGATTTTTTCAGCGTCTTTCCGATCGTGGACTTGCGCTACGCTCAAACAGATATTGTTTATTAGGTTTCCCAGTTCACCGCTCTACTTTTTTGCGTCGTCCTTACTACGTCCTACATGCAGTGAGACTCTGGAACCAGTTACTAACCAATGCTAGACTCGCTCCGTCCTTGACATGCTTTAAGAAGCGACTGAAAAAAAAACGTTAATTTCTAGTTAGTAATATAACGTGTTTCATCCCTCATTTTTCTTTCCTCTTCACCATCCTTTTCTTTTGATTGGTGATATTTCACTTTTACTTTAACGAGTATATTGTTCATAATTTTTATAAAGATACATAATCATTTGAATATTTTTTGCGACCATGTAACTTCCTTTATTTACGTTTGTCTGGTCGGTTGGAAGAGATTGCCACCTAGCAATACACCCGACAGATTGTTTTTACAATGAAGTGTTAAATAAATAAATATAGCCAACGAAGTTTTCTGAAGAATACATTTCAACGATATTTAATTTCTTTCTAGTCAAGGCGTACAAAACTCAAACATGAGTTGCGAAAGGTTTAATATAATATATTATGATGTTTCAAGAAACTATTTAATGAGGCAAAATTGGACATATGTCAACGAAATGGCATTAGACATCGGTCCAAATAGAATTTCGCACGTGTCAAATAAATGGATACCATAAAACATTCGTTAATATTTGTTTATATGATGTATGGGAAATTTGTCAGATTTCAAATTTAATTTAACACTAACATAAAGATGTTACAAAATTATTTCTTAATTTATACTAACTATTAAATTCTATTGCAATGCTTTCATCATCATCATCATGCCCCTATTAGGATAGGCAGATTTAAGTTAACATATCGGGGTTATCAACGATATTGTGAATATAATCCTTCTTTCTATATCTTGTAGTGGACTGACGGATACAGGTTGAAATGATGATGAACCACTGAAGTAATCTAAGGTGACTGATGGCGCCTACCTTTATTCTGTTAACTTGGGATCGTCTCCTCTTGTCTCAATAGGCACTTGAACCTTTTCCTTCCTATGCTAAAAAAATCCGCGCGTTCCGGTGCTGTGTATTTAATACACATGTAAAAATGAGCGATTTAAAATCGGAAAAATAAGAATATTCATAGCCAATCGCTTAAATTAATTAAATTTGAAGTCAAAAGTGATAATAATTGAAATTTAATTGCTGAAAACATGAAAAAAACATCGGCCGACGTCTACAAAACGGGCGAAGCGACCACCTCAATCGAAAGCCCGCAAGCTACTAAGGCGGGACTCGGAACACTAACACTGTGTATGTTACCATATACTTCGAAGGAAGAAACAACTGCGAACTGAGATTCCATATACCGAAGTAGAGTGAGAATGAGACGTGAATAGCGTCGCTTCCTCACCCATAGCTGTTTTGGAATGAATATACCTACGTCACACACTGGCACACGTTTGATTGTGTTGGTGAATTTATTCCCGATTTTCACAAAATATCTGATGTGGCCGATAAGTGCTAATTATGATTAATATTATTTTTTCATTCAATGCGTAAATGTATTACGGAGGAATACCTAAAATCTGAACCCAGTATTTATTATATTTATTGAGATATTAAAGTATTTAGAAGCAATGTGTACTAGTTACACATCACAGGACAGGAAGGGTTAATTAATCTTGCAGCAAGGAAAATACACTACCTACTTTGTAACACAAAAAACCGCAATAATCAGGTAGATTTCATCTGTGTGTGGAAGGAAAGAATATTTTCCGTTTTATGGTATCCATCAACAAATTGTATCATTCTATTGGAAATATTTTATTATAATAATAAATATAAAGATAAACTTTTTGCTGAGGTTTGTTTCGGAGTCTCCCGATCATGATCGAAGAAAGTGCCTTGAAATTTCCCGGAAGTAGCGACATGAGATATAAGCAATATGTAGTATTTATATCGAAATCTACCTTAAATGAAGTGCAGCGAAATGTTTGTGGGATAAGCCCGGACCTTTTAATGTCTTCTCTCTTGAATGTATTTTTTTTTGTCATCTATTTATTTTCTGTGTTTTTTTTATATTCTTGCTCTACGTGTTCAAGGGTGTGGGTTGAAAAATATCTGGTGTCCCCGTGGCTGGGTTCGCCTTATATTGGTGGGGTTTATCTTGGCCGAGGGGATGTTATTAGATGAGCCCAGACCTTTTGATAGCTTCTGTATTTAATGTATTATCTGCAATTTATGTGTTTTAGAAGTATTATTTAAATATACGAGTATTTTGTACATACTATGTTGCTGTCAATAAACCTATATTTATTTATTATATATAAATACAAATACACCCATACCTCGCTTTACGGCCTAGATACGTTCCGGACAAGTTGCCCGTAAAGCGAAAAGCCGTATAACGAATCAATTATTTTGATACAAACCCATACAAATTCAATTGGATCTGTTTCAATTTTTAATAAAATAATACAGTTTTTAGTTCATAATGATATTCTTTAGCTGCGTCATCATCGGCACTAGCTCTTACACCTTTAATTTTTAGGTTGTGCAAATTGTGGCGATTTTTGAATTTTTCAAACCAACCTCGGCTTCCTTGGAATGTTACATCTTTCACAGATTCATCAGTATCCTCCCTCTTTACATCTTTCACAGATTCATCAGTATCCTCCTTCTTTACATCTTTCACAGATTCATCAGTATCCTCCCTCTTTACATCTTTCACAGATTCATCAGTATCCTCCCTCTTCACATCTTTCACAGATTCATCAGTATCCTCCCTCTTTACATCTTTCACAGATTCATCAGTATCCTCCCTCTTTACATCTTTCACAGATTCATCAGTATCCTCCCTCTTTAAATTTTCGAAAATACTTTTAGCCTTTTCTTGGATAGTCAGTTGGCCCATTGGCATCCTTCGTTGATTGTCTTCAATCCACATATCTAATAATTTTTCCATTTTTTCCATAATGCTGCTACTTTGGCGAGTTAATTTTGAGCCACTTAAAGGTGCAGCATATAGCGAATGTGTTTTAATTTCTTCTTTTCTATCGCGAATAGTTTGAACGGTAGACTTCGCCAGTCCCATTGCATTACAAATTTGAACAATTTTCTCACCAGCTTAAATACGACATAAAGCTTCTAGTTTGGTCTTTAGCTTGACAGATTTTCGGCTTTTCTTTTTATTTTTATCAGTATCAATCTCCAAATTAAATGAACGTTTCGGTGGCATTTTTTTCCTAAAAAAGAAACGATTATTTTTAAAAGTATTAAAAAGGTTATGTAACGAAAATAAGCATTTGTTTTGCCCGTATATCGAAACATTGTGGGCCGTTAATCGAAAAAGTACCATAATTAAAAAAGGCCGTTATAGCGAAATGCCGTATAAAGAGCGGCCGTATAGCGAAGTATAGGTGTACTGCTATTTCCATATGGCTAGAAATTGTGAATTAATTTTGATGAAAGCAATTTCTTACAACAAATTAGATAGATATTTAAAGATTTTAACTGAAAAATCTGACTAGACTGGTATCCTTTTTTGGGTACTATCGAGAGTCGAACCCGAAATTTCCGAGTGGGAGACAAGCAAGGAAGTCTTATAAACGATGTCGTGGTTGTGATTGAGTTAAGTTTTTTTAAATAAAGCATTAAAATATTTATCATGCTTATAAAGTCAGACTAACAAAACAAAAATACAGTGCAAATGTGAATGGAAGGCGTGTTCGAGGAAGACCAAGGAAAGTATGGTTGAATTAAGCGAATGATATTTTGATAGAACAAAATGTAAAAAGTTAAAGAAATCATAAGAGTTGTACGAGAAGGTGTATAGATGTGGAATATACGAAATATGTGTCGTGATAGGTGAATCTGACGTTCTCTCCTCTCTGCCTACCCTATAGGGAAACGGCTTGATGGTATGTACCATATGTATGTTTATCATATATTCTTTTTTGTTTATTTTTGACGTGAATATTCCCTTTAGTCTCATAAAAAATGTTCAGAATGTAAAAGTTTCTATTGTAAAGTTGCGTGCATAGTAATATAAAAAGTCTCCGTAACGCAAGTAAACAAGTAAATAATTCACATTTCCCGTCAGCTGGTATAAATTATTTGTTGAAAAGATTTTGGCACCGATGTGGCCGAGATGCGCACGTGAAAAAGACATGTACACAGGGTCCTTTTAAGAAATTTTCCCGCCTCGCGTAGAGCGTAAATATATTTTATTAAAATCATGTGACAAAAATGTTCTGTAGCAGGATACTTCTAACTGCATTCTCAAAGTCTGAAATTGATTGTCTAAAAATAATTGAATCCAAGTAAAACGGAATTTGTCTGGGTGGCTTCACCGCGTATACATCTGCTTGGGAATACATTATAAGTCATGGGGGTTGTTAGTATTTTTTCAAAAGATAGCATTATATTTATTTGTGTTTTTTCTAGATAGTAAGCTCTATTCCCATAGACAAATAGGTTATATGGTTTCTTCGAATTTCTATAATCTTAGAGAGTTAAAATGTGTTCGTCGATGTCTTCCAAGAAGGTAAATAAAATCTCTTATTATTTCATTGGTTGTGCCGGGTCTGGATTATTGTAACTATAATATTTATTCTGGTTTGCCTGATTCACAAATTTCTAGACTCCAGTCTATTATAAATGCAGCTGCTTTACTGATATATGGTAGTCATAAATATTGTCATATTAATCCGCTTCTATAAAATCTCCATTGGTATCGAGCGTCGCGAACGAATTGATTTTAAACTTTGTCTCTTTGTATTCAGGTCCCTTGATGAGATTTCTTCATTGTGTCTTTCGAATATGTGTCTGAGAGATATTCCTGCGGAGGGGAGTAAAACTTTGAGGTAAATTTAGTTGTCATCTAATAAATTCATGTTGAACTATTTAATACTTCAGCAGTTTAAGGTTGGATTTCCATTTGACCGCGGTTATGCCGCGAGCTACTTTTGAGTCGACCGTGAGCTGACCTTAATATGTTCGGTTGCTTAACAGGTTGCCTGCTTGCAGTTTTTTAAGCATTGATTGATCGTAATTAAGTTTGTGTAAGAAGGGTGAGGTGTGGTATGATCGCGTTCATAAGGTAGTCCGGCCTTAAGGCCTATGAGTATGAGTTGACAATTTGAGTTATGCCTTTGGGAGTATGAGTTGACATTTGAGATATAAATTTATAAGACATGTATAATAAATAAAGCGACAGCTTTGGCTGCCTGCGGGACACTATATGGAGAAATAAACACATGCTAACCGAAAGTAAGGTCAGGATATACGAGTATAAGACATGCGTCCGCCCCATCATGACATATGGGATAGAAGCGAGAGCCGATACCAACAGGACAAAAAACCTTCTCAGAGTAGCAGAAATCAGAACCCTATGCTCCATCGCAGGCAGAACTCTTAGAGATCAAATCAGAAATGAGATGATAAGGTCTGTCTGTGGTGTTGAAGACATGGTGAGGTGGGGAAGAAACAGAAGGCGCTTCTGGAGGGATCATGTGGACCGCGTGGAGGATATAAGACTGGCAAGAATCGCTATGACTGAAAACCCTAACAGCAGGAGATTACCAGGAAGCCCCCCGAAAAGGTGGAACGACAGCTGGACGTCATCATCCCAGGACAGCCCACCGTCACAAACAGGTCATACGACTTAAACCAAGAGGAAGAAGAAGAAGACGTATAAGTTGACATTTTGAAATATACATTTACAAGTATGAGTTGACATTTTGAGATATGCCATTGCGAGTATGAATTTACACTTGAGATATGCCTTTGCAACTATGAGTTTAAATTTTGAGGTATACCTTTACAAGTATGAGTTGACATTTTGAGATACGCAGTTATTGGTTTTTTGTTACAAGAACCAAATTAACTTAATCGTCTTACTCTCATGTAAAACTCAACACAGTATTGTTATTTCTTTTTTAAATATGTTGTACGTTTGTGTCTAGTTACGGCTCTGGTCTGCCAGTATCTGGGATCTGCCCCGGTTGTACGAAAGTGCCCAGACCGAATTTAAAAATGCTAGATCGAGTATCTATATATTGCTAGGTATCTACGTACCAGAAGATACTTGCAGTCTGTACACATACGAGGGTTGCTCCGATAATCTTTCCAGGAATTTAATATTTCAAACAATAATGATGAATTACTTGGCCTATTTTGTGTATCCTTGACACATTAAGTCAATTTCACGCATTCTTACGGACCATCACTTAACTTAACAGACCAGAACGTGGACAGATGCACGATGAATGACAAATGATGAATAAAAAAAACTATAAATACATAACGTTTAGTAGCAAAAAACACTTCGAAAGTTTATGTTAGGCAGCTAATAAGCGCTAGTACAACATAAAGTTCAATGAAAAATGATCTGTAAATAACAGTTTATGACCCACTGGGAATCGAATTCAGGACACGAAAATACTTAGCTCACATGTTTATCGCTAGACCATGGACCCAATAAATACGTTACAGATCTCCAAATTAAAAATAATTGGATTTAAATTTTCAAACAACGACGGACATTCATTGTAAATCAATGGTATCCCCGCAACATAATAATAAAAGGACTTTTATTACAGCTCAGTTTAGAGAGCAGACTATTCAAGGGCGCTATTAATCTGGACACGAACCCACCATTATTGACAGATAAAGAATATAGCAAAATAAATATATATATAAATTGAGGGTAGGGATATGAAGGAAGTGGGTCCGCCCATAAGATTAGGTGCTTCCCCGCATCTGCATATGTTCAGAAAAAACATATTTGGTAAGATAACCGCAGAAAACTTACCGAGGGAAGATGAACTGTAAATAAACCTTTATAGATCTCCTGATATACTCGTATGATAGTAACACATTCAGCTTTAGAGTTAGTGTAGTTTATGTGCACAGTGTTCATATAAAATCACAAATTTTGATAAGATCTCCCAAAAAATGTTGTTTTTAAGTACTTCCTAAAGCTCAAATCATAAGACGAAAAAGATACTTCGAAACCCGATGAAATCGAAGGATATGAAGATGTCACGAGGTGGTCTTCACTGTAAAGTTGAAAGACAACTGCTGATGATGATGAATTACATGTGAGACCTGTTGACTAGAGATCTAGAAGTGGTAGCTACTCGTAGTTTAAACAAATTCTTAATTAGGTTTTATTTTATCTACCAGACCAATCCGAATAATAACTTGGCCTCATCACTAAGTCTTTTAATTCTATTTAAAGGTCTGAACATTTGAGTTTTTTTTAGTAGTAGGTGGATAGTAGATATGCTATTTACTATTGAAACAACAAAAGATAAATTACTTTTATAGCGCTGTTTTGTGATATAATAAAATATTACCACAAGAGCGGTTTATTTATGAAGTGGTGAAACATAGTTCAAATAACCCACTAAATAAATTCAGTTGAATGGGGGTTAAAAAACACGTTTCAACCTGAAATGAAATAAATAAATAATATACTTATTTTTAGGGATGTGGTATGTAAATATATATCATGAAAGACATATAAGTTAATATAAAGGAAAGCTAAATACATTTGAGATACAAATTATCAAAATATCTGCGATTATTTCATAACATCTTCTTAATCGATGTACACTCCTACCAATAGGAGGTCGATCCTTTTCAGATGTTTTTCAGCCCACACCCTTGTTTACTTTAATTATAATACGTACCATCACGCCGTTTCTCTACGGGAGTAGGTAAAAATAACAGAGCGTCAGACTTTCTTATCTCGATACACATATTTCGCTTCTTCTACACCCATACACATTCTCATACAGCTCTAAAAAAAATTCTTACATTTTGTTATTTCAAAATAGTATTTATTTGATCTAACTTAACATTTCTTGGTCTTACTCTACCAAACTTTCTCCACACATTTGCTCTATATATTCGTTTGGATACTCTTTCTTCGTTCGTTCGTTCAACGTGCACAACATATCTCAGAATGCTCTTCTTCATCTTACTTAATTCGTCAGCTTTAAGTTCACATTAATCTCTCGTCACTTTATTCCCTATTCTGTCATGCAGGTTCGCCGTATTCTCAATGGATGCATTTCTATTCGGCTCTTTTCAGTTTTGTTCCATGTCCACTTTTCACTTCCATACGTCAAAGTTGGTACTAAATACTGTTGTAAACTATCAGCTTGGTAATAAAAATAAAATGGAAAACTATTATAATGTATTATATTAATGATAAAACACTATATAATATTAAAAAACCTATACTACTAAAAACATAAGCAATTTATACAATAATAAACACAATATATACATAAATTGTTAAAAATAAGCAATTTATACAATAATAAACACAATACATACGCAAATTGTTAAAAATAAGCAATTTATACAATAATAAACACAATACATACACAAATTGTTAAAAGTATAAACTCATACACTTACACATACATATTTGGGCCTAGGTTTACTGTCAGCTTAATAAAGAGATAAAAAAAGAAAATATAATTTAAAATTTGGACAAAACAAAGAAATAAATTAGAAGGCAATATAATAATACACACGAAGAAGTAGAAAAAAAGGGATAGCAGTGGATAAACAAGCAATTGTTTGTTTTAAAAATCACTCTAAAGGTGGTTTTGGAAATGCCAATAATTAATAATAAATGTTCTATTGCACTTGTTCTGATACGTGGGATATTAAATCCAAAAGGGAACCCGAAATCCTACGAGTTGGAAGAAATGCATTCTTCCACTAAACCATGGTGGCCCTCTATTATATAATTTTAAAATATACTAAACAATGGAAGCCTTTTGAGTATCCCTCTGACTCTTGGACGCGTTGTTTTTCAGTCTTAAAATAATCAGATGTCGTTGCCACTTCATCCACGAACTATTCTCACGGGAACGCCGAGCAAACTTTTTTTAGCAGCGCTGCCTCAATTAGTTGGCGTTTATATTACTCAGATATACAAATAGGTACGTCTAAGGTGTCCTGATTTTGTTTATTTCACAATAACACATTAAAAAAATACATTTTGACGTCATACAACTTCTCATTTTTAAACGTCTCATTTTCCAGTTGTGCTTTCTTAATCAGGTTTATTTAAGTAATTTATTCATTTACGTTAAATAGGGAAAAACCGTCTCTTTAATAAGTTAGTTGAACAATCTTTCATCCTTTTTTCTAAAGTTTCCGAAGTATTAGTGATATTTAATGAAGGGCATATTCGATTCATGTATCCTCCCAATATTGACATATGGGCTTGAAACGGCAAGGTTCACGGCGCAAACAGTGCATGAGTTCAAAGCATGGACAATTGGACAAAAAAAGATAAACAGTAGAAACAGTGATCAAATGTAGCAAGCACGGTGAACAGAGAAGTCGTGTCGGACCCACTGTGGGGCCTCTCATTGCTGATGAAGATCTGGCACACTAACCAGATTTAGGTGCAAGATCGGCTGCACATCTTCATATTTGGGGGCTGATTGAGTCAACTACAAAATAACGGCAATGTGACCAACGGTGTTTTTTGATCGTAGAAGCTGCATATCGTATCTGAGGATGCTATAACATGGTGAAAAGTCTTCGGATCTGAAAATAACGATCTAACAGTCCATGAGCAGAAGAATCAAGAGCTATGTATCCCTGGGTTGATTGTGAGATGACTGTAGTGTGTCTGCTGTACGACATGGTTTACATATACGAGTATATATTGTTGAAGGTATATCAAGTCAGATTGTTAGGTTGCCTGCATGTAACTGTTTTAATCATTTGTCGATAGTTATGCAGTTTGTGCAATGGTGTGGTATCTCTGGTCACAAAACGAAGGATTTTATTTTATTACAAAAAAAAACTTAATTTTAGAAGTATTATATTAAGGCATTTGGAGAATTTTACTATTATATAATAATCTTAAAATTGTTGATTATATTGTAACAAGCTTGGAGGTTTTTCTTCTATTAATAACATCATATAGATAATTTAATAGCGGAATTCAGGAAATTATTCTGGTATGAAGTAATGCGTTTTTGTGGTAAGAATACTGCCTAGCAACTGATATAGTTCATCATTGTATTAGTCGGTAACTTGTTTGTTGTTAGCAAATGGGTGATAAAAGTCTATAAGGAAACATTTTTATCTAATTTCTAATACATTTGTTGTCTTTAATAAACAAAATGAAATAAAGTGCTTTTGATATTATATAACTATGTATGAAAGGTTTTTTAAGACGGAATTTAAACGTGAAATACTAGTTTGACTTGTTTGATATTTTTTTACTTATAAAGGATTGAGGCGTATAGAGGATTGAAGTATTATTATTATTTTAGCATTTTTATTGTATATTGTAAACATAGCCGTCTTATTACCATGCGGCAATTGTTTCCAATCAATCAACATGTTGATAAAGAGGCCTTATGTGAGACTAGAACCTTTTTTGATGTGTGCTACCAATACGGAATTAAGTGATACGGGATGAATGTGAACTTAAGACTGATCTATTGAATACGATGAACAAGAGCACGGTGAGATGGTTTGGGCATGTGGAACGAATTAATTAAGAAATACTAACAACACAGATATTTAATCCAAACGTGAGTGAAATACGTGCGAGAGAAAGACCAAGGAAAGTATGGTTGGATCGAGTGAATGATATTCTAAAATAAGTAAATGAAGAAAATCAGAGAAATCGTAGGAGTTGTATAGATGGAGAAGAGGCTCAGGATGTGTGTGTGTCTCGAGAAAGGAAGTTGTGGCGCTCTGTCCTCTCTGCCTACCCCGACAAGGAAATAGTGTGATGTTATTTATGTATGTGTTACCATCGAATCGAACCAAAATCTCCAGGTTAGAACACAGACATTTTACAAACAAGACCACATATGTCGTCAATATTTCTAATGAACCAAAAGCTCTTTTGTGACTTGGATCATTTTAGAAATAATTTTTTTGATACTGTAGCGCTTCTGAAGCTGCCAGATAGAATTTATTCTTCTCTGTTTATATTTTTAAAGTAAATTTTGTGATTTATTCGTTTTTTTTTTTCGCTATTTGGATTATTCCAAAGCTGTGGACAAATATTCCATCATATTTATAGATTATTTCTTGGTTCATTTAAATCGATAAGAGTGTATTTTTATCATTTAAACTTATTTACTTTTGTTATTGCAATAGTCATGTCATTTTTGCTTAATGTTCAATGAATTGCTTATCTTTATTTTTTTTGGTTAACCTTCGTTTTATCGAGTTATATTATTTTTAGATCGATCTTTATCTTCGTCTTTATCAATCTTTATCTGTCAAGGAAAGTGTGGTTGGATTAAGATAATGGTATTCTAAAAGAAGGAATCGTAGAAAGACAGAAAAAATCGTAGAAGTTGTATGAGAAGGCGTATGGATGTAGAAGAAGCTAAGGATGTGTGTGTCGAGATAGGAAAGTATGGCGCTTTGTCCTCTGACTACCCCGACAGGGAAATGGTTCATTGTTTATATGTATGTGTGTATCTTTGCCTCAACGTGTTTGAGATATGGGTGGTGTGTGCAGCTTTAGGTACTTGAAGAGAAAACACCTTTTGGGAAGTTTTATCAAAATTTGTGATTGTGTTATATATTAACACTACTTATACATTACACTCCTATTATACAAACTAAATTGTGCGGATTGTGTTACTATCACATACTGGAAGATCTACGAAAGTTTCTTTGTAGTTTGAATTCCTTCGGTAAGTTTTCTGCAGTTTTCTTACCGAATATGTTTTTCTAAGTTCCTAATCGAATAACCACAGCCACCACCTTCTTATATCTATACTTAATTTATAATTATGTAATATTCTTAATTTGTCAATAATTGTGGGTTCACATTCCGAGTTAAAGCGTATTCGAATTTTTATATTACACTTTAGTTATATAAAACACAACTTTTTATAAAAATTAGGGCTGGGAGACGAGCGTTTTACCAACTAGTCCACGGAGGTCATCTTAAATTATATATCGAAGGATTAAACTCTCCAAACGGCGCTATATAAATTGTCCTTTTGATATACAGGCGAACCTCGACTTTCGCACATAATTGGTTCCTGAAAATGTGTGCGAAAGTTAAATGTTCGAAAGTAGAGGGAAGAAAAAAAAACACCAAAGATTGTATATACTTCAAAAATTTTATTTGTCAAAAATTACTCAGTACATATTAAATTGAAATTATATTTTTTTAACGAAATTGTCAAGAGTTTTTTGTATTTTATTATTTTTTTTCTTTTCTTCATAGAGAGTTCTGTAACACGCAGTGCTATTATGGATCTCCCTACGCACTTTAGATATGCGTTCTCCATTTGGGTCACATTCTTCTATAATATTTAAAAATTTCTCAATATGTGTTAAAGCTTCGTTCAAGTTTTTTAATGTTAAGGTATTGGGTATTTCTTCTGGTTCTTCTTCCTCACTTTCGTTTTGTACGTATGAACTAGAATTTTCATTCTCGTGACGATCCATAAGAAATTCATTTGACAATGGTTCAGAATGTGATTCTATCAATTCATTAACATCTTCGCTATTGACTTCAAGGCTTAGTTCATTCATCAGGTGAACTATTTCAAGAGTTATGGTTTCTGGGGTATCATCAAAATTTTGAAAATCACTCATCATCTGTGGGCATAGTTGCTTCCACGAACCTTTCATTGTTGACTCTTTTATTTCAGCCCATGCATCTCCAATATTATTTATTGCATTACATATGTTATAATTTTTCCAGAAATCTATTAATGTGGGCCCACCTTCCATTTCAGTTGCCTTGATGGCCTGATTCATGATCGACCGCATATAATATCGTTTAAACGTAGCTATCACCGTTTGGTCCATGGGTTGTATGAGACACGTAGTATTGGGGGGAAGAAACACTACATTGATTTCTGGGTATAAATTTTGTAGAGATTTTGGGTGTCCTGGAGCATTATCTAAGATTAATAATGCTTTAAATGGTAAATTATTAACTTCACAATAATGTTTTACTGCTGGTACAAAATGTGAAGTAAACCAATCTTTAAATATTAAAGCGGTAACCCAGGCTTTTTTATTGGATTTCCAAATGACTGGAAGCAATTTTTTATCTTTCCCTTTCAATGCTCTAGGATTTTCTGCTTGATAAACTAACAATGGCTTCAATTTTAAATCACCAGCTAAATTTCCACCAAGAAGCAATGTCAATCGGTTTTTAGAAGGTTTATGGCCAGGCGCAACTGATTCATCCTTTGATAAGAATGTACGATTAGGCATCTTCTTCCAAAATAAACCAGTCTCATCTACATTGAATATTTGACTAGAGGTATATTCTCCATCTTCAATAATTTTGGACAGTGACGGAATAAAGTCTTTTGCAGCATCTTTATCCGCATCGGCTGATTCTCCGGTGAATTTAATATTGCGTAAAGAATACCTTGTTTTAAAATTTGAAAACCAGCCGTTACTTGCATGAAACACCGTGTCAGAATCATTTTTTAGTCTAGCCTTCCAATCATTATGCAAGCTAATAGCCCTAGCTTGAATCTCCGAAGTACTCAGAGGTACGTCTTTTTGATTTTGGTCACTAATCCAATACATCAAAGATTTCTCCATTTCATCAATTACTATGCCGTGCTTTTTGGAAACAATTTTTGATGATATATTTCCACAATTTTTTACATATTCCTTAATTTTATTTTTATTCTTTAATATCGAACATATCGTAGACCTGTTTATATCATACGATCGGCCAATTGAAGCAAACGACTCTCCATTTTCAGATCGTTTTATTATATCCATCTTCGTTTCGATTGTATGAAGTTTATGGGTTCTTGGTTTTTTTTTAGCTATATTTACTTCACAGTTTTTTCGTTTCTCACTCATGTTAAAACTTTTTATTTTTTTTATTTTTTAAACAAAATAATTTATTTAATATTACTACTGTACAACTTCTCCCAAAATAAATTATGTTAAAACGGGTACGTAATATTTGAAACAAAACTCGCAGAACAATTCATCTGTGCGTATGCTAACGCAAGACTGAACCTGTCGAGATCAGACGGGAGTGTGTACAAATTAGTAAATTCAAATGCATGCGTTTGATTCGCTCGCTCTCGTATGTTAATGCATATGTGCGAACATATGTGCGAACAGGACATAACACTTTTCACAGTGCGGACTGGGCTCATAAGCGTTTCATGGTGCAACAGGGAAACAAAACATTTTTGCATTATTTCGGGAAAAAAATAATTAAAAAACTATTTTTCAAAAATGTGCGAAATAGCGAATTGTGCGAAAGTCGAATGTGCGAAAGTCGAGGTTCGCCTGTAATTGTTTTTGCAAATATTTTATTGACATTTAAAAAGCGTATTTATCCTCATTCAAGTTTCTGTATACCGATTTCTCTGACCACAATAAGGAATAATTGATTAGTGTGTACCGCGAATTAATGCACCGTGTCATTATAATAAATGGTCACGAAATATGGATTCAGTCTTGCGTAAGATGGATTGGTACGGGCTGTTATCCGCCAGCTTGTATAAATATCAAAATTGCAACATATTTTTATTTATTTATTTATTCATCAACGGTACAATGTACTTTATAATAATATTTAAAAATATAATTCATTCATGTATTATTTATAGTTAAGGCATTAATATTGTGGAGGTTTAAAGACATTGTAATTTGTTTTACAATAGAATTAGTTCATTCTAAAAAACAAATTACAATGTAATTAGTTCATTCTAAGTAGTTCATTAGAAAAAAAACTCTAAAGAAAAAAAAGGTTCCAAAACAGTTTTATTAAAACCAAATAAAAATATATTCTTCTTCTTTTAGGCTGTTGGCCTGTTATGGTCCTGCATCATTGTTTTCCTCTTGTGACGTCGACTGCCAGCTGTCTTTCCATCTTTTGGGAGGTCGTCCTGGAGGTCTGCTTGCTTGGGGTATACTGTCCCTGGCCGTTCTTACGGCACTTGGTTCCGCCATTCTGGATACATGTTCGTTCCAGAACCTTCTTCTCTGTCGTCCCCATCTGACAATATCTTCAACTTCGCACATTCTTCGGATTTCTGTGTTTCGTACTCTATCACGAAAGGTTTTGCCAGCGATACTCCTGAGTACCTTCATTTCGCTGGTTCGAAGGAGATTTTTGGTTCTGACAGTGTCTTCTCTGGACTCTATGCTGTATGTCATTAAAATATAATCACGATAAAAAAAAATTTAATGACAAGTACTATTAGTTAATTAGGCATTCCAGCCTACATAAAACCTTGTAGGATAGAGCCACATTAATGGAACAATACATTATTAAAGTAAATAACATAATTGTTGAAGAAAATAACATAACTGTTGACTATAAAGTGTTTACAGATATGTAAAACGATACTTTTGCGTGAGCGTGTTTAAATGTTTGCATGACATTATACGTGTTTTGCAACGTTAGACCTCTCAAAAACTTGATTTTGGTTTCGTTGCTTAGTGCTGTTCCGAAATAGAGGAACTTATTTAAATTTTTGCGTCAATTATTGAATATAAATCGTTAACGTTACTACTTCTAGACTCTCCTGAACTCAACGATATCTAGAAAAAAAATATCTACCAAACTAGACTTAATTGGAGTTACACAATTGCATTCACAAGATTGATTAATCAAAATTGTATTATTTTTTATTTCATAAAGATCATTTCACAATTTAAATAAAGAAATCGTTATTTATTTAAAATTTCTTTGTAAAATAATCTGGCGGGTTTATTGGCATGTGACAAAATTAAAAAATTAAAAAGGAAGTGACAGGGTCGCAAAGAAATATTAAAATAATTATTCACCTTAACAAAATCCATGACCAATATACGTAGTAAAAATAAAAGTGAGATATCATCAATCAAAGGGAAATGAACAGATATAGGAGAGGGAAAAAAATCACTGTTGATGATCATACCCGTAGTATAGGTCTGATTTAGGGACACTTTACTCCTTCATCGGATGAATGAAGCGGATGTGGGTTATTGCTGGAGATTTGGCTGGGGTTGTGAGGAGAAACAAGATGGAAAGGTAAATCAGGATTGAAACACGTTATAACATATTATTGACCTGAAATTAAGAGTGTGGGTGAACAACGAAAGATTGAAGAAAATTGGGGAAGTCTGCTATTTGGGTAGTATTTTCTCAGATAATGAAAGAGTTAACAGGGATATCGAACGGTGTGTAGCGATAAGAAAAAAGTTAACTGGAAGAATAAAACACATGTCGACGAACTGGAAGGTATCAAAATATGCTAAGATGATGATAGCACACAAAAGTATTTCGGTGCAAACTTTGATGTATGGGAGTGAAACGTAGACGTGAGAAAGACTAATAGGAGTCGAATAAATGCTGTAGAAATGCACGCACTAAGAAGAATACGTGGGGTGACAATGTATGACAGAATACGGAATGAAGTTATTAGAAATCAATGTAAACATAAGGCTAGCGTGTTAAGTAAGATGAAGAAGAGCATTTTGAGATGGTTTGTGTACGTGAATGAATGAAGAAAGACTAACAAAACGAATATACAGTGCAAATGTGAGTGGAAAGCGTGGTAGATGAAGACCAAGGAAAGTATGTTTGGATTTATTTTGTAAGTATAAGAAATCATAGGGGCTGTAAAATAAGGTGTATGAATGTGGGATATCCGAAATATCTGTGTTTAGATAGGCGCTATACCCTCTTTGTCTGCTCTAGCAGAGGAACGGCGTGATGGTATGTGTTGCAGTGGTATCAACATGTATTTTATTAGCAATTATATTTTGAAAGAAGGGGGTGTAATAAGCCTGAGGCGCTGTATGAGAAGATGCAGTTAGATGTGTATCGTGATAGGAAAGTCTGGCGCTCTCTCCTCTCTACCTATCCCGACAGGGATACGGCATGAGTATAATGGAAACAGATAATAATTGTGAAACAAGAGGTCGTTGACTGAAAAATTGCTTTAAAGCAATAAATCTGCCAAAAATATTTACTTGAAAGTGTTATACAATAATAATAAAAATAAAGGATCAGAGAGTTGTTTTCTTCTTCTTGTCTGAGATTCATTATTATTTCGAACCCAGTCCAAACCCAAATGCGTACTTTATTATTTCAACTCGGGAATTTCTTTTCGAAGGCCTAAACATGAGAGTTTTTTTTTCTCTTTCGCCACACCCATCGCCGAAATGGTTGGGCTATTGTTGCAAACTGGGTCGTTGAACTAAGAACGTGTTTCTTCTATACAGGATAGCAGTATGGCGCACCACTAGCAAGTTCAGTGGCTCTTAACCGGTGTTGCGCAAACACGTTACAAGTGTGCGAAATTATTCAATAGAAACTCGGAAAAAATATAACATTACTCCGAACATCTTTTTATCCTTGTTTTTTTTGGCTTTGGCAGTTCCCCCTTCTGAGAGTAGTTTGTACCTTTTTTATGATTGATTTCATGAATGCAGGATTTTGCATTTTTTGTTCAATTAAGTTGCTAATGTCGTTATCGTAAATACATTTTGAGAATAAACGTCTAAAGCATTTGGATTATCAAAGACACAATGGATAGGCAATATTAAGGGGGAACAGTGAGAAATTTTAACAGGAAAATTGTGCATGTTGCTCGAGGAGAAGGGCAAGAAACTTATTATTAAATGAATTCCTTTTCTCTAGTCCTAAGTTGATTGGTTGTAAGAAATTGCTGAAGAGCAATAAGCCCTTCAAATGTACCATGTAAATAAAATAATAAATAAGTAAATTAGGGGAATTCTTCGTCTTCTTTTGCCTTTTTTCGTAAATTATAATATATAAACTGTCCCTCCTTTTTTTATAACAAATATATGAGGTCGTCGCAAGTGCTGTATTGTATTATGTTGTATTATACTTTCGTTATATACAGTACACCCTGGCGGACTTATTGCCATTTCTTCCAACCAACCAGAAAGGCGTTAAAAAACTTAAATGAAATCTAGTCTAAAAGATCTTTCTAAAAAATCTGGATATGAACGGGAATTGAATTTGCATCCCACGGTTTAAAATACACTAGTCCACGGTCGTCAAAAGTGCTGAAGTGTAAGATATTGCACACAATGCATCCATACGCGCTCATCTGTCTTTAATACACAAGATGACAGGCAATATTTTGTGAACGAATATGATTTGCCAATCAGTTTAGTCGCCATTGCTGCAATTCGGAAATATTTGAAAGGTGTTGGTTCATTACTCAATACATCTTATAAATCGTTTTTTGTCAAATGTTTATTATTCACGAGGGGAATACTTAATCATTTTTCTCGTTGATATTTCTCTTTTTTGTAGATAATATCACATAAGCTCGATACGGTCGATTTAAACATTTCAAATCATATTTTAATTATTTGTTCATTCACGATCGATTTCGTTTTCATCCCCTTTTAAGGAAATCTTATCAAAATTTATGATTACATATGAATACTATAAATATACACTATACTCTACCTAAAGACGAATGTGTCACTATCACATATCGGAAGATCTACAAAGGTTTATTTGTAGTTAGTCGTCTTCCCTTGGTAAGTTTTCTGTGGCTTTCTTACCAAATATATTTTTCTAAGCGTATGCAAATGCGGGGAAGTACCTTACCTAATGGCCGCACCTTCCTATCCTTAAAATAATAGTGGGTTTGAACCTCGAACTACTAGAGCGGTATCGAGGATAATCTGTTATCTAAATGACGCTATAAATATTGTCCTTTTCTTATTATTTCATCATTAACAATTTTTACAAAACACTAAAAATTCAGAGTGCGAATTCAAAGAGAAATACAAGACGGTACAATAAAATACAAAAAATAACACTAACATGATACAAAACGCATTCGATATTCAGAGTGCGCATTAATAAAAAAATACAGAACGCTACAAATACAAAAATATCAAACCACCAACATGATAAAAAAAACATCCCAAATTCAGAGTGCGAATTATTAAAGAAATACAAGACGCTACAATAAAATACAAAAATATCAAATCACTAACATGATTCAAACAATCTGCTGTCAGAAACAAGTACATACGCACTATTGCATACCACAGGTCTGGCCAACCGAAATTGCCACACCGCATTGACGACCTAAAATTTTCCAAGGGCCGCACATAAATAAGAACAATTGCAATTTTTTTTTGATATCTGACTTTACAACGAAATTCGTACTTATCGATTTTTTTTTGTAAGTGATACGATTTGGATGCAGAGATACAAAGAAAGTGTTCAATCTGTGTAAATTTGGAAAAAAAAACGGATATGAAGAGAAAACATGTATTGAACCAACAATAAAATGTATTCGTATGGTAATATAATTCGTAAATGTATTTGTATGGTAAAAAACAAACATAATTCGTCAAATATGACCGCGGGCCGCACATAAGGGGGCCGTGTGTGGCCTGCGGGCCGTAGGTTGGCCAGTCCAGCCATACAACAGGCAGGCCAGAGTTCAGAAGGCCAGAAGCTATTACAAAAACAAATTTCATAATTTATTCCTAATCACCATCATGACCATCACGCCATGTGGTAAGCAAAGAACAGTCTCCACTTCATTCTATCCTGACATATCTCTTTCGCTTCTGCCGCCTCCGTACACCTCGTCATCCATTCTAATCTCCATGTATGCATACTCTCCTTTTATAACACAATTATATTTTTTTTTTATTTTATTTCAACGGTCAAAAGATCTTTTTGATACAAAATATTTGAAAAAAACAACGATAAATAAAATGAACGTTGATTTTAAGACAGTGTTATACAATCAAGGTGCATAGCCGCGCAGTAACTCACTGGACTTCCATGCGGAAGGTCGCCGGTTCGAATCATGCGCTGTGATATTCCTCTCGAATGCCACAGGCATATTTTCCGTCTAGTGCTCGGGAGTATGAGGATACTTATGACTTCGATCGTATCTATTTTTTCGAAAAGAGAAGAAAAAAGCATTTCAGTATTCGTTATAACGAGATTTGATTTGAGATTTGAAAGTTTTCTTTTTCATTAATTTTGTATTTCACTAATTAAGCTACAATTACATGCAATAATACAATTGGGTTTCGTTTTTAACTGAGCCGTTTTTCAAATTTAACTAATTTGAATATTAACAGCCTTGAATGTGCGAATTAACTCTGTGCTCTTCATATGCGAGTTAAAGGCTGAACCGTTTGTTCTACTTTTCAAACATGCTGTGCATACTTTCAAGGATTCGCGGGTCATAAATAATAATTTGCAAATAAATCAATATTTTTAGAAATATTCTCGTGTGCCTTGCACAAAAATATATTAGACGTACATACCAATTATTATTTTTACGTATCAAGGTTCGAAAATTCCGTCGGTTAAATTTAATAGGTTAAGATTACACTCGAACCTTGGAAATTATTAAAGACAAACTTTTTTTTTCTATTCATCTATTAAATATTGACCTTACGTAGAAGTTTTGCATCGATTCGATCTTGACGGCATTGTACTTGTCTCTTGATATTATAATTGAGTCGTATTAATCCGAAATGTGTTAACTCAAATCTAAAACTCAGGATTATGCGACATTGTATTTGATTGGTTTAATAATTTAAGGTTAAAACCAATCGAGTGCGTGTTTTTTTAGCTGCTTTGGTTTAATCGGTTGATTGTATTTCATTTTCGTCGTATAGATTACAATCTGGTGGGTTTATTGCCATTTCGAAATCTTTTTCAACCGACCTGAAACGTGTTTAAAAGATCTTTAGTGAAAACTAGACTAGAACCCTTTTCGAAAATTCTGGGTACCAGCGACAATCGAATTCGCAACCTCCGAACTCATACTGGAAGACAAGCGTCTTACCAACTAGGTCACAGAGATCGTCACGGAGATTGATTGCACAAAACGCGTGTGAAATTAGATTATACTTGAAAAAAAAACAAATTTCCAAGGTGAGGGATGTCATTTTGGTTAATTTATGTATAGATTCATCTATGAGCTGAAAAATATCTGGTGTCCTCGCGGCCGGGCTCGTCCTACATTGGTGGAGTGTATCTCGACCGGGTGTGTTATGAGATTAACCCAGACCTTTTGATAGCTTCTCTCTCAAATGTATTTTATGTTACTCGTATTTATCTTGAAATATACGAGCATGTGAGATTTCGGAATGTATTTATATGTGTACATAATATGTTCATATCGATAAATCTATATTTATTTATTGATTCTGCGCGCGATTCAAAAGACGATTGGAGATATGTAAAAATTATATAAATAAATGTGCTTGTACTTCTGTTATACTTGTTGAAAATGGCGATTTAAGAGATATGATAAGCGAGTATGTCTGGTGAAATGGATATTTTAAATAATATATAGTATAGAAAAGAGCGTAAGATGATATGGACATCAATTTGAGAATGAACGACGAAATAATGAATAAGCAAGTATACTGGTCAGACATGCATAGAAGTGCATAGAAGATTTAGACAGAGGAAAACGTGGTTGGATCGAGGGGACCAGATTTTAAAATATGAAGAGAGAAGTATTCATAATAGAATATTGTGCATAGCGAGATTCATTAATGTGGAGGAGGTGAAAGTTGTATATCGGAATAGAAAAGTTTGAAGATTTGTTATCTCTACCTAGCCGCAAGAGACACGGCGTGATGATATGTATGTATGCGTAAATGTTTTTGAAAGTGTCTCATTAAGATTAATTGCTATTAATAAAGTTTGTAGTAATATTCATAAAAAACTTTATATGAAATAATATATAGATCAATAATTTTATTGCATCTTTTTCAGAGGTCATAATCGTTTAAACGTATTTCTATAATTATTTTTGTAAATGGTGTTATGCAAGTCTTTTGAAATTTCCTTAATTTCGAAATAATACGATTTCGAAAAAAATGCTTGTCACAATATGAAAAACGCTTAATTATGTAAAAAGAATATTTTATTTTATATGGTTTTGACATATTTTTATTAACTTACATACAGAGCATCGACGACCTCCATGGTGTTGGTAATACACGAGTGTCTGCTTTCGAGGGTTGCGGACTGGATTCTCGTTATTATCCTAGTTTTTTTAAGCTTTTAGTCTGGTTTTCACTTAAGGTTTCTTTGACATCTTGCATCTGGTATAAGAATTGATGCTTTTGATATGTGGTGTCGGAGGCGCTTTTTACACGTTTCATGAACTGCCAGAAGATCCAATCGATCGATTATGGAAGAACTCTGAGTTGAGACGTGTCTCTTTGTGCTGTATGTAAGAAGAATATAACGATACTTTGGACACATAGCGCGAGGGGATGATGGCAGTCTTGTGCGATCAATCCTAGCGGAAAGTGTGAATAACAAAAGGAGTAGAGGGCAAGTACCAATCCGATGGAGTGACTAGGCGAAAAAAGCGACGTGGTGCTCATTTCATGTGGCGCTGCATCGGGCAAGATAAGGTTGACGATCATAGTGATCATGATCCTCAGAATTGAGGGAGTGGCCAAAAAGAAGACATCTTTCTGGTTTGTAGAGATAACCACATGATAACATAACCGCCAGGTTGTACTGTATACTAAAAAAGTATAATATAATAGCATCCCGCTGCTTCTTCTGGTTGTACCTTAAACGAAGCAAACGACTGGGTGAAGCTATCAAAGCTAGTTTCTTTGATTGTTCAATAAATATTTTGAATTAGTTTAGATTTCATTTTATACTTCTTGAGGTGAGTTTGTTGTCTAAATGGTACTGTATAATTGTTATATTTCTTATATCGTAGTATTATTTCTACAACAAATAATAGCATTTAAAGTATTGGTATCCACTTTCCTGCTTGAAACATACTTTTACAATTCAAATGTGGCAATAGCAATTTGCTAACAACAGTTGTACGTTGTAATTCATCGCGAGAATACAACAATTGGGTAACTCCATGTCTGGTTTGGCTGATTATTTTTTATGCTGATGTTGTTGAGTTCATGAGGGTCCTTCTCCGGCGTCACTTTAATCTCAGGTTTTGATTGATAGACTGGTTATTCCATTTACATTTTATTATAATTGTTATTTTTTTGTAATTAATTTTGTATTTTCGTTGATTGTGTTGTATTTGAGTATTTCTTTGCTTTCATTAATGTTATACTATTCATTGAAGATTTTATACGCCGTATGTGCTTTGAATTATATTGTTTTATTGAAGTTGTTCATATATTATATTTTGTTTGGTAAACAAAACAAATATATAGTGCAAATGTCAGTGGAAGCCGTGTGAGAGGAAAACCGATGAAAGTATGGTTGAATCAAGTGAATATTATTTTGGACGAAGGAAACGTAGAAAGTCAGAGAAATCGAAGACGTTATATGAGAAGGTTTATGGATGTACAAGTGGCTGTCGGCGAATGTGTGTCACGATAGGAAAGTATGTCGCTCTGTCCTCTATACCTTCCTCGATAGGAAGATGGCGTGATGGTATGTTTGTTTGGTAAATATTGCTTTGTATTTTAAAGGACATTTAATGTGTCGTATGTCTCTTAAATAAATAAATATATTCAATTTAATATCAAAGGTCCGTGTCCATTTTTATTTCATTCTTTCGTCTTGTACCCTTGATCATAACTGAACTGGCGAATCCAAAACACCGAACAGCGTGATCGGGAGACAATATTGTCTTTGACTCTAGTAGTCGAGGTTTCGGGTTTAGAACTGCTACAGTAGACACGGAACTCACTGTTCGTCATATGTACCTGTTGGTGCAACTATTATACACGCACACGTATAGTTACATTATTATACACGCACACTTATATATACCTGACAAATAGAGGATTGTTACCTGACGAATTCATTTACCAAACGGAGATCCTTTTTTTTTTTTCGTTTGTATAATATTTCTCTCTGAGCCAAAATGCCATTCGCACAAAATGTATTTTAAAAAAACCACATCGATTTATTGGTTTATTATACGTGTAGAGAGTTTGCCCATAATCATAATATGAAATATAAAAATAAAATTGAAATAAGAAGAAAACTGATAGGATCTTTGACATTGAAAGGACGAAGGTCTCGAGAGGTGAAAGGCCTGAACATCCTTGAAGGAGGATAACAAATTGTCTACACATGCACCAGGCCTTCGAGCGCTTAGATGATGTACGGGTACAGTGATGAATGCCGTCATCCAACATCTGTCCAAAATGATGGTATGCCAGATAAGGATTGTGGTTTGTAAAGTCTCTCTCCCATAACAATCTGATGTGTAAATTACGTATTTATGAAAAAAAAACGATCAAACAAATAGTCTTATTTAATAAAATAATACTCTATGATAGATCTACCCGACACGCTCTGAAGTTCGTCAGGAGTGAAATAAAAAATGTTAAATATAATAACAGATGTCGCCTACATAACACATTATTTTCGATAATAATTTAGTATGCACTGTAATAATTCAGTTTTAAAATTGAAATCCTTTCTTTTTATAGTGTTGTAAAGATGTGTAGTGTTGTCACACGTACTGATGTATAGTGTTGAATAAATAATAGTCGTGAGAAAAGATTTTATAGTTTTGATATTCAGCTGTCAGGTGATGTATCGGGGCGATTTTGTTGTGTTTAATTTAATTTATTTGATAAATTGATATAAAATATGAGTAGTGTGTAGATGACCTCGTGAATATTTTATACACAATCGCAGTTTTAAAATATAACAGTTTTAAAGCGTTATAAAAATAAATAAAACGGTCCATCGGGCCAGTTAATTGCCTAGTTTAAGTATAAATAACTAGAGGCGTGACCTGTTCGATTCCTAGCGTACTCATTAACATTAAGCTATATATTTTTCAACATAGTTTAATTAGACGTTGCTCTTGTCACTTATCGAAAGATAATAATAATAAGAAGAAAAAGGCAATTTATATAGCTCCGTTTCGAGAACAAACTCTCCTTAAGGGCGCTCTTACTCAGAATCGAACCCACTCTTATTGACATATTGTATTTAAAATATTATAATAAAAAAAAAAAAAGATGGGAGTAAAGATAGAAATAGCCAACACAATGAATTTCACACACACAAGTCACAAATTGCAATAGACTTATAAACATATTGATATATAATATATCAATATTTATTGTATTGTATTGTATTACACTTTCGGTGTACAGTACAACCTGGCGGGATTATTGCCATGTGGCAATATCTTCCAACCAACTAGAAATATGTTAAAGAGGCTACAGTGAAAATCAGACTAAAATACATCTTAAAAAATTGAGTAACAACGGTGAATCGAACCCGCAACCTCCGGGCTGGGAGACAAAAGTCTTACCAACTAGACAATGGAGGTCATGGCCTAGTTGGTAAGCCTAGTTTGTATTATATATTAAAGTACATTTATTATAATTTGTTTAGTAAAACACTGTTGTTTACCATTTAATATAACGGTATAATCCTAACAGATTCAAGGTTTTCACCTCATCATCAGGATGCACAAACAAGACTATTTGTGCTCCCTGATGTTGAGTTGAAAAGTTTGAAACCGGTAGGATTATATGGTTATATTAAGTGGTAAACAACAGTGTTTTATTAAACAAATTATAATAACTGGAGAAAACTACTTTACTAAACGAATTACAATGTCTTTTAACATTAAGAGTGTTAACGACTTAACTATAAATACCATAAAGCGTATTTAAATAAAAAAAATCACATCTTAATCAGTGCTGTGTGTGTGTTTTTTTTAAGTATTTATCTGATTTTCAGTGTATTTTGTTCATACACCTGTATACACTTGATAAGTGCAAATGTGACTTAAGCAGGCATTTTTTAAATATTTTTTTTTTTATTATGGCTTTAGCTGTTTGCTTAGGTGATGAGTTAAATCTGGTATTAAAAATTTAAGCGAAATCTCTGATAGTTCAAGTTCTCTTTATTAACTCTGCTTAATCACAGCTGCAAAAGCAAAACTTATCCAGTTTTTGTTGACAATTGCACAGATGTTTTACTTGGAAGGAATTACATATAGTATGAAAATCATGATCGTTTCTAGGCCTCGTAGTCGAGGATCCTCTCACCGTTCCAACGTAAATTGAATTAGAAAACGAAGGTGTGCTGGGGAGTTTTTCCTTTTTTTTTTAAGTGACTATGCCTTTGCATACCAGCTAACTCACCGACCACACAGCTGTACTGGATCTGATGGCACACCGAATAGAGACGATCGGAGCACATCTGCATGTTTTTTATCCTCTTTAAAGAATATATATGACCGAAGTCATAGATATCATTACACCCTCGAATACTATATGGTACATATAAAAAATACTCTTTCCACAAAAGGCGAGTTTATTTTCACTACATATGAACTCGCTTTTTTAGTACTTTATAATAAATAAAAAAAAAACGATACGTTTCACGTCAAGTTGATACATTACTGAAAATTATAGTATGGTAACGATTTATTTACTAACCAATGAACTTATAAAATTACATACATTTTGTCACACCTTGTCGTTTGCGGTTAGGCAGAGAGAACAAATATCCAAACTTTTCTATTCTGATACACAACTTTTTCCTCTTCCACATCCATTGATCTCGTCATGCACTATCCTATATTATTTATACTTCTCAATTTATCTTTTAAAATCTAGTTCACTTGATCCAACCACGTGTTCCTCGGTCTAAATCTTCTAGGTACATCTAGCACATTTAATTTGTATACTCGTTTAATTATTATTTCGTCGTTCATTCTCGAATCATATCCATACCATCTTACGCTACTTTTTTTATTTTTTTTCTATCGAGGCACATAACTTTCGCTTCTTCCACATTTATACATCTCGTCATGCACAATCTTCTATTATTCATACTTCTCACTTTACCTTCTTATCGTAGAACGCTGGGTTTTCAAAATCCTCGATTTATTCGTCAACAGTGGCGATTCTTAGATTGTTTTCAAATGCCTTCTTACTCGTATATTCAATAAAATTTCTAGTAATAACAAAATATATTTTTTTTTTGTTTCAGGTGAGTGTCCACAACGTAAACCTACAGTTTAAATTCTTTGATATCTTCGATCAATGGTGAGTTTTTGTTAAGATAAGAATTAATTGTCAATACAACAAAAGCCTTGAATGTGTTGATGTAAGTGTATTCAAATAAAACTAATGAAAAAAATACCATTAAAGTTAACAAGAACATGTTATAGGCTGTCCGCAAAGTAATTAAGTATTTTTAGATCAAATTCGAACACAACACTTTCATACAATATTTACGTAGCTGTAACTTTATTTTGTAAATTTGTTTTTTATATTTTCAGTATCTCAGCAGTAATCGTGTCGTTGAACGTTGGTTATTCTCGTTCATAGCCTTGATTTGGTCGTCATTAGTGTTAATCGGTCTTCCAGAACCGTCACCATATTCGAATGTCATATCACCATTACGGAATTTTTAAACCACATTTGACACACATAATCGCTCCCTGTTTCGTGGCCCATATACTGTACTTTTGCTTTATGTTGCATTTTTACCTCTGCGGTGATAAAAAGCGTAAACAACTTACCTTATTTCATCTTCAAAATTATGTCAAAAAAACATTTAAGCAATTAGAGTAAATAATGACAGAAAAAAATGCTAAGCTGTAACCTTTCATAATGATATACATTCAGTATGTTTAAAATGAAGTGAATAATGGGAATTTTGTCCTAACGGCACCTATCCAGCAAATATAAAACTGCTTTCTGGGATTTTTTTTAATAGACAAACCACACTAGGATGATTTGTGCCACCACACCAAAGTCACTATGCAATTATACGAGTCAATATAATAAATGCAATTTTAGACAATTTAAAGTTTAAATTGGTTAAACTTCAAAAACTTAACAATCGATCTATCTTAAAGTGGAAAAGTTTTTCGAAGAAATTCAATATTCATTAGACGCGGTAAAGATGTGGCGTTTAGTAGATCAAATCTGGCACGTAAAGGACAACCGAAAAACACATGATCTGTCGTTTTATCATCCAGACCACACTCGCAGCCGTGATTCTTCACAATACCCATTCTGTAAACCCACCACGCGGTGGACAAAATATTATTATACATATAATATGTCACAATATGTTTCTTTAAATTTAATTTATATGACAATTATTTAATTGACTTATCCGGCATATTTGACAATAATATTCAAGCAGGAAGATACAAATATAATATGTATATTTTTTACAAATAATAACTAAATACAGATAAGACATCATTATTACGGTCAAGATTTATCGCTACCGTTATATATCAGCAAATTATTTTTTTTGTTCATACAACAATTACGACTAATGGCAGTTAGCCACACATTTATCACACTCGTAAGAAATATAATTATATATCTCTAAAAAGAGAGACACTCGAAACAAAACAAAGCGTCATTGAAATACTCGTTTTTCAACGACCCTGTCATCTGTCGTACGACATTTTTTTCTGACATCACCGTCCCAGTTTTGTTCGGCTCGAACAAAATGACAACCGTCAATTAATTCGGCCATTTTCTTACCTTTGATTTGCAAATTTGAAATGAGAACTTGTTTCGTTCTTTTTGCTCCGTCCAGTGTTGGTATACACGATCCAAATTTTGTTTGAAAAACCATTACGGAATATGTCGATTTTAATATTCCACTCTACGGTGGATAAATATCCATTTCAGTCTTCTGAATTTATGTAGAAATCGATTTAGGAAAGCAGAAAACTTAGTTCATTGGACTAATTCGTGACTTCAAGGTGCTACCCACTTTGAAGTAACTAATTGAAGCATTCATTAAATAAGAGTGATAGGAGCGGAATATATACGTATTTTGCAAAGTTATTCCTTATGTTATTCCAATATACAATATAATAGTTGTTATAAGTAGACTCACGGAAGGAATCTTAAGATGACTAGTACATTTAGCGAGAATGAGTTTTAAAAAAAGACTTTTAAATCAAGTATATGTATCTGGAACGGTCGGAAGAGATAGGTCTAGAAAACAATTGATATTGTTGGATAAATTTTGACTGAGGGAAAGGTAAGAAGCAAGAGAAATATAATAATGAGGTGCATGAATGTGGTTGAGGCAAAGGCTGTTTGTATTGATGTGAAGGTATGGAGATCTGTCCTTTCTATTTTTCCCAAAAAGGATATGGTGTGATGCTATGTACATACACGTATATGTGTAATTTTGTTCTATAGTGGACTTAGTAGAAAACAAAGAAATTTTGGTTTTTATGGTTATTGCTTCGATCCAAAATATACTCAATCGCACTGTTTCATTACAAATGATGACCTCTGTGACCTAGTTGGTAAGGCTCTTGACTTCCACGTGTGGGTTTCGGATTCGATTCCCAGTGGCACCTAAAAAAGGTTCCGTCTAGCAAAAGAGTCATCAGGTAATAATACTCGCTCGTACCAAGTACGTTTGCGAATGCTGTTGTATCTTCACTTGTGGTAGTGTTAACAATACGTGCAATGACGAACCGAGAATTCCGTGCCTACTCAAAGGGTTCTAAGCCCAAAGACTCGATTACTAAGGCCAATGAGAATATATTATTTTCAGTCAACTCTCTTTAATATGTTTGAATCGTCGATTCAGAAATATTGGAGGGTACCATTGGAAAAAAAGTTATACATGTTTCTCAATGAGCCATCAGAAGTAATAAGAAGTCAGTAGTATTGAGTAAGTACTGTCGACCAGGGCATAATCTGTGTCTACTCAATAATTGTGTTCTTCTGCTTGGTCGTTTGAATGTACAGGTATTGAATCCACCGGGAATCGAACCAGATACGTCTGAAAGTATATCATATGATGTTCAAATTAACTTATCTGGATTACTCGATTACAAAAAAATGTCTTTGGAGACTTATTTGTAATCTCGGTGTTGTTTGCAGTCATCCATATACGAGTATGTTGATAAAATAGTTAATACGCATTTAACGAGCCGTTGATTAAATAGTTAGAATTGCATACCTTTTATGTTTTTTCAACCTAGTTACAGTAGATTGTTAGGCGCAGTATTAGCACTGCTAAAAAAACAGGGCACGTCTCAAGTTTCTTTAAGTATTAATAATATTAAAAAAAAAACAATCATACATACCACTGTGCCGTATTTTTGTCGGAGTGGTCAGAGAGGATAAATTATCAGATTTTCCTATCGCAACACACATCATTCGCCACTTCCACATCAATATACCCTCTTCAATAACTCCTACAATTTCTTTAATTCTCTACGTCTCTTTCTTTTAAAATATCATTCGAACCAACTACCTTTCGTACGGAAGTCCAGTCCGTTACCGCGCGGTCATGCACCTTATATACCTTAATGGTCAATTAATAGTACAACAACAATGAAAGAAAAACATCCTCAAATACTCGTACAATCAACGAAATTCATTACAAAAAATCCAATTAAAATGAAATTTCGTTCTACACGCCCAATTTCTCGCAGAATGCTTATTTATCTTATTTTGAATACATCAACTTTAAGTTCACATTCTTTCCGTCATACGTGTATATAGTCACCACGTATTTTTCTCAGTGCACGCATTTCTACAGCATTTATTGCATTACCGCATTTCTACAGCATTTATTAGCTGGCTTATTTCAATATTTTTTCGTCCACTTTTCACTTCCATAAATCAAAATTCGTCCGATTCCAGTGTAAATACGTTTTAATACCTCATTGAATTTGTTGTTTATCGGTAGACACCGTTCGACATCTTTCGGAACTCTGGGAAAATAGTACCTAAACACATTATATGTGTGTTCAATACTGACTTAATCAAATATTTAATTTGAAATGAATTCAAGTAATATAAAAAATATAATAAGTTGTTGCTTAAAATATTTAAGTCGCTTATCAAATCGTAAGACGTGTAGGTATGCCACGTTTTATATTTTTTATGACCCAGTCGTAGCAGACAGCTCGACGCCATGATTCTTTACGGTTGAGCACGACGAACCTGTCTATACGCGCAACGCCCAGTTTCTTTTAAATCATTTTTATTATAATAATTAAATTACTAATGCCTAATGAACTTTGATTGAGTGTTTTTTTCATGTAATTTAGTTTTGATATTTTGAAACCGAGTTCTTATCAAATCGTTCAACGTGTATGCCACGTTTTCTTTTTGCCTGACACGACAGACGGCATGGCGCCTAGAATCTCTATGGTTGGTTCTCTATGATACATTGGGTACGTGCCTACTAGCTAATATCTTGCGGGAAAAGCAGTGCTTTTAAACTTTCTTCAAGTGTTAAAAGTATATTTTTCGTTAAGTATATATTTTTTAAGATGAAACTTTTTTTTTTTTCGTTTTAAGTTCTAACTACATATGTTACGAGGGTGGATTAAATATAAACGAGACTTTTTTGTTTTATTTTTTTTATTTGTAGTAAGAAAAATACCAATGACACATAATTTTTCTACTTAATAAATCTTCTGCTTTAGAAATAAATTTTTCCCAGCGGACCGCTAGTTTTTTTTATCCCGTCATCGTAAAAAGAAATGGGTTGTGTTAGCAGCCAATTGCGCACAAATCCCTCCACTCCATCGTCGTCGTTGAATCGTTGGCCTCCCATAGCTTCTTTCAATGGTCCAAAGAGGAGAAAGTTGCAGGGCGATATATCAGGGCTATAGGGAGCGTGTTCCAGTAGTGCCCAACTCATTGCCTCCAATTGTTCGCATGCTACAGCTGCAGTGTGGGGCCCCGCGTTGTCATGAAGAACAAATCACTTCTCGTATCGGTTGGTCACATATTTTGCATCGATAAGCAAGTTAACCTTCACTCAAAAGATCGCAGTAGTAAGCCGCATCGATGGTGCGACGATCGTGCAAAAAATCGATGTGCAAAATGCCGTGCTGGTCCCAAAAAATGGTCGCAAGCACCTTACCAGCTGACAGCCGAATATTGGCTTTCACTGAGGCTGGCTAATCCTTCTTTCTCCACTCCATGTTGGCTTGTTTCGACTCGGGCGTATAATGCTGTACGCAAGTTTCATCGCAGGTACACCTAAGTTTCATGAACTCTTTATGCTAGGCAAACACACGGGGCTTTGACAGTGTTTGATTCCCGAACTGTGCCGTCATTTTCCGCATAATTTCGGCCAGTTTTACGTCCTCACGAGCGAGAAACTTGATAATTGTGCGTTGCGCAATTGTAATCGACGGGTGCATCTCTTTCTCAGACATCGTGTGTCATACTAATGACGGAATCTGACCTAGGCCGGCCGACCGCTCTCCTCACTCCTGATATCCCCACCCAACATTTCTCGAGACGGCCGCGCGCTCCGTTTTAAATTACGCACTCTAAACAAAAGTCTCGTTTATGTTTGATCCACCGTCTTATATCATTTAAACTTCCTTCGTACATGCTATTAAGCCATGTTGATTTTACAATAGACTGAGGACTGACCTTTTTATTTACGTACACAAATTTGGCTCAGTCCGATATGGACGGAATTTAAAATATTTATAGTTGTAAGAGAGTTCACGTCAAGATATAAACCAAGAAATTTCATGCTAGTTTTCGAAAAAATGACTTCTTCCCGTGACTAATAAACGCATCCCCATCAAGAAGTTTTTCAAACAAGATATTTTTTGAAAAGCACATTTTGTATTATTAATTAATAAATTGGTTCTCGTTTGTCCCAGATATTGATGTCAACATTTAACATATAGATATACATATATACATACCACCACGTCATTTCCCTGTTGGGGTTAAACAGAAAGGACAGATCGCCAGACTTTCCTATCACGACACACATCCTTCGCCCCTGCTATATACATACACCTTCTAATACAGCTCTTACGATTTATCTGACTTTTCACTTCATTCCGTATTCTGTCATACATTGTCACCCTATGTTTTATTAGTCGGCTTTTTCACGTCCACGTATCAGTCCCATACATCAGTGCTCTGCTACCTTTTCTCACCTACGACACACCAAAATTCTTCCTAGAATTCCGCGGCACACCAAAAGCTAAAATATATAGGTATTAAATTAGGCATGAGTCTTCAGCGACGCGCATAAGGGTCATTTTTCTTTGTCTATGACTAATTTGGTGCGGTCATGGTGTGTACAAAGCACACAACGCAGTTTTCAACAGTTGGCACCAGTTATTGTGTATTAAATACATAATGAAAAATTGTAAAATGTCAAATACTCGTACATTGAATTTGACCGCGGCACACCTGTATCCGGCTCACGGCACACCAGTGTGCCACGGCACACCGGTTGCGGAGCACTGCCATACATGAAAGTTGGTACTAAAATACTGTTGCGGTCTATTATCTCAACGAATTTTAATAATGCCGTGTTCGAGTACATATATTTTAACCTCTTCAGACCTAGAGTCCACTATAATGGACACAGAGTTCATATGCACTTTGTAAACAACTTTGTGGTATATTTCTGTTCCCAATGATAACAAATGAAGTGTAGGATACTGTGTTATCGACTTTGATCGTTTTGAGCGCCATTTCTCTAATCTATTACGACAAAATTTGCATTTAGTGTAAATAATACTCACAAGCAAGAATATTCTTTTAAAACCTTAGAAATATTCAGACCTGAATATATTAATACCACATTGATCTTTATCTTTACATCTCACATACAATTTAATTATCAGACCATCTAATTCATCTTCATTTTCTGCCGACACTACCGTATTCGTTAAACAAACGTAAAATAAACATGGCTTGCACTATAATTGCGTCGCGTGCTTCGGTTTGTTTATTGAATAAAATATTCCAGTTAAGTGGTGTTCGCACGCAATTTTTATCGTGAAATCATCGCGATAAGGTTGGTATTATTCACGAACGGCTTATTTCAAAATGGCAATTTCGTTGGCGTTTCCACCTGTTGGCACCTTGTGTTCGTTTTATAAGGTGTAAGCCATTAAACTGGTAAGTAAACGATTTTGGAATTATTTGACACGAAAGCAAATATAAAATTTTTGGAGTTTTGTTAATTAAAGTATTATACAATATAATAAATTGGTAGAGAATAAAATGGGCATGTTAGCTTTTTTTCTTGATATTTGGTGCATTCATTATATTTATAGTCTATCTGTTGATTGGTTTAAGTCGATAATAGTGTATTTTTTTATCATTTTAATGTGTTTATTTTGTTATTGCAAGAGTCATATTATTTTTACATAATATTTAATAAATGGATGTTATTTATTTTTGGTTAACGTTCATTATCTACCTCAAAATATTGAGATATTGGCGAGGTCTTATTAAAATTTATAATGGTATTTGAACATTACACACGTGTTTGTGTACACTACACCTAAAGCCGAATATGTAACTATCACATATCGGAAGATCTACAAAGGTTTCTTTGTAGTTCTTCCTCCCTTGGAAAGTTTTCAACGGTTTTCTTAACAAATATTTTTTTCTGAACATATCGTCGTAGTCGTCATTGCTGGGCCTGGTAGTCTAGGATCCCCTCGCCACTTCAACGTCGATCTTGAGCTCCTCTTCCACGTCGATCATGTGATATTCTATAAGAAAACATCCCGATTCTAGATGCGCACTCCCTGCCGCAAATGCCACAGACATGTGGACCCTCCTGAGTCGCCTGGTAATGTTGACGCATGTTCGCAGCATGCTGACTGTTTCTCACACGTCTAGCCGTTGATACCCCATCAGACAGAGAACGGATGGCTCTCTATCCAGGATGATCCTGCGCCGCTTACTCTCAGTCCTCAGGCGCCCTATACAAAGTCAGCGACTCTCGCAGACTGTCCTTATAGCGCTTCCTCTGCCCACCAACCCCTTCGCTTTCCCACTACTTCCCCGTACAAGACGCGTTTTGGCAGTCTATGATTGCCCATGCGTATCACATGTCCGGTCCATTGCAATTTCGCCTTTACAACCATATCTTTTACCTTTACAATCGTCCTTGGCATGATTTAAGAAGCGACTGAAAAAACCCTTAATTTCTAGTCAGTAAAATAACGTGTTTCATTCCTGATTTTTCTTTTCCTTTCCTCTCCACCATCCCTTCCTTTCCTTTTGATTCATGATATCTCACTTTATATGAAAAAGAATGTTCGGGTGATCGTCCGTCTTTGTGGGGTTCGTGGGCATGTGCTCACGTATATGTTTATGGATTTCGTGGGGATGGATAGTCATTTGAATGATTTATGCAACCACGTAACTTGCTTCATTTACTTTTGTCTGGTTGGTTGGAACAGATTGCCGCCTGGCAATAAGCCCGCCAGATTGTATTTGCAATAAAAGTGTTAAATAAATAAATATATATATTTTATAGGTTTACAGTTGGAGCGTTGTAGGACCGAAACATTTGTGACATCATCACTCCAGTGGATCCGAAGAATTCAACGAAGGAAACACTGGTGGGACATTTCAAGGCTTTGAATGTGCCTTATATAGGGAACTTAAGTCTCAGACCCATGGATAAGTGTGGGGAGGACAATGACCTTATAGACTGAGATAGATGCTAGGAATAATAGCCTTATGTAATGGTCGCAGCCACTACCTTTCTATCCCTACTTTTATTTTGTTATATTTTTAATCTTTAAATAAAAGTGGGTTCTAGTCCCAAGTTAGAGCGGTCTTGAGTAGACTGCTCTGCAAACGGCGCTATCTATAAATTATCATTTTATTTTCATTGATCCAAGGATTTCAATGATTTTACTTTTTTGACTAAATCAAAAGTACGAGTAGATATAAAATTATCAGTGAATTATCAAACTTTTCTCGCGTCAATAAGATTAAATTGTTTTTCATTGATAACTCTACGAATATATTATAATATTTATTGATAAGGAAATCGTTATTGATTTTAAAAGTTTTTTAGAAATTATTTATTTATAATTAGATTTTCTGTTTCACAGTTCTATGATCTAAAGGATTTGAATTTCAAATGAATAAATGATTACTTTTGCTATCCATGATTTCGAAATATAATTGTGGTTGGGTGGGATCTTACTAGTCCAAATAATATACAATAATAAACTTGAATAATCCTAAATAAACAATCCCTATTAATCCTATGTCAATAATCCTTAATCTTCTAAGCTCTTCTGTATGGCACCATTATAAATTATACTATTGATTAGTATTATTTTCTTTTATTCAATTTATGTATGAACTTCTGTCTGTACAAACGCTATCTATTTCAAACTTCGGTGTGGCGCCAACGTAGCAGAGGCTCCACCTTCCCGGGGACAGCTCTTTAATCAAAGAATGTTATATTGAATTCATTGATTATCTTTATTTTTTATAAATGTTTATTTTCTCAAGTAATAATTTCAATTTTAGTTGAATTTCAATTGAATCAAGTTTTATATAAAAATGTGGGAATGTTCCTGATCAAATGGCTGTATCGAAAACCTTTTATGCTGACTTGTTTTTTTTTATTGTAATATTTTTCATCAGTCAATAACAGTGGGTTCGAATCCCGAGTAAGGGCGCCCTTAAGGTGAGTCTGCTTTCTAAACGGCATTATTTAAATTGTCTTTTTATTATCATTGTTATTAACAGATTGCATCATGGCAATAAACCCGTGAGGTTTTACTACGAGTATATATGTTATAATGGAAATGTAAAAAAATACAATATGTTCTCCATAGACAATCGTAATAGCCATGGTTAAAAATCTTTAGTTACGTTTGAATAATGGCAATACGCGAAATTTGACTTATTGATATTTTTTGGTTAATTTTTTTTTTCCTGGGAACCTTTGTTTTAGACTAATCCTACATGTTCTGGTGAGATTTGCCAGTCTTAAAAGTGTTTGAATCTTACTTTGATATTCTACTCCAGTCGCACCTCTCAGGGCTGGGGATTATTACACCCTGAAGTGAGTCTCTGAGACATTTTTTATATGATACTGTATGAAGCCAAACTAATACCATGAAAAACGTGAGGCTCTAAGCTAGTTTTCGTATTTGATTAAGAAAAATAGTTTATTTAAAAAAAAAACATTAAATTGAATACACCTGAGAGTAGTTTGGCGTCATATTATCTGTCAGCGTGTCATTAAATTTTTTAATTATATAAACAGGTAATTTCTTCAATAGTGTGTTTTATTTATTTTTTTATTATAATTTTTATTTGACGATCGTACATAAACAATCAATTTATTCGATAAAGACAATTGTCTTACTCGACTGCAATCTTAATAATGTTGTGGTCTAACGTTAGATAGCGGTCCGCGGACCGACACCGTTCCGCGAACCAGCATTTGAGTAGTACTGGTCTAAATCATTGAGACCTAGTGGATAGTATGTCATTCGTTTCTACAATCCTTTTTTTCGGCTCCTTTTAGTATTTTTCCACATAAATAAATATAGGTTTATTGTTAGCAACATATTGGCTTGATTGGCATCAGGGGCTGGAGGAGTGCATCCCAGGATAGGGGGGAATGGCAGCGACTGCTGGAGGAGGCCGGGGCCCACAATGGGCTGTAGCGCCATTGATGATGATGATGATGATGTTAGCAACATATGGTAGTATATACATAATATAAGTACATTTTGTAATCGCACATATATATCTCAAGATAAACTGCAGAAAAACCATTTAAGAAAGAAGCTATCAGAAGGTCTGGGTTCATCTCATAACATCCTCACGGTCGAGATACACCCCATCAATATAAGGCGAGATCAACCGCAAGGACACTAGGTGTTTTTCAGCCCATATCCTTGTACACGTAGACTAAGAAAAACAATTATATATGGCAGACAAAAAAATAAAAAAGCAAACCCACTAATACCACCTCAGGTTAACTGCCAGCAAGAAAAAAAATAAAAGCTGATTGGAGTCCAAATTTTATAAAAATAAAATGGCAAATGGAAAATGATGTTCACACATACAAATCAAAATAAAAGATATGTAAATAAATAAGCAGTAATGTAAGAATGAATGAGAAGATAACGCACATACAACCCCCGATTCACTTCCAGCGAAAAAAGGAAAAAGCAAATAAGAGTTCATGTTTCACTTGCATATGTTCATCAAAGTGCAATCAATTTTATCGCCAAAATAAACTTTAATGCTTTCATACGAGGGGCGGGGGGGGGGGGGGGGGTGCAAAAAGATAACATGATGCAGAGGCACGGCCTGGGAGACGAAGTCCGGGACAGAAGAGCATACAACCTGAGGACGAGGAGAGCTGATCCCAATAGTCTTCGCAGACAATTAATTGAGATGGAGCCAGGGATAAGAAGAAGAAGAAGATACGAGGGGAGGTCAATAAATTCGCGGAACGAAGGAAGAAAAATGGACAAAAGGGGTGCTGCTTTTGCATGGCAATACACCCGTGCACAAAAGCAATTATGTATATATTGGCTGCTCTTGACAACTATGGTTTCCAAACATTAAATCACCCTCCCTACATCCCAGACCTGGCTCCGTCTGACTATTATTTATTTCCAAATATGATAAAAGAACTTTGAGGGAAGAAATTTACGGATGATGAAGAAGTTAAAAGTGCAATTTCTGCTTATTTTGAGAGCAAAAGCAACACTTTTTTATTTGTGAGTTTAAATATTTGAAAAACAATAGTTGCATAATGGTAAATATATTGAAAAGGAAAAATCAAAAATTGTTTTTTTTTTCCTTTTTCTCTTTCGTTCTACGAATTCATTGACCTCTCCTCGTAGTTTATTTTTCATTCAAATTTCATTCTGTCGAATCGGGGTTCGTACTGTATAGATCGTTTAAATGCTTGCGCTATAAAGCGTGATAGTGTTTTTATAAGCGTTCTCTCATTTTTCGTTATTTAAGAAATGCTCGCCTAGTTGACGAAATTGTATACTTAATCCAAGTTTCCCATAACAAATATTTTATAAACAAATTTTAGGGCTATAACATATGAACCTTACCATAATTAAAAACCGTCCCATTTATTAATAAACGCTTTAAGTGAATTGTATTATTCTTAAATAAAACAGTAAGATATACTACCTGAGTTTGATTTGGAACATTCTGCAGAACATACAAAGATTCAATAAATCCTTACAGATTGAATCCTCAAGTTTCGAAGACAAAATATAAATAAGTAAATGCTCATAGTCGCTTGCCAGTTATCCCAGTTGAGGAAATAAACACCTCTTTGGCTGGAGCATAACAGTACGATACCAGCGAAACTCGTATTTTTTTAAAACCATCATTAACTTATGAAGACGAACCAAAAATTTGTTAACGCGCCGAACCAAAACGAGGTAAAAAAATCGAAACAGATCCTTAATTTTTCGGTCAATTGGATTACGTTATTTGTTATTTCGTAATTGCCTGTGTGCAACAGCAGGTGTGCAATAATTGATGCTAAATGTCGTAATTTGGCATTATTATATTTTGAAAAATGACGCTATAAATCCGCCAACATTCATATTTTTTGCGATATATGCAAAAAGGATATTTTTTATATGAGTTTGTTCGTTGTTTTTTTTTAAGTATTTGCCTGTGTGGTAATTGCCGTTGGCTATGCATTTATATATTAATTTTTAACAACCGCAGCCTTTGTAAAATATTAAATTTCCATTACACAAAATTATACAAAAAAGCAACAAAATTGAAATGAAAACAGAAATTAAATAAACTTCAAAACATATCGTATAACGAAAATCAACCTCAAAATTGAAAAACGTTAAAATGCAAAAAGCATTTAAGAATAAAACAGAAAAAAATATCGTACAAAAGCTTTTAATCAAAAAGGTTGCTCAATTTAGTTGCATATTTAATGTACATTCTCTTGTATTTTATAACACTTTCGTTGTGTACATTACAGCTTGGCAGATTTTTTGCCATATAAGAATCTCTTCCAACCAACCAGATTTTTTTAATAGGTCTCAATTGAAAACCAGACTGGAACTCTTTAAATATTGTTTTGGCACTAGTGGGAATCGAACCTGCGAACCTTGAAAAGCTGTGAAATGTTATATAATATTCAACAAATAAATAATGCAAATGTGAGTGGAAAGCCTGAGAGGAACATTAAGGAAAAAATGGTTGGATCAAGTGAATGATATTTTGAAAAAATATATGCAGAAAGTCAGTGGAACCGTAGGAGTTGTATGAGAAGGCGTATGAATTTAGGAGAGGCGAAGTATGCGTTTCGATATAGGAAAGTCTGGTGCTTTGTTTGTTCTGCCTACCCTGTCAAGAAGATTGCATGATGGTATGAATTACGAAATATGATTTGAAATATGAGTATTGAAAATGGTATGAAAAGTTTGGGTTAACCTGGAAAAACGTAACACGACCAAATTACTAAAATTCTGTTTTTTAAAAACCGTTCTCTCTGGTTATCAGTTTAATATTACTTTCTAATTATTCTATGCAAGCGATACTCGAGAAAGTGACAAATGTGGTAGAAATGAGGGCATTGCGGAGAATGTGTGGAAAAAAACAATATATGACATAATAAAGCATGTTATTAAGAAATAATGCCAATTGAAAAACGTTTCAGTGCTTAAGATGAACAAAGAAGCATCGAAATGTTTCGGCCACGTAGAAGGAATAAATTAAGTTAGATTTACAAAAATAATCAATACAATTAGTATATACTGTGAGAAGTTTGGGAAGGCCTAGGTTTTTTTTTTTTTTTTTTATTAAACAAAGTAAATTATTGTACAAACATTTGTCAAGGCTATACCTATATACAAATTTATTACTTAACTAATCTTAATTATATGTTATAATTTATGAACTTACTTAATCTTATTTTCCTACATATCATTTTATTTTATTTATTCAATCTTAATATATGAGATCTTAGAAATAATTAACACCTACATACTACTTATAACTAGATAACAATTCTTACACTAATTATTTAGCAAAAACAAGTCCACTCGTTCAGGCTACTTGTATTCCATCACATTCACTCAGACCTTGGTCGTCCCAGCTAATACTGAAGGTGGACTAGTCAGGCAACAGATAATGCTTCGGGAGCTTGTGCTTATAACGGAAGGGTAGGTCGGATTTACTCTCGTAAGCCCCCAGGGCAGCGACTAAGGGATTTCTGTGATTTTGTTGGCTTTTATAGAACTTCACGGTCCAAGCGAGGATGTGGTGTTGTAGGGTTTCTTCTCGCTGTTCAGCGTGAAGTCGGGTAAGAGTGGGAAGACCTAGGAATACGTATCATGACCAAATTAATAAAATTCTTGAAAAGTCTTTATAAGAGTATGATTAATGCTATGGAAATGCGTGCTCTAAGGAAATTTTTTGAAGTAGCAATGTTTTAAAGAATACAAAATGAAAACGTTAGAAATAAATGCATGGATAAAATTGATGTTTTAACCCTTCCTTCCCGTGATGTGTAACTAGTACACATTGCTTTTAAAAACGTTAATATCTCTATAAATAATATATAATAAATACTGTATTCAGATTTTAGGTATTCCTCCGTAATACATTTACGCATTGAATGAAAAATATAATATAAATTATAATTAGCACTTATCGGCCACATCAGAGATATTTTGTGAAAATCGGGAATAAATTCATCAATACAATCAAACGTGTGCTAGTGTGTGACGTAGGTATATTCATTCTAAAAAACCGCTATGGGTGAGGAAGCGACGCTATTCACGTCTCACTCTCACTCTATTTCGGTATATGATAACGCAAGAAATAGAATCTCAGTTCGCTCGCTTCTCTTGTTTCAGTAGCTTTCGGGCTGCCATTTGAGGTGGTCGCATCGCCCGTTTTGTGAACGTCGGTCGATGTTTTTTTCATGTTTTCAGCAAATAAATTTCAATTATTATCACTTTTGACTTCAACTTTAATTAATTTAAGCGATTGGCTATGAATATTCTTATTTTTTCGATTTTAAATCGCTCATTGTTACATGCGTATTGATGTGTATTGAATACACAGCACCGGATTTTTTTTTGCACAAGGGAAAGGTTAACTTCGGTTAAGAAAGGATCTTTTGGATGGTTTGGACATGTGGAGATAATGAATCATACGAATATACAAGTTAGAGATTCAAGGTGGGTGTGCAAGTGACTGGACCAAATATATCAGATTTTGAACGAACGTAAAGTGAGAAGTATGAATAATAGAATATTGTGCGTGACGAGATATATGACTGTGGAGGAGGCGAAATTTATGTGTGTGGAAAGAAAAGTTTGGCGATCTGTTGTCTCTGCCTATCTTGTAAGGGACACGGAGGGATGATATGTATGTATATGATAAAGAGGTTTATGAATATGGTATAAGTGAACGTTGTGCTAGGATAGAATAAAGTAGATATCTGTTCTCTCTACCTTCCTTAATAGGGGCATGGCGATGATTAATGTAAAAATAACGAAAAGTAGATCTAAAATAGTTTATCATTTAAAAAAAAACGTTAAAAATGCTCGTCAACAAGTTGAAATAAAACTTGTTTTCCGCATGCATTTAGACAGCCTCCTTCGCCAGATTTTAGCACGCAGTGAGATGGATCGGTTAATCCCGAGTATCATCTGTCTTTTTATGAGAAATTTGCATGCTCAATTCCGCAAATATTCTCAACTTACACCAGGGACGAATCCAGGGGAAACTTAAGTTTTTTAATGCTGAATGGTGATTAAAATTATTACCTAAACTTTAACTAATTAATTTAGACTAAAAACGATTTAAGAGGAACACTTTCAGAAAAAAATAATGTACGTAAGCCCATTTATCCATGGCCATGCTAAGGTCAGTTCATTCTCGACCCAAAAACAACCTATGAACAGTTCTAGGTATGACGGCTAAAATAAATGTGAATCCAGCCTTAAAATGCTTTAAATAAAAAAAAAGATTGACAATAAAACGTCAAGATTTATTACATGTTTATGGTTCTAATTCCAACGAGACATTATTACTTACAATTAACAAGCTCTTGCAATCAACAAGGCTATTAAATATAAATGTAATATCATAAATAATCTCTTGATTCAGATACACAAACCTGATAACAAATAATCGTATGCATACTTTACATTTACGCCTTCTTTTTTATGTGCCGTCGTCCCCCGACTTGATCATTCTTAAGAAAATATTTCTGTGTATAGCGGCACGAAACAGCTCCTCAACTGTATGAATACCTGCCCATTCGAAAATGTTGCGTAACCAAGATAGACATTTTCTAACGATTCCCTAATTTTGCCCATCAATATTAATTTTAGGAAGTGGTATTTTTTCCTCTCAATATATGACCCAGATTGGCAATCTTTCATCATTTTATGGTATTTAAGAGCTCCCGTTTTATGCCTGCTCGATACAGCATCTCCGTGTTTGAGATACGATGAAATTAATCCTGAACCTTATCCGATAAAGTAATTCTGAACCTTCTCCGATAGTCTACATTTCGAATGATTCTAGCTATTTAGTATTCTGGTCTTCATGGTCCATGTTTCAACACCATAAAGTAAAATAAACCATATATATGTTAGCACTTCATCATGCGTTCCCCAAGTTTAAGATTCTAATCATCTCAATTCGGCATCTAACTTCTTTATCTGGATTCAAGGTACAATTAATTATGATTCCTAGATATTGGTATTTTTGACATTTACACCAAATGTCAATAAATACGAACAAAATGCTCTTGGACCTCAAAACTCACAGCGTTTTTTAATTTATTTTGGCCCTTATCAGCTCAAATATAGAAATAATTTACCATAGAACAAATACAAAAAAAAATACCCAGATATCTATGGTATGGAACAAAGGGTGATTACCCAAAATATACGCACCATGTCGAACTTCTCACGGTGTGTAACTATGGAAACCTCGAAACAAGAAGCCAAGAATCCGTTGCGATATTTCTACTAAAAGTTTTTCATGCTAGTTTTAACTGTCCCGCGATTCTAGAAGCACAAAGTTTATATGTCGCCGATAAATATAGCCGTGCAAGGAATCACCCTCTGTTCTACAATACATACCAACTTACAGAACAAATATCATGGCTAAACACTCAGTCACGCGTGGTATAGATATATTGAACCAACTGAGATATATTATCGGTACCATCTACCTGTTTGAGAAGAATTCTGGCTGATATTCTTCCTTGCGAATAAGCTAACTAGAATACCCTTTTTGTGTAACAGGAGAAATCCGTGGAAAGTGGATATAAAAATATTGCTATGTTAACAGTTAAAAGTTCAAATGTTATTATAGTAACATGTCTAGCGGGCTTTACACATGACATGATCTAGTGAAGTGTCCTAGCAAACTTTCAAGAATGTGGAATCCTTAGTGCGTAATTTTGTATCGCTATGTCAACAGTAATTCAAATTGCTACTATTTATGATACGCACTAAGTAAGATTCTTGTCCCATATCTGGTCCATAATATGAGCCATAGTTTACTCTGTAGATTTCAGTTTTGTCTACATCTAAACCATATCAAGCACCTTACCCAGGTTTTTTAAATTTGTTTTTTTTTATTTCTATAAAATTGATTTTTGTTAACTTATTTAAATTAGAAAAATACTAAAGATGTATATGTTTTTATCGACTGCTAACTGGGCTTAAAGTCTGCTCAAAGACGACGATAGAACCTGAAACCCCCGGGTGGAATTCGAACGTCTTACCAACTAAGCCACGGAGGTTGAGTCTCTAGGGATTTATGTGTAATTAATTGTGTATGAGCATTTTTTTAACAACAGTTTATTCATTTGCACATAAATCCACAAATCCTTATAAAATTGATGATACCGTCAAATCATTCACAATGCAAAAAGTAACTACAAAAGCTCGGAGCTTTCTTTATTAACAAATTAAATTTAAAGTGCATTTTGTTAGCGATACGAAAACGTTCACATGCACGTCTTGGTGAAAAGACTCCTCGAATATCACGTCTCACAATTCGTACCTGATTTAGAGGTTCTTCAAGGTTTAACCGTCCAAAGAATTCAACATCACTCCAGAAAGAAATGCAATCAGATATAACCAGGTCAAGAGAGAAGGTACAAGAATTAGATTACACATCTCCTCTCAATGTGGGGCTAGCCAGTCAGTAGTGGTTAAGCGCACGTGTTCGTCAGATCAGATGTGCCGTCACCGTATCGCATTGAAGAACAAAGAGAAAAAATGTCGTCGGATTTCTCAGAATTCATCACCACTTGTGGGAGCGTTTATTCGGGAAGAGTCCGCCATTTTGCTGTCCCACTTTCCGCCACGTCACCGCGGGGTGAATTGGGAGAGTTCGGATTACAGACTTAGGACTGTGGCCAAATTTCTTCTTCAGTCAATTAAATTTGCGTATGCATCAGAGATCCAGTCCACAATCTATTTTTTTCTACTACTTTCTCTGAAGTAAGACCTGTTGTCTGTTATTATCAGGACGGCTTCTGTTGATATGGTGTATCCCAACAAACCTTTCATCTTTTTGGCGGTCTTTCTGGGTAACGTCTTCTAACGGGTATTTTATTCATTCTCATTTAGGATACCCTTGTGTTCCAGTACAGCGGTGTTTTCTGGTGTGCAACGGTACACTTACTTAAAAAAAACTTCACGGCTTTTCAACTGACTTTAGTGTTATCCATAATTTCCAAGTGACTTCTACGGTTTATTACCCATTGCCAGTGTCCTCTGCGATTTATTACCGTCTTATAATATCTTCCATATCACATATTTCTCGGATACAGGCGTCATTAACTCTATCTCTAAATGCTATGCAATGATTTTGAAAGTTTTCATTTCATTAGCTCTTTACATAATTTTTGTTTTCCTTGTATCTGCTCTAAACTCTATTCCGTAAGTCATAATCTGTTCGTTTTGAGAACTATCCGTGTGATACTTTCAGGACCTAACTACAAAGCCTGGGTTCTCTCTTACAAGAGCCCCGTGCAGTTGGAATAGATTCCAGTGTGGTCAGAAAAGTTGTACGTATTTGATGTATAAATGAAGACTGGTCTCCCCTTGGCTTATAAAGTGGGATCCAAACGACTCACCACATGTGACCGGTAATCTCCGTGGCCTGATTGATACGTCGCCTGTCTTCCAACCCGGCTGTTGCGGGTTGCAATCTCGTAGGTACCACGATTTTTTAAGGGTTGTGGTTAGCGTATAATGTGTAGAAACACTTTTATTTAAAGATTAGATAATTGAACCTGAAACTTCCGAGTGTATGATATGTGTCCTACCAACTAGGCACGAAGATTCTTGGAATTTTAACTTGTAAGACTAGATTTAAGAGTTGTGTTCTAAGTATTTCGCGGTAAAGTGAAATGGGGCTTTCGTAGCTTACACGGGGCTGTCTGACTGAATTTGAAATCGTGGATCTGTTTTGTGACTTTGTTCCCCTTTTGAGAATATCTATACGTTATGTGTTTTCATGAGTATGAATTATACCTTGATGACGTTTTGGCTTCGCAATATTGTAGTACTGAGTGTTACTGGGTGTGCATTATTGTAGTATAATATTAGATTAAACCTGCCGATCTTTGTAGATCTTTTATCATCTTGCTATCGGATCTTCGTTACTGGGCTTATAGTCGAGTATCTCCTCGCTATCTCAACGTCAATCCAGTTGGAAAGCGAAACTGTGCCGTTGAGTTTTTTTGGTTTTTTAAAGTGAGTGAGTCGTTGCACGCCAGCACTCTCACCGACCACACCGCTGTACTGGATCCGACAGCACAGCGAAGTGAGACGATCGGAGCACACATGCATGTGTTTTTCTCTTTTTAAAACTATGACCGAAGTCCACAGTGTATTACCACGCGGCCATGCACCTCACTGCAGTGTCATCGCATCATTGGGTTTGATTTGTCGAATTTGTGTGCTTATTGAAATATAACAGTTTATACACAATGACCGTTGCACTAGATAACAATAATCGCTAAAGCTTTGGCATTGCTACTTTGTTTATTTCTCCACATTCCTAGTATATTTGAAAATATGCGTCTTGTGAGTTGGATATAGTAAGCTGAAGTGCATACAGACTGAATGGATTGTGGTGATGCGTAACCAACCGCACCTCTGCGTGCCCTTGCTCTCAAAAGTCAAGGGGAAGATCGCACTTCCGTCTATTCTTGGTTATTCGTTTTAAAGTGTTTGAGATATTGATGCCGGAGGAAAATTTGGTTATATTGATATATTTTGTATTTCTTGTGTATTTTCAATAGTAATAATAATAAAATAACAATTTATATAGTGCGGTTTAGAGAGCAGACTCTCCTGAAGAGCGATTGTGATTTGAACTCACTATCAGTGACAGATTATTTAAAAAAAAATAAACATAAAAATTGAGTATAAGGAGAGGAACATAACAAAGTGGCTGAGGTTATAAAAAGGGGACTTCTTTACATCTGTATATGTTAAGAAAAATATATTTTGTAAGAAAACCGTAGAAAACTTATTGTATTGTATTACACTTTCGTTGTATACAGTACAACCTGGCTTGCCATGTGGAGAAATCTTCCAACTAACCAGAAATATGGTGAAGAGGCATTAAGTGAAAACAATACTGGAATCCATTTAAGAAAATCTGGGCTCCAGCGGGATTTGAACATGCTGCTTCCGGGTTGGTATACAAGCGTCTTACCAACTAGGCCACGGAGGTTCTCTTACTTACCAAGGGAAGATAAAATTCAAAGAATCTTATGTTATGTAGATTTTATGATATATGATAGTAACATAGTAGTACAGTGTTCATGTACAATCACAAATTTTGATAAGGCCTCCCAAAAAGATTGTTTTTAAGTGCTTCCTAAAGCTAACCAAGGGAAGAAAACTACCAAGAAACCTTTGTAGATCTTCCGAAGTGTGATAGTAACACATTTGACGTTAGGTGTAATGTACTGTACGGGGATGTGTGTAGTGTTTATATATAATACAATCATACATTTTGATAAAACTTCCGAAAAAAGGGTTGTCTTCAAGTTATCCCTAAAGTTACACTCGCCAACCATATCTCTGACATTTAGAGGCAGACTATTCAACGCCATATGACCAATAACGGCAATAACCCTGTTATACTACCCCGCCCTAATATATTTAATTGGGAAAATGAATTAATTCGACGAAGACGGATTTGCCCTCGAAGTTCTACTTCTCTCCTAAAGATCATCTTGTAGACATAGATTCGAATGATACAATGATGATATCCTATTAAGTAAGGGACTTGAAAACAAAGAGACAAATGTTGAAATCAATACGTTCGTGACACTTGATCCAACAAAGCCTTTATAGAAGTGGACTAATATGACAATATTTATGACTAATAAATATCAGTCTAGCAGCTGCATTGAAAACAGTCTGGAGTAGAGTGTGGAGAGCAAACCAGAATAAATATCAGTCTAGCAGCTGCATTGAAAACAGTCTGGAGTAGAGTGTGGAGAGCAAACCAGAATAAATATCAGTCTAGCAGCTGCATTGAAAACAGTCTGGAGTAGAGTGTGGAGAGCAAACCAGAATAAATATCAGTCTAGCAGCTGCATTGAAAACAGTCTGGAGTAGAGTGTGGAGAGCAAACCAGAATAAATTAAATTACAATTATCACGATATAATAAATTTTTTGATCAAAGTTTTTATTTCCTTTTATTGAAAGTTATACGTTTGTTAATTGTTTCGGCTAAAGTACAATAATATTTCTTGTTTACTAAATTGTATTTTCTTGCTGCTGTATATAATGTATCTTTAAGCTTTGCATGTAATTATTTTCTTGTATATAATTTCTCTAAACCTTTGTATGTAATTATTTTCTTGTATATAATTTCTCTTAAGCTTTGTATGTACTTATTTTCTTGTGTATAATTTCTCTTAAGCTTTGTATGTAATTATTTTCTTGTATATAATTTCTCTTAAGCTTTGTATGTAATTATTTTCTTGTGTATAATTTCTCTTAAGCTTTGTATGTAATTATTTTCTTGTATATAATTTGTCTTAAGCTTTGTATGTAATTATTTTCTTGTGTATAATTTCTCTTAAGCTTTGTATGTAATTATTTTCTTGTATATCATTTCTTTTAAGCTTTGTATGTAATTATTTTCTTGTATATAATTTCTCTTAAGCTTTGTATGTAATTGGGTTTAAACTGTATATGTAAGCTTTATAAAAAATAAATACGAGTAAATAAAAGAGGTGCATGGCCACGCGGTAACGCACTCGACTTCCGTGCGGAACGTCGTCGGTTTGAGCCCCGCGCTATCCTACTCCCCTCCTCGAACGAGACGGGCACTTCTTTCGCCTAGTGTTCGAGGGTATAAGGATACCTATGACTTCGGTCATATGTATTCTTAAAAAAAAAATATTTAAATCAAGTTATATCAAAACTTGCTTAAATAATGGCGTATTGGTGTCAAGGTTGATGTATGGAACGTGGAAAATGAATTAAAGTAGCCAAGGAAATGCAATAGAAGTACCTGCAATGAGAAGAATATGTAGTGACTCAATGTATGACATCAGAAATGTAATTATTAAGATTGAATGTGAGCAAAAAAACTGATTTGTTAAGAAGACCGAATAAGACCTCGATCGGTTGTTGATTTGGACGCTTTGAGCGGATAAGTGACGAAAGACTGACTAAACAAATTTATAATACAAGTATGCGTGTAAATCATGATAGAGGACGACCGAGAAAAATATGGTTGGATCAAGTGAATGAAATTTTGAAAGATGGAATGGCAATGAGTACGAAAAAACAGAAGGAACTGTATGTATGAGTATGAGGTGAGCGAAGGATATATCTGGTTAAGAAAGTTTGGCGCTCTGCCCTCTTTGTCTAACCCAATAATGTATTTACCTATTTATTTTTTCAAAATTATTTTTATTTCATTTATATATGACAAGAAATTTTATAAATGCATCATTTGTGAAAAAAACTACAGGTAATTTAATGTGGACACACAATTTTTATGGATATGAGTTTGTTACCTTTCATTTGTCGTGTCTCCAGTAAACTAGGCTTTAGCCTGTTTCTTACTAAGTCATTATTAAGTAAATATTCACATGATTCATGTATTTTCAATTAATTTATATCATGGGTTCGATTCTATAGCCTCTTAGTTAGTTTAAACGCCATTGAGGTAATGGAGTGTGGTCTAGTAGTTACAAGTTTGCTTAGTACCCAGGAGCCCCGGGTTCGTTTCCAGGTTTGTGGTGTTTTTAAGACCATTATCCAATAAGAAAATTACATGTATGATCACAATCATTACGCCATCACCTTATGGATGTAGGCAGAGAGAACAGATTTTCACTTCATTTTATCCTTGCACACATCTTTCGCTTCTGCCACATTCATACACTTCTTCATACATACTATTGTAAAGGCTTTTAATTATTTTATCTTTTTGAATTTGATTAATTTGGTCGTGCCGCATTTTCTAGGTCTTTCTAAATTTCTCATACACTCGTATAATACAATATATGTTTTGAAAATTGCGAAATTGCATTTGTATATTGTATAAATGCAATAAAATATTTTTACTAAGTCGGCATGCAACACAAACTGAAAAATATTTTTTAACAATTTATGTTTACGTTCCTCATCAGCTAACTTAAACTATTTCAATTAATTGTAAAAAATAAAGCAATAAAAAGTGGTTTAACCGGTTAAAGTATTTAACCGGTTAATGTTTCATAATCAAGCGTACATTTTATCGTAAGGCACTCCTTAGTATATCTGCATTGGTATTGCAGACTTCTTGAAGAGCTTGATTGGGAGAATACAATGTTTTTTGTATCGTTTTATATTGACTATTTGGTTAATGAATAAATTAGTATTTCAAGTTGAATATCGTATATATTTGCTGTAGTGTACGCAATTTGATTACGTCGGTTTAAAGTTTGGAGCATATGAGGTCCGATTCTCAATACTAATCGCGAAATCTTAAGATAAGAAATTAGTATTTAGGTCGGACTATCAATACGGACATATGTGTCTAGCGATTGTCAATTATTCTAGCTGTAGTTATTATTTCATTTTACATGTTATTTATAATTAAGGCTTTAAAACTGTGGAGGTATAAATACATTGTAATTTGTTAAGTCAAACGCTGTTTATTCCGCTTTATATGGTATAACGCAGTGTTTCCCAACGTTTTGTGTGCTATGCTCCACCTAAGCCTTTCTAAAATTCTTATGCCCCCCCTGCGTAACGGTGACGCGACAAAACGATCAAAATACGACTAAACTCTGAACGAGTCAATTTTCGAATTGCCCCCCTTAAAAATCAATTTTCCCCCTGTGGGGCGTGGGCCCTACGTTGGGAAACACTGGTATAACGGTATAACCCAACCGGTTTCAAGGTTTTCATCTCATCATCAGATTTGTCTTATAATCAGTCTTGTTTGTGCTCCCCTGTTTCACCTCATCATCAGTTTTGTTTGTGCTCCCCTGATGATGAGGTTAAAACCTAGAAACCGGTAGGGTTATACCGTTATATAAAATGGAATAAACAGTGTAGGACTAAACAAATTACAATATTTCATTTGAATCGATTTATAATCATAATAATGAATTACACATTATTGTATTAAGTCGATGAATGCAGTTTAATTTATGAAATAACTGGTTTATTGCATATTTTAATTTGATTTTTTTTCCTTTTTTTCAGGTGAGTCAACTTTTAATGATGATTCAAATCACACTCAAATTTTCCTAGTAAGTATTTAATAAGTTAAGAAATCATTTCAAGTAAAATCATGATTCTTTTTTAATTAAAAAAAATACGAACACGCAACAAAATTCTTTACCTTCTATTGAATTTATATTTCGCAAATAATTTAAAGTATTTTTTAATCAAATTATTTTAGTTGCTTATTGTTTTTTAATATTACGTAAAGTTGAAATGTCCATCTGCATTTTTATAATGCAATTTCGTTAAAGTGCAAGGCGCACCAACGTTTCTATCATTCAAGAACTGGAGATTACCGAAAGACTTTCAGTAAAAGAATCCTTACGTACTTTGGGCATGTTACTAAAATGAATGACGGTGAAGCTTGTGTTAACGGGGATAGTTGAGAGAAGGTGAACAAGAGGAAGATGTGAGATAAGATAGACGGACCAAATAAAGGAGTTAACAAGAACCTTTAAATGTTGCATCCAAATCGTTCAGGAATATAAATAATCGAATTTCAAATAGCCATCGAAACACTCATTTAGCGCACTTTTGTTTGTGACGTAACAACTTCCGACTAAATTTGATAGCCGTATTTGTTCATACAACCACATAAAATTTTGTTAATAAATTACGTTTTCGTCCGATTTAATTTTTTTACTGAAATAAGTACATCACAAGTGCCTAAATGCACAAATACAAACTTTACTACATTCATTCATCTCTTTTTCATGTCTGGACCATCAATTGTTGATTATGCTACATGTTTCCAGTAGTATTATTCGTATAAACCAGATCATGTAGTCCTGATGTATGGACTTGTTAGCATGTGTTGTGTCGTGTTTAGCCGCACAATCATATTCATTGCTACTTTTGTTCAAGAAACCCCATTTTTGTACGTTTACCTTGTATCTACCTTACGTTACCCCTAATCGGAGTCTAATAAGGCTTCTAGTAGACCAAGGCAGTTGGTCTTCATCTATTCCGATAGCTCCATCCAGTCGTCAGTTGTTTTTTTTCTTTCCACTTCTGAAAACCGATAAGAATCGACAGTTCTTGCGCTCTCTTCATAAAACTATTCCAGAATTTTAATGTCGATATTGCTGACTCATCATCAGGGGAGCACACACAACAAGAAACCCTACCGGTTTCAAGTTATTCACCTCAGCATCAGGGAAGAATACTTGTTTGTGCTCCCCTGATCATGAGGTGAAAACCTTAAGGTTATACCGTTATATAAAGTGAATAAACAGTGTTTGACCAAACAAATGACGATGTCTTCAAACCTCCACAGTGTTAATGCTTGAATTATAAATAAAATATTTCATACTTTTGATTCACGTGATGATGAGGTGAAAACCTTAGGGCTGTACCGTTATATAAAGTGGAATAAAGTGTTTGACCAAAGAAATTAACATAACATAGCATGTCTTCAAACTTCCACAGTGTTAACGCCTTAATTATAAATAAAAATTTTCATATTTTTGATTTACGTGATGATGAGCTCAAAACCTTAGGGTTATACCGTTATATTATATAAAGTGGAATGAATAGTGTTTGATCAAGCAAATAACGATGTCTTCAAACCTCCACAGTGTTAACGCCTTAATTACAATATAAATATAATATTTCATACTTTTGATTCACCTGATAATAGGCTGAAAACCTTAGGGTTATAATACCGTTATATGAAGTGGAATAAAGTGTTTGACCAAACAAATTAACATAACATGTCTTCAAACCTCCACAGTGTTAACGCCTTAATTATAAATAAAATATTTCATACTTTTGATTCACGTGATGAGCTGCAAACCTTAAGATTATACCGTTACATAAACTGGAATAAAAAGTGTTTGATCAAACAAATTACGATGTCTTTAAGCCTCCACAGTGTTAATGCCTTAACTATAAATAATATATTTCATATCTTTTGATTCAATATAATCTTAATAAATTAACTGTCCTGTCAAAAATGATTAATGGTAATGATATCAATATCTTGAATGAATTAGCTTTCCGAGAGACATCATTTCAGGTCAACAACTTCCAATAGTACTGATTCTGTATCCATAAAATTAATCATACAAATCGCACAATGGATTTTTTGTACAAAATATAGATAACATACCCTTGTATTAAAACTGTCATCATTACCCACGTTATCGAGGCCAGCTTATGCCCTTATGTACCATTAGCATTAACCCCTGAATTTCACGGTGCTTTAAATAGAGCCATAAAGCTACCCGCAGGTATCTCGATAACCCAATTCCGGCAACGCAGGTACACATATTTCACGGCGCGGCCTCCTTTCCTAAACTTCTTGTGTGACCGAGAAAACTATGCGTGTGTTTTCCAAGTTTGAAAACTATGCGTGTGTTTACTATATGCCATTGTGGTTATCATTTTAAAATATCTATTGTAAATTATGATTACGAAGTCGGTGTACTTTTTGCGAGAGATGGTATAACATATATGTATTTATATTTATAATTATTATTTTTCCAACTACAATGGTTTTTACATCACGCCACCTCCCTACTGGGGTAGACAAAAAAACAGAGGGCCGGACTTTCTTATCTCGACACATATTTCACCTCTTCCATATCCATACACCTTGTCATACAGCTCATGCGATATAACCATTCTATGACGATATGACTAAAACATCTCGCCTAAATATGTTTTCGGTTCAAAACCCATCTTTGACCTATTCCCCTGCCATTATTAACCAATACTCTCTTCTCCCAATTATCCCAACCAACGTAAAAAGGGAGATAAACTGAAATGTGAAAATCACGGAAGAATATTATTGTTGAGCACAGCGTACAAAATACTAAATATTATACTGAAGGAAAGGATTGAACATTTGGCAGAGGGGATTATAGGAGAGTATCAGGCCGGGTTCAGAAGGAACAGATCAACAAATGATCAATTATTTTCAGTAAGACAGATCCTGAACAAATGCTGAGAATTCGATGTTGACATTTATCAACTATTCATAGACTTCAAGCAGGCCTATGACAGCATTATTAGGGAAAAACTGTATGACATACTCTTAACATTTAATATACCCACAAAGTTAGTAAGGCTTATAAGGGCTACAATGAGTAACACAATGTGTAGAGTTAAGATAGGAGGAGAGCTCACAGACGAGCTTATCGTATCTCAAACAGGGTGACGGACTGGCCCCTACATTTTTCAATCTGAGTCTGGAATATGCCATCAGAAAGACACACCATAATAATGCGAACACCAATATATGCTCCCAAAACAGCCAGATAGTTGGGTATGCAGATGACTTCAATATAGTAGGGAGATCCCTGACAGCCATACAAGAAGTATTCGGAACCTTGGAGACAGCGGCCAAAGAAATTGGACCGGAAATTAATGAAAATAAGGCAAAATCATGAGACAGAGTAGGAGAACAGGCAATGGTCCACAAGGTAACATAAGATTCAAGGATGAATATGACTTTGAGGTAGTGGAAGAGTTCACCTACCTGGGTTCAACTATAACGAAGGAAAACGGGGAGCAGGCTGAGATTAAGAGAAGAATCACTACAGGGAACAAAACATTCTTCTCCCTACTGCCGGTGTTCAAGTCCAGAAGTGTCCATAGAAAAACCAAAGTCACCCTGTACAAAACAATTATTAGAACAGTGGTGGCATACGGATGCGAAGCATGGACACTGACAGCTAAATCCGCAGAGTTGCTGGATGCCTTCGAGATAAGAGTACTACGTAGGATCCTGGGCCCCGTTAATGACGGCGAAACCTTGCGAATACGATACAACGACGAGCTATAACATATAATATCTACAAAGCTTCCAGACTATCTGTACATGTCAGACTGAGCAGATTGAGATGAGCCGGACATGTGCCGAGAATGCCGTCATCACGAGCACCCAAAAGAATCCTGGACCCCCAAGGTGGGAGAAGTTGAGAGGGACGCAACCCGGCTGCTACTGGCGCAGGATTGGAAGGTCGTGGCGGAAGCTAGGAGAAGTTGGAGGCGAAGATTGACGGAGGCCAAAGCTCGATATGGGCTGTTAGACCATCGAAAGAAAGACTCTCTTCTCCCTCTTTGGTGCTACTACAATCAGGAAACATATATTTTATACATAATTTAGTTCATCTTCACCTGACGAAGAAGACTGAGGTCTTTGAAACCGGTGGTGAACTCAAATAAAAGTGATGAATAAAAAATAAAAAATAATTTTTATTTATTTTAGAAAAAAAAACCAGTAAATACTTTCAAAATATGTGAAGACCCAATTTCACGAACAACTAACTCTGCAGAATCCTTGGCCCATATCGGAATGTTTTAAAAATGTCATCGATATCTTAGTAGCTTCTTGTTTTGTTTTTTTTTTACATTTTCGCCCACGAATTAAAAATAAATTGTTTCCTATTCGTTAAGTTATTGTGAGCGTGTTGCAACTAATGTTCTTTATTTCCTTTTCGTTTTTAATTTTTTTTTCTTCAGCCAAGGTTCATTTGTTATGTTAATTTTGTAACTATGTGACCCAATTCTTTATAATTTTAAACCACATATTTTAACTCGTTGCTAATATTTTTTTGAGGGAAATTATTTACTTAGAAAGCTGACTGTCTCGGTTGTAAGAAGTACTCTAGGGAATTCATATGAATTATTCATTTAGCAGTTTCTGCTAAGCGTTTTCCGTAGTGCCGTCCCATTTAGTTGGTACACTTATTAGGTGATAAAATCTTTGTAGATAAAATAAAATAATGGACCATTTGGATCTAAGTGGTTTATGAAGGTTTCACCCTATCATCTATAGTTTTATTTATATAAGTTTAAGTGATGTTTGAGAAAAATTAAATATATGAAACATAAATAATTGAGGTAATCGATTGGTCCAAACTCTCGTTTTCTTCATTTATCTACATGGTGTGAAAACCTTGATTCTCAAAGATTGCAATAGACAAATAATTGGTGCCTTTGAGATGTAGCGTTTGGGGCGGCTGTTGCGATTTCTATGGATTGCCAGAATAACAAATCGATATATTATTGAATAGCTCAGAATTGAGACGCGTCTCTATGCTGTGAGCAAGAAGAATCTTATGATACTTTGGACACATAGTGCAAGAGGAGGACGACACCTTTGGACAGTATATTCTAATGTGAAGTGTGCATGGCAAAATAAGCAGAGATGGAGCACTCATCCGATGCAGTAACCAAAAATGCAACGGGGTGTTCACATCAAATGGTGCAACAACGGGTAAGATATCGTTTGTGTTTTAAAAGGATAGTTGAAGATCATGGTTAAAACAATCCTCAGAATTGAGGGAACGAATAATAAAAAGAAATGAGCCATTTATGACAATTCTTATGTTATTCGTGCAGTCTGAAAACACTCAGCAGATCTGCATTCAAATCATTCCTGCAAGTTCTTAAGTCAAGAGATTCGACGTCTTCCTCTACCTCGTTAACCATATATTTTTCCATGGATGATAATTTATCATATTATTGTATCTTATGCCTCTTGTTAAATGACCGAGATACTGTAACTTGCGATCTTTCAAAGTTTTAAGCCATTATTGGTCCTTATAAATACCATATGAGCAAGAACTTTCATATTTGTAACACGATCTGTCCAGGGGATCTTGAGGATACGTATATCTGTAGATGTACATTTCAGAAGCCTCGATCCTGCATGATGCTTATCGATTCAGTGTCTAAGTTTCCATTTCATAGAGATAAGTTGAGAAAATAAAGTGTTTTCCATTCCAATCCCAGGTCTCAGCTTGTAAAGAGAGGCTTCATTTGATTAAAAGCACTTCTCGCTATTTCCATCTTTGCGTTTATATAACCTGAAAGGGGAAATATAACCGATGATAAAGATTCCTCTCTGTGAATATATCGTCGTTGTTAAGGAAAAAGTCATTAATTGCATTTTAGACTTTATGGAGAAAAACATTTTTTTTTTATAATGAAAAATCTCATTTTGAGCAAAAATGGTAATTAATGACTTTTTCCTTAACAACGACGATATGTAATATAAATTATTTGACTAAAAAAGGGTGAAATGATTTATATAGCGTTAAATATCCACCATGAATTCTAAATTGTTTCACTAAAATCCGAATTAATGGTTCGGTCTAAATACTAAATATTAATTTCTAGCCTTAAAATGTTGTATTCTGAGTCGGGAAACATACGCTCCAAATTTTAAAGTGAGGTAGTGATACCGTGTGAATCCCTTATTTACGGATGTTATTTAGAAGGCTGGACTATTTATGGAGCTTATTTAAGAAATAAAACATCTGTGGCCTAGTTGGCAAGACGCCTGTGTTCCGACCCATAGGTTGAGGGTTCGATTCCCGTTGAACCCAGATTTTTTAAAATAGATTTACAGTTGGTTTTAATTTAAGACCTCTTTAACATATTTATGGTTGAACTGATACAACGAAAGTGTGATATAAAAAAAAAGAACGACAATTCTGTACGAAATTTTACTTTGAATACTAATTTCTTCAGTAAAAAATAGTTAGGATTTAGTATTTAAGTATTAAGGTCGGACTATGAATTTAGGAAATAAATGTTGATAAACTAAAAATAATATCATTTTTAGACTCGTTTAAATGCAATAATATTTGAAATCAGTGTAGGATTTTCATCCTTATACAATTCGACAAGAAAGTTCATTCCGTTTCCACGTTAGTTCCAACTGCAAATTGTGCATCCGGGTCGTTCGAGAATGGTGGCGCCACACCAAATGCATTTTCATTGTTGACCCATTTTTTTTTGTTCAGATATCCACTTGCATTTGGAGCAGCAATGTTATGAGCCAACACACAGTTGTATTCGCTGCAGAAAGTGGAACGATTCCAACAGGAAATTTAAAAAATATTACTTATTGTGATGCACTTGGTGGAAGTATAAATGTGGAACTCTCATATCGATTCTTACATTAGACAGGCCTGGAGAATAAACTTTTATATTGTATAAATTTATCACAAAGTAAAATAAAATCCTTATGCTACTCAATGAAAGTTTTTATTATCCATTGATTATTTTATTTTTATTTATTTTATTTTACATGAAAATAGACAATAATTATAACAGTTTAAATACGTACACTTCAATAATTATATAAAAAACATATTCCTCATCTCTCAGCATGTTTAATTTTTATGTTCAGATACCGTATACCTGCTGACTGACTAACTAGTAACTTCTGTTTTAAGTCAATCAGCTTTATTACATTTGTCAATCAAATACTTCCGTTACGGAAAAGAACAATAATTGAAGAAGAAAAAAAACATAGTCTAGAAATATACGAGATTCACCTTTTTTAAGTTAAATAAATTGTATTGTATTACACTTTCGTTGTAGACAGTACAACCTGATGAGATTATTACCATGTGGTGATTTCTTCCAACCAACCTGAAAGATATTGAAGTGAAAACCAGACTGGAATCCTTTTTTTTTTTAATGGGTTTCAGCGGGATTTGAACCTGCAACCTCCCAGTTGGGAGTCAGGCGTCTTACTAACTAGGCTACGGAGGTTTTCAAAGATAAACAAATAATAAAAAACACAAATTTCTTCTTTTTATTAGCTTTATTTCACTCCGTGCGGGTGGGCTATTCGAGTCCGCTCTCTTTCTCCAGAGTTGCCTATTGTGAATTAAATTCCTCGCTATTCCCAGCTCTAGAATGTCTTTCACACCACATTTTCTTTAACGATCGGACAACATACTTTTTGTGTCTTCTAGAGATATGCCCTACCAGTACAATGTGTTCTCCCTCAATTTGTGATTTATGAGTACCACTTTGAAACTTCCTCTGATATATGCATATCGTTCTTTGTCTCTACTGTGCCGCGTTAGCTGCTCGAATGATCTGCTTAAAGAAAGCTTCAATGCCATCAAAGTTGCATCTTTCTGAGTTGATTTAATATAGATCTGTTGTTGATACGATTGGAATTGACTCCCTTGGAATTCATGGGGCACGTTAAGAGGTTTGAGTAGGTCTAAGAAGTTTTTAAATTAAAAAAAGTTGGACACCGCTAATTTTATAATTTCATCAAAATTATTTGAGTGCCTCAAACATTGTTGGAGGTGTTTCAATATTTAAACGATCAAAGATAACTGTGTAAGGATATTTATGGTAATGTTAACTATAAATACCTGAGATATGGAATTACAAACTTTTCACAGAATTCCGCGATACATACGGCAGTTGGAATGGTCGTGTTGCATGCCACTAGCTTCCAATTTATGAGACATCATCGTTTTTCACATCACCTTACTACGCTCCCCTATTCTAAAAAAAACATATCGACGGTGAAAAAACTGACTCGAACGATGCTATCATAGCGGCGGGGTTTGGAACAGTATTTTGAAGACCTTAACGAATCCTTCGTTAAAACATGAATATCGGCTTTGAAGCATCGTTGGATTAAAGTGTATCCAGCTTCATAGAGATTTTATTGAAAAATATAAATGTTTCCGACAGTATTTTAGTTTGCTTATTTTCGAAGTTATGATTTTTTTCAGCCTTCCTTCGTATTATTTATAAATTTTCGAGTTTCTTCTGGGTCAAGCGTCTCTCAATAATTCTCTGACCATGAGGTTTCGTAACAGTGGCATATCATCACAAGCATTGCTGTTGCTTTCACCAGATCACCTGAAGAAGGCTTTGCTTCTTCACAACATATCTCGAAGCCAGGTCAAGGATGGTGTTTACTCAATATTTATCGCTTAATTATGTTGTATTATATATCTCTCTTTGACCTTTACGACTTGAATGAGAAAAATGTTTTTTTTTATTTTGTTTTTTCATCTTGGCATTTTATTTAAATTGGTGCTTGTTTTTTTGAGTATTATGGAGGGAAATTATATAATATTTTCACTTTGAATGTCATTCATCTTCATCATTGTCAACCAGGGTCAATCCACTGCTGGGTGAAGGTCTCCCCAAGTTGACTCCAAATAGTTCGGTTTTTTGCTCGTTGGTGCCATGTGATGCTTCCTGATTTCATCTACCCAGCGTACCTTCGGTATTCTTCTGGACCTCTTTATGAATCTTGGGTACCATTGGATTATTTCGGATGTCCATCGGAAATCTGACATTCTGGCTACGTGTCCGGCCCATTGCCACTTCATTTTCTTATACACCTTTATTACGTCTTCTACATTTGTTTTGTTGCGAATCTGATGGTTCGTTTATATTCTCTTTTAATATATCCCAACATGCATCTCTCCATGCTCCTTTGGGTGGTCTGGAGCTTTTGTGTGTTCTTTGCTGTGAGCGTCCATCTGTACGTAAGTACTGGGAGAATACACTGGTTGTAGACATTTCGCTTCAAAGATATTGGGAGATTATTTATGAAGATGTTGTTCAAACGTCCAAATGAGCTCCATGCTAGTTTTGTCCTTCGTGCTATTTCCTCCGATATGCCACCTCACTTTGAATATAACGACTAATAAATCTTATTTGATATATATTTAAAACTACCTTGACTTAAAAAAAATTAACGTGGATCTGTGAACCCTATTACTCGATTAAAACGAATGCCCATTACTTAAATCAATAAATATAAGTTTATTGAGAGTAACATATCAATAAACTATATTTATTGATTTATTGAATGTACACATATAAATACATTGCTAAAGCGCAAATATATCTCAAAATAAATAGTAGAAAATACATTTAAGAGAGAAGCTATCAAAACGTCTTGGCACATCTCATAACATTCCCCCGGTCGAGATACCTCTCACCAATATAGGACGAGCCCGCCCGTGAGGACGTCAAATGCCCTTTAATCTACACCCTTGTACATGTAGATTAAGAAAAAAAAACTTTTCATTACACAAAGTGTAGAATCAGGGTGCTTGACCTAAGTGCCGTCGCCGATGACTGTAAACCAATTGTAATTTTTATGGTATCCCCAGTGGACCTGTACTAGCTCACAGTGCGGATAGGTGACCTTTCCCGGAAATCCTAATAGGAGAGTATTTTAAACCAAATTGACAATTTATCAAATTATTCGTCTTTGTTATACTCGATGCGCCCTATTAAGTTGGACCAGTTGCGTTTCCCATTAAACCAGAGCGACAACCCTACGCTGATTATCCTATGACACGGAAAGTTTAAGATGACGAGTCCATCTAGAGATCTTGAGCTGTCTTGGAATTGGTCATTTCATTCTCCCTTACATGTGAAAAGACGTTGGTTCCATCTGCGAAATATATGGCCAATCCTCGGTCGTCAGGACCTCGTCAGAAATCCACAAAGGATGAATATTAAGAAAAATATTAAAACAGATCTTAAATATTAATATTTTATGAAAGCCAAAAAAAAACAAACATCTTCGGAACATCATGCCATAATAATTGTAAATTATATAAATTAATATTTCTTACGAGAAGTATGGATGCGGAAGGGGCGGATCTTGTGTATCTTGATAGGAAAATCTGACGCTCTGTCCTCTCTGCGTCGCCCAGCAATGTAACGGCGTGATGGTATGTATGTATGCATAAATGTTACTTCGTATAGTCAAGTCAACAAGATTGGCATGATTGAACTTTTGTAAAAAAAAATCTTTATTACACTTTCGTAGTATTGAGTGAGGATTCAATTCGGTATTCATTTTTTCATTAAGTGAAAAGCTGACAGTAATTCGTTTTAATAAATCTGGGTTCCAACGGGCTCTAAACCCGCAAACATCGAGTTGACAGACACATGTCTTACCAACCAAATTGTGGAATTCGTCAGCATTCTCAATAAAAAATTACTTGACATTAAAAATTATGAAATTAGTTTTACCTATGAAGAAACGACTTGCCACTTTTGCTTACTTGTTTTCCCTACCCTCTTTCCGAATTCTTCCAACTCCTATCCACATTAGTATGTCGCAAAATATTTCAAATTAGTATATCGCATACTGTGTGTTGACAGTAGGGCTCACAATATATAGAACATGTATATAATTCCTATAACATCTACTGCGGTGCGCAATGCAATGGGAAACCACCGGACAAATGAATATGCTCAACAATTTGTTGGTCACTTGCCCTCAATATTGAAGTCACAACGAAGAAGAAAAGATGAGGAGAAAATATATCTGAAATGATAACACTAAGTACGTCACTGTTATACCGCAATTTGTTTAATATAATGTTCGGATTATTAACTTTTATCTAGCTTTTTGTTTAACTTTTTATTAGAAATGTAAATAAAAACTTTATGAATAAATAAACATATCTTTCAAAAGAAATTTCAACTTGTGTGTATGTTGAAAGAAAATCATGACATATTTATCTTCAGAGCATTACTTTTGGCAAGCACTCCCATATGTAAATTTACTGCCAGGAGTAGGTAAAATTTGCAATATTTTGTGCCAATCGTGACCTACGAACCAGCCTGTGTCATTGGGATATACGCCCTCTGCCCTTTCGGTGACCTTTATTTAGTACATGATTTCTCAAACTTGATTTTTTTTTAAATATCCTAAGATGATAGTCCAAAAGAGTATTTTAGTATAAATTTTGATGTATGAAGACTGAAAAAAGCTGAAGAAATGCGTGCATTTGAAAGAGTACATGAGGTGATAATGTATGCCTGAATACAGAATAAAGTTATTAGGGATGATTGTTAACTTAAGGCTGATGTATTGTATTAAGTAAGATGAAGAAAACCACGCTGAAATAGTTTGATCACGTGGAACGAATGAATGAATAAATACTAACAAATATTCAGTGCAAATGTGAGTGGAAGACGTGGTATGGAAGACCACGGAAAGTATGGTTGAATCAAGTGAATTATTTGAAAAGTAAGATAAATCGTAGCTGTATGAGACTATGTACGGGTATAAAAAAAACGAAATACGTGTGTCGCTATAAGAAAATTTTAGCGCTCTCTCCTCTCTGCCTACCCAGACAGGGAGACGGTTTGATTGTATGTATATATGTATGTTACATATTCCTTTCGTGTCCTCCACATTCACATATCTTCTGTACGTACATTTCTATTAGTTTCGATAAAGTAATATTGTCTCTTATTTCCCAATCCAACAGTGCGGGGTATGATTGTATATGAACACTACACATATACACTATACTACACCTAAAGCCGAATGTGTTACTGTCACATATCGGAAGATCTTCAAAGGTTTTGTAGTGCGTCTTCCTTGGTAAGTTTTCTGCGGTTTTCTTACCAAGTATGTTTTTCTGAACATACACAGATGTGGAGAAGTACCTTATCTTATGGTCACAGCCACTACTTTTTTATCCTTACACTTAACTTTTGTGTATTTATTTAGTCATATTTTTAATCTTTGAATATTAGTGGGTTCGAGTCTCGAGGCAATGGGCCGGACACGTAGCCAGAATGTCAGACTCCCGATGGACATCCGAAATAATCCAATGGTACCCAAGAGGCATAAAGAGGCCCAGAAGAAGACCGAAGGTACGCTGGATAGATGAAATCAGGAAGTATGGCAGCATCGCATGGCATCAACAAGCAAAAAACCGAACTATTTGGAGTCAACTTGGGGAGACCTTCGTCCAGCAGTGGATCGACCCTGGTTGACAATGATGATGATGATGATGGTGATGAGTCTCGAGGAGCTCCCTTGAGGAGATATTGCACACTTAAATTGTCATTTTATTTTTCTTATTTTTAAAAGTTGTAGAAACCTTTTTTTCTCTCTGTACTTTATTCTTTTCTCGGGAACCTTTAAAGTATGACCTTAAAAAAGAAAATCCAAGATAAAGCTTCTTTTAGGCGTTCCAAATCTCTACGTTGAATTTTATTTCTTTCGATGATTCAAGACGACCAAGAAAATGGGATGGGCAAGATACGATAAATACAATACCCCACGACAGAAAACTCAGCGACATAACGACATTACAAACACGAATTACGTGAATTATTTGAACCTCTTCAGGAATATTATGTTATTTTGTTACTTTTCAGCAATTTGTTTGCAGCAATTTATCATAAATTATTTCTTAATAAATGTCATAAGATATCTATAGTACCGCGGTTTGAATTTAAAGCTTAAGCAACGAGCATGAAATTAATATTTAAGGCCGGAATTCACAATCCAACCTTAACACTAAATACTGAATTGTAACATTTTCGGCAGATAAATAAGTATTTAAAGTTAAATTTTGTACGAATTCTATAATAGCTTCCTTAAATAAGAGATTCTTGTGGTTTCGAAGATGAAGAAGCGCACTCTGAGATGGTTTGAGCACGTGGAACGAATAAATGAAGAAAGAACAAAAAAACAAATGTACAGTGCAAATGTAAGTGAAAGGCGTGTTAGAGGAATTCCAAAGAAAGTATTGTAGGATCAAGTGTATTATATTTTGAAAGAAGGAAATGTAAAATGTCAGAAGTCGTAAGAACTGTATGAGAAAGTGTATGGATTCAAAAGAGACAAATAGGTGTGTCGCGATATGAAAGTCTGGCTTTCTACGTTCTGCCTACTCTGGTAGGGAGACGGCGTAATGGTATGTATGTTGTTTTTTATCTCATTTAAAGGTTTGGAGTATATGAGGTCTGACTCTGAATACAAATCACGATATTTTAAGGGGAGTATTTAGTATTTAGACGGGACTGTGAATTCGCCTAAGTAACAGTAAAATAACAAATTAATATAATGAAAAAAATATACATTGTTCATACCATCACACCTCTAGTATACATTGTTCATACCATCAAGTCTCTTTTAAGGGTGTATAGACAGTACATTTTTCCTCGCCTTTCTATCCATGCACACTGCTCTCGCTTCGTCCATACTAATACGTTTTGTCATACATGCTATTTTGTTTACCATCATTTTTACTTTCCCGTCATAATAATTGTAGAATAAAAGCAAAATTTATATAGTGCTAATTAGAGAGCAAACTCTCATTAAGGGCGCTCTAACTCGGGAATTGAACCTTATCTGATTAACAGATAAATAAAATATTACAAAAAAAAAACAACTTAAGTGTTATGATAGGATAGATGCTGTCAATAGTTTGGGTGCTTTCCCGCATCTGCATATATTAGAAAAACATATTTGGTAAGAAAAACACAAAAAACTTACCAGTGTAAGACTAACTACAAAGGAATCTTTTTAGATGTTCCGATATGTGATAGTAACACATTTGTCTTTAGGTGGAGTGTAATGTATGTGAGTAGAATTTATACATTAACATAAATTTTTGACCTCCCAAAAAGGATTGTTTTCATGTGCTTCCTAAAGGTGAACACGCCACTCATATCTCTGACTCTGAGGACCATTCCACGCTAGGAACCCAGTAACGGCAAAAGCCCTATTAAAACACCTCGCCATATTGGATTGATTTGAAACGATAAATTTATTCGACCATACCACGCCACGAACATAGTAACGGCAAAAGTCTTATTAAAATATCTCGCCCTATTGGATTGATTTGGAACAATAAATGTATTCGACCATTCCACTCCACGAACCCAGTAACGGCAAAAGTCCTATTAAAATACCTCGCCCTATTGGATTGATTTGGAACGATACATTTATTCGACCATTCCACGCCACGAACCTAGTAACGGCAAAAGCCCTATCAAAATACCATATCCTATTGGATTGATTTGGAACGATACATTTATTCGATGATAATACAATCTATCTCAAAGTTCTGCTCATCTTCAAAGCAACATATCTCAAACAAATATTCTAAAATACAACTTAGTATTCAAGTATCTCACATCGAGATACTTGAATACTAGGAGACAAAGTTTGAAATTAATCTGTTTGCGACACTTTATCCAATATAGACTTCTACATAGATGCTGGCTAAGTTGATATTTCTCCAACTATCTCATTCCACTCTTTCCTCGGTCTACCGCTTCATCGTTCTTAATTTATTTCAAACATGTATATTTGTTTCGTATGTCGTTAACAATTCATTCTCTTAATATTCCCAAATCGTTTCAAGATTTCTTAATTAATTCCATTGTAACATTCGTCTCTTACGCACAGTTTACGTAATCTTTTATCCAAGCTTTTTTTTAATGAAATATGAACATTAAACAATAGATTTACTTACATGGCAGATTTACATTCTTTCTTTTAGCATCAGTTACAACTGCAACGAAATAAACATTTCAATAGTACGTCGTTAAGGGGATCCAAGCCAACGAACTTGAATGACACAAGCAGTAGTTAAACTCAAATGAAAAGATGAACAATCTTATTTTTCTTTTTTATTAAATGTATCCAAAGTCGATAATTGTTGCCCAAAATTTAACATGTGAGCACGTTTCAGTTGAACTTTTTGCTTGTAAATAGTACAGCATTTTTGCAACCTTTGGATCTAGGAATTATCTATTCAGTGAAATGCAGTACAGGAGATGATAATGAAAATGGAGTTACCTAATAAGTTTTGTTATTCGGAGCTATGAATACACTGAACAAGTTTCAGACACTGATGTATCGAAACATATTTTTCAACAAAGACGTGTATTGAAAATATAATACAATTATGGATGCTGCTAAGAAAAAATCTGTATAGTAAAAACCACATTATTCTTTGAAAAAAAAAATCTTTGTGTGTTTTTGTTCAACTTTTTATTCTAAAATAAAACATATATATACATACCATCACGCCATTTCCCTGTCGAGAAGGCTAAGAGGACACAACGACTTTCTTTCAGACTTTCCTATCATGACACATTCTTAGCCTCTTCCACATCCATACATCTTATACGATTTCTTTGACTTTCAACATTTCCTTTCAAAATATCCGATTTATTTATATAAATAAACGGTACCTTATAACAAAAAAAAACATAAAATAAAAGATCCAGTAGTGAGTGCTCAACACGTTAAGAAGGACTGAATACACGTGTATGGTATGATTTTTTTTAACAATGACAACAATCAGAAAGAAACAGGTATTAAATCGTACAAAATTACATGTTACCAATGCAATACGGGGTCACAGGCCGCACTTTGCCACATCAGGCGTCAGTCTTGTCATCTCATGAATGTCGTTATAATGGGATTTGACCTGTATTATCGTTGGTTAGGTTATGTTGATTAGGTTAGGTTAGGTGAGGTTAGGTTAGGTTAGGTTGTCATCTAATGAATGTCGTTATAATGGGATTTGACCTGTATTATCGTTGGTTAGGTTATGTTGATTAGGTTAGGTTAGGTGAGGTTAGGTTAGGTTAGGTGAGGTTAGGTTAGGTTAGGTTGTCATCTAATGAATGTCGTTATAATGGGATTTGACCTGTATTATCGTTGGTTTAGATTATGTTGATTAGGTTAGGTTAGGTGAGGTTATCATCTCATGAATTTCGTTATTCTGGAGTTTAACCTGTATTATCGTTGGTTAGGTTATGTTGATTAGGTTAGGTTAGGTTGATTAGGTTAGGTTAGGTGAGGTTATCATCCCATGAATTTCGTTATACTGGAGTTTAACCTATATTATCGTTGGTAAAGGAATATGTGTTACATCATATCAGAAAAAAACACTATGTGAAAATTCCATCTTACAAAATAAAACTTGTCAAATGCCCTTCGGTCGGATGTTCATACTCATATGTCGTCAACGAATAATATTCGTAAATTATCTTATTGTTGTTGTTGTCGAATGAGTCAGTCGTTCTTAAGATTTATTATTGCCTCCGGGCCGTTTGGGGCCATCATATTAGAATATATGGATCGTTAATATTGGAAACAATTTGCATTTACTGGAATTTATGTGTTTTTTCATCCATTGTATAGTGTAATATTCCACGTAAATAACAGTTATTACATATTTTTATCGCCAACTTTTTTTCACCTTCGTAACTATTCAATTTAAATTCATAGAAATAAATCATACTTTGTGGAACTTCGTGCTAGAATGTTAAATAATTCATTATTTTGTTATTCCAAAAATTACATAAAACCTCGCGATACGTTAATTCTTCATTATAAATACTTTATTTTTATAAATTTAATAAAGTAATCTTTAACACAAACATCTGCCATATGCTGTACCTTTATACAAATTTCTTTCAATACTGTAATTCTTTTTATTTTAATTTTATATGTACTCGTATATGTTTTCTCTGTTCTACATATTTCAGAATATTGTTTCATTGTGGACTTTTATCAAACATTGCTTTTTTCCTCGTGGAACACTTCATTTAAATTTTATGTCTAAAAATATTAATTCGATTTAGAGATAACTTTTCAGGAATGTACAATATATTATCCGTAAAGTGAGGTATGGGTGTATTCACTCCATAAATGTGTTAATTCTGTATCCAAGAACCTAATGACATATTTCAAAAGGAATTAATTTTGTTTGCAAATAAAGTACTCCAAGAAATCTGAAATGAAAATATAAGTATTTAAAAATAATTTATTTCCTTCTTCCACTAATTCCATTAATCCTCGAGACACGTGTTTCTACCTTTCTTGAAGCTTTCTTCAGATTGAATGATTACGGGTTTTCCGAGCTTTGGTCTAACTAGTGTCATATTCATCTATTGAGGCGGTCAGATATTTTATTAATGAGGGTTGAATTTTTTGGTTATTTATTATTATTTTATTATTGCTTATGAAGACCAAGCAAAGCAAGGTTGGATCAAGTGAATGATATTATATACTAGTCTTGAGACATTGAGACATGATTTTTGCCCTTTATCATATTGCGCGTAGGGTTTGCACATTTTATTTTTTTGTTTTTTGCATCTATAACATATTCTCCTTTTGCTCTGACGTCAAGAGTGACGCCTGGCGATGTTATACAGTTTTAAATTACAGTCTCGTTTTCACTCAAGGCTTTATTAAAAAAAATCTGGTTGGTTGTAAGAGATTGCCACATGGCAAAAAGTACGCCAGGTTGTACTGTATACAGTGAAAATGTAATATAATAAAACCTGCTACCATTTCGTTATTTATTCAATCAACCAGATTTTTCGAGGCCTTTAGTATATACTTGACTTTTTTAAAGATTGGTTTACCAACGGAAATCGAATCCGCAATCCCCAAGTTGGAAGATAGACGCCAACTAAGTCATGGAGGTGGTGAACGAAATATATTAATTTATTCGTATGATAACCTTTCAACATATCCGAATTGGTAAGTCGGATATAAGGACATTACCTTCGACTCCAAAAATGTTGTCTTTTGGGCTTAAAACCATTGGAGTAAGCACGGAACTTGCGGTTCGTATTGGTAATATTACCACGCTTGTAATGAGGCAAAAACGGTCGTACACAGACGTCTATTGCGTGCTAGTATTGTTACCAGACGAACTCTTTAAACAAGACTGGGGTCGATTTTTTGCTTTTCTGTTTTATTTCAGGAATCGAACCTGACATCCTTCGGTAAAAAACAATCATCTAATCAACGAGGCAATGGAGGCTAAGCGACATTAATATTGTCAGAAGTAAATCTTCCAATGTTCATGTCTTCATCTCTAGGCTTTTGATTTAAGGGGAAAGTTTCGTAATGAAGTACAGTAGTTTCTCTATATTCCCAGGGTTCTAAAACTCTAGGTGGATGCGCGAAACCACGGATAGTACAAAACCCAACATATACTGTATTTTTTTCTGTACATAAATACCTACGAGTATGATATAGTTTGATTTATAAATTAGGCACAGTAAGATATTTATTAACAACAATTTCTTTGTAGTTCGTCTTCCCTTATTAAGTTGACTGCGATTTTCTTATCAAATACGTTTTTCTAAACATATGCAGATGTGGGAAAATATCTAATCTTATGACTACAGTCACCACCTTCCTACCCTTAAACCCAATTTATATATGCTTATTTTGTAATTATTATCTGTCAATAATAGTGGGTTCGAATCTCGAGTTAAATTGCCCTCGAAAATAATTTGCTCTTTTTAACGGCGCTATGTAAGTTGTCCTTTTATTGTTATTAACAATTTTAACAATATGCAGTAGTAAGTCTCCCTTTATCCACGGGATTGTGTTTCAGTATCAATATATTTCAAGAAGGCACTCCAGTGGATACATGAAACCACAGATAGTACTGAACTCTACATAAGTTATCTACTGTATGCATAGCCATGATAAAATTTAATTTATAAAATAGAAACAGTGAGAGATTGACAACAAGAACTTATGATAATATAAAACATTTATGAAAATATACCCTAATAAAAGTGGAGTGAGTGTGGCGAGTCTATCTCTTTCTCTCTCTTTCTCTCTCTGTGCCAAAATATCTTATTGGACTGGATTCACCCTTCTTCTGGTGATAATGTGATGGATGAAGTGGTGTGAATAACGAAGGTATTGGCATGGTACAATATAAAGTGTTAGGTTACTATTGATCTGACATTATGTTGGAATGTTAATTTGATATTTTCGAACCACGGTTGACCGCGGGAAACTAAAATCGCGGATAGTGAAATAACGGATAATAGGGACTACTGTATGATATAAAAGCCTCTTTCTGCAACAAAAACAATGTGTTGGGGGGGAAAATCTGACAAGTTTTCATCTGGCGTATGCTTCAAGACTAAATTGCTACAGGAAGATTCTACACATTTCGCGAACTTTTAGTAATTAACTCAGAACAATTAGAAAACTTTCCTTAAAATGACGGCTAAACTACCAAACTAACTGTCTGTTAGTTTGAATATTCCCTAGCACTTGTATAAACTTTCTACATATTTAAATTTCAGTGTATTTAGCCCTGTGGCACAGCGATAAGAATTTTTGCTTAGCACTTAGGTGTCCTGGGTTCGATTTCCTTTTAGCTGCCTAATATAAATACATTCTCGGAGCAATATCTTTTTTGGTTGATCCATCATCGGCTATTTGTTAATCTTCTGTTTCGTTTTATTTGGCATTCAATTGTAATTGTTAGGATATATAGTACAAAGTAAATGCGATGTATGGGTGAAGAATGAAATATTAGAGTAAGTTGAGGGATTCGGTAGTATTTTCTCAGATGGTAGAATAGTTGAGAGGGATATCGAACGGCGTGTAGCAATAGATAACAAAGCCAACGTGGCACTAAAACATATACACTCGAACCGGACATAATCAAAATCTGCTAAAATGATAGCTCACAACAGTATATTAGTACCAACTTTAATGTATGATAGAGCAACGTAGTCTAGGAAAAATACTGAACGGATTTAAATAAATACATGGGGTGACAATGTATAACAGAATACGGAATGACTTATAAGCGATGAATTGATGTGTTAAGTAAGAGGAAGTAAAATCACTTTAAGATGGTTTAGACACCTAGAACGAATGAATTCAGAATAATTAACAAAATGACTATATAGTTCGGATGAAATTGGAAGGATTGATTGAGGAAGACTACGTAAAGTAACATATGGTTGATCAAGTGAATGATATTTTGAAAAAAGAAAACGTAGAAAGTCAGAGAAATTATAGGTGCTGTTTAGCAAAGTGTTTAGATGTAGAAGAGGCGAAGGATGAGTGTAGATATAGGAAAGTCTGGCGCTCGTTTCTCTCAACTTACCCTGACAGAGAAATAGCGTGATGGTATGGGATTTTTTTTATCCAGTTTGCACGAATTTCTCCTGTTACACAAAGAGGGTCTGCTTCTAGCGTTAGCTTATTCGTTAGGAATAATATCAGCCAGGATTCTTCTCATACTGCTAGACGGTACCGAGAATATATCAACAGTATCATACAGTTGATTCAATATCTCTATGCCACGCGTTACTGAGTGTTTAGCCATGATATTAGTCCTGTAAGTTGGTATGTAGAACATAGGGTGATTCCTTGCACGGCTATATTTATTGGGTACATATAAACTTAGTGCTTCTAGAATCGCGGGACAGTTAAAGCAACCTTGGAAAACCTTTATTAGTAATATCGCAATGGATTCTTGCCTTTTTGTTTCGAGGCTTCTGTAGTTACACACCGTGAGAAGTTCGGCATGGTGAGCATATTTTGGGTAATGTACCATAGTTTATGATATGTCAGTCGAAATCGAATTACAAAATAATGCAACGTTACTCTTTAGTTGACGCCATTAGAGGTTAATAACTCATTATGTTGCAAGGGTTCGTAATATTTCATTCTGCCTTTGAAGTTCCAAGTCTTTATTTTACGACTTCTTTGTTAGAAAGAACCATCACCCGTTTTTCTGTACACAAACAATTTCGTATCAATTAGATTTGGTATCGAAATACAAACTAATGCAAATTGAACTCATTTTTACCGAAACTGAGATAATTTCGTTTTCGCTTTACACGACGATTATAATGGTGCTGTATTATTAATTTTGCAAACACTTGCGAAAAATGAATGCACGACCTGAAGTTAAGTGCTTGATGATTTATCGCATTGAAGTAACGTTGAAAACCTCACGTTCCGTCTTCTTCAGGTCACGTTTCCGTCTCCACTTCACTAATGACTAATGTGTGATGGTTTGTTTTTTTTCAGTTTAGGTATGATATTGACAGAGCAAGACATGGTTTGGTAATAATATACATTATGACCTTTCTATCCAAACCAGAATAATGCTGATCCAAAGTTTAATTTTATCCTTAATTGACTATGGGGCTGTTTGTTATCTCAACGCGTGTCTATGGTTGTTATTACCTCAAAGTCTCGGCTAATGACACAAAATACAGTGTTGCCGCTCTTCAATATGTTCATGCGCCGATTCGATGTGCGAAGGGGTACCATACGAAAAAATCAACTATTTTTCTTGCATATGGTACCCATTAATATATCCGAATTTGTTATTCGGAAGTATTAAAGAGCGTAACTGGGAGGCAATATTGTCTTGGGTCCCAATAATCGAACCTTCGAGTTTAAAACCACGAGTGAGCATGGAACTCGCAGTTCATCATGCAATTTTTGGTAACACTACCGCATGTGAGACAATAATACTTATACACGTCCTCTGCGCGGACGAGTATCATATTATCATAGAACAAACTCTGTATCCTTTTTTTTTGGTACTATCGGGAATCGAACCCGAAACCCCTGGATGGAACTCGAGTGTCTTGCCAACTAGGCCACGGAGGTCGTCAAGGAAATGAATAATAAATTTACATTGATTTATTCTTTCTGCCGCCATTTAATAACCAAAGATCTCTCACTAATGGCGCCTACGTTTCGACGTGACATCTCTCAAATAGTGTAAACAGATTACAGCGTCTTCGAAATGTTTGTCTAAGATTTATTTTTATATCGTATCATTTCATACCAGAAGGCGCTGAACTGGTTGAACGTAAGAAATAGACGCCAAATTCACTAACTATCTCTATTGTATAATATCCTCAACTGTCCCGCCGCCCCCTCTTATTTTGCCGATTTTTTTTAGCGTCTTTCCTATCTTGGACTAGCGCTACGCTCAAACAATTGAAAATAATGTGCCCAAGATAGGAACGAGTGAAGGAGGAAAGGGCAGGCCTATATCTATAACTGGAGTCAACTAAGATGATGATGGGCCATTAAAAAAAACGAAAACACACCTACAGTCACTCCTCTGTTTTACGAGTGTTAACTAAATTATAATAAATATTTCAGAGGTGTTATATTTTGATTCTAATGATTCCTGAAAAGTGGATTTTAAATTACTCGTAAACGTAATCTTGCTTGATACGTTTCTGCTTTATCTCGTCAACCGATTAATCTTGCTGAGATTTTTATAAAATGTTTCTAAAAGCAAGGTTCGTGGTTTTCTGGAGCTTTTAATTTCAGAATGGCTTTTCAGACTGAGTACTATGTAGTTTACATTCATAACGTCCTGTCGTTTTTCGGGAGATGGCAGAGAGGATAAATCACACATTACATAGTTTTTGGGCAGATGGCAGAGAGGATAGATCACACATTACATCGTTTTTGGGGAAATGGCAGAGAAGATATATCACACATTACATAGTTTTTGCCCTGTCAACAAAATGAATTTTACAAATACATCAAATGTTTTAATTAACTTTTTGGTATTTATATTTTCTTCAGAAATATGTGGAAAAAAACCTTCTACGTAACCCACTTGAGCAGTTTTAAGAAACATTTTGTGCTTTCTTCAAAGCGTAATTATACCATGAAATAAATTAGATAATTGTTTTTTCCTTTTACTTAAATGATAGAGGTATTCTTTGTTTTGGATGGGGGGCGTAATCAAAGAAAAGGTGGTTGTATCAAGCGAGAATGATGTTTTGTAACGAATTATTTTGAGTACCCCTACAGAGAAACGGCATTATTATATATATTTTTGTATGTTGTGTTGTATTACACTTTTGTTGTATACAGTAAAACCTGTCTGGTTTATTCATAATCTAATAATCGCAGCCATGTACCTAATCTTACGGCCGCAGCCGCTATTTTTCTGTCCTCAAATTCAACGAATATATATTTATTTTTTAAAATATAATATCTATCAATAATAGTTGGTTCGAGTTTCAAGCTACAGTAACCTTGATCTTTAAACGGCGCTATATAAATTGTTTTTTTATTAATATTCTGGAAAACTCCTAAAAAAAGAAGCCTTAAGTAGTACAAACCAGACTCGAGCGAGAATCGAATCCCCGGTTTGGAAGGCAGATGTCTTACTAACTAGGGTTCGGATATTTGATGAGATAGGAAAGTATGGCACTCTATCCTCTCTGCCTACCCCGATAGATAAATATTGTGATGGTATGTAAAAACTTGAAATCATTTGTTGACTTTTTCTGTTCTCATTTTACTTTGTTTATTTTAATCGTACCAAAAGGTTACAATTCAATTTTATAAACCTTTCTCAATGTATTTCAAAGTGAAAAGTATTGGAAATACTGGCTTTACACGTGATAAATTTGCAGCATCACCGACCAGTGAGCGTGAAAGAGATTCTCAAGGCAGGGGGTTGGGAGGGAAGCTTTACAGCTACTCGTATTCCTATCATATTTTCAGCGCTGCACAAAGCTGCTGGCTCTTAGATGGTATCTCATGGAAGTAATATATGCTGGCTCATAGAACTGGGAAAATAAGAGCGGAAGCTTTGCTCACATCTGTGATAAATTATAAGCTCTTAGGGATAAATCTGGTCTTGTATGCGTATGTGAATTTGTCTCTTCAATGTTAAAAACTGTAGTTGAATGGTTTTGTTTTATTATTTGCAAGTGTATATATTACAATATATATGTAGAATTCTTCCATTTATGCGAGTAATTCGTTCCTGAAAAACATAAGCTATATACATAAAATATTAGATTTTTACAAACTTATATACACACCATTATGCCATTTCCCTATCGTGGTAGGCAGAGAGAAAATATTACATAGACTTCCCTATCTCGAGATTCATCCCTCGCCTCTTCCACACCCATATACATTTCCATACAATTTCTTTGACTTTTTACGTTTCCTTCTTTCAAAATATCCATTCACTTGATCCAATCATACTTTCCTTGGTCTTCTTCTACCACACCTTTCACTTATGTTTGCACTATATATTTGTTTTGTGAGTCTTTCTTCATTCATTCGTTCTACATACAAAAACCATTTCATCTGGCAACTCTTTGCTAGAAGATATTTTCGCGTTAAGCGCTTTTCCTTTGCACGGCCGCTTTTCGTAGTCACAAAGTGTCCCATCCTTTTAGCCACGCAGCGGCCTTGGTCTGGGTTTGGTATACTACACAGCGTGATATTGTATTTTAAACCGTCATACGAAAGTGCGACCTCTTCAGAAACTGTTCTTCTGCATTGGACACGCTTCTGTGCCGCTGCAATTGAGCTCTGAGTATGTATATTAATATAATATATATTAAGACCGTCCTTGTACCTTTTTTGGTCCACCTTGGTCTTTTTTCCCTAACTTAAGTTCAGAGAAGACTTACTACTTAACAATTCAAGATTCTGACAATGTGTCCTTCCTATCGAATTTGCAGCATTACCGTCGTTTTTATGCTGGTTGTCTTAACTTAATCAAGAACGCTTAATTTGTGCGCTTATTCTACTATTTTATACTGAGGACACGGCGCAAGCATATCTGATGAATTTTTTTATGCTCCAACACCATAAAGAAATACTGAGAATTTTATGATAAAATGACTTTTTATATATTGCCGTTCAGAGAACAAACTCTTCACAAGGGTGTTCAAACTCGTAGCATATGAGATGTCAATATTACTCGTGATCGAGTATGTTTGTCAGTTATATTTTTGGATGGAGTTGCTTGTGCGTGTTTTTTTGTGGTTTAAAGTGTGTAAGGTGTTACACTTCAGCGAACACATAGTATTTATTTATTTTATTTATTTATTTTCTCAGTACAGGCTTAGCCCAATTACATTGAAAAATACAAAAAAAAACATAAATTTTTTTAAATTAAAATTATGTATATGCATTATGCATATGTTACATACGAGTTTATACACATAAACATACACATATATTCAGTTACTTAAATACGTTGATGAGCGCTTTCTAACGCGCTCAATCTTAGAAGAAATTTTTCTTTTGCTTTTGACAATGTGATATGATAGTATTGATTTGTCAAACCAAAGTTGCGATGGCAAGGATAGGTATAGAAGTTCCAAAAAGTTCGGAAGATTTATTCCGCTCCAACCACTTTAAGGCAGAGTTTAAAATAGCTTTTTTTGTGTTGCTTAAACGCGCTGATAGAATTAATTATATGCAGTTTATAAGTAAACATAAATTCAGATGTAAAACAGTCTTAGAAAGTGAAACAAGTCCGAAAGTGAAACTGCCAGGAATCGGACCTCTTGAGATGAGAATATTTCTATATTCATCTTAATTTAGGGGATGACTGCAGTGTGATGAATTTCAAACCGAGGCTGTTTCTCTGTTACATATTGCTGATCTCTTCATATTGGTGTCTCATGTCAAACACAACACTGTCGATGGACGCGACAGAGATTGTCACTTTTCACTCCGCAATTTGGGTCATGACTTTCTGCTTTGCTGAAATGTTGCACCTACCGTGGTATTACATACACATGCATATAATTTTTGATTTTGATTTATTTCTTGAATAGTCCAACTTTAAATGGTGTGTCGTGACTTGATTTGATTGCTTATATTTTAATATTCGTAGCTATATTTATATGTAATATTATTTATCTTTTATGTCATCACTTTTATATAAGTATTTAACATTTTATCTCATGAATCTTCGAAAAGACTATAGTTTCACTTTGTGGTGCCATTTTTTCATAAAAGGAAAAATTAAGTAAAATAAAAAACTTATTTTATATTTTTGTGTTCACCACAGGTTTAATTAGGGTTCACAACTAGTTTCGAAGACCACCGTCTTCTTCGTCAGGTGAATATAAACTAAGTTGCCAAAATATATTCTGTTTAAGTGTAAATAACATAATATAAAAGAGGTGAGGTGGGGGAGTGAAGTGGGGAGAGATGTAATACAATGGTGAAGGGGGCGTGGAAAAAATATGTGAAAGTGAATGTGAATCTTTAAGACAGGGAAGGATTTTAAATTGGGAACATATTAAGTAGAGGGCTATTATGAAAATAATAGCCCTCTACTTAATATGTTCCCAATTTAAAATCCTTCCCTGTCTTAAAGATTCACATTCACTTTCACATATGTTTTCCACGCCCCCTTCACCATTGTATTACATCTCTCCCCACTTCACTCCCCTGCCTCACCTCTTTTATATTATGTTATTTACACTTATACAGAATATATTTTGGCAACTTAGTTTATATTCACCTGACGAAGAAGACGGTGATTTTCGAAACTAGTTGTGAACCCTAATTAAACCTGTGCTGAACACAAAAATATAAAATAGGTTTTTTATTTACTTATTTTTTCCTTTTATGATAACATTTTATCATTCAAACTCTCCTATCCTTCCCCGAGTCCCTTAAAAACCATCCCAAATTTCAACTTAAATATCCTTACAGTCAGAAATTACCCGATGAAGGAGTAAGGAGTAAGGAGTAAGGCGTAAGGCGTCCTGCCATTGGACCGATATTCTAAACTGCTATTCACCACTTGATAAAGTACGACGTTAAAATTTAATTGCAGTTAGAAAAGGAAAAAAAATTCTAACATGTTTCGCACGGCGGTACATCGATCTGTTGCTTGTAAATTATTTTTTAATCTTGCCTGATAGACGGGGGATCTGTTTGTAATGCTCTTGAGACCAGGCGACACGCTGTCAAACGAAAGTAACGATGATAAATAAACGTGTATGCAAATAGTGGCAGATATTGCTCTGTTGGTGGAGCGAGGCCATTTCTGCCAGAAGCAAGATAGATCTTCTACTGCTGAGTCTGATTTCGCAACTGATGCAGCATCGACTGTCAACACAAGATTAATATGAACATGACATTAATTATGCATTGTCTTTTTGGCTAACAGTTCTACTGAATTTCATTATGTAAAAAAGGACTCGGTCTTTATAAAGAAGATTTTTTTAATGAATACTGTATTTTAGAGTACCTTATTAAGGGAAATATTTATACGAGTATAAGCCTTTATTTTTAAAATTATTATTTGACACATAATTAAGCTATGCCCCTTTTAGCGACCTTTTAAAATAAATTGAAGAACAATACAAGCTAAGATGGGCTACGTACTGAATCGGTTAATAGTTTTCCTTATTGGAATCATGCGATGTATACAAATACATATCACACCATTTCCTTGTCGGAGTAGACCGAGAGAGACGTGCGCCAGATTTACGCACAACAATAAACGACGATGGGAAAAATGAAGAGCAGTGAATTGGAAAAGCTAATAGGCGATCTCTGCTTGAGCAGTATGCGAGTTTTGGATTGGGCAGATGTTGAACATTTTTGACGAAATATGAGGGGGCGATGGAATAGTTAAGGACTTTTACAAAAGTGAATACATGACACCATTTTTTAATATTCAATTAATAATAATAATAAAAGGACCATTTATATATAGAGCCGTTTAGAGAGCAGACTCCCTTTAAGGCACACAAGATACGGTCATGGAAACGCCCAAACTCCATTTCGAAAACCTATTATGGATATTTTATTCAAATATATTGGCTCAATCATTACAACAGATGTCGAGATGCTCCAGGACAGAATAACAATTGCTTTGAACAAATGGAAAGCCACGACACGGGGGTTATGTGTGATGGAAGGCTACCAATAAAGCTTAAGAGCGAGATCTACAAGACAGTGATCAGGCCCGCTATAACATACTACATGGAGCCGTGTGCTGGCCTCTTAACAAAAAAGAGGAACAACATCTTCACGTCACGGAGATGCGTATGCTATGGTGGTCACTGGGTGTCACTAGATTGGATAAGATCCGAAATGAACGAATTAGTAGACGTAGCCCGGAAAGCACGAATACTCTGGTATGGGCACGTGCAACGGCGGGATGAAGGGTCTAAGCTAGACATCCACGAATTTGGAATTCTCAAATAGACGCAGAGGGAGATCCAAAAAGAGCCTATATAAGAAAGTGGTGAACGTGACGAGACTCGGACTATCTCCAAGTGATTGACAAGATCTAGAGAGATGGAGGAAAAAAGCCCAAGCAGTCGCCCCTTAATAGATGGGATACGGCAAGGGAAAAGAAGAAGAATCTGTGTGAGATTGGTTAATGTTAAGAATAACTGATAGTATAACATATATTATTTGTTGATGTCACATCAATCCAGGTGGATGAAACGCAGCTAGAGTAAGTCCAACAATATATCTAGTAAGGACATTGTTTTTCATATGAGGATTGCAATCTCAATGAAATAAATAGAAGATTGGATACTAGCTTGGAGTTGCTTTGGATGACTAAACCACATTTTCAAGAGAAATCACCCAATCTGTCTCAAAATAAGGGTATTTAACCATTGCACCTTACCAGTATTAACATGGACTTTTTCTGTACGAATGATACAAATCCTCCAGGCAACACAACGCGGCATGGAGAGATGCATGCCAGGTTATACCAGAAGAAACCACAAACGGAATGAGTTGATAAAAGTTGATGATGTTATAGAGGTCGCAAAAAGATTCAAGTGGAAGTGGGCCGGGTACGTCGTCCGAACAACGGACCATCGTTGGACGTATGAAGTAATCCAGTTTTACCCAATAAACTTGTCCTGTAAGAATACAAAAGTCACGCTGGGTGTACGAAATACGTAAGGAAGCAGCGATTACGTGATAGTAATGCCTAAAGGACAGAATTTCTTGGAAACAACTTGAGGAGGCCTATATCATGCAGTGGATGAATGCAGGCTGACGATGATGATATATTATAAAGTATAAAATAATAAATATTATTAATATTATAAAGCGGCACCCAGTTGACCCGTTGTTTGTCACAGCTATCAAAACATCCGATAATTGAATCAACAGCCAACAAATCTGGTGTTAATTATTTTTCTTATCTCAATGCGTGAAGTCAAAACTTGGCCTTCTTTGGACCGCATGGTCAAGTGGCGACCTTTCTCGAGACCTTTCGCACTTGAGTGTCACACTTAATATTAATTGTTATTGTTATTATCTTGTTTTCTTTACTCCTTCTGAAAAGAGGACATGCAATTTCTCTTCTATTTTAATTATTATTAATTCAAAATAGTTTCGTATTTTTTCTCACTTTTGGTTTGATTAGAAAAATCACATGTTTCCAAATCTATACCAGTTCTTACCTTATAAAACCATGGTTATATATCATATAATGAGAATGAACAAGATGGAAATGGCATGGCAGTCATGTGTCGCTTGCGAATGAGCCATTGCGTGGTGGCTAGTCGCTTTTATAGAATGGGAATTGTGGAGGAAACCGGCTGCGATCTGGAAAATTAGACTAGATAGATTGTGTTTTTCTATTGTCCTTTATATGAAATTACATTTATCCCGGATAACTTACTTTGTTATTCCACTAATTATATTAATCCCGGATAACTTACTTTGTTTTTCCACTAATATCATTAATCCCGGATAAATAACGTTGTTATTCCACTAATTACATTAATCCTGGGTAAAAAACTTTATTATTCCACTAATTACATTAATCCCGGATAAATATTTTTGGTTTTTCCACTAATAAATTTAATCCTGGATAAATAACTTGGCTATTCCACTAATTACATTAATTAAGATCAGACTAGTGTCATGTAACTATACTATATGTTAGACCACCCACAGTTCTCGTAACACACCTATATTATTTCGCATAATAAGAGGCTTGGGATATGAGTTTCAAACGCGTGTAGCAAGGATCAATGCATTTAGTGGAATAACAAAGTAATTTACTGTTAAATATTCTAACATGGAGCTCCACAAAATTAAAACTTAAACTATATAAATAATGTATTAGAACAAGAAGAATACGTCAACCTACCTACAATTAATTCTCAAATATAAAAAACTTGCTTTTAGATATTTCAACGTATTTAGGTACAACTGACATTGTGATTCCGCACTTGACCTTTTTGTGCATATCTTTGTAATTCGTGTCATGTCCATGTCCATGCCTTGTATTCTTTACTTCTTGCTTTTTGTCATATCTGAAAAATAATCGGGATGTTTCGTGTTTTTAACAAAAAAAAAAACTGACGCAAGAAGTACAATTCCTCTTTGATATAAGAAATACATTTAGAAAATTGCAATGTGATTTATTTATCAATTACATAGTTTTTTCTCCCAAAGTGATTACGCGCATCATAAACCTGACTCGCTTGGTTCATTCATCCAAATGTTATTTTCAATTTGATGTAGGACGTGATACTGCAAAGAGCCAAATTTGATAAAGGAAGGGATACTCGTACTGCAAGGAGTCAAATTTGATGTAGGACGTGATACTGCAAGGAACCAAATTTGATGTAGGACGTGATACTGCTAGGAACCAAATTTGATGTAGAACGTGATACTGCAAGGAGCCAAATTTGATGTAGGACGTGATACTGCAAGGAGCCAAATTTGATGTAGGACGTGATACTGCAAGGAACCAAATTTGATGTAGGATGTGATACTGCTAGGAACCAAATTTGATGTAGGACGTGATACTGCAAGGAGCCAAATAAATTCTACGTCGGCTGAAAATAATTCACGGGGGTGACAAAATGTGACAGAATAGAGAATAATATTATAAGAGATGAACGTGAATTTAAGGCTGATGTGATTGTTGAGTAAAATGAATAAAATCACTTTGAAATGGTTTGGGCAGTAGAACGAATAAATTAAGAAATTCTTACAAAACAAATATGAGTGAAAGGGGTAGGCCAATGAAAGTATTGTTGGATAAAGTGAATGATATCTTATTAAAAATAATGTAAATGATACCTGATGACCGTGCTCGCTCTTTATTTATGGGGGTGTATCTCGACTGGGGGAATGTTTGGAGATGAACCCAGACCTTTTGATAGTACTCTCTTAAATGTATTTTCTTCGCCATTATCTTGAAATATAATAAAGGGTCTTTCAAATTGAGCGGTTTTTTTAAACAATTTTTTTTTATTCTGGAATAAACACAATTTGCTTTGATTTCAAAAAACTTTTTATTGGTCATTGAAGTATATAAGTATGACATTTAAATACAAAAAAAACAATATCCGCCAAATGTTCACCTCTTACAGCTCCACATATAATCACTTTTTTGTCAAAATTTTCGATGACATTTTGGCATAATTGCGGTGTTCTAACTCACCAATAACGCGAATAATTTCGTCCTTCAGCTCAGGAATTGATTGGGGGTCATTCTTATAGACCTGGCTTTTCACGTAACCCCAGAGAAAATAGTCCAACGGTGCCAGATCACATGGTTTTGGTGGCCAATGAACGTCATCGTTTCCGGAGATTACAATATGTTACATAAAATAATTCAACAATTTGAACGCGTTGTTGTATTGTACTCGTATATGCCTCCATTTTTATAAATGTCATATATTACTCTTCTCAAATGTCACAATACCTAGGTAAGTTCGCGATGCCATCTGTGTTTTATCCAAGAATTTAAAAACGGTAAAAATTTATATACCTATGCAATTTCAGGATATACGAGTATGTATATACTCGTATGTACTCGTACATACTATGTTGCTATCAATATATTTATGATTATACTTTGAAAGAAGGAATGTAGAAAGTCGAATAAATCGTAAGAGACGTACGAGAAATTTTGTGGATGTAGAGAAGAGGCGAAGGAAGGATGTGTGTAGATACAGTTGTGTTCTCTCTGTCTACCTTGACAGGGAAATAGCGTAATGGTATGTATGTATCTGTGAAGTGAAAGAATGAATATAGGAAGATTGTGGGTGACGAGGTGTATGAATGTGGAAGAGGCGAAAGTTGTGTGCTTGGATAGACAAGTTTGGAGATACGTTCTCTCTGCCTGCACAGCAATAGACACGGCATTTGTATGGAGCACAAAAAAAATACAATATCAAAGTATTCTTTGATATCTTGTCATCTTTGTAGTTTAAAAAATATAAAATCGTGTTGTAATTTGTTTTATCAAACACTGTTTATTCCACTTTATGTAACAATATAACCCTACCTGTTTCAAGGTGCACACCTCATTATCAGGAGAGCACAAAAAAGATCTTCACAATGTTAATGCCTTAACAATAAATAAAATATAAAATTGTATTGTTTATTTTAATTTGTTGACAACCAGACCCCCATTATTCACGCTGATGTCATAGTGTATCGAGCAACTGGAACAAGCGTTATATTCCGTCTGACCAGCATGGATCCACTTCTGGTCGGCCTGCTGTTTCATCGGGCCATTAAACCATACACAATGTGGCTGTAAATATCTTATTAAAGCCGGGAATACTCCGCTTCAACCTTGCTTGTGCTTCGTAAACTTAGGCAAGGATGTCATGTGGACTTATTTTCTTATTCCAGTGGCATATGATATATTTTTTATTGACTGCTTGCAGTGAGAAGTTTATATGGGGGGGGGGGAATGTTTGACAGAACATGTAATGAAGTGATTAGGCATGAATGTGAACTTATGGCTGATGAGTTGAGGAAGATGAAGAAGAGCACTCTGGAATGGTTTGGACATGTAAGACGAATGAATGAAGAAAGAGTACCTAAACAAATATATAGTGCAAAAGTGAGGGGAAGGTGTGCTAGATTAAGACCGAGGGAAATATGGTTGGATCAAGTGAATGATATTTTGAAAGAAAGAAACCTAGAAAGTCAGAGAACTCGTAAGAATTATATGAGAAGGTCTATTGATATCGAAGAGGCGATGGATGTATGGCGATCTGTCCTCTTTATCTACTCTGGCAGGAAAATGACGTGACGGTTTATATGTATATTTATTGACAAAATAATATTCTAAACTTGTGTTTCGATGATCTGTAATTGTTTATCTTACAAAATGTATTTTGAGTATGGCGAGAACGAATGACGAAAAAATAACTAAGTGACTATATGTTACAAGTCAGAAATGCAAGGTGTGCGTAGACCGGAAGAGGTAGACCAAGAATAACGTAGTATGATCAAGTGGACTAGATTTTGAAAGTATGTAAGAGTGTGCATAACGAGTTGTATGAAGGTGGAAGAGGTGAAAATTGTGTGTTTAAATCGGAAACAATGGTGATCTGTCCTCTCAGCAAGATGATATATGTGTATGTGCGAGTATGTCAACAATTATATATCATCCAAACACAGTAATATGATACCTCCGAGACCTAGTTGGTAACATACTGGTGTTCCGCGCGAGGGTTCTGGGTTCAAATCCTGATGCTTCAAAAAAATATTAAAAAGGGCACATGTCTGATTAAAGTGCGTCTGGTAGCAATACTTACACGTGCTAAATGTGCTAAATGTTGTTATCTGTCCACGTTGTCCGTGTGCAGTAGTATTTCCAACACATACGAAGGCGAACTCAGAGTTTCTCACTTATTCTAGTGTCTCTTAACCCAAAGGCTTGATTGCTGAGGCCAGAGACAATGTTGCTTGTGAATAGACAACACGTGTGATTATTGTAATCAGACAAACTTTTTTACCAGAAGATTGCCCTTTTTCTAGTTCTTTTTTTGGTACCATCAAAAATCGGACTCGAAACACCTAGAGTCTGGAGATAGGCTAACCAGGTTACGGAGGTCGGCCAAATTTAGACACCTTTGCGTGCCCTTCCGTGATTTTTTTCATGAGATTGAATATGCTGACCTATCTAATTGACGAACTTTGTGGCCTCATTGATAAAAGGCCTGCTTGCCAACTCGGAAGTTGCGGGTTCGAATTCCGTTGGAATCCAGATTTAAAAAAAGGATTCCTCTCTGTTTTTCAGTTCAGTCCTCTTAAATAAATCTCTGGTTTGTCGGAAGAGATTACTACGTAGCAATAATCCCGCCAGGTTGTATACAAAGAAAGTGTAATATATTACAATACAACATTGTTCCACAAAGTGTACCGGTATTCTTTCCGATAATCCGGTAAAATATTCAGAAATAACGCAATACCTGTTTGATGTTTACTTTACCCCTGAAACGTTAATTTTCACGTCGATAAATGTCAAATTTATTGCAGTGTTCTCGTTGAAAAGGTGTTTAGTTCTTATTTATTGTTGTTTCATTGGAGAGATCGTTTTAAACAGTAACAAGATTTCTAAATATTAGGATCATCGTTACTATCGAATCTATGATGCCGAGTGCTGATAGAAACGAATCGATTTTTTTTATTACACTGTATAAATCACTTCATCTTCTTGAAAGTTCCTTTTCATAATGTCGTGTGATAGAAATCGACAATTTTTTTTTATTCCACTGTATAAATCACTTCATCTTGTTTAAGGCTCCTTTCCTTTTCACAATGCCGTGTTATAGAAATATACGGAATTTATTTTCCATTGTGTAAATCACTTCGTGATCTTGAAAGTATCTTTCCTTTTACCATGTTTATTTATTTTAACACTTTTATTGCAAATACAATCTGGCGGGCTTATTGCCAGGCGGCAATCTCTTTCAACCAACCAGACATAAGTAAATGAAGCAAGTTACGTGGTCAATAATGATGCTATGTGATAGAAACGGACGGAATTTCTTATTCCACTGTATAAATCACACCGTTCTCTTTAAAGTTCCTTCCCTTTTCATGATTCCGTGTGATAAAAAAACCTTGTATTTCTTATTCCTATGTATAAATCATTTCGTCTTCTTTTAAGTTCCGTATCTATTCAGAGGTTGGCGATCATCGTGGCTGTTTATAGTCTAATTCGTGACGATGTCATCTGTAGATAGAAAAAAAACGAAGAGCTTTAAAATCAAGTATGATGAACAGGGACGAAACTAAGCGTTTTAGCGTCCAGTTGTAATGTTTCCTTACATAATACAAATCTTGTATCTTTGATTTTTTAAAGTAAATATGTATGTAGACAGGTATGTACAGATTGAACAATAAAACCTTCAAATATTACTTACACTTAGAACAATAAAACCTTCAAATAGGGTAACAATGTATGTCAAAGAACAAAATTTAATGATTAGAAATGTGAACTTAAGGCTGATGTGTTAAATAAGATGAAAAAGACATGTAGAATGAATAAATAAATAAAGACTAACAAAACAAATATACAGTGCAAATGTGCATGGAAGGCATGGTGGACAGACCACATTGTATGGTTGGACCAAGTGAATTATACTTTGAAAAAAGGTAACGTACAAACTCAGATAAAACTTAGACGTTGTATGAATATTAAAGAGCCGGATCATGTGTGTGTGTCGATATAGGAAAGTCTGGCGCTCTGTCCTGTCTGCCTTCTCCGACAGTGATATAGCGCGATAGTATTTATGTAAAAATGTAGTTAGTAATAAGTGTTGGTTTCGGAATATAGTGTGTTGAAACAATGTGCTAATAGGAATTTTTATTGTTTTAAAATGTCAAATAGAATCAAAACCGGATGGTTTAAAAAAACTTGAATTCATGATGTAATTTCAGTAAACATTTTCTATATCATTTTACTTTTTAATTAGTCCTATTTCAAGGTCATACACCAATTTTAAATTCATGAATATCATTAGGATATTAGATCATTATCCTTTGTGGACCATATTTACGCAGAGGAACGACACCGGGGCCGGGGTAGAGCGGGGGCAGCGCTACTATCTAGGGGTTCAAGAGGGCAAGGCAATGCAACAGATTTCTGAGGTTTATGTTCAAAGTAATAGTGACGTGAGATCCACGTGTTTTGTCTTTAATGTCAATGATTTCAGGGATCACCTTTTCCTCTATTGTGTTATCTGTGGGTGGTGGAGTATTTATCTATGTATACTCTTAGAAAGTATTTGAGTAAGTTTTCTTCACTTTATGTTGTTTATCGGTCCTCCCCTCTATCCCAGATACATCGTTGAATTCTGTCAGATATGTTATGGACGAACATATCTAAAGGGATGAATCGACTTGTCAGCGGCATTGGTAGGCATCTTCATGAACGATCGTCCCGCCCCACAGCACTCTTAACATATTCTTCATATAACTGAAATTTTGGAATAAAGTTGAAGATAACTTTGAATTTTTATCACGCCGCTACCCTGTCGGGGTAAGCAGAGTGTAATACTTTTCTTTTGAAGCACAAATCTTTTGTCTCTACTTATTTTTGAGTTTTTACATACCTTGCAATTTTTTTTCTGACCCAACCATAATTTCCTTAGCTTTCCTCAATCATGCTTTCAATTCACATTTGAGTTGTATATTTGTTTATCAGTCTTTCTTCGTTAATTCGTTATACATGCCTGAACCATCTCAGACTGCTTCATCTTACTAAGTATGTATTTATTTATTAATTCAATAAACGACACTTCAGTGTTCTTAACGTAATAGAGTTAAACTTTAAAATTAAATAGACAACTTATCGATATTCTTAAAAAGAATTGTACAATTTATGATATATATATATCTCAAGATATGATGCTTAAACATACTAATGCACAATACAAGTAATCAACAATACAATACTTCAAAATAGAATCTCACTCAAGGGGTTATTTATTATACGACAAATAAATAAAAAATATACTTAGATTCATAGATAATAAATAAAACAGCTCCCGAGAGCCACAGCTGAGATGGTACGGCCACATAAGACGAAGACCACCAGAGTCCAGACCATACTGTAAATCAGGCAATGTCTGTGGATCTTCCTCGACAGCCGTCCAGAGGAAGACCAAAGAACTCCTGGATGACTCAATGCTCCAAAATCCTGCAGAGAAACGAGCTAGTTGAAAGCGACAACCAGAACCGAAGAATATACAGCCTGAGAACGAGAAGAGCCGACCCCAACAGCCTACTTAGGCAATGAGTTGGGACAGTGCCAGGAAGAAGAAGAAAGAGCTCCCATTCAAAATCTTTGAGAAAATGTCGGAGAAGGGCCTTCCTGATATCAAAACTACCTACGTTGAAAGTATCTAACAAACTATTATAGATATGGAGTTATCCAATTGTCGTATACTCACGATTGGTGAATTACAACGTGTAACTGTTGTTCACAAATTGTTATTGGCACAATACGGCAATTATACGCCGAATACGCTTTGGACATTGTTGTTCCCCTGTCCACCTGGCCAGACTCCATATAAGGGATTCTTCTTTGTGTGAGTGTGGCCAGGAGGAGGGAGATCTTGAACATATATTTTTCTCGTTCTAGTTTAACCTCATAGTATCTCACTAGATAACAATACAATAGACCTGGGCCGAGTTGATTAATGCGCCGATGCGAATAGAACTTTCAAATCCTATGTAGTGGACATCACTTGACACTGGCGTATTAGGATCACTTCACTCCTTCGTATATAGGAGTTCACGGTCATTATTCAAGAAGAAGAAAAATAAAAAAAGGCGGGATATTGAACGGCATGTAGCGATAGGAAACAAATTCAATGGGGCACTAAGACATATGTGTCAAAACGGACAGTGGCAAAATCTGCCAAAATTAGATAGTCCACAACAGAATTTTAGTACCAATTTTGATGTATGGAAGTGAAACGTTAACGTGGAACAAGACTGAAAAGAGCCGAATATTTACGAGCACTTAAGAGAATACACGGGGTGACAATGTATGACAGAATACCGAATGACGCGATTAGGGATGAGTGTGAACTTAAGACTGATGTGTTGAGCAAGATGCAGAAGAGCACTCTGAGATGGCGAGGGCACGTGGAACTAATAAATGAAGAAAGACTAACTGAACAAATATGCAGTGAAAATGTGATTGGAGGGCATGCCAGAGCAAGACCAAGGAAAGTATGGTTGGATCAAGCGTGTGATATTTTTATAAGAAGGAAATGTAAAAAGTCAAAGAAATCGTAGAAGCTGTAGATGAAGGCGTATGGTTGTAGGAAGCGAAAGATGTGTATCGTGATAAGAAAATTTGGCCCCCTCTCCTTTCTCTCTACCCCGATAGGGAGACGGCATGATGGTATGTATGTAATTGTTAAAGGTTATGTATAATCTAAAGGTCACATTCATCCCTCAGCGCTTCATTCCGAATTCTGTATTAATGTGAATTTCGTAAACGTACAAATCCGATGTTCTTGCCATCTGGTTTCTATGCTTTTTGGCAGACCTACCCTATGGCCGATCGTTCTAGCACATTGTAACAACGATTATTCTCCGCATTATCTTGCAAATCCCATTACCCGATTCCTAGTGGAGGGTGGTAGAGCATTAGGCTCGATCAATATGGAGTAACGGGACATTAACCTTGAACCCATATGATCTCATTACTTAAGTCCAACTTCATAATGCCACCCCTTCATGCCTCCTGCGTGTTTTTATTGCGCAACCCCGTTTGTTGTTTTTACTTGACTGAACATACGAGTATATACATATTATAATGTCGTGTCCCTGCAGAGAGCGGGGCATGCAGAGAGAACAGATCTACAAACTTTTCTATTCAACAACACAACTTTCACCTGTTCCCCATGCGTATATCACGTCATATATTATTTATACTTGTCACTTTACCTTTTTTCAAAATATGGTTCACTTGATCCATAAACGTTTTCCACGGCATTCCTCTTTCACGGACACATTGTACTTCTCATTTTTATAGTAGTTTAATAATTATTTCATCATTCATTCTATCCACATGTCCAAACCATCTTAACGCTCCTTTCTTAATCTTACTTACCCCATTTTGCTCATGCATTCGTTTCTGATGTTGTCCTTCCGCCTACATTCACATATTGGCACTCCACATTTTTTTGTTAGCGCATGCATTTCTACAACATTTATCGCATTTTATTCTTCTGCTAAGTCCAAGTTTCGCTTCCATACATCAAGGTGGACACCAACATAACATTATGTACATATTGTCATTTTTACTACTTTTGACATAGCGCGGTTGTTTGTATATCTCATCAAGTACTTTACATTTCTTCTTCTTCCTAGTGTCATGTCAGGTCTCCTCAACGTTGACTATCACCTGAGAGTAAGCATCTTTGTCCCCGGCAGCCCGAAAAAGATCCCCAACACTCCTTATACCAGTCCAATCACGTATATTGCGGAGCCAGGAGATTTGCCTCCTGCCAACACATATTCGACCCTCTATTTTGCCTTGGATGATCAGGTGCAGTAAGTTGTACTTTTATTCTCTAAGTACATGACCCAAATAGGACACCTTACGGATTTTAATATTAGTCAGCAACTCTCTATCAACTTTGGATCTTTGAAGAACCCTTGTGTTGCTGACCATATCCGTCCAGTGCATCCGCACATTTCTAATGCTTCCAGTCGGTTCATACTACCAACTTTGAGGGTCCATGATTCCACTCCATATAATAACACTTCACATTTAACCGAATATTCTTACAAAATAATTGTAATAGTTTTTTAATTCACAAAATAAAGGCTGTCTTCTGTTCGTGGATTGACAGTAAAAATAAAGCCTGTCTTCTGTTCGTGTATTGACAGTAAAAATAAAAGCTGTCTTCTGCTCGTGTATTGACAGTAAAAATAAAGGCTGTCTTCTGTTTGTGTATTGACAGTAAAATTAAGGCTGTCTTCTGCTCGTGTATTGACAGTAAAAATAAAGCCTGTCTTCTGTTCGTGTATTGACAGTAAAAATAAAGGCTGTCTTCTGTTCGTGTATTGACAGTAAAATAAAGCCTGTCTTTTGTTCGTGTATTGACAGTAAAAAATATTAACTTTTAGTCTGCAGGTCTGAACAAAGGTTTATAACTACAATGAAACCACTTGCGCAATTTTTCCTTTTTTTTTGTTTATTTTATATAAACAATATTTTCATAGATCCATGTGTTTTAATATTTATATAAACTCATGTGTGTTAAATATTTACATAGATCCATGTGTGAAGAAACCACAAAGGTCAATGGGTGGTATACTAATGTCGAATGGGAATAAATGCTGATGATAAGGTAATGTTAGCGGTAATTTAGAATGAATAACAGAGTTTGATAAGTCAATTATTGTATGATAGACGTAAATAGAAAGATCTGAGAATGAATCTTGCGAAGTCCCAAGTTATTTAAATCTGATAGGGAAAGTAAATGCCATATATAAAGGGTCTTTCAAATTGAGCGTTTTTTTTAGATTCTTGGATAAAACACAAATGGCGTCGCGAACTTGCCTGAGTATTGTGACATCTGAGAAGTGTAATGTATGACATTTATAAAAATGGAGTCGTATACAATACAACAACGCGTTCAAATTGTTGAATTATTTTATGTGTTGTAAGCTCCGGAAACGGTGATGTTAATTGGCCACCAAGATCATGTGATCTGACACCGTTGGACTATTTTTTCTGGGGATACGTGAAAAGCCAGGTCTATAAGAATGATCACCAATCAATTCCTGAGCTGAAGGACGAAATTATTCGCGTTATTGGTGAGATAGAACCGCAATTATACCAAAATGTCATCGAAAATTTTAAGAGTGGACATCTGTGGAGCTGCAAGAGGTGGACATTTTGCAGATATTGTTTTTTTATGTTTAAATGTCATACATTATACTTCAATGATCAATAAAAAGTTTTTTGAAATCAAAGCAAATTGTGTGTTTTATTCAAGAATTAAAAAAATTAGAATAAAAAAACCGCTCAATTTGAATGAGACTATAGGCGAACAATGAAAGATTAGAAGCAAGTTAAATAATTCTGCAGTTTAGTTAGTATTTTTTTAAATGATGATTATGAGTTACGAAATATTGAACAACGTGTAGCGATAAGAAACAGAGCCAATAAGGCACTAATAAAACACTTTATTTACTAACACAATAAATGACACTTAAGTGTCCTTTACGTACACAGTAGAACTTAAAAATCAAAAGATAACTTATCAATGTCCGCTAAAAAATCCTACAATTTATAATACATGTTCGTAACATTCAAGGTTTGATATTTACACTTATAAATGCACAACAAATGTAATCAACAATACTAGACTTATAAAATATAACTTATAAAAAAATTTACTCGGATCTTCGTTATATTCTCACGATTGATGAAATACAACTTGCAAATTTTAAAAGGTTCCGCGTGTGTCAGGAGTCGTATTCTTATGAGCAGGAGTCGTGTTCTTATTAGCAGGAGTCGTGTTCTTATTAGCAGGAGTTGTGTTCTTATAAGCAGGAGTTGTGTTCTTATTCCAACTTCTTTTTTAAATATATATTTTTTTTGTTTTTCAAGACTTTCTTTTTATTGATTACTTTCTATTTAACATTTCTAAGATATTTTTCTGCATTTTGCTGCTTCGCTAAATTATTTTGACACAAAAGTAATTTATTCGTGTCTCCACGTACACAATTTATTTCCGAGTTATTTTTATACTCTCAGCAATAATTTGAAGGACTCGAATGATTTATTGATTGGATTACGCAAACATTAGCATGACACTACCGCTTGCGTGGGATCCTTCGTTCTTGGAAAACTTGATTACAAACGTTAATCTAATCTGAGACAATATTATTTTATATTTTTACTGCGGAAGTATTTTTCTCTAAATCGTGTGTAGTCGCTGAAACGTTGTTAAATGTTGTTAGGAAAGTTATTTCGTATTGGTAGGTAATTAAATTCGACCAAATACTCGTATGTGTGGACGGTGATTTTCAATATTTTCAATCTAAAGATCAACGAGAGTCACGCGTGGCGTCTGATTTATGGTTCAAACAGACGTTCTCTTAGAGATCTTTTAAAGGCATTAAGAATGTCACCAAATATGTCTTACACTGCAGCAGTCATAAGCCAATCGGCGCATCTGGGTATAGGAGAATTCAAGTTTGTTCAATAACTATCGCACCGGAATATATCTTGCAATCTCGTACTTGTCGAAGAAATTCGGAGGTCAATCAATTCTAGTAACTTCTGACAGTTAATTTTATCCGATTCACTATTTGAAAAGCAGGATCATAGTAAACATCACTTTACGATCGGAAAGTCTCATCAAGTTCAAACGCAATAGCAACATATTTTAGTTTACATCATCATTTCTGAGACCGAGCCTAAACCTGATGTGATGCGGAAATCTGTGCTACATTCTCCAGAGAATTCGAGTGAACTGCGTAATAAGGAGTCCAGATACTGGAGTTGTGTTCCAGCTTGCTGCTTACTAGAGTGAGAGAACCTTGGTTGAATATTAAAATCAAAGGCAATTGGGTTTTTAATTCTAAAGAAACATATTTCCTGATATTTTTTCGTATTGATATGTAATTGACTCATCAGAGTGTCATTTATTTAGACCCGCTTGGATCCAATAACAACCACTCACTCATTTAACCCTTCTTAATATATTGATGTCATTCGCAAATACCAAGTATTCAAATCCTACGAAACACACAGTTATATCATTAATGAATAATGTAAATAACAATGGTCCCAAATGCGACCCCTGCGGCACGCCACTAGTCGGATTGAATTCCTCAGAAATCACCGTTAATATTTACATCAAGGTTTTCCCGAGAGAGATAAAACCAAGCTTTATAAATATTATTCTTCAATTTTTTTGTTCAAACCTACCTGTGTTATAACGGGCATACTATACGCCTAGTTACGTAGACGGGAGCTTTGTATATTTCATTGTTAAAATTTAAAAGTATAATATAAGTAAATTTAAAAAGTATATTTGTAAAGTAACTCAATAATTACAGATATTTTGCAAGAAACTGTCTCCATCACTCTAATATTATTCCATCACTCTAATATTTCTCATAAGTTCCAAGTAAGGAAAAATAACACCTGCCTTATGTTCACCTTACGTAATTACTAGTATAAAGATAATGTTTGTTAAATGTCTTGTTTACTGTTTGAATGTTTATGGTTTATTTTGTGGGATAATAATTCAACAGGACTAAATAATATACATAATATTGTTCCAATGATAATAAGATTTATCCCTAGAGCAGTAAATGGATCTTGTCATAATGAATAATTAAATTATGCGTATACTTTAACAGCATCCATTAAATTATGGATTGTAAATACTGTTAAGGTAATTTAATATCTCGATGATTTTATTATACATTTCGAATTATAACAAAAAGCAGGTATTATTAGACTGACGATAGACAGGTATCGATAAGACAGTTTTAATTGGATTATGTATTTCAATATAAGCGGTTTATTAATTATCTTGAAGCACATGAGAGTAGATTATGGACGTTATTTTTAGACATTTTAATTTGTATTAACGTCTATTATATTTGTATTAACGTGTGTGCAAATTCACTTAAACGATTCCCTTTTAAATATAACAAACATGTTTTCTTTTAATTTGTATTCTCACTACATCTTAAATTTAATCATTTCACATTTTTTTAATTATTAGACATCACACTTTATTATTTATAGTTCAAGTATTAAGACTGTGAAGGTTCAAATATATTGTAATTTGTTTAGTCAAACACTGTTTGTTCCACTTAATATAATGGTATAACCCTACCAGTTTCAATATTTCAATACCTCATCATCAGGGAGTATAAACAAGAGTCTTGTTTGTGTTTCCCTAAGGATGAGGCGGAAATCTTGCAAATGGTAGGGTTATACCATTATGTTAATTGAAAAAAAGTGTTTTACTTAACAAATTATAATAAATATGCTTTAATATATTCTATAAATATTGATATATAAATATATTTATAAATCTATTGCGATTGGTAAATTGTCTATGTGAAATTTATTGGGATAGGCACACCTATCCTTTTGATGATGAAAACGGCAGGGTTATACCGTTATATTAAGTGGAATAAACAGTGTTTGATTAAACCAATTACATAGATTTAACGACCAATAAATGTGTATTTAATTAATTAATAATTTACAAGAAATTCATCGATAATATAAACAGCCTCCCACAGGAATTCCAATGATCTCAAGCGATTTTTTCCCTTTTATTTATTTGATTCTCATTCTGTAGTTTGATTGATAAGAGTTAAGGCATTAACACTGTGGAGGTTTAAATACATTATAATTTGTTTAGTCAAACGCTGTTTATTCCAGTTTATATAACGGTATAGCCCTACCGGTTTTAAGGTTTTCACCTCATCATCAGGGTAGCATAAACACTGAATAAATTATGTTCGAACTTGTACCAACATACACGCTTCTGTCAATTCGGATAGATTAGAGGCCCTTGAAAAATCCCAGTCAGTGCATTGGGATAAATATCTGGCAAGGCATTGTAATTTATTTAGTCAAAACATTATGTATTCTTCTTTATGTAAAGGTATAACCCTACTGGTTTCAAGGTTGTGTTTGTGCTCCCGTGATGATGTGATAAAAACCTTGAAACCGGTAGGGTTATAACGTTATATGAAGTGGAACTAACAGTGTTTGACTGAACAAATTACAATGTCATAATTTTGTTAGTTTTAAACCAAAGTTGAAAACGTTTTAGTTTTTCTTAATCAGATTGAAAAACATTTATGAGATAAATTGGCCCTTAGACTACAATAACTAGTTATGAACTTAAATTATTTTGTTTCTTAAATTCAGCGCAGTCTGTATTTTTAATTCCTTAAAATCAAGTTTATTCGTCGGTTCTTTGAGAAAGTTCTGCCAAGTTAGGGATAAGATAGAAGGGTAAAACGGTATTTAAACTAGAATTTATTCTAGTCGTAGTCGGCTTTAATTTTATTCGCATTTATTTTATTCATGAATCCGGGATTGTATCGGAATTCTGTTTATTTGTAAAACCCTTTCTCATTTCTGCGATCCTGATGTCTGGAAACAATATAAAAACAAATTTTACAAAAGTATTTTTTTTTATATCTTCTACAAATAAAATTATTTGGCAAATTACTTTTGCTTGTCTTGAAAACAAAAACAAATTATTTTCGAATATCTCGATGTTCGTACTTAATTAATTCCTGATAATATGTACGGAAGTAAATGGTAAAAGTAGATCTTTATATAAAAACATAAAAAGAAAATTAGTTAAAATATTCATGAATCAAAATATATGTTGTTTATAGTTAAGGCATTAACGTTGTGGAGGTTTAAAGACATTGTAATTTATTTTTACCAAACACTGTTCATTCCACTTTTTTGTGACGGTATAACCCTACCGGTTTCAAGGCTTTCACCTCATCTTCAGGGGAGCGCAAACAAGACTAAATGCTGTTCGAACTGGTACCTGGTACTAAGTCACATAAAGCCAGCTTTTTACACTAATTTTAATCTCCGGAAACTCTTATTTAATGGGAAAGGCAAAAATGGAATACTTAGCAACAGTGGTGTGTATAAACTTTTATGTGCTGACTGTGATAATTTCTATATATGAAAGACAGGAAGATCTTTTGAAAAGAGATGTCGTGAACACAAATCCGCCTTAACAAATCCTCTAATTTATTCTGAAATGGCTAATCATTTTCACCGTGAGAATCATACTTTTTCTATCGATGATGCCAAATTCTTACATATCAGTGGTAACGGAAATAAATTGGACAGATTAGAGGCCCTACAAATTTCTAAGTTAGTACACCGATCCGAACATCTGTTGAACAGTTATTTCCCAAAAACTCTCCGCTCTTGACCGAAATTGTCCCATGCCTCCCTCACCCCTCGGCCTCCAGCCGTTGAAGCGTGTATATCGGTACCAGTTCGAACAGCATTTAGTCTTGTTTGTGCTCCCCTGAAGATGAGGTGAACGCCTTGAAACCGGTAGGGTTATACCGTCACAAAAAGTGGAATAAACAGTGTTTGATAAAAATAAATTAAAAAATCTAAATATAATATAACACGAATTATTCAGAATCAAAATATAACACGAATTATTAAGAATCAAAATATAACACGAATTATTAAGAATCAAAATATAGCACGAATTATTAAGAATCAAAATATAGCACGAATTATTAACGCGTATTATTAAGAATAGAACTATCACCATCACGACGAAAATGCACCTAGTTTAAGTCTCTCGTCTTCGCAATATTCATGTATGGCGGGGATACCTATCCTGAGATAACTAAGCAAATATCCTGTTGATTTTTATACTCTCACGTCGAAAAATCTAATTCTTGTCCTATTTAAAAGCGTTGTTATACTAATAGCAAATCTAAGTTCTTGACCACTATAAAATATGTGTTCCACAATTACGTAAGTCTAGTTGTCTAAATTTGGTAATATACATATAATACATGTATGGAAATACATATATTGAATTTAAATATACATATTAATATTAAATACTTTTAAACAATGACTTTGCAATTACTTTTGTTATTATTACTAACTGCTTTTTTGTATCTCCATGTTAGTTTAAGACAAAGTTTTGTATTTTCGTCAATAATTTTAAGTTCTTGTATAAACTTGTCATATGTGCATTTGTATACAAAAGGCACTTGTGTCGTAAATTAAATAAAAAAAAAAATATAGATACTCGTATACTGGTGTGGAACAATTTTTAAAGCGCAATTTAACCATCATATACTGATTTACATGGCTTCGTTGATACCCAGATTTTTATATACATATCGTCACGCCATTCCCAGCTGGGGCAGGCAGAGAGGACAGAGTGCTAGACTTTTTTATCTCGACAAACATCCTTAGTCTCTTCTACATCCATACGTATTTTCATATGAATTCTACAATTTATCTCACTCCTTCGACTCATATAGATTTTATACATACTTTAAATAAAATAGTTCATATTCGCAAGACAAAACGTTTCTGATTAAACAAACAAGAAAAATGGTCTCTAATAAAATAACTAGTTATCTATGAATTTTAGCAACCGTTAACTATTCCGAGTTCTTTTGTATCGAGATATGTAATTGTGATGAGGGTAATGTTATGTCGCGGCTTTATTAGGCATTGTTGACTCGACTAATAAGATAGTACGTGAACTCTCAGTGATTACTGTGGATGCCTTTTAGACCATTGATCATATCGTAATATAAAACAACTTTATCAGTGCGGATGACTTAATCAGTAATAACATAATTGAAACGTTATTAATGATGCTTTATTATGGTGGCCAGAAATCGCTGCAAAGCAATAAATATATTTAATGAAAAAAAAATCATATTTTTTCTTTTCTTTTGTATGGTACCCTTCAACATATTTGAATTAATAATCGGGAAATATTGAAGAGCTTGGCCGGTAGGCAATACTGTTTTCTGTCCCAGTATCGACCTTTCGGGTTTAGAACCATTGGAGTAGACAAGGCACTTTGTAATCGCACGTATTATCAATACTACTGCAAATGAAGGTGCAAAAATACTCTCACAAGTTTAGCGCTTGTGAGCATTTTTATCAGATGAATTGTGTTATCAGATTGGGAGCTTTTTTTTAGATACTATCAGCAATCGAATATGAACAATAACTTGGATGTCAAGTGTCTTACTAATAGAATCAGATCGGAATATTGATTGAGTTGAGGTGCGTGATCGCGCAGTAACGCACTGGACTTATGTGCGAAAGGTTGGTTTGAACCCAGCTCTGTGCTACTCCCGTCGAATGACACGGGCATTTTACGTCTAGTATTCAGGGGTATATGTATGTCTTCAGTCATATATATTCTTTAAAAAACATGCCGGTGTGCACCGATCGTCTCACTTCGATTTGCCATCGGATTCAGTTCAACGGTGTGCAACAACTCAAATATTTAAAGAAAAGAAAGGAAGAAAGAAACACAGACTCTATGACACAGTTTCGCTTTCTAACTGAATTTATGTTGGAATGGTGAAGAGTCCTCGACTACGAAGCCCAGTAATGGCGACGACGATTTATTTACAGAGTCTTTTTCAGAAAATAAGAAGTACCGCACATTAACCATATGTGTACTCTTACTTTTGTATGAGAAGTTGTGTTATGTCGGAAGTTGAGAGTATATTGTAAAGATGGAAAAGGCACTTTATTCAACATTTTATTCAGATGACATGTACAATGAATTACATTGCAGTATTTCACGGATATTTATTTACGGGACGGAACGTTATGGCGACCTCGTTCGTCCCTAGTGCAAATGTATGTATTTCTACCTAAGGAATTTGAGTCTTATGGACCCTTAATATACTAATTTTGATGGAAGAGATATCTACACCTCTTTCCAATTGCGAGTATAGGAGCAAAATGTAAATGTGGTCAGATAACATATATTTCGTATATACTCGTATAAACTGAAACTATTTTTCTCGCGCTTCACTTATCTGCAATAATAAACGAAGACGACGATATAATTTTTCATTTTAGAAATCTTTAATGACTGAATGTACAATGTAATAATATATATATATTTAATCATATAGTTAGTTTATGGATACTGGTGATAAGACAGGTGACCCCGAGGTTCACTTAAATGACTAAAAATTGGATTAGCGTCCATCACATAACTGGTGTATGGCTGTAGAAGAGGCGAAATATGTGTGTTGAGATAAGAAAAATCTGGCGCTCTGTCTTTTCTGCCGACCCCGACAGGTAATTAGCGTGACGGGATGTATGTATGTATGTACATACATACAGTAACAAAATTTATTTCAACGTGCACACCTTTTTTGTGGTAAACCTTGGTTCTAGGTGCGTGAAAAAGTAACGTATAAAAACAAGCCAACAACACCAACATTGTCAAAAACTTGGTCAAGGACAAAGAACGCTATTGGATGGGTAGCTTCTATGACCACTTACTGTATACGAGTATTTTGAACATTCATTGGATAGAGACATGCAAAAGTGTTGACCATGAGAGCGTCTATCGATATGCGCGATGACGAAGTGAAATAGAACGACAGGACACTTTGTAATTATTTCAATATATATTTTTTACATTGAAACAAATTAAAATTAATTAAAACATGCTATTAACCCTCTAACCCTATTATTTTTTTTGTATATATATTCAAAGGATATTATGAAGACTTGTAAGACCAAATATGTACAATATGTGTCGTTTGTGCCGCCGTTCACTCAGAAAAACACAATGTCAGGGTTGTCATAGCTATCACAGAAAATACAGAAACATACATTAATAAAGTATTTGATGGAATTAAAATTATATGTAACACGAAAAGATTTATTATTTTAATAACGCACGGAAAGTAAATAATGTAACTATAAAATGATTTCAAATTTCAACGATTAAATAAGTAAAACGCAAAACTGACAACCCTGTATTAGAGACACATGTCGACTGTCATGCGAAGCTTTTAGGTAAATCTCTGTACATTCGATGATATATGTAAACTGTAATATTATATTATTTATTCATCATTTTAATAGATGTCTCTATATGTTAAATATTTTAGATTATTCGAATTAGTACTAGACATTGGCTAGAAACAGGGATAAAGTTGAGCGATTTAACTCGCTAATTTTGTATGGCCGGCCCCACGGGCACGGCAACAGAGAGCGAGTCAACTCGCTTAAGGCACCTAACCGATTAAATTAGGGAATATTTACAAATGAACGGCATAAGGTAAATGGAAGCAGTGGACAATCAAACACTGGGATCTAGGAGATGTCGGGATGTCGTGACGAGGCATCTGGAAACTTTGGGTATCAGTGAAGCGAGCGTGTGGGGGGTACATATGTGATCATCAGACTGAAGCTATTAGAAGACCACGATGTGAGCAGATGATACAGTTTTAACTAGAGAAAGAAGTGTACAATCAAACTCTGGAACCCAAGAGATAGAGGGATGTGACAGGGGCTTAGAAACTGGGTATCTTATATCTTCTTCATCGCATACTCAATGCTGAGCGTCATAGTCCTGTGCTGTGGTCTCGACTCGGCGCAACACCTGTCTCCATCACTCAGATTCTGAACCATATTGAATGCAGCTCTTAAAAAGTATCATGTTAACTCCTTTATTTCATCCATGCATCTCCTAGGATACCTTCGTATTTCTCACCTTCCTTCAACTGTCCCCGTGATCATCCGCTTCAGACTTTCATTCATTTTTTCTAGCAACATGTTCAAAGTACGGACAGATTCTTTTTCTGCATGTTGTCGAAAGTCTTTCGCAAATTTTCAATTTTTGGATGAAACAATCGTTGGTGCATGGACCGCAACACTATATTTCGAAGGCATCTATCATGTTCTCATCTCAAGTCATAAGAAGTCCACGGTAATGGTGTTGACTAGAGCGATACAAAAACTCTTTCCTTCAATAGCTAATAAACTTTTTGAGTTCTTTCCATTTCGTCAAAAACGTGTCTTCTACGAGTATATGTCGCATTCCATGGAAACTTAATTCTTTCCTAATGAAAGTGTGGGTGGATCGTCAAGAGCGAGATTGCTAACTAGGCCACGGCGGTCGTCTATGCAACTAATTCATAATTTTTTTATTGTATAAGACATTTCGTCTTTGGGCGCGGCAGTAGTTTATAACTACCACAATAAAGGTGAGACGTTGGATGTAGTCAGGCCCCGTATTGCGAATGCCGCTTGATAAAAATTACGCTGTTTGATTGCCCACAAAGGGCTGGGGTCGGACGCCCATCTTACATTATACACTGGTGTTTCGTGAGGTGCATAACCACGCAGTATCGCGCTGTACTTCTATGCGAAAGGTTGTTGGTTCGAACCCCGCATTGTGCTACTCCCATAAAATGACACAGGCATTTTTTCCATCTAGTATTCGGGGGTATAAAATACCTCTGGCTTCAGTCATATTTGTTATTTCAAAAAGGGGGGGGAAAGATGAAACATAGTGGTGTGATCCTATTGTCTCAGTTCGGTGTGTCATCGGATTCAGTACAGCTGTGTTGCTGGTGAATTTGCTGGTGTGCAACGGACCACTCACTAAGAAAAAAGCAAACTCCACGGCACAGCTGCGTTTTTCAACATGAATTGACGTTGGGATGGCGAGGGGATACTTGACTACGAGGCCCAACTATGACGACGACTGGTGTTTCGATACGGAGATTTGCAGTCACAGTCTGACGTGAGAGGATAATAAGTGCCAGGCTGTGGACCGACCTGAATGGATACGTTTTATGACATCCCTGTGTTCCTAATAAAACATATAGGGTGATGATAGTAATTGTAGTTTTTTTAAATGTTATTTATTATGACAAAATTATTTATCATTTGTTAGTTTTTACACGTCAAATGTATCCATTGTGTTTGATTTTTTAATAGCAATGGCATGAATATACTACTATATAGTATATGATCCTTATTGCCAAGTTCGAAGTTTGTTCAAATTGCTGAGAGGGTTTACTTATTTCTGTGGAATAGCGGCGAGCCTTCTTGGCGGGAAAAAACAACCTTCCAATTTTTTTATATCCTCGTGTACCGCACCAAATGACTTCTTCCTGCATTAGGAGGAGATACAGACGATGCATCTATAAAAACAAAAATCCATCAAACACGAAAAAAAAGGAAATAAAAGCTCCAATGAAAATGTCAGCCCGCCCCACCTATAGGAACCCCGTGCTTTCTTATTGTGTTTGAATTGGCACTTAATTACTACCTAAAAATATTAATTTTATAGTAGCAACACTAAAGTTGCTTAAACTGCATCTACAGCATATATATAAACCAATCAAATATTCATCGACGAGTTGTAATTTTTGTTGCTATGCACCGCGAAATAATTAAATATTTACTTATGTTTATTATTACAAGCATGAAACGTTACTGATACTCGTAGGACTGTAAAAAATATCATAAAAAACTTTACTAACAATAACAATATTGGCTAAAATTCGGTCAAGGATAAAGTACGCAATTATGTAGGTACATCTCTAGCATTCACTGGTTAGAAATATACAAAAGCTTCGGTCTGAAAAGATGACGTATTTTCATACTGGCAACATTGACGCGAACTCGGCGTGTTCCATATTTAAATTTGACGTGTGTGATTTTTTACTTCTGACAGACAATTTTTTTGGCTTACGCGTTGTCATTTGAAATTTAGATTTTTTCGAAGCGATTTTTTGTCGTAGTTTTCATTGAAATGATTTTTACATAAATAATCGTGGTGCTTTTTAATTACCATAAAATTTGCTGTTGGAGGTTATTACTCCATAATATTTTAAAAGTTGCTTTTTTGATATCGATTAAAAAAAATCAAACGCACATAATTTTCAAGTTTTCTGTAAAGAATATTTTTTTTTTATAGGAACACTTACAGACCATTAATTAAGTAAAAAATTATCGAATAAAAGTTAGACGGATGTTATAAGTAGAATAAAGAAAATAATTGTTGAGATTGAAAGGAAGACTTGCGAAATATGGTACATAAAACCAATATATAATATATACTCGTATGTCTGAAATGAAGAATGACAAATATAAGAGCATATTTGACGATATGTATTGTACATGAGACGAAGGCTGTATACATGAATAGAAAGACGTGGAGATCGAACAACTCTGTCTACGGCACTTGTGATGGTGGCGTAGTTGTGGACATTGCGTGATGGTGTTCTAAGATCTTGAAAAAAAAGTATTGAAATTTCGATGTGGATTGAGCGGATGAATTAATTATACGAATAAACATGTGTTTTTATTTTTTTTAAACGGATTATTTTTTGTATGTGCCGTAAGCAGTGTGGGACTCCTGAGTCCAGGCCTGTCGTGTGTTTGTAATATACGTATGGACGGTAGTATGCATGTGTGTACTCCTTTATTTTATTATGAGTCATTTTAATGTTCATACTTTTTGTAACACGATGATTTTTTTTTCACGATTACTCGAAATCCTTATTCACTTTTTACTATTGTAACTATTTTCAATGTTCGATGAAGACCGTACTAAATAAATCAATATAAAGCAAGGAGCTTCAATACTTGTAGCTTTTCTGTGTATATAAGGACATGCTGTTTTGTATTACACCACATAGTCTGACAGCCTTAGTCCTAAATCCAACCAACCAGAAAGATGTCCAAAAGGCCTGAAGTAAAAACCATACTGGAATCCTTTTTAAACATCTGGGTTGCAACGAGAATCGAACTCGTAATCCCCGGATTGAAAGACAAGCGTCTTATCAACTCGGCCATTGAATACACTGTACGACTATCTCCAAAAGATTAATGTTCAGTACAACTGGAAGCTAACAGCAGCAGATCGAATCAATGGGAGAAAACGGTTGGTAGTTAGTTATCAATTACCCAATGGAGAATGCATTTCTATTACTCTATGGTTTAATGGTATATGTACAACTCACACATAAATTACATTACACTTAAAGCCGAATGTGTTACTATCACATTTTGGAAAATCTACGAAGGTTTCTTTGTAGTTCATCTTGTCTTGGTAAATTTCTGCGGTTTTCCTACCAAATATAATTTTCTGAACGTATGCCGATACGGGGAAGTACGGGGTCTCAAAAGGGATTAAAAAAAATCTACATTTTTTTAATATTCATAAATAGTTTTACACATAATCAAAATTCAAACACTTTCCTTGTGTAATTAAAGTACACGACAAATGAAAGGCAACAAACCTAGATCCATTAAAATTGTGTGTCCAAATTAAATTACCTGTTGTTTTTTCGCAAATTATGTACATTTCTTGTCATGTGTAAAATAAATAAATAAATTTAAAAAAAATTCATGGGCAATTTCCAACGATTTCCATAGGTGATTTCCCTATGTTAATATATACGTTCTGGAAAAAAATCGAAAGAGAATTATGAAAAATGTGACATGTTATGAGATTTTTAAGTCCCTAGATGACTTGTGATATCCTGTACCTAATATAATAGCCACAGTCACTTTTTGACTATCATTATACTTTATTTGTATTTATTTATTTATTTTGTTATATTTTTTTAATCTGTCAATAATAGCGCGTTTAAGTCCCGAGTTAGAGCGCCCTTGAATAGAGTTTGCTTTCTAAACGGCGCTTTGTAGATTGCCCTTGTATTATCATTATAACTTAAGGAGATGCAGAACTTGCAGCTGGTAAAATACTTCATGACACTCTTAAAAATATAAATGATCTGTAAAATTGGGAGAAAACATCAGCATCGAGCCAAATTGCGGAAAACGGTTGCTGATTATATCAGTTACTGAATAAAAAAATAAGGCATATATTATCTATTACTCTGTTGTATGAAACTTGTTTTGAAAAAGTTATTTTGAATTGATATCCGAAATCGATAGTGTGTGCGTATATTGAAGGAATGACAAAAAATGAGGTCAACGAATCGGAAAGTATTTTCTTTCTGTACATCCACGTTCCTCACACCACGCCGCCCGTCCATCAATCATCCTCCACTTACCATCGAGTCATCCATCACCGGCTGCGGACAGTGGCTGGTGTGACTGAATATCCATTGGCCTTTCATATTATAACTGATATGATATTTTGTCATTCCATTCGTTAAATCTGCTTAGATTATGGTTAAAACGTGAATTACGATATAAGTGCCAACATTGATTGAAACGTGTATTTGGAACAATAATGATATTAGTGCCAACATTGATTGAAACGTGTATTTGGAACAATAATGAATTAAACCAAATGCTCTAAAAATGCATACACTGACACCTAGTGATACTTTTGTAGCGATCCTTACTGCCTGTGATCAAAGCGCGAGCCGCTTGTTATTGTTTAGCGAGAACGAGACAGCGACATATCTTCTGCGCCTTTCTGCACACATTCAAAATTATATAAATACGAAACGTGTAACAATTAAACAACGCTAATCCTCATCATCTCCCCATTGCGGGACAACCGTCCCTAAACTTTCAAAGATAGTAAAGTTAAAGTTAACATACATCTATATATAAGAACCCGGCGGTAAGTAATACACATCGGGCTTAATAAAGAGACTGTCGGCCATAATCGGCTAGCTTCGACTTTGTAGAGCGTTGTCTTTATCATTCATACACGTGTTCCGTCGTGATTTGTCAGTCGTTGTCAAGCGGATTGTTAGCGCATCGTGCGACAGAGACGACGCTGTACAAAACCGAAGTTAGCCGATTATGGCCGACAGTCTTTCTTAAGCCCGATGTGTATTACTTACTGCCGGGTACTGCACTTTGAAGTTGACACGACCACACCCTAGAACGCTTGACAACGACTGACAAATCGCGACCGAACACGTGTATGAATGACAGAGACGACACTCTGCAAAGCCGAAGTTAGCCGATTATGTCCGCCAGTCTCTTTCTTATTCTCGATGTGTATTACTTACCGCCGGGTACTTGTACTTGTATGTCATAAAAATGATAAACATCGATCAAAATCGAGATAACTTGTCCCAGTGCCCTGCTTGATTTTAGGAATTCTGATTGTTGTCAAGGGTTTACTAAAATTTACATATCTAAATAAATATAAAGAATATTTTAACGAGACTTTGTACATTTGTTTATTATAGTTAAGTATGTGGATTCTGCCAATATTATCCTTTGTGAAGAGTTACATCATACTCTTTAAACATGTACCGGGTCTCACTAATCTTGTGCTTGGCACATACTATACTTTGCAAGTTCTGCAGGGGGTTTCTTTTTTATTATTTGGTGGAATAAATATCAATACATGTTAAGATACGCTCTTTGACAACCTGTTTGGAGGATCCAGCAATTTTTTTATTCTATTCGACTATAGTTGGTCTGCAGATTCATATGCCAACAAAATCTTCAAGCTCTACACTTCTTCTTCCTCTTCTTTGAGGCATGTTGGCCTGTTATGGTCCTGCATCATCCTTTCCCTCTTGTGACGTCGACTGCCAGCTGTCTTTCCATCTTTTGGGAGGTCGTCCTGGAGGTCTGCTTGCTTGGGGATACTGTCCCTGGCCATTCTTACGGCTCTTGGTTCCGCCATTCTGGATACATGTTCATTCCAGAATCTTCTTCTCTGTCGTCCCCATCTGACAATATCTTCAACTTCGCACATCCTTCGGATTTCTGTGTTTTGTACTCTATCACGAAGGGTTTTGCCAGCGATACACCTGAGTACCTTCATTTCGCTGGTTCGAAGGAGATTTTTGGTTCTGACAGTGTTGGCTCTGGACTCTATGCTGTATGCTATTATGGGGCGGACACAGGTTTTGTATATCCTCACCTCGCTTTGGATGTTCATATACACTATATATGTTCTACACTTCACGCTCACTAATGACGCGACTTCAGAATGTTCATCATAAATTAACAATCCATGTATGTTTTCACTATTTAAGATAGTTTCCATCATAGAAATCAGGAGACAATTATTTTAATGTTGAATTGTTAACAAAAATATTTGCTAGATGCCAGTGATATGTCCTTTTTTGGAGTAGAAAGGTGTCGATCACGTGAAAACACGGGACGGAGTCTTAACGCAAATCTAGTTTATCACCACGTTTAAACAAGGATCAGGATAAAAAAGTGTTAAACAATGAATTTAGGAACATTAGAGAAACACAAAGCCATAAGCAAAAACAAAAAAAAATAAAAAGATTCACTCCTCTTAAACATTTTTCTTTTGGATCAATAGACCACACATACTTCTAATGTAACATGACACAAGTCTGACCAACAAACTGGGACCATTCCGTCTAAAAAGATCCTCGTGATAGGAGGGAGAAACACGTGTATCGGGGATTAATGTAATTAGTATAATAAAGTAATTAATTTAAATATTCTAATAAAAATCCTATTGTGCTGAACTGTATTGTCCTGTGATATTTCCTCCTGTAAGTTTAAATATCCTTCTGGAACAATTAATGATCCCCCACAAACTAAACGCCCACCTATTAACTAAACTTGCTCTGACCTAGTTTCAAGTTCAGTTGTGAACTTGATATTATTAACGCGAGATTGGAAATTAATGTAATTTATTGTTTATCTTGGGATGCCCCTGTTCTTGGACACCTTTATTATACCATTATAAATTACACACACACCATCACGTCCATTAGGCAGAGAGGACAGAGGGCCAGACTTTTCAATCTCGCCATACATCTTTCATCTCCTCTACATTGATACAACTTCAACAATTTTTCCGACTTTTATTTCTTTCAAAATATCATTCACTTGACCCAACTATCCCTTTGTCTTCCTTTACTATGCCGTGGATTTACATTTGCATAGTATTTTTTTTTGTTAGTTGTTTTTTATTTATTTATTCGTGTTCTTCTTCATCGTATTCAACACGTCAGCCTTAAGTTCATATTCATTCTGTATTTTGTCATACATTGCCACTCCATCTATTGTCCTACAGCATTTATTCGGGTCCTATCAACCTTTTTCCATTTTGATGATAATTTAGAAGGGTACAGATAACAAGGTACTTAATACACCAGCCTTAAATCTCTAATCGCTTAATTCCGTATTCTGTCATACATTGTCACTACATGCATTATTCATAGTGTACGCATTTTTGCATAATTCATCTACATATAGCTTCTTTCAGCCTTTTTCCACATTAGAGGGTTTCTTTAAACTGTTCGGCGTGAAGTCGGGAGAGGTTTGTTCTAGGAAAGAGATCGTGAATATCTTGTTCTGCACTCGTTGGAGTTATAGGTGATCCGTGTTGATCACAATACCTCCTAACAAGTGCAGCATAGGTCAAGATGGGACCAATAAAGGTTTTATAGAGGATGAGCTTCTTTTTTGGTGAAAGGAAGCTGCGTCGATGGAATAGCGAACTGTTTGCCCCTATGCGATTTTGACCCATACATGAGACATGTATTATTCTAAGTGTACGTATTTTTAATTCTGATATTAAGGTTGTAGTATTATTTGTAGTATTAACATACAACCTTAATATCAGAATTTATAAACAACTGACAAATGATCCAATTGTCACGTTCACAATAACAAAATGACGGGTTTTTGGACGTCAAAGAAAAAAATAATTATCCTTTATAGTATTTGATTTAGTTCTAAATGAACAATGTTTATGTATGAGAAATAGCCTGTCTTGTGTTGTATACTCTTGTTCTCTATTGGACCTCTCTCCTCTTAATTATATTTGACAAGTTTTATTGTCTGCGGTGAATTCGCACTATTGTGGATATAGATTTGAGCGTCTGCGCCGGCTGGTTGAAGGTCGACTAATAACTAAGTCTCGGACCTGGCCACTAAACACAAAACGCTACACGCGGCCGCTGCGAGTAGACGTTTTTCTTTATATGGGTGAATGTTATTGTACATTCCAGCCGGCGATGACATCATTCGAGAGATTAGTCCACTGTTTCTCAAACTTTTCAAAGTCATATTTCATATGATGATTCCATTCTGTGATGCCTCCGGCCAGTTTCACCTGTTTATATTGGAGTGATGCCTGATGGTATAAGATTTTTTTAATAAGCAATTCACCCAAACAAGGATGATTTGTGCCGTCAAATTCAAGTCATTATGCAATTATGAGTCGAGATAATAAAAGCAATTTAAAAAATGACGATTCTAGATAATTTGAAATATGAACTGATTAACCTTAAAACTGTAACAATCGATCTATAAGTGGAAAAGTTCCACGAAGAAAGAAGAAACGCAACATTCATTGGGCGCGGTCAATATATGGCTTTTATTAAATCAAATATGTCTCGCAAAGGACAACTGAAAAATACACGGTCTATAGTTTCATCATCCAGACCACACACGCAACTGAAATTATCCACAATATCCATTCTGTCAAGGTGAATAGCCACCACGCAGTGGCCAGTTCGCAAACGACATATGACAGACACTTCCATCTTGTTCATTCTTATTTTATAAAACGGTGGTTTCAAAGGGATAGATTGTTGAGTTGATTTATATCTAGAGCTCTTATATACACCAGTCACTTTCCAATCCAACGCCCAATGGTGCCACCAATTTCCCTGTAGAAGTAAGCAGAGAGAACAAAGTTCTTGACTTTTTTAACACGACATACATCCTTAGCCTAATTTACATCCATACACCTTCACACACAACCTTAAAGATTTCCCTAACTTTCTACGTTTTCTTTTTTCCGAGTGTAATTAATTTTATTTAACAATACTTTCCTTGGTCTTGTTCTCACACACCTTCTACTCACATTTGCACTTTAAATATTTCTTAATTCGTTCGTTCCACATGTTCAACCCATCTCAGCGTACTCTTGTTCATCTTACTCCACACATCAGCCTTAAGTTCACATTAATCCCTGATCACTTCATTCCGTATTCTGTCGTCACTTGGTGTATTCTTCTCAATGCGCGCATTTCTTCAGCATTTATTCGGCTCATATCAGTCTTTTTCCACGTCCACATTTTATTCCCTTATTCATTCATCATAGTTGGTACTAAAATACTTTTGTGGACTATGATCTTAGCAGATTTTGAGACTGCCCGGTTCGAGTATACATGTTTTAGTGCCCCATTAACTTTTGTTTCCTATCGCTAAACGCTGTTCGATATCCCTCTCAACTATCCCTATTCCCATTATCTGAGAAAATACTACCCATATAGCAGAATTCCTCAACTTGCTCCAATCTTGGATTACTCTCCTGTATATCGTACAAGGTCTTTCAATAAGGGCGCTCAATTTTTAAATGTAAATAAAACAAGTTGTGTGTGAGATATCCACTCAATTTTTTTTTATTTGAAAGAATATTTTATGGCATTAAGTATGGAACATAACGTCGTTAAAATGTCCGCCGGGGCTTGGCTTGGTGGCACGTATTCGGGAGGTCTAATTTTCGATGACTTTGTCGCATAAATCTGGCTGAATTTGCTGGATGGCGTTCGTTATGTTGACTTTGAGGGCATCAATTGTTTGCAGTTTATACGCATAGACCTGCGATTTAAGATGGCCCCAAAGAAAGAAGTATAAAGGCGTTAAATCGCACGATCTTGGTGGCCAGTTCACGTCGCCGCCGCGCGAGATAACCATGCCCTCAAATCGCTCGTGCAGAATGTCCATCGTGGCATGCGCTGTGTGGCACGTAGCGCCGTCCTGTTAGAACCACATGTCGTCGGTATCCATATCATCCAGTTTAGGCTACAAGAAGTTGCTTATCATCGATCTGTAGCGCTCGCCGTTGGCGGTTATGGCAATGCCAGTTTCGTTTTGGAAGAAGTACGGACCGATGATCATCCCGAGTCATAATTTAACATTTTTCGAGGAATCCTTCTTATACTCAGCCAGCAAAAGCTGGAATAAGTGGCCTCTGCCCTTAAAAAAGTGGGTGAATAGTTGCACCATCAGAAATGTTACCTTCTTAATAGTTAATGATTTTTTCTTGTGATTTGGACTCTTATTTGCTTTCTGTCTTTTCATTGGCGGTGAATCAGGGGTTGTGTGTGTGTGTCCATTCTCTTTTCATAACGTTTTATATTACTGCTTATATGGGCGGCGCAATGAGGATACCATATTGATGAGTTGAAGTCTAGGCGGCAACGTACCAAAGAGCAGTACAGAAGTTCTAATGTTCGGAAATTCGAAAAATGTTGGGTAGTTCTTATTACGAATCCCAACATTTTTAAACTCTTCCGAGTATAGATAACGAGAAGCGAATGGGTTTGTGTAAACAAAATATTTCAATGCACGCAACTTTATTGCGCTAGTTTGCCAACGACAAACAACCGAAGATGCATGACCTATATATTTATGGATGTCCGCTTCCAGTATTTGTTTACTTTGTTTTCTTATACGGTAAATACAATATTATTGGTAGCCACTGACCCACTTCCGTCAAAGAAAACTATTATGATAACGTAGCAAATGCATTGGAAAATATTATATAATCATTGGAATATTATGAAAATCCTTCACATGTTAAAAAGTTTTATATAATTATTGGAATATTATGAAAATCCTTCACGTGTTCAAAAGTTTTATATAATCATTGTGTTATTATGAAAATCCTTCACATGTCCAAAAATTTTATATAATCATTGAAATATGAAAATCTTTCACATGTTCAAAAGTTTTATATACTCTTTGGAATATTATGAAAATCCTTCACATGTTCAAAAGTTTTATATAATCATTGCAATATTATGAAAATCCTTCACATGTTCAAAATTTTTATATAATCATTGGAATATTATGAAAATTCTTCACATGTTCAAAAGTTTTTCATTGTTAAGAAATCACATAAAATTTTATATCCAGATTTATGTTAAGTTCACTGATATAATTTTCTTTTGGAAAATTCTGTGAAATTTTCTCAACTCAAATAGTAATAATACCAATAAAAGTACCTTTTGTATTTGCATTTAGCTAGTATAGTTATTATTTCAATATCACAAAAGTTATGATATTTTAATTATAATAATAAACTTGCATTTAGCTAGTATATTATTCTTTCAATACCATAAAAGTAATGATATTGAAATAATAATATCTAGCTAAATGCTGGACTTGGATGCTGGAAAAAAAAAATCTCAGAATTGTTTTTTTTGCGTAAACAACAATTAATCAGGGGATGTGGCGCTTCCACAGTATCTATGGACGCTACACCTCTGATATATACCATCAAGCCACTTCCTTTATTCGACTAAGCAGAAGGGGGAGAGATCACCAGACTTTCCTATCACGAGACACATATTTCGCCTTTTCTATTGTATATCCATACAGCTCCTACGGTTTCAATATTTTTTTATATTTCCTTCTCTCAAATATCACACACTTCCTATCCGATCCGATATAAAATTTATGATATAATGCGAAATGAAGTGATTAGAGGTGAATGTGACCTTAAAGCATAAGTGTTGAGTAAAATGAAGAAGAGCATTCTGAGTTGGTTATGTCACATGAAATGAATGAATGAAAGAATCTATCAAAACAAATATGAGTGGAAATGAAATGCAGTGTAAGGCGTGATATGATGATCTATGAGTTAATAGGGATATCGAACGGCATGTAGCGATAGGAAACAAGTCAATGGGGGCACTTAACATGTATACTTCAACCGAACAATATCAAATTCTGCTAAGATGAAAATGCATAATAGTATTTTGACGTCAACTTTGATATATGGAAACGAAATGTGGACGTGAATAAAGACAGATGAGCTGAATAAATGCTGTAGAAATGCGTGCATTGAGAAGAATCCATTTAACGACAATGTATGACAGAATAAGGAATGAAGTGAAAATGGATGAATGTGAACTCAATGCTGATGTTTTAAGTTAGGCGAAGAACACACTGAGATTGATTAAACATGTAGAACGAATGAATGAAGGAAGATTAACCAAGCAGAAGGAGTAAGAGAGGAAGACCGATGAAAGTGTTGTTGGATCAAGTGTATATTCTAAAATAATGAATCGTTAAAGTCAGAGAGACAGTAGGAGATGTATGAGAAAGTTTATTAATGTAGAAGAGGCGAAATATGTGTCTTGCGATAGTTAGATCTGAAACTCCATCCTCTCTACCTACTCCGATAGGGAAACGACGTGATGGTATGTATATATTATATAGCACCGTTTAAAGATCAGATTCTCTCTAAAACATGAGACTATCAAAATAAAATATATGCTATAAGGAAAAGTTTTCTTGGTCGTTCCCTAATTCTGAGGAGTCGTGAGAAAAGATGAAGTCAGTTATGATGCTGGTAGTTTGAGTATCGTCAGAGATACACAGTGGAAAATTAAGCTGTCCATGCAGCCAATCTACCCTTGATATTTTCATTTATTGGGTGTACAAAACATATCTAAACCGTTTAAAATAGAAAAAAGAGTGCGACAAGGATGCATTCTATATCCGCGGAGATCGTCAATCTATATTCGATCGTGTGTTGTACAGGGGAATGTTTTAATTGTTTTTTTCCCATCCCTGATGTATTACACAAGAACTCGAGTGTCCTTTTTCTGGTTCACAAGGCAAACAGTGAACACGGAGGCAGGCAGAGCAAAGGAAACAGCATTAGCCCAGGCGACCGGAACTAGTCATCTGGTACATGAGGAATCGATATGAGCTTTATGGATGGAGTGAGTTGGTCGTCGCCCTTCGCCAAGGTCTTTTGCGTAAATAATGTGTGACCATGTGTTGCGAAATAGAAACCTATTAAATAAAAATATATTATTCTATGTTGGGAAATATTGTACTACATTATGATTCCGTTGTATACAGTACAACCTGGCGGACGTATAGGGAAAATACGTGATTTGCTACCACCAACGATCAAAGAAATAATACATTTATTTTTTAATATCTTAACATAGAAACCAGCAAAGAAATAAGAAACCAGCAAAAAATTGACCCATGATGTCGGTCACGATAATTGTACAACTTTGGTCACCTCAATATGCTTATGTAATTATAGGAATGTGTAGGAACGTGTTGATGTATGAACTAATATGTGTGACAATATAAACGTCAATTTTAATACAAATTCGCCCAATGAGGTATTGTTTTGTATTATTGTATATTTTACCACTCTTTTCGAGATTCCGAGAAACCAGGCAATCCCACTGAGTATCCTTCTATTATATTAAACCGAGAGTATTGTTATGTGGGAATTCGGGAGTTTGTTGGTGATGATGGAAAATAGCCACTTTCTTCAGCATTTTATTAGACGACGATTACAATGATTACATGTTAGTATATCACGGAGATAATTTCAATAGGAAAAGTGCTATAGTGACCTCGTTCCTCGCCCAGAAAAATTTATCTGATTAATTTGGGCCTTATGGACCCTTACTATACTCATTTTGGTGAAATATGTATATTCATATCTTTCCAATTGAGAGTGTAGGAGCAGGAGCAAAGGGTGAATGTGGTCAGATAACATATATTCCGTTTTAGATAAATAAACGGAAACTAATTTTCTAGCGCTTCATTAATCTGCAGGGGATAAGAAGCGAGTCCAGTAATAAATGAAGACAGTGATAAAATATTCAGTATAAAGAAATCTTTATTGATTAACATGCATACTGGTGATAAGACAGGTGACCCTTAAGTTCACTTTATGGACTGAAAAGTAAGATATATGTCTATCACGTAACAGTATGTTTTTAATCTATATGTATACTTTTTAATTTTTGCAATTACATAATGCACTCCCCTGCCTAACTTCAATAGGTACATGCCAATTTTAAGGCTGGTAGGTTTTACAAAACAAAAAAAAGAAACAGTAATAGATTAGTCATAAGAATAAAAGTCACTTTTAAACAGAAAACAATATAAATCCATTTTTAATCAAATTACATCAAAAACAAATAAAAAAAGCCCTTCAGTTTACAAAGAATCATTCACTGATTTATTTGTAGACACAAAGAATCACCCATATACTCGTATCCACAGAAAACAAAGGAAAAAGAGACTGCACGTGAAATACTTTTCCATTGCACATTTTTTATCTAATTTTCGATTACAAAGCTTTGAAAGCAAACAACTCGTAATGAAGGATAAGAAACGATCCATATGTTTGGAATCGGTGTTTATTACCTAATATTTTGGAAGTGAGATGTTTACAGTGTAAAACTTGGCTGGCCACGTGGCTCAAAAGTGAATGTTGATTTTACATATAATATTTTTGAGTTATATCATTTGCAAATGTAATAGCATTTGTTTTTTTTTAACATTTTTTCCGTTTATATTATATATATATATTCTTGTATACAAATTCTTCCATCTCTTTTTTATATACAAATATAATGTCACCAAAAGGTACTCTAGGCTTTTATGTAATCAAATAAGTTTTTGTGACCTCTTTGGCCTAGTTGGCAAGACGTTTTTCTTCCAACCTTGTGGGTTTGATTCCCGTTGGAACCCAGATAAAATAAATACATCTTTAACATTCTAACTTGTTTACTCAAACACTGTTTATTCCACTTAATGTAATAGTATAATATAACCCAGCCGGTTTCAAGGTTTTCATCTCAACATCAGGGAGCACAAATAATATTACTCTTGCAGTCTTCTTTGTGCTCCCCTGATGATGAGGTTAAGACCTTGAAACCGGTAGGGTTATACCGGTTATACCGTTATATAAAGTGGAATAAACAGTGTTTGACTTAACAAGTTACAATGTCTTTAAACCTCCAGTGTTAATACCTTAATTATAAATGATAAATCTCTAACATATTTCTGGATGGTTTGAAGAGATTGCCACATTATTTCAAGAAGTATTTTAATTATAGATATTCGTAAATAAGACTCCACATGAACCGTTTTTAAGGGTTCTACTAAACTAGGGGGCATAGGATGGATCTCTCTAACGCTTTAAAAATAAACGATCACAACATCTCTGTATATATATATATATATAGCCTCGTTTGTCCACGGCCTCGAGGGAGTAAAGTATCAGGCAGAGGACCGACCTAGATGAATGCGTTTTATGGCATCTCTGTATTCCTTATGGAACGTAATGGGTTGCAATAAGTGAAAATGTTCAGAAAAGAAATTAACGCTAAATGACAATAAACCTGCCAAATTTTATTGTCAATAACAATTGTGTAATGCAATTCAATTTTGCTGGATATTTTTTCAATCGTCAGTCTAATCGCTTGTTTCTAAAGCACATTCATTTATTGGCTGCCCCTTTTATTGTGTCTGGGCTATGCTGTGAATTTTTCGTAAATTTAAAGTGTTTATTTTTTATTACAAGTGTTGTAATTATTATTATTGAGAGTATGTAAGAATCGATGATCTTTATTTGTGGTTAACGTTAGTTTTGTCGAATAATATTTCAATTGTATCAATCTCTGCCTGCATCAAAGTGTTAAATGTATGGGTAGTGTGTACAACTTTAGAAAGTACTGGAATATAATCCTTTTTGGGAAGTCTTATAAAAACTTGTTAAGAACACTACACTCCACCTAAAATGTGTTACTATTATTTTTTTATAAATCTACAAAGGTTTTTTGTGCTACTATATAAATAAATATGTTTTTCTAAACATTCAAATGTGGAGAAGTTCCTTATCTATTAGCCGCAGCCACCATCTTCCTATCCTTACACTTCACTTGTTTTGTTTTGTAATATTTTTAATCTGTCAATAACAGCGAGTTCAAATCCTGAGTTAGAGCTTCGATGAGGAGAGTCTGCCCTCTAAACGGCACTATATATAATTTGTTATATTATTATTATAACTATAAGTAATGTGATTTTAAAAATAATTATCTAGCATCATCACTTATGTACGAGTATATGTTAAGTTACTATTTTTAAATAGATCAAGTGTAGATCACTTGGAACAGATTGGCTGTTTAAAATTGATGGCAGACATTTTGGCTCAGTGAACTTAAGTCTAATTAGTTTATTAGTAAATGAAATATGAGTGTGCATGAATTATAGTTGTTTTTTATGTTAACCAGTAGCGGAGTATACAACGTAGTTTTTTAAATAAACTTTTTCATTATTATTATTCGCATCCAAAATTTTGTTGAATTGTATTAAATTGTACGATACGTTACATAGAAACAATGTCATAATTAGTTATTCATTTTAATTAGTTCACTATAATTTATTTATTAACACGTTGCAGAAAATAATCTGGTGGGATTATTGCCAGGCGGCAATCTATTCCAGCCAATCAGACAAATTTAAATAAAGCTAGTTACATTGTCGCAAAAAATATTTGAATGATTATTTATCTTTATGATTTTTATGAAATTTATGAACATACACATAATAAAAGTAAAAGTGAGATATCATCCATCAAAACAAAAGGAAATAATGGTGGATAGAAAAGAAAAATCAGGAATGAAAAGTTTATATTACTGACTGTAAATTAGGATTTTTTTTCAGTCGCTTCTTAAAGCATGCCAAGGACGGAGCGAGACTAACATTGGTTTGTAACTGGTTCCAAAGTCTCGCTGCATATACAGTAAATAGTAACTCACAATAATAAAAGGACAAGTGAATGAAGCTGCTGCTGTCTCCAGATGCTTAAAATATGTGGTCTGGAATAATAAATACATGAGAATAGACAGTAAGGCCAAAATTTGCAAAGCTGTGTGATGCCAGTCATGATTTATATAATAGAGTCTAGAGCAGATACAACATTAACAAAAATTATGATCAGAATTATTGAAATTAAAATCCACAGAGTCGTTGCAGATAAAACACTTAGGCCTCGGCCACACTGGTAGGAGCCTCGCTTGGTGCTTAGAGTTACAATACTAGGTGACTATAATAGTCACGTAGCGTGGCGCGAAGCGTGCAGTGTGGCCATTGCGATAGTATAGGGTGCGTTGGTTCGCTAGGATATGTCACCTAGCTCGCAACTTAGCTCTAAGCACCAAGTGAGGCTCCTACCTGTGTGGCCGAGGCCTTAGAGCCTTAGAGATAGAGTTAAAAACTCACGTATTCGAGATATATCATATGTGAAGTGGAAAATTTTGTGAGTTGGTGTAAAAAATGCAAAAGTTGCCAGCTTCGAAATATATATAATACCCGCTTCTAATTTCCCAACAAAACTTCCATAAAATGGAAGAATAGCTCAAAGTTAATAACTCAATAGAGTTAGTCCTAATAACAGCATATGTTACCACATGTCTAATTTAAAAGAAAGAAGAAGAAATCCAGTTTTAGTTTTAAAGGATAATTCGAAAAGTTTTCTGAGTGAAACGATGAAAAAGGTTTCATGAAGTGAAACATGCCTAAAGGCTATTTTCTTAGTTTATAGAATAACCAAAGATTACAGTAATCCCTCAATTAATGCGGTTCGTGTGAACTTGAAAACTTACGCACTAATCGAAAACAGTGTTCCATACAAAAAAAGGTGATTGGTTCTAAAACACGGGGTTTCCTACTATTTTCTATATTTTAGTAAGAGCTGAAACGATTAATTAGTAAACAATAATTTGTAACAAAAGTATATACATAAGTAGCATATAAAAATACAGGGTGGCGCAAAAAAATGTATCCTCAATTTTAATTATTATAAAGTCTGTATTTATTAGTATACAGTTACCTTTTAACGTTCACAACAAACTACATAAATGTTTTTGTTTATACTTAGCGTCTGTTTTAAAACGAATCAGCCTAGTAGACTTACTAGTATGAATTAGAGATAAGTTTGAAGCAGATGGAACTGTTCAGAATGTCCATAAACAACGTTCCGGAAGACCAAGAACATCGACGAACGCTGCCATGGAAGAAAGGGTGCTGGAAACGTATCGTCAACATTCAAGACCATCTGTTCGGCATGCTTCTCGGGCTTTGCACTTTTTCCAGTAGCACTTCTAAATAATCTTTCTTTGTTCAAAACTTATTATGGTTTCTGCCATTATTTCTCAACGATTAAATCTAAAGCAAAAAAAAATCAGCAAGTTACCAATTATTAAAGTGTAGATACATTTTTTGCGACATCCGTGTGGGTTCATTTTTTTGCGACATCCTGTATACAATGCGCAGTTGAGTACAAATGAAATTTTTGATTCATTAAAAAAAAAACAATACAAAATTTGTAAATGAGTCAAAATGGCGTGAATTGATACACGTTTCAGTGGACAATAAAATTATCGTTTAGTTTTGAAACGGTTCGCAGCGGATACAGTGATTCACGTTACACAACGATTATATTATTATTATACACATACGAGTATACTGGTCGTTTATTATTCAAGCATTGGACTCTATCGAAAATATCGCCAAATCCTGGAACACTGCCAGGTTTCTTCTCTAGTCGACTACTTGCTGTGGATCTGCTGGTATCAGAAGCGATATGTACGAGTGCCTTAATCATGTTCAATAATAACAATCAAAGTACAATTTATTTAGCGCCATTTTGATAGCAGACTCTCTTCAAGGTTATGTTTATGTTTCATTTTGGTTCTCATGAGGTAGTTTTGTGTGTTACCTTGGATAGGTATCTGACTTTCGCTTTTCGCTTCCCTTCGCAAGTTTACCGCAGCTTTCTTACCAAATATGTTTTGGTAAACAATATGAAAGACCTTGTTGAGCGAATTTTCCAATATCTATATCTTTTGTATCATCATCATTGCAAATCTGGTTCGATTCACTGCTGGATGAAGGTCTCCCCAAGTCAACTCCAAATTATTCGGTCTTTTGCTCATTCGTGCCATATGATATTGCCATGCTTTCTGATGTCATCTATCCAGGTACCTTCGGTCTTTTTTTTTGGCCTCTTTATGCCTCTGGGGTACCATTGGATTATTTCGGATATCCATCGGGAATATAACATTCTGGCTACGTGTCCTGCCTATTGCCACGTCATTTTCTTGCACACTTTTATTACGTCTTCTTTATTTGTTTTTTGTTGCGAATCCAGGTGTTTCGTTTACAGTCTCTTTTAGTATATCCCAGCATACATCTTTGGAGTTTTCTTGTGTTCTTTGTTGTGAGCGTCCATGTCTCACAGCCATACGTAAGTACTGGGAGAATACAATGGTTGTACCTTTCGCTTCAAATATATAGGGAGATCACTTTTGAAGATGTTGTTCAAACGTCCAAATCTTTCGTATATCGGTGGATAAATAGAGGATTGAGCTCATTAATATACTTCGTAGGCATAACTGAGCTACTTGACAGGAAAGCATGAGTAATCATTTTTATTTTTTATACTTTAAAAGATTTTTTTTCTTATAATTTCCTATTTATTTGTAGTCATTGATTTAAACTTGTATGAAATTTAAAATAAACAATGAACGATAAAGACTTGTAAATCCGGCCCTTCGCACTCGCTCACTTATTCACTGTCATTTCTGAGATTAAAGGTTCATATTTTATTAATTAATTTGTTGAACGTAAATTATGAAGCTCTAGTTGGATAAAATATTTCCGAAAACGCGATTTTAGTCACTGCTTGTGAATTTTGTATTTACGAGTATCTGTCAAATTCAAACTGAAAATTATACCACTTGCTCGTGAAAAGTGGTTTTCGATATTTTCTGTAACTCAGACATCTCTCGTGTTGTAGAACGCTGATCTGGTCGTCATCATTGGTAATGGGCTTTCCACAACGGACACCGTCTTCGAGTGTCCTATCACCATTTTATTTTAATGGTGATAAGACACTCGATGACGGTGTCCGCTCCCTATTTTTTTAAACCACATTTGACACACGATCGCTTACGTGCCGACTATGTGTGCGAGTGAAGTTGCCTTTTCGTATGCGGTATTGATGCCAACACGTGCAACGATGAACCACGAGTTCTTACCCGAAGAGTTGACTACTGCAACTGAAGACAATATTGTCTCAAAGATGTTAAACTTTACTAAGCGCCAGTACAACAATAAATTTGAATGAAAAAACTTAAGAGTAAACCCATTACGGAAGATAATCCACCGGGAATTGAACTGAAAACATCTGAGTGCTAAGCAAGCATGCTTATAAATAAGCAACAGGGCTTTAGATCAATGCTACTCAAATGGTGGTCCATTTGAAGGTAACCTCAGACCGTGACCGTCGCAAGGTCAAAGTATTCACACATTTGTTTGAATTCAATAAAACTATATTTACAAAACCTTATTTAATTACCCATCTCATCTTAAAAAAATTAAGTAGGTCCCTAGATGACGCTTAACGATATATACGTACCGGTCTACTCCACGAGAAACTGGTAGCACTGTCTTAGACCGCATCGTAGATAGCTCCCACTGTATGCATTTTCTGTATGCGTTCAAGAGCTACACAATCTAATGACAGGCGCTATGATCTGGCCAAATCCATAAGCGCTTTATAAGAAATTAGAATGAAAACACTGGCAGATGACAATCTAAGAAGACATACGTAAATCCTTTCCTCGATTGAGTCTCGAGTAATGCAGGTCTTCTTGTCATATACTCGTACACATAGTCTTGTGTCGGAATTTGGCAAAGCAGAGTAGTAGTCATGAACTCGTAAATAGCAACACCGGGCGTTCGAATTTATGTGTTTACCACCGTAACTCGAAATAATAGTCAATGTTTCTATTCGAGTGCTGGTGGAAAGTTTTCATGTTTTGTTTCCTCAGTTCAGTTCGATCTCATCATCACCTACGCTGTTATAGGAGACAAAATAAGTCCCAATCCAATGCGATCTACGTTAGAACATCGAAATCTTTTTAAGAACGCGACGGCACTTAGTGATGAAGGAATTGGCCAAAGAGACTCCCTGGCGGTGACACATGTATGATAAGTATAAAAATAATATAAGCGACGATTGACTTAGGGGACTGAAGTCACTGGAGAAGGAAAATGACTCACAGGAAAGTATATAAAGCGTCTTGAGGCCTAGATAACAGAACCAATGACAATATATTAAAGTGGTGAGTTTTACGTGTTGCATCGCATCTCCGTATCTGCGGCTAAGAGCAGCCCATTTGATACTTGTCCGAGAATTTCAGTGTCTCGCATAGAGGAGAACTTGATTCGTGGAATGCCCATTGCTGTCAAAGTGGCAAGACATGATAATGAGTATTTTTTTCTATTTTTTGGCCTCCTGGCTTGCTTAGTTTGCTAAGATTTAATATACATAATCATGTTTAATATATAAGATCATTTTAATGGAAAGGCAAATTGAAGAGTTTAAGTGATTCATTGTTGCTTGGTCTCGTAGTCGAGAATCCCCTCGCCACTCCAACGTCAATTTTGAACTGCTCTTTCACGTCGATTATGTGTTCTTCTGTGAGAAAACAGCCTGAAGAGTTTAAATGCATATAGGTTTAAATCCAGAAATTGTTTCATGAAAAGAGAAACAGATCTAATGATTCCTTCGAATAAAGTGCGTTTTCTGAAGTTGAAAGAAAAAAACTTCGCAATGTATTTTTAATGTCAAAAAGGAAGGGAATATAAAATTAGTTGGTAACTGGTTCCAGAGTCTTAATGCATGGGCAGTAAAGTTTTTCAACGCAATATAGTTGTGCTTTTCGAAGAGAAGTAACCTTAATTGAAGAATTAAAGCGCTAGAATATATTCTACATCTCTAATGATATTTTTATTTGCATACAATTTCTTCAGGTTATTCGCGTTCATTGCACCTCATTATTCACGCATTTTTTATTCATACTGAATATGCACGCAGTTTTTTTTGCTGTTCGTGCCGTGCGACTTTGGAATTAACGTTTCGCAAACATAAAATAATCTGCAATCTCATATTTATCACAATCATTTTACTAGTAATATATGTAAAATGTTAAATTTGATTTCACAACCTATGCACAAGTAATTGTTCTTAAGTGACAACCATGGCCTAGATCGGATGTTTCGGGTTCAATTCCCGATGGTACCAAAACAAAATAGTTACTGGGCTGATAAAATAATTCCTGCATGTGTTATAATGTGTGCGACTGTTGTTACTTGTCTATTCGTACATGCGGTAGTAATATCAACATTTGCGATGAGGAACTGTGAGTTACTTAAGTACTTCATGAGTTCTTAACCCGAAAGCTCGATAACTGAGGCCGAAGATAATATCATCAATTGAGATATGTTAAAGGATGCCACACGAATGCATAAAATAAGTTCTAGAGTTCTTCTTATTTGAATGGATCTTTTCATAGGTCAAATATGTTCCTTTGCTTTGCCAGGTAGACCATAAATCTTCTAATTTTTTTTCGGAAAGATCTACGAGTATACATACAGTATGTACTGATTATGTGGTAATGAACTATCTGCTTTTTACTGCGCTCGTTAGAGGTACCAGAATTTCAGGACATGCTGTATTTGGCGACTTACTGAAGTTGGAAAAAAAATCGCGGTGAACAGCGTATTGGGCGTCTTCGCGGCTCGGTGCGTCCTTCTAATGGTGAGGGAAGTCTCGATTGGGAGAATGATATGGGATAAGCCCAGACCGTTTGATAGCGTTTCTCTCAAATTAATTTTATTTTCCACTGCCTTTACATATACAAGTATGTCTAATTTATGGATATACTCGTATATGTACATAACATACTATGTTGTTATCAATAAATTAAAATGTTTCCTTATGTAAATAATGTTTGTAGTAATAACAAATTTTGTTTTGTTTCAGGTGAGTGTCCCCCACGTTTAAGTTTGTTGAAATCTTCGATCAATGGTGAGTCTTTGTTAAGAAAATAAGTAATTCTCAATATGACAATACCCTTGATTGTATTGTATAAATGTATATACAATACAACGAAAATAATAATAAAATATTATTATTAACATAACATAGTAAATACAATAAACGTTAACAAAGCATGTTATAGGTTGCCTTGAAAGTGATTTCGCATTGTAGATCAAATTCAAAGGCAAAAGGTTTATATTAAGATGTTACTTTATTCAGTAAATTTGTTTTTTATATTTTCAGTATCTTAACAATCTCTCGTGTCGTAGAACGCTGGTTATTCTCGATTAAAGCCTTGATTTGGTCATCATCAATGGTAATTAGCCTTTCATAGTGGACACCATCTTCGAATGTCGTATCACTTTTACAGAATTTTTTAAACCATTTGACACACATGATCGCTTACTACATCGTCGCCATAAGCTGTACACATTTGTGTTTTTTTTTGGTTCGTGTCGCATTTTTTTTTGCGCTAGTAAAAAAACATCAAGCATAGAAAAAAACATCTTATTTTGTCCCGTATTCAAAATGACGTCAATAAAAACACTGAAGCAATTTGAATCGACAATGGTTGACAAATGACTGAGGTTTCTACAGTCTTAGAGAGTTGAAGTTTGTACGTCGGTGTCTTCAATCAAGATAAATAAAAACTCTTAATAATTCATGTGTTGTGTCGCGTCTAGTTTATTTTAAATATTTATTCTGGTTTGCCTGATTCACAAATTTCTAGACTCCAGTCTGTTTTCAATGCAGCTACTAGGTTGATATATGGTAGTCATAAATATTGCCATATTGGTCCGCTTCTGAAAAGTCTACAACGGTTTAAATGTCACCAACGGATTGATTTCAAACATTCCTTTGTATTCAAGTTCTTTAATGGGACGTCTCCATTGTATCTTTCGAATCTGTGTCTAAGGGATGTTCCTTTGGTGAGAAGTAGTAATTTGAAGTCGATTTCTTTTTCATCTAAAAATTTGGTTGTTCCATATAAATTCAATAGGACGAGGTATTATGAAAGAGCTTTTGCCACTGATGATCCTGTGGTGTGGAATGGTCTGCCTACTAGTGTTCAGAGATATGGTTCAGCTTTAGGAAGTACTTAAATATAATCCTTTTTGGGAGGTCTTATCGATGTTTATGAGGGTTCGAATCTTGAGTTTTAGCGCCCTTGAGGAGAGTTTGTTCTCTAAACGGCGCTATAAATTATCCTTTTATTATTATTATATGTGGTTCTTGATGATATTGAGCTTAGCTACCTCTGATATAGACCTTCATCCCTACGTATCTGGATGGATGCACATTTATACTTCTGGAACTAATCGAAAAAAACTGATTTCACATTGGTCACAACTTGTGAACATCGTTTGACATTGACAGTTCACGCGAACTCTCAAATACATAGTTTGTTCTAAATCTGGGATCAAAAGACCAACTTTAAGCTAGAACTGATTCTATAACCATTGGACCATGAAGAACCCCTGCTTTCAGTCTTCAAATGTTAGGTAAGTTGGGGTAAACCCCCACAAGTGCCCAAATACGTAGTTTCCCACTAATTAACGCCATCTGCCGGAATGTATTGATCGACAGGGGCGAACTTAAATGTTAATATTTTGTCCGACGTACAAAATTTCACAAGAATATTATTTATATAAGAGGAAGATCAGGGAAATTATGGTTGAATTAAGCATGCTATTTTGCAAGAAGTGGTTATAAAAACTCAGAGATATTGTAAAAGCTGTTTGAGAAAGTGTATGTACGAGTATATGGAGAAGAGGCGATAGGAAAGTCTTGCGCTCTCTTTTCTCTGACTACCCCGACAGGGAGATAGCGTGATGGTATGTATGTACAAAATTCATGAGTAATATAAAAAAACAATTATATAAGTGTGACATTAATGAAAGTTAAAAATAAGGGATGCTGAAGAGAAAACAAAATCGGGAAAGAAACATGTAACATTGCTGTTTTAATTAAGAGTTTTTATTAATTGCTTTTTAAATGTCAATGTCTGAGCGAATATTACATAAGTTGGTAATTGGTTCTAGAACTCACTGCATGGGCAATAAAGTTCTTACATAAATATCACGTCATTCCCCTCGCGGGGTAGACAGAGAGTACATATCTCCAAGTTTTTATATCCAATCACCCAACTTTTGCCTTCTCCACATTCATAAATCTTGTAAATAATTTTCTACTATGCATACTTCTTATTTTACTTTATTTCCAAATCTGATTCACTTGATCCAGCCACATTTTTCGCGGTCTACCGTTACTACGCACATCTTACATTTCCAACTTGTATCACTAATTCATTCTTGTCATTCATATGCCCAAACACCATCTTTTTGCTCAAGAACTAGGTAGCTTGTTTTAAATTTTGCCACGCTTTTTTTATACAGTAATATTTGCCGAGTTAATTGCCACGTGGTAATCTCTTCCTATAAACCAGAAATATGTTAGGGGCCTTAAGGGAAAACCAGAGAGGATTTAGTTTTTAAATACATGGGTTTCCAACATAAACTGATCACGTAACTCCTGGACTGGAAAACGGGCGTATAACCTTTTAGGCCACGGAGTTTGTTATTCATGACTTTTTGTTTAATGTATTCCAATGGATAAACCTTATTGTCCTGGAAAGGTCTTGAAAGTCTGAAAAGATTTATTGCCTTGGGAAGTGCATTAGAAAGGACGTGAAGTTGATTGGAAAATATTGCCACATGGTAATAAGCTCGCCAGGTTGTACTGTGATTTTTTTTCTATTTTGTATTTATGAATTTTGACCCAGGATCACATATGTTGTCCGTCTCTGCTGAGGGTTCCTTCCTGGGGGTTGGGGGTTTTAGGGGGTTTATTACACAAAGAACGAGACCAAACCCCCTCGATTCACTGTTCTGACTAATGATCATTTCCTTTCCTTTACCTTCGTGTGATTACATTGCCTGCCCAATTACTTGATAACATATTCAAATATAGGTTCAGCTCGCTATCTTTTTTTGACCATCAAATTAGTATACACATTTAACTGTCAAATCATTCTGTAATAGGGTAAGCATTTTTTCAAAATAAAGCAAGTGCGCTAGAATTAAGGACATTGTAAACTAGGTATGAGGAGGTAATATTTAAAAAAGAACATGCCCACCAAATCAGAATGTTGGGAAATCGCAAAAAAACTGTTGGCATTAAAAATATATGACATAATAATTCATTGTAAAAATATCTGAAATACTTAAAATCGCTTAACTTTACTTGATTTGTTGTTTAAAAACGAATCATAATAATTAAAAACGAATCATAATAATAAAAAAGGTCTTGGACATGATATTTTTTATTCGATTTCAAAAATACTATACAAGTGTTGCAAAAAATAATTGGGTAGAGTAATTTATTTTAATTTTAATGAAATAAAATAAGTAAAGTGTTACAAAATAAGAAGAAATATTACTATAAAACTATAAATATATGTAGGTAGATAAAGCTGTATAGTAACATTACACTGCACGTACGATTAAAAACTAACAGTTGCTGGTGAACTGGTATGAAGTTAGCCACAATCGGAAAGCTATGATTGGTCAATTCGGACATGATCTTTTTTGATTGGTTTGAAGCCTGGACAAGATTCTTTTTGAAAAAAAATACTGGTTTTTTATTATGATTTATGTGCTTTTTTCATTGAAATGAAAATGTTAAACGGCTCCGTACCATCGATAAGAAAAAAATCTGCTTTATCAACTCATTTTTTGTATCCGATGGACATGATCTGTTTTTTTAATGTTACTTCCTCGTATGTGCATGGTAAAACAATATTTATTTTTAATGACACCATTTTATATTTTTAAGTTACAAAATAATTTGTCGCCAAAGTATACCTGAAAAGGTGTGATATACAAATACTATAAGAAGGTCTATAATTAAACCCACGAGAAGTTGCGATGTGATAATTGTTTAAATTTAACAAGTATTAAGCGCGTTACGCTTGATTCTTAGGATAAAGGACTTATGGTTTGAATTGGTAATACAGAAAAAAGGGCTTATTAAAAAGTGCATAAAAATTACCCCACATGAAATCGCGATGATTTTCGCGGTCCAAAACCAAAATGACTAAGTCAAAAAAACTTATAATAAAAAGGTTTAAATTATTTTTACCAAAATGCCAAAAAAATTTAAATACGCCGATAGGATCGAGATTTACGTTACCTGTGTTTTATTAAGAATATATTTGAGTATTGTTCTAGTGAAAAAAATGACTTTTAATGTAAAATTGCAGATGCAAGGTAATTATGAAAACCTTAGTTTATAATTATTTTTCAAACTTCAATAACTAAATAAATAATATTTATTGCTCATTAAATCTTCTTCTCCCTGGCTCCATCCTAACTCACTGTCTGCGAATACTGTTGGGGTCAGCTCTCCTCGTCCTCAGGTTGTATGCTCTTCTGTCCCGGACTACGTCCCCCAGGCCGTGCTTCTGCATCAGGTTATCTTTTTGCACCACCCATGAATTCTTTGGTCTTCCTCTGGTTGTTTTTCGAGGAAGATCCATGGAGATTGCCTGGTTCACAATGTGATCGGATGTTCTGCGTCCAACGTGCCCATACCATCTCAATCGCCTCTCCTCCATCTTATTGTTGATGTCTGTAACACCTAGGCTTCCACGAATGCGTGAGCTTTTTATTTTGTCTCTTAGGGACACATCAGCTGAACATCTTAACATGCGCATTTCAGCAGTTTCTAGTTGCCTAGAGTAAGAGTTATATATCGTCCAGTATTCGGAGCCATAGAGGAGTGCGGGTTTGACAATCGTTTGGTATACTTTTTCTTTTAACTTTACTGGCATTTTCGGATCACATAGAACTCCCGTCATCGATCTAAACTTCATCCATCCCACACTAATTCAGCAACATTAACATTTATTGCTCATTAAATATCAAATTATATTTCAAGTTATTATAGCTACTATAATTATAAATAAATTATTATAGCTACTAGCTGACTCGACTCATCGAGTGGGGAAATTACACCATTTTTATGACCGCATTTGTCGTGTTAGTTCTGTCGTTTCCAACAAAAGGCTTCTTGATCATGCATCGTTGTTTTCTTAATATCATAATCTCCACCTCATTAGACTTATTGTCTTGCGTCATTATTTGGTCGTAATAATTTCGATATCAGAAGTATTTCAACCAGTTGAGCTCCTTTAAATCTCTCTATAACATTTTTATTTTGTCGAATCTCATGGAGTTTAATTATCATTAATTATTTTTTGTGTCCAGACCGACAGTTGTTAATTATGCAATGTATTTCTAGTAGAATGTTAGGCATATTCCCAATGTTCAGTCCCACATAGTCCACATAGTCCCAATGTTCAGTCCCACATAGTCCACATAGTCCCAATGTTCAGTCCCACATAGTCCACATAGTCCCAATGTTCAGTCCCACATAGTCCACATAGTCCCAATGTTCAGTCCCACATAGTCCACATAGTCCCAATGTTCAGACAAATTAGCATATGTTGTGAATCCTATGTAGCCTCTTCCTCCAAGAAACCCTATCTCTTCAGTACATTTTGAGTTTTTCGCAGTTATTCGTATCAGTTGGATAATGTTTTTCGGATTGTTTTTCCGTGGTTTATCTTATGATGCCGACGTTTCGAAAACGTTGCAATTTTCATCTTACGGGCTTGTTTCTAGTCATAGTGAAATTTACTATAAACAAGCCATTAAGATGAAAACTACAACGTTTTTGAAACGTCTACATCATAAGCCAAACCACACGGTAAAACACCCCAAAAAAACATTATCCAACCCATGTCTTCATGTTCATCTTCACCCCTACTCGGAGTCTATTTAGGGTTCTCCAAGTTGGCCAAAGCACCTGGTCTCCAGACGCCATATTTTGCGAGAACTCTATCCAATCGTCAGTTGTTTTATCTTTCACTTGAGAGAACCCAAAGATCGTCAGTTCTTGCGTTCTCTTCGTGAAATCCTGGCTGGTGCGTCTTTGGTCTTTAACTTGTTTTGCTCTTTTTATATAAATTGCAACACTTCTTTGGATATCGGGTGGGTTGAAACCGATTAATTAGTATTACCCCACAATTAATCATTGTACTTCTTATACAGAGTGGTCCAAAAAGAAATGCACTTTTAATTCCTCAACAATTTCTTAACGGAAAAGGCGAGGGGCGCGGGGCGGTGTCAGTGCATCGCTTGGCTTATGTAATTTTAGTCACCATGTAATTTTAGTCACACGGGAGAACAGCGCGCGTTCTGTGTTCGCGCGTTTTTCGAGAAAAATCGATCTTATGTAGTTGTTCGACGACTTTTTCGGGTTCAATTCGAGTGACGGCGTATCAGTGAGTGTCCCAGCACTAATTTGATCAAGCAGTGGCTCGAGAGATTCGAAAGAACAGGATCGACGCAAAAAATTCGGCCACGGGGTCGCCCAAGAGTCTCACGCACCGACGAAATTATTGAGTGAGTTCGACAATCTTTACGCACGAATCCAAGAATGTCGACGCGCAAACGTTTATCGGCTTTAGGTGTGTCTAAATCGACGTTACAGCGAATTTTTCGGCTTGAAATGAAATAGCATCCTTATAAAGTTCAACTAGTCCAAGAATTGAAACCAGCAGACTTTGAATCGAGGTTGAATTTCGCTGATGAAATGCTCGACACCTTCACTAACTTCAATAACATCCTATTCTCGGATGAAGCCCATGTTCACCTGAACGGATTTGTCAATAAACAAAATTGTCGGTACTGGTCGGCATAGAATCCCAGGTTGAAACATCAGAGGCCCCTCCACTCACCGAAAGTTACTGTATGGGCGGCGATTGCCAAATGGGGTATCATCGGGCCGTTTTTCTTTGAAGAAAATCGTGGCCGGACAGTTACCGTTAATTCAGAACAATATACGGCTATGCTGAGGATCTACCTGGCTCCAAAACTGCAGGAATCGCAAGGCTACAACAGGAATACGAGGTTCCAGCAGGATGGAGCCACATGTCACACTTCAAACGAGAGCATTGGTGTAGTGAAAGACATGTTTCCACAAAAGTTGATTTCAAGGAGGGGTAACATTACCTGGCCCCCAAGAAGCCCAGATCTGACGCCAGCCGATATTTTTTATGGGGTTACCTTAAAAATAAGGTTTACTCCTATAATCCAACATCTTTGCAGCAGTTGAAGCTGAATATTCGAGAAGAAATGGAGTCCACTTCCACGGAAACCCTTACGAAAGTTTTCCAAAACTTTCATGCCAGATTGGAACAGTGGCGTAACCGCAAGAACATCATTTGAACAACGTAATTTTTAAGAAGTAAAATTGTATTTCATTAGCTTTAAGTTATAATTAATAAATATGTTCCAGATGTAAAGCTTCTTTTTATTTCCAACTTTCAAAAGTGTGCTCCTTTTTGGACCTCCCTGTATAATATATTTGTAACAATATTGGTATTATTATTACCCTGATTTTAGGAACGCTTACCTAAGTTTAAATCAACTGAAGCAGTGGTTTCATAACCGTAGCAAGTTACATTAAATTCCTTATCTTGTAGGTTCTCATAAATCAACCACTTTCTTACGCAACGTAAATTAGCCCTACGTGACGATCAACCACGTACACGCAGGTAGTGGGTGACTCCCTATTTCCCTGAAATTTCGAATAAATAATATATGGTATAGATATCTCGAAAGGGGTGGGATATTCTCAAGCTAGTTGATGTCATGGATGGCACAAAAGACAGGATACGTTGTAGCGCCTTAAAGATTATCAGAAAATGAAAAAATAAGGTTTTCCATCAGTTGTGTTTTTTTCCGATTCTCTAAATGCTCTACATTCAATTTCAGGTTTCATTAAACCCAGACATGGAAATTATTTGCTCGATCAAAGTCAAGCTATTCCGATTGATGTCAAAAAACATAGATTTATTTATATATTTATTTATTATTACACGTGACAAGAAATATACATAATTTGCGAAACAAAAAAAAAACAACAGGTAATTTAATTTGGACATACATTATTTGAATGGATCTGGGTTTGTCGCCTTTTATTTGTCTTATCCCCAGTAAACTAGGATTTTGCCTGTATCTCACTGAGGATATTTAGCATGAAAAAATAAACCGATACTTCTTTCCGATTTTTGATTACACAAAAACAAAACCCCGTTGCACGTTCTTATCAACCTGACAAACAGTGACACTCAATTACAACTGGAAACATCATGCGGAATCAAACTCTTCACACATCTTCACTCCAGAAAGACCAAACCTGTTCATCCCATAATATACCGCACACAATCATAAAAATAAAAACAAAAACAAAAGTAAAACCAAAAATGAACCCAAAATGAAACAAAAATAAAACCAAAAATGTTCATCCCATAATATACCGCACACAATCATAAGAATAAAAATTAACACAAAAATAAACAAAAACACAAATACAAAACAACAAAAATCAAGACAATATATGTTTCTCTGGTTTTGATTCCTTCACATATTGGTATCACCGGTAAAGGACATGTTGATTCCTTTGGTAAAGGAAGCATGTTCCGCTATCTGATTCTTCACAGCCTGATCTTTCAAATAAAACTAAACGTGATACTTGGTACCGATGGTCTTTGAATTGGAAAGTGACTGGTGTATATAAGGACTCTAGATCTAAATAAATCTAACAATTTATACATTTTAAACCATGGTTTCATATAATAATAATGAATAAGATGGAAGTGTCTGTCATGTGTCGTTTGCGGACGGACGGACCACTGCGTAGTGGCTAGTGACCTTTACAGAATGGGTATTGTGGTGAATCCCGGCTTCGAATGTAGTATGAATGATGAAACTATAGACTATGTATTTTTCGGTTGTCCTTTGCGATACAGCTTTGATTTACTAAAAACCATATCTCTACCGTGTCCAATATAATATTGCGTTTCTTATTTCTTTGTGGAACTTTTCCACTTATAGATCGATTGTTAATTTTTTGAACCTTGAAATTGTCTAGAATTTTCATTTAAAAAAATTACTCATATAATTGCGTACTGAGTTGATTTTGATGGTATAAATTATCCTAGTTTGGGTGGATTGCGTTTTAAAAAAATCTTCTTATTTTTGGTGTACTATATAGGTTACCTTTATTATTTGATGTGTAGGTAAAAAGGTCTTTCTTTTTTCATGTAATATGTAGGTTTTATTTTTTCTGGTATAAATATAAAACTCTTCAATGATTCTTAAGTCTTATGTTATCAATGAAAAGTAAGTAAACGATAATTAGATCAGCGGCAACCCTCAAAGTGGCTTATCTATCTACCCTTGAACACATCTGGCGTCTCCGAAACCGTGGGTGTGGATTATTAATAGCAAAGGTTCTATGGATTTGGGGGTGATTCCACTTCTCCCTTCAGGAAATTGAAAATTTACCTTGTTGCATTGACGCTGTGACAAATTAGGTAGAATATGTATGATTTCTGATTCGAAATTACCTTTTTGTATTAGTTTAATTTGTTACATTGTGGTTTAATTGGTATGGCATAATCAAATTTGGTCTTATTGAAAAAAAATACATAAAATGTATTGCTCGTTAGAAATTAAATTGTTTATTCACTTGTCAAATTTAAATTGTTTATACAGAATTGCGTCACGGAATAGGTAAACGGAGCAATACATTTTATATAAAACAATCGCGCGATATTAACAGTAGAAAAAATGACAATACTTAATCGTGTGTTGATGTCCACCTTGCTGTTTGGTAGTAAACCTTGGCAAAAAAGGAAAAGAGTAAGCTTAATGCTGTAGTGATAGGTGCACTAAAAAATGTGGAGTGTCAATGTTTGAAAGAAGGTGGAATAAAGGCATCGTAAATGAATGCACGGATATTTTAAGTAAGATGAAGAAAGAAGCTTTAAGATGGTTTGGACATGTGAAGAGAACTAATTATGAAAGAATTACTAAGCAAGTATACATGTCAGAAGTGGAAGAGGTAGACTGGATCAAATATACCAGATTTTGATTAAATGTAAAGGGAGAAGTATGCATAATAGAAGATTGTGCATGACGGGATGTATGAATGTAGAGGAGGCTAAAGTTGGGTGATTGGATAGGAAAGCTTGGAGATATGTTCTCTTTGCCTACCCCGCAAGGGACAGGCGTGATGATGTGTATGTATGTACGAGTTAAAATTACGATCGATAGTTACTAGCTGCCGACGACGACTCGACTCAGCGAGTGCAGAAATGGCGCCGCTTGTTTATAACCTTATTGTTATGTTAGTTTTTTTTTCTTCCATAACAATTTATGGTATGGAAATATAACCCTTGCCAGGTTCATACTTTTCTCACATTACTGAAACAGTTTAATTCTTTCTTTGGAATGGTGGCGAGCCCTCTCAGCGGGAAAACATCCTCTCAGCTTAAAAAAATCTTTGCCAATTGCACCAGATAACTTATTTAACAATATCTAAATCTAGTAAAGAGACACAAATATTCTATTTAAACAAAAATCTACCCAACCACCTAAAGCTCATCTTTAAAGCTCAAATAAAACGTCATCCTATCCCAACGATGGGCACCCCGTGACTCTCGTCATGTTAGCTCTTTCGTTTGAATGGTCAGACATTAAAGATAAATATGTCCACAACATGTTCCTACAGTATCATACATATATCAAGTCATATCTCTTGCGGAGTAAGCAGATAAAACAAATCTCCATTTTTTTCGACGCATGTAACTTACGCTTCCTCCATATTCTCGTCATACATACTATTCTATATTATTCATTCTTCTAACGTTATTTCGCTTTGAAATTTAGTTCACTTGATTCAACCATGTTTTCCGCGGTTTAATTATTTTACACACACTTTGAATTTCTGACTTGTATACTCGCTTAAATATTCTTTCGTCATTGTATTCTATTGTACGAGTATTATACTTACGTTATATCCAGAACAAACTGGCGGACTTATTGCCATGTGGCAATATCATCCAACCAGCCACAAAGCTATTAAAGAGGTCTTAAGTGAAAACCATACTGGAATCCTTTTTTAAAAAATCTGGGGTCCAGTGGGATTTGAGCTCGCATCCTTCGGGCTGGGAGACAGGCGTCTTACTAACTAGGCCACGAAGGTCGTCATTCTTGAATGGATGTCTACAGCACCTTATGCTCCGTTTCATATTTAAAGCTTATTTTTTATCCGCGCATTCATTTAGCTTTTTATCATGTATTGACACTTCAAAAAATCTTAGTGCATTCGTCTTCACAATATTCATCTTACTTTTATAACCCAAGATTCATTTCCATGCCTCAAGGTGGGCACCAGCATATTATTATGTAGTGTCATTTTTACGACTTTTAATATATCGCGGTTGTTATATGTAATATCCCATAATTTAAGTACACTTATACCTCGCTTTAAGGACACTCTTAACGGAATCTTGCTAAAACGGAAATGAAAAAGTAATAAACAGAATAAGCCTTACTGAAAAATCAATTTACGGAATACTTACAAATTGTAATGAGATTTGCGCTAACTGGACCGAAATCCACCTTTAAGGGACACGGAACACGAAACGAAGATTTGTCGAAAATTTATACTGATGAAATTAGTCGACGCTTTTCGCATTTTGAAAAATGAATTTAAAACTACCCCGATTCATAAAAAGTGCTGTAATGCTTTATATATATTTTTTTAGTTCTTTATATTACATAATGTAGTCTATATTTTGTAAAATATTTAATTATCTTTTTAATAACAATAAAGATACAGTTTATGTAGTGTCGTTTATAGAGAAAACTAGCCTCAAAAACTACCAAAAATGATTACCTTTAAATGCTTCCTAAAGCTGTACACACCATCCATATATCTGACACTAGAAGGCGGACCATTCAACGCCACAATACCAGCAACGGCAACAACTCTTATAATAACCCTCCCTATTGGATTGATTGGAACAACCAATGTTTTAGATCAAAAAGAAATTGACCTTAAGGTTCTTCTTCTTTCTGAAGAAATATCCACCAGACACAGATTCGGGAGGTATAATAGAGACATCCCATTAAGGCCGAGGCCACACCAAAATGCTTCGTTAGGTGCTAAGCTAGGTTTTACGTGGCTCATACACTAGGTGACTTCATGCCTGGCCACACCAAAGTGCTACGCACAAATTCATTTGACAGTTGGGAGCGGTTGAGTCAACACACGATGTCACTCTCAAAACTAACCAAGTTCATTACAACTTACCATCTTTATTTACTTTCTGTGTATAACCTATTTATCGAAGGAGAGTTTACTATAGTATCAATACAGTCACATATAAATCTGATGCTATATTTTGGAAATATAATTTATTTACACCCATAATTGACAAAGCATTTCCATCAAAAATATGTTACATTGCCATCAAGAAGATGTCTACGCGGTGAAGCTACCCATAGAAATGTTTACTTTTCTTCATAGAACCACCGTTTTACTTAACTTTGTAGAACACGTCGTCCTCCGTCCTTGCCGGGCCTCGTAGTTTAGAATTCCCTCGCCATTCCAACGTCAATTTAGTTGAAAAGCGACGTTGTGCCATGGATTTTTTTTAAATGAGTGAGTTGTTTCACATCAGCAAACTTATCGGCCATGCCGTTGTACATGATTCGATGGCACACCGAAGTGAGACGATCTGAGCTCACCGGCATGTTTTCTTTTTCTTTTTAAAAGAATAGATATGACCGAAGTCATAGGTATCCTTATACCCCTGAATACTGCGGAAACAAATGCCGGTATCATTCGAGGGGAGCAGCACAGCGCGGGGTTGAACCGGTGTCATTCTGCATGGAAGTTCAATGCGTTACCGAACGCGCAATGCGCCTCATGGAACACGTCTCTCTCCTCTCCGTGGTTGCAGTCCTAAGACTGGTTTGCAGCAATTTCGACTCTTCTCCTCCATTCCTCCCTGTCCTGTGCGGCTCTTTTTAAATCTGTATATGTTGAGCAGCGCACGTCCACCAACAGGTCCTCCAGGTACTCTCGGCGTGGGCGTCCCCTAGAGTTTGTCCCCTCGGTCATACCCTCCATTATGGCATGCAAGAGGCCCTCTTGTCGTATTATATGACCGATCCATCCTGCACGCCTTTCGGACAGGATCCTGAGCAGGTGCCTTCCTCCTTCGATTCGTTGGAGAACCTCTTCATTTGTGATGTGGTCTCTCCAGGAAATCCCTAATAGTCTTCTATAGGACCACATCTCAAAAGTCTCTAGTCTTCGTCTATCTCTTTCGGATAGGCACCATGTCTCGCAGCCGTACATCAAGATACTCCATACATAGGTCTTGATGAGGAGTATTCTCAGTTTTAGGTCTATATTATTTGATTCTATTATTTTCGACCTTTTATTAAATGCAAGTCTAGCCTGATGTATATGGCTGTCGACCTCGCTCTTGGACCGACCGGGAACACGTAATGCACGTTAAATTGTATTTACATGGAAAAATATCGATATATGAAATTTCGATTTACGAACAACTTTTCAGGAATGTATCTCTTCGATAACGTGAGAAACGAGTGTAATTGATAGTGATTATGAAAAGCATTTGATAAATTAATAATATCCGTTATTTCGAATCACTTCGAATTGGTTATCTACGATTATTTGACCAGCTTGCAGAGTTTCACCATATCGTTATTCGTTTATGGACAGCAAATGATATTAATAGGTTTGTCCTTGCCAGAGATGTTCATGGAGATATTAAGAACCCTTCCCGGAGCCCTGTTCCAAGCCGTTAACTTAACAGTTCCTACCACTCCTAACAGGATTATTATCATAAGCTCCGTTCCCGCGTGAAGGATTCTGGGATCACTGGTTTATCTCGACATTTCCAGTCGTTTGTGCAGATTCAATCTGATTTCGGATGGAGCGAAGTGGAATATAATTATATTGTATAATTATTTTCAATTGTATATGTAATTGTTTTCAACCTACGAAAGTACGATCATATAACTTCATACCAGAAGGCATTGAACTGGTTGAATGTTAGAAATAGACGCCAAATTCGCATACTGTATCTATTGTATAATATCCTTAACTGTCCCGCCGCACCCTTTTACCTCGCCGAAAATTTTCAGCGTCTTTCCAATCATGGATTAGCGCTACGCTCAAACAGAGATTGTTTATTGGCCTTTCCAGTTCACCGCTCCTTTTTCTTTACGTCGTCCTTTACTGTCCATGCAGTGAGACTCTGGAATCAGTTACAAACCAATATAAGACTCGCTCCGTTCTTGCCATGTTTTAAGAAGCGACTGAAAAAACTCTTAATTTCTAGTCAGTAAAATAACGTGTTTCATTCCTGATTTTTCTTTTCCTTTCCTCTCCACCATCCTTTCCTGTCCTTTTGATTGATGATATCTCACTTTATGTGAAAAATAATGTTCGGGTGATTGTCCGTCTTTGTGGGGTTCGTGGGCATGTTCTCACGTATATGTTGATGGATTTCGTGGGGATGGATAGTCATTTGAATGATTTAACTTGCGTAACTTGCTTCATTTACTTTTGTCTGGTTGGTTGGAAGAGATTGCCGCCTGGCAATAAGCCCGCCACATTGTATTGCAATAAAAGTGTTAAATAAATAAATAATTGTTATGCCGTGGACCAGAAGAAGGATAAAAGTAAGATTAATGCTGTGGAAATGCGTGCTCTAAGAAAAAAATGTGCAGTGTCAATATATGTAAGAAGGAGAAACGAAGTCATCCGAAATGAATTCATGGGTAAAATGGATGGAATATGAAAAAAAAAAAAAAGGATCTTCAAGATGGTTTGAACATGTGAAGAAACAAATTATAAAATAATGATTAAGTGAGAATACATTATTCTGCAGTTTAGCTCATGACAGCATCGTGACTCCCATGATAACCTCTGGTGACTCCTCTCCATCCATCCCTGCACTCCGCGGCTCGAAGGGCAGTTGTTAGGGGTAGTCCAGTAGCGTCTTTTACTTGGTCAGTCCAACGCATTGGGGCTCTTCCTCTCGTGTGTCGTCCTTCTGCGCTTGCTGTAAAAATTTGCTATTTGGTCAAAAAATATGGTACATGTAAGAAGTAATTTTTTTACTTTTTAAATGTAATATTACATTGTCAGAAGTGAAGAAAAGTGTTCTATCTTGAAAATGTGATATCTTTCAATATCCGACGCCGTCTTTTTAATAAGATATATATCCCTTCCAATAGGTATAGGGGATGTGAGGTCAGTTCTTGTGTGAGTAATTGAGAATTTTTCCTGCCGGCGTAGTCTAGTGTAATTGTTAGAAAAATGTAATGCTCATATTTGTGGAGTGTCGGAAAGAATGCGGAATCAAGACATCGGAAATGGATGCATAAATAAATTGAAGTTTTAAGCAAGATAAAAAAGGAGCTTTTAGATGGTTTGGACATATGGATAAAATTAACTGTGAAATAATGACTATACAAGTCATAAATGCAAGGTGTGCGTGTAAGAGGCAGACCGAGGAAAGCAAATACTATTGTATATCATTCACATGTGTGTTGCCCTCTAATAATAGACTCGCGACTGAAGCAATGATTTGCGACATTATAAAAATTACTACTCTCCGTGAGAACTGTATTGTAATTTGTGATTTAATTTAACGAAATAGTTTTCCTTATATTCAAACATCTTATAACACGTTTTGTTTGACTATGAAATAAATAAAAACAATATGTCGCGCTGTGTTACATTTGACGATGTTATCAGCGAATCAAATGTCAAGTTTTGTCATCAATATGGCGACTGAGTTCACAGAAAGCAATTTATTCCCGTCGCTGATTGTGACAACAACTCTGCTCCTGTGGGCAAAGTTATTTTTATCAGATGTCAAGCAAAAAAGCAATTGAAATTTCACCAGCAGATACTTCACTCATAATCAGAGTTTGATAAGTAAATTGTATGTTAGATGTGAACAGAAAGATCTGATAATAAATGTTGCGAGATCTAAAGTCGACGATAGAAAAAGTATGAGAGAAAAAGAAATGCGATATATGGGTGAAGAATAAAATATTTGAACAAATTTAGAAATTCTGCTATATGGTTTGTATTGTCTCAGATGATTGAAGAGTAACGAGAGATATCGAACGGCGTGTAGCAATAGGAAACGTTAATGGGGCACATAACCATAGCGATGGAAAATTTAGTTTGAGAAATCTCAAGCGGCTGACATGTGCAGTGTTATATTTCTAATATTGTGGTTTATGGATCCTGTTGATGAGAGAGTTGACCCTGAGGTTCACTTTTTGAACGAAAAACAGGAAATGCGTCCATGAAATAACACTAATACGATATATGGGTGAGTAAACAAAGATTGGAGCAAGTGAAGGAATTCTGCTATATGGATAGTATTTTCTTAGATAATAGGGATGTACCGGACAGGTACAAAGACTGTAGATAGGGCGATGGTCGCCGCACAATCTCGAAGAATTCAGCGTCGCGGTCGAAATCGTCAATCACCAAAATATAAATACTTCTAAACATCGCTGTTACTTCTCTACAACTGTGTTTCACTTCGTCTGACCTTCTCCGATCTTCTACAGAGGAATCTCTCTCGATCATCTTCGTTTTCTCCGGAACCATCGTCACCGTTACGCCACTGGAGCTGGTTCGAGCGGCCATCTTGGATATCACGTATAGGCTCCGCCCGGAGCAGTGACCAAGCCCCGCCCCTAGACAGCGGCGTAGCGCGACCGGAATAAATTATAATTTGGGGCTCTATATTAGCGGAAAGTCAGTCAGAGTAAGCGCCCGTTGCCCGCTAGGTTAACCCATGTTCGGGGCTCGGGGGGCCGCTTAAACTGACCGCTTTTTGCCTTGGTCACAATGGCCCGGCCGCTGCACATTTTTCTGCGCGGTCGCGAGCTCATTCGGATTCAAACAGATAGAAAATATTTACAGTGTTTGCTTACATAATATAGATTTACATATGACATGATACATTTTACATAGATTTTAACAATGTCTTTTCACATATACAAATATAAGGGCAAATTTGCCTCCAGATCTACACACAACATTGTCTGTCTCATCATACCACATACACACACAAGGGTGACGGCACACGTCCGATACAAGGGATATGATTAGTTAAGAGGGATATCGAACAGCGTTAAGCGATAGGAAACAAAAGTTAATGGGGCACTAAAATATATATACTCGCACCGGGCAGTCTCAAAATCTGCTAAGATGATAGTCTACAAAAGTATTTTATGTCAACTTTGATGTATGTTAGTTAACGTTGACGTAGGAAGTAGTGATAGGAGCTGAATAAATGCTGTAGAAATTGCGTGAATTGAGAAGAATACATGGAGTGACAGAATACGGAATTAAGTGATAAGTGATTAGGGATGAATACGATCTTAAGGTTTACCATATGAGATGGTTTAGGCATGTAGGACGAGCGAATGAATAAAGAATAACTAATAAAACAAATATATAGCAAAAATGTGAGTAGAAGACGTGGTAGAAGAAAATCGTGGAAAGCATGGATGGATCAAGTGAATTATATTTTGAAAAAAATAAACGAATAAGTTATAGAAATCGTAGGAGTTGTATGATAAATTGTATAGATGTAGAAGATACGAAGGATGTGTGTAAAGAAAGGTAAGTGTGGATCCCTGTCTTTTCTGTCTACCTCGACAGGGAGTTGACGGTATGGTTCGTATGCGTGTACGTAGTTAAAAATCAATTAAATTCAAGTCTGCTGATGTAGCGCGATTATTTTTTTTCCAGATTTTTTACATTAAAATCTAGGCCATGTAAGATTTACTTCATTATTCTTCTTCTCTTGTGTAGTTTCTCACTCACATTCGGATGTTTATAAAACATTAAAACATTAAACATTTAAATTCACACATTAAAAAAAGGTTCTAGTCTCACATAAGGCCTCTTTATCAACATGTTGATTGATTGGAAACAATTGCCGCATGGTAATAAGACGGCTATGTTTACAATATACAATAAAAATGCTAAAATAATAATAATACTTCAATCTTGTATACGCCTCAATCCTTTATAAGTAAAAAAATATCAAACCAGTCAAACTATTGTATTTCTCATCCATCAAACAATCTGGATCATTCCAGCGGGGAATCAATGAAACCTTACGTATGCAAAGCGTCTACACTGTATCTTTGGTAGCTTCTAAAGCGATTCAGGGTAAAAAATAATCATCGTGGCATATCAAATCCTTGGAGAAGCAGGTTAGGATAACTCAAAAGGTGGATATTTCCATTGCTGTCACCAAGTACCTGGTGATCTCATATTCCTCTCAGCTAATCGTTGTCCCTCGATCCAGAATGGTCGTCGGGATCTAAGGCAAGTTGGAGTTTATTCAGGAAACACCCACGTGGATTGATAGCGTGTCGTTTAAACCTTCTGGTAATTCCATGTTAAGGCGTCTTCGTTCCGTAAATATTTTAGTAGACAGCAGGTTTGTTAAAACTGGAACTTGCAAACTATCCATCTTTTCCGTCTTCTGCTGTTTCTACCCCATCTCACAGTATCGTTTTATCTACAATATATACACATATATCTCAGATACTAGAGTTTCTTCATAGTTCCTCTTATTTTCCTATTAGTTCTGAGCATTCTTGTTGTTTTTGTTGTCTTTATTCTTTAGTTTATCAGTCATTATTGGCCTCACACATTAATCTTAAATTTTGACCTTACTGTTTATTTAATGTACTTTTTATTCCGGACACAAAACTTTTAGGCATCGGGACAAAGCAGCGGCCTCACTTGGTTTCTTATTTCTGTGTGATCATTTAGGATGAACAAATCTACAAGATATTTGTATTTCTTCATTTTCAATAATTTTTAGTTGGTTTAAAATTAAAATAAATAATTATTATTGTGTTTTTGTTTTTATCCTGACTTCAACATAATATTTCCGATTCATGACCTACTCCATTTTAAGGTTCCCAAAAACTTTAAACTGAGAATATTTTATCATCGTTATTTTCCAAATCTATCTCAACTATGAAGATAAAAATGCTCGTTTTCTCCGAACTGTGCTTTATATTGGAAGCTTAACGACCGTTGTGAGACCATAAAGACAAGAACTGTGACTAAAGCATGCTCTATATCCGCGAATCCACTTTACGATCCGAAACAAAGAGTTGCCATTGGAATGAATTGAGGAATTTTATGTGATTTTTGATGGTGTAGATTTCTTATGCATATTTGTGTTATTATATTTTATAATTTGAATTCTTCTTTTTGTTTCGTATCCGAATTAGTGATTAAGACATATTGAAGAGCGTGGCCGGGGAACAATTTGTATTTGCCCCCAGTAATCAAGTATCTGTGATTCCACTTTGCGATCCGAAACAAAGAGTTGACACTTGCACGACTTGCTCATTTTACGTATTTAAAAAAAAACATCACAAACCTTTCTTTTTGTTCATTTTTCGTGTCCACGTGTCGTCTTTCTTTATTTATACTAACTACTCCTGTGATCTGTTATCATCAGAATTTTCTTTCTTGAAATGTTGACTCCCAGTTGTCTTTCCGTCTTTTTGGGGGTATGCCTGATGGACGACTTTCTGCAGTTATTGTATGCATTGCCATGTAAAGAAACTTGATGGTGTAGAAAAGAAACTTAAAGAAACTTGTTTCCACATGACCTCGCCAGTGTCTTTTGCAGTTTCTACCCCATCTTACAATATCATTTACTTTATGTATTTCCCGGATACGGGAGTTTCTAACTCTATTTCTAAGTATTTTGTCTGCAATAACTCGGAGGGCTTTCATTTTATTGGTTCTAAGCATACTCTTTTTTGTTGTTGTATCTGCTCTAGACTCTATTTCATAAATCATTATTGACCGACCTCACACATGCTTAGTAAATTTTATCCTTACGTTCTATTCTCATGTATTTGTTATTCCAGGCCACATATTTTAGGCATTTGTAGACAGCAGTAGCTTTACACGTTCGCTGCTAAAGACGCCCCTGGGGCTTCAACACATTTTTTGTCGAGACGCTGATGACACCCGTTGCGCGTCATTCGATTCTCTTTGTTTGTATGGTACCGAATATTTTAAGATTTTAAGGTTTCCGTAAGATTTTAAGGTTTCGAAAATATGATTTTTTCAGTACCTCTACACTATTCTATAAATACATATCGCAGTGAATGTGTTAAGAAGTGGTTTTCAATATGCGAATCTTATAGTTTGATAAATATCATAATTTGTAGAGAAAATTTTAAAATACTGCTTACTGATTCCGATAAATTATCTCTGATTTCTCCCTTTAACCTCATTGAGTGAAACTATTTTTACATAAATTACGACTTGCCATTAATGAGTCCATAACCCTGGAATAATCGGAACTGGTAACCCTGACTAGGAGCATTATTCCACTGTATTAAAATAACATATCCCAATGACTGCCAATCACTGAGGGATTTGCATATAATGAACCAACTTTATTTTTTATTACATGTTAAATTATGTATGCATAATTCATTAAAATTTGCTCGTGCAATTCAACTCTACCCTAGAGGTTTTCAAAATAGATGTCTCGGCGCTCTAGTCAACCGTGATTAATTCCTAGGAGGCACCGCGGGGGGACATTCGAAAATTTGTATATTTCCAGGCAATCTTTAACGCTTGCCACCCTGTGATGGATAGCGAGTGACCAGGACTTATATTTTATTAGATTATTCGACGTTTTAATACATAATAAAATTATTTTTATAGCTAATTACAAATAAAAATCTAGCAGATTTTGCATAATTTTAATTTAAAATATACATTTTTCACTGGACGCTTAGCGTCCAGCACAGTAAGGCAAGGGTTAATTTTTTAGCACAGTAAGGCAAGGGTTAATTAAATTATATTAGTGAAGTTCAAACTGACGACCTTCCGCACAAAAGTCGAGTGTGTTACCGCGCAGCCATGCTGCACCTCTTCGCAGTTAGAGAGAACACGCTGCGTGTTAAGGCCAAACGCAGAAGAAGACTCGACATTCCATTGATATTTAAACGTTCATGAAAATATATGAAACATTAGACTCGTATATATTCTTTGTAAATAAAAAATGTTTAGGTATATGTGCACTTCTTACGTCATAAATATTATATATAGGGTGTCCCAATAAGAGCGCCGTATTTTGTTTTTAGCTGTCTGCTGGTTTGAGTTCTTGGATCAGTTGGATCTTGTGGGCATGCAGACCAAGATCTTTCGCGAGAATTCGCTGTAAGGTGCTTCTTGAAACGTCTAATTCTCGTGATGAATTGATGTCTCTGGGGTTTCAGTAACACTTTCATTCGATGCGGTTATGTTTTCGAGTGAACGTCCGCTACGAGGGCGCATGGATGACTTATTGTCCAGAATCGAACCAATTTCCTTAATTTTTTTAATTAATCTTCGAATTGATGACTCATTTGGGCTATTATTTCGACCGAAAATTCCACGAAGCTTACGAACAGTTTCAGCAAAACTTTCCCCCATTTTTATAATGAGTTTTAACAATAATAACGGGTTATTCTTTCATGTAGTGTTCCATATTTACTAATCGTAAGATTGACATACGGTACATATGAAAGTTTTAGAGCTTATAAAAAAATGGCGCGAAATTTAAATCCGGCGCTCTTATTAGAACATCCTATTTTATAAAATCTGACGTTATGCACAGCACCACTTCTAAAATATGTACTTGTTATGGATTCTCAATTCCTAGAAGTGGCTCATCCTTATAACGTATCCCTATCTATTGATTTTATTAAGGTCGAACCTAATTTACCGTTTTACCTTCAAGGGATATTTTCTGATCCAGTAATTTAGTATTCCTAAGAGGTCTCCAGATCATTGGGCTGAGAAGCTGCGGTCCGGGTCTGGTTTAGGGTGTTTTGAGTGATTTCGCATTGACCTTTCCCACAAATACAACAATATTTATTAAGATACCATTTTTAACTGAAGCGTAAGAAGTACATATTTAGGAATTAATTGGACATTTTATGCATTTTCTTACGACTTTGACCACAAGAGTAAAGTGAATTAGTTGTTTTTTGCCGGAATGAATAGAGTAAATTATTTGGTGTTTAAATTAAACAGTGTTTGATAAAACAAATTACGATGTCTTTAAACCTCCACAATGTTAATGCCCTAACTATAAACGATATGTTAAATTATTCGGGTTTGGTTTTTACTGTGTTGGATTTGTCTTGTGCTTTTTTTTATATTATTGTATATAAAACTATTTACATGTCAATGTTGATGTTTTTATTTGTTAATTTTTTGTAATATCAAAAAGGTTATTTGCCCGTTTGAATGAATAAATAAAAATGTGTTATGTCATCCTGGTTATTTAATATTTACAAAGATTTGTGTGTGAATGAACAGAGGTGAATGTGTGCCATACAAATGACGAATAAGAATGTGTGCGTGAATGAACAGAGGTGAATGTGTGCCATACAAATGACGAATAATAATGTGTGCGTGAATGAACAGAGGTGAATGTGTGCCATACAAATGACGAATAATAATGTGTGCGTGAATGAACAGAGGTGAATGTGTGCCATACAAAATGACGAATAATAATGTGTGCGTGAATGAACAGAGGTGAATGTGTGCCATACAAATGACGAAAAAGAATGTGTGCGTGAATGGACAGAGGTGAATGTGTGCCATACAAATGACGAATAAGAATTTGTGCGGATTGCTGATGATATTTAGTTGTAGCAGAGAATGAGGACGCATGACATAGTCTGATAATAAGTTGATTATATGAGAGATTTAAAGATAAGGACCTGAGAATGGATGTTGCGATATCGAAAGTCATAATGATAGAAAAGTGTGAAAGGAAAATTAAATGTGACATGTAGTTAAGTGATGAACGATTGGAGCAAAGAAGAATTCTGCTATTTAGGTAGTATTCTCTCACATGATGGAAGATATATCAGGGATATCAAACAATTTTTAGCTGCGTTACGTTGTGAGGGATATTGATAGTGAACCGTAAGTTTCGTGCTTCTCCAGTGTTTCTAAATCCGAAGGCTGTATTAGTGGAACTGATTTTTGTTCTTCTTTATGGCGTAGGGACTTATACACTCACCTATGCCACCAAAAACAAATAAAGCATTTGAAATGTGGTACTCCAGGAGAAAGTTACAGATTTCCTGGGTTGATGAAGTGCGCAACAAAGAGATCCTCAGACACATGAAAAAATATAAGGAGGTATTAACTTGCATTAATAAGAAAATATTGGAATTCTTTGGGCATTTCATGAGAGGAAACAAACATGAAATCATCAAATTTATATTGCAGGGAAAGGTACAAACAAAAAAAAGTGTGGCGAGAAGATGAAACTCCTGGCCCAAACGGAAGAACCAAAAATAGTGGTTCTACTGTTGCACGAAGATATTGTTTAGAGCAGCTACAAAGAAAGTTTAAGTAGCCATGATGATGCTGACTTCCAACGTGGAGAGGAGCGTTGAGAAGAATTATACAATAGCCATGATGATCCTGACTTCCAACATGGAGAGGAGCATTGAGAAGAAGGGTACAATAGCCATGATGATGCTGACTTCCAACATGGAGAGGAGCGTTGAGAAGAAGGGTACAATAGCCACGATGATGCTGACTTCCAACATGGAGAGGAGCGTTGAGAAGAATTATACAATAGCCATGATGATCCTGACTTCCAACATGGAGAGGAGCATTGAGAAGAAGGGTACAATAGCCATGATGATGCTGACTTCCAACATGGAGAGGAGCGTTGAGAAGAAGGGTACAATAGCCATGATGATGCTGACTTCCAACATGGAGAGGAGCGTTGAGAAGAAGGGTACAATAGCCATGATGATGCTGACTTCCAACATGGAGAGGAGCGTTGAGAAGAAGGGCACAATAGCCATGATGATGCTGACTTCCAACATGGAGAGGAGCGTTGAGAAGAAGGGTACAATAGCCATGATGATGCTGACTTCCAACATGGAGAGGAGCGTTGAGAAGAAGGGTACAATAGCCATGATGATCCTGACTTCCAACATGGAGAGGAGCGTTGAGAAGAAGGGTACAATAGCCATGATGATGCTGACTTCCAACATGGAGAGGAGCGTTGAGAAGAAGGGTACAATAGCCATGATGATCCTGACTTCCAACATGGAGAGGAGCATTGAGAAAAAGGGTACAATAGCCATGATGATGCCGACTTCCAACATGGAGAGGAGTGTTGAGAAGAAGGGTACAATAAGATAGACGAAGAAATTCGTGTCAGTTATTACGTTACTACGAAAATTTGAGTGTTTATTTTAACATAGTTCAAATACTATTTTGAACATGTTATTTATAGTTATACATTAACACTGTGGTTTAAAGGTATTGTAATTTATCATTACTCCAACACTGTTTATTCCACTTTTCTATAAATTATAAATAAACAGTGTTGGACTAAACAATTAACAATATTTTGAACGGTTAAACTGACAATTGAAGGAAGATTGTTGTAAAGAATGTAAGTAATGGTCCGACTTCTAACATCTATTTGACATCAACCCCTGTCACGGGGCAATATAAAGCAAACAAATATTCCAGAATGTATGCAAGACGCGTTATTACCTTGTGTAGTTGAAGAGTAAACTGTTAAATTATTTTCGTTACTTCTTTGATGTCATTCAAGGTTTTGTCGGTCCTTAAATCAAATTTCGTAATTTTATTGTCCTGTTGTTGTCATCTGCATATAAATTAAATATATATTGTTTTAAATAAATTCGATACTTTTTTCCATTATGATATTTTTTAATTAAAACATCCGTAGTATATCATATATATTAGCTCAGGCCCTTCAACTTTCGGGTAAACGTATCATATATTTACTTTAAAAACAACGAAGTCATCCCTTATTATTCAGCTTGTTTGTACAATAAGGAAATTTCTCATAATGAAAGTTATCGCCTTTCAGCTCCTTTTCACTTATTTTGTTTATAAAATATTCCTTCCTTTGTGCCGTTTCTTTTACGATGGATTTAGCTTTTTCTTTGGTTCAGCGAAAATTTCTGAACTGAATGGATAGGGTTGAAATGCTATTAAACTGTGTGTTTAAATATTAAATCTTCGTTTCTCAATCTTTTATATATCTTTTTATATATTATTTATAGCTAAGGCATTAACATTGTGGCGGTTTAAAAACATTGTAATTTGTTTTATCAAACACTGTTCATTCTACTTGTTGTAACGGTACAACCCTACCGGTTTCAAGGGCTCCCCTGATGATGAGGTGAATACCTTGAAACCGGTAGGGCTATACCGTTACATAAAGTGGAATAAAAAGTGTTTGATAAAACAAATTACAATATATTTTTATATTTTATATATCGATTATAAAAGAGACGTTTCTAGGATCATATATAAATATACAGGTTTTTTTCTACTATGTTTGTGTTTTTGGTAAGAGTATCTGCACAAAAATTGCAAACTGATGAATTTAACACCTTTGGTGGGAGAGTGCAGAACAAGGCATTCAAGATATCTTTTAACACCCATCCCAGAATAAACTTTACTCGACTTCACGCCGAACAGCGAGAAGAAACGCTACAACACCACATCCTCGCTTGGACCGTGAAGTTCTATAAAAGCCAACAAAATTACAACAATCCCTTAGTCGCTGCCCTGGGGGCTTACGAGAGTAAATCCGACCTACCCTTCCGTTATAAACACAAGCTCCCGAAGCATTATCTGTTGCCTGACTAGTCCACCTACAGTATTAGCTGGGACGACCAAGGTCTGAGTGAATGTGATGGAATACAAGTAGCCTGAACGAGTGGACTTGTTTTTGCTAAATAATTAGTGTAAGAATTGTTATCTAGTTATAAGTAGTATGTAGGTGTTAATTATTTCTAAGAAATCATATATTAAGATAAAAAAATTGAATAAAATGATACGTAGGAAAATAAGATAAAGTAAGTTCATAAATTATAACATATAATTAAAATTAGTTAAGTAATAAATGTGTTGACAAATGTTTGTACAATAATTTACATACTTTGTTTAATAAAAACAAAAACCTTTGGTGGGTATCTCGTCTCGATTATTGCAATATTTGTATACGCGTTCACTGGGGGCATAGTTATATGTGAGACGTAAAATATCAATAAAAGGACAATTTATATAGAGCCGTTTAGAGAAAAAACTCTCCGCAAGGGCTCTACAATTTTGGTCTCGAACACACTATTGTCAGATTAAAATTATTACGAAACAAACACATTTAAGTCGATTGTAATGAAAGGAAAGTAGTGGCTGAGTCAATAAATCACTTCCCTGCATCTGCGTGTGTTTAATTAAACATATTTGGTAAGAAAACCGCATAAATATATAAGTACCATATATACTATATCTATGACTGAAGTCATAGTTAGTCTTTAAAATAAAAAAATAAAAAGTACATGCCAGTGTGCTCCGATCGCCTCACCTCGGTGTGCTATACGATTCAGTAAAGCGGTGTGAACTTTGCTGGTGTGCAACGGCTCACTCACTTAAAATAAAACCGTATGGTGCTCTGCCCTCTCATCCTACCCCGACAGGGTAATGACGTGATGGTATGAATGTATGTAAAACTACGTTTTCTTTGATAAACAAACATTTTTATTTTATTTCACTAAAATATTGGTCCGCGGTGAATTCGAATTTAAAAACTGGTCCTTGAACACAGAAAGTTTGGGAAGTACTGGTTTAGAAAAATAAGTAGATGTAAACTTGGTCGCGGAGATCTTACAGTAAAAATATAACTTACCAGTAAATACAGCCGTAAACGTCAACAAGAAAGTTGGGAAACACTGGGATTAGGTTTAAACGGTAGTCTTATCTGATTACAGAACAATAGAGTAAAAAAAATCGTTTTTAAAATAATAATGCTTCTTTTAACTCATGGATCAATACTGGAACTTAAGACCCTAAGACACGAGACAATTTTCTATCACATTTATGGTGGATTCCATTCTATAAAATTGTATGCCAAAAAAGGCGTTATACACCATACTCTTGGCAAGAATCTATGTGTATGAAGCCAACCATGACTTAAGGAATATAATCTAGAGCATGTACAACAAAATAAAAAGTATGATCAGAATTAATATAATGAAAACATAGCTATTGCAGACAAAACATTTCGAGTCCCTCACTCCCTTATCTGAGAAATATGTGAAGTGGGGAATATTGTAAGATAGAATAGAAACCTTAGAAGACGCTGACGAGATCACTTGAAGAGGGTAAATAGCACGAGGGTTCCTTACGTTGCAATGCAAGAAATACCTGCAGGCATTTCGCCCCCAGGAATACCTCCAATAATATGAAAAGATAGCCGGGAGTTTCGCGACAGGCATTTCTAAGAATAACAGACCACCGGTCTAACGTAAGAGGAAGAAGAATGTTGTATGCATCACAGTGGAAAGGAAGAAGAATATTGTATGCATCACAGTGGAAAGGAATAAGAATATTGTATGCATCACAGTGGAAAGGAAGAAGAATATTGTATGCATCACAGTGGAAAGGAAAAAGAATATTGTATGCATCACAGTGGAAAGGAAGAAGAATATTATATGCATCACAGTGGAAAGGAAGAAGAATATTGTATGCATCACAGTGGAAATGAAGAATATTGTATGCATCACAGTGGAAATGTTAATTGTATGCATCACAGTGGAATAAATATTATAAGCGAGATTAGTATAAATGACCGTTTATCATTTTAGTTTTGTGAAGCCAAAATTCATCGCGACTTCTCGTAGAACAATTATGGACCTCCATATTTATATATCATACCTTATCGGGTATACTTATTTATATTAAAAAAGCGCATATTTAATTTAAAAAGCATATTCTTAATTCTAGTATATTGGTTTAATTTTAAAATAGTCCGCATCTCATAAGAATCACTTTATTCTGTATAATTTGTTTACTCAATTGAGTTACATTACTTAGAAAAATAACACTTTACTAATAATTCATATGTGTTATTATAATTGTATCGTGTACCAATTTACTTGAATTTTAAGCAAGTAACTTAGGTTCTAAAGGAAAGTTAGGATATTGTCTGCGAATTATCTAATCACATTCAATAATGTTTGTTGGCTTAGCGTTTTATTTTTTTGATTGATCGCATTGAATATTTCATATCAAATAAGATTATAAAATTAGTAAACAAACCTAATTTGTATATTTTTATAATGTTTATCATAGTGTTACGAAATAAAAATGCGAAAACCGCGTTCATTAAACACAAACCAAGAAAAGGAATATGGCTTCTGTGGGCCCGGGTTACCCTAAAACCGCCCTTGGCGCTGTTATATAACGCCAGGGCCGAATCGATGTGAGCGCGCGCCCTTTCCAGGAAGTGGGAGAGTTTCGGGAATCATGGGAGAGGATGAGATGAAATTCGTGGGTAGAAGGGGGAATGTGAATAAGGTGACCATTTTAATAAAATCTTTGATATACTATTTTTTTATTTTTCCGTTTTAAACTATGTCTACCTTACGACGATTCCGTGGCCTAGTTGGTAAGACGCTTGTCTCCCAACTTGGAGGTTGCGGGTTCCATTCCCGTTGGAACCTTTTATTCTTTAAAAAGGATTCCAGTCTGATTTTCACTTAAGGCCTCTTTAACATCTTTCTGGTTGGCAGGAAGATATTGCTACATGGCATTGAGCCCGCCAGGTTGTACTTTATACAAGGAAAGTGTAATATAATACAAAGCAATACCTCATTGGGCGAATTTGTATTAAAATTGATGTTTATATTGTCACACATATTTGTTCCTACATCAACACGTTCCTACAAATTCCTATAATTACATAAGCATATTGAGGTGATCAAAGTTGTACAATTATCGTGACCGGCTTCATGGGTCAATTTTTTACTGGTTTCTTATTTCTTTGCTGGTTTCTATGTTAAGATATTAAAAAATAAATTTATTATTTCTTTGATCGTTGATGGTAGCAAATCACGTATTTTCCCTATACATCCGCCAGGTTGTACTGTATACAACGGAATCATAATTTAGTACAATATTTCCCAACTTAGAATAATATATTTTTATTTAATAGGTTTTTATTTCGCAACACATGGTCACACATTATTTCCGCAGAGACCTTGGCGAAGGGCGACGACCAACCCACTCCATTCATAAAGCTCATATCGATTCCTCATGTACCAGATGACTAGTTCCGGTCGCCTGGGCTAATGCTGTTTGCTTTGCTCTGCCTGCCTCCGTGTTCACTGTTTGCCTTGTGAACCAGAAAAAGGACACTCGAGTTCTTGTGTAATAATGCATCAGGGATGGGGAAAAAATGATTAAAACATTCTCCTGTACACCACACGATCGAATATAGATAGACGATCTCCGCGGATATAGAATGCTCCCCTGTCGCACTCTTTTTTCTATTTTAAACGGTTTAGATATGTTTTCCTCAATCTTGATGCGCGGTTTTCCTCCCATGCAAAGTTTTTGGATTATAATTTTTCTTATCTGCTTTGCACGGATTACTCCTACTACACAAAGAGGGTATCTTATGTTATGGTACTCCCATTTCATTGACTATATTGGGATACTCTTTCAGTTTACTTAGTCGAAAGCCTTGCTATAATCAACGAGACGGAGTACAGATGTACAACTCGCGAATTATCTTTGAAGATTCCGCCAATCCATTCGTTAAAGGTTTTCCGCATGATGAATTGAATAGTTTTAAAAACAGAATGTATCCCTGCCGTACCTTTTTTCCGTTTTAAACGGCTCCAAAATAGTATTCTCGATTTTGATACGCGTTTGTCCGTCCACGTAAAGGTTTTGGATGAGTAGAATGAGCTGTTCTGACATTTCTGTTTCATTTAGTATCTGGTATATGCTGTTTTATTTTACACATACGAATGCCTTGCTATAATCAATGAGGCAAAGTATATCTAGTATGCTGAACTCTAGAATAATTTTTGAAGATTTTGCCAATAAGATGTGGTATGTACAGATAGTTGCAGGTCCATGGGAGAGGACTGCATTCACTGACTGAGAAGAGAAGAAAAAAATGGAAAACTAACGTTTATTTAAATGTTTCTCTTTGTGGTAGCATTAACTTGAATACAATTATTAAAGAAAAGGAATAATATTTTTTTTTGCTTCGTACTGTAATATTCTTAACTGTCCCACTCTTATCTCGTCGAAAATATTCAGTATGTTTCCGATTATGGACTTATCCAAGCATAGATAGTTTATTAATCTTCCTAGTTCATCTCACTTCATTTTTTAGGTCGTCCTTTACTATCCATGAAGTGAGACTTTGAATCGAGTTCCCAAATACAGGCCTAGATGGAAGACGATCGAACATTAAGGTTTTAGAACCAATGGACTAGACACAAAACTTAGTTCTTCATCGCACGTGTTGGCAATTATAACGTACATGAAGAGACAACAACTCTTGTACTCGTGAGTTTTGTTACGAGATGAAATTTACCATACTGGGACCCTTTTTTTCAGGTACTATTGGGAATCGAACCCTATACCCTCGAGTGGAAGATAAGCGTCTTTATCTAGGGCATGGAGGTCGTCAAGTATGATGATGATTGTTTTAATTTAAATTATATTATGAATGATATTGTTTAACTATTCATATCCATTTATAAGACATTTCAGGAATCTGGAGGTTTCAGGAATCCTGAAATTTCTGAAACTTGCCTTCCTTTTCTATCCAAAGCATTACCATTGATCTAATTTTCAACATACTTTATGCTGCGTCCTATGCGCTTATTTCCAATCTATTTTCATAGTTCTGCTCTACTTCGATCTAATCGGAAAATGTTATACGAAGTGAGACTTACAAAATGTTCACAAAAACCAGAATACTGAAAGCGTTATGACTACGTTGGAACAATTTTTATCTTTTTCATATATTTTTAAGTTAATTTAAGTAACTTAAAATCATCTTTTAGTTATCCTTAATTTTAAAATAATATTTTTTATACATTCTTTATACTCGTACATGCTTTTTTCATTTTTTTTATTGAATAAAGAAATGTATATACGAGCATTTGTCAAAGGCCTCATATATACAAATTTATATGTTAAGAACTTCATTTTAAATCTGACCCATTTGATTCATCCACGTTTTCTTCGGACTTCCTCTTGCATACACAACTTACATTTCTGACTGGTTTACTCGCTTACTTATTCTTTAGTCTTTCGTTCTCTCCACTTGTCCAAACCATCTTATTGTACTTTTATTCATATTACTTAAAACATCAATTTAATCTATGCATTTATTTCTGGTGTATTCATTCCGCATTTTTTCTATTCATCGACTTTCACACGTTTTTCTTAGTGCACGGATATCCATAGCGTTTAACTTTTATCTTATAAAAAAATCATAAAAAAAACTGTAAAGTAGATTACTTAAAAACCTCACGAAAAGGGTTCATAATAATTTCCAATAAACGTTGAAACACAATTACATAAAACCGTTCCTACAATAACTGAAAAAAGCTCCTGAAAATTCTACTACTGATCATGAGAATTTTGCTTATCTTGTAATGTTGAGCGGCTTCCAAATATTATAATACCTCAGTGATTTAACAGTTAACCAAAGAATTCACAATTTACAAGCGGGTACCTCAGGTTCGATTCCTGGCTGATTCATCTCCGGACTTGTTAAACTTTTAGATTTACTTATTTTCATGTATATTTTTTTATAATCATTTTCATTACAAAACAAATATTCAGTGTAAATTTGAGTGGAAGGCATGGTAGAGGAAGACCAAGGAAAGAATAGTTGGATCAAGTGAACGATATTAAAAAAAAACCGTAGAAAATCTGGAGCGCTTTTCTTTCTGCCTACTCTAACAAGGAAATGGCGTGATGGTACTTGCGAATGTTTTTTTTACATTAATTTTACAAAAAAAATGTTTTAATTATTTAGATTTTCGATGAAAGGATTTTTTTCCTCTTTATGTTTTTTCTTCTTCATATATTTCATCTTTCGAATAACATATTTACATACCATCTTTGACAACATTTAAATCATTAGAAATAATCAGTCTTCCTTGAGTTTCTTCGCGTCAACTTGTTTGCTCTTTCGTAATTGCCTTATTTTCTTTTCCACCGAATTTCCTTACCAAATATATTTTTTCTCTGCGGAGAAAATTGTGAAAGATGGTAGTTCATTACCAGATTTTGTTTTCTTTGGTTCAAAACACTTACACAATCAATCATCTCTCTTTTCTCAGCATTTCTCAATCTTCGTGCTCTTGCTTTTTACTAAAGAATTAATAAATTAACTGTCTATCCGATCTGGTGACATCAAAATCGTTTATATACCTATACTGTATTAATGTTTTTGTTACTTTTGATAAATATCGACAGTCACAAGAAATATCGACAGTTACAAGAACCCCCGAAATACATATTAACATATTTACTGTGAAAGCCTACGCATACATCTTAACTAGACAATTTATATACTAATTTAAATTGTTATATTAAGATTTTTAATTATTGATAGCAAGTAGTATTCAATTAACAGAAAGATAATGAAGTTTGCCATACCAAAGTCATGATGATAAGAGTGCGAAAGGAAAAAGTAAATGCGATATATGGGCGAACAATAAAATATTAAAGTAAGATGAATTTTGCTGAATATGTGTAGTATTTTCCCAGATGATGGAAGTGTTAAGACTTTCTCAGACGACGGGGTGTCTGAGGATTAGGATCAGGTGGCTCTGGACCGTGGAGGATGGAGGACCATTTGTTCTCTGGCTGATGGCGTCTCAACTGCTAGACGTGTGAGAAACAGTCAGCGTGCTGCGAACATACGCCAGCATTCCCAGGCGTGTCTGTAAAATCCGCGGGAGGGAGTGCACATCTAGGATCGTGCCATTTTTTCACAGAATATCACATGATTGACCGGAAGAGCAGCTCAAGATTGACGTTGGAGTCGTGAGGGGACCCTCGACGGTATCAGATTGGTGTCCTCGACTATGAGGCCCAGTAACATAAAAACAAAATGGTAGAACTAGAGGATAGGAGTTAGTTCAAGGATAAGAAAGGGAAACAAAGGAAAATTGGGATGAAAGGATATTATTCTGAGTAATGTAATATATTTTCAGTTTTCATTTTGAACGTGGATAACGACAGTGTGCATCTGACAATTCATATAAGTTCGTTCCATAGACGCACTGAGTTAACCGCAAATGAAGATGCGTAAAATGTGATGTGGTTCTCCTTTGACTTTTCTATTTTGTGAGAAAATACTGTCCAAATAGTAGAACTGTCCATTGAACTGGTTGAATGTTAGAGATAGACGCCAAATCCACATACTGTCGCGATTGTATAATATCCTTAACTGTCCCGCCGCCCCCTCTTATCTCGCCGAGAATTTTCAGCGTCTTTCCAATCATGGATAAGCGCTACGCTCAAACAGAGATTGTTTATTGGCCTTTCCAGTTCACCGCTCCTCATTGTTTACGTCGTCCTTTACTATCCATGCAATGAGACTCTGGAATCAGTTACAAACCAATATAAGACTCGCTCCGTCCTTGGCATGCTTTAAGAATCGACTGAAAAACCTCTTAATTTCTAGTCAGTAAAATAACGTGTTTCATTCCTGATTTTTCTTTTCCTTTCCTCTCCACCATCTCTTCCTTTCCTTTTGATTGATGATATCTCACTTTATATGAAAAAGAATGTTCGGGTGATTGTCCGTCTTTGTGGGGTTCGTGGGCATGTGCTAACGTATATGTTGATGGATTTCGTGGGGATGGATAGTCATTTGAATGATTTATGCGACCACGTAACTTGCTTCATTTACTTTTGTCTGGTTGGTTGGAAGAGATTGCCACCTGGCAATACTCCCACCAGATTGTATTTGCAATAAAAGTGTTAAATAAATAGAATTCCTTAAGTCCTTTCAATCTTTCATTATTCACTCATATATCGCATTTTCTTTTCCTTTCACATTTTTCTATCTCCATGACTTGATTTCGCAACATTCATTCTCAGTACATTTTTAAGTTTATGCGTCATATTTTGAGAGAAACATTATATCCTGTTTTTTTTAATTGTTATTGTTTCATTTAAAGGACACTAAACTTTCGTTTATTTTGTTAATAAATAAATATTTCTAAGGAAGCATATTCTACCGGTTGTTCCCTATCTGATTTTTCACATCTTTGAGTGATCTTTTAAATAAAATTAAACAAGATACTTGGCACCTATGGGCGTTGGATTGGGATATAACTGGTGTAAATAAGGGCAAATGCCCTTAAAAGGAAAATGGCTTGATAATATGTATGTACATAACACTAATCTTATACTATTAAACAAGATACTTGGCACCGATAGGCGTTGGATTGGGATATAAGTGGTGTAAATAAGGGCAAATGCCCTTAAAAGGAAAATGGCTTGATAATATGTATGTACATAACACTAATCTTATACTATTAAACAGGATACTTGGCACCGATGGGCGTTGGATTGGGATATAACTGGTGTAAATAAGGGCAAATGCCCTTAAAAGGAAAATGGCTTGATAATATGTATGTACATAACACTAATCTTATACTATTAAACAGGATACTTGGCACCGATAGGCGTTGGATTGGGATATAACTGGTGTAAATAAGGGCAAATGCCCTTAAAAGGAAAATTGCTTGATGATATGTATGTAAATACCACTAATCTTATATTATTAAATATGATACTTGGCACCGATAGGCGTTGGATTGGGATATAACTGGTGTAAATAAGGGCAAATGCCCTTAAAAGGAAAATGGCTTGATAATATGTATGTACATAACACTAATCTTATACTATTAAACAGGATACTTGGCACCGATAGGCGTTGGATTGGGATATAACTGGTGTAAATAAGGGCAAATGCCCTTAAAAGGAAAATGGCTTGATAATATGTATGTACATAACACTAATCTTATACTATTAAACAGGATACTTGGCACCGATGGGCGTTGGATTGGGATATAACTGGTGTAAATAAGGGCAAATGCCCTTAAAAGGAAAATGGCTTGATAATATGTATGTACATAACACTAATCTTATACTATTAAACAGGATACTTGGCACCGATAGGCGTTGGATTGGGATATAACTGGTGTAAATAAGGGCAAATGCCCTTAAAAGGAAAGTTGCTTGATGATATGTATGTAAATACCACTAATCTTATATTATTAAATATGATACTTGGCACCGATGGGCGTTGGATTGGGATATGACTGGTTTATTTAAAGGCTCTAGATATAAATCAATCCAACAATATATCCCTTTGAAACCTTAGTTTAATATAATAAGAATGAACAAGATGTAAGTGCCTGTCACGTGTCGTTTGCGAACGGACCACTGCGTGGTGACTTTTACAGAATGGGTATTGTGGAAAATCCCAGTTGCGAGTGTGATTGATGAAACTATAGACCATGTATTTTTCGGTTGTTCTTGGCGAGACAGATTTGATTTACTAAAATCCGTATCTTATCCGCGTCCAATGAATGTTGCGTTTCTTCTTTCGCCTAGAAACTTTTCCACTTATAGATCGATTTGTTATTTTTTTAAGTTTAATCAGTTGAAACATTAAATTATTTTTTATTTATTATGTTGACTCATATTATTGCATGTTGATTTTAATTTGATAGCACGAATCATCCTATTTTGGGTGGATTGTCTATTAAAAAAAATGTGAGCCTTATATTGAGAATCATAATAACTTTCCCCGGAAGAGTAGGGACCCATTCATTTGGTTCACCACCCTTTCAAATAACAAGTTCCATATGCCAAAACGTCTCTCTGATTTTACTTTTTCTATTCGTTGAGTTCATTGCACTATCAGTTGTAATTTTTTTCTTTTTTTTATCTCTCGCTAAGTGCCACTTAACAAACGATACGTTTTGTTTTATTTCGGTAATTCTCACTGACATTATTTATAAAGCATTTCGTTTAAGGCTAATTGGATTTGCAAATGTATGTACGGATTTTTTTTTCAGGATAAACTATTAGTAAATATAGCTCATACCTTTTCTCTTATTCGTTACCTTTTATTCTTTCATTATTTTATTCACTTGGTCTAACAATACTTTTATTAGTCGTCATTTACCACGACTCACTGCGTTGTAAATTTGGTAAGTCAGTCTTTTGTTATCAGCCCGTTTAACATTTTTAAATTATCTCAACGGTCTCTTTTTCATCGATTATGACTCTCATAATAATTTTTGACGACTTCTTTCTTTCCATCCATCCCTGCACTCCGTAGTTCGAAAATCAGTTGTTAAAGATATTATTGATGGGTCTCTCACTTGGTCAGTTCAACGCATTGGGACTTTTCCTCGTGTGCATCGTCCTTCCATGCTTCCAGTGACCACAAAACCCCATCGTCCTTCCAGTGACCACAAAGCCTCCTTCTTGGTCATTAGCTACGTGTCCAAAAAATTTTAAAATTTGGCTTACCCTTATTTTTAATATTCATATTCCTTATTTTGTCATACCCGTACATCGACCACATTATCTTTTGAGTGCTCGCATTTCAACCGCATTTACTCGACTTATTTCATAAAATTTTCACGATCCCGTACATAAATGTTAGCACTAGTGAACCATAATTTTAGCAGAAAAAAATTCAACACAAAAGAAAAGAAAATATATTTTTTTAATGGCTTATCACCCAAATTTGGGTTTTCTTAGATATTGTTTTAGCAGATCTCGACATAATATTGAATTGCTTATGTTGAATTTATAAATGTATATAATTCGCATGGTAGGGTGATTTTCCAGTTAAAAAGCTGATGTCATTTAAATGCTGATGTTATTTAGATGCTAACGCATTTTAGATACTGACGTTGTTTAGGTGCTGATGTTATTCAGATGCTGACGTCATTTAAGTTCTTTCGGGTTTTTCCTTTTTTCGAAATAAACTTGATAACTGCGTGATATTACATTTTTAACATTTCAGAATATAACGAAACAACACGTCTTATATCGACTCCAGTTGACATACTTCTAAGGGTGGAGGTATAAAATGTTATATATACTTCACCTGACCATGCAATAGGCATGGCGTGTATGTGATCTTTCAGCTTCAACTTGTTCAGGCTGAAGACTTTTGAAGCATAGTTGTACATATATTTTTGCTATCATACTGACATATATTTTTGCTATCATAACTCTTTCGCACTTCATTATCTCAGTGTAGCCAAACCTTCTTAAAATTATTTTCATAATTGTACCTACTCATAACATACGTCTTAACCGAAACTTTATTTTTTTATAGAAACATTCGTAAATCTATTCGCATTTAGTAAGTCAGTAAGTCAGTCTACCCTATCTAAAATAAAAACCAATGTTTCTATTAAGATATATCATAAATAAATAAATCTATCATACGTTATGATACAAAATATACTTCGCATTTATTCTTTTTTTATCACTATTTTTCTATGCATTTCTATGCCTCCATACATCGAGGTAGGTATTAACACTTCCCTTACTGTGCTAAAAAATTACGCCAGTTACGGTGTTGGACACTGAGGGTACACTAAAAATGTATGTTTTAAATTAAAATTATGCAAAATCTATTAGTTTTTTTTTAATTAGCTATTAACATCATTTTATTGTGTAATAAAATGTCGAATAATATAAAATAAGTGTAAGAAATTATAAAATAATAGTTGAAACAGAGAAGTGACATTTCTATACGAATATAATTTTCCCACTGCGTCGTTCGGTCTGCGCAACGTTCAGAATGCGCATGACTGAAAAGAGGTCTCCAACCTTTTAACACTTGCCTTACTGTGCTAAAAAATTACGCCAGTAACGGCGTTGGACACTGAGGGTACACTAAACATGTATGTTTCAAATTAAAATTATGCAAAATCTGCTAGGTTATTTTTTGTTATTAGCTATAAACATCATTTTATTATGTAATAAAATGTCGAATAATATAAAATAAAGGTAAGAAATGATAAAATAAGAGCTAAAACAGAAAGGCATTTCTATAAGAATATTATTTTTACGCTGCGTCGTTCGGTCTGCGCAACATTCAGAATGCGCATGCGTGATAAGAGATTTCCAGCCTTTTAATTTTTTTTCATAAAATTATACAATAAAATGTAGCGTGTATTTTTTTGGCAATAAAACCATAATTCGAATAAAGACAATAAATAATATATAAACAAAATATAAAATGAATATATAAATTCAAAAATCAAGGTTTTAGGGCGAGAAATTTATATAGTATAAACAAACACGAAATTCAAAATTATATATAAACAAACACGAAATTCAAATCAATAAAATATATGCAATTTGGAAAATATAAACACTACAGAAAATTTGAAAATAGGACAAACATATCATATAATCAAAGTTTAATCCTGTGGAGAAAGTTATCGCAATTGGGGCATGAAACCACTTTTTTTTTTACTATATTCTACGTACTAAACACGCAGGTGTTTGACAAATATTGCAGAATAGCCTGGTTTTTTTTCTCGAATGTTTTTAATAAAACCCACAACTTCCTCTTTTGAGGACCTCACGGGGTGCCAACAGGGTATTTATTATTTACTAATGTTTCGGATATTGACTCGCCACAATATGTTAAAACTGTATTAAAAGCATCTTGTTGTTGCTATTTTTCCTTTTTAAGATATTGGGCATTGCCAATTCCAAACTTAACTCTCTTGTGAAATGTTTTCGGTGGTATTAATTATTTTGTTTCCACTCTGGATATTTGTCTATCCATAAGAGGTGTGCATTCAATGCAGCCATATCTATAATTTCCATAAAAAGACGGAAAGGCCATCTTCTCGTTGACCTTGAGCAAGAGTACTCTCAAGTAATTTGGTCTCCCGTATCTACTCCAATTTTCGTATTATTATAATGATGTATAATTACTATAGTGGCTTTTGTTTTTCTGAATAATCAATTTCTGCATCATTGAATTGAGTGGATAATAATAATACTGCTTTATTTTTTGTGGTACACACGAAACAAGTATTTTATTTTCAGCTACTATGGATTGTTTTCTCTCTAGACGGTATAAATTCAAGTGAGATTACTCTTTTATTTTTTCGAAGCGTGCCAGTTAGAGTTAAACCTTTTAATAAAAGATTATCGGCTAATTTGATGGAGGTAATAAAAATACCTGTGGTTATCCTCCTGTTCGTGCCATACTGCGGATGAACCATTTCTATAACTACTCAGTTACCTTGATTTATCTCTCTCTACGATTATTTATCATACCAGAATAAGCCTGTAAATTTGTTATGCGTCATATGCCGCCGCAGTCGGCAGCAACCCAGATTTTGATGCCATATTTACCTAGTTTAGACTTCATGTACACGCGAAATGAACAATTCTCTCTAAAGTTTGACAAACGTTCATCTACAGTTATATTCGAAGATGGAGAATAATTGCTTTTGCACATATCCATAAACATTTTTGAAATCCACTTAATTGGTTCTAATTTATCTGAAAAAACCCTGATATCTCTCTTCTCGGGTTTCTTTATCATCAAAACGAATATGACTGTAAATATAGATGAATCTATCTCGAGACAGAGCTGTTGTGAAAAATGACTGGCAAAAGGGACTTTCACTTATCCACAATTCACTCAAAGATAGCTTTCGTGTTCGATTTCTGCCAGGTGCGAGCAATATTCCAATGAATTCATATAACTCGTCTTTTGATATTGGTTGGTTCTTTTCTGAATGAATTCAATTTAAATGACGATTTGTTTCTTAAACATCACTTTTACCACCTCTTCATTTACAAACAGACAACACATATCTTTTATGGAATGTACATTTATACTTGAATTTCTCAGTCCAGAATCTTCGATGAGAATATTTGATACCCGACCGATGCCTCGAAGATTGAGGTGGTACTCGTAATGAACTCCATTCGAATCCATGTTTTGATGTAAATAATATTTCTTCGTCTTCTTCACTCGTCTCCAAATCAGAATATACTTCATCCTGTACCTCGACAAAATCTTCTGATTCTGATATATTGCCTGTCGCCTTAAATTCCAAATCGCTATCATCGCCGTCGATATTTCCCGCCATCTCAATTATTATATTTTTGAAAATGAAATAATAAATAAAATGTACATTTATTATAAAAAGAGTAATGGTACAATATAACATACCAGATAAAAAATGATAATAGAAAAAACATACCAGATAAAAATAAAAAATAACAATCAGGATTATAAAACTGGTGACGAGCCCCTGGAACGGGCGCTATACGAACTGTCAAAAAAGAATGAGTGTTTGACATTTCGTCAATTCGCGATTTAAAATCATTAATTTCTGTTGAATTAACTATGAATGTTTTGTTTCCTAATGACATCATTCAAATCATAGAGGTTTCGATGAGGAATACATAAAGTATGAAGACCCTGCAAGCAGTATATTTCGAGAAATTAAATAAAATATAAGTCATGATCACTCGCTATCCATCACCGTACGGCAAGTGTTAACACTGTGCACAAAAATTACGGTACATTTATTTTATTTTCATAGTTTTGTGTACATGTTTATACATGGTACATCTGGCGGGCTGGTTGCTATACAGCGATTTAGTCAAACCATCCAGTTCATATTGGACACATTAAGTTGTTTTAATCCATGACAGATTTTACAAAAAATCGTTTAAATTCAAGTAAAAAAACGAGTAATTTGCCAATCTCTAAACCAGGGGTCGGCAAACTTTTTTCGGTAAGGGCCAGATCGTAAAAATTTTAGGCTCGACGGGCCAAGAAGCAAACTCGAGGATACCGTATTTATAAAGTTAATTCTACTTATACTATAGGAGTATAGCAAAAAAACAGGTTTTACGAGTACCTTTTTTATTAGGCAGTGATTACATTTATACACATTTTGCTGACACACGAAAAAACGAATGAAATATAATATTTACATTTATTAATCAAGGTACGAGTATCACAGAAATACGCAAAATTTTCGTATTATTGAACAAGAAATGTAACATAATAATATTATAATAAGCTCTACTAATGAGATGAATGTAATTGCTTTTTCTTAGATAACATTTCATCAAACTGTCAACAAAATTTATTTCAAATAGTCATCTGTTAATGCTGACCTGTTTTGTATTTTTATTTACATCATTTTTTAACATTTACATTTTTTGTGATAACTTATATTTTTTAGTAATAAAAATGTTATTCTGACAAAATAATTTAATTCAATTAAAGTATTACAATAAACTTAAACTAACTGTGTACTAAAACAAAATAATATTATACATAAACAATTTAACAAAACAAATACATAAAAATGAAATTCGTTATTAATAGCTTGCGGGCCGGATTAAAATAGGCATCGGGCCGGATTTGGCCCGCGGGCCGTAGTTTGCCGACTCCTGCTCTAAAAACAATCATGGTAAAAGTAGAGGAAATGAATTCGTTCTAGGGTAAGGAAGGAAAATAAAAGGAAATGAGGATTATTCTGAGTAATATAATATTTTTTCAATTCTCCCTGTATCGGACGTGTGCGGTCACCCTTGTATGTGTATAAACATTGATATTTCTTGTATGGTGGATTGATATTTGTATATGTATTGATTTGTATTTGTATGTTATAAATTTGATGTAAATTCTTAGATTTGATAAGCTTGCTATATGTTCTAGTAAATTGATAGTTTGTATGAAAAATGTTGGTAAAATTTATGTTTGTTTGATTCCGATCGCGTTCGTGACCGCAAGGGAAATAAATGACTTGCGGGCGAAGCGTCGTGAGTAGGTCACGGGCCGGTCGACTTAAGCGCCGCTCAAAACCCCGAAAGTTGTATTTCGCGGGTAATGGGCGCTTGCGATGACCGATTGACCATTAATATAGAGGGTCCCCCGTTAGCGAAAAATATATTCTCAGTACAACCGATTCTACTGTGTTTTACTTGAGACCCGCTACTTCGACCTGCCTGAGAGGAATCTCTCCACCCCGCTACCTTCTTCTTCTTGATGTTTGCTTCGGGATTCGCTACCTCGATTCTCTGAGCGCGGCGCAGCAACCAACGTACATACGCTACAGTCTTTTTGTACCCTGTGCGGTACACTCCCTAAAACAATAAATATTAAATGCCAGTACGACTAAAAAATGCATAAAGAGTGCAAACTTAAAAGATAGAATGTTGTCTCTCAGAACATAAAGTGGAATAAATAGTGTTTGATAAAAACAAATTATAGTGCCCGACGATGCGCTAACAGCCCGTGCGACAGAGACGACGCTCTACAAAGCGACAGTCTCTTTCTTAAGCCTGATGTGTATTACTTACCGCCGGGTACTACAATATCTTTAAACCTTCACAGTGTTACTGCCTTAACTATAAATAATATGTAAAATTTGAATAGTACACAACTTCAAATAATTCCAAAGATCATTCCAAAGTCGCGTCGAGTGAGCTGGAAATGATGATGTTAATATTTATTTTTTGTTACAGGTGGGTGTCCAAAGCTTTGTAATCATACGATTACCTAAAGTTTTTCGTTTCATAACAGGTGGTAAGCTTTTGAATTATACATCTTGTAGTGTGTAGTGACGATTCTATTGTATATAGTTATAACATGTTGAGCTTTGCACATACTATTTCAAGAGAAGCAAATCTGGCTGATAGTGTTCGAATCCTGGTTCCAGTCTAATGATGGCTAAAAACCGATAAAAGTAAATTTTGTAAAAATGAAAGCATTGTGTTAAATGTGTGGAAAAACAATCTATGAAGTTTGTTTATGATCTACTGATGATGAGATGAAAATCTTGAAACCGGTAGGGTTATGCGTTACTTACATAAAGTAGAATAAACAGTGTTTGACTAAACAAATTACAATGCCTTTAACTCTCCACAATGTTAATGCTTTAACTATAAATAATATAATCTATGAAAGAATAAGGAATGAGGACATTAAGAAAGAATACGGTTTGAAAGAGGAGGTAGTGTTTAAAATGAAGAAAAAAGCGTTGAGATAGTTTGGTCATGTAAAGGTTATGTTTGTTGAAAGATTTACAAAAATAATATATACGAGTAGTAAAGAAAACACGACAAGTTTGGGAAAACCACTAGAAACGTGGCATGAACCAAATTAATCAAATTCCGAAGAAAGAGTGAAAAGTATATTATAGGAAAGTATTCATGACAAAATCCGTATGACAAAATATATGGACGTAACTAAAGCGAAAAATGTGTTGCAGGTATGAATTAAGCGGAGATCTGTTCTATCTCAATAGAGATATGGCGTGGTGAACTTGAGCCCACCTTTGGAATGGATATGACAAAGGATATATGCGAATGAGTTATTTGATCTCCGAAATAACTTGAAAATATTTTCAAGCACAGCTGTCGTGTATTTATTTCGCACACTTCGGAAATAACCTAACTTATTTACTACACGACTACTCAACAGCTTGCAAATAGACTTAAGAATTCTTGTTTTGCTACTGTCAAAATATCAGTTTTCGCGCCAACGAGCAATTCAATTAGTTTGTTTTTAATCAATAAAGTAATCTACAATATATTACAATTTGTATATACAAATTTATATCTTAAGAACTTATCTAATTTATGACTATGAATTAACTTAATTTAAATTTCCTACATATCATTTTTATTTTTAATAATCTTGATATTTAATTTCTAGAAATAGTTGACACATGTATACTTACTTATTACTAGATAACAATTCTAACAACAATTTTATTTTATCAAATTATGCGATCTTATTAGATATTTAGCGGATGTCCTTGTTGGACGTGCTGATGATTTTGATTGTTTGGTATTTAAAATAAAATACGTCGATTAGCAATGCGGAAAGTGAGAGTGAACAATCGATGAATAGTAAACAGCAATGAATGGTCAAATGATTAATAATCTTTATTTATCGATAAGTAGGTATTTATACATATTCAGAACGGGGCGCGTGAGTGCGCCCGCAATATATTTTTATCTCACTCCTGTGCGTGTAGATATGGTTGCAGACGTTGCGAATAATATTGTGGGTAGATAATTTGTTGGCCAAAACGGCGAGACAGCGCGATGCGTTCTCTTTCTACTGTGGAATGTATCGTAAATAGTGTTTGCGGGTAAACAATATTAATGTTCTGGTATGCGACCTTTGGACATGTCCGAAGGTCGTTTCGTCGGTCGTTGACCATGCGTGTTGACAATATTCAGGGACGACCGTAGTCCCTATAGATATATAAAACCAAGTATTAATCGATTTAAAAATAAAATAAATATTCTTGAATTAAGATAATGCTTTGTAAACATGATTTGTGTTGGGTATTTAATTTTATGTTTTAGTTTTTAGTTTCAAATAACATAATATTATATAATAGTTTGTGACCAAATTATACCTGAAAAGGGGTGATATTTAATAATAAGGTTCATAATTAATTACCCTTTGAGAAGTCATGATGACTTTCTGATTCCAAAAAACCAAAATGACATAATTTAAAATGACAAAAATTTTAGTACTATAAAAGTTAGTTTTTTTTAACAAAATGCTTAATATAAATATAGCTATATTGATAGCAACATATGATAGTATGTACATATACATATATACAGGTTTGTGCGAGCTCTTGAGTGTTGTATTTTTTTAATGATTATTTGCGGTATATTGTGGGATGAACGTTTTGGTCTGTCTGGAGTGATGAAGTGTGAGGGGTTTGATTCGCGTGATGTATACTCGTACATGAGTAATTGAGTGTCACTGTTTGTCAGATTGATGAGAATGTGCAACGGGGTTTTATATAATCGAAAATCGGAAAGAAGTATCGATTTATTTTTTCACGCTATATGCCCTCAGTGAGATACAGGCAAAAGCCTAGTTTACTGGGGATACGACAAATGAAGGGCAACAAATCCAGATACATTAAAATGGTGTATCCAAATTTAATTACCTATTGCTTTTTCGCAAATTATGTATATTTCTTGTCATGTGTAAAATAAAATAAATCCTGGAATTCCATATATCACTCAAAAAAAAAAACTCCACGGCACAGATTCGCTTTCCATCTGAATTGACGTTGGAATGGCGCGAGGATCTTCGACTACGAGGCCCAGCAACGACGACGATTGTTAAAGAATAAATGTTAATGTAAGTTCTCGTTTGTAACCTTGTAGATGCCAGTTAATTTCGTTAAACTTAGTTTATGTTTTTTTTAAACCTAAGCAAGGATGTGACATGTCACCCAAGTTGTTTAATATTTATATATATTCATGTGTGAGAGGGAACTACGGAGGTTAATGGATGGCATACAAATTACGAATGGGACTGTATATGTGCACGGATTGCTGTATGCTGTTGACATTATAGTTTTAGCGGAGAATGCAGAAGAATTACAGTCATTGATAAGTGAATTGTATTATAAATGTTAAGAGAAAGATCTCAGTAATTATGTTGCAAAATTCAGTCATGGTAATAGTACGTAAGTTCTCGAGTGTAAAATTGTGCATGTACGTTAACTACGCCAAAATTTAAGAAAATACTAACTATTTTGTACTAATAAAATTGATTTAAATCGATCTTATTATAAAATATATGTGTTGGTGAAAAGAAATAGCATAAAGTCCACTGTCCATTTGTCAACTAAGAGAAATCGTATGACCGGGGGCGTAAGGAACAACCTTAACCTCTTAAAAGATTATGGTGTTCAATGGAACCTTATTTGTGATATTGCGGCATTGTATGATGAGAGTAGAGCCTCTATTAAAACGAATGGCGTGAAAACACACAGAACACATTTTACCAGATTACTTTACAGGTTATGTAAATTATTTAATTCATATTTTTGAAATATAATAGAATGGCTAACTGAAGAGTACAAGCTCATTGTATACAAATAAACTCAGTATTTTGTGGACATAGAGAACTATTTCACTAGGCAAGGCCTGTGACAAAGTGTTTTGGTTCTTTAATAATAAATATTGTATCTTCTTCTTCAATACTTACACCTCTCAACTAAAATATTCACGTCGTTGCTGGGCCTCGTAATCGAGGATCTCCTCGCCATTCCAACTTCAATTCAATTGGAAGGCAAAGCTGTGCCATCAAGTTTTTTGTTTCTTTGTAAGTGAGTGAACCGTTGCATACCAGCAAACTCACCGGCCACACTATTGTATTGGAATCGATTTCATACCGAAGTGAGACGATTTAAACACACCGCCACGTTATGTTTTATATATTTTTTTGAAAAAATAAATATAACGGAATTTATCGGTATTCTTATAGGCGGAAAAAAATGCTGTGTCATTCGAGGGGGGAGTAGCACACCGCGAGGTTCAAACCAGCTACTTTCCACACGGAAGTCCAGTGCGTTACCGCGCGACCATATAACAAAAAAATCTAAATTATTATGAATCTCGCCTCATCACAATTCTAACTGCATTATAATATCAACATTCACATCCATGTCACGTGCAATAACTCTTTATGGCACACTCAACATACGCATCAGTCATTCACATATCTATTGCGATGTTTTAGGTGTCTGTGTCAAAAGGTTCGCTACATGTTCTTTGGTCGTCCAGTGCTAGATTGATTTTTTTCCGATCTTTAATCGCTTGAGGCTCGTACACGTACTTTTAATCTTGTATTTGTTTATACTTTTAAATTTTCCTTTTGTTTCATCTGCAACTCTAAAGCCTCTTTGAGGTGTTAACTTCTAAATAATGCATTAACAGACGGGATTGAAACCCGATATTTTTTATTTTGTCATTTCACACACGGGTGCGTTTGTGCATGTCGCAAATTCTCGTCAGTCGTACTATTTATTACATTAGATGAGTGTTTATTCCATCGGCAGTGACCAGTGCGGGCCGCGGGCGGAGGAGCGCTTATCAATTGATATTAAACGAATCGCCTGGGTTATTGGCAATGGCCCTGTTACAAATATAGGAACTCGCACACTTATCAGAAAAAATATCGACTTAATATTGTTTAATTCGAAGAGTCATAATTGCACAATCAAAGTATCAATCAAGCTGGTTTGGTGTCTGTTCTACATTTTTGGTCTCAAATGAAAGTAGATGGTATTATTTCAAATTTTGATAGCGATACCGTACTGTCATTGTTCTTCTAATACTAAGTGGCCAAAAATGATTTTAACATCTTATTTCGGCCTCTTTTGTGGTTTGGTTACATTTTGACAGTTCATATTTTACAGTCGAGCTGTGTACATGGGGGAAATTTATTTTGGAGCCGCTTTGGAGACGATCCAACAACGCGTTTGTATTATCTAGTACGAAAACCAATCTATAAATTTTTATGAGAAAATCATAATTATTGACGAAGTCTATTTTGACCCATCACTTTATTCCGTATTCTGTTGTAAATTGTCACCTCGTGTATTTTTCTTAGTATACGCATTTGTACGGCTTTTTCCCACGTCCACGTTTCACTTCCAAATAACAAAGTTGGCACTGAAATACTATCGTGGACTATCATCTTAACAGATTTTATACTGTCCGGTTCGAATATTTATGTTATAGTGTTCTTTGCCTTTATTTCCTATAGCTACACGATGTTCGATATCCATCAACTCTTCCATGATCTAAGAAAATACTTACCAAAAAGCAGAATTCTTCACCTTTCTCCAATCTTTAATTTTTCACCTATACTCGTGTATCGCATTTACTTTTCCTTTTGCACTTTTCTATTACCATGACTTTGGATTTCACAATATTCACTATCAGTTCTTTCTCGTTTCATATCGAGTATGCATACCATATTTTTATTGTAGTACAACCTGGTGGATTTATTGCAATGTTGTTATCTCTCCAAAGGTGTATAAATAAATAAAAAAAAAATATTGATAACATTACCACTTAAAAGTAGACCATTCCACGCCACTGAACCAGCAACGAAAACTCTATCATAATACCCCGCCTTATTGGATCGATTTGGAACAATTTTATTCGATAAAGACCATCCGAAGGAACACCTCTAAGACAGATTCGAAAGATACACTCAAGACGTCATATTTAGGAACTTTGAATATAAAGAAACAAAATTTAAAATTGATCCTTTCGCAACGCTCAAACAAATGTAGACTTTTTGAAAGTCGACTAATATAACAATTTTTTTTACTATTGTATATCAACCTAGCAGCATTGAAAAACCACTGGAGTCGAGAAATATGTGAATCAAGCGGATAAGAATAAATAAAATTACAATAATCTAGACGCGTTTAAACAAATTAATTAATAAGAGTTTTTTTCCTTGGAATGGCAAAAAATGCGATGTCAAAGCTGGAAAAGATATAAAGATATCACGACAAAAATGCGTCTAGCTAAGTCTCTCGTCTTCGCAATATTTATGTATGCCGCGGAGACTTGAACTCGGAGAATAAGCGAGAGACGTAGAATAGATACATTTGAAATGGAGAAGGAGGCTACAAATTCCATGGACAGCAAGGCGAACTAACGCCTCCATTCTCGAATAACTGAGAATCACCGACAATATGTTATGCCTTCGACGAGTCCTCCGATTCTTTGGGCACATTACTCGTGGCCAAGGAGACAGTTTGGAGAGGTTTGTGATTACTGGAGGCGTGGAAGGACGACGCACAAGAGGAAGAATCTCAATGTGTGACTGACTTTAGTATGAGACGCAACTGGACAACCCTTAACAACTGCCTTTCGAGCCGCGGAGTTCAATGATGGATGGAGAAGAGTTGTCAGAGGCTATCATGGGTGTCACAATGCTCAGTCATAAGTTACATGACAGGATGGATTTCCTAAGTTGGAAGACATCGACATACGAATGACACCATCCAGTGAGGAGACTCAACAACGAATACCCACAACATCTAACACGATAAAAAAGGATTTGCAAAGTTCCGATGATAAAGCCAGCAATATGCTCTCTGCTTTCGGTCATTAAAAAATATATATGGGCGTCTTTTATTCCCTTTATGAATTCGAAATAACCGCAAGCCGTAGGAATTCTGGACATCTTGTTGTGCTCTCCCACATGGGTCTGTGTCCTGAAATAGCTTTTCACACAACAATCGCGTCGTGCTGAGAGTTCAGTATACAGTATTATTCAACTGATATGTTCACATATCTGGTCTTTCGGCACAGTTTAAAAAGTTTTCCCCCCACTTCCATTTATCTATTTAAAACTATTGTACATTGAAGTAAATGTTGTATCCCTAAATTCAATAAAATACAAAAATTAGATACACCTTGATATAAAATATTGCAATAAATGTTTCAAAAATGTCGAAATGGTTTTTAATAAAAAATATATATTTAAAAAAATAATAATGTGTTTTATATTCGAACCCGACTGTATAATAATTTCTAGTCAGTAAAATAACGTGTTTCATTCCTGATTTTTCTTTTCCTTTCCTCTCCACCATCCTTTCCTTTCCTTTTGATTGATGATATCTCACTTTATATGAAAAATAATGTTCGGGTGATTGCCCGTCTTTGTGGGATTCGTGGGCATGTTCTCGCGTATATGTTTATGGATTTCGTAAGGGTTGGATAGTCATTTGAATGATTTATGCGACCACGTAACTTGCTTCATTTACTTTTGTCTGGTTGATTGGAAGAGATTGCCACCTGGGGCAATAAGCCCGCCAGATTGTATTGCAATAAAAGTGTTAAATAAATAAATATAAAAATCTGATAAGATGATATTCAACAACAGTATTTTAGTATCAACTTTGCACAATTCTGCGCTTACTGTTGTGTATCGGGGGACGTGGAGTGGTAGTATGTAAGATTTGCTTTGGCCTGAGATGAACACAATGCTCGTGTCCTAGTTTGAAAGTGACCTTATCAGAGTTGGGATGGCTCGGAAGTGAGCCGTAGAACCTCTCGGCCACAGATACCGCGAATTAGCGTCAATAACTGAGTATAATGATAACTGGATTATAATAATTGAATGGTTGAATTAAAATAGGCACTAAGTACCAAAAAAAAAACAAAAAAAACTAAGTATGCAGTTTCATTATATATAATATGATATATAGAACGAAACTGCATACTTAGTTTTTTTTTTGTTTTTTTTTTTGGTTCTTAGTACCTATGTTTAATTCAACCGTTCAATTATCCTTGCAGTCGAGCTACCTCTTCTAAATTGGTAGAAATGTGTCTCGATTATGAGGAAGCCATGAGATGAACCAAGATCTCTTTTAAATTATTTTTTTCTATTTCCTTTACACATGGATCTATTTCCATTGTCTTAAAATATATATCAGCTAGTTGCAACACTTTTTTTTAATTCATTATTATGTGTTTGTACGTATTCTTTATGCAACACTTTATTTTTTTTTATCATCTATAAACTTTAAACTGCAGATTTCAAAAAATGAATGTGCACTATGGTATATTTTTGGAAGTGATGATGTCTTAAAAACTTGACAGATAGAAGAAAAAATGTTTGACTTCACAGTATGCTTTAAGATTGTCAACTCATATTTGTTGAAATGTCAAAAAACATAGATGTTTCTCTGGCTTGGATTCCTTCACATATTGCTATCACTGGTAATGAATGTGTTGATTCCTTGGCAAATGAAGCATGTTCTGCCGGATGTCCCCTATCTGATTTTTCACTGCCAGTAAGTAACTGATCTTTTAAATAAAATGAAACATGACACTTGAAACCGATGGACGTTAGATTGGTACATATGTAAGGGCTGTAGATATAAATAAATCTAACAAACTATACGTTTTAAATCATTGTTTAATATAATAAGAATGAACAAGATGGATGTGTCTGTCATGTGTCGTTTGCAGACGGGCTTCTGCGTGGTGGCTAGTCACTTTTAAAGAATGGGTATTGTTATGTTGTTTATAGTTAAGGCATTAACGTTGTGGAGGTTTAAATAAATTACAATGGGTATTGTGGAGAACCCCGGCTGCGAGTGTGATTTGAATGATGAAACTATAGACCATGTTTTTTCGGTTGTCCTTTGCGAGAATATTGTGTTTCTTCTTTCTTCGTGGAACTTTTCCACTAACAGATCGGTTAGATTTTTATATCTTAATCAGTTGAAACTTGAAATTGTCGAGAGTTTGAATCAAAAAAATAGTTTCTTTATCAATATAATACTTATAGAATTGCATAGTGACTTAAATGTGATGACACAAATCATCCTAGTTTGGGTGAATTGCCTAAAAAATTTACTGCATACTTGTCAATATTGAATTTCATTGTTTTTTTATTGATTTCATTTTTGATAACTTTTGTATCAAAAACGTCATTTGATTATTTAATTAAAATATTTAATAATAGCCTTATTTAAATACTTATAAAGTTAAACAAATATTCCTGTGTATCTGTAAAGGTGTGAATCGAGAATGCCAATGTTTCAGGAGAATGTGAATGTTTCAGCAGAGTGTGAATGTTTCAGCAAGTATTTATTAAAGAATGAAACCACTCCATCACACACCTTATCTTGTGAAGTGGTTCTCAATATTTAGAAAATATGAGGCAATTTATTTTTTATCTTCAGTTTTCCTTTCCGTTTAAACGATTTAAAATTTTTAATGTTGTATTATGGATAATCATATAAAAAAGTGCTATCAATAAATACGAGTGTTGGTTCCCATCTTGACGTACGAAAGTGAAACTTGATCTTGTCAGAAGACGGATAAATGTAAAGTTATCGTTGTGGAGATGCGAGCACTTAGGACAATTTGTGGAGTGTCAATGTATGAAAGAAGACGAAATGAAGACATCAGAAATGAATGCAACGATATTTTAAGTAAGATGACGATAGGAGCGTTACAGTGATTTTGGACATGTGAAGATAATGAATAACGAAAAAATGACTAAATGAGTATATAAGTCAAATGTGCAAGATGTAAGTGGAAGTGGTAGACCGAGGAAACGTAGCTGTAGCAAGTGGACCAGATTTGGAAGAAGGTAAAGTACGAATGGATGTACTCGTACATATGTTATATATTATAAACAAATATTTTAAAAATATATAACTTATATGGTATATAGATAAATCAAACCAATTATAATCATTTTGTAAATGCACATGTTGAATCTTTATCAGTCATAGTGCTGATACTTATCGGTCACCTGTGATTGTCAAAGATATGACCGCCTGGCAATAAGCACGCCAGATTGTATTTGGAATAAAAATGTTAAATTGATGAATATTTCTTCTTACAATCCTCATTTCTTATTTTGTCATGCGTTTTACACAAAACACTCTCATTTCTTTCCCATTTACCTTAATTTCATCATTTTTTAGCCACATTTAAGTTTCGCTTACATAATCTTATGTTGAAACCTAGATTCCATTTTGAACAATCAGCTTTATTCTTAACCTAATACACATATGTACATACAAGATGTGTTCCACAGAGGAAAAAGTAAACAACCTAATATATGGGATAATGCAGAATTATTTTGGTGTAGCGTTTAGCCATAGTCGTTTAGTTTCAAACACAACGCGTTATTTCACAGGGGTTATCTTAACATTTAATTATCTTCATATTTTCTAATAAACAACCAAACAACAACCATAAATAAATTATTCATACTGTAAGCATTCAGTATACAGGTATTTTAAAAATGTAAATACAGTCGATGTGTTTCCAAACATTCCTTAATCCTATTGTAAATTGTATTGCCTTTAATAAACATTTGAAATGTGGATATACCCTCAACACCTTTACCAATAAAAAAACAAAGCAATATCTACCTGCAGAACGACGATCGTATATTTTAATACTGTAGGAGACAAAGGCAGGGGATTTCCCGCAGTTTACTTACTTACGAAGTTTAATCCTTTATATATTTTTTATGTATATTAACTTATCCGGTTAACTGGTTTCTTGGTTGTAAAAATAACCCAATACCGGTTTGTCGAATTACGAGTATGTCGCATAAACATGTATTCAAACCGAGCTATGTCGCATATACATATATTCAAATCATGCTAGGTTGCATAGACATATATTCAACCATAAACATAAATATTTTGAACAAAGTACCTCTAATTACGTAGAAATTATCCTATTAATAAAACGCATTTTTGGGAAATCAATTTCCTGAGATTGCCGATATATTTTACCATATTCTTTTGAGCTATAAAAGTAGGCGGATTGCAGAGTTGATTAAGTATTAAATTTTTACTTACTATTTTTTTGCATTAATGTCAAATTTGTATGGTGGGTGCGGGCAGCTGACTCGAGACGGCCCCGTATCGTGCGATCAACTGTGTTTACTATTAAATTCTATATTTTAGTAATAATTTTGATTAGTATACTTACGTTTATATTTTTTTAGTTGTTTTGTTATGTTTATGTGAATAAAATAACTAATATACACGTATTATAAACACCCAAGTTAATTTCAATAAAATTCCTCTGCTAAATATGTTTCCCGTTAAAAGCCATCCTTTTGACGCCTACCTACTCCCCTGCCCTTTTTAGTCACTACACCCTCCCCCCTCTCATGTACGAGTACATACTAAAGTTAGGAAAAAGTATTTTTTTAAACAATTTAGTTCATCTACACCTGACGAGGAAGACGGAGATCATTGAAATTGGTACTGAACTTAAATAAAACAACGGTGAATACAAAATAAAAATTAAGTGTTTTATTTATTTAATTAAAAAAAAAATTAATATTACTACATTTTATTCGAGGTGTTAATCATTGAACTGAAAGCTTGTGGCTTCTGAATCGACAGTCGGCGGAACAATTGTCTTGTTACACAACCCAATGCGCCGTCCCAATAAAGAACGGAAGTCTGAGATTGTCATCTAACAAGGCGTTTTACAGGGAGGTAACTTTTTTCTCGAGGTACCGTCTCATATCGGAAGATGGCCATCATCACGGTAATCTTTATCTTGTTTTCTGCAGCCCGAAACAACTCAGTAGAAATGCACACAAACGACATATGCAAGTTCTACTTCACGAGTATTTTTTTAAATTTATATATGACAAGAATTTTATGTGGATAAGGTAATCTAATGTGGGCACATAATTTTTATTGATCCAGGTTCGTTGCATGTCACCGGTTCGAACCCCGCGCTGTGATACTCCCCTCGAATAACACAGACATTTTTTTCCGCCTAGTATTCGGGGGTATAGGGATACTTATAACTTTGGCCATATCTATTTTAAAAAAAAAAAGAAAAAAACATGCCGGTGTGCTCCAATCGTCTCACTTCGGTGTGCCATCGGATCCAGTACAGTGGTGTGGCCGGTGAGTTTGCTGGTGTGCAACGGCTCACTCACTTAAAGAGGAGAAAATAAGAAAGGAACAAAGACTCCATGGCACAGTTTCGTTTTCCAACTAAATTGACGTTGAAATGGCGAGGGGATCCTCGACAACGAGGCCTAGCAACGAACGAACTGACATAACATGGTGAAATAAATTCATATTTCTTTCCGATTTTTGACTAAACAATACCCCGTTGGATACTCTCATCAACTAGAAACTAGTGACACTCAATAACACCTGTATCACGAGAGTCAAACCCCTCACACTTCATCAATCCAGATAGACCAAAAAGTCTATCCCGTAATGTGCCGGTCATAATCACCAAAAACGTACCACACTCTAGAGTTCACCCAAACTTTGCAATAATTATGTATTACCTGGGAATGCAATAGGTGAATTGTTTTTGCAGATTTTTGCTGTTATTAGCTATTGTATAATCTACGCTGTGGAATAGGATTCGATTTATTTATTAATTTAATTTATAAAGCTTACATATGCAAGTTAAACCCAATTCCAAACAATGTTTAAATATTATAAATATTATATACAGTAACAAGAAATAAAAATAAATGATGAAGAAATAATTGTTATTCCAAATAACTAACTCCCATTACTAAGAAAACTCAAAATAATTTCTGAAATGTTTAAGATGTCAATAACCGAGGCCCTATTCAATAGGGATAGTCCGTGAAACAAAGAAATAGTGCTTGACATGTTAGTTCTGCTTATTGCTAGTCTAAACAGATCAATATTTCTGTTCTTCGAATAATTTTTAGGAACATAAAACTATATATTTTCAACACGGTCTGATAGATGTTGCTCCCGTCAGCAACATAAAGATAGTACTACTAATTAGTAAGATGCCTGTCTCCCAATTTGGAGGTTGCGTGTTCAAATCCCGCTGGTACAGAGATTATTTCAAAAGAGGATTCCAGTGAGGTTTTCACTTAAGGCCTCTTAAACATATTTATGATTGGTTGGAAGAGATTGCCACATGGAAATAAGCCCGCCAGGTTGTACTGTATACAACGTATAAGATCACGTAATAAGAAGATCATCAACAGCCGGGCTCGTCCTCTATTGGTGGGGGTGTATCTCGACTGAGGGGATGTTATGAGATGAGCCCAGATCTTTTGATAACTTCTCTCTTAAATTTATTTTCCTCGCTATTATCTTGAAATATATATGCAGTTTTAGGATATATGTACATACTATATTGCTATCAATAAACCTATATTTGTTTATTTAAGAACTCTGTGGTGAATGAATGAATGCAGTATAAAAGTAATGAACGCTTAGAATTAATTCCAAAATTAATATTTTATGCTTCATTTGTTCCACCACTGCAACCCACATTCAGGAATATAAGTGATGATAAAGCGGTTGAACCAGGACGAACGATCACTCTTAATTTAATATATCATTGAATGGTTTTGTCGCCAGGTCGTCAATTATTGTACTTTCAAAAACATTAATTATGGCGTTTCAATCTTTCAAGAATTGTTTTTCTCAAAATTGTTCCTATAATCAGTTTAATCATTCGACGCTTACTGCAACCATGGTCGAATAACCTTAATCAAAACATGATTTTACCATCATCATCCTGTCGTGTACCTCATGACTGAGCATCGTGATGGTCGTGTAGCTCATGACTGAGCATCGTGATGGACCTCCCATGGTAGCCTCCGACGACTCCTCTCCATCTATCCCTACATTCCGCGGCTCGAAGGGTAGTTGTTAAGGGTAGTCTAGTTGGGTCTTTTATTTGGTCCTTCCACGCCTCCACTAACCATAAACCTCTCCAAATTATCTCTTTGGCCACGAGAAATGTGCCCAAATAATCGGAGGACCCGCCGAAGGCACATTGTTGATATTCAAGATTTTACAACTTTGTGTAAAATAATATATTTTACACAGGGCCGGCCTGATGTAGTTGCAAAGGGTGTTACTGTACCTAGCCCCGAGATAAACGAGGCTCCGCGCACATGACAATAAAAAAAGAATTTAGAACTTTTAATCAGTCCCAGCCTATTTAAAATACATACGCCATTTCTCACTTTAAAAAAACATGCCGGTGTGCTCCGATATTTTCACTTCAGATGTGCCATTGGTTTTAGTACAGCGGTGTGGTCAGTAATTTTTCTGGTGTTTAACGGCTTACTCACTTAAGAGAGGAGATAAAGGAAAAACTCCACGGCACAGTTTCGTTTTTTAACCAAATTAACGTTGGAACGGAACTTGTTGGGAAGCGAACCCAGAACGCCCGAATTTAATAATAATAAAAGGGCAATTTGTACAGCGTTGTTTAGAGAGCAGACTCTTCTCAAGAGCGCTCCAACTCGTGATTCGAACCCACTATTATTGACAGATTAATTCGTAGATTAATGCAATTCGTAGATTAATGCAATTCGTAGATTAATGCAATTTAATACTTTTTTCCAATAATAATAATACTGAAAAGTTTTTGAAAGAAACTACGTCGTATACTGTCACTAGTTTACAAAATAAATAATTCATGCACAATCATATTTCATTTACTAATGAACTAATTAGACATAAGTTCACTGAGCCAAAATTTCTGCCATAAATTTTAAACAGTCAATCTACTCCAAATAGACACTTGATCTTTTTAAATATAGTAATTTAAACGTAACTAATACATGAGCTATATAATCAGTTTTAAAAACAACTACATATACATTACTTATAGTGATATTAATAATAATAATAATAAAATAATAATTTACGACTATATGTGTAATCTTTATTCTTTATCTGCCCTTTTTTCTACTCGTTGCTGAGTGAGGGCACCCATATGACTGAAGCTTGCGGTTTTCACATTTGTTCACCGGGTGTATTGGTAAAACCCGACAAGTTTTGTCATATAAGGGTAGTGGCTACCTCCGTTTTCTCTCTGCCGTACAGCTTTGAAGGACACCTAGTGATTTTGTCTCAGCATGGAATGCTTCGATTTTAACCATATTGGTACATTTGGTGTGATATTAAAATACTGGAAAGAAAGAATGATTAGTGCATGTCATAGTAGCCTCAGTAGTTGAGAGCATAAATAGTAATTTAAAATACAATATTAATTTACTTTTGAATGAATTAGCATAAAGATTTTAAATATTTATGAATACGTCGGGTTCAGGTTTAGGTTTATTTGTTATTCGTTTTGTTTGATTTTATTCTTCATTGTTCTTCTGTGTCTTGATTTGATCGCTGCTGGGTAAAGGCGCTTTTCAAAGATTTCCATTTTTGCATTTTTCCATTTCCATTTTTCTTCGCCTGTCTTTGCCAGGTCACGCCTGCGAATTTTACGAACGATCTGTCCCATCTGTTTTGAGGTCTTCTCCTCGATCTTTCTTGTTGTAGCCAATCTGTGCTCCTTTTAGTACATCTATTGTCTTCCCTTCTCGCAACTTGTCCTGCCCATTCCCATTGGCTTTTGAGTATTCTTTCCATTATGTCTGTGACCTTCGTTTGGCTTCTTATCCATGTAATTGTCTTTCTATCTCTTTTTGTTATCCCTAGAATACTTCTTTCCATACTTGTATACCATGTATAATATGAGTATATATAGGTTGTGGTTTTTTTTTATGTGTGAACATCATTTCCCATTTGACATTTTACTTTTATGAAATTTGGACTCCTTTGAGGCTTTTCTTTTTTTCGTTCTTGCTGACAGTTAACCTGAGGTGGTATATGTAGGTTAACTTTATATTTTGTTTTTCTGCCATACATTTTGTTTTTTTTTTAATCTAGATGTACGGGGGTGTGGGATTGAAAGCCACCCCGATGTCCTTGCGGTCGGGCTCGCCCTACATTAGTGGGGTGTATCTCGGCCGGGGGAATGTTTGTGGGATGAGCCCGGACCTTTTAATGTCTTCTATTTTCAATGTATTTTTCTGCCATCTATTTATTTTCTGTGTTTTTTTTTCTCTTATTCTATGTGCAAGGGTGTGGGCTGAAAAACATCTGGTGTCCCCGTGACTGGGCTCGCCCTATATTGGTGGGGTGTATCTTGGCTGGGGGGATGTAATAGATGAGCCCAGACCTTTTGATAGCTTCTGTCTTTAATGTATTCTCTGCTATTTATGTGTTCTTGAAGTATATTTAAATGTATTATGTACTCGTACATACTATGTTGCTATCAATAAACCTATACTATATTTATTTATTTATATATACGAGTATATGTTAGAGAGCAGACTCTTATCAAGTGCGCTCTAATTCAAGATTCAAACGAATTATTTATTTATTTATTTAACATTTTATTGCAATACAATCTGGCGGGCTTATTGCCACGCGGCAATCTCTTCCAACCAACCATTTATTAGTGATATATTAAAAATATATCAAAATCCATTACATATTACGCAATTATAATATAACTGTTGTATTAGTAAATCATTTTGAAATGACGAAAAATACACTATTATCGACTAAAACCAATCAATAAACAGGAATATTGTAACAATTTCAAGAATATCAACAATGATAAAAAACTAATAAATAACAATTAAGTTTAAAAATTCAAACATAAAAACAGCCCTATTCAAAAGGAACAGCCCGTGTTATATAAAATTGACACTTGGCAATTCAGTTCTGTTTATACCCTGTCTAAATACGAGTAGATTAATATTTTTCTACCTCCAGTACTTGGCAGGAACATAAAACCACATATTTTCTAAAATAGTTAGATTATATTATATGTATAAGTATAAAAAGATACCTTATTTATTTATTTACTTAATTGGAAATATAATCTGGCGGATTTATGGCCAGGCGGCAATCGCTTACAACCAACCAGACAAAAGTAAATTAAGCAAGTTACGAGTACATAGTCTCAAAAAATATTCAAAAGATTATTCATATTTATGAAATTTATGGATATAAACAAATTAAAGTAAAAGTGAGATATCATCAATCAAAGGGAAAGGAAAGGATGGGCGGTTGAGAGGAAATACAAATCAGGAATGAAACACGTTATATTACTGACTAGAAATTAAACGTTTTTTCAGTCGCTTCTTAAAGACCTTCACACCACTCCTCACGCTTAGAAGGTAGTATCGCAACATACCTAATAAAAAACCTTGTAGGATAGAGTCACGGGTAGAAACCGCACTCACGTAAGTACAGATACTCGATAAAATCTTTTGGACTTTCTCCACCACTGCGTACCAAATACTAACTAGGTTTTATATCGAGTACGTTATATTAGGTGCTGATATTGGACTTTCTCCACCACTGCGTACCAAATACGAACTAGGTTTTATATCGAGTACGTTATATTAGGTGCTGATATTGAACTTTCTCTACCACTGCGTACCAAATACTAACTAGGTTTTATATCGAGGACGTTATATTAGGTGCTGATATTGGACTTTCTCCACCACTGCGTACCAAATACGAACTAGGTTTTATATCGAGTACGTTATATTAGGTGCTGATATTGGACTTTCTCCACCACTGCGTACCAAATACGAACTAGGTTTTATATCGAGTACGTTATATTAGGTGCTGATATTGAACTTTCTCCACCACTGCGTACCAAATACTAACTAGGTTTTATATCGAGGACGTTATATTGGGTCCTTACATGTGAAATTGGCGTTTTGTTTGGGAGGAACATAAAGTTGATTTTTTTTTAATATAATATATTTATTTAATCAAAGTATGTACCATTGCTATCTATGCACTTTTGCCATCTCATAGGTAGTTCATCGATCCCTTTACTAAAAAAACCATTCGGACGGGAATCAATAAAATCTTTGAAGTCGGTTTGGACTGCCCCATCGGAGTTGAATTTTTTCCCTTGCAAGAAGTTATCCAAATTTCGAAAAAAATAGTAATCTGTTGGGGCAAGGTCCGGAGAGTACGGTGGATGTCTTAGACATTCCAATTGAAGCTCTTCTAATTTGGTAGCCGTCTGTTGTGCAGTGTGTGGTCTAGCGTTATCATGAAGCAGCAGTGGCCTAGAGCGATTAACCAGCCTCGGTTGTTTAGCAGCTAGCTTTTCCATCATGGTTTGCAGTTGCTGACAATAGACATCTGCCGTAATCGTCTGGCCAGATTTAAGAAAGCTGTAGTGAACGACACCAGCACTAGTCCACCAAACGCTCACAAGTAACTTTTTTGGAGTCAATTTTCGCTTGGGGCATGGTTTGGCTGGTTCGGCAGGGTTCAGCCATTGCGATGAGCGCTTCCGATTATCATACAGGATCCACTTTTCATCACAGGTAATGATTCGATTCAAAATCCCTTCATTATTGTGCCGGTTGAGTAATGCAACGCAGCAGTCAACGCGCGTTTGTTGATTTGCTTCACTCAATTCGTGAGGTACCCACCTTTCAAGCTTTTTCACCTTCCCAATTTGCTTCAAGTGGATTAAAACAGTTTTATCACTAACATCGCAGCCTGCAGCTAACTCGGACGTGGTTTGCGATGGACCCGCTTCCACAATAGCCTTCAATTCTTCATTATCAACTTTGGTCTCCGGCCGTCCACGGGGCTTGTTCTGCAGGTCGAAATTTCCAGAACGAAAACGTTGGAACCAAAAACGCACTGTATTTTCTTTTGCGGCACCGTCGCCATACACATCATTAATCCTTCGAGCCGTTTCTGCAGCACTGGTGCCACGGTGGAACTCGTACTCGTAAATAACGCGATATTTCAAGTTTTCCATTTTGTAAACTGAGTGACGCAAAGAAAAAAAACAATTGAGGAAAAAACAAATGAATTATAATTTTCGAAACACAAATACTTGAGTAAATAGCTGTATAAATTTGAATTTGAAATTCCTAACCAAAGAGAAGATATTTGAGATCAAAGTTGCCAGTACGGCAAAACGCCGGTTTCGTATGTGGGGACCTAATATTAGGTGCTGATATTGGACTTTCTCCACCACTGCGTACCAAATACGAACTAGGTTTTATATCGAGTACGTTATATTAGGTGCTGATATTGGACTTTCTCCACCACTGCGTACCAAATACTAGCTAGATTTTATATCGAGTACGCTATATTAGGTGCTGATATTGAGCACATTTTACTAGATAGAGAATGATTTTGAGGAATAAAAAACTATTTTTTTAAGAAGACACAATATCAAAAGATTAAGAACCGCTGTAAATGTCGATCACGTGTCAACCCGCCTGTCAATCGCGTGGCCCACGTGTCTGACGTGTGATAAGGCCACCCAGCGCTCGGCACAAAGCATCCAGTCGGCGCAGCTCGCCGATCTATGGAAATGACAAATAGCTAATTATCCGACGTCTGCCGAGTTGTCTCGGTTCTACTATTAGAAATTCAATCACTACCAATCAAGTAATGAAATTTCATTGATTCTCAATCTTTTATTTTAAGCTGTCAAGAACTTTTTCGTTCATTTTTATTTTACCGTCAACCCACGTCGACCTCTGTGGCCTAGTTGGTATAACGCCTGTTTCTTAATCCGTGGTTTTGGGGTTCTATTCCCGTTGGAACCTAGTTTTTATTTAATGTTGTGTCTACTTAAGGCCCCCTAAATATAAACTTACTTCCCAAGTACTCCTTCCTTTCTCTCGCGGGCCATCCCTTTTAAACAGGACCTCGGATAATGACATCTTCAAAATTTCAGTAAATGATCGGAGCATATTAAACATTCTTAGCAATGGGAGTTAGTTTTGATTAATATTTCCAATTTATTTCCGTTACTACTAATATGCAAATTGGACATATTAGAGGTCCTGAAAATATCCAAGTCAGTGTATTGAGATGAACATGTGACAAACACATATATTCCCAAGATCTCACCGCTGCTGGCTGAAGTTGTCTCCTGCCTCCCTCCACCCACAATTCCCAACGCGATTTTAATTTATTTTTTATTTATTTATTTCACCTGGCGTGTTTATTGCCATGTGACAATCTCTTCCAACTAACTAGAAAGATGTTTTAATGGACCCTAAGTGAAAACCAGACTGGAATCCCATTTAAAAAAAAATCTGGATTCCAGCGGGGATCGAACCCGCAACCTCCGGATCGGCAGACAAGCGTCTTACCACCAGGCCATGGAGGTCGTAACAGTTAGAAGCGTGTATGTCGGTACCAGTTCGAACATTTTTAAGTCTTGTTTGTGCTCCCCTGCTGATGAGGTGAAAACCTTGAAATCGGCAGGGTTATACCGTTATATAAGTGGAATAAACAGTGCTTGATTAAACAAATTACAATGTCTTTAAACTTCTACAGTGTTTATGCCTGAACTATAAATAATATATTTTATTTCATGTTTTTGTTGGTGCAAATTATTTTGGACTGAGCATTCTAAAACGCAAAGTAAATAGCTATCATGTTTTACTCACGTTAGATTTCCTTAAATAATTATTTTTAGTATTCATTACATATTGATATTTTCATATATATATATATATATATACTATGTATCTAATGGATGCGATGCGCCATTACTCAGTTGATTTCGCAGAATATATTCTGAACAGGAAAATTCCGCTCTTTCCACGTTTTGACGTTTCTTCATTCTTGACTTGCCTGATATCAGCCAGTCGATAGCCGGAGAAAATTGATCGGCGAGCAATCAAGATTAAATGTTTCCACGGCCAACAGAAGTTCTTGAATGTCTGTAAAAATATTATAAAGTTTCTATTAGGGTGTGCAAAATTTCTGAATTTATACTTGGAACCAGTTATTAGATTTTTAGGTCTCAAATAATAATTTGTAATTAAGTGAATGAATCTATTTGTGTGATTTTTTGCTCTGTGTTACTTACTCTAGGAAGCCACAGTTTACACATACATATATACCATCACGTTATTTCCTTACCGAGGTAGATATAGCAGACAGAGCGCATGACTCATATTTCGAAATTCATTCTTCGTTTTATCCATATACATACATACACCTACGATTTTTCTGACTTTTTACGTTTCCATCTTTCAAAATATCATTCTCTTGATCAAAGCATACTTTACTTGATCTTCTATAGCGCCTTTCACTCACATTTGCATCATATACTCAAATTTGTTTTGTTAGTCTTTCTTAATTCATTCGTTCTACATATCCGAATCAATCTCAGATGCTGTTGTTCATCTTACTGGCCATATCAGTCGTAAGTTTATATTATTTTCTAATTACGCCATTCCGTATTATTTCGTACATGGCCTAACAACCTCCGTGGCCTAGTTGGTAAGACGTCTGTCTCCTAATCCGGAATGTTGTGGGTTCAAATCCCGCTGGAATCACGATTGACAATGAAAGGGTTCCTGTCTGGTTTTCATTTAAGGCCATTTTAATATTTTTCTAGTTGGTTGAAAGATATTGTCAAGTGGCAATAAGCCCGCTAGGTTGTACTGTATACAACGAAAGTGTAATACAATACATTATGATTGAGTAAGGAAGATTATTAAAAAGTCGAGCCGAATGACACGTAAAATATGTGTATACTATGTGTGAACGTTGGTATAAATCAAATGTATAGTACTCGGCGGTAAGTAATACACATCGGGCTTAAGAAAGAGACTGTCGGCCATAATCGGCAAACTTCGGCTTTGTAGAGCGTCGTCTGTCACACGATGATGGTCATAATGACTGACAAATTTTACTTAGTAAACAAACTCCACAGCACAGCTTCGCTTTCTAACTGAATTGCCATTGGGTAAGCGAGGGGATCCTCGACTACGAGGCCCAGCAACGAGAAAAAAAATAAAAATAGATAGCTAGCAAACTATATTATAAAAATACTTTCATAGAAATCAAAACGCTTTTAATTATGTTTACTTCACGTACTTACATATTTATATATAGGTATATTTGATCATTTAAATACATACATATACTCGTATATCTCCCGCCATTTCCCTTTCTGGGTAGATAGAGGGTACAACGCTAGAGGACACACATCTTTGGCCTCTCCTACATCCATACAACGTTTATGACGTGCCTGACTTGCTACGTGTTTCAAAATGTCATTCACTTGATCCAATCAAACTATTATAAGTCTTCTTCCACACGCCTTTCACTCATATTTGTTATATATTATGTTTGTTTTGTTAGTATTTCTTCATTCATTCGTTCTACATACCCAAACCATCTTTTTTTTTTTAAGAATAGAAATTACCGAAGTCATAGGTATCCTTATACCCTCAAACACTAAGTGGAAAAAGTGCCTGTGTCGTTCGAGGGGAGTAGCAGAGGGCGGGGTTCGAACCGACGACCTACCGCACGGAAGTCCAGCGCGTTACCGCGCGGCCGTGTATCTCAATATTTATCGTCTTCATTTTACTCAATATGTCATCCTTAAGTTCACATTTATCCCTTATTATGTCATTCCGCACATTATGATGTATTCTCACCGCGTATTATTCTCAGTGCACGCATTTATACAGCATTTGATTAAGCCCCTATCAGTATTTTTCACATATACACGTTTGACTTCCATACATCAAAGTTGTGGACTATCATCTTATAGATATTGATACTGTTCGGTTCGACTATATAGGTTTTAGTGCCCTTCTGACTTTGTTTCCTTTTGTTTCACGCCATTCGATGTCCTTCGTAACTCTTCCATCATATAAGAAAATACTACCTAAATTGCAGAATTCTTCAACTTGAAAATACAGACTAAGCCATTCTACATTATATATACCATAGATTGTTCATGCGCATATTTAATTTACAAAATATATTTAATTCTAGTGTATTGATTTTATCTTAAAATAGTCCTCGTCCCATTCACTGCGTCGAACACGGCTCCCGTGTTCATACAAAATAGCCTTGAATGTTGAGTGCACTCATAAACGTCTCCCGATAAGGATTCGTTGCCGGTTTCATGTGTTTTGAAGACACGAAGCAATACACTTGTATATGATGTTTCAATAGAAAGTAGAATTTGATTTTTAACAAAGTTATGGGTTTTCAAAAATTCGCGAATTTTCAGCATCTCTGTATGACATTGTATACGCAGTGAACGTGTTAAATTTCGGTATTAATTGTTTACTAAATTGAGTAACATTACTTAAATTTCTGTATTAATTGTTTACTAAATTGAGTAACATTACTTAAATTTCTGTATTAATTGTTTACTCAATTGAAAAACAACACTTGAACAATTATTAAAATGTAGTGTTTTAATTGTATGGTGTACCAATTTGGTTGAATTTAGAGTAAGACGCATATGTTTCAAAGTAATGACAGGCTCTGCAAATTATAATTAATTTGAATTTATGGTTACCGTATTTTCAAGGTGAGATATTGAGGAGAATGATAACACAATTCCCTCATTTGCTTCGATGAATAAATAATAAACATTGGATTGCATTAGAGATGGATGTGTGTATGCAGCCGATATGCATAAACGTGCAAGTCATCAGAATAATAATAGGAGCCTATTATGAAAGATTTGTTTGCTAATTTATGCCAATACAGCAATACCTTGTACAGTACGCTAAACGCGTAACGAAATAACATCGTATTTTGCAAAATCGCACTGATTGAGATATTATTATAGTGTTTTGACGAACTACGGAAATTGTAATTTGTTTAGTATATTAGAACACTGTTTATTTCGCTTAATATAACCATACTGGTTTGAAGGTTTTATACATCATCATCAGGAGCACAAACAAGACTGAATTACATTCGAACTGGTACCTAGATATACATACGCATCTATTGGTAAAAAATCGGGTCTGGAATTGTGGGTGGAGGGAGGCAGGAGATAAGTTCAGCATGCAGCTGTGAAATTACAATGCCTTTTGAACCTCCACAGTGTTAACGCATTAACTTTACATAATATGTATAAACTAAGGAAAGTTTGTGTACTAAGGAATGTTTGTAGAATGTCCATGTTTGAAGGAAGGCGGAATGAAGGTATAAGAAATTAAAGCATGAATAAAATGGATGTTTTAAGTAATTATTTGTTTAAATTGATCTGAGGTGGTATTTGCGGATTTGCCTTTTTTCTGCCATCTATTTATTTTCTTTTTTTTTCTTCTTATTCTACATGTGCAAGGGTGTGGGCTGAAAACCATCTGGTGTCCCCGCAACTGGGCTCGTCTTATATTAGTGGGGTGTATCTTGGCCGGGGGGATGTTATTAGATGATCCCAGACATTTTGATAGATTCTCTCTTAAATGTATTTTCTGCCATTTATATGTTTTTGAAGTGTATTTAAATATATTACGAGCATGTACATACTATGTTGCTATCAATAAACCTATATTAATTTATTTATTTAATAAAGAAAAGAGTTTTAAGATTTAGACATGTGGCAAGAACGAATGGTGAAAGAATAACTTAGCGAGTATACAAATTAGAAGTGCAAGGTGTGTGCGGAAGAGGTTGATCGAGGAAAACGTGGCTGGACCAAATAGACCAGATTGTCATGGGAATTCGTTTTTCTCTGTCGAGAGGGATCGCCGCTACTTCACTGAAAGAAGTAAACTCTCTCCGTAATATGGAAAAAATTTGAAACTGGCAATAAGGATTATATTTCCATGCCATAAATTGTAATTAAAAAATTGTTTGAAAAATGTCCTCTGTAATCCATTACAATTTTAGTGATGTAGTCGTGCGTTGTGCAAAAACTCATTAAAATAATACCGATAATTCGCGTATTACGAAAATTCGCGTTTAATATGAAAAATGTGAAGAAAATTTGCGATATTTTCGACCGTATAATCGTCTAAGTGAGCAAACAAATCACAATTTATCAAAGAATTCGACTTTTAGTTTGTGTATTTATATACAAAAATATTTAACAATAAATTACTTTATTATTCCACTCAGGAATCATTTTGCTTAAAAATAGCATAGGTATAGGAGGTAGAAACACTTGTAGCGGGGATTGATTTAATTAGTGGAATTACAAAGTAATTTATTGTTAAACAAATCACAATTTATCAAATAATTCGGCTTGTAGTTTCTGTATTTCTATACAAGAATATTTAACAATAAATTACTTTGTTATTCCACTCGTGAATCATTTTGCTTCAAAATAGCATCGGCATAGGAGGTGGAAACACTTGTAGCGGGGATCGATTTAATTAGTGGAATGACAAAGTAATTTATTGTTAAACAAATCACAATTTATCAAATAATTCGGCTTGTAGTTTCTGTATTTCTATACAAGAATATTTAACAATAAATCACTTTGTTGTTACCCAACAGAGTTCAGAGGAAGAGATATGCCACGAAATTGCGAAGATCATGCGCGATTTGATGTCTCTGGATTATTTTCTTTAGGGCTATGTGAAGAGGAGTTGTACACCAACAATTCGCATACCATCTGTGAACTCAAAAATAAGATTCGGTGCGTTATTTGTGAGATTGAACCGCAATTATACGAAGATTTCATCAGGAATTCGTATGAAATTGTGGCTTTCTGCAGAAACAGTGGTGTCCGTTAAGCCAATATTATCTTTCAGTCGTAATTATAATCGATCAAGTTAAAATAAAGAAACCAGATTTTTTTCTGAATTAAAGTGCGTTTTATCACACAAAAAAGTGCTAAAGCTCTTGTCGATAAGTAATTTATTCTATAAACCGTAGCTAAACCCACACTGTTCAAAATCGTAACGTGTAAAGTATTGGCATATGTTTAGAATGTGTTTACTAAAGCTGAGTTTCTCAATATGTCATAGGAAAGTTTGCAAATATACATCACCTTAACCTTATTAGGGGTAGTCGTCGTCGTTGCAAGGTTTCGTAGTCGAGGATCCCCTCGCCATTCCAACGTTCCTGGGCCTCGTAGTCGAGGATCCCCTCGCCATTCCAACGTTCCTGGGCCTCGTAGTCGACGACCCCCTCGCCATTCTAACGTCAATTCAATTGGAAAGCGAAGCTGTGCCGTGGATTTTTTTTCCTGCTTTTTTCTCTTTAAGTGAGTGAGCCTTTGCACACCAGCAAACTTACCAGCCGCTGTACAGGATCGGAACACACCGGCATGTTTTTTCTCTTTTTTGAAATACTAAATATGACCGAAGTTATAGGTATCCTTATACCCCCGAAAACTACAGAAAAAAATATCCGTGTCGTTCGAGGGGAGTAGCGGAGGGCAGTGTTCGAACCAGCAATCTTTCGCACGGAAGTCCAGCGCGTTACCGCGCGGATATGTATCTCATACGAGTATTAGGGACAAATTCAAAGCACAGTCTCAGGTCGGCCTCAGTCGCATTGTTTATTGTCTTCTTTCGTATGGTAGGTACCCTTTAACATATTCGAATTGATATGTCTAAAATAATGAAGAACATAGAAGGAAGATAACATTGTTTATAAATCTTCGGATTTAGAACCACTGGAGTAGGCACGGAGCTCGTGGCCTCATTGCACAGGTTGGCACGTGAAGAGGCAAATACACTTGCATACATGCTTGGCGCGTGTGAATATTATTAACGCACTGTTTCACCAGGCTAGGACCGACGACTTATGTGGCCTATTTGGTAAGACGCCTGTCTTCCGACTAGGTCGCGCGTTCGAATGCCGTTGGAATGCAGTTTTTTTTATAATAACTTCAGTCTAGATTTCACTTTCAGATTTTTAATATCTATTTCGACTCTATTCTATTTTCAGTGCAGTTACTAAGCTGAAATATGGCAGTCATAAATATTGTCATATAGCTCTGCTTCTAAAAATACTACATTGACTCAAGTTACGAACAGATTGATTTCAATCCTTTGTCTCTTTGTTCTCAAGTCCTTTAATGGGATATCTCCATTGTTTTTTTCGAATCTGAGAGACGTTGTTATGGAAAGGAGCAGACCTTTGTGGTGGATTTGGTATTCATCAAATAAATCGATTGTTTCGAATAGGGGAGGGTATTATTTATTTATTATCCAATATGTTAGGGTATTATCACAGGGGGTTTGCAGGCAGCTGGTCCTCTGGCATGAAATGGTCTGCCTCAAACTGTTAGAGAATAGGTGGCGTGTGCAGCTTTAGAAATCATTTGAAAACCACTCTTTTTGGGAGGTTTTGTCAACATTAATGATTATATTATAGTGCAAATGTAAGTGGAAGAAGTGTGAGAGGAATATCAAGGAAAGTATGGTTGGATCGAGTGAATTATATTCTGAATGAAGGAAACGTAGAAAGTCAGAGAAATCGTAGAAGTTGAATGAGAAGGTGTATGGATGTGGAAGAGGCGAGGGATGTGTGTGTCGAGATATGAAAGTCTGGCGCTCTGTCCTCTTGTCCTCTCTGCCTACTCGACAGGGAAATGGCGGGATGGTATGTATGTATATAAACAGTAGGTACACGTATATGTTACATTATACTCCATCTAAAGTTGAAATTGCTACTATGATACATCGGAAGATCTATAAAGGTTTCTTTGTAGTTCGTCTTCTCTTAGTAAGTTTTCTGTGGTTGTCTTGTCTCGTATATATTTCTAAACAATATGTTTTTCTAAAAGTATGCAAATGCTGGGAAGTACTCAGTCTAAATGCCGCAGCTACCGCCTTTCTAGCGCCGTTGAGGAGTCTGCTCTCTAAATGACGGTATATAAATTGCTCTTCAATCATTATTTCTGATTGATTTGAAGTATGTAGTAGCCTCATGCCAATAAGCCTGTCAGGCTGTACTGTATATATCAGCATCCCGTCGTTTAGTTCATGACTGAGCATCGTTACTCCCATGATAGCCTCTGACGACTCCTCTCCATCCATATCTGCACTCCACAACTCGAAGAGCAGTTGTTAAGGGTAGTCCAGTTGTGTTTCTCACTTGGTCAGTCTAACGTATCGGACTCTTCGTCTTGTGCGCCGTCCTTCCACTTCTCCAGTAACCACAAACCTCTCTGTATCCTTAGTCACGAGCAATGACATTGAATCGAAGTATTCATCGAAGGCATATTGCCGACAATCGGTCAGTGATTCTCAGGTTTCGAGAATGGAGGCGTTGGTTTGCCACGTTGTCCATGACATTCGTAACGTCCTTCTCCAGCACTACATTTCAAATGCATCTATTCTACGTCTACCGCTTGCTCTCAGAGTCCAAGTCTCCATGCCATACATGAATATTGCGAAGACGAGATACTTAACTAGGCGCATTTTCATCGTGATGATGATACAACGAAAGTTTTATTGTACAATACAATGCAAACATGTATTCTAATATTTTTCTTACAATAAGTTGAACCATCTATCTTGATAAATTGAGTGTGGTTTGCAGAAGTTGCGTCATTAGTGTTGATTGTTTTTTTTAATGTTTATTGCTTATTGAGTATATACTAATTATTTTTTCTTGTTAGTTTAAGAAAAGCAATTATTTACCTCATTATTCATGTCTGGTTATTTCCAATACTTAATGTTTTTGTTTTCTGATTTTTACACAATAGCAAAGTTTAACACCACTTGAAACGGATGGCAATCCAATTCGTTTAACAATAAATCAAATGAAGTGTCTCTGGATATTGTTTGGTGAAACCAAAAAGTACTTCCATCATTCGATGTGTTGTGATTTGATGGATTTATTTATGGATAAAATCTTATTGTTTGTTGGGTTATAAAAACATGAATCGAAAGTCGACTCTCTTTCCTAAACATCTAAGTAAACTTCAAAAAAATGTTTTCAATTATTTAATATTCCATTGTTCTTCAGATATTGGCGATCATCGTGGCTATCTTGACCTTTGATGAAGCAGCTCTGAACAAAGATATGTTATCACAATGAAACCACCCTTGTAAGTTCTTCAATCAGGAGATATTTCCGCAATACTAACCTGAATTTTCCCCTGCAATATCAATTAAAGGATCTCGTACTTTTCTCCTCGGATTAAATGTCCAAAGTGTTCTAAATTTCTCCTTTTGATGGTGAATAATATTGTATTTATCTATCTTTATTTATTTATCCGTTTCCAAATGTCAACAGTACGGACTTTGTCGATTCATGAGACTCGCAGCATTCTTCGATATCACTGCATATCAAAAGTTTCTGGTTTCTTTGTGGTGGCTTGCGTAAGATAAAACCATACTTCAACATCATAGATAATTACGAATAATATGTTGAAATGAAATAAGTAATGAGTAATTTATTAATACGAGTATAGCAAGTCGGGATTAAAATCCTTGTTGCAGTGCAGGTCCTGTATTTTGAAGAACAGGTTCGTGCGATATCTTATTTTGATCTCTTGAGACTTGTTTCGTTGATCATTTATCCTGCATCTCAAATATTTATATTGTTGGTTTTACTCATCAATTTAATTATTTATATCGAGAGGCACCCTTGTCTGTATTTTCATTTTATAAACAATCAATCATAAATGTTGTCTTTATTTATTATCTTCCCTCTCACATCCCTCTCATTATAAGTCATGTCAACCCTCTCCATTGACACTTGTAGACACTATCTGCTATAATAACAGTATCATCAGCATAACAGATATTTTTATATACTTTATTTTATCTCTGAAGAAAAATATTTTATTACACTTTTGTTGTTTACAGTGCAACCTGACGGGCTTATTGCTTATTGCGATACCTCTTTATTACACTTTTGTTGTTTACAGTGCAACCTGACGGGCTTATTGCTTATTGCGATACCTCTTTATTACATTTTTGTTGTTTACAGTGCAACCTGACGGGCTTATTGCTTATTGCGATATCTCTTTATTACACTTTTGTTGTTTACAGTGCAACCTGACGGGCTTATTGCCATATCTCTTTATTATATTTTTGTTGTTTACAGTGCAACCTGACGGGCTTATTGCTTATTGCGATATCTCTTTAAACCATCCAGAAATATGTTAAAGAGGCTTTCATTGAAAACCAAACCGAAACTAGGGTTGCCACCTTTGTACTATATATTCGATTACGCGGGACCTCCTACTAACCATATTAAATGTTGCGATGCCCGTTTTGTTCAATTGATTAAGAATATAATTTATGTAACTGTCATCGAATTCCTCTCTTTTTATTTTCTGACGCAGGTCAAGCATGACATTGTCTAATTCTATGTAGGCGATGTTTACATTATGCGAGCGTGTCCGAGCAAGCGCGCCATTATTATTCAAATTCCGGAAGAAATTTCGATTACCTTCGAGAAGCGGGAGCATTAGATATTTAGGGCCCGATCCCGGGAGACTCCTGGACATTCGGGAAAGGTGACAACCCTTACTGGAATCCTATTTTATAATCTGGGTTCCAATGGAAATCGAACCTCCAACCTCCAGGCTGGACGACAGTCATCTTACCAACTAGGCCACGGATGTCGTCAATTGTATTTTTCATAATTAAAGTACACACACATTAATATATAGTTCGAAGTCGTGTATTGAATTTAACATATTTTGAATTTCTGGATTTCTCGATTCTTGTTTTATGACAGAGATGTTTTTTGGCATTTCCAGGTCCTTAATTGTCCCTGTCTTTAGATCTTGGATCTGGCTACAAGTTGTCTAACACTCACAATCTTATTGGCTTGCTTCAAAATTATTACACAGTGTCTTAATAATTATTACATCTCTCTTCAATAACATAGGTCGGTTTTCCTTATTTCCTTAAAAACTAAATATTCATTCATCCTGTCATGTAGCTCATGACTTAACATCGTGACTCCCATGATAGCCTCCGACGATTCTTCTCCGTCCATCCATGCACTCCGCGACTCGAAAATCAGCTGTTAAAAGTGCCCAATTACGTATATCACTTGGTCAGTCCAACCCATTGAGATTCTTCCTCTTGTGTGTTGTCCTTCTGCGCCTCTAGTAACCACAAACCTCTCCAAACTGTCTCCGTGGCCACGAGCAATGTGCCCAAATAATATAATAATTCGTTGAAGGCATATTGTCGACAATCTGTCGACGATTATCAGTTTTTCGAGAATGTAGGCGTTAGTTCGCCCTGCTGCCCATGGAATTCTTATACAAAGTAAATATATTATTTTATATTTTGAGGCTTTCTTATGGCTTATGATGCCATCGTTTCGAAAACAATGCAGTTTTCGAAACGATGGCATCATAAGTCAGCTTGAAGCACGCAGTACAACACTCCGAAAAATCTTATATAATTAATATACTCTTGTTTTTTTCCCTTAAATTTTTTTCATCTGTTGATAAATAAACTCACGAAATGTTCTTATAAACCGTTATTTCTGATTTACCTCTTTATTCATAGATATTTAAATTTTTCACAGTACGTCATGCATATATTCAATAGTTTCTTCTTGGACGAACTCTTCCATTTTTGCGAGTTTAGACAAATAGATTATTCTGGCCTTTCTTACATCTATTGTGATTTATGGTCTGCAATTTTGGAGCATATCCAAGTAAATAGTTTTTTTTAAATGAGATAATACGACCGTGTTTCTGAGTATTGTGCCAGACTCCAGTGGCTTAAATAAGATCTCCACGTTCTGCCAACCCTCTTTGGAGGCTTAAAATAAGATAGCGAAGAAATTTCCAGGTTCTGTCGACCCTCTTTGGAGGGTTAATAATACCAGCGTATTTTCTTGTTCTTCAGAACATGGACTGCCCCTCCAATCTGACGATGGCAAGATTCTTTATATTCCATCGCATCATATATCATTCTTCACTTCATCTTTTGCAATTTACTCGGCTCGACTTCTTCCTAGACCAACTAGATATAAATAAATAAATATATGTTTATATTATTTATAATTAAGGCATTAACATTGTGGATATTTAGACATTGTAATGTGTTTTAGACATAACATATATACATATAACTTGAAATTGTATAAATTCGTATATTTCAAGATATTGGCGAACAAAATACATTTAAGAGAGATGCTATTAAAGGTTCTTTGCTCATCTCATAACATCCCCCAGTCGAGATACACCTCCACCAATGCCGAGGGCGGGCCCGGCCGCGAGGACATCAGCTATGAATGCTAACCGTTAAACCACGACCTTTAAATATTTATTATAGAGATCGAGTAAGTTTTAAAGTAAAAGATAAATTCGCGTTACGTAATATTTCGTTACTTTGCATATGAATAAGAAAGTTTAGCATTTATGTTGATCTGTATTCGAGGCGTCTCCTGGATGTCCTGTGTCTTTATGTCCTGGCCGTGTTATGATTTTAAATAAGTTTATTTTTTCCTTGTTTATCTCTCAACGTTTAGGTGGTATATGATATCCATGTTTTGTGTTCAAATTAGATGAAATTGAATAAATCTATAAATATTAATAAATATTTATAAAACTTCATAAAAAGGAGCAAGATAAACATGAGCTGCATGAGAAGATATATTTGGAGGATGCGACGGGAGTATGTCATGATAGGAAAATTTCTCTCTCTGTCTTCTCTGCTTACTTTAACAGGGAAATGGCGTAATTGTGTGTTTGTCTGTACGCGATGAAATTAAAATATATTTGTGGAAAATAATAGCGTTGCGTAAAATGTGTGGAAAAACAATGTATGATAAAAGGTCGACATCCATGGCCTAGTTGATAAAACACCTGTCTCCCAAACTGAAGGTTGCGGATTCGATTCTCGTTGGTATCCTTTTTTAAAATAGAGTTCCAGTATAGTTTTTACGTTTTTTGTTATATATTTCTGGTCGGTTGAAAGATATTGCCGATATATCTGCGATATGTCTGTCGCGCTTAAAAAAAGTTGATGAAGTATTGAATTTGATATATGGATGGTTCGTCGAGATGGTTTGAGCATGTAGAAAGATTAATAAAAATATATAGTGCAAATGGTGCATGTCCGCGCGGTAACTCACTGGACTTCCATGCGGAAAGTCGCCGGTTCGAACCTCGTGCTCTGCTATTCTTTATGAATGACACGGCCATTTTTCAGCTTAGTATTCGGGGGTATAACATACCTATGATTTCGGTCATAGATATTCTTTAAAAAAAGGGAGGAAAACATTTCGGTGTGCTCCGATCGTCTTACTTCAGGTCTTCCATCGAACCCTGTAGAGCGGTCTGACCGGTGAGTTTGCTAGTGTGCAACGGCTTACTCACTTAAAAGAGGAGATCAAGAAAAACATATGCGAAAACTCAGAGCTTCGGTTTCCTACTGAATTTGCGTTGGCATGGCGAGGGTATACTCGACTACGAGGTCCAGCAACGACGACGATAGTGCAAATGTAAGTGAAAGGCGTGAGAGAGAAATAAGGAAACGTAGAAAGGTTAATAAATCGTACGAATTGTATGACAACATGTATGGAAGTAGAAGAGGCGAAATATATATGAATGGTTGAATTAAAATAGGCACTAAGTACCAAAAAAAAACAAAAAAACTAAGTATGCAGTTTCGTTCTATATGTCATATATAATGAAACTGCATACTTAGTTTTTTTTGTTTTGGTACTTGGTGCCTATTTTGATTCAACCATTCATATGTAGAGAAGGGAAAGTCTGGCGCTCTGTCCCATTTGCCTACCCCGAGAGCGAATGTCGTGATGTATGTATGCCTATCATCGAATTATTTTCTGTTCCGCTAAGTTATTCCATCAGCAATGAGGATAATTCCAACATAACAATATTCTCGATGAACAAATACACAAAATACTACGCACGATTTCTATGAAGCTGTTTCACTGAAATAAAATATTACTCGGTCAACCTTGTAAATGAAATTGTCGAGAATTATATCATTGCTTTTAAATTCTAATGCGTTGTTTTCAAGCGGAAAAGTCGGTGCTGCTTGCTTCTCACATTTACGTGGATATCACACATAATTAATTTGTCGCAATTCTGAAATTAAATTATTGTCGTCGTAAAATGACGCGAACGTACTATATTAATATTATAGTTGCACTCCGTTCAGACTGATAGTACGATACCTAACTATAATTTATTTTTGTTTGTTAACATAAGCGATTTGTAGTTTTCAAGTTTTTAACTTATATTTGAAAACCGAACTATAATTAATAATTGATATTAACATTAAAATGTGTTAACATTAAAAGGTTATGTATGGAAAAAAATGGATTTTTCGTTTAAGAATGCTATTCAGATTGAAATTGAAACCTTTGATGAGAATAAAAACATTCAAGAGAAAATAATTCGGCAGTCGGATTTTTTTAACCTGTACATTTTTTTATTTATACTTTTAATTTTTTTATAATTAAATATATAAATCACTCTCCTGCCTAACTAGGCGTATGCCCGTCATACATACATACATATCAAGTACTTTCCCTTTCGGGGTAGGCAGAGAGGACAAATCTCCAGACTTTCCTATCTCGATACACATCCGTAGTTTCCACACACGTTTCTATGACTTTCTACGTTTCCTTCTTTCAAAATACCATTCACTTGATTCAGCCACACTTTCCTAGGTATTCTTCTCACACGTCTACCATTCACATTTATGCTATACATTTGTTTTGTCAGTCTCTCTTTTTTCATTCGTTCTACATGCCCTAACTTGTAATATTTATTCCTATAATATTTTATAAAACCACAATGATTCTCTTGAAATCTTGAACGTCCCCTAAAATTGCAACCGTATCAGCGCCCCCTTAAAATTAAATTGCCTCGACGTCCCTTAAAAATTAAAATCGTCGGGACGATATAGCGCCCCTTGAGGATCGCTAGTATACTCGTATTTATATCATAAAATACACGTCGTGATATGTAGCCATGTTTAAAAATTTGATTGTGTACTTACTCGGTTTAATTGGGCCACAGTACGAAAACAACAACAATAAAGCCATAAGCTTCGTCAGTTGGCCAAGTCGTTAGCTTCCGAGGTGAGTTTCATTGTTGTGAATGTAATTTCCAGGTTATTTCTGTATTTAATGTAATTTCCAGGTTATTTCTGTCTTTAATGTAATTTCCAGGTTATTTCTGTCTTTAATTTATTACTGGGATTAACTCCTTAGATTCAAAATAAAACCCAACTGATTTATTTAATTTCTCTTTTTTTATTTTATTTTCAGTTTATTTTCTTTGCGTCTGATCTGACTACAGGCTATCCTCTAATTTCGTACATTTCATTCACTATTTCGCACAAATTACGTACTTGCACATTTACTAGTGACTGAGTTTTCTGCATTTAACTAGCAGGCAAAGAAACAGCTGATCACGAATTTACGTTCACATTCTCCAAAATCATTGAAGATTGAGGATATTATTCTTGCAAAATCTTCAATGCAGATAAGGCGGGCTAGTTTTGAAAAAAGGCCTCCACATACTCGTATGTAATGAATTGATTAAACATGGATTTTAACAACGAAGCTCTTTCAGTGTAGTCAATTCGCTCGTCAAGCCAAGACTTATTGCGACTTTTATGTAAAAAGCATAATGAACTAAACAAAGGATTAGTCTGCAACAAAAATGTTAATTATTTAATTAATCTTCACTCAGAACCTTTGTCAAACGAAAAACGTCAAACGAATATAATACAAACTGAAACAGCAGAAGCCAATAATGAAAAACCCATTGTTAAAACTCCAGCTGTCAAGAATATATGAATAAAGCTTTCATACATCTTGACCATTTTTTTTTAATATGGAAGAGTGCTATTCTAATGGAAAGCGTATATCAGAGCACGTAGGGTAATCCATAGACATGCAGTATGCTATAGAACTATATATTAAGGAAAGAAAAATAAGTGTGGTATTCAACTATTATATCTGTTCATAAGTTTACTATAAAGAAAACACCTGAAATTAGTACAAATACACCTACTTAACTTTATTAACCCTTGCCTTACTGTGCTAAATAAATCCGCCAGCCACGGTGCTGGACGCTAAGCGTCCAGTTAAAAATGTGTATTTTAAATTAAAATTATGCAAAATCTGCTAGATTATTTTTTGTAATTAGCTATAAAAATAAATTTATTATGTATTAAAACATCGAATAATCAAATAAAATATAAGTCCTGGTCACTCACTATCCATCACAGGGTGGCAAGTGTTAATAATGCATGTCAGTAACTGTTATAGTGTTTTTTATATCTTCATTAATTAATATTATAACTTTATTTCCAATGTAAAATAAATATGTTAAAACACATCTTTCCGTATTTTTTTAAACTGTTCCACTTTTGTCTACACATTTTCAAGAACCATTTATTTATTTATTTATCAACACAATAAACGACACTTGACAAATAAAACGATATTTTAAAAATTAAACGAGAGTTCTAAATTACTGTTATAAAGGGTCTTTCAAATTGAGCGGTTTTTTTAATTCTTCGATAATACACAGATGGCGTCGCGAACTTGCCTGGGTCTTGTGACATTTGAGAAGTGTAATCTATGAGATTTATAAAAATGGAGTCGTATACAATACAACAATGCGTTCAAATTGAGAATAATTTTATGTATTGTAAACTCCGGAAACTGTGATGTTAATTGGCCACCAAGATCATGTGATCTGACACCTTTGGACTATTTTCTCTGAGGTTACGTGAAAATCAGGTCTATAAGAATGACCCCCAATCAATTCCTGAGCTGATGGACGAAATTATTCTCGTTATTGGTGAGTTAGAACCGAATTATGCCAAAATGTCATCGATTTTTTTTGACAAAGAGTGGACATCTGTGCAATAGGTGGACATTTGGCGGATATTGTTTTTTTGTGTTTAAATGTCATACATTATACTTCAATGTCCAATAAAAAGTTTTTTAAAAACAAAGCAAATTGTGTATTTTATTCAAGAATTAAAAAAAATGAATTAAAAAAACCTCTCAATTTGAAAGGCCCTATATAAAGTGTCCTTTACATAACACAGTAACGATTGAAAAAATAGAAGATAAGGTATCAATATCATTAAAAAAACCTTATAATTTACTATATGCAAAGAAAATAATAATAAAATTGAATGAACAATACACGATTTATAAAATACAATTTAACTTAAAAATAGAATTTCTCTCAAAGGGATATTAAAGGACAATTTCGAAATAATAATACATAATATAAAATATAATAACCAGTCTTCCACTCAAGATCTTAGATTAAGGAATTGTTGAAGAAAGACATATGAAAGTCGAGGACTGCCTGTATTGCGAAATGAATCATATTTATAATAGGTTTTCACGTTTTCAAAGAGATTGCATCAGTTTTTCAAATGGTTGTTGAATATTGACGAGATCAAATATTATTTTATCAAACCATCGATTTTTCCAATTCAAACATCCGCTTTAAGTCTTTTTTATTCAATCTGAATGTACTATAATGTTCGTGGGTGTCTCAAGATCTCGACATCTTTAATATCAGCTCATTAATAACGATTTAAAGGCAAACATCAGAAGTACAAACTTGAGACCACAGACAGACCTTTGTTTTATACTTAAGTGTGCATTGAATAAGATATCTTCTTCGTCGTGACCTCAATGCTAAGGAACGTGACCAACAAACTGTTGAGCATATCCATGTGGTTTCTTGGTAAAGATAGTGCGGTGGTTTCCCATTGCCTTTCGCTATGCAATAGATGTTATAGGAATTGTATACATGTTGTATATATTGTGAGCTTTGCCGCCAATACACATTATTTTGGGGTGTATTACTAAGTCCCAGATGAAATGTGTACTTGTGGGATGTCAAGTGCGAGCAAAAGTGTTTTAGATTTTTTTGGGATATACAAATGTGGATAAGAGTTGGAAGTATCAGGAGAGAGGATAGGGAAGACACAGAAACAGAAGTGACCAGTGTCTATGTCCCTCCAAGTTTAGCTTGCAGTCCCTCGCAGTATTCTGAGTGTGACCACTGTCCGTGCACTGACAGCTACTTGAAGTCAAAGGTGAAGAATCGAAGATGTCAGTGGATCAGGTCTTTCTTGGTAATCCTTGACTGCCTAATACTTTCCACAAAGTACTATCGCTTAACACGCATATTGACGTATATTATACACAATTTTAAGGTACCATATTTTTATTTTTACAATGAAATGTACTATACAAAGCACTCGCCTATCTAACTAGACATGTGCTCGTTCTAGGCAAGGCAAGTAAGACCGTATTTGAACGACCATTCTTCATACATTTATCATTCATTGAGAACGCTCATTAAAAACTTATCTTCCTCCGTTTGCAGTGTTAAGAAAGTTTATAGTTTCTAAAGAATTAAATATATAAAATTAGTGTTCTTATTTGGTACACATGATTTATTCTTAATTTTTATATCGTGAACTTACTGTGATTGATTTTATAACATATTCTGCGTTCTCAATGAACGTAATCAACTTATTATTGCTCACAGACTGAAAACACCAAAACTTTGGTGAACGTAATAAAAACACTTTCAATGCTTCTCCATGTATTTTCCTTGCCCTTTTTGTACGTAAAGTTACACCATCATATTTTCTTTTCCAGTTGTCTACTGCGATTACTATGGATCCGGCAGAGCGCTGCAGTTCATCGAAGACTTCATACAGAAGGAAGTTCTGCCGTCGTATGGAGCTGATCTACCATCAGTGTCTCACACATCCCTTCAGTCCAATATATTCAGGTAAATACTCGTTCTATACCATTTAATAAGAAAACATACTGAACAAGTATATGAAGGATATTTTTAAATTTCGTGGTCTGGGCCCCTTCTCAATAAAAATATTAAAACAATAGGCTCTGAAAAGTAATTTCGTATTTTTAGGTTGAATTCGTAGCGATTAATTTCATCAAATGTTTGTGGACGGTAGATTTCGATATTTTTAGTTTCAGAAATGTTTTATTTCTTATACTCGTATCTTCTTCCTGGCACTGTCCCAACTCATTGTCTAGGTAGGCTGTTGGGGTCGGCTCTTCTCGTTCTCAGGCTGTATATTCTTCGATTCTGGGTGTCGCTTTCATCTAGGCCGTTTCTCTGCAGGATTTTAGAGCATTGAGTCATCCAGGAGTTCTTTGGTCTTCCTCTGGACGGTGTCGAGGAAGATCCACATACATTGCCTGATTTACAGTATGGTCTGGTTTTCTCCGTCTTATGTGCCCGTACCATCTCAGCTGTCGCTCTTCCCGCTTACTATTCATGTCAGTGACCCCCAGGTTACCACGAATGCGTGAGCTCTTAATTTTATCTTTTAGTGATACTCCTGCCGACCACCTAAGCATTCGCATTTTTGCTGTTTCAATTTACCTAGAGTAGGAGCTGTACATAGTCCAGCATTCTGAGCCATACATAATACTTATACTCGTATCGTAGAACGCAATTTATTTACATCATAGAACGCAATTTGTTTATGTCTTATGTCACACAACGCAATTTCTTATGTAATATAACGCTGGTTATTTTCAATCAATGCCATGATTTTATCGTAATCAATGGTAATCGACCTTCCAGAACGGACACCATCTTCAAATGTCGTATCACCACTGCGGATTTTTTTAAACCACTAATTCCCCACTTTGTACTGTTCCTTTTATTATATTCCTCACGGGATTTCATTCATTCGTTTTTGTAGTGAAATATACTTGCATGACGAGACAAGGATGCAGAGTTAGGATCTGTCATTACACAAGGGCATAGCAGATTTTTTTTTCTCTATCACTTTGAATTACAATATTCTTTTTTGTTGCAAAGTCAGAATATGGCTAAGAAAATGTTACCGACTAATTTAGTTAGACGTGAATTTTGGTGGATCCGCCAACGATCTTACATAAAAGCATCCAGGGTTCTCCCTCTTACATAAGAGTATCCAGGGTTCTTCCTGCCAAAAATGAAGTTCATATTAAATATATTGAGATGTAACGTCAGAATTACTATCCCTCACCTACATCAGTGGGATATATTTTGATGCTATCTAACTAAGCACTCGGATTCGATCGCAGAAAATTGTGGAGGCTAGATTCTGTAAACAAGTGTTCCTATGTAACAGTGTATTTTATCATCTCCTGTGCGAAGGCAGACATTTACATAAATTATGCGCCTCTAACTGTATCCAAGCTTTAATTAGATTGACCAATTTTTCTCTAGCCATGGGAGCTTTATTGACAAATTTCTAGCCATGGGAGCTTTAATAACAATTTCTCTCCGCCCATTGGAGCTTTAATAACAATTTCTCTCTAGCCATGGGAGCTTTAATAACAATTTCTCTCTAGCCATGGGAGCTTTAATAACAATTTCTCTCTAGCCATGGGAGATTTAATAACAGTTTCTCTCTAGCCATGGGAGATTTAATAACAATTTCTCTCTAGCCATGGGAGTTTTAATAATAATTTGTCTCTAGCTATGGGAGCTTTAATAACAATTTCTCTCTAGCCATGGGAGCTTTCATAACAATTTATCTCTAGCCATGGGAGCGTTAATAACAATTTCTCTCTAGCCATGGAAGCTTTAATAACAATTTCTCTCTAGCCATGGGAGTTTTAATAACAATTTCTCTCTAGCCATGGGAGCTTTAATAACAAACTTTTTAGCTTCAATCTTATCCTTTCACCGTTGATCAATCCGCAGATCTTATTTAGTAATATTTCGACGAAAATCGAGTCAAAAGTTTCCGATGGGATTTCCATTTACCCTACATCGATAATCTTCAAACCGATTGATTACTCTGGTTAAATGGCATCAAAGGATAGTTTTGTTACATTTGAAGTTTTCTGCGAAATAAATGGCTACTTGCTGGGCTCTTGGTATTCCAGGCCTTAAACAGCGTCATAAGTATATTTACTGTTCTGTTTGCGAGTCATTTTCCTTCTTCCGTAATATAGGACCTTAAGTCTGTCATCGCTATTATTTTTTCATTTTCGGAGTTTCGTCGCTGGATAAGAAATCTCTTTATGCAGTTCTGTTTACTAAATTTCTTCGCGCTTATAATAAACAAAGAATATTTCAATCTTCTAATATTGATCGAGCTGGGTGGGGACTTATTTTGTCCCTCATAACAACGTGAATGTTTGTGGGATCGAACTGAAGTGTATGTTTTTTTCAGGGAGGAGGCCCGTTCTATAATCCGGGATGCCTGTCGATGCTCCCGTTCGGACCGCGTTGTGCTGGGCGGTAGTCTACAGAGACTGGCAAGACTGTTGCGATCCTCTTGCAGCATCGTCTTCATGGCGGCTAGTGACGAGCGTCGTCATGTGCTACCTTGGGAGGACACCGGAGCTAAGGTTAGTGTAGGACACCATTACTAAACCACTGTTATATTGTTGACATCTTTAGTTATTCCACCATGTTCTTTCAATCTATACCAGGGATTCCTAAACTTTTTTGGACAAACACCCCCTTGAAACGTCTTAAGATATTCTATGAAGAAAAAACTTTTTACCCTTGTCACCCAGAATGTTGGCACTAATTTATTATGAGTTGGCACTAATTTATTTATTTATATGTGACAAACTTTTCTATAAATACATAATTTGTGAAAAAAAACCAACAGGTAATTTAATGTGTATGCACAATTTTGATGTATTTGGGTCTATTGCCTTTCACTTGTCGTGTTCTCAGTAAACTAGGCTTTTGCCTGTGTTACTGAGGACATAGAACATGGAAAAATAAATTGATATTTCTTTCCGATTGTTGATTATACAATACCCCGTTGCATATTCTCATCAACTCGATAAACAGTGACACTCAATTAAATACCATACACGTATGTATTTCAGACATACCAAAAAGTCCATCCTATATTACTCTTGTTTGGTTGATTGGATGAAAAGTTCCAATATACTCGCCATTTGTTTATTTTACGGTCAAGTGTCTAAATAAATTAATAAATAAACATTTCACGTCGACTCGTTTTGATCTTAAATACTAAGGTTTTGTTTTTTATATGCCCAATCTTACTCAATATAGAGTAACTTAATTTAGTAAGAACGGTCGTGTGAACCCTGCTTAGTATTCATCTCAGGGGTAGATATAGCAAAAGAAAAAATAATACATCTAAATTCGTTTGTGGCGATTGATTTTTTTTGTGAAGTACGAGTATTAACAATTTTAATTTCAAATTGTGTCAACCCTTATGATTGATAAGGTAGAAAGTAAACTCAAATGTAGCGTTAACTAGTTCGTTCAAAACTCTTTGTTCCCTCAAATTCCGACCCTCCGTAGGTTGGAGTTCACAGGGTGATGACTCTGTCTGTGTAAAGCTCTGTCAATGGCAGGAGGTGGGGTCAAGCACCTCTAGAGTTCAGCGGGGGTCAACTCTTCAGGAGAGAAATGACGGTTTATTGTATGTACGAGTAGGTCCTTGGTCCTATTCATAGGTTGAATTGGCAGTATGTACATAGATAGACTGGGAAATTTTACGTTTTATTTGATTCACGACTCTAGAACGTGCTTCCCAAACTTGGGTTGTCCTGAACCAAACCTTAAATTGTCCTGAATAGTTTAGTTTTTTCAATATTATATTCGAGTTTCTTCAGTTTAATAGTATGCTCTCCTTCAATAGACACATATTATATGGTTTCTTCGGGTTTTTATAGTCTTAGAGAGTTAAAATTTGTACGTCGATATCTTCCAAGAAGGGAAATAAAGTCATTTTAATTCATGTGTTGTGTCGCGTCTGGATTATTATTATTCTGGTTTACATGATTCGCAAATTTTTAGATTTCAGTCTGTTTTTAATGCAGCTGCTTTACTGATATATGGTAGTTATAAATATTGTTATATAAGTCCGCTTCCAAAAGTCTACATTGGCTCAAGTGTCGCGAACCAATTAATTTCAAACTTTGTCTCTTTGTATTCAAGTATCTAAATGGGATGTCTCCATTGTATCTTTCGAATCTGTATCTGAGATACGTTCATTCAGAGAAGGGTAGATTTTAATGTCGATTTATTATTCATTTAATAATTGATTGTTATAAATCGATCCAATAGAACGGGGTATAATGATAGAACTTTTTCCGTTGCTGATTCTGTGGCGTGAAATGGTCTACTTCTTAATGTTAGAAATATGGGTGCCGTGTACATCTTTAGGACGCACTTGAGACCAACCTTTTTTGGGACGTCTTATTAAAATTTAGAGTTATATATGAACACTGACATACACATATACACTATGCTAGACCTAAAGCCGTATTTATTACTATCACATATCAAAAGATCTACAAGATGTTTTTATAGTTTGTCTTCCCTTGGTAAGTTTTCTGCGGTTTTCTTACCAAATATGTTTTTCTGAACATATGCAGATGGCGGGGATGTACCTAATCTAATGGTCGCAGCCACTACCACACTCATTTTATATATATTTATTTTATCATATTTGTAATGTGTTAATAATAGTGGGTTCGAGTCTCAAGTTGAAACGTCTTGAGTAGAGTTTGCTCTCTAAATAGCGCCATAAAAATGGTCCCCTTTTTTACTAAACGAAGTACCGTTATAAATAAAATATATTTTTTGAGAAGTTAATTTTCTAAGATTGCCGATGTATAATATTTTTCCATAGTCGAGTCGGTTGAATTGTAAAAAAAATACTCAATGCAGAATTGGAGATATATTAAATTCGTTGTAAATGATCGGAATATGATATTTTTGGATTATTACTATAATCTTTAATTCTACCGTTATGATATATACTCGCATATATTTTATTTAGTTCATTGCGATTGTGAATTTGTCTCCGTCCAATTCATTAAGCGTATGATTGACGTCCACATTGACGCATGTCAAAACACTCGATGCTGGGTACATTGTTTGGTCATATAATTATTTTTTTGTCATAGTTTAGCATTTTAAGATATTGAGTTTTGTGGAGTCGATATTAACTTTCAATTACGCTTGAACTATGCATTTGTTGATTGACTGCGTGATGGTATGTCATTATCATCATCATCATTGTCAACCTGGGTCGATCCACTGCTGGATGAAGGGTTCCCCAAGTTGACTCCAAATAATTCGTTTTTTTGTTCGTTGGTGTCATGTATTGCTGCCATGCTTCCTGATTTCATATATCATATCCAATGTACCTTCGGTCATTTTCTGGGTCTCTTGGGTACCATTGGATTATTTTGGATATCCATCGGGAATCTGACATTCTGACTACGTGTCCTGCCCATTTGCATTTCATTTTCTTGCACACCTTTATTACATCTTCTATCTTTGTTTGGTTGCGAATCCAGGTGTTTCGTTTACTCTTTCTTTTAGTTTATCCCAACATGCATCTCTCCATGTTCCTTTGTGCGATCTGGAACTTTTGTGTGTTTTTTGCTGTGAGCGTCCATGTCTCGCAGCTATACGTAAGTACTGGGAGAATACACTGGTTGTAGACCTTTCGCTTCAAAGATGTTGGGAGATCAATTTTGAAGATGTCTTTCAAACGTCCAAATGAGCTCCATGCTAGTTTTGTCCTTCGTGCTATTTCCTCCGATATGCCACCTACGAAGGGAATACGAGTACGTTGGCACAAATACACATATTCGTGGACAAATTCCAGCTGCTTTCCAATTACAATTATTGGTTTTGTGGTAGCAAAGCTGTTCATCATATATTTTATTTTTGATATGTTCATTTTTAAACCAACTTGTTTACTGACCTCTGCCAATTCATGTAGTTGGTGCTGCAGATCATTTGGGTTTTGTGAGAATATAACAATGCATATGTTGATTTAATAACGGCATAATAATTTAATAACTATGCATATGTTGATTTAATGACGGCGTAATAATTAAATAACTATGCATACGTTGATTTAATGACGACGTAATAGTTTAATAACTATGCATATGTTGATTTAATGACGGCGTAATAGTTTAATAACTATGCATGTTGGTTTAATGACGGCGTGATGGTATGTATGTATGCATTGCATCAAACATTGTTTGATTCGTATTTTTACAGATTTTTCTTCACTTTTCATATTTGCTTTTCTGTGCACTTAGTATTCTTTTGTAAAAAAAGACTTTCGGATAAGCTGTTTTGGATAGTGAAAGAAAGAGTTTGGGAAGCACTGCTTTAGAAATTGCCTTTTTTTTAATTCAGTCTGGTTCAACCCTTAAGTGTTTTGTGGATTACAAGTACTTAAACCGTAAAACTAAAAGCTTTGATCTTAATTAACATATGTTTCAATTTTCAAGTCGGCGCGCGCCGTGGTTTAACGGTTAGTATTCATTCGAGTAAACGGGAGTCCCAGTTTGACTTGAACCGGGTGGGTGTTGATTTTAGACCTTATTTCACCTGAAGTAATGTTTTTCTGTAGCATTTTATTATTAATGATCTCCATGGCTTTATATGTAAAATGCCGTTATTTGTAAAGTAATAATCTTTTGTTGTACATATGTTGCCATATGGCTATCTCATCCAACCAGTTAAAATTATTTAATTATTCCTTAGTTGAAAACTAGATAGCCATTTAAAAAAACTTGGTTATAGCGGGAATTGAATCCGCGACCTCAGGGATGGTTGACATGCGTCTTACCAACTAGGCCACAGAGGTCATCAGGAAGAACATTCGTGCTATAAACAAGCTAGCGTCCCAGGCTCGATTCCTATCGGATTGAATTCTGGATGACTCTTAGACCTTTTTTCATTTATTTATTTTTATTTAATAAAATACTTCCATGTATAGTGTACACTATGGCAGATTTATTGCCAAAACGTAATCTTTTCCAACCAACCAGATTTTTTAGAAGATATTTGTTTAAGTTTTTGGCAAAAGTTTTACATTTGAGATTTATTCTGAGAAAATAATATGACAAAATAATGAATAGCCAGTTTAAAAGGTGTTATGAATCATATGGCGGTTTAAATATAACACTTTCATCCGCGGCTAAGAGATGTTGTGAATAAGCGTCATTTGGAAACCAGGTAATAAATACGATACGTCACTGAATGGAAATATAATGGTTTTGGGAACCAGGTAATAAGTGCAATACGTCACTGAATGGAAATATAATGGTTTTGGGAACCAGGTAATAAGTACAATACGTCACTCAATGGAAATATAATGGTTTTGGGAACCAGCTAATAAGTACAATACGTCACTGAATGGAAATATAGTGGTTTTGGGAACCAGGTAATAAGTACAATACGTCACTGAATGGAAATATAATGGTTTTTGAGTTGCTGTTTGAAACACGATAACGACGAAGCTAGGCTTACGTCCACTTGAGCGGAGATTGCCTATTTAAAAAAAAATACAAAATAACGTTTACACGCAACTGTATCAACGTTTTCCATGGTGAATACACACTTGACGGTCTAGCTTTGCAAAGGATGGATGTTATGCGTGATCTTGGTGTCTAATACGATTCTCGTCTTGCATTTGATTATCGTGCGAACGAGACCGTAATAAATCTTTTAGATTGCTGGTACTCCTAACGAGAATCAGACGACCATTTAAAATGCTATCATCATTGGTGATATATTTATGTATATTTTTTTATTTATTTATATATCACAAGAAGTTTTATAAATACATAACTTGTGAAAAAACAACAGGTGATTTATGTTTTTATTTTATTTATTTATTTATTTATTATTACAAATGACAAGAAATATACATAATTTGCGAAAAAACAACAGGTAATTTAATTTGGACATACATTATTTTAATGGATCTGGGTTTGTCGCCTTTCATTTGTCGTATCCCCAGTAAACTAGGCTTTTGCCTGTATCGCACTGAGGATAGAATGAGGACATACAAATTTAATAAATCTGGGTTTGTTGCCTTTCATTTGTCGTGTCCCCAGTAAACTAGGCTTTTACCTGTATCTTACTGAGGACATATAACATAGATAAATAAATTGATATTTCTTTCCGATTTTTATTGTACACATACTATACCCCGTTGCATACTCTCATCAACTCGATAAACAGTGACACTGAATTACTTACGTGTATGTACCTATATATATCACGCGAATAAAACCCCTCACACTTCATCACTCCAGACATACCAAAATGTCCATCCTATAATGTGCCGCACATAATCATTAAAAACACACCACACTCAAGAGTTCACACAAACCTTTGCTACATAAGTCATTCCTTCTGCAAGTCCAAATATTCAAACTCCTCTCGCAATAACAACCACGCTCCGATAGACTGTCTAAATTGTTTTCCTCCTTTTGCCTTTATTGAATGCGGCCCCCCATTGTATGTCATGGGTGCCAAATAGGCATATTGCATTTGGGCAAAATACGTTCTAACTCTAGGGATGTTCTAACTCTATTGTGGGTCGTCCAGAAAGTAAAGAACGTTTTGACATAAAAGCGGCTCGCACTGAAACGAATAAAGGAGCTAACTGGCGCGCATACGATCGCGGTTGAGGGGGGGTGGGGGATCGGCGCAGGGCGTGGTGTGCAATCTTTCTTTACCTTCTGGACGCGCCTAATATAAGTTATATATAAGAAGCAACCTGGAGTATGCCTCTGTAATATGGAACCCTAACTCTAGGTTGTGTATTGGCTTAGATCAGGCGGTCCAACGGCGATTTTTGAGGTGTCTGTATCATAGGGAGGGGTTACTAAAAGTTCTTGGGTGTACACTGATAGATTGTATTTGTTTCTTGTGACACGTAGACTTACTTTTGATCTTGTATTTCTTCATAAAGTCTTGAATGTTTTTGTGGATTCACCTGCGACTCTGGAACGGATTGATTTAAACGTTCCTTCTCGTTCTCTTAGAAGATCTACTTCGTTCAGTATGGCTACATTTAGAAGTAACATCGGCTTCTATAACTCAGTAGTAAAATGCGCCGAGAGTTTTTTGTTGTTGTTTATAATTAGTACTATTTTCAATATTCTGCTAACATGACGGAACTGTGCACGAGATGAACACTGGTAATTGGGACTTGCTGACATGATGGAACTGTGCATGAGATGAACACTGGTAATTGGGACCTGCTGGCATGACGGAACTGTGCATGAGATGAACACTGGTAATAGGGATTTTAATCCTTGGTATTTATCATTAATAAATTATATGTTTTGTGTGAAAATCTTTATTAATCTCCCGTAAGTGTTCTTTTAAATAAAAAAAATAAAATGACGTGAAAGTAACTAGAAGAAATTGCTCTAAAGCAATAAATTCGACTGACTGGTATTTTTCATGAAAGTGTTGAATAAATAATATCTTTCTAATTGGTTGGCAGGTATTGTCACATAGCAACAAACCTGTCCCCAGATTGTATTACTCGTATACTCAACCAAAATATATTGCAATATTTGTGATGTATAAAAAATGCGAAGTATTGCTAGTACGGCAGATAAGGCTGAGAACGTTCGCACCTCGGTGTGCTATTTTATCAAGTTTCTGTTGCTTATCGCATCATATCGAGTGTGCTGTAGATGTTGAATGCTAATCGTGAATATATCGTTTATTGTTACCTTATTTTCATCATCGTCATATGACGATTAGTCGAAAGTCATTGAAAGAGTGATATTATTTTTATTATATTTTGTTTTACGTGCCAAACAAAGGTACAATAATAACAAAGCAACACTTTAAATATGTAATATATTTACGCAATGAATGAAAAACATAATATTATTAATAATTAGCACTTATCGGCCACATCAGAGATATTTTGAGAAAATCGGGAATAAATTCACCAGTACAATCAAACGTGTGCCAGTGTGTGACGTAGGTATATTCATTCTAAAAAAACCGCTATGGGTGAGGAAGCGACGCTATTCACGTCTCACTCTCACTCTACTTCGGTAAATGGGAACGCAAGAAATATAATCTCAGTTTGCAGTTGTGTTTCTTCCTTCGAGGCATAACATACACAGTGTTAGTCCGTCTCAACTCTCAGTAGCTCTAGGGCATCCATTTGAGGTGGTCTCTTTGCCCGTTTCGTGAACGTCGGCCGATTTTTTTTTTCATGTTTTCAGCAATTAAATTTCAATTATTATCACTTTTGACTTCAAATTTAATTAATTTAAGCGATTGGCTATGAATATTCTTATTTTTCCGATTTTAAATCGCTCATTTTTACATGTGTATTGAATACACAACACCGGAACGAGCGGACTTTTTTACCACAGGAAGGGAAAGGTTAAAATTATATTAAATACTCTCATCACTGAAGAGAATATTAAAAATATGTTACTCGAAGGAATATATGAGATTTACACTTTTCAGTTCAATAAACAAAAAAAAAAAGATAAAACAATAGTAAGAACATGCCATAAACAAACAATTATCACACTTGGTATTGATATATAATGCATAAAAATGAAGAGTTTTATATTTTAACGTAACCACCCATAGACAATAAGATCCTCACTACTGTTTTCCAATGTGCAATAATACTCTCTCAGACTTAGCAATACCGTGTGAAAGGAATCGATGAGTAATTTATTTGTTTTTTTAATTTAAGACTCAACATTGTCTTTTACATACAAATGTACATATGACAAGTTTATACAAGTACTTAGTTAGTTGATAACATAGTATGTAAGTATATATACATACTCGTATATCCTGATATTGCACATATTTCAAAGTAATATAGATGAAAATCCATTTAAGAGAGAAGCTATCAAAAGCTGTTCACCCCCACCAATAGAGGGCGAGTCCGGCCGCAAATATTGAATTATTTTTCTACTATTGTAGTAACCAAATTTTATACGGCCAAATGTGATTGTAATGGAGAAAAACGTGTATCATATTATTCATAATCAGAATACCGGAGTTACTAAAAAACACATGTTTCAAACGCTTCAAAATCGATATTGGTCTGAGATAATCGCACGGAAAGTGAAATAAAAAAGTAAATGTTCTTTGTATTACAATCTGGGAGGTTTATATCCATGCAGTAAACTCTTCCAACCAACCATTAATATGATGACGAGGCCTTAACTTAGAAGTAGACTGAACCCCATTTTTTAAAACAAAATTGGATATCAACTGGAATCTAATCTGCAACTTCCGAGTTGGAAGACACGCGTCTTTCCAACTAGGCCACTTATCAAAGACAACTAATTTCATAAGTCAAAAAGGTTATCATTAATCAATTGTCTGGATTGACCAAGTCAGGAATGCAACAGGGTCCTATATTAAGGCCCAGAGTGGGAATAGATGGAGAATCATCGTGCGCAGACATGGGAAGATGGACCGGAGATATAACATATATCATGACCAACGTTCCCTCTAAGGTGTGCGCGTCTGCGGTCGCACATCTGTTAAAAATTGTCCGCACACATGTTTCCATCTTCCGCACACATTCAAAGAAAGGAACTTGTAACCATATTTTGTTTTGCGCAATTTTATATTTTATTTGATATTTTATGGTGGGTTCTTAGGTTCCTTTCTTTGAGATATGTGCGGAACATGGAAACACCATATATCTACTCCTATTATGTTACGTATTTCGAATAAAGACTTCATGAATTATCCATTGTTCAAAGGTCTTCGTGTTATTTTATTGGTGTTTTAAATTTTTTGCTTGTATAACATTTTTTATATAACATATATAACTTACATATTTGAAAAATGTAATTTATGATTTCGTGGTGCATTCTGTTAACTACTTATTATAGTTTTATCTATGCATGAATATGCATATTTGCGCACTTTCCTCTTTTTTTCTTGCACATATAAGTTGATGGGCTGCACACACAATGAAAAAAATTAGGGGGAACGTTAATCATGACCCTCATGTCGCGAGGAATCAACCAAGACGAAGAATTAATTAATCAACATTTTTCATTCTGTTATTTTATGAAAATTTTGATCGAGTTTTATAAACTGTGAAGGTGGACAATCGTCGTGGGTAGAGTTGGTCAGATGTATCAGAGAGATCGTGACCCTCAGTCATAAGAAATCGACCAAGAGAAAGAATCAAATTCATCAATGTTTTTCATTCTGTTGTTTTACGAAAAAAATGATAGAATTTGATGAACTCTTTACCTCGTTGATTAACGCAAAAAAAATATTTTTACATATTGTGTACATTACAAGAGTAACTGTGATCAGTTTATCGAATAGATAAAATCGATAAAGGTTTATATTTTTGCATATTTTTATCTATTGTTTCCTTTCAAAATAATATGATTTTGTTGATTGTGATTTAATTAATAAAATAACAAAAAATAAACACATTTTATCAATTAACATTAACAATTAAACAGCGATAAAATTGTCACTTGAAAGCTACATATCCGTGATAATTGAAGAGTTTGAAATTTTTAATTGATAATAAATCAAATGGAATGTAAAACAATAATAAATTTCGTGATTATTACATTCATTGATTAAATCCCGAAGCTATGGAGGCCACCGTCATATTTCGTCGAAAAAAAAGTCATTGTACTTCGTTTACTTACACCACGCAGGTGATAATGTACCTCGTCAACTTTCGTCTCAGAGGTCGAATGCCCGTGTCATTCGAGGGGAGTAGCACAGCGCGGGGTTCCAACCGGCGACGTTCTGCATGGAAGTCGAGTGCATTACCACGCGGTTATGCACCTCACTTCAACTTTTGTTATTAATGAAGCACTCACTGCTTAGGGTTAAAATATTGTTAAAAAATATTGTGTACCCTAAAAAAATAACCTATTAATATTCCATAGATGGCGTGTTGCTGTATGTGTATAGGAACTGTTGATATATTACTTTCATCAGCACTCTATAGATGGCATATTTTATATATCATAGTACATATATATATTACACGTATTTTATGTTGTACAACTACCTCATTACACATCTTAAATAAACGTATCCAGTTTTAATTACTGAAATAATTCATGAAACCTTCGAAAAGTCCTTTGGGAAGGGGGAGGTCGTGCCTAAGGCCGTGAACTTGACGGAGGTGTTAGGTAAAGTCGACAACCCCTGAAGGTTAACGTTGAACGCCAACAATCTGTAATCAAGAAGGATGGCGGGTATCTGTTATTGGGGTATTGTTATTTGGAAGCTGGCCAAAACTTTTTTAGTTTCGCTGATGTAACGATTTATGTAATGAGAAATTGATTTACGAGTATCTCTAAAGTGTTTTTGTAGAGTTTCTCGAATACTTGTTTCAACTGACTTTTGTTAAGCTCTCGAATTTTTTTCTCAACGATATTGAAATTTATTTTGCATTTACAACAAACTCTCTATTTCAGTAGGGCAGCGGCGTGATAGTAGGTATGTTTGTATTAACTACTGAAAAATATTTCATACGAAAATAACTTTAAAAAAAATCATACATAGCAGATTTTACGTTACGCATTTCGACCCTTCAAAAATCTAAATTGCTCTACGTGTGTTGGTGGAGAGTGAAGATGAATTGCAGAGTTTGATAAGTAAATTGTATGAGAGATGCGAAGAGAAAGATCTGAGAATAAATGTTTGCAAAACTCATGGTAATGGTGATAGAAATGTGGGAAAGGAAAAGTAAATGCGATATATGTGTGAATAATGAAATATTGGAGCAAGTTGAGGAATTGTGCTATTTGGGTAGTATTTTCTCAGATGATGAAATATAGTAGTTAAGAGGGATATCGAACGGTGTATAGCGATAAGAAACAAATTCAATGGGGCACTAAAACATGTATACTCGAACCGAACAGTATCAAAATCTACTAAGATGATAGTCCACTATATTATTTTGGTACCAACCTTGATGTATGGGAGTGAAACATGGACGTGGAAAAATAAAAAAGGAGCCAAATAAATGTTGTACAAATGCGTGCATTGAAAATAATACATAGAGTGATAATGTATGACAGAATACGGAATGAAGTGATAAACAATAAATGTGAACTTAAGGCTGATGTATTAAGTAAGATGAAGAAGCGTACCCTGAGATGTTTGGGCATGTAGAACGCATGATTGAAGAAACACTAACAAATTAGATATATACTGCAAAAGTGAGTGGAAGGCGTGTGAAAGGAAGACCAATGAAAGTATGATTGGATCAAGGGAATGATATTATGAAAGAAGGAAACATAGAAAGTCAGAGACATTTTAGAAGTTGTATGGATGTGAAAGAGGCTAAGGATGTGTATCGAGAAAGGAAAGTCTGGCGCTCTTTCCTCGCTGCCTACCCTGACAGGGAAATAACTTGATGGTATGTATGTATGTCCATGGAATTCGTATCATCCTTCTCCAGCATCAAATTTTAAATGTGTGGTTTATAGTTAAGGCATTAAGGTTGTGGAGGTTTAAAGACATTGTAATTTATTTTTATCAAACACTGTTTATTCCACTTTTTTGTGACGGTATAACCCTACCGGTTTCAAGGCTTTCACCTCATCTTCAGGGGAGCACAAACAAGACTAAATTCTGTTCGAACTGGTACCGATATACACGCTTCAACAATTGGGGGTTGAGGGGTGAGGGAGGCATGGGACGATTTCGGCCAAGAGCGGAGAGATTTTTGGGATATAACTGTTCGGATCGATGTACTGACTTAGAAATTTCTAGGGCCTCTAATCTGTCCATTTATTTCCGTTATTACTGATATGTAAGAATTTGGCATCATCGATAGAAAAAGTATAGTTTTCACGGTGACAATGATTAGCCATTTCAGGATAAATTAGAGGATTTGTTAAGGCGGATTTGTGTTCACGAAATCCCTTTTCAAAAGATCTTCCTGTCTTTCTTATATAGAAATTGTGATGGAGATAGTTCTTCTCTTCCATATCTTTTGCAGCTTTGACATCACATTTTTTGCCATTCTACTTCTTTTCACCACAGTCTCGCATCCTCCATTGTTTGTAATACTAGTGCCTAAGGCCGAGACCACACCAAAGTGTTTCGTTACGTGCTAAGCTAGATTTTACGTGACTCATATACTAGGTGACTTCATGCCTGGCCACACCAAAGTGCTACGTGCTACGCACACATTCATTTGACAGTTCGGAGCAGTTGAGTCAACACACGATGTCACTCTCAAAACTAACCAATTTCATTACAACTTACCATATTTATTACCTTTCTGTGCAACTTTATTCCAAGTGATTTTATTACAGGTACATTTTTCTATAATTTGCTCGATGTATTCCACAAAGGCTCCCTTTTTTTACACAGCTGTCATTAAAACTTCCGCCATCTTGTAAATTAACCGACACGTCCGTTCTCTCGAAGATTCACTCGGTGACTAATCGTCATGCAACGTGGCGCGAAGCGTGCAGAGTGGCCACTGCGATAGTATGCGGTACGTTGGTTCGCTAGGATATGTCGCCTAACTCGTAGCATAGCTCTAAGCATCAAGCGAGGCTCCTACCTGTGTGGCCGAGGCCTAAGTAAATACTGGAGCCTGAGTAAATAAATAAACAGAAACGATAAACTATGGATGTCCTTGCCAATTTATCTTTAACTAGTTGCAACCCGTGAAATATTCACGGAAGTAAAACAAATTCTACATTTATGAAAATATATATTCATAAATGTAAAATTTGTTTATATATACTCGTATATATATATCATTAATACATCGTCCCCTTTTACACCGGGTGAAAAATTGTTAGCTAGGTATTTAAAATTCGTTCAGTATCACGGACCCACCGAGATGCAAATTTCGAATTACTTTCGCAGATAATCCAAGTATTCCTCTCTCGCTCTCTTGTATTCAAAATTCAATTCTCGTATTCTTTCATTGACGACAACCATCGTATGGGTGACCATAATTATGGGAAATGGTTTTGAAATTTGGGTATAATTATGCAAAAATAACCCAACCTACAAACACATTTTTTGGTTTATTTGATGTATCAAAGATTAAATGATCAATTATGTAAAATGCGCGTGCGTGTTAAATAATTAGTATTACAATTATTTGTTGTAAGAACTATTATCTAGTTATAAGTTAGTATGTATAGGCAGGTGTTAAATATTTCTAAGAAATTAAATATTAAGATTATTAAAAAAATATTAGACGTGGTAAATTAAAATGAAGTTAGTTCATTGTTATAAAATATAAATAAAATAAGTTCTTAAGATATAAATGTGTATATAAGTATAGTCTTTGGTAAATGTTTGTATTATAGATTACTTTCAAGAATAAAAAAGAAGAAACATATTGTGTACACTTTTCGTTGTAACCTTTCTTTCTTATCGCCATATGTGTCAGTTTCTTTGTAACCTTTGTAACTTTTCGTTGTAACCTTTCTTTCTTATCGCCATATGTGTCAGTTTCTTTGTAACCTTTGTAACTTTTCGTTGTAACCTTTCTTTCTTATCGCCATATGTGTCAGTTTCTTTGTAACCTTTGTAACTTTTCGTTGTAACCTTTCTTTCTTATCGCCATATGTGTCAGTTTCTTTGTAACCTTTGTAACTTTTCGTTGTAACCTTTCTTTCTTATCGCCATATGTGTCAGTTTCTTTGTAACCTTTCTAACTTTTCGTTGTAACCTTTCTTTCTTATCGCCATATGTGTCAGTTTCTTTCAATAAACTAGAACGATGTAAAAGAGGCTTTTAAATGAATCCATTCAGCAACCCATTTTAAAAATCTGGGTTCCAACAGGAATCGAACTCGCGACTCCACGCTAGAATACAGGTGTCTTACCAACTAGCCCACTAAAGACGTCTAATCAAGCTCATTATGGGTATTTTATGGTTAATTTGTTATTTGACAGATTTTTGTTCTATACAAGCCTGTACCAAGCGACAAGATATTTCCTCAATTACGGAACAGGTAAATGTGGGCTGGAAAATGTTTTTGCTTAATCAAGCTCATTTTTCGTAATTTTTACCGCATCATTTGATCATCGACCCGGTCAATTCGACTTCTGATAATCAAGTCTACTACGTATTTTGTGAATTTATGAATCTTTTTCAAGGCTTCTATGCCATCAGCCTACCTACAACCTGGGGGAAGTTTTTTTTTTATAAATATATACAACAATAACAAAGCAACAGTTTAACGACATATATTCTTCTATCCCCGTCATCGTTGGTTTATATGCTCCGATATCGCAGACCTGCTGGCAGACTTACTAGAAATTCCTGTGCTAAGTCAACCAGATTATAACATGTGTCAATTAAATAGTCTCATCACTGTAAAGAACATGAAAAAATCTAGATATAGGGAAGATTTACACATTTATAGTTTGTACCGGACAGGTACAAAGACTGTAGAATAGGTTGTTGGTTGCCGCGTTACGCTCGAAGAATCCACGTCGCGAATTCCGTTTCGAAGATCCAGCAGAAGAAGAAGAGCAGGGAGAGATTCCTCTCAGGCAGCTTGATGTAGGGAAGCGGGTCTCAAATAAAACACAGTTACTGAGATTGTAAGTAGTGGTAATATATTTCAAAAAATCAGGTGGCCCTCTATATTAGTGGTCAGTCGGCCGTCACAAGCGCCCATTGTCCGTGAAATACGACAACTTTCGGGGTTTGGGCCACGCTTACGCCGACTGAACCCGGACCTACCCCCGATCGCACCGCTTTGCAAGTTACATATTTCCAATGCGGTCGCGAATGCGATCGGAGTCAAACAGACATATATTTAACATAGTAAAATATAGCAGATTTACAAGTAAAATCATATACACTTCAACATATGGTAATACAAGGGTTTAAACATAATTATTCCAGAACATATACATATACAAAACCATATAAGCATATTATTGAAGAATGAAATAGCTTAGATTTATAACATACAACATACGTTTAATAAACAGGTCTACACGTAAATATCTTTTTCCTCATATTACATACACACACACACGGGTGATGGCACACGTCCGATACATAGTTTAAGGAGCAAAATTTCAAAAACAACAATAGCAAGACACCAATAACAATAATAACACTCTAATAAAACATATATGATGTAGTACCAGCCCTCCCCTCCCAAAAGACCGCTAGAGAAGACCAGGGCTATTCGCACGCTGTTTTGGAGTCAAATGATCTCGGTTATAATATCACTTCTTGGCCATTAATTTATTTTACGTTTGACACAGCTTTAACCTTAATAAAAAAAACGATACATAAGTTTAAAAATAAAACCAACAGGAACAATTAATCGAGTAATAAAAAAAAGTGATCCACTGTAAATTGGCTCAGTTATGCTTTCAAAATGTATAAATGAGCTTAATCCTCACTGCATCCACCGAGATACGGAAAATATAAATATCGAAAAACTCGTTCAACAAGGACATTCCGTCTGCGAGTGATGACGCTTTTAATAATGCCTTTGCAATGTACAGTAACAGAATGAACACGATCCGACACGGAATCGGGGCAATACCACTAGAAATGATCAGGAGAGAGTAATGGAGATTTCAGGGTGAGGCTTCAGACGTGTGTAGAAAACGAATATCACTATTTGATTGACATAATTTTTAAAACAAGTCAAATAAATAGTAAACATTGATTTTACTGATTATAAAATAAAATTTTGCAGAATGTATACGATGTTTTCTAATTTACATTTCAAAACGCGGCGTTATTTCTGACGCTATATACAGCGGCTTAAGGTCAAATAATTCCGATCAGCTAATAAGCCATAAATTTGAATCCATGACACCAGGAAGGGCGCCGTTCGTTCGATTATTGGTATTATTACCAAACCAAATCAATCATATGTAAAAATATATACATTTTAAAAGTAGACAAGTTATTGTATTGCACTTTTATTGTCGTCGTCGTTGCTGGGCCTCGTAGTCGAGGACCCCCTCGCCATTGCAACGTCAATTCAGTGGGAAAGCGAAGCTGTGCCGAGGAGTTTTTTTTAAGTGAGTGAGCTTTTGCACACCAGCAAACTCACCGGCCAAACTGCTGTACTGGATCCGATGGCACGACGACCGAAGCATACTAGTATGTTTTTCTTTTGTTGATAGAATATATATGACCGAAGTTGTAGGTATCGTTATACCCCCGAATACTAGGCGGGGAAAAAAAGAATATGTCATTCGAGGGGAGTAACACAGCGCGAGGTTCGAACCGGCGACTTTCCCCACGGAAGTCAGTGCTTGACCGCGCGGCCATCCATCGCAGTGTACTTTTATTGTACAAATAAAACAACTGGTTTATTACCATGCGACAATGTCTTCCGGTCAACCAGAAAATTGCTATCGAGGTTTTAGGTAAAAATAAGACTAGTCTTTTTAAAAGAAAAAAAGGGTACTAACAGGATGTAAACTCAACCCTCGGGTTGAAAATTTCTTATCAATTGGGCCACGGAGGTCGACCAAATCATTCGTAATCTTAAAAGAAATGGGAGTTAAGCTATATTTACGAGTATCTTCGTGTACGAGTCTGATAGCGGTTTTTTAAGTGTGTTTCTCTCCCGACCTGAAATTGAGGTGTTTTAGGCTGGCGATGCGACGAGAGCATACTTCACTCTTCAAGATTTCGTGTAAAAAGCTCTGCAGGAATTCTGGAGGCTTGATGAGGTACTTGTTAAGTCACCCTTCACAGTTTCGCTACTCTGCGTAATGAAGACGGGAGAGGAAATATGCGATGTGTAATATCCACGATCTTTAAACTGTGAAATATGTACGAAGATTATTTTATATATTTATTTATTCTTTGTTTAGAACAGCGGTCGGGGTTTTTTTTTTGTCAAGGGCAAAATAGTAGATATTTTATGCTCTGTAAGCAAAGGGACAAACTCGAGTATATTTATATACGAGTAGATAGGTCTACTTAAATAAGAAAAAAAAGTTTTTACAAATTTATTGAACAAAATGTAACATAATAATAATATGTTAGTAGACTATAAAAGACTATACAGGCGGCACTCGACTTTCGCACATAATTGGTTCCTAAAAATGTGTGCGAATGTTAAATGTTCGAAAGTAGAGGGATGTAAAAAAACATAAAGAAATGTATTTTAAAATATTTATTTATCAATAATAATATATTAAAAATATTTATTTATGAATATACAATTAAGTTAACGAGGCGTGTTTAAGTGCTTTCAGGTGTTTTCTTTATAAACTTGTAAAGAGTTAGTTGAATACCACCCTTTTTTTTCTTTTCTTGATAAAGAGTTCTATAACATGCTGTCTCTTTCGCCTCGCCGCACGCTACGTCCTTGCGCCTTCTTCGCCGTCTTCTCCAGCATTGTCACCTCAACTCCACCGTCTTCACCATCGTCGCTTCACTGAGACCCCCGGGATGGGCGGGAGGACACCTAACCTGAACTGCGCCACCAGGGCCGCCGACATGAGCTATCGTATCCCTTTGAATATAGTCACCATGCCCAACTATGGTTGAATCAAATCTAAAAAAAAAACTAAATCAAATGCTCATCGAGCCTAAAAATGAACCAGAGATTATCACACAAATAATTAATATAAGTATACACATATAAATAACACTGCACACACACATGACACAACAGTGGAAAAGGTATTCCCTCAAATCACTGACAAAAAGATCGACGGTGCAGTAAAATGCGCACGTTTTAAAAATGGAATATAAAACTTTAGAACTCGTTTATCGATCGATCGAATCGCCCTACGTACTTAAGATATACGTTCTCCATTGGGATCACATTATTTCATGATAGTAAAAAATTTGTCAAGATGCATGAAGGTTTCATTCATATTTTTTATTGTCAAAGTCTTGACAATTTTATCAGCTTCTTCTTCTTCACTTTCATTGTGTATTTCATTTAACTCTTGTTGCTCAATTAAGTATTCATTTGACAGAGGTACTGAATGAGATTCAATCAACTCATTAACATCTTCGTTGTTGACGTCCAAGTTTATTTAATTCATTAGGCTAACTATTTCATATATGATAGTTTCCGGAGTTTCTTTAGAATTTATAAAATCACTCATCATTTGTGGGCATTATTATTTCCAGGAACCTTTCATTGTTGACTCTTTCATTTCAGCCCAAGAGTCTCCAATATTGTTTATTGCGTTCCATATATTATAGTTCTTCCAAAAAAGTGGAAGCGACTGCATGGAAGCGAACAATTTTTGCATATCGACAAAAATCTTTAAAAAATTCAATTTAAAAAAATGTGCGAAATAGCGAATTGTGCGAAAGTCAAGGGCTGCCTGTAATTGTTTGAAATACGACTCTACTAATGAGAAGAATGGAATTGCATTTTTTTAAGATAACATTCCACAAAATTAGGGTTTAGTGATACACGTGATACTGGAAACGCTGCTGAATTATAACTGTGTGGCATCACAGCAGAGGCTACCGAATGCGAATCTATAGGAAAATCACATAGTCGTATTTCGCAACTCTTCAACTCGGTGGTCAGCCGTTTCATTATAGCGCATACTTTGAAATTGTTAAATCCATTCTCAATATAGCGTTGTTTGTGGGCCATACAAAAAATTCGACGGGCTGGATTTGGCTCGCGAGCCGTAGTTTGCCGACCCTTGGTATAGTGTTTCACTTTTACACCGTGCCGTTTACTTGAGCTTTATGCATTTTTTCCGTTTTCGCGTCTTCATCCTTTTTTAATTTCGCTACTCTTTTATACCTCAAAGATTGAGGATCCGATGTGTTGGGCGAATTCATCACACCCTGATTTTCAAACCAACACGGGATTAAAAACCTCCCTCTGATATTCAAATAGGGGAGATCCTGCTGAAAAACTTAATAAGATTTTGAACAAATTTTTTATTTAACTTTGTTTACTCAAAAAAATTGCGATCTTTTTAATAAAAAAAATTTGTGCTTCCAAAAGTGTTCATGGGCCAGTTTTTTTTCATTCCCATCTATAGCAGACCAGTATTTTTGTGAAATAAAAAAAAAGACTTAGTGGATTAGTTGGTTAGATGTTTGTATTCGACTCGGAAGTTTTGGTTTTGTTTTTCATCGATACCCAAAATTCTGACTACAAGGTTGTTACCTCTCCTCGTGCGGGTTGTATTAATTATACGTACAACGACGGATAGTAATACTAAAACCGAAAGCTTTATTGATGAAATCGAAGATATTACTAGTCCGAAAATATTTCCAGTACGGATATATAGAATCAATTATTAATTATTTTTTCTATTTTTTTTCAGATTGTTCGCATTTCCGAAACTCGTGAGGGATTCCTCGATCTCAATGACTTAGAAACCAAACTCCAGCAGTACTCAGTTACAGGGGAGAAGTTGATTGGTTGTTTCGGCACAGCGTCTCGAGTAACAGGGGCGCTGGTGGACACAGTAGCAGCCACCCTGATCCTTCATCAGTATGGTGCCCTTTCTGTGTGGTGCCACAGCTTGGCTGGGGGCTGGTCTGCACTGGACATGAACCCTGGACTTCCGGGGCTGGAAGACACCAGGATGGTCCAGAAGGATGCTGTGGTCTTCTCGTGTGGGAAGATGCCTGGAGGACTGCAGACCCCGACTATACTGATTATCAATAAAGCCATACTGAATAGGGAGTCTTTTTGTCATAATATTCAAGTAAGTACTTTCATAAATTTTGTTTTTTATTTTGCAATATATTTTTTTAATAATTATACTGTCAAATTATATGATATACTCCTTATAACTGATATAGTATTTTAGTTGCAGTAAGGTATACTTATTTAATTGAGGTCTTTTTACTTGCTCATTTTACATAATAAGAAGTTTTTGAATAAATGAGAGGTAAGAATCATGAGAAAGAGCATGTTTGATGAGATGTATGATTGTGGATGAGGCAAAGGCTGTTTGTATGTACAAGAAGGTGACAAGATTTGTTCTCTCTGCCTAGCCCAAAATACAAAGAGAACGCAAAAACTGACTATTCCTCTGAATAAAGCGCATATTCTGAATGGTAAGAAAAGATGGCACCTGGAAAAAAACTACCTTGGCCTAGTTGAATAGCTCTGAATAGACTTTAAATGGGGGTAACTAGGCAAGGTGAACATGCAGAAATGTGGTGTCTTGAATGAAAGTAGCATTGAATGTGGTTGTGGGACTATACAGCATTGTTTCTCAACTTTTTTATCTTTGCGGCCCCATAAATATTAAAAAAAATTAAGACGTCACGCCCCCCCCCCCTCTGCAAACGCTAATATATACATTGTATAACAATGATTTTTACTTTGGACGGTATTTTTTTAAAACAACTTCGTTTTTCTCAGAAAATATGTTTTTGTACACGTAAGTTCTTTTTATTTTTGCAATCCCCTCATATTTCACCGCACTCCCCTTGGGGCTCACGACCCACCAGTTGAGTAACGATGCTATACAGGGTTTTTAATACATGTTAACTTGCTTACATAACAAATTAATGCTCGGGGCAGGAACTAATTGATTCAAATTATAGGGCAATCTCTGTTGTCTCCTACTGGAAACATTTGGTATAGTGATTAATTAATGGTCCAAACTTGGAAAGGAATGAGTGAACAAAATAATGAATTTATATACAGCTTATAAAGTATATTGTAAGTCGCAAAGTACGTTACTTTGAATAGTATTAGAACTATTGATGGGAGATTTGGTTGTGAATTGTTTATGCTATGTAGACGACATGGTGATTCTCATGAATGGCATGTGGGAAAGATTGTATTTTATTACACTTTCATTGTATACAGTACAACCTGGGACGCTTATTGTCATGTAGCAATCTCTTCCAACCAACCAGAAAGATATTAATGAGGCGTTAAGTGAAAACCAGACAATAATATTTTTTAAAACAATCTGCGGGGTTTGAACCTCCAGGTCGGGAGACAGGCGCCTTACCAACTAGGCTACGGAGGTTGTCAAAGATATAAGCTGAGAAAAGAATGCAAGGATATACGAGAAGTTTTGAATGTGGAAAAGGTAAGAATCATGAGAAACAGAAGAACATGTTTGACGATATGTCTGAATGTGAATAAGGCAATGGTTGTTTATTTGTATAAGAAGGTGGGAAGAACTGTTCTATCTTCCTATCCTCAAAGGTATATGGTGTGATGGTATGCAACACATCAATCAATAAGTCCCGGGACTAAACAACAGATGGCGCATCTAATAACAAATCCATACCATTCTCAATTAGTACCAACCTTTAGAAGTTACGTGTCAAACTTTCATGACATTCCGACTTTGTGTCATTGAGTTACAGTGGTTTTAGTGACGCTACTTTTGCTATTTTCAAAATAATGAAAAAAACCGAATTTCGTGTGTTGATAAAACATTACTTTTTAATGGAAAAAAATACCGTTCAAACTCAGCGATGGCTTAAAAAGTGTTACCCGGGCTCTGCTCTGTCAAAAACAACCATTTGTCGGTGGTATGCTGATTTCAAACGCGGTCGTACATACACAAATGATGCTGAACGCTCTGTTCGTACAAATGAGGCTGTTATATCAGAAAACATAAAAAAAAACTCAAAATCGTGATGGAAAATCGCAAAGTAAAGTTGCGTGAGAAAGCTGGCATCCTGAAGACATCATTTGGTAGTGTTTACACTATTTTGCATGAAAATTTTGGTCATGAAAAAGCTTTTTTCGAAATGGGTGCCGCGTTTGCTCACAATGGATCAGAAACAACAATGCATTGAACGCGGTAACAATGGCCAAATTGCATGAATTGAACTTCGAATTGCTTCCGCCGTATTCTCTAGATTTGGCCCCCAGTGACTATTAGCTGTTCGCAGACCTCAAAAAGATGCTCCAGGGAAAGAGATTTGGCTCCAATGAAGAAGTGATTGCCAAAACTAATGCCTATTTTGAAACCAAAGATAAATCGTTCTACACGGCTGGCATAGAAAAGTTAGGAAAGCGTTGGAATGAATGTATCGCTCTTGAAGGAGACTATGTTGATGAATAAAGAAGAATTTTGGCAAACAAATGTTGTTTTAGTAGTAAGTACCGGGACTTATTGATCGATGTGTTATGTATGCCATTCTTTCACATCATCCATGCTTCAGGAAAAGCATGATGTACCACTGAAGAAAAATGTAATGTTTCTTTATTAGCTTTTTGAAATATGTTAACGATGGTACGAGTTTTTCATTAGCTGGGAGCTAGTTTCTGAATCTAACAGCATGGACAGTATAAGATGACGTGGAAAATTAAAAACGAGCTTGATATGTGGCTTTAGAAAAATTGTTTAACACATTTACCGCTGCATCTGTCCTTTGTGACTACGTAATTCATAAAAACCCCTTATTGCTTCCAGGACGATGATATATTTGAGGAATGTGACCTGGTTGAAGCTGTGAGAGCTGGACTCGTGATGCAGCTACGGGAGGCTGTGGGACAGCAGGCTATCGTAGCCAGGCAGGAGAGCATCACAAGGTTATAATTACATCCTCTTCCCTAATTTATTTTATTTCTGAAATATTGATTTGCTTATTACTGAGCTTAAACAAAGTAACTTTTATTATTCTATCATAATTTTCTCGGAAACCTGTTTTGTAGAATGTAGTTTTTTTTGTCTTACCACTCTACTCGTATATCCATGGCAACAAATTTTAGATGATTGTTTAGTATTGGATGCAGTTAGGTTAAGAATTTTACCTGGTAGCTAGCCAAGAGTTTTATTTACTGGTGTTTTGATATGGAGATTTATAGTCTTGGATTAACATGAGAGGACTCACAGTGTTAGGCTGTTGGCCAAACTGGATGGAGGCTTTTTGTGGCATCTTTGTGCTACTGATAGTTTTTAAATTGGATAAAATCCAATGACTTAATTAGCACTAGCTCTTAAATAATAAAGTTCGTCAAGCTATACTTCGGAAAGTCTAGGATGAACCGTGCGACGTTTGACACAAAGGGATGGGGTAAAATCGTTTTTTTTTTACAAATCGAATAGTTTTTTTACAAATCGAACAATTGTTTTTCTCTAAACTGACGTTTTAATTACTAATTTTCATTATACTGACTTTCGAATGGATTGTATGATTTGTATGTATCTTTAAATAGGCCAAGATCCACTATGAATAAATACTAATTACGAACATTTAATTAAAATCGATTTTCGAAATTGATTTTTGAAAATCCAATTATCGAATACCCCATCCCTAGCTAATGCAGACTAACGTAGTGACTTTTGACAAACGTCACCAAATATTATTTGATTTTAACAAACTGCCACATTTTTGCTAATTTGTGACAAGATGTATTAATTTGTCATTATTGTTAGTTTTATGTAAATGTATTTACCTAAATAATTTGCTATTTATTAGAATCGAGGCTTATATTAAAGTTGATAAATAATTAAAATTACTGAACATCGTTACAAGGTTGTATTGGGGCAAATTTCTGAGCTGTCATACGGTTCATTCTAGATTTTCCGAACTATATAACATTACATTTAGGGCATAAGTCTAATTTGGTTAGAAAGTAGCTTTTTAGATTTTTTTTTGCTGTTGACCTCTATCTGTCTTGAAAGACCATGGATATGCAATGACTAACAAAATAGATATAAATTATTATTGAAGAGCATCCTGATCTTTTTTGATGAAATGTGGAGACCAATTCTCAGGCAAAATCTTTTTTGATGAAATGTGGAGACCAATTCTCTATCCATACATACGGTCACACCAGCAATGCTATATTGAGTTTTGGTCCGGAAGTACTCCACGCTATTCCCTCTCTTGCTTTAATTTCAGGTTATAAAACCAATTTACTTCACACACCTCGTCCTGACAAAGCATTTGACACCAGAGATTTCTATTCTTGGAGTAATCTTTCGAAATTCATGTTACAAGTCTCTTTTACAGGTTTTCTTGTTAGGTACGTGGTGTGCACCGTGGGATCTTTTAGACACCGTGGGATATTTCACTGTTGAGTATGCCCTTTGGTAACACTACCGCTGATGACATGCGGTGTGATTAAAGACACTCATTGATAAACTTGTTTTATTAAGGTACACCAAGTATTTGATGCAAATATCATTTGTGGAAGGCGTTAATTCTCTTCTGGTATCTATGTGTTGGCCAGGTTATAGAACTATAGAGATCAGTACTAAGGACAGCGGTCGCCAAACTTTAGGACCTCGCGGACCATAATTTCACTAAATTCATAATTTTAAATCCGGCAGACCACTTTTACAGTAGGATTTTTTAGTATTAAATATATTTAGAAAAAAGTGATCAAAGAACACATAAAATATGCCTAGTTAATAAAATAAAACTATTAATTGTAACCAAATTATAAAAGCGTTATTAACCCTCCCGTAACCATAATGTAACAATATATAAAGAAGAGCCACACTGTGAAACATTAGAAGAGTGCGAAACGAGGTGAGAGTAAGACAAAACATGTGCAATGCAGCTAGCTACACGTCTTACGAGATTGTCATGATTTCATGCATCTTGCATCTTATTTTTCCGGGTTGGTTTGCTGTGGATTAAAAAATGCAAATAACGTCTACATTTCTCTGCGGACCAGCGAAATTTTCTCGCGGACCACCACTTTGGTGACCGCTGCCAAGGACACAAGCTTGTCACATCAGAATTTTGGTTTTCAGATCAAGATTTTTATTTCATCATACTCTTATTCTTCTGTTTTCCAAATGTTCTTTTCATTACATTATTGATGTTAGACCTTAAGTAGGTGAATTCCTCAAATACATTACTCAAAATATATTTCCCTTTTCCAGACAAGTACTAGCCCAAATTCGCAACACCCCAGAGCTGATACTGTTGGGCGGAGGCAATGCCAAGCGCGTGCCCATCTTTCCACTGTTGATCCGTCACCCCCGGGGGGCCTTCCTGCACCACAATTTCGTCTCTGCGGTGCTGAGTGATGTATTTGGAGTGCAGGCTAGTAGTGCCCGCTGCAGTGGAGAGATGCTGGGGATAGATGATGACCTGGCCAGAGAATATGCTAAAATGTTAGGTGATGATGGGTAAGTACATTTCATATAAATTGTCATTAATTTCATATAGACTGTCAGTAATTTTAATTGAATTTTATCATTATTTTTGTCTTATTGAGTTATAACATGGGTTTTTCGAGCAATGAATAATAAAAACAATTCTTGTATTTGTAAAAAGAAATATCACACACATTACACCACTTAAAGCCAATGAATGTATTACTATCATATCGGAAGGTCTATAAAGGTTTCTTTGTAGTCGGTATTTCCCTGGTAAGTTTTCTGTATGTGAACCTGGTACCTCCGAGCTAGAAGACAAACACCGTATTAGGCCATGAGATCATCTTTATATGTTGGGAAATATCATACATATATGTTGAGAAATACTATACATATATTGAGGAATACTGTACGTATTAGGCCATGAGATCATCTTTATATGTTGGGAAATATCATACATATATGTTGAGAAATACTATGCATATATTGAGGAATACTGTACGTATTAGGCCATGAGATCATCTTTATATGTTGGGAAATATCATACATATATGTTGAGAAATACTATACATATATTGAGGAATACTGTACGTATTAGGCCATGAGATCATCTTTATATGTTGGGAAATATCATACATATATGTTGAGAAATACTATACATATATTGAGGAATACTGTACATATAACATATGTTGAGGAATACTGTGCATACATACATATATCGTGAGCTCAGTACTATAACTAGGTAACTCAAAATACTCTATTCTGAGAAAATGGCGTTCTTAGTTTCGAGGTCCTTTTGTCTGGTAACTCCTCTTTAATTCTGAGGTATCGCATTAATATTTTTTATGGAACTAATAAAGGTTTCAACAGATGGTAAGAAGTAAGTTATGTGATCTTCAGATATATACTGTAAGCATTCTTTTGTTTCCACGTTTACGACTTACCTAATTATGAAAATGCTGAATAACTCAGTTGAGAAAAAATATTTTAAGATGCCTATTTATAGCATTGGAAAGCCCCTTTGATGAGCAATCCATTGATGTAAATATCTCAAAACTGTCAAATTTTGAGTTACCTAGTTTTAGTATTGAGCCCACAATATGTTGAGGAATATCATACATATACGAGGGCGGTCCGATAAGTACTTAGCTTCACCGCCCGATGGCACCACTATCGCAAGAGCGAAGGCGAAGACTGTCCTATCGGCCGGAAAGGTGATGCCAACCGTTTTCTGGGATTCAAAAGGTGTGATCTACATCCACTTCCTGGAGAAGGGCAAAACGGTCACAGGGCTCTACTATGCCGAATTATTGGGCCGATTCGACGCCGAATTGCTGAAAAAACGGCCCCATTTGGCGAAGAAAAAAGTGCTCTTCCATCATGACAACGCACCGGCTCACACCTCCGCCGTCACCACGGCCAAATTGGTAGAATTAGGCTACTAACTGCTGCCCCATCCACCGTATTCTCCGGATTTGGCCCCGTGCGACTTCTTTTTGTTTCCAAATTTGAAAAAGTCACTCGCCGGGCAGAAATTTGAGTCGAATGAGGAGGTTATCGCCGCCACGGAGGCCTACTTTGCAGACCTCCAGAAAATGTATTTTTCAGACGGGTTAAAGAAGTTGGAGCATCGCTGGGTCAAGTGTATCGAACTCAAAGGAGATTATGTTGAGAAATAAATCGCCACTTTTCCAAAAATTTTGTTATTCTTTTGTAGGCTAAGTACTTATCGGACCACCGTCGTATGTTGAGTAATTACTATACATGTACATATGTTGAGGAATACTGTACATATATGAAGAGGAATACCATACTTATATGTTGAGGAATACTGTACATATATGTAGAGGAATACCATACTTATATGTTGAAGAATACTTAACATATATGTTGAGGAATATGATACAAATCAATGAACAATAAAACATTTCTTTTTATATTTAGTAAAAAAATACTGTTCTTAAATTACGGTTCTTATTTTTTTTCAGAAATATAAATGCTTTAACCACTTCAAACGAGCACCTCCGTCCAGGGTTCTGTAGAGTCTCCATCCCCTATTTCATCTCTGATAGTGAACTTGCATTCGTGCTGGAAGCACTCAAGATGGTGGCTACAGAAGCGTGGAAGATCCTGCCACAGTATACAGTGGATTCCGATACTGGTAGATGGGTGCACAGAACCCATTCCAACTCTCTGTCCAAGAAGTCTCTTAGTTGTATTGCTTATAGAGATGGGAAGATGATAATTGAAGAAAAACCATTTAATGGTAAGTTATTTCAACATCTCAATCAGTGGTGACTGGTCCCGAGGTGCGCTGGTGTGCTGAGCACCAACGCACCTTGAGACGCTGAGCGAATATGAAATATCGCTGTCTCACGGTTTACTGTATGTCTCTGTCTGCCTTATATGTGAATTTGCGTTTCCGTCCGGTGCGTATTGGAGATCGCTCCGGTAGTATTGGCACACTTGGCCGGTCAATTTGAAAGCAATAATTTTATTTAAAAAAATTTTTGAATTTTCACTTAAATAAAAAATCTCATACTATTTGTCAGTATTCTTATACATATTTAATCTATGCAAATATTAAAATTTTTGGAAGTCATATTTGCGAATATATTTTTTAATAATTGCAAATTATTTCTCCAGTTCAGCGCACCAACACACCTCTAGACCGGCCGCCGCTGATCTCAACATTTATTTCTTCAGTATCGCCACTCAATTGTTTATTTATGGCTGTAGCCTTTACAGAGAATAGGATTTTAATTTAATTACAAAAAAAAAAAAAACTATACAACTTAAATTTAAACAGCGACACACAAATTAATTGAATTTATAACAATATTTAAAAACTATAGCACAAAATTAAATCATTTATGTATAAAATAGAAAGAAAAAAAACAATGACAAGTACATGAAGAAAAAAAACAATATTTATAAGCACAATAAAGACCAAATTTTTTTTATAAAAACGGAAAATTTAAAAGTAAGAATTTGAATAAGAAAAAACTCACTGTGTGTTGTGTGGGCGTGTGTGTGTGTGTGTGTGTGTGTGTGTGTGTGTGTGTGTGTGTGTGTGTGTGTGTGTGTGTGTGCGTGTGTGTGTGTGTGTGTGTGTGCGTGTGTGTGTGTGTGTGTGTGCGTGTGTGTGTGTGTCTGTGTCTGTGTGTGTGTCTGTGTGTGTGTCTGTGTGTGTGTGTGTGTGTGTGTGTCTGTGTGTATGTGTTTGTGTATATATATATATATTTATATATAATAAAATTTAGAGTGTGCGTGAATACAACATTTAAGATGTTACAAAAAGTTTAAACATTGATTTTGTTATTAAGGTGTTATTCATTCTGAAGACACCATTAATTCGATTTATTTAGATCTCTCTGGATCTCGTTCAAGTCGTTCACACCTTTCACTTAAATAAACATCTTGATGTCATCTGCAAAGATCAAGTACATTAGTAATTCATCCATTTAAATGAGTAATTGGTTCCAGTTAAACAGAACATAAACGAAAACCGCATAAAGAGAGTTAATGATCATTTACATATTTTCTGATATTTTATTTTTACTAAATTAGAAAATGCTTTATTAATTTTTTTTAATAAATCTATATAAGTGACAACTAATAAAACAGACATTTGTTGTATTTATTTAAAATCACTTTCACTGAACGAATATTCCATTTTTAATATTGTCGCTCTTACAGCTGAAAGTGTTTTGATTGTTGATGTTGATAGCATACAAAATCTTTCTGGAATATGAAGCTTGGCTGTTTTTCCATTCCCTAGAATAACTATTTTACATTAAAAATTTCATACAGAATAAACCAAGTTACAGTATAATAAATTCACGTAAATGGAGGGGAAATGTATTTCAATATCTCGAAACACACATATATGTTGTGAATAAATAATGCGAATAATACTGGTCCCATATACTACCCCTGTAGTACACCACTTGTCCGACTGAATTCCCTAGAAATCACATCATCAATATTCACAGCAAGGTTCCTTCCAGAGAGATAAATAACTCACACCATTTCAGCAAGTTACACATTTGAACAAGATTTTAATTCACTTCTTTTTCTATTTTAAGGTCCTGGAACATTCCCTCAGACACATTACGAATGCCTACAAACTGCTAGAAATCTATTCAATAGTGCTAGAAAATCTGCTCAAAGATACCCGATAAGAGAACAAGACTTCAAATTCAATGCTAGAGCCGATTACCTCAGGTGGTACATGCTTCCTATGGAAGCGCAAGAATTGCTTTTAGGAAATTCGGCCAACGTCAAACATATTGTGCCATTTGATCCGGTCATGTTCTACTCTGGAAGAAAAAGTATTGCGTCAGTTAATTCAGGATCAAATTCACCAGTACCGAGTTCTTCACCCAGACATTACAGTCTGTCAGCAATTGACACTTCAGACTTTGCCATATTCAACAACAAGTTTAGATCCTTATCTCGAGAGTCGAGCATAGTTGAAGCGTCACTAATCAAACCTCAAGCGGTAAAAATGGATAAAGTGGATTCGCCACCTGTTCAATTTGCAGTCGGCGAAGAGGTGACTCCAGCTGTATTTTACAATGCGCCCATCAATAAATTGATTAAAGGAGAAAGAAGATTGTCTAGGACTAGATGCCACAGTTTAGGATCTGATAGTCCACCCATGTTGCCTCCTCAAACAAGACTGAGCTTAGGAATGAATAATTCTTACATAAGGACATTAGAAACATGTAATTGTAGTAGTCAAACTGATCTCCAGTCGTTGGATGATTATACCAACAATTCTTCTTCATCTTGTTTCATGTATACTCATAAAGAGCACGAATCTAATTCTGACTGTAGTCAACTAGGAAGGGCGTCCCCCACCGCATCTGTAACTTCACATAATTCAGAAGACCTACATGCTTATGTTAAAGAAATGACTAAGGAAATAGCGACAGAAATCAAATCTGAAATAAGAGAAGTCATCTCGAGAGTTGAAGATGTTTTAGAGAACACCGAACCTATAGATATAGCCAATAGAAATTTTTGTCTTAATAACAATCCATCAATTCAAAGTTTAGATTCCAATTCAGTGTCCATAACTGACGTAGCAGAATATCTGATGGGAGTGTCGAGAGAAATGGCTAGTGAAGTTAAGAATGAAATAAGAGAAATGGTCAATCAAGTTGATGAAATGATCTCACCAGAAGTAACCAATACTGGAGTAAGTTTTTATTTATCTTCTCCGAGTGGTTCGAGAAAAAATTCTCCCCCTGAATTGATACGTAGGAATAGATGCACATCTGAAAAATCACACCTTCACAGGGTTAAGTCTGTTCCCTCATCTAATCTAGCTGGATCACCGCAGGATGTCAAAAAGAATTTGCGAAAATCTCCAACTAGTCCAGTCTTGATGCTTTCGGAGAAACTGAATTCACCCATCACAGAGTCGGACAAGGAAAGTCTGACTTCTTTTCGGAATGACCAAAACATCGGACAAACAGACTTGGGTGAGTCGCCGCAACGTTCACCCGATAGTCTACCACACGACATTCCTTGTACTGGAAGTGTGTCATTCAATTCAAGCGATACTTCTAGCCCTGACACGATTATTCAGGTCTTAAGCAGCACCGTTACCAATATGTCCATTCCAAAGTCCATCAGCTCACATAAACTATCTGATGATGAGAACTCTTGCACGGAGAGTGAATGCCAACAGCTGTATTGCAAGAATCGAGTGTGGTACCATAATAACTCAGTCAGTTCCCAAGACAGTGGAATTAATATGTCATTCTTAGAACATGACCATGGATGTAGTGAAGCAGGTAAGAATACAATGTTTTTTTTAAAGAACTAGGTAAAACTAAATATAAATTCGAGATACATTTATATCCACAAGCAAAATTAAAACATTAATAAACAACCAAAATATGCAAAAGGTTTCACCCATCATTAAAATTTTTCCTTTGTGTCAATAAACCAAACACATTTCCGATAAAACATGACATCACTTGGACCTAAGCAATGCTCTTGTAACAATCATTCCTCCTGAAGACACCCTCAAGATAGGAATTAGAAACATATGTCACGAGAATTAATGTAATTAGTAAAATAACAAAGTAATTTGTTATTAAATATGCCTATCCCGTTGTTTCTTTTTACACAGTTTTGCCAATTTTAAAGACAATCTTTTTCCACATTTTTTGGATTTTGGCAGACTAATAGCATAAGAAATAGCTGCTACATTTTTATCAATTTATTTTATTCTCACATTAAATACGTAGTATCAATGTATCGAAAAATAAATAAAAAATGTTTAATTAAACCTTTATTTGATTTTTATTAGGTTGTTAGATTAGTTTTATCACATTTTTTTGGTACCTTTATTTGACATTTTTACGAGTTCTCGTACCTCAATTTAAGTGAATTTTGATATTCTTCTTCAACAGAACGTATCTTTCAATTTTGTATAAGGTTCTTCCCTCGATTCACCTGATTTTGATTTACACTAATTTTCTTGGAATGTATCTATCGCGTAAATCGGGGTGTATTCAAATTAATTTTTCAAAGGTTTCGGCTTGTGGACTCCATATTAGGATATTTAACATTAAATTACTTTGTTATTCCGATCATTGCTGGTCCTCATAGTCGAGGATCCTATCACCATTCCGACGTCAATTCAGTTGGAAAGCGAAGGCATCTTTATACCCCCCGAATACCAGGGGGAAAAAATGCCTTTGTCATTCGAGTAGAGTAGCACCACACAGTTCGAACCGACGACCTTCTGCACGGAAGTCCAGTACGTTACCGCGCGGTCATGCTACTTTGTTATTCCACTTATTGCATAAATCCCCACTACACATGTTTCTACCTCCTATCCTGAAGCTCTCTTCAGGTTTCACATCTCTTAAACATTTTTCCTTGCATTGATATTGAATTCATGATAAATATTTATACAAAATATTTTAATTACTTTATTTAATTTTAAATCTTTCCGTCAATATACTACATATACTTTTGATGTGGTTGGTCCATAGTAACATGACACCAGTCTGATATAAGCACTGTTTTTATAACAAACTGGGATAATTCCACCTGAAGAGAGCCTCGGGATAGGAGGTAGAAACATGTGTAGTGGGGATTAATGTAATTAGTGGAATAACAAAATTTATTTATTGTTAAAAAGTATCAAATATATTTTGATGGATATTAAAATTTTTATTTCAGTCAAAAAGCGTCCAAGTTCTGATTCATCATGCTACAGACGTAAAAGGAGTCACAACCGCTTCAAAAATTCTAGTCTCAATTCCCGACAGGAGAAGAGTGAAGTCCCGGACATTATAGAAGGAGTGCCAGCCTGCTCCGATGACTATAGAAACTGCTGTCGAGCTGATAATGCAGAGAAAAAGACATCACCTGGTAGCAGAGTAGAATTCCAAATTCATTCCGAATGTGAACCAAACAATGACAATAGGTTGGTTTTGTTCATTTTCTTGGAGATTTTCTAATAAGCTAGCTTATGTACGAGGCATATCCAGAAAGTAAGTGTACTGAATTTTTGTAGGTTACAATTTTTTTTATTTAAACAAAAAAATTACGTGGTTACCGTAGTACATATATAAGCTATTTTTCGACATAGTCGCCATTCCTCTCAATGCAGGTGGTGAAGCGGGGTATCAACTTTTTGATGCCTTCCTCGAAGTAGTTTCCCGCAAACCCCTCCGTCCACTTCTCCCCCTCCTCCTTTAGCTCCTCGTCGGTTGAAAACCTTTTTCCACCCATGTGCAGCTTCAGGGAGGTAAAGAGATAGTAATCTGAAGGTGCTAGGTCAGGGGAATGCGCGGGATGGTTCAGGACATCCCATTTAAACGAGGTGAGCAGTTCCGTCTGGCATTGTCGTGCAGAAGGCAGACTCCCTTTGTCAGCATGCCTCTCCTCTTGTTCTGAATCGCCCTCCGCAATTTTTTTAGGGTCTCACAGTATCTTGCAGAGTTGATGGTCTCCCCTTGAGGCATATATTCAATTAAAATTATGCCTTGACAGTCCCAAAACACGGATGCCATGATTTTCTTGGCTGAAATTGTGGTTTTGAACTTTTTGGCGGAGGGTGAAGAGGTGTGACGCCACTGTTGAGACTGCCTTTTGGTTTCAGGCGTGTAGTGTGCAACCAAAGTTTCATCTCCAGTAACGATGGAGCGGAGAAATTCATCTCCATGGAGTTTGCAGCGCCTCAAAAACTCTTGCCTTTTTACAAAATTTCGCTCTTGGCGGGAGATTGGGTTGACATTTTTCGCGAAACGTGTTGTCGCGTCGACACTTCTCAACGTACTGACTTCGAACCGGTCTCGTTGCGGAGGGGAAGGGTCAGGCTACACGGAAATGTAGCCAACATGTCGAAAATAAAATCCATCCGGTCGTGAGAGCCTCAGTACACTTACTTTCTGGATACGCCTCGTATATGTCAAATATTATGAACTATGAGAAATATGATAGATGCCTTTAAGATGTGATGTTGGAAGCATGTGCTCTATATCTCACGGATTGCAAGCCGCACTAACGTGTCTATCATCCAAGAATTAGAGATTACAGAAAGACTTTCGGCAACATGCAGAAAAAGAATCCTTACATACTTTGGACATGTTGCCAGAAAAAATTATGAAAGTCTGGAAAAGCTAGTGATCACAGGGACAGTTGAGAGAAGATGAACAAGAGGAAGGTGTCCAATGAGATGAACGTATCAAATAAAGATGTTAAAAGAACCCTCTTTAAGTGCTGCATTCAACATGGCTTAGGACCGAGAGTGATGGAGATAGGCGGTGCTCTGAGTTCGAGACAGCAGAGGACCGGGACACGAATATCAGATATAAAATAGTTCTTAAATTGATTTGGAATATCCTTAATTATATTTATTAGTACTGTACTTTCCAACACATCCCAATTAGTGATATGAACTTATTGAAGAGGGTAGTTGAGAGGCAACATTTTCTTCAGCCCAACATTTATTGATCCTTCGGCCTTAAAACCACTTGAGTAGGCATAGAGTTTGCATTTTGTTATCAAGCATGTTGGCAATATTACTCCGTACGTGAAAGGCAACAACACTAGCACTTGTGAGTGTTATTACAACACTGGAATCCTTTTTTCTTTCGAGTACTATGCTAAGACGCATGTCTTCCAACCTAGGGGTTGTAGGCTCTATTTTAGTTTTTCTAAAAAGGGTTCTTGTCTGGTTTTCACTTAAGGTCTTTTTAACATCTTTTCTGTTGGTTAGCCCAAATTACCACATGGCAATAAGCTATTCAATACAATATCATTTAAATGTCATAAATATTATAGCTAGCAGACAAACCTTTCAAGCGTATTTATTAACACTCCATGCCGTCAGATTTTGGAACCAGTTACCGGCTACGGTAAGACTCTCACCCTCATTGGCTTGCCTCAACAGCGACTTAAAGAATATTATGTCTCTTTAATGACAAAATTTGTTTCTCTATTGGTTTTTTAATGTTTTCGAGTATAGTTGTTTTAGAAATAATTTTGTAACACTCAGCAATTGTCATAAATCTGCGTAACTCTTATCTGGTTGGTTGCAAGATATTGTTGTACGGCAATAAACTAGCCATTTGTATACGTTAAAATAAAGTGTCTAAATAATAAAAAATAAACAAAATAAGTCCAGTCTAGTACATACCTGAAGAATGATTCAAAATAGAAGATGAAAATATATGGAACCATATTACTTATATATTTTTAACATTTACAGGTCCAACTACTCACCACCAGAATGCTCAGGCTTACAAAGAGTAAGCAGAATCTCCACAACCAGTTCCGATTCTACCGACATGTCCAGGAAATCCAGCTACAACACTGATTCCTTCAGCTCTAAGAAGTCAAGCGCCAACACTGTTTCGTCAGAGGATTATGCAAGGTAAACCTTTTACGAATCAATAAATGCCCAATACCCATGATGTGGGGGAATAGGGTACTTGTCATTGGGCCAAGAGGGATGACTATGTGAGCCAAGTTTTGATAGGCATATCCTGTTGAATATTGGACATGGAGCTTCAGTACTTGCAGCTTCTTCTGCATCCTGACCTCAGTGTTGAGCATTGTGGTTCTTCGCTATGTCTGAAACATGGTGCACCATTTGTCTTCATCTTTCCTGGTCTTGAGACATGTCCAATGCAGCATTTAAAGAAGATCCTGTTAACTCTTATTTAGTCTGCTTATCTTATAAAATACTTTCTTCTTTCCTCTTGTGAAATGTACGGGACACACTCCTTTGATTGACACCAACGTTCAATACCAATCGCCCGGTTGAAATAATTTTGAATGGTAGTGACCACTGTGGCGATGTTATTCATTGTCCGAGTTGTTCACCTTCGTTCGTAGGGCTTCCTTTGGATATGTCCTCTATTGTAGAACTGCTCCACAATTCGCAATATGGTGCATCTACTCAGAATATCCCATCTTCCTTCATTTCTCAATGCTCCTTGAACCATTCTTATTAAAAAATCCCGTCTTCCTTCATTTCAAAATACAGTTGAACCACCCTAATTCGTTCTGCATCTGAATATTTCTCATTATTAAAAAAAAAATTTATTACATTATACTGAACACAGCGTACTTGTAATAAATGGTACACCATTATTTTAAAACAATTCAATTGGTAAATTTTGTATATACAGTACAAATCCATAGATTTTGATTGTTCTTTTTCAGAATTTAAGTTATGTGTTGGTATGCAAAGGAGTCTCATCTGATCCGCATGTTTTAATTTTACTCGTTCACAAGTTTGGCATAAATACACTTTTCCAGGTGCTCAGACATGTCGTGCTGCCAACACTTAGAGTCTGCAACTACGGCTCCCACTGGCGGGGGAGATGCGTGTCGCAGCAGACTGAGCTCAGACAGTAGCAGTGGCTCGGATTGCCCTGCAGATTATGCTTTTGATGAGGATGGAAAGTGGCACTGCCCACCTAAAGCCATTTGGAAGGGGACTGTTGAGGTTAGCCTTTTTTTTAATAGCAATTTATGGCATTGAAATATAATCCCTATTGCCAGTAACACTTTGATGACCTCTATGTTAAGACACTTGTCTTCAGACCCGGGTGTTATGAGTTTGGTTCCCATAGATACATCCAAAGACAATGTTCCAACGTAGACGATGTACCAACCAAAGGTGCACGTGGCTTACCAATTGTAAACCAATTGGTGTTGGTCTCATTTAAAAGAAAACAAGTCAATGTGGAGCAGTGTTGTGTAGCTCACAATTGGAGCAGTGTTGTGTAGCTCACAATGTGGAGCAGTGTTGTGTAGCTCACAATTGGAACAGTGTTGTGTAGCTCACAATGTGGAGCAGTGTTGTGTAGCTCACAATTGGTGTTGGTCTCATTTAAAAGAAAACAAGTCAATGTGGAGCAGTGTTGTGTAGTTCACAATTGGAGCAGTGTTGTGTAGCTCACAATGTGGAGCAGTGTTGTGTAGCTCACAATTGAACAGCTAGGTTCAGATCATCTTTACTACTCGTAAATGGTATTGCAGATCCAACTTATTGGGACGTCTGATCCAGTTTCAGTCAAAACTGATCAACCTTACTGATTGTCCTAGTATAGATACTTAAAGCTAATACTCTTCAAGAAATCATATCCTGAGTTTTTTCACTAAATATCTTTTAATTTTACTTTTTGTAGGGTATGCAGGAGTTTGGTATGATTCGCCACCAAGACAGAGTGTTGGTCTGCCTGTCAGGAGGGGCGCACTCCCTCAGCCTTCTACACACTCTTCACCAGTACCAGTTCTATGCGAGGGCCAAGGGAATACACTTCACTATAGGTAAACACTGTTCTTATTGCACTATTACTCTCTAATGGTCTAATTATTATAGGTTGTCCGGAAAGTAATTTTGTATTTTCAGGTCAAATTCAAACGTAAAATTGCACTAAATGTTGTTCAATTATGGTTTTCGATATTATCAGTATCTCAGCTATCTTTCGTGTTGTAGAACGCTGCTTATTCTCTATCAAAGGTTTGATTTAGTCAGCATTAGTGGTAATTGACCTTTCAGCATGGACACCGTCTTTGAGTGTTGTACCACCTTTATGGAATTTTTATTATTGCTCATTCAAGTCTCCTACGTAACAAAATGCCTGGATGGAGGAAATTGTCTGAAGATCAGCAGGTAGTGGTGAAATAAAGTTAATTTGAACTTAAACTTTCTTATAAAAATAACCTCTTACCCCAGTTTGAAAAAAGTGATAATTGGGAACTTTGATCACTTAACCCCAGAATATAAGTCAATGGATGAAAATTAAAAAGAAAAACCATAAAAGCTTTATTTTTCGAGCTTTTAGGTTGGCAAAATCATCAATAATTTATCAATATTGATTTTTTTAAAATCAAATGTTCAATTGAGTTTAATAGACATACCTAACATCTATCTTATCCAAGACTAGATCACATACTTGTATATGTTTTGATTATTTTAATTTTTTGTTTTTTTAATTGTTTTACGTAAGGACTAGTGCCCCAGTTGCCTCACCCTTGTCCTGAATTTGCACAATTTTTAATCAAATTATTTTAATTATGTCTTTAGGTGCAGTAACAATTCGTGATGGTTTGTCTGACATTGACCCATTGCATCTGATGTCATATTGCAAGTCTTTGGGCATCAAATACATTTATCAAGATAATATGGAAGGGGTTGCAGCACCTCAATGTGTTTGTAAGTGTGAAATTCATCTATATTATTGTATTTTGAAAAAAATTTAAATTAAGAATTATCCTAAATATTTATTCTTTTATTTAAAATAAGATGATAAACAAGTTTTTTTTCTTTCTGTTCACTTTTCGGCAAATGGTGCTATGCAGATTTTGCAACATACCTGTTGCTCCAAATAATTGAGTAGACTTTCAATGCTAGCCAAAGCAGCACTCTGCTGTATACTTCTCTCTAGTATGAGGGCACCTTCTTCCTGATCTGTGTTATGAGCTACTTCAGGTTCAATAGTAGTAACACGTTTCACAATCCTTTTATCAAATTATCATCTACATTTATCGAATCGTGCACAGTTTTGTTTTTTTTACTCCTCCGGTTCATCCGTAGCCTGGTTTAAGCAACCCAGATAGTTAAGAATCTACTGTATATTAAAAGACCAACACATTTTTTGTGAAAAAATAGTGTACGTTAGTATTAAAATTTAAAAATAAAGCGAAAATTGATTTTTAAACTTACGATTATAAAAAAAACACGTGCAACGAATATACAATGATGGTATTTTTCCACAACATTACATGTATACACTTTATATTACATGAAATACAGTAATCTATACATTACGTACGGTATCCTTTTATGCAAATACCATTGAATCGATTCAATGCATCACTATTGTCAACCCAAATGGGCCCCCAGTGCGGCACCTTTTTACGATAAATATGTGTTTGTGATTATTTTCATTTTTTTTGATTTCAATAAACTCATTCTTTTCGAATTAAAATGCCAAGATTGAGTAATCTCTATTTATATACTCATTTTATATAAATGTTTATATACTCATTTCATATAAATATAAGGCAAATCAATACTCATATCATAATCACGGAAAATTTTGTATGTTATAAGTCGCCATTTTAAAACAGATAAATAAAGATAAAAAAGTTATTTGAACTAAAAAATTTAATTCAAAATGGAATTGAAATAATAAACTATGTGAAAGGTACATTTTAAGTGCATAGTTTACCGATAACGTACATACTTAAAATGTACTTTCCACCTGTTTTTTTGTTTGTTTGTTTTTGCTGTTTTATGACACAAATACAAAGTTAAAGTGCGCATTTAAACATGCCGGCAATGGATCGACCAAGGGTTAAAATTATCACACTGAAATCTTTCTGACACCAAAAATGATTTACATTTTTATATAATATGACTTATAAAAAGGCAATAATGGAATTTATTTTCAGTTCAACAAAAGAATTGTACAAAAGCGCCCCCTAATAAAGTCCCTGAGGAAATGATGGTTTTTGAAGTTTTCTACTTAATTTCATTATGTAAGCTATTGTTTATGGCATGTGGAAAAATGTACATCGTACGTTTAAAAATGATTTCATTCATTCATCATATTTGATCCCTCATTACGATTGGTTCTTGGTTTCAATGATTCAACGATTTCTTTCCGATAATGTTGTTTAGGTGTTTCATCATAGAAATCCCTTCATACTTGTGCATGTTTGTTTTAGAAAACAATTAATGGGTTTGAAAGTTTTACCAATAATAGCCTTTACTGGAACCATTCTTCGTCATCTTCCATGGCCTTGTTGCTAAAATGCCCGTCTCCCATTCCGGGGTTACAAGTTCAATTGCTGTTGTAATCTAATTTATTTTAAAAAGAGTTCCAGTCTGATTTTCATTCAAATCCTCTTTAAAATCTTTCTAGTTGGCTGGAAGAGATTGCCACGTGGTAATAACCCCACTAGGTTATACTGTATATAAGAAAATAAAAATACAATTCCCTTCAGTGACGTAGCGTGTTTCCCAGTTCTCCATTATCCTTTTCAACGTCCCTTCCTAACTCGTAGCCGCAGGTGAAATTGTTATACATATTTAACCTCTAAACGAGTATGGCCGTACGGCGAGTGAATTTATACCTCAAGAGAGTATGGACGTACACGGTACGTTCGATGTTTTTATTCCCGAATACATGAATTTATCCATAAAACGGACATGGCTCAAATCTATTAAATTATTTTGTATATGGCGGCTGCAATTACGTTTAATTTGTGAAAAATAATTGTAAGTAGAACACTAAAAATTTGACAATTGGATAACAAAAAACAAATTTCAGATAATTTTAAAATGTAAAAAAACTCACTTCTCCATACATTTTCTACTTACAAAATCTCACTCACTTAGAGGTTAAATTGTTAAATAATTTTGTCTTCTTTTTGTCTTACAATTGTGACTTTTATCAGAACTTATATAAATGTTTCATCCAACACTGGAATCAAAATTGTCAAACAATTTTCTGGTTTTCTCGAAGATGGTCGTTTTCCACAAAATTCACTAAATTGTACATTATATAATGAAATGTTTTAATAAATAAATAACCCAATTATACTACAACTCTTCACATATTCTCTAATAAGATGTTTCTATTCAATGTCCAAGTTTCCAGCCAAGACCAACTCTCATATGATTTTTTATAATTCTCTATTGACCCTTCTTTTACATCTCATCTCATAATTAATATTATTGATTCTATTCTTCTATCTTGGACCTTTTGTTGCGAAAATTATTTTTGAGAGGAAGAGCACCTGCTGTCTCTCCACCTTTTATAGATGTCCTGCGGAGATCTCGTATGACATTATGTATTAGATCCTGTCTCTGCCCATCCTATCCAAATGTTCACGCTAGTACCACCTTCTCTTCCTTCACCATTTGAGGATATCCTCTATGTTGCAGGTTTATCGTATGTAAGAGTTTCTGACCCTATCTTTGAGAGATTTTCTTACGTTGGTTCGTAATGATCTTATCTGAGTTCGTTCTAGCTGTGTAGGCTCTGGTTTCAACATTATAAATCATGATCGGCCTTATACAGGTCTTATATATTCAAACTGTGCTATCGATTTGCATGTTTTTGTTTTTCCAGATCATATCTCTTAGAAAACCAGATATCGTGGCTGCCTTATTTGTTTGTTCCCTTACTTCATTGATTCTATTGTCAATAATATCTAGTGTTACTTTGATAAATCTGCACTGTCATAGCTATTTTTCAGTCTAAAGTAGCATGCTACCTAAAAATCCAATTAAAAAGTAGTAGTGAAGTTACTTTACAGCTACTCTTACAGTTACTGCTAGTTCATTTTTTAACAACATTTATAATAACAATCAATTTGTTATCATATTTCTTCAACGTGCATTAGTCCTTTTAAATATTTTTATTAAATCTTACAGTTAGGATTAACAATAATAAAATTTAATATCATTAATGGTAAAGAAAATGTATATTAACATATTTTTTTAATCTGATCGTAAATAATCCTTTTTAATTTAGATATTAATTGGTTAGTTTAAATTTTAGGTGCATGATCATGTAGTCAACATGCTAGCATTCTAAGTAAATGTTAATCAATAAATAAGTTTGTTATTTTACTTATTACATTAATCTCCGCTACACATGTTTCTACCTCCTATCCCTGAGGCTCTTTTCAGACTCACTGACATTCAGATATTTCGCTTGAAGAGAGCCTAAAAATAGGAGGTAGTTACACAGGAAGTGAGAATTAATTTAATTAGTGGAATGACAAAGTAATTTATTTTTAAATATTCTATGGAGTCTACAAACTTTGAGCCGATACCTTTGATAAAATATTAATCAGTTCAAAATCAGTACTAAGCTAGTCACCCTCCAGTGTAGGAGGAATAACTTTGACTTACATCAAATAAATTTTATGAAAAAATTGATGGAGTTGAAATTATTTTTTTCTTGTAATTTCTACTACGAGTAGTGATGTTATGAAGATAAAAAAATTAAAATAAATCTATTTTTTCCCCGCATAATTATCTCTATATAATTCATTATATTCGAATTAGCGTTAATTATATTCAAATTTGGCTGCTTATTTTTTAGAAATAAAAATAAAATAATCAACTTTTTTTATTTAATTCATAAGTTACAATTATTTCCAACTTTAAGTTATTCCATGTCTACAGATAATAATTTCTTAGACATCATTTAAACGTCGTTTAATTTCTACCAGGTTTTTCACTTCTTTTGAAAGAAATTTGATAACTGAGCGATATTACATTTAACATTTTAGAATATAACGAAACGACACGTTTTCTATCGGATCTAGTTCACATACTACTGAGGGTGGAGGAATCAAAATTATGAATATTTTTGTCACTTGTTAAGATAATTTCTGATCAAAATATTGTCATTTTTCTAAAGTGATTCATTTGTCAGTTGTTATATGTCTCTAGGTTTGGCGCGTTAGTGTTTTTTTTTTAAAGTGGATTGCCCATAGTTTATTAGTTATGTGTGTCGCAATACTTTTTGGCATCAATCATCTCGTACGTGTATGTCAATTATTTTAATTCAAAATTGTGAGTTTTAGCTCTAATTTAATATTTTGGCAAAAGCAACAAAAAAAAACCTATATATTCATTTTACATTAGTAGTAATGTTTTATTCTTCTATCGCATTTGCGAAAGTTAATGTGATATGTGGGTGATAATGAAAGATTGGAGCAAGTTGAGGAATTCTATTTCAGTAGTATTTTCTTAGATGAAGGGATAGTGAATGGTGTGTAGCGATAGGAAACAAAGTCAATGGGGTAAAACATATATATTTGAACCAGACAGCATCAAAATTTGCTAAGAGTTCACAATAGTATCTTGGTGTCAACTTTATTGTATAGGAGTGAAACGTAGACTTGGAAAAGACTGAGAAGAGTCAAATAAATGCTGTAGAAATGTGTGTTTCGAGATGAATACATGGAGTGTTATATGTAGGTAAATTAATAAAATTAGTGTTTTATATAATGTATTTTGTGTATTGCGTTGTATAGTTAACATTTCTTGGTGTAGTGACAACCTTGAATTGATTATTGATAGGATAAAAAAATCAATTTTTCAGAGTTTTATCAAAAAGAGACATAAAACGTAAAACTTTATCAAACCTTGAGTTATCAACTTTTTACTTATTCGGACAATTTAAATATTTTTTAAAACAAAATTGAATATCAAAAAAAGTCTGACGTACAGGGTACACACCATGTGTTCTATGACTGTAAGGGTAAATGTTAATAGAAATAGTAATGTTATTTGCCATTTGTCCAGCACGTAATTCAGGTATGGATGAAAACTTACGAATATTTTTGTTTTTCCAGTGACACGAAAGCACCGTGAGCAGGACCTGTGCAGTTTCACAAATCACTGGACACGGCGACAGATTTACCGCTGCGCCTCGGAGCACGGATATAATGTTATCGCCACCGGACAGCATTTGGATGATGTGGCACGTAGCTTCATCATCTCTGTCTTTAGCAATGGACGTTTGAGGACCATGAAGGCCCATTATTATATCAAGTGAGTTTTTTTTATATATCACTAATAACAAAGCCTAGTAGGAAGTTCAGAAAAATAGAAAAGATAAATCAATTTGGTGTTAAATCCCTTGACTGTATTTTTGCTATTTGAATATTTTATGACTGTAAATTATGAGTTTATACGACCTCCATGGCCAAGTTAGTAAAACGGCTGTGTTACAAACTGATGTTTCCGGGTTCGATTGCTATTGGTACTCAATTTTTTTTACAAGGAATTTACTCTGATTTTTACTTAACGTTTGAAATTCTCCATTAGGTTATTATAAAATTTTCCAATAAACTAATTATAAAATTGTTTCTTTTTCATTACAGAGAGCTCAATCTCCGCGTCATTCGTCCATTCATCTATGTGAGAGAGAAGAACCTTAACCAGTTCGTGGAAAGCCGCCATCTGCCACAGTTCAAAGGGCAGAAACAGGCAGAGGACAAACAGGCCACTGTGGAGGACTGCCTTTATATGGCTGAAGGAACCAGCTCTAGGAATGTCAAAGATGGGGAAGTTGCTGGAAGCAGCAGTGCGCCTGAAAAAGAAAAGGGTGGATCTTCACATAATAGGTAACACATCTCTTTTTATATTTAATTTTATTTATTAAAAATAATGGGTTTAATTCAAATGTATCGTTAATTTCTCAAATACTAGGCGAAAATAATATTTTTCAATTCGATGCAAGAATTACAGGGTATTATTTGAACCAGATATCTTCTGCACCGATATCCTGCACGTTAATAAATGTACATGCGCCTTAAATAATAATTTTTGTATTTTGCATTTTCTTAATCAAAGAGAAGCTAAAGCTCATTGCCCAGAGAATAATTGTTATGTAATAAAATTTCGCCTCACGAGTATCTAAATGCAGTTTGATCTTCAGTGCTGTTAAATGACAGTACGAAGTAGTGTCACATAACTCTACTACTGAAATAACTTGAATAGTTGAAGATGGATGAGAAGATTCAACATAAGATTGGAGTTATGGTGTTCAAGGTGATCACCAATGAGGTTCCTCGATATTTCCATGATTGTTTTAGACACGAGTAGATCTCCAAATATAAAAAAAAGACTGGAGATTCGAAGAAGAATAGAAATAACCAAAAATGCTATGGGACATCTTGTGAAAATATTAAAAAACAGTAGTACACTGGTGTTGCCATAGAGATATTTGCAGTTTTGACCTGACATGGGAGGATGACAGCACTAGTAAACGTCTACCACTCCAATTTATAAATGAGTGCAGGTTTTCATAATACCTTGAAATTATCATGATATTTGTTAAATTTTAGTTAATTGGGTATGAACCGACAAGTGGTAGGTTATTTTGAAGGCCAGGTTTAATAAACTATTAGACTTGATATCATCCAAATTCATGTTTTCTTTAGACATCTATTGTTCACTTTATATAGGTATAAATACTATGAGAGCTATGCAATGAAAAAAGCCAGCTCCATGCCTGAGGGAAATCTACAGTAGACTGAACCTTCTGATCATCTTGAAATTCATATTTTTTTTACCATCAGACCTCATATTTCAACTTTCAAGATGGTTTACCTGCTGAATCGCAACATCTTCCACATAATAATCAGTTGTCATCCTTCCACATGATGCCTATTGTATAAGTTAGTCTGTTACTAATTAATTATTTTATGATTTTTCTAGCAAGGTGAACCGCTCCCTGTCAGCCCCGTGTGGAGGTAGGAAGACAGGTGCTCCCCGGACGGGCACAGTCCGGGCTCGCGCCTGCTCAGCCCCCTGCGGCCCTACTGGCCTGGAGGGGCTGCTGGAGAGCCAGGAGGCTGCACAGCCAGGGCTTTTCACCAGTCTCAAGGCAGCGCTGCATCCACTCATTAGTGCTAGGTATTTATATTTCAAACAGCTTGATATTACTGTGAATAAGGGTAGTTAATTCATTTATTTTTATGGAACTATTCAGTAATTTAAGTCATTCCAAAGGGTCATTTGATTCTTTGTAGCATTTCTGACATATTTGGTGACAGTCTTGATGCCCTAAAGGGAAATATATGTGTATATATTGTAATATATTTTGGAACTTTGTAGTGGTAAAAAATATATACATATGTACCTACTTGTTAAGATTTTTATATATATATATTTTTTTTCAGAAATATTGAAAGAGATATGAAGGAATATAGGCACCGTAAGAGGTCAGTTATACAAATGAAGAATGGAGCTCCGGTATACAACTCGGACGATGGAACTGATGAAGAACCTGTACCGTAAACAGATATTCCAGATATTCTGTCTGTAATAAGCAGCACAGATCACTGTAGAAAGATGTTTGCTGTATTTACATATGTTTCTGTATGTGAATCTTTAAAAAAAAATGAGGTAAAAAATCAGATGTACCTCATGAATTTTGTTTAATGGTGATTTTCTTATACCTTTGATAAAAGACTTTGTCCGTAGATGTATAAAAATATGTATGATTAGAGTTTATACGTCTGCAGTAATTTTTTTTTGGTCTTTGTTTGAATGTAAACACTGTCCCATGTGATATTTGAATGACAATGAGGAGAAGAACGGAATCTGTTTTTGGTAAATCCATTTCAAACTCTAACAAGTTTAACATCGTATTGTTATACATTGTATTGTTATACATCAAACTCTAACAAGTTTAACATCGTATTGTTATACATCGTATTGTTATACATCAAACTCTAACAAGTTTAACATTGTATTGTTATACATCGTATTGCTATACATCAAACTCTAACAAGTTTAACAATGTTATATTATCGTATTGTTTTACATTTTTACTATATACAGTACAATCTAGGGTGTTATTGCCAATCTGCCAATACTGGCAATTTCTAACAAACAACCAGAAAGGTGTATCTACCAAACAACAGAACAGTTTCTATCAAACAACAGAAATTTCTACCAAACAACCTTTAAGTTTTACATACTTTTAATACGGTTTTTGCAATGTATGGCTAAAGAAAAAAGTCTTTTTCTGTGGTGGCACAGAACAACTCCTCAATCATTATACAATCTTACTAACTATTTACTTCTTTTTAAAAGGCTCATTCTAATATTTTTTTATTAGATTATACAAATTTTCTTTGAATGATTTGTTATACCAATTTAGTTATAACAATTTCTGATTTGGTTATACTAATTTCTCGTGAAAAAGTAAACAATAGCATCAATGATATTTCCTTGGTGACATAAAAACAGTGTTATTACAAAACATGCTAAAAGAACGACCTCTTTGGTTTAGTAGTTAAGACGCCTGTCTTATGACCCGGAAGTTATGGATTCGATTTCTGTTAGAACCCAATTTTTTATTAAAAAGAATATCTTTCAGATTTTCACTTCAGACCTCTTTAATGTCTTTTTGTCTGTCACATGGCAATGATCTTGATAGGTTACACTGTATGTAACGAAAATGTTATACAATAGAATAAAAGAAGCGAACGCTGACATAGAGAATGTCAGTTGAGTTTGATCCTATTGATATATCTTTTCAAAACAGTAAGTTATGTGGTGATGAAAAAGAGACTCCATCTCTATCGGCGATACATGAAAGTGTAAAAAGGATAGTGACTGATTTAAGGTCTGATGACAAAGGCTAATTAATCTTCAGAGTAGCTATAAAGTACTGCTTTTTCAAAACATTTATTTAGAAAATATGTAGACTACACCTGTAGACTATCTATCTTGGTGTACTTGGATAGCCCTGAGTAGACTTCGAGTAGGTATGACTAGATGCAAGGTGAACATGCAGAGATGGGGTTTCTTGAACGAAAGTAGCATTGAATGTGATTGTGGGGCTATACAGGAATCAATTAATAATTGATGGTCCAGACATGGAAATGAATGAAGGAAAGCATTAGCATAGCCACCAAGTGTAATCTATGTAATCGGAATTTGAGTGGCAACGAACGAGTGGAACGAAATTGCGGTTATTGTGATCCCCAGGGAACACTAGAGGGTACCACTATGATTCATAGCATAAATGAATGCTGACATGCTGGACCGGGCTTTTGGGCTTTGCAGTTTTTGTTTTTACTTATTATTACTGTTTCTGTTGCTGCAAACTTGTTAATGCTAATCAATTAACTGATTTAAAATATCAGTATTGGCAACTCAGATGGGTTCCAGTGCAGCACCTTTTTATAGTAAATATGTGTTATATATTTGTTTTAATTTTTTGTTCATATTTACAACACCTTCCTTTTAAAAAAAAAGTCATTATAAATTGATTTTTATTATACTCGCGGAAATGCACTGAATCAGTTGATAACAAATGATCACCATGACCTGGTTGACAAGACAACCCTGGGGTTGCGGGTTCCATTACCATCAGTACCCAGAAAAGGGTTCCAGTCTAGTTTTCACTTGAGACTTGTCAAATATCTTTCTGGGTTATTGAGAGAGATTACCACATAGCAACAAACCCACCAGGTTGTGCTGTATATGAGAACGTAATACAATACAATATGAAAATTATATTTCGAAAAGTGTAATATTTTTTTTATTATCTCATTTAATATATGTTTTTTTTGGGGCAGTGATTTATCAATTGATTTATTTATTTACTTAAAGAAAAAATATGTTCTTTTAAAATATTTCATAAATCAATTTTTCTTTTGATTTTGAATTTAATTGTTTTTTTTTTAATAAATAATTATACTTATATTATCTTGACATAATATGACAGGATATGGATTATAAATTTTTTTTTCTCAATCTTGAGTTAACTTCATATCCAAAGAATTTATCTAATATGCTCATTAAAGTTAAAATATCAAGAAAGTTAAAATCTTACATTGTTAAGTGGATTTTATAATCTTTATTGTATAATATATGCTAATAAATTAAGAATTCCATACCTATTTGTTTTTTTTCTGTTATCAATCATAAATCTTAAAAATTAATACTTATTATAATCGTAGAAATATTATATTAAGATTTCTTCTACAAAAAAGCAACTATTTATACATTTTAAATATTATAATTGAGTATAAAAGTATTGAGAATATATTGTTATAAGTTCGAAAATTCTAGGATGAGTCCTGTGACAGCTCACAAATTTGCCCCAATACAACGTTATGTAATGTATTTACCTAAATAACTTGCTATTTATTAGAATTGAGGCTTATATTAAAGTTGATAAAATAATTAAAATTACTGAACATCGTTACAAGGTTGTATTGGGGCAAATTTATGAGCTGTCACAGGACTCATCCTAGAATTTCCGAACTATAATTTAAAATTTACTATTCAAAAAAATATATGTTAAGATTAGAATTTAAAGGTAAAGGAATAAAATCCGTTCCAAATGTATGCACAAAATAAAAATTATTAACAAAAATAAAAATATGGAAAATTAATCTATAGAATATCTCTCCAGATATTAAGGTTATGTTTTAAATACAGTTAATTTGTTTCTTTTTAATTACTCGATATTTTTATAATAAGTTAAGATTTATTTATATAATGTGTATATATGATATATGAATAACGAAATGACATATTTAAAAAAAATATTTGAGTCAATTTTTATCTATTTCTGTCCAGTGGTGGACTGGGTCGGTAGGCTATTCCGAATTCACTGGTGAGTCGGTGTGCAAATGGCCCAAAGTATTGTTTTAACGTAGCTTTTAGATTTTTTTTAGAAAATGGATAACTATTACCTCGACACTTTACAATGAAATTCATACTCAAATTGTGAGTTTGTTAAGTAACTGGGCTAGAATCATATTAAAAACTGCATGGAATATTGCTTTTATGTTTTGCAGAAGTTAAAATTGCATATGTTAGATTATTAGTATATTTGTTACATCATTTGAATAATTGTTAACATTTTTGTTAACACAGGTTTCCTGTGAAATGTCTTTTTCCAAGATAAAGTATATCCTAAACCGATAAGGAAATTCCTTAACTCAATCGCGTCTAAAATTGTTCATAATTGTGGTGTCTTGCCAAACAAACATTTTAGAATAAAATTCAATTCAATTCAAAAGATTATTTTATATAGCGCCATTTAGAGAGCAAACTCTGCTCAAGGGCGCTCTAACTTGGGTCTGAAACCCACAATTATTAAACAAACTGTTGGCAACTATAACAGTGTCCAAGTAAATCATGTATAACAGTTTTCTTTTTATATAATACATCTTTGTGGGATTATTGTCATGTGCCAATTTCTTCAAGTCAAATAATTTTCTACAATTGTGGAAAGAGCGGTGCGCGAAATATTGAACATAACAATAGGGCCAGTTTCAAATTATTTCTTATGTCTATTTTAATTGCCAATCTGCCACTGTTACTGTATATCCAATTAACAAAAAAAAATTCTAAACTCTATACCCACTGTAAATGGTGTAAAATTTTTATTGAAATAGCTTAAAACTGCTCAACAATTTAACCATGAACTCAACAATTTTTGAGAATGTGTTTTATTTCCTTATTCATACAACTTATATGATGGGTTAGATCAGGACTGGCCACATGCGGCCAACGGCGCTCTTATGTGTGGCCCTAGTCATATATGACGAATTATTTTAAAAAAAAATTTTTACCATACAAATATATTTTCGAATTAATAACTTAGAATTCTAAGCCTTTATATCACCATACAAATACATTCTGTTGTTGGTTCAATACATGTTTTCTCTTTATATCTATTTGTAGTATAGTCTTTTTCAAATTTACACAGATTGAACACTTTCTGTGTACCTCTGCATCCAAATGAATCACAAAAAAAAGTACGAATTTCGTTGTAAAGTCAGATATGGAAAAAAATATTGGATCAAAATTTGCAATTATTCTTATTTATGTGCGGCCCTTGGAAGATTTTAGGTCGTCATTGCGGCCCGTGGGGCAATTTGGGTTGGCCAGGCCTGGGTTAGATAGAATGTTTTACTTAAAAATCTCATATTATCTATATATTTAATAAAATTCCTTAATATATTAATCTTGTCTAATGTATAACCTCTATAGTCTTCATGTCTTCCTAAGGTGGTGACTCTATTGCAGTTATAGTATACTATAAAATTTCATGATTCAACTTAACACATTTTTTGCGGGTACTTTTCGCGACAAGTGATGACGCAATGCGGGTACTTTTAGACTTTTTTGCGCCAAAATTAGACTTTCGTAAAAAAACCATATCTCTCAAACTAATTAGTATTTTTTCGAAAAACTTTTTGTATCTTACTAAGAATAGAACTATCTATATCTTTATTATGCAAAATATGGGTTGCTCTATTTTTTACTCACACAAAATTACTACATTCTAGGTAAACATAGAAAAAAATACTCTTTCACCATCAAAATTATTTTATTCACATAAAATTACAATATAATTACGAAATTTTCAATAGATCTTATAAGAATCTTATAAGATCTTATAAGATCTTATAAGAATCTTATAATAGATAACGCGCAGTTCCCACCCCATTTGGCGACCGTGTTTACAAGTTTCCCGCATACCACCGCTTGGCAAACCAAAACGAGTTAACTCGTCTCCCGCTCTCTACCATAAGACGGGATAGAACGAGTTTTATCGTTTCCCGCAAACAATGTGTTAATATCACGGTATAAATAATTATCCAATAACATCAAAATTCATATTTGAAACAATTTTCACATTTTGCTGGACGTTGATTATTTATTTGTTGTAATTTGTTTTTATCAAACACTGTTTATTCCACTTTATGTTTTCAAAATTGAAACAATTAAACATATATAAGCAATTGTTTCACATAAAAAAACTAAATTGTCTATGAAATAAATCATGTAATATTTTCTTTATCATATTGTAGATGTATTTTTTTTGTTAAATGAGAAAAGTATGATACTGGCAAGAATAATTATATTTCCAAGCCATAAATTGTTATTAAAAAAAAAGGTCTAATTCTCGTTCTTATTTGTCATCGTTGCTGGGCCTCGTAGTCGAGGATCTCCTCGCCACACCAATGTCAATCTTGAGCTGCTCTTCCACTTCAATCATGTGATCTTCTGTGAGAAAACATCCCGAACGTAGATGCGCACTCTCTTCTAGAGCGAGTCACAGACATATTGATCCTGCTGAGTCGTCTGGCAATGGTGACCCATGTTCGCATCATGCTGACTATTTCTCACATGTCTAGATGTTGAGATGCCGAGATCAGCTCGAGAACAGATGGTTTTCCATCCTCTACGGTCCGTTTCCATCTTCAGGTGCCTTGCACAAAGTCAGCGACTCTTGCAGACTGTCCTTATAGCGCTTTCTCTGCCCACCAACTCTTCGCTTGCCCACTACATACTGTTCTTATAAGACTTAACAAATAAATTATACCATAGTTACTTTAACATTTTTTGAAAATGTTTTCAAATTACTGTTTTTCTAGCTTATGAATCCAAAATTTTACCTCTTAATGATAACAGTTATTCAATAGCTAAGAAACAAAATTATGATTCAAATCAAAGAATTTAAAAATGAGTGATTTTTTGGTTATTTATGGAATTATGTATTCTGCTATAGTTGTAATAAAGTCACTGCATAATATTTTATGTATATATATCTACAGTAGATAATTTTTATCCAAAAAAATGTAGATTTCTTATTTATATTGATAAAATTAATTAATCTTTAAAGAAAGTTTCAATTTGTTTCTATTGTTGTATTGATGCAATATTCAAATAAGTCTTATAAAGTCATTAAATCCATTTTAAAAAATAAAATTAGATTTTATCACAGAATATACTCTACGTTGATAAGTATATTGAAAATAAACATTAAATAGAAATAATAAATATAAACCAATGCCAAATAACATTTTGAGGATATAATATATAATCATAAAACTAGTGTTTTTAAAAAAATTATGGTATTATGTGGCTTCTCTTTATTTCTCTCTTAATGTGTAAAATTGTTAAATTACAGAAGAGCATCGATTATCCAGGACTCAATTATCCAAGAGTTGGATTAACAGTGATCCTCTGTAGTGTATATTTTCACATGAAAATAACATAGCAAGGACCTAAACTGTTAAAAAAAACAAAAGTTTACATTCCACCAATTCACTAACCCTAGTAATTTGGCGGTGTTTCTCCGCCTCCACACCGACATGAAACTATGTGAATCCGGGGTTTTCCAATGCCACTGTACGATACCAGCACTTAGCGGTTGTATCTGTCAAACATTGAGAAAGGTTGTACTCATCTTGCGTAACAGAATTTATCTACTTTTGAACTTTTAAAATGTTTATCTCAATGAAAACTTCATTTGCATTAACTGTTTTTTTCAATTTCCATGGAAAATCAGCGTTACTGTACTTAACGCCGATTATAAAATTTTGGATGAATATGGTGCCATATCAAATTAATACGTGATATTGTATCATTAAATGCCGAAAGTAGAGCATATATTCGAATGAGTAGTGCCTTGACTGAGTGGTTTAATATTTCAAAAGGGGTAAAGCAAGGATGTGTTATGTCACTCTGGTCAATGGGTGGCATACAAATATTAAATAAGAATATGTGCGGATTTGCTGTATGCTGATGGCATGGTAGTGTTAAAGAAAAATGAGAAAGAATTATAGTTTGATAAGTAAATTGTATGAGAGATGTGAAGAAAAAGATCAGAGGATGAATGTTGGTAAATCGAAAGTCATGGTGTTGTGAAAGGAAGAATAAATGCCAATCATGGATGAGCAATAAAATATGAGATAGAGCAAGTTGAGGAATTCTGGTATTAAGCTAGTATTTTCTTAGATGATGTAAGAGTTACAAGGAGACAAAGTTAACGGGGCACTAAAACATATATGTTATCATATACTCGAACTAGACATTACTTAGATGATGTAAGAGTTACAAGGAGACAAAGTTAACGGGGCACTAAAACATATATGTTATCATATACTTGAACTAGACATAACTGAAATTTGCTAAGATGATAGTCATTATTTAAGTGCCAACTTTGATGTATGGGAGTGAAATGTTGACGTGGAAAAAAACTGAAAGAAACAGAATAAATGATGTAGAAATGCATACATTGTGAAGAATACATGGGGTGATAATGTATGACAGAATTAAGTGATTAGGTATGAATGTGAATGTCAGACTGATATGCTAAGTAAGATGAAGTGAGCACTAAGAGTTGGTTTGAGTATATATAAGAATGAATGAAGAAAGACTTACGAAAAAAAAAATTATTGCAAATGTTAGGGTAAGGCATGATAGAGGAAGAACAAGGAAAGTATGGTTGGGTTATGTGATTGATATTTTGAAAGAAGAAAATGTTAGAAGTCAGAGAAATCATTGGAGTTGTATGGATGCGGGAGAGAGGAAATATACATGTCGAGATAGGAAAGTTTGGTGCTCTGTTCTCTCTCTATACCCTGACAGGGAATCGGCGTGATGGTATGTATTACGTAAGTGTAGGAAATTAATTTATATAATACAGGCAGTCTTCAACTTTTACAGTTTGTACAGTTCGCTGTTTCGTGCAACGAAGTTGTTAATTATTAAATTTAATCTCATTTAGAAGCTTTGTCAACTAATGCCCTGATAGACTTATAAGAGGTAAATAGGATACAAACTGAAACAGAAGACGCTGACAATGATGAACCCATTTGATAGTTAAGAATATGAACGAAGTCTTCATGCGTCTTGATTAATATCATGGATATATGAGATCCCAATGGAGAATATATCACAAGTACGTAGGACACAGTACCGTATAATTTTTTCTCGATAATTAATTTTAAATGATTATATTTGATTGATATTTTGTATTTTTCCTGTACACTGGTAGATTGCGACATAATACTCATACTTAAAAAAAAGTAGCTCCCGTTTACAAAAAGCCCTGTTATATATAACATTTCATGGTTTTGTTTAAATAAGGATGAATTTTGCTGTAAAAAGAAGCACATAATTCCTCAAATACTATAATTTGTTGCAATATATTGTATTTGTATAATTTATTATGCTTTTTATCTTAATTAAATTTTCTTGTTACATTGAATAAAATTAAAATTAACTACACAAAAAGCTTTCTTTAACGTTTTTTTATTTATTAAAAATTGTTTTTCATATTTTATTATTTACGAGTTAGATGATATTTTCATTTGTTTACTTAAGTTTTAAATTTGTGGTCAATATGTAGAATTTAAAAATTAAATAACTTTTATAAATCTATGATTCTGATAAATATTGTTTTCATTGTTAGGAGTTTATAAATTTGTTAAGGACAGTCACAAAAAAGTTGTTTTGCGTTGAAAAAAAATACATTATATAAAATTTTCAATTTGAGGTGCGAATGTTCAATATGTTCAAATATTGTGATTTCTGAAACTGTTGGTTTTCTATACATAGATTTAGTCATTTTAATACAAAAAAAAAAGTATATATTTAACCCGTGTAGTATTTACTTTTATTTGTAAAAGAAATACAATTTATTTTTGTACCACAAATATATATGAATTGTTATCTCTTATTTTGTAGAGATGAAAATAATATGTATAGAGGTTACAAAACTATGAATTTTATATTAAAAAAAAAATGTATACGTTTTTTTGTTTGTGCCATAAAAGTATGTTTTAATATGGTTATATGTTCCAGAAGACGTTTAGATATTAAGAGAAATATTTATTCTGAACATTAAGAAATTATTATACATTACGTTAAGAAAATACATTTTAAACATATATTTACTTACTAATAATCTTTAGTAATAAAATTACAAATCATTTTCACTTATTTATTATTTTCCCAGTTAATATATTTTAGTTTATCACATTACAGTGGAACCTCACTTTTCGAACTTAATCAGTTTCGAACTTAACCCTGAGAGCGCTACGAGAAAAAAATATAATTGTCTATCTAGTGCTGAGATATATTTACGATTCGGACGTTCGTGATAAATATTTATTTTAAACAACAAAAAAACAAATATTTTTACAACATAAATATATTTTAGAATATGTACCCTTGTATTCTAAATTAATGATATTCATTTAGAATACAAGGGTAGAACAAATTTCTTCCACTGCTATAGCAGTGCGCCGATCTCTCAGGGTTAATGTTCGAAAACCGAATAAATTTTTCCCATAAGAAAGTAACCCCCAAAAATACACAATGCGGCACTACAATAAATAGATTTAATAAATGACAATTTAACTGCACTGTACTGAGGAGAGCTGATGGCGTAAATGGAAGGTGGTAAAGCAGGTGGAGAGGAGAAGAGATGTTATTGTTTGGAAAAAGAGTCATCTAGCATAAACATGTCAGTTGACTGTCCTTCTGGGGTTCTTTCTCTTTTCTGTCTCACTAAAAACCTGTCCAATGATGTTTGTTTTTGCCTGCGTTTAAAAAAAAATCTGAAATAAACCTGGCAGTGTCTTGAAAATGTATATTCGAGAACCGAATTAAAACAATATTTTCAAGAACCGAATTGTTTGAGATGTGAGACGTTTGATAACCGAAGTTCCACTGCATTTTAATTTATTTAATAATGTGATATTGAGTCATTTTTTAAATTAGTTTCTTTTCAATACTTTGTTATTTGTGATTTGTAAATTGTTTTTTTTTTTCATTAACAATATAATTCTTAATTTTTCAGTTTATTAATTGTTAGTGTAATTAATGATATTGTTTTATTTGGTAGTAGATTGTAGTTATTCTTATTGTATTATTCCTTTTGTATTTTTATGTCTAATATTTCTAAGTTTTTTTTGAATAGTTTCAAATACATTTAATTGTTTTCTACATCTTTCTCTTTCTCTTATTGACATCCATACCTGCATTTTGTGCTATAAAATAAATAAATTTAATAAACAAATGTTTTATCTAATTTTATTATTATGTACCTTTACGTACCCTGTAAGAGTAGACAGATTGGACAGAGCGTCAAACTTTCATATCACAACATGCTTTGTTCACATCCTCCACATTCATTCATCTTCTTATACAGCTACTTCTGTTTCTCTTACTTCTAATCTGTCCTTTAAACATTTCTTAATTTGGTTTAACCATACTTTTCTTGGTCATCCTTTACCATGACTTCCATTTATACTTGCATTATAAATATATTTAGTCAGTCTTTTATCACCCATTAATTTAATATGTCCTAACCACCTCAAAGTGCTCTTTACACCTTATTTAACATATCAATTTTTAGTTTGCATTCATCTTTAATAATTACATTTCTTATTTTGTCATACATCTACAATTCATATATGCTTCACAGAGTACACATTTCCGCAGTATTTATGCGGCCCCCTTATTATTTTTCTACATCCACGTTTCACTGTAATACATCACAAATATCAATAATAACAGCATTGTAAAAATGAAAATGTAAATTAAATGATGACAATAAAATAAGAGGCCAAGTATTGTAAATAAAGCTACTGCTGTCTCGAGATGCCTAAAACAAGTGGTCTGGAATAACAAACACTTGAGAATATAGAGTAAAGTCAACATTTATAAAGCATGTGTGAGGTCAATCATGACTTATGGAATAGAATCTAGAGCAGATACAACAAAAACAAAAAGTATGCTCAGAACTAATGGAATAAAAATCTTAAGAGTAATTCCAGGCAAAACACTAACTAAGAAACATCCGTATCTGAGAACTATTAAAGGTATTGTGAGGTGGGTTAGAAACCACAGAAGACACTGGGAAGCCCATGTGAAAATGATGGATTACACAAGAGTTCTTTATTTGACAATGCATGAAATATTAGCTGAAAGTTGTCTTCCAGGAAGACCTACTATAATATGGGAAGATTGCTGGGAGTCCATATTTCAAGAGAGGCAGTCTTTATGATAACAGATCATAGGTCTAACATAAGAGAATGAAAAAGAACAAATTTTCACTGTCTGCTGTTGTGAAATACAGTAGAACACCGATTATCCGTGAGTTGAATTAACCGTGCTTCTATGTAGTGCAAATTTTTTTTAGTAATCCTGTAAAATCATTTTTCCAAAATTTTAACAAATGTCCACATTTTGAAAATTACGATTCAAGGACTTAAACTGTTATAACATCTATGGCTTATATTAAACCAATTGACTAACGCTAGTAAGTTGGTGTTGTTTCCCTGCCTCCACACCAAAATGAAAATATATGGATCCGGAACTTCCCAATATAATTACCGCAGTATGATACCGGCTTTTAGATGTTGTATTTGTCAAACATTAAGAAAGCTTATACTTATCTTGCGTATTAGAATTTATCTAGCATTTCAACTTTTGAAATGTTTAACTCAATAAAAATTGAATTAGGATTAACCGTGTTTTTTTATTATCCGGGTTCGAGTGTTCTTCAATTACCACAGATAATCGCAGCTCTACAGTACTTTGTAAATGGATCTGAGTGTTCTTCTATGAAATTTTCTGAGATTATATTTCCGAGAAATTGATTATGATTACCATCATACTAGTACTTTTGGTAGTTATTATTGTCCCTGATCGATCTGTTATCATGTTGAAAATGTCTGATTTTTTAATAAATGTAAAAACCATTTGGAGTAAATGGATTTTAAATGAAGGAAAATAATGATAGATAAACAAAGTAGATTATGTTGTGATATTTTCTGCTTATCAATGATAAAAAAAGTAAAAATAAACGCTTATCAAAAGATTAAAAAAATGACTAGTTATGATAAATACATGACAAAATTGATGATTTTCCATTTCCATTTAAGATACACTTGTTTATTTAGTTTTTTTTAGTCATGTTTCTTTTATTTCTTCATTTATTTACAAAATAAACGACATTTAAGTGTCCTTTATATATTACAATAACAAATAAAAACAAAAGATACCGTATCCACATTTAAGTGTCCTTTATATATTACAGTAACAAATAAAAAACAGAAGATACCATATTCACATCTTCAAAAGAAACTTATAATTTCAAATACATATTTCTTTCAAAATATGATGCATAAACATACCGATGGATATAACACAAAACATTAAAAAAAAACAACTAATTAATTCAATTTATAAAAAACTAAAATCTCTCTTAAATCAAGGGAATATTAAAGGGCAAATTGTACAAAATACTTAAGATAAAATGGAATAACCAGTTGCTCAGTCAAGACCTAAGATTAAGGGAATACTGGAGAAAAACCCTCCTGAATTTAACATCTAAAAATATTCACAAAATCAGATATGGAGTTATCCAATTGTTGTGTACAACCGTCATTAGTTTATTGCTATTGATACATTTAAATTTTCAAAGGTTCTGTGTATTTACAAAGGTTCTGTGTATAGCAGGAGTGTAAAGCCAATATGTATATCTATATAGGGGCTGTCAATGATATTGTAAATAAATAAGTATAGGTTTGTTGACAGCAACATACTATAGTATGTACATAATATATTTAAATAACATTACAAAAACACATTAATTGCAGAGAATACATTAAAGACAGAAGCTATCAAAAGGTCTGGACTCATCTAATAACATCCCCTCGGCCAAGATACACCCCACCAATATAGGGCGAGCCCAGCCACGGGGACACCAGATGTTTTTTAGCCCACACCCTTGCACATGTAGAATAAGAAGAAGAATAAAAAACAGAAAATAAATAGATGGCAGAAAAATAAACAAATCCACAAATACGACCTCAGATTAATTCAAAAAAACAGATAAATATTCCTTGACAGCAACATAATGTGTACATATATATATACGAGTATATAATAAACTCATCCCAAGTATCGCACATACATCTCAAAACAAACTGTAGAAAACACATTTAAGATAGAAGACATTAAAAGGTCCGGGTTCATCCCACAAACATTCCCCGGGCCGAGATACACCCCACTAATATTGAGTGAGCCCGACCGCAAGGATATCGGGGGGCTTTCAGCCCACACCCCCGTATATCTAGATTAAAAAAACCAAATATATGGTAGAAAACAAAATAAAAAGTAAACCCACATATACCACCTCAGGTTAACTGTCAGCAAGAACGAAAAAAAGAAAAGCCTCAAGGAGTTCAAATTTTACAAAAGTAAAATGACAAATGGGAGATGATGTTCACACATAAAAATAAAGGAGACACATAAATGTTCTCACAGATAAATAACCTTATAAAGAAAGATTAAACTGAATACAACTCTTTCAGAGAGTTTAAGAAAGAGGGTGTAATCCAATATTTTCAATAATTTTGCATCATATTATATTATGAGTTCTTTGACATAATTGGTAAGTACGAGTATATAATACAATATTCATTTCATCTTCTTCTCTACTCCTTATATATTACAATACCACGGTACTGCTACAGGCGAGTCTGGTCTCGCAGTCTAGATCGGTGGTTCTTAACCAGGGGTGCACGCATCCCTGTGGGCTGGAGAAGCTCTTCCTGGTGGTACAATCTTCAGTACCTTAACTTTAATATTTATCCTAGCTTCTATAAACCTTTTATCTTCCTGTCATAGCTATAGTTCAGAAAATGTAGGATGAGTCCTGTGACAGCTCACAAATTTGCCCCAATACAATCTTGTAACGATGTTCAGTATTTTTAATTATTTTATCAACTTTAATATAAACCTCAATTCTAATAAATAGCAAGTTATTTAGGTAAATACATTACATAAGGTTGTACTGGGGCAAATTTGTGAGCTGTCACAGGACTCATCCTATATTTTCCGAACTATAGGCATGTTATTTTTGTGCTTTTATAATAAGTATAGTGTTGTGGAGTCAAGAAAAAAAATTTCGACTCTGACAACAGAAATTTTAAATGTTCGACTTTGATTCCAATTATAGTAAAGGGTATTTCAAATTGAACGTTTTTTTTTTATTCTTGGATAAAACACAGATGGCGTCGCGAACTTGCCTAGGTCTTGTGACATTTGAGAAGTGTAATGTATGACATTTATAAAAATGGAGTCATATACAATACAACAACGCGTTCAAATTGTTGAATTATTTTATGTATTGTAATCTCCGGAAACGGTGGTGTTAATTGCCTACCAAGATCATGTGATCTGACACCGTTGGACTATTTTCTCTGGGGTTACGTGAAAAGCCAGGTCCATAAGAATGACCCCCAATCAATTCCTGAGCTGAAGGATGAAATTATTTGCATTATTGGTGAGTTAGAACCGCAATTATGCCAAAATGTCATCAAAAATTTTGACAAAAGAGTGGAAATCTGTGGAGCTGCAAGAGGTGAACATTTGGCAGATATTGTTTTTTGTGTTTAAATGTTATACATTATACTTCAATGATCAATAAAAAGTTTTTTGAAATCAAAGCAAATTGTGTGTTTTATTGAAGAATTAAAAAAACCGCTCAATTTGAAAGACCCTTTATATATATTGCTAACCATATGTTAATACTTAATTATGTTGCATAACTACTTGAATGTTACACCACGTAACCACATCTGTCATCATTGACTAAATATATTGATTTTTACAGATACATTTTAGATAGTAAAATGAGAAAAAAATAGTTTGAAAAAAAAAATAAGAATTTTTTTAAAGATTTATTTGTCCATTTTATTTTTTGTTACATTTTTTAAAAATATTTTAGGATAAATCTGTAATAGATAAGAATAAAAGTTATATCCTTATTAAACAGCAGCCTTCATTGTGTTACATTTTCATTCGTATATGATTCTTCGTTTTACTTGCATGTCTTCTTGCATGTATCTCCCTGTCCCTTATCTGGAGTTCCACATCCTTTAGCGCAATTGCATGTTGATCCACATTTGCAGTCAGATGCGCAGTTTCCTGGAGTGCACTTGCATGCTGCAAATATTAGAAACAAACATAAATTAATATTTTTTTCAGGAAAATAATAAACGCATGAACCTCTGTTTCTTTTCAATTTAATCTATCGTAACATATTAGACTTTTGTAATAAACAGTACAATCTGGCGGGTTTATTACCATGTGACAATCTTTGCAAAACAACCAGAAAAATGTCAAATAACCTTAAAAAAAAATTTGTTAAAAATTGGTTATCATCAGGAATCAATCCTACAACCTCCAGGTTGAAAGACATGCATCGTACCAACTATTAAGGTTGTCACTTTTTACTTTATTGTAATTTTTTCTTTAAATGAAATACGCAGACACGCTGCATGCCAGCTCCATGTCCTATATGCAACAGGATATGCTTATCACAAATTGGTTTAGTCATCTCAGGTGTTATTTAATCCCTCACTTTGTACTGTGCCTTCTATTGTATAATAATATGTTGTCCTGAAAGGAGTTTCGTATTTCTTAAATAAATAAATAAATTAATAAATATAGGTTGATTGATAGCAACATAGTATGAACATATATTATATATCCTGAAAATACAAATCTACATGTATGTTAAGGCAATAAATAAGAAAAAAACACTTAAGAGAGAAGCTATCGAAAGGTCTAGGTTTATCTTATAACATCTTCGACATCAAATATTTTTCAGCCCACACGTGTATAAGGATACACGTGAATTACATGTAATTAGAAAAAAATAAATAAATAGTTGTTTTATAAAATATAAGCACACACAATTCCTAATTCACTGTCAGCGTAAAGAGAGAAAATAAATTCCAGATTCTGACAAAATATATGTAGTTAGGACAAAATTTTCATTGCTGACTTTATTCCAAACATGCTAAATTCATATTATTATGAAAGGTAACAGTTTAGGTTTAGCACATTCTTCAGGCTATTATTTACCCAAATTGCTCAAGTGTTTTTTTGCCGACATTTTGAAGATGGAACAAAATAAGTTGTTAGTAACCACCGCAAATGAAAAAATGCACATAAACTAAAAAAAATGTACCATATGTAAAGAGTATGCTAACGATGCAATAAGTGTTTGTGTGTCAAGTGTGGTTTAAAATGTCTGTAATGATGATACGACACATGAATGGTGTCTCTTCGGGAGTCCGATTACCATTCATAACAACCTAATCAAGGGTTTGATCGAGAATCACACTAGTGATCAACAACACGAGAGATTGCTGAGATATTAAAATATCAAAATCCTCGTCCACGAGTATTTGGTCCAATTTTTCGTTTGAATTTGATATACTACTACGAAATAACTTTTCGGATAACCAATACTTTTAATAGTTGATAGAGAGTTGCTGACTAATATTAAAATCCGAAACGTTTCCTACTTGGGTCATGTACTTAGAGGAGCAAAGTACAAATTACTGCACCTGATCATCCAAGGTAAAATAGAGGGTCGAAGAGGTGTTGGCAGGAGGCAAATCTCCTGGCTCCGCAATATACGTGATTGGACTAGTATAAGGAGCGTTGGGGATCTTTTTCGGGCCACCGGGGACAAAGATGCCTACTCTCAGGTGATATTCAACGTTGGGGGGACCTGACATGACAATTGTTCATGAATTTTGCACAACAATGTTTGCGACCATATAACTTACTTCATTTACTTTTATCTGGCTGATTGGTAGAAACTGCAAGACTTTTTGAAATGAAGTGTTAAACAAATAAATATAGTGGAACATCATTCTCAAACGTTTTAATTCAGTTCTCGAACATACCTTTTCATTGACAATGCTGTCTCACTTCAGAATTTTTTTGAAACGTAGGCAAAAATAAACCTCATTGGGCAGGTTTTAAGTGAGACAGAAAAGAGAAAAAAACAGTTACCTGACGTTTTTATGCAATGTGACTCCCTTTCCTAACAATAACATCTCTCCTCCTTTGCACCTGCCTCACAACCTTCCATTTACGCCATCAGCTCTCCTCAGTAGAGGTAAAGAGCATTTAATGTATTTATTGTGTTGCCAAATTGTGTATTTAAGGGGGTGTGGAATGGATTAATCCGAGTTTTGCAACAATTTAGATATTTTTAATATAAGTATATATAATATAACATAGTATTCACCAGAATATCACAACAATATTTAGAAATAGCTACTAACTTTGTGCTCTCCTGTATTAATATAAATAACCTATGTTATAGGTAGTATAAACGAAATATTAAGGAATTAAACATTGCTTCTGGAGTTGAGTAACCCTGCATCAGCATGTGGAAGGTTTCGATTCTGCAATGCAACTTGCATCTCGTTCTACTAATGAGGTCATTTGTTTTCTATATCTCAAAATCTATCCACAAAATTCTCAAAAAATCAATTCTTCTTGTTTTATGTAAGCGTTGTTCCACTAAAAACAAATCTAAGTTCTTTACCACTATAAAACAAGTCTTCGAAAATTACGTAAGTCTACTTGGTAAAATTTGGTAATATTTTGTGATATACATACATATATTGAACTTAAATATACATATTAATATTAAATGATTTTAAACAATGACTTTGTAATTTATTATTACTGCTGCTTTTTGTATCTCCATGTTAGTTTAAGACAAAGTTTTATATTTTTTGTCAATAATTGTAAGTACTTGTATAACTTGTCAGTTGTTTATTTGTATATAAAAGATAGTGTTGTGTTATTAATTAAATTGTATTAGACGTATGCGTCACCCTTAATATGTAAATTCTGGTATATGTTAAGTTGATATGTAAATTTGGTATATTTGATATTTCTTGATATTTGTTTGTTTTGTGTAAAAAATATTATGTTCGTTTGGGTCTGCGCGGCAGAAATGTAGACTTATGAACAGGCGTCGTGACTAGATCGCTGACCGGTCGGTCTAAGCAATGCGCAAAACTCCCGAAAATTGTTGCATTTCGCGAGGTGTGAGTGCTTGCTATGACCGACTGATCGTTCATAAGAGGGGTTCTTTTTAATTTTTAAATATATTCTCAGTACACTCTACCTCCTGTGTTTTACTTGAGACCTGCTACAACCTGCCATAAGAGGAATCTCTTCACCATCGCTACCTTCTCTCATCGATCTATGCCTTTTGGAATTGACCATTGAATTCTCCGAGCATTGTGCAGCAGCTAGTTGCCTATACCTTTACAGTTCTTTGTACGGTGCAGTACATAAATAAATAAAAAAAAATAACTAATTATTCAGTTTTTGAACAAATTGGTTTTCGAATAACCTTCTCGAATGGAATGGAATTAAAACAACTGAGATTCCACTGTACTTGTTTCAAGTAGATATATATTCATTTGACAAAAATAAAAATAGCATTTTACAAAGATAGCAATTACAACTGTTGGCATTATTTATCCTATTTGATATTGTATAAAATTACTGCGTTGCCAACAAAATAATAAATATAATAATGTTAAATAAGTTACGTTGTGATAAGTTTGCTTATTTTATGAAAATTGAATGATAGGAAATGGAACAGGTCAAAGAAATACACTTTAAATCAATTATTCTTAACAAAGTGATAATTTATAAAATTTGTATTAAAATAACAATAGATAATTGGAGTAAAGGAATTAAATTTACATAAATAAAGTAACATATTTTAAGAAGTCCACAATGAAATATTGGAGCAAGTTGAGAAATTCTGCTATTTAGGTACTATTTTCTCAGATGATGAAAGAGTTAACAGTGAAAAGAAACAAAGTCAAAAAGCACTAAAACATACTCGTATATATTCAAATAAGACAGTATCAAAGTCTTATAAAATGATAGTTCACAACAGTATTTTAGTGCCAACATTGACGTATGGGGTGTGAAACGTGGACATGGAAAAAAGCATTACTTTTCCACATTTAATTAAATTTATTCGACCCTTTTTTTTAACACTACATTACACCTCAAGCCGAATGTTAATTATAACATCAGAGGATCAAATATTTCTTTATAGATCGTCTAACCTTGGCAAGTTTTCTGCAGTTTCTACCTTCCTATTCTTACACTTGACATATAGATATATAATAATTTTGTAACATTTTTAATCTGTCAATAATAGTGGGTTTAAATCCCGAGTTAAAGCGCTTTTAAGGAAAGTCTGCTTTCTAAATGGTGCCTTAAAAATGGTTATTTTATTACTATTTGTATTTCAATGCAACTTATTTTACGGTTCACTCGGCTTGACTTTGAGACGATCTTCTTAGCTCAATCAGATGTGCTTCATCCTTATTAAGGATGTGGGCATAAAAACATCTGGTCTCCTCGCTGCCGGACTCGCCCTATATTGGTGGGGTGTATCTCAACCGGGGGGGGGGGAGAATGTTATGAGATGAACCCTTTTGATAGCGTCTCTTTTAAATGTATTTTCTGCTATTTATCGTGAGATATATGTGAATGTGTGATTTTGGAATGTATTTATATATTATGCACCTACTATGTTGCTATCAATAAACAGATTTTATGTTTTATTATCATTTTTACGAAAAGAATATTATAAAAACATTATACATCTCAAAATGTTCCTATTTTCTATACAATTTTTCATACAATTTTCTATACAATTTTCCATACAATTTTGTATACATTTTCTGTACAATCTTCTGTATAATTTTGTAAACAATTTTCGACCGTATTCGTCTTTCTCTTGGGATTTATCTTTTGTTTTAATTTTCGTCACTCACTCAAATATTATATTATACTAAGTTTAAGACAGGCCATAGATACCGAGAGTAATTTTGATTCAAAAGTTGGTTGATTGGAAGAAATTACTTTAAAGCAACAAATCGGTCAAGTTTTTTATTTCCATGGTGATAAAAAAGAACCTTTTCGCCGATTAGAATTTACGCAAAGAAAGCGGCTCCTCCGGGTTCGATTACTGGGGTATTAACTTCCAAACTGGGTTTACTCTTAGATCGTTTTATATCTTAATTTATATTTTTATTAACTTATAAAACTTAATGAAAAAATTGACAATCAAATATACCGATTGTGTCGGAACATTGGATTTGATCTGTCAAGTGCAACAGCTTGCATACAATAAACCAATATTACAGCGTTGCCAATAGAATAATAAATAAAATACTATTAAATAAGTTACCTTGTGATAAGTTTGCTACAATTAATTGGATTTTAATCTAAGTTTTTTTTAATGAAAATTGAATGATAGGAGATGCAACAGGTCAAAGGAATACACTTAAAATCAATTAGTCTTAACGCGCATAAGCGTCATCCATCCACACGTTGGCTGACAATCACAGCTGGCCAAGAGTCTATATACTCCTGCATATCTTTGGTTTATTTGAAATATAAAAAAAAACATATCTCAAATTTATTTGCGGTATAATCGTTTTACCGAGTAGGCGAGTTGATAAGACCATTGAATTCCATCTGGAGTTTTCAGATTCGATTCCCAATGATACTCGAATAAAAACGGTCCAGTCTAGTTTTTTCATTCGTATTATGACTTTGCGGACATATTAAAGACGGCCTCCGTGGCCTGGTGGTAAGACACTTGTCTGCCGATCCGGAGGTTGCGGGTTCGATCCCCGCTGGAGCCCAGATTTTTTAATAGGATTCCAGTTTGGTTAACATATAGGGCCTATAAAAACATATTTCTGGTTGGTTGGAAGAGATTGCCACATGGCAATAAACTCGGCAGGTTTAAAAAAAGCGTGTCCGGGAGACAACATTTTATTCGGATCTGTTAACCGTTACTTCAGGTTTAAGACTACTGGAGTAGACCTGAAAATCGCAGTTCGTCATCGCATATGTTGGAAATACTACTACGCGTGAAGAGGTAAAAACAATTGTATAGTATTACACTTTCGTTGTATATACTATAGTACAACCTGGCGGGCTTATTGCCGTGTGGCAATATCTTCCAACCAACCAGAAAGATGTTAAAGAGGCATTAAGTGAAAACTCAGACTGGATCATTTTGAAAAAAAAAATTGGATCCAGTGTGCTACTCCCCTTGAATGACACATCCATTTTTTCGCCTAGTATTCGGGGTTATAAGGATACCTATGACTTCGGTCATATCTATTCTTAAAAAAAAAAAAGAATTATTAAACTCCGTTTAATATTTTTTTTTCAGGTACTTTACACATTACAGGTTAATTAATTCGTACAAGGACCAAATATAACTATTACAAAAAATCATTTACGAAACAATTCGACATTTATATAACAATTGACATTTTAAGACTTATTTGATAAAAACAAGAATAATAATGTATATGTTACGCTAAAATATTATGACAAAATGTAGCATGTTAAATCATTAAAAAAAGAAATAAACCATTTCAAGTACTACACTAAATTTAAGATATTTTTCCTGAAGGAGTTAAACGACACATGAAACACGCCTATATGAGGACATACACGGTTTAAAAGTGTGATTACTTTACCTACCGGCAATGAGAATGGGAATCGAGCCCTCAACCTTCGGGTTGGGAGACAAGCGTCTTACCAACTAGACCACGGAGGTCGTCAATCGCACAAGTATAAATGCAGATCAACAAATTTATAAGATTCAGATTTTGTATAGGTATTTAAAAAAAATATATTAAAATAATTAAAGAGATAAATATTTACTCACCTCCACCGCACTTACAACCAGAGCAAGGCATCTTGATTAGAATGTGTCTTATTCACTGAAGAGATCAGAAGAGAACTGGACCGCTTTCCAGAAGTGTTGGCGTCGAACTGGACAAAAGTGATCTTCAATCGAGCGGCCAGTTGCAATGTTGTGAGTTTAGCGCGTACACCAACACCTCTTATTACGAATTTTCGCTACTGGGATCAAAGGATATTGTGGCTCGATGAATGACTTGATGTAGCATGTATTATAGTATCGTTACTTTACCTTTTTAGCCTTGTGACTTGCCAAAATATGACTCTTAGAGGCCTAGTTGATAAGACCCTATCCAGCGGTTGCAAGATCGACCCCCGTTGGATACCAGCATTAAAAAAAAAAGAATTCCACTCTAGTTTTTACTCAAGATCTCTTGAACTTGTTGGTTGGAAAATATTGCCACGAAACGTGTAAAACAATACAAAAAGATGACTCTTAGATGCCAAGTTGGGATAACGCTTATCTCCCTATCCGACGGTTGTGAGTTCTATTCTCTTTGGAACCCAGATTTATTAAAAAAGCATTCCAGTGTGGTTTTTACTTAAGACCTCTTGAACTTGTTGGTTGGAAGACAGTACCACATGACAGTTAGCCCGCCAGGTTACACTATATACAACAAAAATGTAATACAATGCAAATATATGACTCTTAGAGGCCTAGTTGGTAAGACGCTTATCTCCCTATCCAGCTGTTGTGAGTTCAATCCCCGTTTTTACTTAATACCTTTTGAACTTGTTGATTGGGAGAGGTTGCCACATGGCAATAAGCCCGCCAGGTTGTTTTGTATACAACGAAAATGTAATACAATAACATACAATAATACAGAAAGATAAAATAGTAAACTTCGTGACTCCCATGCAAAACTTAGCCTTGTTGATGCATATGCGCGTGACCACATAAATGTTATACTTGCACGAAACCGATAGACCTTGGAGTAAACAATGCAAACAATGTCTTGGACTGTATTTTTTTAAATAAATGTGTTCCTTTTTTTAAGAAAATATGCAATTTGCTTTTTGTACACAAAAGTTATTTTTTCAAGTTGAGTAACGATGTATTATAGGATAATACATTTTGGATGGAGGACGTTTGTGCTTGAAATGACTTATTGTGTAAGCGGCACTTTTGTGATAAGTTGATTTTACGAGGGCGGTCCGATAAGTACTTAGCCTCACCGCCCGATGGCACCACTATCGCAAGAGCAACTGTCAAAATTTCAGCCGAATCGGATGCGTAGTTTTGTTTTGACCGCGTGTGGAAGCGAGCGCATCCGCGGATTTGAGAAAAATGGAAAAAGAGCAATATCGGTCGGGGATTCGATTCTTGTTTTTGAAAGGGAAATCAAAGAGCGCTTGGATGCTGTGTACGGTGACTCTTTTCCTTTGATGGCGACCGTCAAAAATTGGTTTAACGAGTTTCAACGTGGTCGCACGTCGGTTTTTGATGAACAACGCCCAGGTGCCCCGAAAACGGCTACCACAGAGGATAACGTGACAAAAATCCACGATCTCGTATTGGCAGACCGCCGATTGAAAGTGCGCGAGATAGCTGAGACAGTAGGCATCTCAAAAAACTGCGTGGGTCATATCCTGCATGAAGTATTGGGCATGAGAAAGCTGTCGGCGCGATGGGTGCCGCGTTTGCTCACTCCGGACAACAAGCGCAACCGTGAGACCACTTCAGAGCAGTGTTTCGGCGTCGTTTCGGCGAAGGCGAAGACTGTCCTATCGGCCGGAAAGGTGATGGCCACCGTTTTCTGGGATTCAAAAGGTGTGATCTACATCGACTTACTGGAGAAGGGCAAAACGGTCACAGGTCTCTTCTATGCCGAATTATTGGGCCGATTCGACGCCGAATTGCAGAAAAAACGGCCCCATTTGGCAAAGAAAAAAGTGCTCTTCCATCATGACAACGCACCGGCTTACACCTCCGCCGTCGCCACGGACAAATTGGTAGAATTAGGCTACGAACTGCTGCCCCATCCACCGTATTCTCCAGATTTGGCCCCGTGCGACTTCTTTTTGTTTCCAAATTTGAAAAAGTCACTCGCCGGGAAGAAATTTGAGTCGAATGAGGAGGTTATCGCCGCCACGGAGGCCTACTTTGCAGACCTTCAGAAAACGTATTTTTCAGACGGGTTAAAGAAGTTGGAGCATTGCTGGGTCAAGAAGTGTATCGAACTCAAAGGAGATTATGTTGAGAAATAAATCGCCACTTTTCCAAAAATTTTGTTATTCTTTTGTAGGCTAAGTACTTATCGGACCACCTTCGTATATTCATATGCACTCAAAGTTCTTATTTGAGTGTTACTATTGTAACTATTTCGAATGGTCGACAAAAGGTTTTTACATTTTAAGACTTGCTGAATGACTTGAGAGAAAACGTTCATACTTTGGGCATGTAGAATATATAAATATAGTTTGGATAAGCTGGTATTGAATGGAATTGTTGAGAGGTGGCGAGCGAGAGGACGGTCTCCAGCATGATGGATAGTCCAAATCAAAGAGATGACTAGTTCCTCATTGAGTGCTGCACTCGCCATGGCTCAGGACTGGGAAGAATGGAGGTGAATCAATCATTCGGTTCCAGATTATCCAGGAAACCACAACTAGGGGTTCCAATTAACAGCCTAATACGACAAACCGGTATTGTGTTATATTTACAACCAATAAACCAGTTAACCGGTTAAGCTAATATATATAAAAAAATATATAAAGGATTAAACTTCGTAAGTAAGTAAACTGCAGGAAATCCCCTGCCTTTGTCTCCTACAGTATTAACATATACGATCGTCGTTCTGCAGGTAGATATTGCTTTGTTTCTTTATTGGTTGAGGCGTTGAGGGTATCTCTACATTTCAAATGTTTATTAAAGGCAATACAATTTACAATAGGATTAAGGAATGTTTGGAAACACATCGACTGTATTTACATTTTTAAAATACCTGTATACTGAACGCTTACAGTATGAATAATTTATTTATGGTTATTGTTTGGTTGTTTATTAGAAAATATGAAGATAATTAAATGTTAACCCCTGTGCAATAACGCGTCGTGTTTGAAACTAAACGACTATGGCTAAACGCTACACCAAAATAATTCTGCATTATCCCATATATTAGGTTGTTTACTTTTTCCTCTGTGGAACACATCTTGTATGTACATATGTGTATTAGGTTAAGAATAAAGCTGGTTGTTCAAAATGGAATCTACGTTTCAACATAAGATTATGTAAGCGAAACTTAGATGTGGCCAAAAAGTGATGAAATTTAGGTAAATGGAAAAGAAATGAGAGTGTTTTGCTTAAAACGTATGACAAAATAAGAAATGAGGATTGTAAGAAGAAATATTCATTAATTTAACATTTTTATTTCAAATACAATCTGGCGTGCTTATTGCCAGGCGGTCATATCTTCCAACCCACCAGACAAAAGTAAATGAATCAAGTTATATGATCTTAAAAACCATTCAAATGACTATCCATCCCCACGAAATCCATGAACATATACGTACATACGCCTATAAACCCCACAAAGATGGACAATCACCCTAACATTCCTTTTCATATAAAGTGAATTGTTACAAATCAAAGGAATAGGAAAGGATGGTGGAGAGGAAAGAAACATCAGGAATGAAACACGTTATATTATTGACTAGAAATTAAGAGTTTTTTCAGTCGCTTCTTGAAGCATGCCAAGGACGATGTGAGTCTAACATTGGTTTGTAAATGATTCCAGAGTTTCACTGCATGGACAGTAAAGGACGACGTAAAAAAAGAAGACACAGTGCTTAAGACGAAAATAAGAACAGTGCGATGATTGGACCATGTAGAAATAATCAAACAAAAAAAATTATAAAAGCAATGTATTCGAGTATTAAAGAAGGCACAATAATTTTGAGAATACCTAGATAAACGTGACACGATCAAATGAATCGAATTCTGAAAGAGGTAAGAGTGAAAAACCTTTATAAAATAAGAGTATGCAAAACGAGGTGTATGGACATGGCAGAATCGAAATATGTATGCCAGGATAGAATGAATTGAATAGCTCTTTTTATTGCCTCCTCCAATTCGGACATGACGTATTGGTGATGTTTTTAATTATAGAAAATTTATTCGATTGAAAATAAAATTAGCAAGAATGTATTATAGTTGTTTAGCGAGGGTTTAGTGTATTCTGTCCGCTGCTACCGCGCAAGATCAATAACTTCTAGAAATGAAACTCAAACCGAACCTATGAAAGAACGAGGGATATGAACGAAAAGGATAATAGTAAAAATGTACTTTCTTAAGTGGTTTGGGTAGGTTAAATGAATCGGTTCCAAACGGTTAAGAAAACGTAAGTAGAATACGGTAGGCTATCCGTCGTAATCGAGTATGATTTTCAATCGTCTTTTGGATGGAAGACGTCTGTACCTGTATGAGTTTTAAGTGTGCAAGCTATTGCACTTCAGCAATCATTACCTCTTTCTACCTCTCACCCTCTATGTACCTACCATTCATTTTCTATATTAATTTTCTTTTGTATGTATTATAAACCTGGTGAACTTATTGCCATGTGACCGTCTCTTTAAAGGCTTAAAGTGAAAATTAAACAAACTAGGTCACAGAGGACTCCACTGCTGGATACAGGCCTTTATCATGGGTTTTCTACCGTTATCTGGCTTGGACATTAAGCTGTTATCATATTGATGATATCCACCATCATTTTGAAAACATACACCCAGAGTTTCGTCAATATATCTGTGCCTGTACATAAATCATCATCATCACCTTCACGCCAAGTGTTTAATGGCTAGACATAGAGAAAATATCTCCATTTCATTCTATCCCTGCACATATCTCTCGCTTCCGCTACGCCCATATACCTCTTTATGCATACTCTCTTATTATAAAGGCTCTTCAGAATTTTATTACATACCCTCCTCAGAATTTTATTACATACATACATATCATCACGCCATTTCCCTGCCGTGGGTAGGCAAAGAGGACATATCATCATACTTTCATAGTTTGACAAACATTCTTAGCCTCATCCAGATCCATACACCTTCATATAAAACCTTTCTATTTTTCCTGCTTACAGAATATCATTCACTCGATCCAATCATATTTTCCTTGGTCTTCCTCTTATACTCCTTCCATTGACATCTGCACTATATGTTGTTTGTTTAGTATTTCTTCATCCATTCGTTCTACATGTTCAAACCATCTCAACGTACTCTATTCATCTTACTTAATACATCAGTCTTAAGTTAACATACATTCCTTATCACTTCATTACGTATTCTGTCATACATTGTCACTGCATGTATTCTTCTCAATGCACGTATCTCTACAGCATTTATTCGGCTTCTCTAAATTTTTTCCATGTCCACGTTTCACTCCCATACATTCAAGTTGGAACCAAAATACTTTTGTGGATTATCATCTTAGCAGATTTTGATACTGACCGGTTCGAGTATATATGTTTTAGTGCCTTTGTTTCCTAACGCTACACACCGTTCGATATTCCTCTCAACTATTCCATCATCTGAGAATACATATATTATCCAAATAGCAGAATTCGTCATTCAGAACTTTTTTTAAATTTTCACTCATATGTCGCATTTATTTTTCCTTTATTTATTTATTCTTTTATTTAATACTTTGTCGCAAAAAAAAATCACGCGGACTTATTGCCAGGTGGAAATCTCTTCCAACCAACTAGCCAAAGTAAATAAAGCAAGTAACATGGTCGCTAAAAATATTTAAATGATTATTCATCTTTATGAAATTTATGAACACTTTTCGATCAACCATCACTTTGGATTTTGCAACATTCATTCTCAGATCTTCCTCTTCGCATCTGTCTATTTTTATTTATCAAACTCTGCAATTCACCTTTACTCTCCGCCAACTCTACCATGTCATATGCATACAGTAATCCGCATACGTTCCAATTGGACATTTGCCAATTGACCTCTGTAGATCCTTCACACATGAATCTATATAAATATTGAAAAACCAGGGTAACATAACGCATCCTTGCTTTACACCTTTCGATATATTAAACCAGATTTGATGTATCAACATAAATCTATGTATCACTTTTCCAGAGATCGAACCGAACCCCTGTTGTAAGCATTTGATTTGATTCTCGATTAAACGCAATTACTGTGTTGACGTGTGAATTTTAAATGTATTTCAATTGAAGCTGAATACGAACAATTGCCTTTTGCAACGCTCACCCGTTGTTATAATAGATTAAACATTTTTGAACATACGAGTTTTTTTTATAATGAACATACGAGTTTTGTTATATTTGGTTTCATTCTTTGACAATGGTCATTAAATCAAAAGATACTTTGTTGAGGAAAAACCTTAACAATGTTGAGGAAAAACCAAATATTAATTTATTTGATTTGAATTATTTATGAAACTTGTTATTTGGGAGCAGGTTTCAAAAGATGATGAGATAGAGAAACAAAAATATGTATCAAAAGGTGTGTTACTGCAAGTAATGGCCGTACTATTTTTGCCAATAAATAAATCGCGAAATCTTCAAAAATGTTAGTGCATAGTGGTGTGCTAGTGCCTATCTTGATGTATGGAAGTGAATTTTGGGCACTGAAATGGAATTATAAGAGCAGAATTGATGTTATTAAAATTTTTGATAGAGTAAAAAATAATCGGGTAAAGGAGAACTGTTGATTAGAAACGAATGTTGTAAGTAGAATTAAAAAAGGAATCTTAAGATAGTTTGGTCATATTAAGAGAATGACTTTTGAAACGAATATATTTGTCTGAAGTCAATGGAGAGCGAGGAAAGATAGGAGCAAGATAGTTGGAGATATTTTGACTGAGGGAAACATAAGAAGAATGAGAAACAGGAGAGCATATATTACGAGATGTTTTGATTCGGATGAGGTTAGGGACTTGTGCATGGGTACAAAAGCAAGAAGATTTGTGCTCCATGTTTACGTTAAAAGGGGCATGGCGTGATATTATGTATTTTATTTGTATAGGATATGAATTAATAAAGACACAAAAAAACATAAAATCAACAGCTTAACACCAATGTGTGCGTGAAAAATTCTATTTTCTTTCCGAACACTGTACAGTACCCGGCGCTAAGTAATTACACGTCGAGCTTAAGAAAGAGACTGTCGGGCATAATCGGCTAACTTATGCTTTGTAGAGCGTCGTCTCTGTCATTCATACACGTGTTCCAGTGCGATTTGTCAGTCGTTGTCAAGCGACAGGACGACGCTCTTCGAAGCCGATTATGGCCGACAGTTTCTTTCTTAAGCCCGATGTGTATTACTTACGCCGGGTAATGTACCTCCAATCTGGCGACGGTAAGATCATTTGTATTTCAAGGCATCATACTCGTACATGATTTTGCAAATCATCTTTTGCGGTTCACTCGGTTCGACTTTGCAACGATCTTGCTAGCTCAATTTGATGTGCGTCATTAATATATTTTTTAAAGAAAAAGTAAAAAAAAACGTAGTAAACAGAGTTTAATTCTCTTCAGAGAAGTATGAAGGATTCAAAGACGTTTTTTGTATCAAGATGATTATGAACGTTTCAAAGAGATTTATTGTATCAAAAGAAGAATTCAATGACCGTTGTGTCAAGAGAAGATTGAAATATTCAAATACGTTTGTTGTATCAAGAGAAGAATGAAGGATTGAAAGACGTCTATTATATTAAAAGAAGTATAAAGGATTTAATAACATTTGTTGTATGAAGAGATTTATGAAGGATTCGAAGACTTTTATTGTATCAAAAGAAGGATTTAATGACGTTTGTTGTATCAAGCCAAGAATAAAGGATTTAAAGACGGTTGTTGTATCAAGAGAAGTATGAAGGATTCAAAGACGTTTGTTATATCAAGAGAAGTATGAAGGATTTATTATATTAAAATAAGCATGAAGGATTCAAAGACGATTTTTGTATCAAGAGAATTATGAAGGATTCAAAGATATTTATTCTATCAAGAGAAGTATAAAGGATTAAATGACGTTTGTTGCGTCAAGTCAAGAATGAAGGATTTAAAGACGTTTGTTGTATCAAAAGAAATATGAAGTATTTATTATATCAAAATAAGTATGAATGATTTAAAGAAGTTTGTTGTATTAAGAGAAGTATGAAGGATTTATTGTACCAAAAGAAGTACGAAGGATTCAAAGATGTTTGTTGTATAAAGATTAAATGACTTCTGTTGCATCAAGCCAAGAATGAAGGATTTAAAGACGTTTGTTGTATTAAGAGAAGTATGAAGGATTCAAAGATGTTCGTTGTATCAAGAGAAGTATGAATGATTTATTGTCTCAAAAGAAGTATGAAGGATTCAAAGATGTTTGTTGTATCAAGTCAAGAATGAAGGATTTAAAGACGTTTGTTGTATTAAGAGAAGTATGAAGGATTCAAAGATGTTTGTTGTATCAAGTCAAGAATGAAGGATTTAAAGACGTTTGTTGTATTAAGAGAAGTATGAAGGATTCAAAGATGGTTGTTGTATCAAGAGAAGTATGAATAATTTATTGTATCAAAAGAAGTATGAAGGATTCAAAGATGATTGTTGTATCAAGCCAAGAATGAAGGATTTAAAGACGTTTATTGTTACAAGAGGATTCATAAAAATGTAATGATTGTAACATTTCAGATTCTACTTACATAAGAGCAAGTGAACTTTATCGAAGAATCCACATTTCAAATGCTTCTAGCTGGTTTAGTATTCTGGTCTTTATGGCTCATGCTTAAACACCATAAAGTAAAAAATAACACATGTAGCACTTAATCATGCGTTTCTGAAGCCAAAGATTCACGATAAGGGAACTATTTTTTCTTAGAGAGAGTATTAGTGGATGAGGAACAAACGTATGTCATTAAAAATATGGTTTTAGGAAACTAGTGACACGATATTGAAAATATGGAACTTATCCGATGAAGGAGTAAGGTGTCCTACCATCGGACCGAAACTCCGAACAAGCTATCCATCACTTATGGAAAATGTGTTGAAGTCAGTGGTGACTATGTGGAAAAACGTACGGAAGTCAATGGTGACTAAGTAATACATAAAATGTGTGAAAGACAGTGATGAATATGTGAAAAAACGTATGAAAGTCAGTGGTGACTATGTGGAAAAACATATTGAAATCAATGATGAGGATGTAATAAAATGTGTGAAAGTCTGTAGTCAATCTGTAAAAAATGTATAGAAGTCAGTGATGGTTATGTGGAAAAACTCATTGAAGTCAGTGCTGATTACATAATAAAATGTGTGAAAGCCAGTGGTGATTCTATGAAAAAATGTATGGAAGCCAACGGTGACCACGTGAAAAAACGTATGAAAATCAGTGGTGTGATGTGGAAAAACGTATGGAAGTCAGCAGTGACTATGTAGAAAAAACGTATGTAAGTCAGCAATGACTATATGGAAAAACACCTATGGAAGTCATGTGGAAAAACGTATGGAAGTCAGTAATGACTATGTGGGAAAACGTACGGAAGTCAGCAGTGACTATGTGGAAAAACGTATGGAAGTCAGTGGTGAATATATGTGGAAAAATCTTCTCGTGTTGCTATAATACATAATTTTTATCTTTAATGCTTTTTTTTTCTATTTTCAAAGCGGATCTTTCTTAAAAAAAGCACGCCTCGTATGATCAAATTGTTATTGAAAAATAAATCAAGTTCAAACAACTCGTCACGAAATCAAAGATGGAATCAACTGACTACATTTTTTATAGTCGATTGCGGAGAATCATCAAAAAAAGTGGAGTACTTTCATTCCATCATTCCATGATGGAATTAGTTTTAGAGTATATGACCGAGTTACAAGTACCAGGTTTTTGATTTGCCAAACCATTATACACGTAACATATATAGGAGGTTTTGGTTTTAATAGCTCATACATTTGCTTTATCTAAGTTTGGATTATAAATACTTGATATTTTTTAATCTTTCAATAATTGTATATTATTGTTTGTTTTATTGTTATTAATTATTATAAAAATATAGTGTTAAGATACTTTATATCTCTTTGCTATCTCGAACTCGGCGCACCACCTGCCTCCATCTCTCTCAATCCTGGATCATATTGAATGCAGTACTTAAAGGGGATCCTGTTAAACGCATTTATTTGATCCGTCCATCTCAGAGGACCCCTTCCTCTTGCTCGTCTTCTTTCAACAGTTCCCGTAATTACCAGGTTCTACAGACTTTCATAATTCTTTCTAGCAATACACCCAAAGTACGTAAGGATTTTTTTTCAAATTGTTGAAAGTCTATAGCTCCATATACTACTATAGATAATACTATATTATAAGAACAAATTTTGGCAACCTTTTAAAATGAACTAAAAATAGTACAAGTAAATATGGGCTTCGTACCAGTGTCAGGGCATTTTGACTCACATATCATATACATGGGCAACGCTATAAATCGGATCAAGTTGGGTGATAACTTGCCTTTTCAATTTTGCAGGATATAAAATACCATAGTGTATCACTTAATCACTCTCGACACACTCGTATTACCTATTTGGTTCATGTTCATTACCAATCCAGGTAAACCAAATTCTTAATATTCTTCATCATACCGTCGTTTTTCATTTGGACCATGTTTATTACCATCCAGGTAAAACCAAATTCTAAATATTATTCTTCATATCATTGTTTTTCATTTGCTACATGTTTATTACCATCCAGGTAAAACCAAATTCTAAATATTCTTCATCATATCGTTGCTTTTCATTTGGTCCATGTTTATTACCAATCCAGGTAAAACCAAATTCTAAATATTCTTCCTCATACCGTCGTTTTTCATTTGGTCTACGTTTATTATCAATCCAGATAAAACCAAATTCTAAATATTCTTCATCATATCGTTGCTTTTCATTTGGTCTATCTTTTATTACCAATCCAGGTAAAACCAAATTCTATCATAAATATTCTTTATCATACCGTAGTTTTTCATTTGATCCATCTTTATTACCAATCCAGGTAAAACCAAATTCTAAATTTCTTCATCATACCGTCGTTTTTCATTTGGCCCATGTTAATTACCTTCTTCTTCAATCTTATTTTAGGCCTGTTGCCCTGTTATGGTCCTGCATCATTGTTTGCCTCTTGCGACGTCGGCTGCCAGCTGTCTTAATTACCAATCCAGGTAAAACCAAATTCTAAATATTCTTTATCATACCTCCGTTTTTTTACGAGTAACTTCATCCAAATCACTAGACATTTTTATGCAGTACGAGTACATATATTTGTCGATGCTATTTCGTTTTACACAATCAGGCGTAGTTTTTGCAGTAGTAGTCATAAGTATGGAACTTTCAGTCACACATTCATTGTTCAAATTCCTTATAATAAAAACAAACATTATTTAAATTTAATTACAAAGTGAATTAGTTGATACACTCGTACTTACCTGATAACGATAACGTTTTTTTTACGTTGAATACGTTTTAATAATTGATTTTTTGCCAATGCTTATTGCGTTTTAAGATCCATAATTCGAAAATGATATAAACGAAGAGTTCAAAAATGGATGCGACTGCTCTAACAAAATTAATGGTATATCTAAAAAAATAATGTATGTGTTTGACCTGGCCCATATATCTGTTTCGGTGCCGGCTTTAAAACACTTTATAACATTTTTCAGCACATTTTTGTATTTGGGATACCACAATATTCACTCGGCGCGACTCTATAAGGAACTTTTAAGATTTATCAGATGTGCACCAGTCTTATTTATATTAAAGAGAGAATTGGAACAGTTTTACATCACTTATAATATCCAGGTTTTAAACCACTTTTATAATTAAAAAGAATCTGCGCCGCGAGTCATTTTTCTTTTTTCGTAATGTCGGACCATAATTTCGTCACCCCCACTATTATTTTCAAACTCAGGTATATCCCCACCGGAGGAGTATCTTTGAGCAGTTCCTTCTTCGTCACTATGTGACATCGCGCTCGTAAAAAAACAAAAAAGAATTCGATCTTCTAGTGTAGCTCATGCTGGATGGAGACTTATTTTGTCCTCTATAACAACGTGAGTGGAGGTGAGATCGAACTAAACTGAACACACAACTCAGAATATCATTAAGAAGTGACTGAAAAAGCTCTTAATTTCTAGTCAGTAATGTAACGTGTTTCATTCCTAATTCTTCTTTTCCTCTCCACCATCCTTTCCTTTTACTTTGATTGATGATATCTCACTTTTACTTTAATATGTTTATGCCCATAAATTTCAGATATTATATATATGAATAATATTTTAAACATTTTTTACGACTATGTACGTAACTTGCTTTATTTACTTTTGATTGGTTGGTTGAAAGAGATTGTCGCCTTGCAATAAACCCGCCAGATTGTATTTACAATGAAGTGTTAAATAAATATTGTTCCATTATAATTGTCCTTCGCTTCCCTTCCTATCCTTGAACAAACTATTTATTTTATTTTTTTTAAATTTTATTTTATTAACGACACACAAGTGTCTTTATATACAGATGAACACGTGATAGGTTATACGCGTACTTAAAATTATTGACAAAAAATACAAAACTTTATCTTAAACTAACATGAAGATACAAAAAGCAGTAGTAATAATAAATTACAGTCATTGTTTAAAATTATTTAATAATTATATGTATGTTTAAGTTCAATATATGTTAAGTATGTATACCACCAAATATTACCAAACTTCACCAAGCAGACTAACGTAATTGTTGAAGACTTATTTTAGAGGTAAAGAACTCAGATTTGTTTTTAGCGGAACAACGCTTACATAGAACAAATATTGGATGTTCTTGTAAGTCTACCTTTATTGATAAGTCATGTAAAGAGGAGATTTGTTTTTTGCTTATTTAAATTTTAACCTATTTCAATGTAGGTTGGTAATATTTCATAATTTATCCATCGCTTGTATATATCATACATTGGACAACTTTAATCAGGTATTAGGAAGAAGATGATATAGTTTTGTTATCTTAGAATAATATTCCTGTTTGTGATGGCAACCAGTGGTGCTGGCACTCCAATGTACCTGCGCTAAACGAGTTTCTGAGAACGTTGCTCGGGCAGAGCGTTGTATCAACAAAACAATTACTGAAGAATGAAGATAAAAACATTGCCTAGACTAGCCTCTCTGTTCACGGAGTATTCAGCTTCGCGATTTGTATCTGTACCTCTTAATTTACAATCAGGTGGCTACATAACTTGTAATGTGTAATCTAGTGTTGCGCATTTCATATTAACGTCATTTTCAAGATGCAGGTTGCGTGCATTCTATGACATTGGGTGCATGGTTCGTGCATTCCATAAATTAATATTAGGGTTGCGTTATTTCCATAACATAACCAAGGTATGCGTATTCCGTAGCATCATTTCTAGGGTGCAGGTTGTGTGCATTCCATAACATAATTTTCATTGTCAAGCGTGTGTATATTCCATTACATAATATCTAGGGTGCAGGGTACACGCATTCTATAACATTATTTTCAGAGTAAAGGGCGTGCGCATTCCATAACATAATTTTCATTGTCGAGCGTGTGTATATTCCATTACATAATATCTAGGGTGCAGGGTACACGCATTCTATAACATTATTTTCAGAGTAAAGGGCGTGCGCATTCCATAACATAATTTTCATTGTCGAGCGTGGGTTTATTCCATTACATAATTTCTAGGGTACAGTGTACATGCATTCCATAACATTATTTTCAGAGTAAAGGGCGTGCACATTCCATAATACAATTTTCATTGTTAAGCGTGTGTTCATTCCATTACATAATTTCTAGGGTACATGCATTCCATAACATGATTTTCAGAGTAAAGGGCATGCGTATTCCATTACATTATTTTCAAAGTACAGTGTGTGTGCATTCCGTAATATCATTTCTAAGGTGCGGAGTGTGTGGTGTGGAGATATCTAGCTGCAACGATCTGTATAATGAAGTCAAATAACAGACCAATAAAGCAGCAGTTATCTCCGGATGCCTGAGGAACACTGTCTGGGGCAATAAACACATGTTGGTGGAAAGCAAAGTCAAAATATACAAAACATGCATAAGACCTGTTATGACTTACGGAATCAAAGCAAGAGCAGACTCTGTAAGAACGAAACACCTCCTCAGAACAACAGTAATGAAAACACTGCGGCTTATCATAGGTAGAACCCTTAGAGACAGGATACCTAATGAGGAAATCCGCAGAAGTTGTAACATTGAGTCGACATCGTGAGATGGAGTAGGCAGAGAAGACGATTCTGGAGGGACCACGTTGAGAGGATGGACCCCACGAGAATACCTAAGATTGTAATGCACGAGATTCCGGAGGGTCGTCGACCACCGGGACGGGACGTCCACCAAAGAGATGGAGAGAAAGTTGGACATCTTCGTCACAGGACCAAAACTGAAATCCTGTTTAAACAGATCGCAAGATCTAGAAGAAGAAGAAGAAGGAGTGTGCGCATTCCATAAAATGAGAAATACTTGCTGCTTATTTTCTCTATTATTGATATTAGATACATTCTACCGTTTATTATTAATAAAGGTCATTTTTAGGGTACATGTAGTGTAATAAATAGAGTGTAATGTCATGCACTTGGTCATATGATTGTATACAGAACTTCTAAATAGACAAATCCGTGTAAACGGCGTTCGAATAATTCAATAGTGGATGTTGATGGAATCCAGATGTTCTGACAAACATCCGACAAAAAACTACAAGAGTTAAAGGTAAACAATCTTAAAGGTATACAAGCATCGCTACGCAGAAAAATTGCAGCACAATGTTTACATGTTGTGAAATAGAATTGAAAACACAAGATCTAAAATAACACTAACCTTACTATGCAACCCGGCTATGCCTAAACCTTACTAAGCAATAACACTAACCTTACTATGCCTAAACCTTACTAAGCAATAACACCAACCTTACTACCTTACAGCCTTGCAACCCGGCTACACTATGTCTTAACCTTACTGTGCAACCCGGTTACAGGTTCAATTCGCGTAGAAACCTAGTTTTTTTTAAACAAAGATTCCGTCTCGTTTTCATAGAATAATAAAAATAATATAGAATAATAAAAATTCAAGTTCTTATATATGATAATATCATACCATATCCATATTCCAGCCAAGCCCCATAAATATATACATCAATTCAACCCCATATTCCAGCCAAGCCCTGGTTTTCTAAATATAGTATAGAAGCACTAGAAGAGAAACAGTAATTATAAGTCAAATATTATACGTTTTGGACATTGTTGTTCCCCTGTCCATCTGGCCAGACTCCAATAAGGGACTCTTCTTTGGACATTGTTGTTCCCCTGTTCATCTGGCCAGACTCCATATAAGGGACTCTTCTTTGGACATTGTTGTTCCCTTGTCCATCTGGCCAGACTCCATATAAGGGACTCTTCTTTGGATATTGTTGTTCCCCTGTTCATCTGGCCAGACTCCATATAAGGGACTCTTCTTTGGACATTGTTATTCCCCTGTCTAACTGGCCAGACTCCATATAATGGACTCTTCTTTGGACATTGTTGTTCCCCTGTCCATCTGGCCAGACTCCATATAAGGGACTCTTCTTTGGACATTGTTATTCCCCTGTCTATCTGGCCAGACTCCATATAAGGGACTCTTCTTTGTGTGAGTGTGCCCAGGAGGAGGGAGATTTTGAACATATCTGTTTCTCATGTTCTCTAAATATTTTCCCTTTGACCTTTAAGAAACAAACAAAAATATTACTCCCCGCAAATCCTCCCTACCTGTTTAGCCTCAATAAAATTTCCATACTTAACAGCATCATTCATTTTACTAATCGAAATAAGATTAACTTGTAATAAAATATATGTTTAATATATAAATATCGATAGTCGTCATTTAAATTGAAATTGTTCGCTCGCTTACTACACATTTAATTCTCATCTTATTGTAAATATTCATTTAGTTGTAACGTTTGTAGTTTAGTTTTAAACTATTATAGTTTAACTCCATAGTATCTTACTAGATAACAATACAATAGACCTGGGCCGAGTTAATTTAGTATACTCAAAATATCAACCACGGACGCGCCAACCGAGTGCGCCGATGTCGTCCATGTGAATAGAACTATCGAGATTCTACGAATTGGACATCACTTGACACTGGCGTATACTCCTTCATATATGATATACTCGTATATGAGTTCACGGCCATTACTCAAGAAGAAAAAGCCTAACAAGAGCTCAGGTGTCACACAAGATGAACTGAATCAGATATTACATTTGTTCGGTAAATGGTTTTTGAAAAAAACACTTCTTCACATTGACAAAATAACCATCAAACTTCAACAATGGCGATATTACAGGAGGGTACAGAAATTAATTACTAAAATTGTGTTAAAAAGCTCTTAAGATATCCAAGTGAGAAATTTGTCACAGATTTTGACGTTTTGTACATATACCTACAATAATGAAATGGTCCTCATGATTCATAGAAGTTTCCGAAGATCATAGGACGATCTCCGTGGCCTAGTTGGTAAGACGTTTGTCTCCTAACCCGGAGGTTGCGGTTTCGATTACTGTTGGAACCCAGATAAAAAAAAAGGATTCTAGTCTGGTTTTCACTTACATCTTTCTGGTTGGTTGGAAGATATTGCCACATTTTAATAACCCAGTTAGGTTGCACGGTATACTACGAAAGTGTAACACAATATATAACAATGATTGATCACATTTATCAAACGAAACGACAATAGTCGAGGGAATATACTTATTGTCAAAAAGGATGGACACTTTTTTGGTAAAAGAAATAATAATTTATTAGCTCCTAGGATGTATTACGCATTGCCATTGAAATAATTTACTCTTTCAAAGCTCAAATGCACACTGAAGCAATGGCTCTTTTCTCACGGCATTGCTGAGTCTGAGAGATAATTATTCCACATTGGGAAATATTGGTGGGGATCTTATTGTCTATGACTGATTATGTTTGAATACAAAATTCTTGATGTTTATACATTATACGAGTATACTAATATTGAGTGTGATTATTTTTTGTTTATGACTTGTTGCTACTATTTTTTCTCTCTCTTTTATGTACTTAACTGTAAAGTGTAAATCTAACATATTTCTAGATTATGTTTTTTTATTGTTCTTTTCAGTGATGAGATTAATTAATTGACACACGTTATAAGCTAGTTCAGTCGTCAGTAACCTATGGCACGCGTGCCACTAGGTGGCACGCGGAAGGCTTTTTTGTGGCACGGCATAAATAATGACAAATAATGAAATTAAAAAACGGCTCGTTTTCTTACACGAAATTATTAGTTTTTGGGGAAATATCAAAAAAATTCTCGCTGCAAGGCTCATTTTCTCAGACATAATTACCAGTTTTTGAGGTGGAAAATCCAAAAATAATTGCCGTTCAAAATCTTCCTTTCATTTTGAACAGGGTCTTCAATTTATATTGTGCATGGGGCCATGGAAGAAACTAAATTATAATGAAGTAATATCTCTCTCTCTGTGGTTGCAGTCCTAAGACTGGTTTGCAGCAATTTCAACTCTTCTCCTCCATTCCTCCCTGTCCTGTGCGGCTCTTTTTAAATCTGTATATGTTGAGCAGCGCACGTCTACCAACAGGTCCTCCAGGTACTCTCGGCGTGGTAATAGTCTTCTATAGGACCACATCTCAAAAGCCTCTAGTCTCCGTCTATCTCTTTCGGATAGGCACCATGTCTCGCAGCCGTACATCAAGATACTCCATACATAGGTCTTGATGAGGAGTATTCTCAGTTTTAGGTCTATATTACTTGATTCTATTATTTTCGACCTTTTATTAAATGCAAGTCTGGCCTGATGTATACGGCTGTCGACCTCGCTCTTAGACCGACCGTCCCATGTTATTTTGCTCCCGAGGTAGACAAACTCTTTGGTGTTCTTTAGTGGTTTACCCGACATCACTATTCTCATCTGGTGTTGCGCTCGGCCTACAGTCAGCAGCTTTGTTTTGTCTTTATTTATCTTCATACTGTAGTTATTTTGAAGAATGCTTTCCATAGTTGTTAAGGCCTCTTGTAGTTCCTCTTCACTTTCAGCAACCATAGCAATATAATATGATAGTAATTAAATAAATATTCAATTTTTAAAGATAGATTTTTCTTTAAAAAATACCCTCCCCCCCCTCATGAAGAATTCTTGGATCCGTCAGTGGAACTACAGTACTGATTATTTTAGCGAAAGTGTACATTCATTAGTAATAATTTACGTTCACTGATCATCCACTTTTACTGTAAATATACAATCATTTGGTGATTTTTTCCCATGTGTATTTAAAGCAACTAATCAGCAAGATATAAATTCGATACGATATTTTTCATCAATTTCGTCAGCAACACGTTGTGATAATTTAATTATCACTTCGGTGTGGCATCAACAGAAAAAGAGTTCCTTGAATTCTTTCTATATTGAAAAAAATGTCTAAAAATTATTTGATTGTGAATGAATTATTTTGCTTATATCTACAGGTTAAATCTAGTCACATACAAAACTTATATATGTATACATATCATATATACAGTAATAAGAAATAATTGTTAAGCCAAAACAATTAATTCCCATCACTAAGAAAGCTTAATATGCTTTCTATATTAAATGTTAAAGATATCAACATCTGAGGTTTTATTTAAAAGGGACAACCCGCGAAAAAATTAAAGATTACTAGGCAAATAAGTTCGGCTTATTGCCAGTCTAAATACATTAATATTTCTGTATCTTGAATAGTTGTCGGGAACGTACAACCATATTTTTTTCCAACATAGTTGGATTAGATGTTGCTCCCATCAGTAACTTAAAGATATATGAAAATACTCTTGAATTCCTCCTCACTCTTATAAGGTAGTATCCCAACAAATATAGATGGAATCTTGTAGGATAGACCCATGGACAAAGACCACACAACTGCAAATAAAGATATCTCAACAATTTATTTTGGACTTTCTCCACCATTTGAGAGTAACGAATCTCCCGCGGGCATCACATCAATGCTCCACATTCTAACTTGCTATGTACCAGTAGAGGGATTTGACAACCTCTTCACCCATAAGAGACTTATATAAAAAAATCTCTATAACTGTGTTTCCCAAACTGTGGGTCGGAAAAAGTTTTTAAAATGTGATATTTATTTTATAAACGTTTATTTAAACAAGGAAACGCAATGGTAGTGGAATCAGAACCAAATTACGAAATAAGTTGCAATTATCGAACTCTGGCGTTTGAAAATAATCAACATTGACGTCGTTACCAGCAGCACTTGGAAACAAGTGCACCCTTCACACAGCCTCATTATGAGAAATAAATCGATTTTCTATTGAATAATAAATAGTGTATATGATGTAGTATGCATGAATGTCTATGAACAAGTCAAATTGTTATTATTATTTTATTTTAATATAATTATATTAAATATTATACAAATTTCTTTCTACAACTCTTTTTTTTTCATCTGATAAAGCTATAAAGCTCGCGATATATAGTCTGGTTTTTATTTAAGGCTTAAGTTATTGCCACATGGCAATACATCCACCAGGTTGTAATGTATACAGCTAAATTGTAAAACCATCTTTATCAACCTGCATTACTTCCTATTGTATTAAATCTTTATTCTGTAAAATTTACAAATGACGGTTACTGTGGGCTGCAACTTCCAATAGCGCAAGGAGAAATCGGGAGTCATGGGCGCTAATTACGTACATACGTATAAAGGGGCTTTCAAATTGAGCGTTTTTTTTAAATTCTTGGATAAAACACAGATGGCGTTGCGAACTTGCCTGGGTCTTGTGACATTTGAGAGTGTAACGTATGACATTTATAAAAAGTGAGTCGTATACAATACAACAACGCGTTTAAATTGTTGAATTATTTTATGCATTGTAATCTCCTGAAACGGTGATGTTAATTGGCTACCAAGATCATGTGATCTGACACCGTTGGACTATTTTCTCTGGGGTTACGTGAAAAGCCAGGTCCATAAGAATGACCCCCAATCAATTCCTGAGCTGAAGGACGAAATTATTCGCGTTATTAGTGGAGTTAGAACCGCAATTATGCCAAAATGTCATCGAAATTTTTGACAAAAGAGTGGACATCTGTAGAGCTGCAAGAGGTGGACATATATGGCGGATATTGTTTTTTGTGCTTTCCTTTTCCTTTGATTGATGATATTTCACTTTATATGAAAATGAATGTTCGAGTGAGTGTCCGTCTTTGTGGGGTTTGTGGGCATATACTCGCTCACGTATGTGTTAATGGATTTCGTGGGGATGGATAGTCATTTGAATGCTTTTTGCGACCATGTAACTTGCTTCATTTACTTTTGTCTGTTTGGTTGGAAGAGATTTCCGCCTGGCAACAAACCCGCCAGATTGTATTTGCAAAAAAAGTGTTAAATAAATAAATTTGTTTTGTCAAAATTCGGTATTTATTTTCTCTATCATACACTGACAGTGAATTAGGGGTTGTGTGTGCGTATTTATATTTTTAATAATTTTCGTAATTTCTAGTTTATAATTATATTAACCACCATTTTTTTATTATATGTAATTTACGTGTATAAGGGTGTCGGCTGAAAAACATTTGACACCGAATTTGTTATAAGATAAGCTTCTCTCTTAAGTGTTTTTTTTCTATTTTATTGCCTTAACATATACAGGTGCGTTTTATTTTCTAGGCCGATATTTTTTTTAAATAACTTTTAAATGTTTTAAATAACTTTTAAATGAAACACAATTTTATAATTTATATTTAATTGATTGATTATGTGATCTTTACCATTGTGTATGGAATATGCGAGCTCTTTCAAACATATTTTTCATAACATTCTCGCAGACTTCTGGTGTTATTTCAGCAATTACTTTTCGAATGTTGTCCTTAAGCATCGGGATTGTGGTTGGTTTGTTGGTGTACACCTTTCCTTCAAGTACCCTCATAGGAAATAATCGGGGGCGGTCAAATCAGGGGATCATGGGGGCCAGTCGATATCACCATTTTTTGACATTATTCGGGCGGGAAAAGTTTCTCGCAAAATTTGCATCGTAGCACGAGCTGTGGGTGATGTGGCAACGTTCTGTTGGAACCACATGTGCTATAGGCCCAATTGATCCAATACGGCACAAGAAAGTTAACCAATATGTCACGATAGCGATCACCAGTAACTGTTACAGCATTGCCTCTAGCATCCTCAAAGAAAGATGGCCCAACGATGCCGCCGGCCCAAATGGCGCATCATACAGCCACTCAACGAGGATGTGATGGTCGTTGGTGTATCAATTGAATATTTTCAGTGCCCCAATGGCGGCTATTTTGTTTATTAACAAAGCCAGCCAAGTCGAAATGTGCCTCATCGCTCTTGATGATTTTTGCCAAAAATGGTGATCGTCTGTACCGACCTGTAAAACCCGAGCACTCCAATCTCGTCGCCGTTTATGGTCATTTCCTTGTAGCTCTTTTTTGATAATTTTTAACAAACATGGTGGAGACAATTCCAATTCTTGTGCACGACGTCGATAAGAGGTGCACGGACGTTTACTAACATTCTGCCTCACTGCATCCATCTTTTTTGACGTACGTTGGCTACGTTGTCGACCAGACTTTGCTTTATCTTTCAGTGTATGCAAATTTTCAAAATTATTCATAACACGCTGAAAGGTTGACTTACTTGGCACATGATTTAAACAAAAAAAAATACTCATTTCTCTTCGCGTATTCACAATTATTTAAATAAAATGTTTTAATAACTTTTACACGTTGTTGCGGAGCTAGATGCTCCATAATAAATTGTTATTGACCACTCTCTTCGACTGTCAAATATAAACTGACTAATAACAGCCAAATCAAAATGGCAGCCAAACAAAATCGCCCTGGAACATAAAACGCGTATGTGTATGTTATATATGTTAACATGTACATACATGTCATATAATTATAACGTGTTTCATTCCTGATTTTTCTTTCCTCTCCACCATCCTTTCCTTTTCCTTGGATATCAAACATTTATTTTTATTATGTTGCGAATTTTGTGAACATGCAACTTCCTTTATTCACTTTTGTTTGTTTTGTTGGAAGACATTACCACCTGGAAATACGCCCACAAGATTGTTTCATCATAAAGTGTTAAATAAATAAATAAACTCATTTACCAAATAGGGATGCCATTTTTGTGGGTACCATCAGGAATCAAATCAAAACCCCTAGAGTGGAAGTCAATTATTTTACCTACTATGCTACTGAGGTCGTCATGTTGTGATGGAAAGGAAAATAAAAATATTGTGTCGTCATGAAATATCCGAAATGCAAAAAATATTTGAATGATAAGAAATTTTATCAAGAAGGTTCATGAAGCATTCGATAGAAATAAAATCGTTTATCTACTTAAGCTGCCAAACCTGATAACACTGAAGACAGAGATATGAACCCAGATAAGTTATTGATTTTTATAGTCTCTGGAATTAGAAACAGATCATGGATCATGCTTAGGGTTTATTTAAATGTTCATCAGTATGCCCGTTAACTAGAGGTCTTGAAAAAAATCATTTTAGGCCCGAGTTCATACACATAGTTTGATCTTAACATTAAAAACTAAATCTCGACCTTATATAAATATCTACTTTAACGAATAGCCCAATGCCAACCAATATGAAAACCTAACCCAACCCAACCAATATGATAACCTAACCTAATCAAACCCAACCAATATGATAACCTAACATAAACCAACCCAACCAATATGATAACCTAACCTAATATCCAACCCAACCAATATGAGAACCTAACCTAACCTAACCCAACCCAAGCAATATGAGAACCTAACCTAACCCAACCAATATGATAACCTAACCTAACCCAACCCAACCAATATGATAGCCTAACCTAGCCCAACTCAACCAATATGAGAACTTAACCTAACCTAGCCCAACCCAACCAATATGATTGAAAAATATAATTGAAATTAAATTAAATTAATTCAAAGAGGTTGAAAAATATAATTGCTTCGGTACAGCCCGAATTGAGGGTAGCATTGCTTAAACAAGGAAGAGTTAACATAGGCTTCCTCAGAGTCCATGTGGTGGACTGCTCGCCTATAGTGCAGTGCTTAAAGTGCCTAGGATTTGGGCACATGACGTCCAAGTGCACTCTGGGGCAGAAGTGTATGCACTGTGCGGGAGATCATCGCATCTCTGATTGCCCCCTCAGAGAGGACGAATCGGCAAGGAAGTGCAGCAATTGCAGCAAACTCAATTCAAGGGCAAGTGCTAAGTTACCAGTCACCCATAGGGCCAATAGCAGGGAATGCCAGTACAGTCAGAGACTGGAGAAACGGGCGTGCGAAGCGACCAACTATGTCTAACGTGCGCTCCGTTAGAAATCCGATTCGGGTGCACCAGGTGAACCTACAGCGGTCGTCTCTGGCTCTGGATATGGCATTGCTGGATGAAGAGGTGGACGTGTTTCTGTTGCAAGAACCTTACACCGGAGCTACTGGAAGAGCGAGGGGCTCGGGTTGCACCATATTTCAAGCGGCGGGAACCGGGGTGGGAGACCCTAGCAAGGCAGCAATCGTCGTAAGATCAGACAATCTGAGGGGAGTTATGCTATCGCAGTACACCGACTCAAACTCCGTATTCGTCTTGACGCATTTCGGGGGACGCAGACTGATTTTCGGATCGGTTTACGTGGAACCCCGCGCAAGCCTCGATGAGATACTCGCCAAGATAGAAGAGCTATCATCCGTTTACAAAGACTGTCAGTTTGTCATTGCCGGAGATTTTAACGCCAAAAGTATATGGTGGGGAAGCAAAAGAACAGATGCTAGAGGGGGCGCTATCACGGACCTGTGTGCTGCGCTAGGCTGGGTCATCCTAAACGACTGCGAGACTCCCACATTCGATACAATTAGAGGAGGCAAGAGACTGGTCTCCTATATCGATGTGACGATGTGTAGCGACGCGATTTCGGGAATGGTGCGAGACTGGTGGGTTGATACGTCCATGGCCAACTTTTCGGATCACAACCCCATCAAGTTCACTGTCGTTCCAGATCGCGAACAGAACATCTGGCCCAGCAGAACAAGGATATGTGCGACGGGGAAAGCAGATTGGAGCAGATTCAGGCGAACATTCAGAAGTTCCATGGAGGACAAAGACGACGACTGGAACGAGGAGAAGTCACCGGAAGAGGTGGATAGAATGTGCGAGGCGGTCAGCAAAGCCATCCTGAATGCTTGCGACAAGGCTATTCCGCGTTCGGGAACGCGTCAGAGGAGGCCTTGTCCTTGGTGGTCCGAAGAGCTGGAAAAGCTGAAGAAGGGCAAGATCGCAGCCAAACGCAAAATGCAAGGCGCCGGGGAGATTCAACGACCAATTATGCTGGCACACTACCTGCGGGTCAGGGAAGAATTCAGGGGGGCGGTACGAGCGGCCAAGACAGATAGCTGGAAGGACTATTGTAGAGTCCAGGACAAAGAAACGGTGTGGTCTATGATGAATAGGCTTACTGCACGACGAGATCTACCCATGCCGGCAACTATCAGAATCAACGGAAGAAGCTGCGGAGATGACACCGAAACTGCAGAAGCAACACTCCGACACTTCTTTCCGGATGATGATGTTGCGTCAGACACCGAGGACGACCGGAGAATTAGAGAGCTGACCACATTCCCGATAGACGCGGTGGACGAGCCACTGTTCACGGTCACTGAAGTACAGTCGGCTGTCGATTATATCGGTCCAAGGAAGGCGCCTGGACCAGACGGAATGACGTCGGATATTTGTCAGCAGGCGACGAGAGAATGTCCAAGAGAACTAACAGCGGTCATGAACGCGTGTCTCGTAACTGGGCATTTTCCAAAGGCGTGGAAAGAATCTCGAGTTATACTCATACCCAAACAAGGGAAGCCTTCGGACGATCCATGCGACCCATTGGGCTGATCCCGGTGCTCGGAAGAGTTGTCGAGAAGCTCATAACGGGCCGACTGTCGTGGGTTTTTCAGAGCGCCGGGAGATTGAGTGACAAACAATATGGTTTCACGCATCAGAGATCAGCAGAAGACGCACTGAACAGAGCGGTGACTATTCTGAAGGAGGCTCAAAACAATAAGAAAGTAGCTCTGACCGTCTCTCTCGACATTAAGGGTGCGTTTGACCACGCTTGGTGACCTTATTTGCTGCTGCAGTTGAGGAACAGGGGATGCCCGCGAAATCTGTACAGATTAATTTTATCATATCTAAACAATAGGACGGTGAGCCTCGTCTTCGGGAACGCAATGGTACGGAAAACAACCTCCTTGGGATGTGTCCAGGGATCGTCTTGTGGTCCATTGTTCTGGAACATGATCGTGGACGAACTGTTGCTGGAGGAATTTGAAGACGGGGTACATGTGCAGGCATTCGCGGATGACATCTTGCTGTTGGCGACAGGGCAAACACTAGCTGAGGCGGAGAACAGGGCAAACGGCGCATTGCGGACGATTAAAAATTGGAGCTCCAGAAGCAAATTGGAGTTCTCGGCCGAGAAGACGCTCGCGATGTGCGTAACGAGAAAAAAAATCGCTCGAGAGGCAGAACACTTTATAGGCCCTTCAAAGATTAAGATGGTACAAAGTTTCAAGGTGCTCGGTGTCATTATCGACAAGAATATGAACTGGGCAGAGCACGTTGATTCCGTCTGTCAGAAGCTGGGGAAACTATTTGGGAACGTCTCCCGGGCGGCGAGGCCCACATGGGGACTATCATCAGAAGTATTGCGGGTGCTGTACAGAGGGGCCTTAGAGCCCATTGCTCTCTACTGTTCAAGCGTATGGGCGGAGGCGTGTAAGAGGAAGACTATACGCAGGAAACTGGGCCAGGCACAAAGATCTATGTGCATTAGAATATGCCGAGGATACCGCACGGTCTCACTCAACTCGGCCCTGGCCATCTCTGGTGTGCCTCCTCTAGCACTTAGAGTTCAGGAGGCTGCGGAGCTATATCACGTCAGGCGAGGTAAACAACTTGCGTCGCTCCCGAGCGACAGGCTGTGCATGTTACCAACCAAGTGGGAAGCTCTCCCGCATCCCGCATCAAGACATCCGGAGGACATTTGTGGATTAGACGGCACGGAAAGTGATTACAACATTTTCACAGACGGGAGTATGTTGAATGGGAAGGTTGGAGCGGCTTTTGTGGTGTACCAAATGGGAGAAGAAATCATCGCAAATAAGGTTAAGCTGGCGGACTACTGCTCTGTCTTCCAGGCAGAGCTAGTGGCGATAAGGTCGGCCATTGAATGGACCCTTAAAAAGAACATCTCCGGAGCAAGCATCCGAGTGGATTCAGACCCATTGTAGGGGTTGACCGCAATGAGGGACTGCGCGAGCCTAAACCCGATTGTGCGGGAGATTTTCTCTCAGACCGACAAGATAAGAGCTCGGAATAACCACATCTACTTCCGATGGATACGGGGCCACTCGGGGAATAAAGGCAACGACCGAGCCGACGAATTGGCAAGGCAAGCCGGAACCCTGAAGGTACAGCCTTTATATGACAAGTTTCCGGTGAGCTTCGCTAAGAAAACACTCAAGGAGATAACACACTGGAGCTGGAACGAGCAATATCTCAAAGATACGGAAGGAAAGAACACCAAGGGTTTTTTCAAAAACATTAGCGAGGCAATATCATACGCCAAAACACACTCCCAGAGCGTTGAGGTGACTCAGGCTCTCTCGGGTCATGGTGCCTTTAGGTCTTACTTGAAGAGATTTGGTCTGTCGGAGGTGGACGGTTGTCCGTGCGACAACAGCGTTGCACAGACGGTTGAACATGTGCTGCTAGAATGTCCGGCAACGGAATTGGAAAGACACAAGACAAGGTACCAACTAAACCGGGGAATACTAGATGTCGGAGACATTGGACGGATGCTGGGAGACAAAAAGACGTCGAAAACGGTGGCAGAATACATAAAGAAAGCAGTAAAGGCAATAAAGGCGATGAACGAAATGGATCTCAAAAACACTACACAGGGAACGCAACAGGGACAATAAAGCCGAGGATTTAAAAATCAAATCGGAAGGCCAATGCTGCGATTTCTCAGTCATAAGGCAAATGCCGGGGTGGGTCCCAATCAAGTCGTGCGCAGACGCTCTCCTACCCATCCTAACACATAAACATGAATTATATAATACAAATAACTCAGGCAAAACACACTGGGGAAAGTTACACGCGGGTAAGACCGTGCTGAACCAATTTAAAGGCGCTGATAAGCCCTGTATGAAATCACAGTAGGGCACTCACTTACAACTCAGTCCAAAAAAAAAAACAATATTATAACCTAACCTAACCCAAGGCAACCAATATGAGAACCTAACCTAACCTATCCCAACCCAACCAATATGCTAACCTAACCTAACCCAACCTAACCTAACCTAGCCCAACCCAACCAATATGAGAACCTAACCTAACCTAACCCAACCCAACCAATATGATAACCTAACCCAACCCTACCAATATGAGAAATAAACTTAACCTAACCCAACCCAACCAATATGATAACCTAACCTAACCAAACCCAACCAATATAATAACCTAACCTAACCCAACCCAATCAATATGAGAACTTAACCTAACCTCACCCAACCCAACCAATATGACAACCTAATCTAACTCAACTAATATGAGAACCTAATAACCTAACCCAACCCAACCAATATGAGAAACTAATAACCTAACCCAACCCAATCAATATGAGAACTTAACCTAACCTAACCCAACCCAACCAATATGAGAACCTAACCTAACCCAACCCAACCAATATGAGAACCTAATCTAACCTAACCCAACCCAACCAATATTATAACCTAGCCTAGCCCAACCCAACCAATATGATGATAACATGATCCTTAATTTTCTGCCTATTTTGAGTCAAATACAACCATCCCAATGTCTTATTTATTTTATTTAATATTTTTTATAGGCCTAATTACATAAAAAACAAGACAAAAAATATTATATATAAAGTCTAAACATAGCATCATAACAATATGAACAATATTACTCATGCTTCCCTGTGAAGTGACTGTGCCATGTTACGTCACCTATAAAGGTAATAAAGAAATTTACCCCTCAATTTATCCATCGAGATGTGGAAGATGTCGATATCAGAAAATTTATTCAACAAGGTCATTCCTTGTGCGAGGGGTGATGCTCTTAAGATCTCAGTTCGTGAAAACAGCACCGTAAACAATCTTTAATTCACGAAGGCGTAAATAATTGTCCGGTTCATTAAACAAAAGTCTATGAATCAACAAAGGGTTTTCTAATTTTGCCCGTTAGCAATTTGTTTTCGTATGAACATGTGCGTAAATCTCAACTAAGGTGTAATGAGTATTCAAACACATAACCTTTAAAAAACGGTGGGATTTTAATGGATATCCAAGCATCCTCATTAAAAACGTGGGATCCAGTCATGGGTAAAGTCCATACTCTTTGCAATAAAAGTGTCGCAGAAATCTCTTTTGAACTCGCTTAACTATCAAGGAATTCCAGATTTCTCTCAGGTTCCAAATGAACGAGCCGCTATCTAATCTACTTCGAACCAGTGAATTATAAAGAGCTCTCACAACCCTAGAGACTATTATCACAAATCCCAGAAATCGTGCTTCCATTAGTTGATTATTAAAACTCCTGTTTCCTCCAGAATAAGAGCGATCTCTTTGATCAGGCAATGAGAAACTCATTTGCATATTAACATATCACACCACATTTTACATATCTTTATTGGATGAATTAATGAATTGGTTAGAGATGAGTGTGAACTTAAGATTGATCTCTTGAGTAAGATAAAAACGTCTCTTTGATAAGGTTTGGACACATAGAACCAATAAACGAAGAAAGACTAACATAAAAACTATACAATACAAATGTGAGTGGAAGGCGTGGTAGATAAAGACCAAGGAAATTGTAGATATGCTGAAGGAAGGAAAAGTAAAATCTTAGAGAAATCAAAGGAGTTATATGAGAAAGTGTGTATATGTAGAAGAGGGGAAGATGTGTATCGAGATAGGAAAGTCTAGCGCTCTATCCTCTCTGCCTATCCCGAAAGGAAAATTGCATGATTGTAAGTATGTACGACGGTGTTGTCTCCTGGTCACGCTCTTTAACAAATGAGAATTGTATCATAAAAAACTTGATGTATTCGGCCCTAGCCAGGATATTATTTATTCCAAGTCAGTCAACACAGTATCTCTGATAGATAACAAATTTCACAAAAATTATCATGATTCATAGCGTCAAGTGTTGTAATTAGCTCACACCTAGTCTTATCATGCCAGCATACCTGTAAAAAGAGATAACTGTTATCATAACCCGCGCATAAACCTATTTTTTTGTCCGTTGTATTAAAGCTTGACTAGTGGTAGAGATATGCAGATTCAAACGGAGAGCCTTTTGTATTTGCAAAGTGTTTTTGAATAAATTCTGTGTAGTGAATATAAAGATCTTAGACACTTTAAAAATGGGGCGGAAGCCTTTTGCTATACGGCGTTTCATCGCGATAGGTTTAACATTAGTTTTATTCGTTAATCTAGGGTGTGATGCACAAGACACTGGTGAAGAACGTTTGCCGAAACCCCTTGATGAATTGTCACCAAAAATTAACGATGTTACAGAATTAGAGGGCGCAAGTCCCGAAGTGACGAACAATAATGACAATACTTCTGATGAAAAGTTGATCCCTGATCATGTTGAACCACCAACAGATGATGCAGACATTCCTGTCAAGAAATCTGAGAAGGTTCCAGATGTTATGCCGCCTGGTCCTGGTGTTTTCATCAGATCAGGAAAGTACTCCATGGATGAAACTGACTCCGTCGATGTCGGTCCAAGATCCTCCAACATCGAGGACGGATTCCGTGAGTTATTCATTTATTTCATTTAATTTTTAATAAATCTTTGATTAGAATAAGTTTTCAATCAATTTATTAATAATGCAATATTTTCATGAGACATTTCAAGTAAAACATTGTAAACAGCATCTGAACATCACATCGTCGTGCAAAGTGCAAAACACATCATTATTACACATTAATTGTTGTCGTTGTTGCTGGGCCTCGCAGTCGAGGAAAGCGATGCTGTGCCGTAGAGTTTTTTTTAAGTGATGCGTTGCACACCAGCAAACTCACAGGCTACATCGCTGTACTGGATCCGATGGGACACCGAAGTGAAACAATCGGAGTACGCCTTACACATACTTTTTTTTCTTTCCTTTTTTTAAAAGAATATATTAATTAACATTTATATTGACAAGTTATTTTCATTTAAATATGTTAAGATAATATAATTTACTACTCTTGAATTATTTAACACATTTGTAATGGTTATCAATCAAAATCTACTAAGATGATAATAACAGTATTTTAGCAACAACTTTGATGTATAGTAAAACGTGGGCGTGGAAATTTTTTAAAAGTAAATATCTTTTAAAAGCATCTACTAAAATAATAGATGGGGTGACAATGTATGATATATTACCTAATGAAGTGATTAGGGATGTAAGTAAACTTAAACCTGACGTGTTAAGATGGAAAGGAGCACTCTAAAACGGTTTAGGTGTGTAGAACGAATTAATGAAGAAAGACTAACAAAAAAATAATATACATTGCAAATGTGAGAAGAGGGCGTGGTAGAGGATGACCAAATAAAGTATTGTTGGATTAAGTGAATGATGTTTTGAAAGAAGGAAATGTAAAAAGTCATATAAATCGTAGGAGTTGTATGACAAGGTGTAATCTAGTGCACTCTCCTCTCTGCCTACTTCGACAGAGAAACGGCGTGATGGTATGATGCACAGAAATATTAAGGTCTTGTTGAAAAAGAATAAGTACACATTATTAATCATATTGGAGTTGAAAAATAGAGATATCTTATTATCATTGAGAGATAACGATTTTTGTACTTAATTGTGACCATGTTTTCAGAGCGTGGAATTTCCATTAAATTAATGCTATTTAATGCTAACATTGATCGTGTTAACCAGAAAAATGTTCAAAAGCATTATGTGAATTACCTAGCATAACCTACACAAGAGATATTAAAAAAAATGTACTAACGGGAATTGAACTTAGGGTAAAAAAACAGGAAACTTGGCAAATTATACGAGGCATATCCAGAAAGTAAGTGTACTGAATTTTTGTAGGTTACAATTTTTTTTATTTAAACAAAAAAATTACGTGATTACCGTAGTACATATGTAAGCTATTTTTCGACATAGTCACCATTCCTCTCAATGCAGGTGGTGAAGCGGGGTATCAACTTTTTGATGCCTTCCTCGAAGTAGTTTCCCGCCAACGCCTCCGTCCAATTCTCCACCTCCTCCTTTACCTCCTCGTCGGTTGAAAACCTTTTTCCACCCATGTGCAGCTTCAGGGAGGTAAAGAGATAGTAATCTGAAGGTGCTAGGTCAGGGGAATGTGCGGGATGGTTCAGGACATCCCATTTAAACGAGGCGAGCAGTTCCTTCTTGGCGTTGGCCGTGTGTGGTCTGGCATTGTCGTGCAGCAGGCAGACTCCCTCTGTCAGCATGCCTCTCCTCATGTTCTGAATCACCCTCCGCATTTTTTTTAAGGTCTTACAGTATCTTGCAGAGTTGATGGTCTCCCCTTGAGGCATATATTCAATTAAAATTATGCCTTGACAGTCCCAAAACACGGATGCCATGATTTTCTTGGCTGAAATTGTGGTTTTGAACTTTTTGGCGGATCATGCACAGACGTACGACCGTTTTTAAACTCGCGACACCACTTGTACACACTCGCACGATTCATAGCTTTATCACCATATGCAGTTTTTACCTCATTATAAACCTCAACCGGAGGTTTTCCCTTCCAAACGAGATAACGGATGACGCCGCGTATTTCGCACTTGGCGGAAGATTGGATTGACATATTTTACTAAACGTGTTGTCACGTCGACACTTCTCAACGTACTGACCTCGAACCGGTCTCGTTGCGGAGGGGAAGGGTCAGGCTACACGGAAGTGTAGCCAACATGTCGAAAATAAAATCCATGCGGTCGTGAGAGACACTTACTTTCTGGATCTACCTAGTATATATGTTATATATATAAGTTCTATACACATCATTCTAAATTAGTTGCCGTATCATCTTTTTATTGGTAGGGTCGGACAAGTAGCTGTCGAGACTAAACCTAGGCAGCTTCAGGCAGGCGCCTAATTTTTTTTGACCATTAATACAATAGTTGTGAAAACTTCAGCAAATTACAATTTGCGGTGATATGGCCATTTACAAGAGGGAATTCAATTTTATTTAGACGAACAAAGTGACAAAAAACCAAATTAGGGTTGAATTAGCTGCTCACGAGTTGACTTTGTATCGACCGTGTCCTGACTGTAGGATAGAAGCGATAATATGATATAGCTTGTATACAATTTGTTTCGATAGTGAATCAGGGCAGATCGTTAGGTTGCAACATTTTAACCATTGGTTGAAAAGGGATATGAATTAACACCAACTGAAAGTCAAGAAGCAACTACTCAAAATACTTCATAAACAATACACATAGAACACGACAGTAAGTACTCTTCAATTTAATGACATAGGATACAAATGGGGTGGTAAAACACACAAAACACTAAAGGGAATAAATTCTTAGAACTCTCTCTCTCTTCATTGTTTGAAACTTTTGAAGTTTGCAAACAAACTTTTTATTAAAAGCAAGAATTTTTTCATTGCTATTTGCCATTGTACCAAATTAGCTTGTGAAGCTGTTCCTTTTAGACCATATTGTTGTTAGTTACGAGTAAGGGCTGCATCTCAATGTTCGAAGTTTAATATTAGGTGTTGATATAAGTTGTGTCGTCCGGAAAGTTCCATGTCTTTCAGGTCGAAATTACCGTCTTTGAAACGCAAAAACCATCGACGAGCTGTTCTTTAATTCATAGCAGCTTCACCGTACACTTCGCATATATCGCGAGCAGCTTTGGCAGCTTTATTCCCTCGATTGAACACGAACAAAAGGAGGTGTCGAAAATGCTCACTTTCGTCTACTTGACATTCCATTTTGAAGGCTTGTAATCAAATCAAATAATATATGTAACGTAAAAGCAAACACAATATCTTGTAGAGCAGAAAATTTTCTTTCGAATGACGTAGGTATAACATTTACCATTTTTTTTTACTTTTGGTGCTTATTTTTAAATTGGAAAAAACGGACACAACTTATGTTAACACCCAATAGATATATATACTCGTATGTCTCAGAAAGTTGGATAATAAAGAGCAGAGAAAAACTCTTTCGAAATATGTTTTTGGAGACGATTGCTTGGGTTTTCATAAATAAGACAAACACGTGCTTCAATATATAAATATACTACTCGTACAAGAACTTAAAACATTTCAATAGGCTTTCTCCAGTTTTACCGTGACATTTTGCATACTATAAAGACGACATGGAAAAAGTTTTTTGTCATTTTAACTTGTTTATTTGGTTATTGCAGCAGTTGTATTAATATCGCGTAGTATTTAATGAATTTATGATCTTTAATATTTCAATTGAATTGATATTCTTTGTCATTTTAACTGGTTTATTTGGTTATTGCAGCAGTTGTATTAATATCGCGTAGTATTTAATGAATTTATGATCTTTAATATTTCAATTGAATCGATATTTTTTGTCATTTTAACTGGTTTATTTGGTTATTGCAGCAGTTATATTAATATTGCGTAATATTTAATGAATTTATGATCTTTAATATTTCAATTGAATCGATATTCTTTGTTATTTAAACTTGTTTATTTGGTTATTGTAGCAGTTATATTACAATAATATCGCGTAATATTTAATGAATTAATGATCTTTAAATAATATTTAATGAATTTATGATCTTTAATATTTCAATTGAATCGATATTTTTTGTCATTTTAACTGGTTTATTTGGTTATTGCAGCAGTTATATTAATATTGCGTAATATTTAATGAATTTATGATCTTTAATATTTCAATTGAATCGATATTCTTTGTCATTTAAACTTGTTTATTTGGTTATTGTAGCAGTTATATTAATATCGCGTAATATTTAATGAATTAATGATCTTTAATATTTCAAATGAATCCATATTCTTTGTCATTTTAACTTGTTTATTTGGTTATTGCAGCAGTTATATTAATATTGCGTAATATTGAATGAATTTATGATCTTTAATATTTCAATTGAGTCGATATTTTCATTGTTTTAAAATGTCAAGTGGAATCCAAACCATATAGTTTAATTCATTATTCATGAAATAATAAGAATTCACGATGTCATTTAAGTTCACATTTTGTCTGTTGCAAACTGTTAAAGATACGAATGGCGTGTGCAACTTTAGAAAGCGCTTGAAGACAACTATTTTTGGGAAGTCTTATCAAAATTGATGATTATGTATTATACTCGTAATATATGAACACTACACTTTTCTTAAAGTCAAATGTGTTACTTTCATATATCGGAATATCTACAAAGGTTTTTTATAGTTCGTTTTCTCTTTGTTACCAAATATGTCTTTTTGAAAATTGAGGAGAGTTTCCCAAAGTTTTCTAAACAGCGTTATATTATTATTATTATCAACTAATTAATGAACTAATTAATACATGCTTCAATTCAAATTTGCACCTCAGGTTTTAAAGTGGATATAGATATCTTGACTAAGGGAAAACAACCACAAAAGTCACATTAGGCAGGGGGACAGAGAGTGATACATATTCTATTATTTTTGTTCATTCTCAGTAATATATTTTCGTTCGGTTTCTTTAAATATTTTTGCATTTTTCTAGACTTAAGACTGAACTTATCCTATATTCTCTTAAACACCTGTGGCCCGATTAATAAAGCTAAAAGTTGAATGTGGCCCGAAATCTTAAAAGTTACTGATCATTGATTTATGGTAATTTGTTCCTCCCCAAACGATATGAGAATAGGTTTTCAGTGAATTGTTTCAGGGATTCAGTATTTTCAGAACATGGATTACTATTAGGGTGACAGAACAGGATGGTCTTATCTTGTTGACTCATTACAAAATAATTCTAATGAATGTATTGTAGTATGTGACTCATGATTTAATCATATAGTCATTCAATTTCCGTAGTAATATGAATAATAATTACGCACGAGTACAATATTCGATACATAAATTCGACATCTGTGGAGAACTGTTGAAAGTACAATGGCATATCAACAATAGTAATATGTAGGCATTCCTTCATATAAAATTTATATGCTTTGTGAGCTATAAATATTCTTTGTAAGCTGTATGTGAATTTATTAAATTGTTGACTGACCATGGTACAAAAACGCTAATTAAAAATTTATTTACTACAACTAACAAATGTTGCATTATTAACTGCTGTAGTTATAAATCAGTATAACAATGTTTTCAGTCTTGTTTGTGCTCCGTGATTATGAGGCGAAAACCTTGAAACCGGTAGGGCTATACAGTTATTTAAAGTGGAATAAACAGTGTTTGACTTAAATAATTATAATGTAATTATAATAGTTAATTAACAGTTAACCAGTGTTGATTCCTTGGCAAAGCAAGCATGTTCTACCAGTTGTCTCCTATCTGATTTTTCACAACCAGTAACTGATCTTTTGAATAAAATTATATTGTAGATTGGGATATATGTTATGTTAACTGGTGTATACTATATAAGGGCTCTAGATATAAATCAATCCAGCAATCTATTCCTTTGAAACCATGGTTTTATATAATAAGAATGAACAAGATGGAAGTGTCTGTTATGTATCGTTTGCGGACGGTCCACTGCGTGGTGGTTAGTCATCTTTACAGAATAGGTATTGTAGAGAATCCCGGCTACGAGTGTGGTCTGGATGATGCAATATAGATGTATTTATGCTTGTACTTTGCGAGACAGATTTGATTTAATAAAAACCATATCTTTACCGCGTCCAATGAATGTTGCGTTTATTCTTTCTTCGTGGAAGTTTTCCACTTATAGAACTTTTGAAGCTTAATCAGTTTAAACTCTAAATTGTTTAAAGAACTATGTTTATTATATTGACTCGTATAATTGCATAATGCCTTAAATTTGGTGGCACAAATCATCCTAGTTTGGGTGGATTGCCTAATAAAAAAATGCTGGAACGTAGGATCACCTATAACATAACTTTGTTTTAAGTTAATCTATTAATTATACATACCATCACGCTTTTTCCCTATCGGAGTATGTAGATATGATAGAGCGCAAGACTTTCCTATCTCGACACCCATCTTTAGATTCCTCTACATTCATACAACTCCTACTAATTGGACTTTCTACGTTTCCTCTTTTCAAAATATCATTAACTTAATCCAACCATACTTTCCTTGTCTTGTTCTGTCACGCTTTCCACTTACATTGCACTTTAAATTTGTTTTTTAAGTATATTTTTCATTCATTGATTCCACATGCTCAAACTATCTCAGCTCTTCTTCATCTTACTCAGCATACCAACCTTAAGTTCATATTCATCCCCAATCACATTTTATTCCATGTATTCTTCTCAATTCACGCATTTATTCGGATCCTCTCAGTCTTTTTCCACGTCCATGTTTCACTCCCATAAATTAAAGTAGCCACTAAAATACTCTTGCTGTCTAACGCTTTCCACTAACATTTACACTATATATTTGTTTTGGTAACTTTTTTCATTTAATTGTTCCACATGCCCAAACCATCTTCTCCATCTTACTCAACACATCAGCCTTAAGTTCCCATTCATCCCTTATCATTTCTTTTCGTATTCTGGTACACATTTTCCCCTCATATCTTCTTCTCAATGCATTTCTACTGCGTTTATTCGATTAATACCAACCTTTTTCCACGTCCACGTTTCATTCTCAGACATCAAAGTTGGCACCAAAATACTGTGGACAGGATTCCTCAAATTGCTCCAATCTTTATTGTTCACACATATAACACATTTACTTTTCCTTTCACACTTTTCTATCACAATAATTTCGGATTGCGCAACATTCATTCTCAGATCTTTCTCTTCGCATCTCTCATACAATATATGCATGATAACTTATCAAACTCTGCAATTCATCTTCACTCTTCGCCAACATCAATCCGTATACATTCTCATTTGATATATTCACTCTTCGCCAACACCAATCCGTATACGTTCCCATTTGATATATTCACTCTTCGTCAACATCAATCCGTATACATTCCCATTTGGTATCTTAACTCTTCGCCAACACCAATCCGTATACATTCCCAGTTGATATCTTCACTCTTCACCAACACCAATCCGTATACATTCCCAGTTGATATCTTCACTCTTCGCCAACACCAATCCGTATACATTCCCAGTTGATATCTTCACTCTTCACCAACACCAATCCGTATACATTCCCAGTTGATATATTCGCTCTTCGCCCACACCAATCTGTATACATTCCCAGTTGATATCTTCACTATTCGCCAACACCAATCCGTATACATTCCCAGTTGATATCTTCACTATTCGCCAACACCAATCCGTATACATTCCCATTTGATATCTTCACTCTTCGTCAACACCAATCCGTATACATTCCCAGTTGATATCTTCACTCTTCGCCAACACCAATTCGTATACATTCCCATTTGATATCTTTCATAAAATAATTCATTCGTTTCTCTGGTACTCTTTTTCGTATTTGCATATGTGATTCGGACATTATGAAGAACATACCGCACGAATTTATAGTCAAATCTTGGCAATTTTTCACTGAAGAAATTGTTATTTAAATTTCGGACAAAATTGTTGTAGTTTCCTTACCTCACATTAAACATTGGATCATATGAGGTCTGACTACATAAATCACGAAATTTAAAGATTAGAAATTAGTATTTAGTATTTAGGCTGGACTATGAATTCAATCCTAAGCCTTCGGGTTTTAAACCCATTGAAGAAGGTATGCAAGTAGCAGTCCTTTTTCTTACGAGTTGACAATATGTGTACTATCGCACTTCAGAAAAGCTGAGTTTTCGGCAGTAATAACAATAATAAAAGGACAATTTATATAGCGTCGTTTAGAGAGCAAACTCTCCTTAAGGATGCTTTGACTCGGGTCTCGAACCCACTATTATTGATGGGTTAAAATATTACAAAATTAACAAATGTACGTTGAGTGTAAGAATTGGAAGGTAGTGCTTGCGGCCATTTGATTAGATACTTCCCCGTATCGGCCATTATTTGGTAAGAAAACTTACCAAGGGAAGATGAACTACAAAGAAACCTTTGTAGATCTTCCGATATGTGATAGTATAACTGTCTACATGATAACACAGTCTAGTGTTCATATATATCTTATCCTCCTCTATCTCCTCCCAAAAAGGGTTGTTTTATAATGATTCCTATAGCTGCACACGCCATCCATATATTTAACATTTAGATATACTCATTCCACTCCACAGAACCAGCAACGATAATAATTTAATGAAAGAAAATGGAGAAGATCAGAGAATGGATGTCTTTTTTGGTTGCTTTTAAAATGTTTTGATATTTCCATATTCACTGCAGTTTTACCACGATTTTTTTGCCATCGCAGTTCTTTTTTGAATTTTAGGTTCGCGGTCCTCAAATTATATTCTAATGTGTTCGTATTTATTGAATAGATGTCATCGAGACAAATGTTTCGTTGCTAATTTTCTTTCCAACGTGCTGATTGTATATTATTATGAAAGGTAAAAGTATAGCGCATTTTTTTGGCCATTGTTTACCCAAATTATTTAAATGTTTTTTTTGGGGCCATTTTGAAAATTGAATAAAATGAATTGTTTTTTGTTGCTTGATTCTTTTGTTTTATTGTGAACAAAAAAATAATGCTTTATAAAAAAATATGTACAGTATATGGCGACAAAGCAATAATCGACCGTATTGTGAAATATAGTTTAAAAATCTGTAACATTCGAAGATTATGTTCGCTCTAGAAGGACGATTACAACTGATGACGACCAAATCAAGGCGTTGATCGAGAATAACCAGCGTTGTATGACACGAAACATTGCTGAGATGCAGGCATTTGGTGCAATTTCAGTTTGAATTTCCTCTAAAAAATACGAAATTATTTTCCGGACAACCTACAATTTTGTACGCAATCAATCGATGAAATCGTTTACGGATGGACCACTGCGTGGTGGCTAGTCGTCTTTACAGAATGGGTATTGTGGGGAATCCCGGCTTCGAGTGTGGTCTGGATGAGGAAACTATAGACCATGTATTTTTCGGTTTTCCTATGCGAGACAGATTTGATTTACTCTTCAAGTGATGGATAGCTTGTTCGGAGTTTCGGTCCGATGCTTAAAAGTCGTATCTTTGCCACGTCCAATGAATCTTGCGTTTCTTCTTTCTTTCTTTTCCACTTATAGATCGATTGTTATTTTTTTAAATTTAATCAGCTGAAACTTTAAATTGTCTAGAATTGTCATTTATTACATGATAAGTTTTATGATATTGACTCTTATAATCACACAATGACTTGAATTCGATGACACAAAACATCCTAGTTTGGGTGGATCGCATTAAAAAAAAAACGATATAATTCTAGCGACTTGTCAAAAATATAGAATATGTCGAATTAAAGATCAAGTTTCTTATCAATGTGTTTATCTGTTGGATGATGTGTTTTGTGAGTATCGATAACTGATAAGGCCGCACCCTAAGCCGCTTATCTGACATGGATAGACAACTTCGCAGGCTTCCGCTACCACACTGCCTTGAAAACCCACATATTACCAAAGTAAATATTGAAAATTTCAAACGTATTTCTTGACATTTAACCCAAAAATTCTAAATGATATTGTATTTGTAAAACAATACTGTAACTATGTTCTCCTTGTTCATCTTTGATGTGGTCGTTGAGATTATGGTGCGGTTGGAAGTATGTATGTAATAGCTTTGGACGATACAACGCTTAAAGCCAACGACGAAAATGAGACGCGTTGAAGATGACATCATCGAGTTGAAACAGAGAGCCAACAACTACTCGTAGGACTAGAAATAAACAAAAGTCCTTATTGTGGATCCTTTCGAGACCCTTGGCGTAATCCCTTAGCGCGACAATATGATGAAAAGTGTCTCGTTGAGGGATTACGAAGAGGTTAACGAGTTTGTCTAATCTAGGGGCTGTTATTTCGATGAATGGATGCTGTGAAGCAGAGATCCGAAGACGAATTAGAGTGGTAAAATTAGCCATGAAAAGTTTGACAAAGATTAATCGGTATATAGTATATGATAAACTAAAAATATCTAACTTGAAATAACTCAGTCCTGACTTAACATATATACTCTAAACAAGTGCAGACATTTTAATGTTATATCGTTCAAGTTTCATAATGAATAAAAAATAGATTTGTATTTATTTTCTTATATTTCACCAATAAATAACACAGTTGTTGTGAAATAACCAGGGCTGTGGAGTCGGAGTCGGAGTTGGAGTCGGAGTCGCGGTGTTTGGGCCGGAGTCGGAGTCGGAGTAGGAGTCGTAAAAAACGAGCGACTCCGACTACTTTTTCGTTAAAATTTAAAATACTTTTTTTTAAAATTATTATAATAAATGTGTATTGTGCACGAATATTAAACTTGCAGGCGCAAGTCGCGCCGATATGGTGAATCACCGAGATCCATTTAATGCATAAAGTCTACGAAAATGTGTTTGTCTCCTTCTTTCTCACGTCGAAAGAAAATTCTGTTGGCTGGGATCTATGTTAACCCCATGGTTCGATCCATATTGACGGAAGAACAAATAAATAGAGCTAAAAACGCTCTGTTTGAATTAACCGTTCGTATGAAAGGCCTTCGACTAGAAAAAGAGACGACAGCAGGCAGCGTACACCAAGTATCATCATCTTCATCCGACACCGCTGAATCTGAAGACGATTTAGAAAAATTTCTCAATGAACAAGATAAACTAAAACGTCCTCGTTTGAATCACAGTCCCAATATAGATGAAGGAGACTCTATTTCAAAATTTAAAATTGAATTTTATGATGCATTGAAAATAATGGAAAAATTGACCGAACTTATAAGTTAAATGCTGAAATGGCAATACAGCGGTATCTAGAAATCGTAAAAGATTCAGCATTGATCGTTACAGCATTACCGCGAACCCAAGTATCCGTAGAGCGGTTATTTTCCGTTATTAAAATTCTCAATTCTGATTTGAGAGCCTCTACGAATACAGATTTAATAGAAGCAATGTTGTTTTTAAGAATAAATTCTAATAAATAATTATTAAAGTTTGATCTTGTTTTATTTTTATCCCTATAACATGAAAAAAATGGCTATATGCAAAGGTAGGAAACAACCTGATAAAATTGAGCTTTTTTGAGTCGGAGTCGGAGTCGTGTTTTTTTTTTCGACTCCACAGCCCTGGAAATAACCAATAACTCTTGCACATTATTCCATCTCCATTTCTGTTACATTTATAATTCAACTCACACACTTTATGGGGAAGTTCAGGGCAGAAGAAATTCGGAAAGAAGAAGCATCTTCTTGTTGAAGAACTTATGGAAATAGCATCATATATTTGTCCAGAGCTGCGGCCTTAAAGATCAAGATAGCCAACCTCCGAAGAGGAGAGGAACTTGAGAGAAGAAGTGACATTTACGAATCTCGACAATAATATTTTATTTAACGATGAATAGTCCAAATTTTAATCAAATTAAATTATTCATATGTTCAAATATAATATCGAAATTCATTATTTCAATACAAATGATTAATGAAATTCTTAGAACTGCTTTATTGTATTTTTCCTTTCGATATCTGATAATGTAGTGATAGTATTATTATAAATTGTTTTCCAGCAGTCAGAGGTGTAACTAGGTATTTTAGCGCCCGGGCAGTACAAAAAACGCGCCCCTTACGTAATACAAAATTTGAATCTTTGACAACGATTTGAATATGTAATAAAGAAGGTATTGACAAACGTATGTACGAGGCATATCCAGAAAGTAAGTGTACTGAATTTTTGTAGGTTACAATTTTTTTTATTTAAACAAAAAAATTACGTGGTTACCGTAGTACATATGTAAGCTATTTTTCGACATAGTCGCCATTCCTCTCAATGCAGGTGGTGAAGCGGGGTATCAACTTTTTGATGCCTTCCTCGAAGTAGTTTCCCGCCAACCCCTCCGTCCACTTCTCCACCTCCTCCTTTACCTCCTCGTCGGTTGAAAACCTTTTTCCACCCATGTGCAGCTTCAGGGAGGTAAAGAGATAGTAATCTGAAGGTGCTAGGTCAGGGGAATGCGCGGGATGGTTCAGGACATCCCATTTAAACGAGGCGAGCAGTTCCCTCGTGGCGTTGGCCGTGTGGTCTGGCATTGTCGTGCAGCAGGCTGACTCCCTTTGTCAGCATGCCTCTCCTCTTGTTCTGAATCGCCCTCCGCAATTTTTTTAGGGTCTCACAGTATCTTGCAGAGTTGATGGTCTCCCCTTGAGGCATATATTCAATTAAAAGTAGGCCTTGACAGTCCCAAAACACGGATGCCATGATTTTCTTGGCTGAAATTGTGGTTTTGAACTTTTTGGCGGAGGGTGAAGAGGTGTGATGTGACCGTTTTTAAACTCGTGACACCACTTGTACACACTCGTACGATTCATAACTTTATCACCATATGCAGTTTTCACCTCATTATAAACCTCAACCGGAGGTTTTACCTTCCTAACGAGATAACGGATGACGCCGCGTATTTCGCACTTGGCGGGAGATTGAATTGACATTTTTCACGAAACGTGTTGTCGCGTCGACACTTCTCAACGTACTGACTTCGAACCGGTCTCGTTGCGGAGGGGAAGGGTCAGGCTACACGGAAGTGTAGCCAACATGTCGAAAATAAAATCCATCCGGTCGTGAGAGCCTCAGTACACTTACTTTCTGGATACGCATAGTATAATACAATACTTAAAAATATTAAATTCAGTAGCGTTCGATTACTTTTTTTTAGATAATACAAATGAATTAAATCATGTTTTATAGTAATGCTACTACAATATTTAACGTATCTAAATGTTTTGTTATTTCATTTGTAAGTAAACTACTTATTTCCGTTATCTTATGAATGGTCAACAATTGTCTAGGACGGATAAAAGAAAGAACTTAGGTGATTTATTTGAAAGTTACCTTTCGTTTGATTTGCAAATCAAATCAGTCTGCAAGAAAGCAAATAAGATGCTTGTGTTTGTAATTCGTACCACCAAACTATTCACAGATACCGTACCTACGTACTCAGAATATTATATAATTCTTTGGTCAGAAGTAATTTGGAATATTGCTCTATAATATGGGCGCCAGCAAGGATTACGTTTCACTCATGCTAGAAAGGGGCTCAGAAAAGATTTCTCCATTGTCTCTACATGAGAGAATATGGATATTATCCCTGGTTTTATCCAAGTGTCATGTTACTGGGGATGCTTAGTTACAGATCATTATCGAGTGGAAGATCTTTTAGATTGGGTGTCCATTTTTTTTGCTTGCTCAGGGGTAATTTAGTTAACCCATCCGTCCTGAACAGTCATGGTTTGTATGTTCCAGATAATTATTTGAGACAACGCTCCCATAGATTGTTCTATCAACCTATAAGTCGAACCTGTATTTGGAGATGCCGGTAGGTAGAGCAATCACACTGTTTAACCGTGTGTGTCCCCTCATATAGACGTATTTCATGTGTCGCTCAGCTCCTTCAGGAAAAATCTCTTGAATTTAATGTAGTACTTGTAATAATTTAATCTTTTTATATTATCTTACATGCTAAATTTTGTTATAGTGTTTTGGTGTAACTTACACATTTTTACAATATTCTTTATAAGTCTTAAAATGTTGAACTGTTTTACACATATTTTTTTGTACTTGTTATGTTTGGTACTTGTACGAATTAGGAAAACCTGTAATAATGTACAAAATACCTGAAAGAATAAATTAATAAATGGAGTTTAAATATACACTTATTTCATACATTCACGTTGTAAGCTTTTAATTTACATTCACAAATGTTTCAATAATTTGATTATACTCCATGATTTCGGTGATTAAGTATTCTATTCAAATAATATCTAAGCCCATTCTTATTTCATTGTTGATCGAAGGTAGTTTTTATTTCTGATATGCTCAAGTTACATTCAGCTGAAACTACTAAAACTGGAAGAGTTGAAAATATTTTTAACGTATTGTAATTTCGATTTTTATATTAGGTTTCATTCATGATTATGTTGAGATTTAGAGAATTAACGTTTGATCCAGATTCTCTCATAGTTATTGTAAATTGAAACTCTCAATTTCAACAAAGTTTAAGTTTTGTGAACCAATCCGGGATGCACTCCAGGTTACTGCTTTTTTCACCCACTCATTGGTTAGCCCCTGCCAGTAGTTAATCAATGCTGATAAAGAAAAAAGGAAAAAAATTATACATATCAATGCCTCTACAGTTCAGGTAATTTCTTACTGTTAAGGTATATTTGTTCTGCATTAATCAGTTCCAAGAGAGCATCCTTGATGCGTCAGGAATCGAGTCTGAACCCTCAAGTCACGGAGGCCGTTATAAAATATTGTTTAAAGTAATCTATCTTGCTAAAGTTTTCTTTTCTAGTGTTCCAAACACAATACATCGCGTTAAAGAGGTTGCGTAAATGGAGGAATTTCAGTTGGTTCGAAAATACTTTTTATTTTAACTTCTTCAGGTCTGAATTAATTCTAAAGGCGCAATTCCACTGAGGCAACATTTAGGCAACATTGACGCATGCCACACACAGTCTTTCAATCGAAGGAACACGAAGCGACAAGAAGCAAGTATCTCTGTAGCATGCTACATGTTGATTGTTGTTGCCGGGACGCATGCGTCACCTTTCGACATGTTTCAGCGTGTCGAACAATGTCGCCGTTATCCGAAGTCAGCGGATCTGTGCGGCTTGTAGCGTGCGAAATGTGGAATATTGATAAAACTACCTTGTTTATTGAAGATTATCATAATTTACCGTAGTTATGGAATAATAAAGTTAAATGTTAAAAAAAAAAGTTAGTGATTATAAAGACAACAGGATAAAAAATGATAAACTGAAGCAGTTAGCGAGTAAATACGATTGCACTGTAATCGATTTGAAAAAAAAATTAAGAATTTGCCATCAGCTTTTCATCATTCTGAGCTTCTTGACTACCAACATAGAATTCTCTTCTCCAACACCGTGACTTTCTTTTTTTTCTACGATTCAAAACTATTACCAAATATGCAGCCGCCTCGATTGTTTGTAAAGACATAATGTACCAAACTGACGTTGCCTCCATGGAATCGTTTAAGACGCATGCTACACGTATTGACGACAAAGTGCATGCGATTCGGGGAGTCAAAATCCGCATGCGACATTGTTAAAATTTGTGGCACATAGTCGCACACCTAGGAACAGGCAACACTAGGAAACATGTCGCATGCCTCATGTCGTTCAGTGTTGCTTCAGTCGAATTGCGCCTTTAGGTTTTAAAATATTCTTGCTTGTGAGTGTATTACGAGTATTTATACTAAATGCAACATTACGTCGTATTAGTTTAGATAGATTTCGCTCAAAACGTTCCAAGTCGATAATACAGTGTCCTACACTTCATTTGTTATCATTGGGAACAGAAATAAACCACAAAGTTGTTTTAAAAGTGTGTATGAACTTATGCCCATTATATTGGACGCTAGGTCTGAAGAGGTTAAAGTATAATAACGACGCTGGCGTTGAATTTGTAAACAATGTGTTCAAATAAAAAATATCAACTGCTAAATGTGTCACAACTTGTTTCAACATCATTTTTGATAACACTTTCGTGACGCAAGTAGGTTGAATTTTTACGAGTGTTCAAGATACTATCGTAGTTTGGCTCACACTCCCAAACATTTTCTATTGTTATCTCGTTTTAGATCAGATAATATCACTGTTTGTTAGGCATTCGTTAAAAAAGACGGCGAGATGCGAGTATAGGTAGTCGTCGAATTATGACCACAATCGGGTCCGATAAACAGGTCGTAAGTTGATCTGGTCGTAAGTCGGTTTATGCAATAATTTTGGTACACACGTGAATAGTGCGTGATGATATCATAACATAAGACTGTTTTCTATGTTCTTATTATAATCAGTGTATCACCACTGTCGTTTATGAGGTTTCTTTTTTTATTATTTTTCGAGTTTGTCTTTGTTTTCTTTATCATTAGCATTCCTGATATTCGGATATCTTTACGTAATGCTTTGTTTTTTATTTTTATATTTGTTAGGATTGGATCTTTTTTCCTCCTTCGTACTGCTTAATTACCATCATTTTTGTTTTCAAATCAATAGCCTTTCATTGTTTCTTGGCACGTTGAGAAATTCACATTTTCCTTGTTGTAGACATCTCGGAAGGGTTTAAAAAATGCTTATAATACCGATCGCGGATTGTGGTCGTAAAGTCGAACAGTCGTAAGTCAACGACTACCTGTATTCATAAGTTGGATCAAGACAAAATTAGTTGAAATAGATTTTGTACGTAAATTAAATAGACTAATTCGACGCCATCTATCGCCCGCTAGGCACAATATTATATTCAATAGAAATATTAATTTTGTTAGCTTTAATTTACTTAGTTGCTTGTATAAAAATGAAGGATATTATTTATAGCAAGAGTTCTCAAACTTTTTTTGGGCGCAGACCCATTTATCAAAAACTTTTAAAACCGTCGACCCCCTAGTCATGTCAAAAGTTTGGTATGTAATGTGTTTTTTTGAATTATTTTACTTCTTAATTAGGTACCTATTGGAATTATAGATATTTTGAAGTAACAAACATATAGCAGTAGTAAGGGGGTCTATTTTTGCTGTCGTCGAACCCCCTATTTTATCATTGAAACTATCGACCCCTAGAAAAATCAAATCGACCCCAGGGGGTCGATATCATCCACTTTGGGAACTCTTGGTCTAGATCAATAGTTTATTAACCTTTATTAGCCTTGCGACACCCCAAAAGATTAAAAAAAATTAAGACTTCACGACCACCTGGCAAAAACTTAATATCCACACAAATATTGTACTTGCATAAGGACAATAAGTCTTACCAAGTAAGGATACTCATTGTTTTACAACACTAACTGGGCAGCTAAACAATTTGAACTTGCCCTGAGTATGTAAGAATAAGCGCTTATGTTGCCTAATTGTTATTTTTAATTAAAAAAGAGTTTTATTATGTCGACTGATATAATTGCATAGGTAATTACTTAAATTTGATGGTACTTATCCTAGTTAGAGTGGATTATCTATAAGGGGGTATTCTCTAGAGCAGTGGTCCCCAACCCCCGGGCCGTGGACCAAATGGTACTGGGCCGCGCAAGGGCCTGCTTAAAAATCAAAATTACTTTTGAAAAATCGAACATACCCAATAAAACTTAATTATAGCTTAAAATAATTATTCCGTTGAAAACCCCTTCACGCTAAGTTACCACCGACCTTCCGACAATACCTTCGAAATAAAACAACACCACACTACCATATGCATGCCGCATGCGAAGTCGTCCTTGATTCCGAAGGCGGTCTTGCTGTAACTTAAACAAGGCAAATACTATATATTTTATATACTTTATATATACATAAGATGTTAAAAGTCGTCCTCTGTCGATCGAAGATCGAGTCGAGACGTCTATCGATCGAGATTTGAGTTGGTGCAAGATCACCTGTCTTTTAAAAGAGTTTGAGCGCTACTTCCCAACCACAAAAGACCCACGAACTGGCAAGGAATGGATCCGGGACCCATTTATCAATAAACCACGCGAATCTAGCATGCCTGCGAAAGAAGAAGATCAACTGCTGGATATTGCAAATGACGGCAGCCTTAAAACTATGTTCGAGACAATAACTCTGCCGGTGTTCTGGATTAGAGTCATGGCCGAATACCCTGAGATTGCCACCACATCACTAAAATCCCTATTGCCATTTCCGACATCCTATCTATGTGAAGCGGGGTTTTCTGCAGTGACAGCAACCAAAACAAAACAAAGAAATAAACTGGACATAAGCAAGACACTTCGGGTGTCACAATCTCCTACTCGTATTACCCCCAGATGGAACCATCTCGTTTCAATGAAGCAAGCTCAGGGTTCTCATTGATTCAGCATTAAGTTAAAATATTAAATCTGTTTTTATTCATTTTTAAGGGGTAAATGTATTTTATTTTGAAGGCATGTTTAAACACGATTCAATTAAAAATATTAAATCAAAACACATAAAACTTCAACATCAAAACTTTAAAAGAAAATAGATAAATAACTTTCAAGTTAATATATCTGCAAGATATCAGAATAACATTAAAATCCCGATATTACGAGTAAACCCTAAGCATTCTCAAAATTCTTTTCTCTATCTTGGAAAAAAATACTTTCAACCTTCCGTTGAACCTTAAAAATATTGAAAATACCCATGAATCCAAAAGAAAATTTAAAAATTATCTGAAACTTAATAATCCTTCATTGTTATTATATATTTTTTCTTCATTTTTCCCACAAACCTTGTGTTTTCTCTACTATTATTTGTCACTATAACTTATTTACCACAGTTGTAAATTTTATTATTATATATTGTACAAATATATTGTTAATAAATTTAAAAAAAAAACTACATTCAATATGTCCCCCCTCCGCCCCCAGTGGACCGCGGTAAAATTATGAAACGTTGACCGGTCCACGGCGACAAAAAGGTTGGGGACCACTGCTCTAGAGGAGTGAATTTCAGTCGTTTTTTTCCGACTGAATAAAAAAAACAAAAAATATTTTTGCCATTAATTTTTCATAGTTTGTTAATTGATTTGAGAATGTACAAAAAAAATTTAAAAAAAAAACCTGAAAATTCAAGATGTTATCAGCTTTTATGGTACATCTTGTAAAAAAAAGGGGGTAAGCTGGTCGACATGATTGGAGCCCTTTCGTAAATTTTAAACAAAAATTATACACAGTTTTTTTATAAAAAATAATGTCGTTGTAGTTGGTACCAAAAAAAATGGTAAAACGGCGGCTGTCTGAATTTTTTTTTAAATTTTACCTTATTTTGTATATATAATTTATTTTGTAATATTTTTATCTGTTCATAATAATGAACTCCAGAAGTTAGAGCACCCTTGAGAAAAGTTTGCTATCTAAACGACGCTATATAAATTGTCCTTGTTTTATTATTATTAATTTTCAGGCATGTGTATCTATCTACAAATCTACCAACAATTGAAGGAATGAAATATTTATGAACTGAAAGGAAAAAAAAATATCAAAAACAGGTAGATGCAGTACCTGGCGGTAAGTAATACACATCGGGCTGAAGAAAGAGACTGTCGACCATAATCGGGTAATTTCGGCTTGGTAGAGCGTCGTCTCTGTCATTCATACACGTGTTCCGTCGCTATTTGTCAGTCATTGTCAAGGGTTCTAGGGACAGAGACGACGCTCTACAAAGCCGAAGTTACCCGCTTTTTTAAGCCCGATGTGTATTACTTACCGCCGGGTACTGTACTAACAGTTTCGGAAAATTGTATTAGCAAACTGGTTGATATTTTTGGGGATATGATTTATCGGATAGTATGGTAAACTAAAAATGTTTTGTATTGTACTAATACCTCCACCAACCAGCTGCCATATATCCGTGATATCGAGTGTAGTGACTGATAGAGGCTATCGATCAGTTTGTTTGTCTGGAATGTGATATAAAAGCGTTTTATCTGTTTTCAACGAGATAAAATAGAGATATCACAGAGCATTTTGATATCAAGAATATATTTTTTGTTATAATTACGAATCCATAGAAATATCGCGAAATACATTGGATTGTGCCGAAAGTAATTTCATAATTTTAAGATAAATTTTTATTTTACACATATACACAATTTGCGAAAAAACAACAGGTAATTTAATTCGGACACACAATTTTAATGGATCTGGGTTTATTGTCTTTCATTTGTCGTGTCCCCAGTAAACTAGGCTTTTACCTGTATCTCACTATCTCACAGGACATACGAGTATATCATGAAAAAATAAATCGATACTTCTTTCTGATTTTGGATTATGTAAAGCCCCGTTGCACATTCTCATTAACCTGACAAACAGTGATACTCAATTACATATGTATACATCACGCGAAATCAAACTCCTCACACTTCACTCCAGACAGACCAAAACATTTATCCCACAATATACCGCACACAATCATAAAGCAAAAAAACACCACACTCAAGAGCTCATACAAACCTCTTCCACAAGTCATTCCTCTTGCAAGCCCAAGCACTCAAACTCCTGTCGCAATAACAACCACGCTCCGATCGACTGCCGAAACTGTTTTCCTCCCTTTACCTTTATTGAATTCGGCACACCATTGTATGTCATGGGAGCTAAATAGGCATATTGCCTTTGGGCAAAAGATGTTTTAAACCTAGGGATGGTGAACATTTGATCAGTTGCCATGTGTGTCATGTATCTCTGCTGAGTCTGCATCTTCCCTTCCTCTCGATGAGAGTACCAGAGAATGGATTTGAGATGTAAGTTGGCTATGTTCAGGACCTGATACGTAGAAATGTAGAATTGCACTCAATGCTCGTAGGCAGTAGTTTTTTTTTTGTTATTTTCAGTATCTCAGCAATCTCTCGTGCCGTAGAACGCTCGTTATTCTTGATCAAAACATTGATTTGGTCATCATCGGTAGTAATTGCATCTGTTTTATACATAAATAATAAGCGCGTTATTGATTCAAAAATTTTTGTTTTATGCACCAGACAATTTATTATTTATGCACGAGAGGAATCTAGAATTTCTTGATACGACACTCATAGTTGAGCGAGTTCAAAAGAGATTTCTGCAACATTTTTATAAAAGTGTGGATTTTATCCATGACTGTATCCCACGTTTTTAATGAGCATGCTTAAGTTAGACCGGAATCTCTGAGGAATAAACGGCATCCATCCATTTATTCTACAATCTTTGTACCGGTGTTGTACACTTCTTCTTCTTCTTAAACTTTCTGTAGACTCTCAAGAGTCTGTTACTGCAGGATTGTCCTGTGATGCTGAGCTCCAGCTATCTCTCCATCGTTTCGGGGGTCTCCCTGGCGGACGCCGTCCATCCGGTACCCCATGCAGAGCTATGTATGGAATTCTTGTGGAATTCATTCTCTGTACATGTTGGTACCAGTATCGTCGACGCTGTCGTCCCCATCTGACCACATCTTGGACCTCACAGACCTCTCGGATTGTGGTGTTTCTTACACGATCACGCAAAGTCTTCCCAGCAATAGCGCGCAGAGTTCTCATTTCCGTTGTCCTTAGCATACTTTTTGTCCTGACAGTGTCCGCCCTCGCTTCGATGACATATGTGAGGATAGGTCGCACACAGCTCTTATAAATGCGTACCTTGCTATCCGTTCTCATATCTTTATTCCTCCATATGACATCTCTCAGGCAGCCCGCCACAACTGCAGCTTTGTCTACCTGAGGCCTTACTTCTCTAGGGAGGTCATGAGAGCTGAGCAGTTCACTGCCAAGATATCTGAACTGGGTTGCCTGTTCAATTGGCTCGTCACGTACTGAGATTCTGCACTCTAGTGGGTCTTTGGAGAATGTCATGCACTCGGTTTTTGCTACGGAGATAATCATATTGTACTTTGAGCAGGATTCATCGAACTTTGTGAGCATTCTCTGTAAGTCATTTTTATTTTCCAGCTATGAGCGTAGCGTCGTCAGCATAACAGAGAATGGCAAGGTTAGCAGCCTACCTGAGGTAAAAACACTGTAAACGCTCACAGAACAGGAGAAGGAGTTGTTGTACACTATAGCAAAAAAATCAAACCTTTTTTCTAATAACATTTTCGTGGTTTACGGTGCTTAAGGTATAAAATATCAGAAGTTAAATTAGTCTAGGACCTTCTGGAAATTGATCTGAGACGTCTGAATTCTAAGCAAGCTTGATTACTGAATGTTACGGTATAATAATATATTCTTTCCTGTTTCTTCATTTCAACACGATAGATTTTCTAGTAATTTTTAGCAAGTAAGTATATAATTTCTTTATCAACAATCAATAATTGCGAATGTTTAGTAGGTATATAATTTCTTAATCAGCAATCAATACTGCCCTCATAAGCAAAAACGCAGCTAATGGCAAAAGTTAAGTTTTGAGAAAACTGCACTTTTATGTTTTTCATTGTTGCTTAAAAATGTCGTGATTCATAAACAAAAAAGCAGTAAAATGTGATTCATAAGCAAAAACGCAGCAAACGCATATGCACTTGCTGTCTTTTTGCTTATGAATCATATTTTATTGTTTTTTTGCTTAGAAAAACCTAATGTCGATTTTTGTGTTGAAATAAATCGTTTTCTGTATTTTTTTATGAATTATGGTTCAGAATTTGATACGGAATGTTGCCTCATACTTAGTTAAATTTTTGATTTTTTTCCCGTTAGCTGTGTTTTTGCGTATGACGGCAGAATAATTGCGAATTTTTCGCCACACCTAATTTGACATAAGTACTTGTATTGTGTTGAAAAGTAACATTATGAGCTGATATGGAGTTAGTCTAGTAACACGCCTAATGGTTGCTGCGGAGCGCTTCCAAGAAATAACAATTGTCTCATGAAAAGTTTGAAGCCATTAGAATAAAAATTTCCGTATCTCACAAGATAAAGGGAACATGTTTTATTTGTTACTGAACCTTTTTCAGGGGGTCCTTTAGCTACTCAGACAATAAATGCTGGAATTCACTTCCCTCTGTGCTGAATTTTTTAAAGTAAGAGTATAAGAAAGAAGAAAGTTTTTGAATTATATACTTACTTGTATTTTTTATTTTCTATTCTTAAAACATATATGGTCATGCTGCAGATTAGGAAATCAATATGAACATTGTATATTTCCCTTTTTATCCGTATAAATTAGCTTAAAGGCATATATTTCAGATCTCCAATGTTTCCGTGAATGTGCTGTAGGAGTTTGTTGAATTGTTATATTTTATTATATTATTGTTTGAAAATATCGAGGTACCAAATTTCAACTCTTTAAGACTGTAAAAACCAGAAGAAATTGTATAATCTATATATATATCAAAAGAGGGCTTTCTATCAAGAAAAATACCAAGAAATTTGATACTATATTTTTTAGAAAAATACTGTGCTGCACCGTACAAAGACTGTAACATACGAGTAGAATAGGTGGATAGCTGCCGCATACTCGGAGATTTCGGCACACTTAATGCTTTTCCGGTGAAAAGTAGCAGGGTGAAGAGATTACTATTAAGCAGGTAGAAGAGCTTACTATTAAGTTGGTTGTAAGTAAAAGACAGCAGACTGGAGAGAACTGAGAATGTATTTTTTGACGTTTTGCGCTCTTTAAATGCGGCCAATCGCTTATCGTAAGCCCTTATTTTCGCCCGTGCATGCCGTCATGGCTTGCGAGATAGTACGTATCTAGCACGTTTTCGCATGCATGAACCGGCCGACTTTTGATAATAGTTCTCGCGAAGGCCATGCATAAGGAACATTTCATTACGGTCGGTACACAGCAAGTACATCAAACAAAACATCTTTAAAATATCAAATAAACAAGAAAATATACATCAATCATATTTTAGGTGACGCATACATTCAATACAAATACTAACACCCATGACTGATAAACCATTCCCATCAAGAAGATGTCTACGTTGCGAAGCCACCCTAAGAAATACCGTTTTACTTGGATTTAATTTTAATTTATTTTTAGATATTCAATTCGAGACTTTGAGAATGCAATTAGAAGTATCCTATTTCAGACCATTTTTTTGACTTGGATCGTAGAATCTAAAGGAAAATGTATCATGAACCTTTGACTTGAAACCCTCCAAGCCAATGAGATCACATTTAAAAACGAAATGTATAATAATTTATGCTTTTTTTTTATTTCCAGAGGATATCGATGGGAGATCTGCTCCGTCAACTACATACAACGTGAATGGAGTTCCGTATATCATCTCTGAAGCAAGACTAAGGACGATTAGGGCTAGAAAGTTGTATCCATTCTATGACTTGGGTGGTGACGAGGGCATCGGAGATTGGCAGAGAGATATCCATTCTTCCACACCTCAAGTTCACAAAAATTTCAACTTCCAGTTGCCTTTCTTTGGCTTCAGATACAATTACACCAGAGTAAGTTAGCGAGACTCTGGAATCAGTTACAAACCAATATAAGACTCGCTCCGTCCTTGGCATGCTTTAAGAAGCGACTGAAAAAACTCTTAATTTCTAGTCAGTAAAATAACGTGTTTCATTCCTGATTTTTCTTTTCCTTTCCTCTCCACCATCCTTTCCTTTCCTTTTGATTGATGATATCTCACTTTATATGAAAAATAGTGTTCGGGTGATTGTCCGTCTTTGTGGGGTTTGTGGGCATGTTCTCACGTATATGTTTATGGATTTCGTGGGGATGGATAGTCATTTGAATGATTTATGCGACCACGTAACTTGCTTCATTTACTTTTGTCTGGTTGGTTGGAAGAGATTGCCGCCTGGCAATAAGCCCGCCAGATTGTATTACAATAAAAGTGTTAAATAAATAAATAAATAAATAAGTTAGAATTTTTGAAGTATTTCAATAGAAGTAAAACTCATAATAGAAATCTTAGACTCAGCATTAGGATACGTAAATTAAATTCGCGTACTTATCCTAATGTTGAGCGCATCCAGCGCGATCTACATTAGAATATAGAAATCGTATTTTTTTAATGAGCGCGACGTCACATAGTTACGAAGAAGGAACTGCCCAAAAGGACTCGTTCTCCGGTGGCGACATACCTGAGTGGGAAACGAATAGTGGTGTCAACGGACTTATAGTCTGACATCTCGGGGAAAGGAAAATTACTCGCATCGCAGAATGTGTTTAAGGCCTGGAGTTCAAACTTGTTGCCAATACTTTCGCTGAAAATTTCAAATGCAACAAAACTATCCTTTAACCGAAGTTTAATGCCATTAGATAAGAGTGGACGCCATATATCCAAATGCAGCACGGCCCGTGCTCATGACAGACTAAAAAAATGGATATGTTCGGAAATTCTAGGATGAGTCTTGTGACAACCTTGTAACGATGTTCAGTAATTTTAATTATTTTATCAACTTTAATATAAGCCTCAATTCTAATAAATAGCAAGTTATTTTGGTAAATACATTACATTAGGTTGTATTGGGGCAAATTTGTGAGCTGTCACATGACTCATCCTAGAATTTCCGAACTATAGCTAATTTATTCAGTCCCAGTCTATTTCAATTGCGGGCTCTAATTCTTCTTATTTGTATACATATTTTGATATGTAATAAATTATGTTTTTTTAAGTATCATTCAATAATGATTTGTAATACACTCAGAAAGTAAAGAAGCTCGTTCATTAAAAATATTTATGCGGACATCCACTTATGGCAATACTTTTGTGAAAATATTTGGTCTGTTTTTCCCCCCTACACCCCATGTAGGTAATACATTAATAAATAAAAAGGCACATGCACAAAGTTTTCACTCATCTCCACAATTTTCCAGGCTCTGTATTCAATTATTTCAATTTCAAATTCTAGGTATCACTTAATGGATTCTTAGAGTTCAGCGATCCCCCATCTCACTATACATATCCATTGACATTCCCCGTGAAAGACTGGCCGGAAAAGAGCGATCCATCCTTCATCGGTATCTTCTACAGCAAGTGCCGTGTTGGAAGTATGAGGACAGAAGATGACGACCAAAGGAAAGCCGGTGTGTTCTTCAGGCTGGAGAGAGATCTTCAGGGTAGAACTGATCAACCTGGAGTGGAGACCAGAGAAAGACTGACATGGGACATCAGAGAAGGTGTGATCGGGTCCGAAGCCTTCCTTCCTAAGCATGCAGCCATTATCACATGGAAGAACGTTTCATTTGCGGGAGGAATTGATAATTCATTATATAAGGTAAGATTTTTCAATATTTCTAAACTTTCTCATGTAGTATGATTAATAAAGGTAACGAATATTACCTAAAATATTGAAGCAGTTATTTGAATACCAGCAAAAAATCAAAAGGAAAATCGTATCAATTTTATATAGTTGATAAAAATAAAAGAATAAATTGATAACTAAAAACAAGCCGTGTCAAAATGCAACAAAATTGATAAAGCTTCCAGTTTGACTAATACAATATTAACGTATCTAAAGTCTGCATTCAAGGTTACGTAATAATAATTCAAGAAAATCAAAAAAAATCTGCCAGCTCTTCAAAAAGTATTGATCATTAGCTGTATGTCACTTAAGAGAGTGGTAATAATGATGTGTACATGTTTACTAGTTGTACAATATGAATGTATATGAAGTGTGCTGCAGTTGACCCTAAAAACCCGCGAAAATTAATAAAACCTGGGCGGTCTTCAAAAAGTATTGATCATTAGCTGTATGCCACTTAAGAGAGTGGTAATAATGATTTATACATGTTTACTAGTTATACAATATGAATGTGTGTGATGTGTGCTGCAGTTGACGCTAAAAACCCGCGAAGATTTAAAAAACCTACGTGGCCTTCAAAAAGTATTGATCATTAGCTGTATGTCACTTAAGAGAGTGGTAATAATGATGTATACATGTTTACTAGTTGTATTGTACAATATGAATGCATATGAAGTGTGCTGCAGTTGACGCTAAAAACCCACGAAAATTTTAAAAACCTACGTGGTCTTCAAAAAGTATTGATCATTAGCTGTATGCCACGTAAGAGAGTGGTAATAATGATTTATACATGTTTACTAGTTAAACAATATAGTATGAATGTATGTGATGTGTGCTGCAGTTTACAAAAAGTATTGATCGTTAAATTTTGTATGATGTGTAAGACAGTAGTAGATAGTAATTATACTTTTTTATGTGGTAGTTTCATAACGCTGTGGATGAAGTTTTTTAAGTGTTTAAATTTTTTTTGTGGGAAAATGTTGTTCCCTAATGTATGGGATTTAAACGCGACAAACAAAAAGTGGCGCAAATTTCTGAAAAATACACAATCCACTAACGTAAAATTCGGTTTTGGGTCATTAAAAACCTATATGCGAGTTTAGTTTTAACCTTTCAAGTAAGGTACATTTTTTAAATATTTTATAAATGAAAACAAGTGACATTTTCTCTTATGGTAACATAAACTATGTTATAATAATTTCGTTATTTTAATAAATAATTTTTGGCCAAAAATTTAAGAAAAAAATGTTTTGCAAGATGATTTATGAAAGAAATAATTTGTATAAATTATATTGTATTACATTTCCGTTGTATAAACTTGCAGGTTTATTGCCATGAGACAATCTCTATCAGAAAGTTCCAGTCTTGATTTCACTTACAGAGGGGAAATCCAGACTGGAACCCTTTTTTAAAATAAATAGGTATTAATGAGAATTGGACCTGAAACCTCCAGTTTGGAAGATCTTACCAAGTGTGCTATGGGGCTCATCTTAAACGAAGTATTTTAAAAATACAACATATTTAAATTTAATAATTACAGACAAACACATTCCAAATGGTGCTGGCAACAGACGAGGTGTTTACATATGCCATGTTCAACTATGTAGAACTACAGTGGAGCTCCCACACGGAGGCAGGAGGTGATACAACTGGAGGGGAGGGAGGAGTACCCGCTTACGTGAGTTTATTTGTCCTATAATAACGCTTAAAAACAGCACAATTGGGAGCAAACAGCAGCAGATAGAGCAAACGACGTAGAGCTATTACTATTTATCTTATATCTAATGGACAAAGAAGGCATAGACAAGCTATTACAAGTATTACAAGCTCTACAAGCTCCTTGCCCTATATGCAACAGGATATATATGCCTATCACAAATTGATTAACATGATCATCTCTGGTTGGCACCAACGTTAAGTACCCCTGACTTTTTATTGTGCCTTTCTACAATATTATGTATATTAGGGGGACCGGAAAGTAAGCAAACATTTTAATCATTTGCAAAACATTTACCAAAACAAAAAAAAACTTATCTATAAAATCATTTTCTATCAATTTTTGCCACCATTTGGACAATTTTTCAATCACATTAAAAAAAATACATTTAGGTTTATCTTTGAAAAATGCGTCTACATAATTTTTTATCTCACTAATATTATAAATTTTTTTAAACGTCATGAGTGTTCTAAGGACATAAATAAACGGTAATCAGAAGATGCGATATCCGGTGAATAAGGTGGATGAGGTAGAATCTCTAAACCAAGCTCCATTATTTTTTCTTGTGTCAATTTTGCATAATGAGACCTAGCGTTATCTTGTTGAAGTATTCTTTTTTGTTATTGACTAAAACTGATAGTTTTTTTATTAGCTCTTGTTTCATTCGCCCTAATTATTGACAGTATACTACTGTTGTGATTGTCTGACAAGGTTTATGCAATTCAAAATTAATTACCCCGATGATATCCCACCATACACAGAGAAGGACGTTTTTCATTATTAGTAATGGTTTAGGGGTAAGAATAGGTACCTGATCCGAGGAAAGCCATTGTTTTTTTTCGCATAGAATTCTTGTACAGTACCCACTTCTTATCGCAAGTTACAATTCGCCACAAAAACGAATCGATTTCCTACCTGGACAAGAGTTATATACACATATAGTTATTTGCTGACAGTTATATAACACATATGATATAGTTATTTGCTGACAGTTATATAACACATATGATATAGTTATTTGCTGATCTAGTGCGATTAGCAACAATTCACGGGGAACACAAATTCCTTGTTTATTTAATTTACCTATACGATGATGGTACTTCTGAACTATTGACCATGGACAACTAAGCTTAATTGATAATTCCTCGATTGTTTGACGAGGATCTGATTTCACTAATGACGTCAGCACATCATCATCCAATTTATGAGGCCTTCCCATTTTAGGAACGTCCCTGACATTAAAACACCATTTTCTTTTAAATTTTTAACCACCTATGGCACTTATTTAGTTTTAAAATATCTCCATACGTATCTGTATTTTTTGTGACTTCATTTGCCTTTTATTCCCTGGTTGAATAAAAACAGCGTGCAATGACGCAAATGTTCTTCATCGATTGTTGACCTTGACATTGTTTATAAACAAAAGTAAAACATCATTCAAAACAAAAACAATAAATTCACACCTCTCACTTTCTAATGGTTACAAAAAATGCGTGTTTCTTTAACCGTGGCTCGAAACAAACTGACTGTAAAAGGGTACGTCCCAAAATTTTGATTACTTTCCGGTCCACCTTGTCATGGCCATTCATTGATTCATTCAATAATGTTGAAGTGCCGAATAATAGAAGCCGTAAATACTGAAACTCCTCGCCCTATATGCAACAGGATATGCTCATCACAAATTGGTTTACATACTATAGTCATCTCCAAGGTTTACATAGTCATCAACGTTAAGAACCCTCGACTTTTTAGTAAGCCTTTCTATTATACTTGTCATGGGTAATGGCCATTCATTAATTCATTCAATAATATCTATTGCATTGTATCAACTTGTCAAGTTTCTGTCACAGTGATAAGTAAAGGATTTAGGAAAATGTATTTTTGTCATAATTACCTTTAAATGGCCAATGTGCGCACATCTGATAAAAATTTTGGAAAATATACTCGTATTTCAAACAATCAAAAATTATCGAGTGACAACCGAATTCTTATATTTTGTTAATATTAAAAAAAAATGTAATCCAATTCAAAGTGCTCTTCAGGTGATAATTGCCATTGGTGAGGCTCGTAGTCTCAATATGCTCTTCAGGTGATCATCGTCATTGCTGAGGCTCGTAGTCTCAATTTGCTCTTCAGGTGATCATCGTCATTGCTGAGGCTCGTAGTCTCAATGTGCTCTTCAGGTGATCATCGTCATTGCTGAGGCTCGTAGTCTCAATGTGCTCTTCAAGTGATCATCGTCATTGCTGAGGCTCGTAGTCTCAATGTGCTCTTCAGGTGATCATCGTCATTGCTGAGGCTCGTAGTCTCAATGTGCTCTTCAAGTGATCATCGTCATTGCTGAGGCTCGTAGTCTCAATGTGCTCTTCAGATGATCATCGTCATTGCTGAGGCTCGTAGTCTCAATGTGCTCTTCAGGTGATCATCGTCATTGCTGAGGCTCGTAGTCTCAATGTGCTCTTTAGGTGATCATCGTCATTGCTGAGGCTCGTAATCTCAATGTGCTCTTCAGGTGATCATCGTCATTGCTGAGGCTCCTAGTCGAATATTGACATTCTAAAATCTGGAATATTAAAATAAACACGAGAATTTCTTTGAAGAAAATTAAATCTGAGCAATAATTCTAAAATTATGTTAATTTTAATAATTTATTGTTATGAATATGGAAAGTTCTTCAAATGTTATATTTTATTCCAGATTGGATTCAACGCAGGAAATGGAACCCAGAGTTTTGAATACAAACCATATTCACAATCTTCAGTTCTCCGAGACTTGACAGAAAGAGGTTACGCGAATGGAATCAAGGGAAGGCATATTTTCCGTATTGATGAAAAGATCATGATGGGAACGTGCAACAAAGATATTGGTATGTATCGCATCTCTAAAAATATTGATAACTCCTAAATCTTAATCAAAATATTGCTTATTCCTAATCTATAATACCTAAATTTCAATCAAAATATTGCTTTTTCCTAATTCAACCTAAATCTCGATCAAAATATTGCTTATTCCTAATTCAACCTAAATCTCAACCAAAATATTGCTTATTTCCTAATTCAACCTAAATCTCAATCAAAATATTGCTTATTCCTAATTCAACTTTAAGCTCAATCAAAATATTGCTTATTCTTAAGTCAACTTAAATCTCAATCAAAATATTGCTTATTTCTAATTCAACCTAAATCTCAATTAAAATACTGCTTATTCTTAATTCAAACTAAATCTCAATCAAAATATTGCTTATTCATAATTCAACCTAAATCTCAATGAAAATATTGATTATCAACAAGCTTCTACTATATTAACGTATTGATGGAATAATTAAATCATACAACTTTCCCCTCCTATAAAATATGTGCTCCACTGTTACGTAAGTCTATTTGACTAAATTTGGTAATATTTTGTTTAAATATAAAAATAATTTAAACAATTACTTTGAGATTATTACTTCTGCTTTTTTGTATCTACACTTTAGTTTATAATGAGCATTTTTTTGTAAAATATACTGTTGTGTTATAAATTAATTTAATAAATATGTAAAATTCACTAGTGAATAAGTTTATAAGAAAAATTATATTGTTATCAAGTGGGTTACGTTTGAATTGGAAAGTCAATAATGGTGTAAAATATTAAAGAGAAAAACTTAAATTTCATTTTTCATCTTTACAGATGGTGCTAATCTGCCTTTGGTGTTTGCTCCCGAAAGTGGTAACATGCTCGGAGGTACAATTGTGAACATCACTGGACCCTGTTTCAAACTGACGGATCGCATCAACTGCAGATTTGAAACGGAAGATGTTGTGGGAAAGGTCGTTGATTTTAACCGTGCTATCTGTGTCCAACCGGCTCTGTGGGCTGAGGGTTATGTGAGGTTTGAAGTGGCTATTAATGCAGAAAACTACAAATGGAAAGGGAAATACTTCATCGGTAAGTTTTTACTGCCTTAAAACAGTTCAGTTTGATCCCACCAAGACCCAAGCTGTTATGGAGGACAAAATAAATCTCCATCCAGTGGTATCTACATTAGATGATTGAAATAGTCTTTATATTGTTAAGTGATGAAGAAGGAACTACCTGAAAGGACTTCTCTGGCCGCGTTACACCTGAGTGGGAGAATAGGCGCAGTGCGGGCAGAAGAATACTTTGTCTGAGTGGCTTCACGACATAGACAATATTTTCTTGATGGTGATGGGTTATCAATTATTTGTTAATGTTTTTCCAAAAAAAACATTGAATTTCTTGGCATTAATTTTGATTGGGCTTGTCTAATGTACAGTTTGGGCTTGTTTAATCTTCCAGAGTTGTACGTTGGTATTTTTCAACAAGAGAATTTGTACGTTGGTATTTTTCAACGAGAGAAACAATAATCCAATATTAATTCATTTGTTATAATTGCATCAGAATTATTTTAATTCTATTTATTCTAGTCTGCTATTTGCACATTTTTAGACTCCAGTCAGTTGCTAGGGTGATATACGGTAGTAGGACAGGACATCATACAATTTGGTCACCATTAACTATCTTATCAATTCCAACACAATTGAAAGGGTCCAGAATACATTTCACTTTTGTCAAGACATGCTTGAATACAATATTTTATTGAATTATCCTGCCTTTTTAAATTCTTTGAAAGATGGACTATATTAAATTTGATGTTTCTGTAAAAGTTTATTCACAATAACATGACAACCCCAATATATTGGCTAAAATTGCTAATCATACTCCTGCTAAATAGATGGGAAATCTTTCACAACTTATGCCAATAGTAATTTGTTAAGAAGTGTTCTCTCTCCCTCGTCTTGTCTCTTACGTCTGAGGAAGGTGGCAGGAAGGTGGTGGCTTTTAATGGTCTCCTTCCATCTGAATCTGTCTCGGGTCGATCGGAGAGCATCTGATATTGAAGATCCTGATCAGGTCAATCCATCTGGTTGGAGGTCTTCCTCGAGATCTCGTTCCTTCGACGTTTCCGACGACCACAAGTTTCTCCAGGCTATTTAGCTCTCTTCTCATAATATGGCCGAAATAGTACAGGACACGTCGCATACACAATAATGAGAGGCAATCCTTAATTTTGAGCTCGGCAAAAATGGACACATTTGTTCTTATGGCTGTCCATGGATCCGGAGTACTGTGCCAACACCACAAATGCATCGATTCATCGTCTTTCCGATTCTCCCAAGGTCCAAGTTTCAAAACCATACAAATATATTGAGAAGATCAGTGTTACATGTCGTAATTTGTAAATTTTAAGAATGCATACCATGTTTCGTTTGGTAAAGATTTTAAATGTGGATGTTGTTGAGTTCAGGATGGCCTTGCTCTGGTATTTCCTCAATCTTTGATCTTAACTGGAAGATTGCTTATTCTACAATACATATTTATATACAATATATTTTGGTTTAGTATATTTGAAATGTTTTGGTTTAGTATATTTTAAATATTTTGGTTTAGTATATTTGAAATATTTTGGTTTAGTATAATTGAAATATTTTGGTTTAGTATATTTGATTGATTATTTTTTAGTATTATTTATTTCCAGTGCTGTCTATCGTTTCAATAAATAAATCAAAAGCTTTTGTTCTCCATAGATTTATCAACTTAACAAGAATGTTTCATATTTATTTTCCTTCAGAAACACCCGCTACAGCAACAGAAAAAATTTTCTTCGAAACGAATGATGTTCACGAGAAAAACCCAGCTGAAGTCAAAATAACTTGGAGCGCTTATAACTTGACATCAAACTTGAATGCCGGTGTAAGGATCTCTGTTTGGGGTTACAAAGAGACCAAGATCAAGCCTGAACTCCAGTTCATTGATATTCTTGAAGAGGGAGTTCCAAACAAGGGAGAATACACTATTGCACCAGGAAATTACAGGCTAAAAGATAATTTGTTGACTAACGACATGCAGTTTGGTTTCCTTCAGATCAATTTGACGAATGCACAGGATAATAACGGACTTGCAATATCGCCGTAAGTATTTTGATAACTATTATATATTTATACAGTCAAATCTCATTATAATAAATTTTAGGGAGCTTTTAAATCACTTCGTTCTACTGAAAATTTGTTATTATGAAACTGAGAAAAAACACTTTTTTTTGGCATATACTTTATTTTATTTATTGATCGCAACAAAAAGTAATATTTTTACGTATACAATTGCATACTGTATCGGACGTATGCGTCACCTAAAATATAATTTATGCATATTTTCTTGTTTGTTTTATGTTTAAAGATGTTTTGTTTGGCGTACTTACTGTGTACCGATTATAATGAAATGTTCCTTATGCGTGGCCTTCGCGAGAGTTACTATCAAAAGTCGGCCGGCCCATACAAGCAAAAACGTGCAAAATACGTAGTATCTCGCAAGCCATGACGGCATGCACGGGCGAAAATAGGTGCTTACAATGAGCGATTGACCGCACATAAGGAGTACAAAAAACCAAAAATATATTCTCAGTTTCTCGAACGTCTACTGTATTTTAATTACGACCAACTTCTACCTGCTAAAGAGGAATCTCTTCACCCTGCTACTCTTCACCGGAAAACCATAAAGTAAACCGAAATCTCCGAGTATTGAGCGGCAGCCATCCATCTATTTTACAGTCTTTGTGCCGGTGCTGTACAAAATGGTCCTTCGAGCCGGATCTGCTGCGTTACTGTGCCGTACACATACATAAAAAAATGTATATAAAGTAATAGGAAAATTTATATTTTAATAATAAAGTCCACTTTATTTATTGGGTATATTTTTTGAAGCGCCAGTTAGAATAAAATTTTCAGTATCGTGTAACTGTTGAAAAACATTTTCTGTCATCTTAAGATTTTGTGAGAGATGTTTTCGAATTTTCTGCTTCAATGTTTTAATTGTCATCTTAACTATCAAGCGTCAGGTCTATAGTGTTTGAAGAAAATCCCTGTAGGTTTTTAATAATTTCCTTTTCTATTAATTCTGTCATACTTATTAAATTGTTTTCAACTCTATGTAATCTATAAAGTCAACAGTATCTGGAACTCTTGTAGCACCAACTGTACAATTCCACAATTCTTTATCTTTATGAATTTCTTCTGGAGCATTCGTATATATGTCAGAACACAGTTTTCTGTAAAAATTTTAGCATCCTTGAATTTATTTTTATATATTATTTATAGTTAAGGCATTAACATTGTGGAGGTTTAAAGACATTTTAATTTATTTTATCAAACACTGTTTATTCCACTTTTTGTAATGGTATAACCCTACCGGTTTCAAGGTTTTCCCCTCATCATCAGAGGAGCAAAAACAAGTCTTTTTTGTGCTCCCTTGATGATGAGGTGAAAACCTTTTGAACGTTAAGGTTATACCGTTACATAAAGGGGAATAAACAGTGTTTGATAAAACAAATTACAATGTCTTTAATTTAATAATGTTGAATCTTTTAAGACTTCCAAGCTGTAGCCATCATATAACAAGCTACGAGTACTTTAACATTGATTCTTTTAATATCCTTACTAACTAAATTTAACAGTATCTTTTTTTATAAGATGTTCCCTATAATACGTTTTACTGCATTTAACAGTGTCTTTTTTTATAAGATGTTCCCTATAATACGTTTTACTGCATTTAACAATATCTTTTTTTATAAGATGTTCCCTATAATACATTTTACTGTATTTATAATTCTTCAATCCAAAAGTTGAAGGACTCCAGTAAAATTCGGTTGAATTTTTTAAAATTATTGAGTGCTCCAATACACAAGTTACGTTGTGTTGAACAATTGTCTATTCAGATAAGGTTTTTTTCTTTTTTATCGCTTCATTTGAATGTCTTACTTTTTTTACCATTCTCGAAATATTACTTGTCTCATCCAAGAATGATCATTTGAGGAATAATGGTAGAGAAGTGATTGAATGTTTTTAAAACATTACTAACTTGCGTATTTTCCAATGATAAAACGTTTTAGTCTTTTCGTTAAAGCTAAACAATAAAGTTAACCGTTTTTTATAATTTTTACCTCCTTTGTAACTATCTCGAGCAAGAGAAAGATACCATTTTGGAAGTAACTGGAAGAACAGTCCTGTTTCATCGGCATTAAAAATATCGACAATTTTGTATTCAACAATAATATTTTCAATTTCATCAAGATTCTATACGTTAGCTCAATCCTATGGTACATCATTTTTATCTCCACAGATCATCCCAGAATATATTTTATGTCGACCTCGTAACCTATTAAACCAATCAACACTTTCATGAAAATTTTCGTATTCTAAAAGTTTGGCTTAAATCTAAAAAAAATCCCTATACTGGAATTTCAATTTTGTTAAAATGAGATTCTTTTAACATTGCTGTTAAGTAATTTCATTCAGAACTGTGAAAATAGTAACTGTATAAAAAAAAATATTATTTCGGTATTTGTTATAACGAGAATTGACTGTTTTATCTGGCGGCTCTCAACTTTCGCACGTTCTACTTTCGCTATTTCGCACATTTAAAAAAAAATCATTTTGTAAAGATTTTTGTCAATAATGCAAAAATTGTTCCCTTCCAAGCAGTCGCTCCCAATTTTTTCGAAGAACTACAATTATATGGAACGCAATAAACAATATTGGAGACTCGTGGGCTGAAATAAAAGAGTCAACTATGAAAGGTTCCTGGAAACAATTATACCCACAAATGATGAGTGGTTTTATAAATTTTGAAGAAACTCCGGAAACTATCACAGATGAAATAGTTAGCCTAATGAATGAAATAAACTTGGACATCGACAATGAAGATGTTAATTAGTTGATTGAATCTCACTCAGTACCTCTGTCAAATGAATACTTTATTGATCAACAAGAGTTAAATGAAATACACAATGAAAGTGAGGAAGAAGAAGCTGATAAAATCGTCAAGAATTTGACAATCAAAAATATGAATGAAGTCTTCATGCGTCTTGACAAATTTGTGACTATCATGAAAGAATGTGATCCCAATGGAGAACGTACAATATATGTCAAGTACGTAGGGTGATTGAGAAAGACACAGCATATTATAGAACTCTTTATCAAGAAAAAAAAAGGGTGGTATTCAACTAACTCTTGACAAGTTTATAAAGAAAACACCTGAAAGCACTTAAACACGCCTTGTTAACTTAATTATGTACCATATATTGATAAATAAATATTTTTAATATATTATTGATAAATAAATATTATTATTCATAAATAAATATTTTAAAATACAATTTTTGATGTTTTTTTTACATCCCTCTACTTTCGAACATTCAACATTCGCACACATTTTCAGGAACCAATTATGTGCGAAAGTCGAGGGCTGCCTGTTTGTTATTATTTTTTTTAGTAGCATATAGCAGTATGAAAAGAATCCTCCATGGTATATTGTTCCACAATCCTATAATATTATTTCCTCAATTTCAGAGTGTTGTGGAGTAGGCCAATTCCTTTGGGTTGGTATTTCGGAGCTCAATGGGAGAGGATTTACGGGAAAAAATGGCCTGAGAAAATGTGCAACAACTGGCTGACCACTGACCGTTACTACAAGAACTTTGCAGCAGAAATCCCGATATGTCCATGCACGTTGGAGCACGCATTGCTGGATAAGGGAAGATTCCTGCCTGACTTTGCTTGTGACAAAGATGCCAATCCAAAATGTTACTATCACAAAGGTGCTGTACACTGTGTAAGGAGTGGAAATCCTAGGTAAGAATGTGGTTTTTTTCATGTCATACCATTGTATGACACTACATGATCACCCCTTATCTTTGAATGTAAGCCTTTTGCCTCTTCAGTTCCTTTTCTCCAACTATTATATTAGTGACTTTCGTGATTCAGTGATCCCAAGTGTTTCTTTTCATTATCCTCTGCTAGTATAACCCATAATCAATAGTGCATATCGTCTCGCTTACTTAGCACTATTGTATTACAGTGCATGATCACTATTGATCCATTATCTTTAATGTTAGCCTATTGCCACTTCAGTTCCTTTACTCCAATATTAGTGACTCTCATGATTCAGTGATCCCAAGTGTTTCTTTTCATTATCCTCTGCTAGCATAACCCATAATCAATAGTGCATATCTTCTCGCTTACTTAGCACTATTGTATTACAGGGCATGAACACTATTGATCCATTATCTTTAATGTTAGCCTGTTGCCACTTCAGTTCCTTTACTCCAATATTAGTGACTCTCATGATTCAGTGATCCCAAGTGTTTGTTTTCATTATCGTTTGCTAGTATAACCCAATTTCAATAGTGCATATCTTCTCGCTTACTAAGCACTATTGTATTACAGTGCATGATCACTATTGATCCATTATCTTTAATGTTAGCCTATTGCCACTTCAGTGCCTTTGCTCCAACTGTTATATTAGTGACTCTCATGATTCAGTGATCCCAAGTGTTTGTATTCATTATTGTTTGCTAATATAACCCAATTTCAATAGTGCATACCTTTTTGGTTACTATGCACAATTGTATGACACTGCATGATCACCGTTGATTACTTATCTTTGAATGTTAGCTTATTAAGACTTCTGTTCCTTTACTCCAACTATTATATCAGTAACCCTCATGATTCAGTGTTTCTTTTCTGGTGATATTGTATTTGTACAAATTATGTATGTTTATCTTCGTAACAAGTAATAAATAGAATTATTTTTGTTTATATATTTATTTATTAGACACTTTACTGTAAAATATACAAATGGTGAGTGCATTGCCAGACGGTGATCTCTTCCAACCAACCAGACAAGAGCTATGCAAATTAGTACTAATTACTGGATGAAAAGAAAACTTACTTAAAACATTAAAAAAACCTGTAAAACAAGATATTGCAAATGTTACCAAAGTTTGGGAAAGGATAAAAAAAGTTGGAAAAAGACAATAAAAAATAGTTATGGAGAAACATATTTTATTATTGAAGAGAGATGTAATATTTTTTAAGTCGCTCTTGAAGTAAGTCAACGAGGAATGAAAGTCTTAGGGCAGCCGGTCATATTCCCCATATTAATAAATTAATCAGACCCACATTTTCTTACACTCCACATTACACGAGAAATTCCTGTAATGTGGTGTGTAAGAATAACTCTAATTGTCCAAATATTGGTAAGCATAAAATGTTTTTGCCCTTTGTAGTCAAATTAGATATTTTAATGTTTCTGGTTGGTTGGAAGTAACTACCACATAGCAACGAGCTCATCTGTTTGTACTATGAAGAATGGAAGTACAGTAGAGCACCGATTATTCGGGGCTCAATTATCCCTGAGTTGGATTAACTGTGGTCCTCTAAAACACAAATTAAATTTTCTAAAACACAAATTTAATTTGAGGTGCATGGCCGCGCGGTAATGTACTGCACTTCCAGGCGGAAGGCCGTCGGTTCGAACCCTGCACTGTGCTACTCCCCCTCGAATGACACAGGCACTTTTTTCCGCCTAGTGTTCGAGGGTATAAGGATAACTATGACTTCGGTCATATCTATTCTTTAAAAAAAAAATTAGTAAATTTGAAAAATATGTTTTTCCAAATTTTTAACAAAAGTCCATATTTTGGAAATTACAAACCAAGGACTTAAAACTGTTATAAAATTAATGGCTTACATCAGGGGTCACCAAACATTTTTGAGAAACGGACCGGATTGAAATTTTTTAATACATGGGGGCCGGAAGAAATATATTCTTATTGAAATCCTATTAGAACATAAAATATTCTTATTGAAATCCTATTAGAACATTAGTTAACATTGCATGTGTAAACAAATATAGTTTATATTGGAAGTCTTATACCAAATCACAATAGAAGAATTGTTGTCGTGTATTCACAACCAAATCATAAAATTTTATAAAATTAATATTTCTTATATATAATATTTATGAATAAATCCGGATGAAAAAGTCTGGAGGGCCGGATCCAGCCTGCGGGCCGTAGTTTGGTGACCACTGGTTTACATCATACCAATTGGTTAACGCAAGTAAGCGGGCAGTGTTTCCCCGCATTCACACCAACACGAAAATATGCAGATCTGGGGCTTCCTAATGTAATTGTAGCGGTATAATACCGGCGCCTAGCAGTTGTACGAGTATCTATCAAACATTGAGAAAACTTGTTCATGTATTCATCTTGCAAAATTAAATTTATCTACCATTTTAACTCTTAAAATGTTTAACTCAATAAAAACTTAATTTGGATTGACCGCGTTTTTCAATTATCTGGGCTCGAGTGCCCCCCAATTACCACGGATAGTTGGTACTCTACTGTATACTGAAATACAATGTTGACTGATGAATGTGTATTACAAAGATTGCTGTTGAGTTATTGATTTTTCAGTGTTCCACTCAGTCTTGTCGTCATGCCGAAAAATGTTGAATAAACAAATTGAAAAGTATCATACTATATGAGTAAAGCATCTAAAAGTGTGGTCTTCCTGTAACAAATTTTTACAAATCTTAATATATTTTTTCTAGTTTGGAAGGTGCCGGTCAGCAGTGCTGTTATGATAAGAACGATTACCTTATGCTGTCCTATGACCAGCAATGGGGATCTCGACCACACCGTTCTCACAACCTTGGATTCCTTCCCTGGAATGAAGCAAACAAGGTAAACTATTGTGTTCTATATATAATATATGGATAAGTCCAGCTACTCTTACCTGACAGTGTGTGGCTGGACAACTAATGCTACATGTATCACATATCGAACGATTTATTGCGTAGTTCATTGTCCTTGGTAAGTTTCCTGTAGTTTTTACCAAATATGTTTTTCTAAACATATGCAGATGTGGGGAATTTTCTTACCAAATATGTTTTTCTAAACATATGCAGATGTGGGGAATTTTCTTACCAAATATGTTATTCTAAACATATGTAGATGTGGGGAATTTTCTTAACAAATATGTTATTCTAAACATATGCAGATGTGGGGAATTTTCTTACCAAATATGTTTTTCTAAACATATGCAGATATGGGGAATTTTCTTACCAAATATGTTATTCTAAACATATGCAGATGTGGGGAATTTTCTTACCAAATATGTTATTTTAAACATATGCAGATGTGGGGAATTTTCTTAGCAAATATGTTATTCTAAACATATGCAGATGTGGGGAATTTTCTTACCAAATATGTTATTCTAAACATATGCAGATGTGGGGAATTTTCTTACAAAATATGTTATTCTAAACATATGCAGATGTGGGGAATTTTCTTACCAAATATGTTATTCTAAACATATGCAGATGTGGGGAATTTTCTTAACAAATATGTTATTCTAAACATATGCAGATGTGGGGAATTTTCTTACAAAATATGTTTTTCTAAACATATGCAGATGTGGGGATTTTCTTACCAAATATGTTATTCTAAATCTAATGGCTGCAGCTACCGCTTTCTTATCTTGACACTCAATTTATATAAAATATATATATTAAAAATATTACTTTGAAATATTTTTATTCTATCAATAATGATAAGTTTGAGTCCTGAGATGGAGCACCCTTAAGAAGAATTTATTCTCTAAATGGGGCAGTATAAATTGTCCTTTTATTATTATTACTCTTGTAAAGTTTCTTCATAAATTTTTTGGTTGAATTTGGTATTAGTTCCCGTTTCATTAACTAGTTTAATAAGTAAAAAGTATTCATGATTTTCTGCCAGAGATTTTTTGAGGAAAACTTTTTACTTAGCTTGATATTTTGTAGGTGCCATCCTTATCTCACTGGTTCCATGACCAAATTCCATACTACCAATGCTGTTTATGGCAGGAGGAACAAGCTGTGGGCTGTGAAACATACAGGTAATATGAAATCATCATCATTAACCAACCATTTTCAGTTCCATTATATACCATATACATGGTATAGATAGGGTCTTTCAAATTGAGCGGTTTTTTTAATTCTTGGATAAAACACAGATGACGTCGTGAACTTGCCTGGGTCTTATGACATTTGAGAACTGTAATGTATGGCATTTATAAAAATAGAGTCGTATACAATATAACAACGCGTTCAAATTGAGAATTATTGTATCTACTGTAATCTCCGGAAACGGTGATGTTAATTGGCCACCAAGATCATGTGATCTGACACCGTTGGACTATTTTCTCTTGGGTTACGTGAAATTCCAGGTCTATAAGAATGACCCCCAATCAATTCCTAAGGTGAAGGACGAAATTATTCGCGTTATTGGTGAGTTAGAACTGCAATTATGCCAAAATGTCATCGAAAATTATGACAACAGAGTGAACATCTGTGGAGCTGCATGAGGTGGACATTTGGCGGATATTGTTTATTGTGTTTAAATGGCATACATTATACTTCAATGACCAATAAAAAAAATTTGAAATCAAAGCAAATTGTATGTTTTATTCAAGAGTTAAAAAAATTTATTAAAAAAACCGCTCAATTTGAAAGACCCTTTATATACATATAACCCTTTATAGGTTAGTTGCTAAATATTCAACTACCAGTCATGATTGTCAAAGCTCAAATGTTAGATGTGACGAACATTATAACACTTACCATACAGAGTAGTTGGGAAATGCCAAAAAATAAAAAAAAATGTTTTAAGTATAGTCAAAAATTGGTATCCGTAGATTTGATATATTTGACTATTGAAAGAACTTATTAAAACTATGTATATATTATACCTACTTGAGAAAATGTAGCATGGTCCCTGTGACAGTTCACAAATTGGCTCCAATACAGCCTTGTAATGACATTCAGTAATTTAAATTATTTTATCAACTTTAATATAAGCTTCGATTCTAATAAATCGCAAGTTATTTAGGTAAATACGTTACATAAAACTAAGAATAATAACAAATTAATACATCTTGTTACAAATTAGCAAAAATGTGGCAGTTTGTTAAAATCAAATAATATTTGGTGACGTTTGTCAAAAGTCACTACGTTAGTCTGCATTGGCTAGGGATGGGGTATACGATAATTGAATTTTCGATTTTTTATACCTAAAATGAAATGTTCGTAATTAGTATTAATTCATAGTGGATCTTGGCCTATTTAAAGATAGATACAAATCATACAATACATTAGAAAGTCAGTATAATGAAAATTAGGTATTAAAACGTCAGTTTAGAGAAAAACAATTTTTTGATTTATAAAAAAACTATTTGATTTGTAATAAAAAACAATTTTACCCCATCCCTTTGAGACATGACATTTCAAATGTCACAGGGACCATCCTACATTTTCTCAAGTATAGTATGCAATTTTAAAAAGTTTTGAGGTTGTTTTATAAATTTACGGACCCTAGACAGTTTCCTAGTCTGCCTAGGTGAAAGTCTGCCCCTGTCTATAATGATAAGTTATAATCAATACAACTGGAAATACTAATTTATTGGTTCTTTGGAAAATATCTTAAAAGGGTTTGACTATATCCACAAAAATGTATATAACTCAGTAAAATTAAAATAAACAATAATTCATTATTTCATATTTATATTCAGGTTTGAGAGAAGACCAACTCAAGATTGTGTGGCTTATCAGCCACCTGCAGTGGGAGCCGTATTTGGTGACCCTCACTTTGTCACCTTTGATGGTCTTCAATATACATTCAATGGCAAAGGTAACTTCTATAAATTCTTACTTGTTACAAGTTACAACTTAGAATGTTTTTAGAATAAAGAATAGGTTTCTTTTGGACGTTGATCAACTTAACAAGCATGTGAGGAGTGTTAATGTTGCATTTAATAAACTTAAGGTTATGAGTTCTACTCCTTTATATAAGGATTAACACTTTGTATTTTGATGGCATGCTTTAAATTGATAAACTAGATTAGCATTGAGTCTCAGTCCCTTGTTTTCACTTGATCAATACCTCTTTAACCTTTCCTTCCCTGTGTTGGGTATCTTCTACACGTTGCTTCTAATAACCATCAATATCTCCATAAATATAATAAATACAAGGTTAAGATTTTAGGTATTCGTCCATAATATATTTACGCATTGATTTAAAAAATAATATTAATAATAATCAGAATTTATCGACTACATCGAGGTGTTTTGTAAAGATCGAAAACAAATTCGCATTTAAACGCGGCGAGTGCCTCGTCTTGACGATAGGTGAATAGTATGTGGGAAGCGCGACACTATATTCGCATCTCACTCTTGCATACTAGACTGAATTGCGAGGAGCTGAATTTTCTCAACGTCACAAGCAAAGACGTTCCGCGCCACTAGTTGCCTCTAGGCTTGCAAATAGGTTAGACATACGCCCGTTCCGTGAGCGTTTTTTAATGTTTTCAGATGGTTTTTTAATGTTTTCAGCAAATAAATCTCAATTATTATAATTTTTAACTTCAATTATAATTAATTAAGGGCATTATCTATGAATGTTCTTATTTTTCCGATTTAAAATCGCTAATTTTTGATTGCGTACTCACTACCCAACACCGTAACACGCGTATTATTTTTATCACCGTAAGGGAAGGGTTAATAAAGGATATATAACTGGCATCAAGTAAATATTTTTATCCGACCTTTATATCAAGTAATCCGACCTTTATACGAAAGTCTCCTGATTTTTAATATGGACAATGCCCTATACAACGAAAATATGCACGAATTCTTACATTGTGTCATCAATGTGCAGTGAATTGTCAGATCTTCAAGATTTTGATATATGAATATGGAAACGTAATACAGTCTCTGGGTCCAAATAAAATAAAGAACTTGTAGGATCCTCCCAACAGATCATCAAAGAATGTGTCTAAACATGTGTTGATAAATATTTCAACTGACAAAATAGGAAAACCCTGTAGAATTTGCAAGGTATATGCTAAACACAAGAAAATAAGTGAGACCAGATCATCTACAGTCTCCGGGTATAAATATAATAAGGAATTTGCAGGATCCTCCAAACTGGTTGTGAAAGAACACATCTAAAAACATATGTTGATATGTATTCCATCAACTGATAAAAAAGAAAAACCCTGCAAAGCTTGCAAGATATGTGCTAAGTACAAGAAGAGAAGTGAGACCAGGTACATATGTAAGGAGTGTGATGTAACTCTCTACAAATTAAAATGTTGGCATAGTTACCGCACGGAACTTAATTTTTAAAACATTTTAAACAAATATACAAAGTCTCAATACAATATTCCTATATATAGTAATATTAGTAAACATTTTACAAAAATCAAACTAAAAAAGATTGTTTGCACTAGAAAAAGTTGTTTTGATTTCGATTGCGTCTCAAAGTGTTAACAGGGTCTTTTGCTGGCTACAGAACTTCAACCTTTCTTGAATAATGGGATATAGATGAAGAATAATTTAGTTTTTACTCTAATTTTCCTTTCTTATATAAATAAAATACATATATGTATGTTATAGTACCCGGCGGTAAGTAATACACATCGGGCTTAAGAAAGAGACTGTCGCTTTGTAGAGCGTCGTCTCTGTCGCACGGACTGTTAGCGCATCGTGCGACAGAGACGATGCTCTACAAAACGATAGTTTCTTTCTTAAGCCTGATGTGTATTATTTATCGCCGGGTACTATACTTAGTTGTTTTTTTTTGATAATATATATTTATACAGACCAATATGTTTTATTTTAAGTCAAAGAAAATGATTCAATGTGTTCTTTCTGTTAAAAAGCAGAATTTTTTAAAACAGAAATACATTTTGATAGGCTTAAGTTAAATGTGATGTAATTTCAATAGGGGATGTTCTGCTTATGAAACTTGGAATTGTGAAATGTCACAATCACATATAGTATTTTATGTCAGTATTGCCAACATAAGTTTTTAAATTAATTTTTAATTTTTAAAGCAATTTTTTTCTTATTTTAGAATAATATAATTGCTTTATTTTGCTGGCAACATTCGCAACTATAATGAGCTTTATTTTGGAATGCGAGTATATATTATTGAATAACAAATGTCAATTATAAATGGACTCTGTGACCTATTTGGTAAGATGCTGATCATTTTTATGGGGATATTGGGTTCGATTCCTAAAGGTAATAAAAAAATAATAACAAAGAATACTAGTATGACAAAAGAGTTTATTCGGTAACAATAGTTCCATGTGCCGAGTATGTGTGAGAGTGTTTTTAGTGAACCGTGAGTTACTAACCTACTCCGGTAGTTAACCAGAAGACTCGATTACCGAGGCTTAAACAATATTGTTGTTCGGTCACACACTTCATCATGATCTATTCAGATATATTGAGTTGTATCATACGAACGAATTATGAATTGATTTATTTTTTACAAATTCTAGGTGAATTTGTACTGGTACGTACTGATCTGCCAAGTATCAAACTGGACGTGCAAGGTAGATTTGAGGAAGTTCCACGCAATGTGTACGGTCCAGTGCGAGCCACCCAACTGACATCCGTGGCTGCAGCGGGCAATAACTCTGCTACCATAGAAGTACGACTTCGTCCTCAACATGCTCAGTGGAGATACAGATTGGATGTGTTTGCCAATGGGAAGAGGGTCTTCTTTGACAGGAGTTCTTTGAAGATTCAACACTTCCCAGGTAATTTATTTGACCCATTTTAAAAAGTCTCTTGAGTACATTATACAGATTTTATATAACTTAATCTAGACCTGCGAAGATTTCATAGAAAATTCCTTATAATAAATTTACACATAGACGTAAAAAAAAATTTTAATTGTGGGACGAATAGATTAATAAAATTCTTTGCGTAATGATGATGATTATACGAGTGAATGTCTAAATATACACAAACATATTTCAGGTGTAACTGTGTACACCCCTACATACATCTTGAACCAGTCTGAAGTTATCATGATGTTCCAGTCTGGTGCTGGGGTAGAGGTTGTGGAGAATCAAGGGTTTATGACTACTCGAGTCTATTTGCCATGGACATACATTGTAAGTATATCTTTTTTTTTTTTTTTTAATCTGGCGAGTTTATTGCCATGTGGCAATCTCTTCCAACCAACCAGAAAGATGTTTTTACAGGCCCTAAGTGTTAACCAGACTGGAATCCTATTTAATTAATCCTATTTATTTTATCTTCATCTAAGGTCTAATTCCTACTAAATAACTTAACACATTTAGTGTTGAAAATGTCCTAAGGTTTTTGCAAGCATATGTAGTCAAGTTCAAAAGCTGCAAGTTATTGTTTATTTTAATTTAGTTGTCCCTTCAACTTAATTATGGAGTATCATGTTGATTTTAGGTTGAAGTTACAATTGAGCCTCCACTTAAGGCTTAGTGATATCCGGCTCACATCCACTTATTGCAAAGTTGTTTACAAAAGCTCTTAAGATATAAATTATAACATTTTCGAAACGTCAGCATGACAAGCTGTTAAACCGTGAGGTACAATACTCCGAAAGACCTTTTACAACTGATATGAACCACGATAAACATATTTGATAAATAAATTAAATCTATCAAAAAAATCCGAAACTTGTTTTTGGACAACATATTATTTTGAAAATCCATAATAAGTCACATCTTGGACCTTATATTATGAAAGAAATAGATTTCTTCAAAGATTATTATCAGTTATCGTAGAGCTTTAATTATTGATTTTATTTCAGAACAAAACTCGTGGCCTCTTAGGCAACTGGTCATGGGACATGCAAGATGATTTCACAAGACCCGATGGAACAATTTCTGGAATCAACCTCAATAACTTTGAAAGTGCTCATACGGACTTCGGGAAACACTGTAAGGAAAATATTTATTATATTCAACAGTTTGCGAATGGATTTCTAAGATGTTCCAAGAAATCAAGATTGTATCAATTTCGAGTGTCGTGTCTGGGTGACCCAAGAGGGTATCTCGATATATTTAACTGTCCCAGATTGGTGAATTTCAATAATTTATCACTTACTTTGATGGAACTTAGAAAATTATTAAAATTTACAAATATAAATATTGAATTATGCTTAATGAATAAACTGAGAGAAATAGATTACTATATAAAGAATGCATGTTCATTTAGGTCTAAATTATCATAGTCTGGTCTTAATACTAATATCTAACCATACAATTTCCTGATTTGTATTCAGAGTATTTTAGAGTCATACCTCATATCTTCAAACGTAAAAGTGAGGTAATTAAACTAAGTGACTTGATTATTAAAGTAAGTTATTTCAGGTGCTTTGGATCTTTTTTATAGTTTCTAATATTAAAAAAAGCATCGATGCTGTAAATTTGGGTTTCTAATATTAAACAAAATTAATCAAAACATGGATGCTGTAAATTTAGTAATTTCTAAAATGTTATTAAACAAAATGAAACAAAACATTGATGCTGTAAATTTAGTAGTTTCTAATATTAAACAAAATGAAACAAAACATTGATGCTGTAAATTTGGTAGTTTCTAATATTAAACAAAATGAAACGAAACATTGATGCCGCGAATTTTAAATTAATACGTGTAGAACTCCATTTTTAATTAGGAAAATCAAAATTAAACAATTTGATAGTTATATGTCCTTTATTTATTTATTCAGTGACAGCTGTTTTGTCCTACAATCCTTGTCAAACAAAACAGTCTATGTGGTATTCACAGCCAAACTGTATTGTTTTCTGAGTTGATTTTTTTTCTGAGCTGAAAACATAATTTTTTTCACATGTCAAACATTTTTCTAGGGATGCTGTCAGACAGAGCAGAGGATGGAAAGGGTGCGGCCTTATTTACGCGAGAATTTGGTCGCACCGCTTCTTATTATGCCAACGCGACATATGTACCTAACTTCATCAAAGAACCATTGGAGTTCCTACCTTCTAACAGGTAAATTGATAATTGCTTTCTCCTCTATATCTTCCTCTATCTCATGCTCGAGTGAATTTCTTTTTACACTTCTGTTCTGTGCTTTTTTGCTATGATATAAACTATAATTATATCGTGACCTCTGCTAACTCATGTTTTTCTTCACAGACCTTTACCATTCATTCTCTCAACGTCTTCTTCAATCATTAAAGCTTTTTCTCCTTGTTTACTTGTGTTAAGAAAATTCATTCAAAGGATTGTTATAAAAATCCTTTGTGATTCGATGATCTTTACATCAATTTGTCAACATATTAGTCTAGTGGTTAGGATGCTTTGCTAAGCATCTAAACATTCCGATTTTGATTTTCGGAAGGTTCCAGATTGCTTTTACTATCAGAGTTTTACTTATTAGTTGCATTTTGGTTTTTATTCTAATGATTGTGTGCGGTATATTATGAGATGAATAAGTTTGGTCTTTCTGGAGTGATGATGTGTGAAGAGTTTGATTCTTCATGATGTTTCCAGTTGTAATTGAGTGTCACTGTTTGTCAGGTTGATGAGAATGTGCAACGGGGTTTTGTTTTTGTGTAATAAAAAATCGGAAAGAAGTATCGATTTATTTTTTCATGCTAAATATCCTCAGTTAGATACAGGCAAAATCCTAGTTTACTGGGGATACGACAAATTAAACGGGACAAACCCAGATCCATTAAAATAATGTATGTCTAAATTAAATTACCTGTTGTTTTTTCGCAAATTATGTATAGTTCTTGTCACGTGTAATAATAAATAAAAATAAAATAAAATTAAATTGATTCTGCATTACTTAGATCACATCCAGTCTAGTTTTGAGAAGCATTTTTTTCTCTTCTTAATCGGATCGTTCTTTCGTGAATAATTTTTCGGAGAGCGTTGTCTTTAGTGATAGTGTCTAAACTGAGTGATGGTATTGCAAAATAATATTGTTAAGGTTATTAACGTCTAATGTGAAGTTACTCAAGTTGTCCGAGGATTTAACCACTCATAGTTTTTAACTTTTGGCAGGCCGACAGTTTTGAAGGGTGGTAAAAAATTGTTTTCTTTTTGCATTCCTACACAGCTGTGTGCATTTATAGCGAAGTCGTCGGAAAATCTCCTGTAGTGGATCCGCCTCTTATTGTTTGAATTAAAATGTTTTATTTTATTTTCAGAACAGTGGATGTAAATAAAGCAACAGAGTTATGTGGAGACTCTTATCAATGTCGATACGATTATGGAATGTCACTACACAGAGATATGGCACACTTTACAAAGAATTATTATGATTCTATAGTAAGTTTTATTATTATTATCATTCTCATTATAGACAGTATATACCAGACGTGGGCAAATGCAGCTCCGTAGGCCGCATGCGGCTCTTCGTTGGGTTAAGTGTGGCTCCCAATGTCTCTTATAAAAATATAGATACTTTCTTTCCCCATTATACTTGTATTTTAGCGATTTTCCTTTTTAAATATTGTGACAAGATGCGCATGTATGAATGCTACTGTCAAAGACGCAAGTATTGGTGTATACGTGTGTGCTGTAATTTCAATGTGTAGGGTGTGCACGTATCTCCTGCATCTTTATGTGCGCAAACCACGCAAACCGTATTCTGCGCTATTTTTATATTTTCTTATATGTATATTTTTTATACTTTATATAGCAATTAAGATTTGTGTAGAATATGTAATAAATTTGAATTAATGTATTAATTAATGTATTAATTAATACTACGTGAAAATGTGACTCCAGAATGTGGCTCTCTTATTCTGTGAATACAATGAAAATTTAATTGTGGCTCTTTATACCATATATATGAAAATCCAGAATGTGGCTCTCGTTCACCTCATGTATGCCCACCCCTGGTATATACTGTTAATATATTTATTAAAACTAACTATCATACACATATGTTCATAAAGAAAACACAAAGGATATAAGCAAAGAAGATTATTAAAAAAAAAATAAGCAAAGAAAACCAAACAACCCTTAAACAGCACTTTTGGGCTAGTGTATAGGAACTTGTCCAGACATTTTTTAAACTGGTTCGATGCAAGTACTAGACTATTTGTTTCAAGATTCCATAACTCAGTTAGCAAAACAATGTTTCCTTGGATAATTGTGGAATTTATTTTTGGAAAGTTTTAACTTTTGTCCTTTCAAACATTTTGTCGCGAATTTTTGTTGCTCATTTTTAACCCTTTCAAGAAGTTCTATGTCTTTTATAACCAAATTCTTATGAAGGCTGTAAAAAAATAACCTTCTTTCTTAAAAACTTTTAAGTCAGATCTGTGGTTCGTTATTATGATGTTGAGATGTTGACTCCCAGTTTATCTTTTTGGAGGTCTTCCTGGGGGATGACTGCCAGTGGTTAGTCCATGTAGGGAACTTCTGTACTATCCATCGTTTCCACGTGAAAGATAATGATTTGATAAATTTGTTTTATTTTTTTTATAGGTAAACATAAAGGAAACCAATATGAAACGTGTCATAAGTTGTGGGGTGCTGGAAACACCTCGTTTCGGTCGAAAGACTAATTTCTTCTTTACGCCTGGCACCAAAGTCACATTTGAGTGTAACCAGAATTTCGTTTTGATTGGAGACCAGAGGAGAACTTGCACTCCGGAAGGAAGGTGGGATGTTCCAATGTATGGTTATACCGAATGTCTGAGTGAGTATTTTTATCTTGATTGAATTATATATTGGTATACAACATCATTTCTCTGTCAGGATAGGCAGAGAAGACTCCCTTCTATTACAAAATAATTCCTTTGCATCCTTTACATCAGACATGTTAAACTCATTTTGCTCCAAGGACCGCGTAAGCTATTTTGCATAAGGCCGATGGCTGTATGTTTTCAATATGTAAAACATCAGCAAAACAGGCAAAAAAAGATCAAGATTATTTTAATTAATTTTTCACATCTACGTTTCACTCTCATATAATATGAACAATCTCCAAGGCCTAGATGGTTAGATGTTTTTCTTCCGATCTGGAAGTTTGCGTGTTCGATTCTCTTTGGAACACAGATTTTTCTAAAAAAATATTCCTGATGATTTTTTACCTAAGGACTCTTTAACATCTATATGGTTGGTTAGAAGAGATTATCACATGATAATAAGTCCACCAGGTTGTATTGTATACAACGAAAGTATAATACAATATATCAACATTAGGATTAATACACTTGTGGTAGGCAGAGGACACAGATCCAGAATTTCCCTATTGGTTAGGCAGAGAGGAAATAGCGCCAGAATTTCCTATCTCGAAACACATCCTTCGCCTTTTCCACACCCATACACCTTCTTATACAACTCCTTCAATCTCATTCGCTTGATCCAAACATACTTTCCTTGGTCTTCCTCTACCATGCCTTCCACTCACATTTGCACTAAATATTTATTTGGTTAGTCTTTCTTCATTCATTCATTCAACATGCATAAACCATCTTAGAGTGCTCTTCTTCATCTTACTCAAAACATCAACCTTAAGTTCATATTAATTTCATATCACTTAATTTGTTATTCTGTCATATATTGTCCCCTCGTGTATTCTTCTCAGCGCACGAATTGAATATTATTGATTTATAAAACCTTTATTTTGGGATAATGCAATATTTAACTTTTTTTTTTTTTAACAATACTTCAAGGATATGAAGTAATAACTTCTTGAACTTCTGATTTAAAACCCTTACCCAGTCAAGTAAAACTGGTTTAAACAGTTTACATAAGTATTCAATTAAATGTAAATATGGTAAACCTTTATTAAACTTAGACAAACTTAATCCCTTTGTAAATAATCTGGATTAGAATCCTACAAAATAATATAGGGTGAGGTATAATATATCATCCAATATAGTTTGCTTTTTTTAATTTCGATTAGATTTTTTTTCCTTTGCAGATAGTTTGAGATTAACTCAAAAAGATGAAAGGTACACATCAAAACAACGAGTCTGAATCATCTGACCATATGGCAGAAAAAATAATTGTATAAATGCTATGTTAAAAGCATTTTGATTACAATATGCTAATTTTATTACATCTAATGCTCAAACGATTCGGTATTTGTCTTTATGGGTGCATTGGTACCCTGATGATATTTCTAAGGTTTCAGTTCCCCAGAACTTGCTGTTTACTGGACCATTCAGATAATAATGAGCATCTTTCATCATCACAAGTGTTAACAACAAAACACTATTTTTCTTCATTAATCAGAGATAGGATCTCCCTGATATATTCTATCTATTGTTGATCCAAACTCCTCAAAACGAGCAGCCAGATGCTGAATTATTAGGAGTGGGTGATGGAGAGCGTTAGCAAATTGTGATTTAAATACTCTTTGCTTAGCAATCATCAAATTATTATTTCTGGCGTAGAGCTAAATGATTTGATCTCCCTGATATATTCTATCTATTGTTGATCCAAACTCCTCAAGACGAGCAGCCAGATGCTGAATTATTTGAGTGGTTGATGGAGAGCGTTAGCAAATTGTGATCTAAATACTCTTTGCTTAGCAATCATCAAATTATTATTTCTGGCGTAGAGCTAAATGATTTGATCTCCCTGATATATTCTATCTATTGTTGATCCGAAGTTCTCAAAACGAGCAGCCAGATGCTGAATTATTTGAGTGGTTGATGGAGAGCGTTAGCAAATTGTGGTCTAAATACTCTTTGCTTAGCAATCATCAAATTATTATTTCTGGCGTAGAGCTAAATGATTTGATATTCCTGATATATTCTATTTATCGTTGATCTGAACTCCTCTAAACGAGCAGCCAGATGCTGAATTATTTGAGTGGGTGATGGAGAGTGTTAGCAAATTGTAATCGAAATACTCCATGCTTAGCATTTATCACATTATTATTTCTGGTGTAGAGCTAAATGATTTGATCTTCCTGATATATTCTATTTATCGTTGATCTGAACTCCTCAAAACGAGCAGCCAGATGCCGAATTATTTGAGTGGGTGATGGAGAGAGTAAGCAAATTGTGATCTACATACTCTTAGTGTAGCAATTATCAAATTAATATTTCTGGCGTAGAGCTACATGATTTGATTTCATTGTATTGAATTGTAATATAAATACTTTTAGCGTAACAATTATCAAATTATTATTTCTGGCATAGAGCTACATAATTTGGGCTCGTTGTTACGGTGTATTCCCTTTAGATTTAAACTTTCAAGTTCATTTTTAACACGTTCACTGCGTCGAACACGGCTCCCGTGTCCATACAAATATTTTGTATGGACACGGGAATCCTTGAATGTTTAGCGCGCTCATAAACGTCTCCCGATAAGGATTCGTCGCCAGTTTCATGTGTTTTGAAGACACAAAGGAATACACTTGTATATGATGTTTCAATAGAAAGTAGAATTTGATTTTTAACAACGTTATGGGTTTCAAAAAATTCGCGAATTTTCAGCATCTCTGTATGACATTAAGTATTTTATACACAGTGAACGTGTTAATTACATGTAAAATATGTAATTTAAATTTAAAAAGTTACAGGCAAACCAAATTAGGTGACTAATTATGCCACACCCTAATACATAACTTATTTTTAAAATAATAAACTTTTCTTTAAACTAACTCAGAGGGACATTTTGTTAAAAAAACAGCAGTATTGACGGTTTCTTCAAACCCTCTAGAATATTTTTTTTTCTTTTATGTTTTTAAATAAATGAGTTACAATTATTTCACAACAAAACAAAACATTTTGCCAAGTAGACCAATAAAGCATGTGTAACATGACAAACTGAGTTAGTTCTGGACTATTGAAATAGATACACTAGCTGATAATATCAAACAGACTTGTGAGCTCAAATATCTTTCTTCTATCTGACAAGGTTGTAAGCTTCACTTTTAATAACATATCATAGTTCAACTTAGTTATTCAGATCTGCAGTTTGAAATTTACGAATCGTAAAAACCTCCGCTGTATGCATTTAAGATATCATAGTGAGGTGACCATATTATGGAATCTTCATCCAAAACTGTTCTTACCAGAGAAGTATATGAAATTTTAAATGATTCTAGTTTAGTAAAATCATAACCTAGTCTCAGCATAAAGTCCATAAATTATATTTATGTATTCTTATTAGTACTAACATTAAAAACTTTTGAATTTTAGGCTTATTATGTGCTTCACTAATCTAGATTTTTACTGCCCATACTCCATCTACTCCCATTACAAAGGTTTTACTTTATTTGAATCATAGATTCATTAAGCATAATGAGGGCAGCTATACTTCAGAAATTGTAGCACAGGTCCTATTCACAGGTCCTATTCACTATTCACAGTTCACAAATTTGCCCCAATACAACCTTGTAACGACGTTCAGTAATTTTAATTATTTTATCAACTTTAATATAAGCCTCGATTCTAATAAATAGCAAGTTATTTAGGTAAATACATTACATAAAACTAACAATAATGACAAATTAATACATCTTGTTGCAAATTAGCAAAAATGTGGTAGTTTGTTTAAAATCAAATAATATTTGGTTACATTTGTCATAAGTCACTACGTTAGTCTGCATTGGCTAGGGATGGGGTATACTATAATTGGATTTTCGATTTTTTTATACCTAAAATTAAATGTTAGTAATTAGTATTAATTCATTGTGGATCTTGGCCTATTTAAAGATAGATACAAATCATACAATACATTAGAAAGTCAGTATAATTCAAATTAGGAATTAAAACGTCAGTTTTGAGAAAAACAATGTTTCGATTTATAAAAAAACTATTCGATTTGTAAAAAAAAAAGGATTTTATCCCATCCCTTTGAGACATGACGTTTAAATGTAAGGACCCATCCTACATTTTCTGAAGTATAGTTATAGATTTTCACTTCAGAATTTGTTCACTTTCGTAACTTACTTTTTTAAAGATTGTGTTCGATGCTCAATTAACATTTCCCAAGTAAGGCAAAGAATGTTTGTCATTCACTCAGAGGTTTCGGGTTTGATAACTGATGGTGACAAACAAAAAATATCTTTATATATTAAAGTTTTTGGTTGATCTGCCAGATGGTTTTGTGTATGATGAATATTTGTTTTTTGTATTATATAATATGTAGACAGAAGATTTTTGATTAAAGAAAATTGAAATAAACATTTGATTATTTTAACAATATAGGAAAGCAGGAATATTCGTCTCGACAGTATGGTCTTACTGGTGGTATAATAATGGCTGTGATGTTCCCGTTATTCATCCTTATCGGTGTCTGCTGGTTCTGCTGTGTTAAGAGGGCTCGAGAAAATAAATTCAGTTCGTGGAACTTCTCAAAAATGGAACCAAAGTCCCTTTCTAGCTCGCGAGCTAATCTGAGGTCTCTCTCCATGGGGAATTTAACTGACACCAGCGATTTGAAGAAAGACCCTTTTATAAAACAGCAAAGTGAACTCGGTAAAAGAGAATCTTATGATGCACCATCGTTGATGGAAGATGAACCAATTAAAGAACCTCTTAAAGAACAATCATTTAATACGTATCAAAGCCCACCCGATGAAATAGATTTGAAACCTGACGATTTTGATTCTGACAAAAGTGATATTTCGGATGTACCAACTTTGCCTAAAAAGAGGAGGAGTTATGAAAAAAGTTATAAGACTAATGAACCTCTAAGTGGACAACCGAACAGCGAGTTTCCGCCAAAACTTTGGGATCTCGCTGAAGAGGATGGTGCTTCTACGGCATCTAATGATGACAGTGATAAAATTAATAAAGACCTCTCAAAACCGGCTAAAGATATCCGTTACATCAGTCAAAATAAACCGCGACAATATGGACGAAGAGGAGAAAGAAATAACGATTCTGGTTATTCTACTACGGATTCTCCGTTCGTGCCTTATAAATTTGATGACTTAAGTCCTGTTTCTTCTGTGTACAGTCCTACTACTTCTGAACCAAACACTCCTTCTGTTAGCCCAGTTTCTGAAATTCAAAGTCCTAAACATTCTGGTATTCCCACCTCTTACATTGTTCCAATTACCCCATCTGATGTTCCGAAAAGTGCTTCACCAACTAAGCTGAAGACATTTGCCATGCCAGTCACTAAAGGGAAATCCTTTGACACTCTATTGAAACAGAACAGTGATCCTTTGCAACAGGGAGATTTGAACCCAGAACCTGAAATGAAAACCTTTAGTAGTAGAACTACTATGGTTTAGATTTTTTATACAATGACAAAAAAAAAATTAAAACAATTCTTCAGTTTTTAAATATAGACTAAAATTAGAGGTTTAAAATAATATTTTTTATAATAAATAATATAATGACATTTTAGTATAATTACTTTGAATACAGTGGAACCTCTATCTATCGTTTTGGAAGGGACCTATTGAAAATAACCATGAATGCGGGAAAACAATGAATGTGGGAATATAGAAAAAAACACATGAATATTTAAATGTTTAATAGGTACATACATATTCTAAAAAATACATGTTTTAGGTATATGTACATCAATTTGTTTAAATAAAAATAACATAATAAAATATTGTAAGAAAATCAAAAAAAAAAAGCTGCACAAAAGAATGAAACACAAATAAAAAAACACATGAAGTTGAATACAAAAAACATATTTTTATTTAAAATAATCCATCATGGACATTTGTTTTTTGGCTTTTTTACTGCCGTGAGAAATTAAAATGTTTTCTGTGCTGCTTATCACACTTTTTTCAGCATCTGTAATTTCATGAGCATACAGAAATGTTTTTAATTTTTCAAACATTGTGCACGCTTCCAAAAATGAAGGGATAGGTGGCGGATCCTCTTCATCGAGATCTTCCTCTGCTACAGTCTCTTTCAAGCTTGCGTCACACAAGTTTTCTATTGTTTCGATCCCACATGTTGGGATATTGTCGTCGAATGTAACAAAATTATCAAAATTAATATCAGCATCCAATCTGAGCCAATCATCTTCAGAAACCTCAACTTGTTCTTCTTGTTGTTCATCTGATGATGCTACAATCAGTCAATGTAAAGTGTAGTGCCTGGAGAACGTCAATCTTTAACTGTGTTTTATTGACAGTAGTGCCTAGATCCATTAGACAGATAGCCTTCCGTACAAGTTGTTTCCGGTAATATCCCTTGAAACTCTTGATGATGCCCATATCTAAGGGTTGCAAAACGCTTGTACAATTGGCAGGATAAAACACAATTTTCACATTCTTTAAAAATGTCGTATCAGTCGAGTGAGCTGCACAGTTGTCAACAAACATTAAAATTTTTCGTCGTTTTACGCGCATTTCTGTGTCAAGGTCCTTTAAAAACAAATTAAAAATGTTGGTTGTCATCCATGCCTTTTTGTTTGCATAATATTTTACGGGTAATGTTTTTGTGTTCTTAAAACACCTAGGCTTCAGTGATTTGCCAATGACGAGTGGCTCTCGCATGTCGGATCCATCACTGTTGACGCAAAACAACACAGAAATCCTCTCTTTCGACCCTTTACCGCCGTGGCAGGACTCGCCCTTTAACGTCAATGTGCCGTTAGGCAGACAATTATAAAACAAGCCAGTTTCATCGGCATTGTAGATATCCCGAGGCTCGTATTGCTCCAAATGTTTTGGAAGCTCATTTATCCACAATGATGTCCTTGTTAGATCTACGGATCCACTCTCTCCTGCTAGCTTCTTGTATACAAGACCGTGTCGATCTTTGAATCGACTTATCCATCCATTTGATGCTGCAAAATCGTTAATGCCAAGTCTTTCCGCAATTTGTTTGGCTTTCTCTCGAATAATGCTTCCATCAATCGGAATGTTTACGGCACGTGATTGTTGGTACCAGGAAAAGAGAATTTTCTCCAGCTCGCTAAACTTCGATTCTTTACTGGTTTTTCTAGTTTTCGATGATTTTCCACATTTTCGTATCTGTTCACGAATTTCATTTTTCGTTGAGTAAATCGAATTCAACGTGGATGCCGCGATTCCTAAACGCTTTGCTACATCAACGCGTTTTTCAGCAGGATTTTTTTCCACTTCCTCGATAATGTTCAATCTTTCTTGAAGAGTGCGCACTTTTTTCACGGGTCGGTTCATTTTTATGGTTAAAGGGCTCAAAAACAAGGGAGTAAAAATACAACTGCACCGACTGCTGTGCTTGAATGCTTAAAGCCAACTGCCGTCGACATACCGGCGTGGGCGGCGCGGCAGCCGACAGAAGCGACAAACCGTTCGTTTCTCTCTCTCGCTCTTGAATGTTTTTGACCATTTACAAACGAAATTTGCCGCGTAATTTAAACGATAAATGCGGTAAAATGATGCATAGGTAAACGATCGATGCGATCTATTTTTTAGTGTTTTGTATGAAATAAATTGGGACCTGAAGAAACAACGATACATACGGGAAAACGATTATTCGAGGAACGATAGATAGAGGTTCCACTGTATTTTTCTATATTTATTTGTATAAACTATATCTTTAAAATATTATTCATTATTTTCTTTTTAAAAGATTATCAATAAACAATGGTTAAAAATAATATAACTTTTATTGGCATATTGGCACTGTTGTTCATTGGTTTGCATGATGGCTTAGTATCCAGGTGACTTAAGTACGATTTCTAAGGGTTCTTGAACTGGTTTTACATAGAGGTTTTTTGGAGAAAATCTGAATTTATTATTGTCGTGGTGTTTCTTATATTCTTGCAACGTAATTGGGTTAGTCAGTGTTGCATAACACTATTTTTTAGTTTTTTTTAGAAAATGAGTAAAAATATTGGTGAACAAAGCATTGTAAGGTTTTCTTTTTAAGGATTATTTTTAAGTAATATTAATAATATAATGAAAAAGGCACTGTTAATTCCAATTTAAAATTTATTTTTCGTAATTTTTTTCTAAAATACAGTAGAATGCTGGTTATCAGGGTCTCAATTATCTGTGAGTTGGATTAACCGTGGCCCTCTGTAGTACAATTCTTTTTAAATAGTTCCGATAATTTATCCCAAATTTTTAACATAAAATTTAAAAAGCAAGGACTTAAACTGTTATAAAATCTATACTCTTACATTACACTAATTCACTAAAGCAATTAAGTTGGCTGTATTTCCTTGCCTTCACACCGATATGAAAACATATGTATCTGGAACTTCCCAATGTAATTGCCTTGATATGATATCTGTCAATCATTAAGAAAGCTTGTTTGTGTACATACTTCTCTAGCAAAATTTATCTAGCATTTGAACTCTTTTAATGTTCGACTCAATGTAAACTTAATTTGGACTAATTGTGTTTTCTAAAAAATCATTCAGGCTCGAGTGTCTCCCAATCACCACGGATAATCGGCACTCTATTGTACTGTTAAATTTCTATAGTAAATTAATTATTTTTTTATTATAAAATAATGTGCAATTTTTATTCTACATTTACATATGTGTAATTATGTGGATTTTCTTAAGACTTGTCTGAAATTTTAATGTGAAATGTATTCGACTGTTGGATTACAATAAAATAAATAATATTTTAAAAACAATGGACAAACATATATTTAGGAAAAAAATTCTATTCCTCATTCAGTGTTCGGGGTTCTTCATTCTTTTGGGTAGAACCATCACAGCCATTTTATATACATTTTTATAAGTCAATTTTGGTGTATTATGTTGAAATCGAACGAGTCATGTGGAATGGAAGTTTTTTCTTAAATGTATATCTTTTATGTTCTTATCCATTGAAATATGAAACATTCCAATCCACATACATTGTTCCTTATCAACTTACACCATTAGTGTTGCCAGAAATAAGAGCAAAATAAATACTGTTGGGAAATTAGTAAACTATGAAAAAATGTGTCAACAAGATAACAATATGATGAAACGAAAAAAACATAAGGTGAGTTTCGAGATAACATTTTCTTTTTGTAGACTGATAAACTATCAATTTAGTGCAGGGTTATCTATTTTTTTATATTAAATATTTTTTAATGAATTTATTATGTTTAAAATACATTTGTATTGAACCATTTACGACTATTATATTGAACCGCTTACGTTCTCATGCACTTACGTGATTCGGTATCCATTTTTGGTAACCAGAATGTTTCAATCTGGACGCTGTTTTTTTATTTTTGAACCTGGTGAGTTTATTGCCATGTGGCAATCTCTTCCAGCCAACTAGAAAGAGGTTTTTATAGGCCATAAGTGTTAACCAGACTGAACCTTAATTAAAAAAATCTGGATTCCAGCGGGGATCGAACCCGCAACCTCCGGATTGGCAGACAAGTGTCTTACCACCAGGTTACGGAGGTCGTCTTGTTTTAATGGTCGTTTGTACTTATAGTTCGGAAATTGTAGGATGAGTCCTGTGACAGCTCACAAATTTGTCCCAATACAACCTTATGCAATGTATTTACCTAAATAACTTGCTATTTATTAGAATTGAGGGTTATATTAAAGTTGATAAAATAATTAAAATTACTGAACATTGTTACAAGGTTGTATTGGGGCAAATTTGTGAGCTGTCACAGGACTCATCCTAGAATTTCCGAACTAGTAAGTTGACAATCACCATGGCCTGGCTGGTAAGGTGGACTTTCTACTCGGTTTCAGGTTCTATTAGCAATAGTATATATAAAAAAAGGGACCCAGTTAAGTTTTCTCACATACAGCCCTTTTAACATATTTTTGTTATAATTTGTTTAGTCAATAAACAGTGTTTATATGTGGAATAAACAGTGTTAGACTAAACAAATTACAATGTCTTTAAACCTCTGCAGTGTTAATGCCTTAACTATAAATAATATATTTTTGTTGGTTGAAGAAATTTTCAAATAACAATAATTCTGCTAAGTTGTCAACCACTATATTAGGGGTGGTATATTAGGGCGCTTGCAGCCCACATGTGCATTTTGTGCCTCAAAAACATTTATAAATATTATATGCGCCCCATGTGTTGAATCATTTAAATGTTATTTAAAACTAGAATTTTACATAAATGGTATTTTTAAATAGCCTATATTTCAACAAACGCTGTTTCACATCACATATTTCAAATATTTAATTCACAAAAGTAAAGTTTTTCTTACCCTCTAAATAGTTGCGATTAAATTATTAAAAATAAAAATCTGTGTGTGTGACCTGTAAGTCTGTATTGTGTGACCTGTAAGCCTGAACTGCCTTGAAAAGTGTGACCTGTAAGCCTGTATTATAAAAATGATAGATATGCAATTGAATAATGTTAACAAAATAAATAATAAAAAAATGTGATGTTTTACAGGACAACAAGAATATTCCTCCCGCTGGGCAGGTGTGACATGGGGCATCATTCTGGCTGTTCTGGTGCCTATCCTGCTGGTGCTAGTCTGTATAGGGTACCGTCTCATCAAGAGAAGGAAGCAGGAGGAATTGAATGAAATGAATGACGAGATTGCATTGGCTAAGTTAGTACTTTCTTTATAATGTTGGGCTTCAGATCATAAAGGCTTTACAAAATAACTTGAGCTGTTAAAATTCATTAAATTATACAAAGATTTTTCTCGGAAATATCTATCATTAATTCAATTGATAATCTATGGCGGAGGATATAAATCACTGAAAGTAGTTGATATATTAATATGCAGAGTGACGCATTTGTATAGACGTCACTTCTAGGCAGTTTGTAACTTGCGTCCCTTAAAATTAAAATTGCTTTCTAGGGGGGCGATATTGTTCCCGATGGGAATCATTAATCTAGGTTTTTCCATCAGATTTTTCCATTCCTATTTATAATAATAGTCTAATAGATGGTAGACTTGTTATACATTATAATAATGGTCTTATAGACAGTAGACTTGTTATACATTATGATACCTCAATTTCGCAACATCAACTTTCATCTGAAGTAATCCTTGCGGCACTAACATGCTGCTTTTTGTAAATTCAAACTATACTGTATTACAAATCTATAAATGGATTTAACTCAAATTGAACGAAATGATCCTCGAGTTACAACAAGCATTGATAACAAATTTTTAACGTGCAACAATTGTTTTAAGCTCCCTGTTGCCTAAGCTCCCTTTTTAAGCTCCCTGTTGCTAGGAAACTTCTCTTCTATCTGAACGTTTTGATAGCCAATGGTACACATAAAAGAATTAGAGTTTGGTTAAGAGTTCATCTACAACAAGTAATTGTAACTTCTTGGTGTGGTGTAATTATCAACATCTATAACATAGTGGACAGCAAGCTAAGTACCTACTCCAAGGTCTCTAAAGAAGTAGACTCGATTAATGGAGCTGAAGACAATATTATATTTCATTGTTATCTCTTTACTGCACTCATCAAGATGTCAGCATCACCAATAATCTTGAGAAGTAATATATACGAGTACATTAATCTTTTCACCCCTATCTAGTAGTTTGCATACCCTTTTTCAACTATCTACATTCAACTTTTTTTTATCGTAAATGCTTTATTTAGAATGATGCACATATAAAGTGTGTCTGATATTTATCCCACCAATAACAATATCTCTTCATTGAAACTATAAGAGGGACCTTAGGGTGCATATGTGCCAAGCCTTCTTGCCTTGGAGCTTTTCAGTTGGCTGTAATACGCAGTGATGTGAGATATTTAACCTGTCTGTCGCAATTTTGATTTTTTTTCAGTAGCAAGTAGTTTTTTGTAGCCTAAGGTTTAATAATTACTAGATAAACCTTGTTTATGACTATTACATACATAACATCACGCCATATCCCTGTCGGGGTAGGCATAGAGGATACAGTGTCAGACTTTCCTACCTCAACATATATCCTTTGCTTCTTCTACATTCATACTACTTCTATGATTTCTCTAATTTTCTATGTTTCCTTCTTTCAGAATATTATTCACTTGATCCAACCATACTTTCCTTGGTCTTTATCTACCACGACTTCCACTCACATTTGTTCTACACATTTGTTTTGTTAATCTTTCTCCATTCATTCATTCTACATGCCTAAACTATTTCCGAGTGTTCTTTTTCATCTTACTCAACACATCAGCTTTAAAATTCCCATTCATCCCTTATCATTCATTCCGTATTCTGTCATACATTTTCACTCCATGTAAATATCGGACACACTTCATATATGACTATTGTAGCATAGTAATTAATTGACTAGGAAAAAAAACAGTCTTTATAGTTATTTAACCTGATCTAGAATCAAATTTTCTAGTTATTTAACTTGCTCTAGAATCAAACTTATCACATGTTTTAGGATTGTCTTATTTTTATTGTAGGTACATTTTGTGACAAAAATTTTCATTGTATTTTTAGGTCTCGTCAAGCCACTCTTACTGCAGCAAGCAAGATCCAAGATGAGGAACCTGAAGAAGATGAGAGTATCCCCTATACACCAACAAAGAATCACCCAGACGACAATCTATCAGACAACTGATCACTTTTTGATTCTTCAACAGGTTTCCTATTTTTTGAGAAAAATTTCTACAGATTCATTCTTTTATCAGCTTTCAGTTTCAAAAGTATCATAATTTTTCTTTCTCAGCACACTATATTTAATTAACGAAAGTTTTAAATAAATCTCTGTTTACATTTATGTATGGTTCTCCCAATTACAATCCTTAGAACATCAGTAAAATAATATAAAAAAATATTTTGATAAATACATAACTTATTTCTACAATTGCAGTTTTAACTTAATCAAAAGATATGCCTTTAATCAATTTATTTTTTCATCCTATATGTCCTCAGTGAGATACAGACAAAAGCTTAGTATACTGGGGACACGACAAATGAAAGGCAACAAACCCAGATCCATTAAAATTGTGTGCCCAAATTAAAATACCATGTGTGTTTCTTGTCATGTGTAAATTAAATAAATAAATGTAATGTGTCTTTAAATAACTGAAAAAAAATGGGAAATTTTGTTAGTAAAAGTGCTTTAAAGTATAAAATTGAAATGTTAATTGTTAGTGAAGTTTTTTACCTGATTTTTTTTATATTTAATAAGTAATCAAGTATAGGAACTAGAATTTTTGTATTGACTTAGAATGTTTGTTTTTTAGAATTTTTGTATTGAATTTACGTATTTTATTTGTAACAAACTTTATTATAATAGTTATTACTTAAAATGATTTATTACTAAGAAAATCGCTCATAAGTATTATTATATAAGCAATCGGGAACCTATAGTAGTTATACCCTTTTTAAAGAATTGAGAGCCCGATGCAAATTAATTTCTAATGGTTGTCACATTGAGCATATAAACCGGTTGGAGACGGCCATTCCGCATAACATTAAATTCTTTTGGAAATATTGCAGTTCTTTGAGAGCAAACAGATCAGGTTATCTTGCTAAAATGCATTTTGGGGAAAGATTTTGTTGTGGTTCTGAGGAAATATCAGATCTATTTGCTGATTTGTACACATCAATAATGAGGCAGACTGCGGCTTGTAGGGTTTGGAGATTGACCGGGAGACTGAGTTGGCTTAAGTTAAGTTGAGCATGGTTGAGGTTGTTGACAAGCTGAGTTCTATGGATGCCCAAAAGAACCCTGGTCCTGATGGTGTACCTTCTGTCCTTCTAAGGAGGTGTATAATCACCATTTGTATACTTTTGCTCCATTTTTTTAATTAATCTCTGTCGCTTGGTGTATTTCCAGATGAATGGAAAATGGGGTTTTTAAAGTCAATATTTAATGTGGGGATAGGCATGATGTGATTGACCGATCTGTTGGCTCTCAACTACCAAAGGTATCCGAGAGTCTAGTGCTGGATTGAATTTTTAGTAAATTACGAGTTTAAATAATGCTTAATCATTATGGCTTCTTCCCCAGAAGGTCCACACTACAAATCTGTTACTTTATACAAATTATGTGGCGGAGGCGCTGAATACTGGCCGTCAAGTTGACACTTCTTTATATTTCTTTGTTATAAGGTACATTGAATTGTTTACTTATAAATAAATAAATAAATAAATAACTTTCTTTTATTTGTTAATAATTATGCATAACATTAAGTTTTTTTTTGTACGCTTTGTAAGAATATAATATTCTGGTTAGTTAGTATGCAGACCATGTAGGTCTTTAGAAAATCAGTGTATTTCTTTGTATTGCTATATAAGCAGTTACGTTCCAAAGCATGACATAGATAGAATTGCTGAAATATACTGTGAGATTTGCTCTCCGTTACCTAGTATGTAACATGATCCATGTTATCCAATTGTCAATTTGATTGTTTTTTTTTTTCATATCTACACATATTTTTATATATAATATAATATACGCATATTTTTTTAAACTTGAATTTGCTACTGTCAATGTTCAAAAGTGATCTTTTAATTAAAATTTGCTTCCGTTTCTTCAATTTATCTTAATTTTATTTATTGATCCTGAAAAGATATACAAGTAAGTTGCAAATTTATTTTGTTTTTCTAAACTTTTGAGATATGTGACTATTTTAACCCTTTTAATCCCAACCGTTTTGAGTAGTTTTATTCTAAATTAATCACACTTTTTTTTTTTCATAAAACGGTTTAGTTTGAATGGTTTGAAAAATGATTAGTTTATAAGTTCATGAAAAATGATTAGTTCAAAATCAAAGGTGACAAATACCCAATTATGATTTTTTCCAGTTATACATTCTTTATACAACATGAAATAAAAATAAATAAAATAATGTCGATAAAAACTGAATTTGAAGTAAAATCGACACTTAAATTTTTTTTTTAAATAATGTAGGTCATCAATGTTTTTTTATTCATTGATGACCTCTGCGGTCTAGTTTGTAAGATGCTTGACTTACATCCAGGGGTTTTGGATTCGATTCCCGACAAAAACTAAAAAACGAGACCCAGACCGTTAAAAATTTTTTTTTGCTAATAATTCTTACAAGTGTTAGACGTGTGTGAGTGTTATTATCTTTTCCCATGTGGTAGTATTACTAATATATTCAATGACAAACTGCATGTTCTGTGCATATTCAAGTCGTTCTAAATTCAAAGTCGCGATTAATGGGACCAAAGACAATATTGTCTCCCAGCAACAATCTTAAACATGTCTGAATCACTAATTTGGACGAGTTGAACGTTGTGATATGAATAAACTAAATTGTTGGATTATTTTTGAAAATTAAAATTACCTCTTTTAATTAACTGCACACTTTTAACCTCTAAAGGAGTATGGCCGTACGGTGTACGGCGAGCGAATTTTTACCTCAAGAGAGTACGGACATACATAGTACGTTCGATGTTTTTTTCCCGAATACATGAATTTCACATGTTCTTATCTATTCAATTATTTTGTATATGGCGGTCCCAATTACGTTTTTTATATTACTTACAAAATCAATTTTTATTTTGCTAACAAAATCTCACTCGCTTAGAGGTTAAATATGAATACAATACATTCAGTTTTCTAAGGCATAAAGAATTAAGGGATATACATTTACACAAAGGCCATAATTGAGCCCCAAAGTGATGGCAGAGTCATACAGTCAAGTTATAGCCAGGACCCACAGTAAAATGGTTACATATGCCTCCAACAGATCAGTAATTTAATAATAAAAAGGCATGCTGATAGGTTGGTTTAGGATTTATATTTTATATGATTTTTTGTAATGTTTTAGATCCTTTAGTTTTGATTAGTTTATAAAAATAAATTCTTGATTGATTATAACATAAATGTTATTTATAAAATTAATAAAGTGACAAGTGGTTATCCTGAACAGTATTAAAATTCACTTTAAGTTTTTACTTATTTATTTGGTTTTTATATCAAATGTAAATTATGTAGTTTTTTTATACACAATTTAAATATTTTCAAAGTAAATATTTTGATGCAATATTTATCAGAGGTATGATATTATGTATATTTTTTCCATTAACTATCATATTAGCCCTAATAAAATGAGATGTTCTTGTATAGTTTTTTTTATATTAAGGACTTGTGAGGATTAGTATAATACGGGGAAAATGGAATTCTGTAGCAACTCCCCCTTGATGCTCATAATTGGTGCATTTTGAGGGCACCGCACATAAGATAACAAGAAAATAATGAGATTGAATACCGATTTAGTAATAATACCAGGTTATAATACCGATTTAGAAAAAATACCAGGTTATAATACCGAATTAGTAAAAATACCAGGTTATAATACCGATACAAGTAGTAATACCGATTTAGTAAAAATACCAGGTTATAATACCGATGTAAGTAGTAATACCGATTAAGTTATACAGTTGCAGTCAATAGATGTCGTTAACAAATCATTCAAAGAGAACTTAAGAAAAGAATGAAACAATTGGTTACTAAGGGGAAATCACCTATTGATACCATCAAGAAAAATAAAGACCACCCTCAGTTTCCTTAACCAAGAGCCTGGAATAAAAGTGAACCTGAATCAATCATGAATGACATCTTATAGGAGCCAAACCATGCCATTGAAAATGAAGATATGCTATAAAGCAAAGGAGGTTTGATTGATTCTGAATAAATAGTTTAACTATCAGAGAAATTATTATTTATTATCAATGTAAGTAAATAGCTTTTTTTAATATACATGTTTGATATGAATTATATTAACTTTTTTTCTAAAATTCCTTAATGAAAAATCAATGGGTTATGTTAAATTCGAAGGTGCGTGTTATTCGGGCTAGTATGGTATTTAATATTTTTTAATTATTTTATCAGTCATAATTGTATAAATAAATCTTTAAAATTTTTTACAGAATTATGTATTTTTTCCTCTTTTTCAGCATTCATAAATAACATTTGTATATTTGTTTTAAAATAAAATATTAAAATACCAAATCAGACCATTTTTATTAAAATTTAATAATCACATACAATTGCCACTTTTTTAAAACCTTACCATTGCTTTTTACAAAATTTTAACAGCGGAGATATACAAAAAAAAAAACTCGGGTCATTTATAAAATACTGAAAATATTGATTTGAAATTATAATTTTACTGAAATTTTTTTTGTAATATCAATCTAATAAGGTGACAAACTGATGGTTACAAAATACATATTTTCTTAATTTTTTTTTTGACTTTATAGGAGCTACTCAAAAACAGGTATGGTATGTTGAATATTAAAAAATAAAGCTTTACACATTACAGTAAGACACCTATTTCCTAACCAGTGGATTGCGGGTTTGATTCGCGTTGAAACACAGATTTTTTAAAATGGTTTTAGTCTAGTTTTCCCTTAAGGCTTTTTATAACACCTTTGCATTACACTTTCATTTTATACAGTACAACTTGGTGGGCTTATTGACGTGTGTTAATATCTAACAGAAAGATTTTAAAGAGGCCTTAAGTGAAAACTAGATTGGAATACTTTTAATGAACAAGAGCTGAACTTGCAATAAAATATGGGACACTGATCCTGCAACCCCTGAGTTGCAAGATCAGTGTCTAACTAACTAACTAAGCCAGGAAGGTCATCTTACTGATTAGTGGGAATAGATTACCACATGGCAATAACGTAACCAGGTTGTACTGTAAATAATGAAAGTGTTACACTATACAAAAAGTATTGAACACAACAGCACTTGCAAACAGTGACAGTAATAATTTAAAACAAAGTTTGTGTGTACATGAATATTTTTTTCCCTTTTGTATATACTGTTCGGCAAACAATTTTTGTAGGTTACACAATTTTTGTTACATTAACATAATTCTTTTTTAATACTCGTATTATTAATATAAGCTATATGCTGTGTGTAAAATATTTTTTTAGTAGACTACATAAAGTAATAAAACAACATGTTTTCAGTTTAACTACTTGTTTCTGATAGTTACGAATTATCCATAATACTCGATTAGATAATTCGATAATTATTACTTCGATTCTAATTATCGATAACTCGATAATTAGAACCTCACTGTATAGGTATAACATTTTATTTAAGTTGAAATATTTAATTTAATTTTCTAAATTCATAAATAAAGTAATTCTTTCTTATCATGGCAACTTTTAATATCATCTATTCATATTTGGAATGCTTGACTTCTTTACTATCGGTCAAAAGTATTGGATATAAAGTTTGTTCTGTTTTTGAAAAAAAGAGATGGGATTTTTTTAATCAATTATTATTACTTTTGTTTTGAGTTATTTATGGAAGAAAATTCTCATCATGCTTCATTGACCGAACGATAGAAATAGTATAACCTCATTGAAATATTAAAACAAAACATGAGTTTCATATTCCCTTTAACTGTAAAAAATTATTACATCGTGGCTAAGTAGTAAATGCTAATATCCCACTTGGGGCTTTTGGACTCGATTCTAGATTATGAACTAAAATAAAAATGTATCCAAGTATTTTTTACACATTGTATAGTATTACACTTTTAATGACAACAATTTGCAATAATTATCTGAACATTGACTATCTGTAATTTGGCACAGACTGTTAATCACATTGTGAAGGAGTGTCTAATATATGCAATACTGGAAGGACTATAAGAGATGCTTTCAGGTATTTCTAAGGCTGTAATATAGAATATAGATTAGAAACCTGAATACTTTGAGAGAGAAATCTTACCAGAGAAGGAGAATAAGAGAAATCTTACCAGAGAAGGAGAATAATATGTATTACATCAATTCCACAAAAGTCTGTAATGGTTGGTTAAGAAAAAGTTAATGCCATAGCTAACTCCTGACAATAAAGTATAAGTGACTTGATCAGTCCTAAATTTGAATTCTAGCTTATTCTTGACTTCAAGACCTCTTTCACCAAAATTTATTATAATAGTCATCCTACTTTTATTTTGAAAAGCTCCTGACAAAATTATTTAAGATATACTCGTACATCTTAAAAAAGCTTCATCTAAGTATATGATATTATGTGCAATTTTATTTTATTTTACTATATTTTTCAAAACATCTTTGTTGTTGTGTGAAACAGTAAGTTATGAAATGTAATATATACGAGTATTTCATTGATTTTCCTTTTTTCGTTTGGTTTATAAAAAAAGAATGATTATATGTCATATAGAATTACAATGTTCTCTTATTCAAAAAAAAATCCTGCGTAGTCACTTATTCGTAATTAGAACACTTTTCTTTTTTCTTCATAAAGTGAAGTGCTCGAGATATTTTGGAGGGAAGTTTTGTTTCATCTTAAATCAAGTGCTTATAAGAGATAAAAATGTTTTACAATATCGAAATATTAAATAAACGCGGTCCATTTTATATTTGTTGGCTTGCTGACACATATCAGACTAAATTCAAAAGACTCGCTCCAGCTACAATATGGAGGCACAAAGTTATAGATTTGTGGTTAGTATTATAAATTTGAAAGTAAACTTGTTTTAAAGAAATTTGTTTATTTTTAGCTACAAGCATTATATTTTAAGCATGAGGATTGCTGTATGCAATGGAGAATGAAGATGATGTTAATTAAATTGTTTGAGGCATTCAAAGATAAAGATCTGAGAATGAATGTTGCAAAAAGTGAAAGGAAAAGTAAATGCGATATATGGGTAAATAATTTAAGGAATTAGAGAAAATCAAATAATTCTGCTATTAAGGTACTATTTGATGATGGAAGAGTTAAGAGGGACATCGAATGGCGTGTAGTGATAGTAAATAAAGTCAATGGGGCACTACAAACATATATACTTGAACAAGACAGTATCAAAATCTGTTAAAATGACAGTCCAGAATTATATTTTGGTGCCAACTTTGATGTATGGATGTGAAACGTGGGTGTAGAAAAGACAGAGAAGGTGAATAAATGTTGTAAAAATGCATGCAATGAGAAGAATACATGGAGTGACAATGTATGACAGAATATGGAATGAAGTAATAAGAGATGAATGTGAACTTAAGGCTGATGTGTGGATTAAAATGAAGAAGAGCGCGTTGAGATGGTTTGGACATGTGGAACGAAAGATTGAAGAAAGACTAAGAAAACAAATATATAATGCAAATGTGAGGGAAAGATGTGGTAGGAGAAGACCAATGAAAGTATGGTTGGATCAAGTGAATGATATTTTGAAGGAAGGAAAAGTAGAAATTCAGAGAAATTGTAGAAGTTGTATGGATGTGGAAGAGATGTGTGTCAAAATAGGAAAGTCTGGCACTCTAGCCTCTCTGCTAGCCCGAACAAGGTTGAAAAGATCTGAATAAATGCTGTAGAAATGCGTGAACTGAGAAGAGTACATGGGGGGAAATCAAGTGGTAAGGGATAAGTCTGATTTTAAGACTGATGTGTTGAGTAAGATGAAGAAGAGCACACTTAGATAGTTTGAATGAAGAAAGTCTGACAAAATAAATAAACAATTCCAATTATGAGTGGAATGCTTTATGGAGGAAGACCAAGGAAAGTGTGCTTGGATTAGTGTATGATAAATTTAAAAGAAGGAAATGTAAAAAATCAGAGAAATCGTAGATGTATGTGAAGGTCATGAATGTAGAAGAGACTAAGGATATGTATCGAAATAGAAAATTCTGTCATTCTGTTCTCTCTGCCTACCCCGACAGTGAGATGGCGTGATGGTATGTTTTTTATCTGTATGTAACAAATATACTCGAACTATAGAATATTATAATCTGGTAATGATAGTTCACAAAAGTATTTTTATAACACCTTTTGTTAAATTTTTTTATCTACTTTGCACGAATTTCTCCTGTTACACAAAGAGGGTGTGCTTCTAGCGTTACCTCATTCGTTAGGAAAAATATCAGCCAGGATTCTTCTCATACTGCTAGGCGGTGCCGAAAATATATCCACAGTGCCATTCAGTTGGTTTAATATCTCTATATCACGCGTGACTGAGTGTTTCGCCATGATATTCGTTCTGTAAGTTGGTATGTAGAACAGAGGTGATTCTTTACATGGTTATATTTATTAGGTGCATATACACTTAGTGCTTCTAGAATCGAATAGTTAAAGCAACCTTGAAAAACCTTTAGTAGGAATATCGCAATGGATTCTTACCTTCTTGTTTCGTGGCTTCTGTGAGAAGTTCAACATGGTGAGCATATTTTGGGTAATCACCCTTTGTTCTGTACCATAGATATCTGAGGATATTTTTTGTTAACTTTGATGTATCGGAGTGAAATGTGGATGTGGAAAAATTCAATTCAAATGGCAATTTTTTATAGCACTATTTAGAGAGCAAACTTTACTAAACAATTCCCATCTGGCAGCTTTAGAAGCGTCTGAGCGAATTATGTATAACACTTTCTTTGTATACAGTACAACTTTCATGGGATTATGGCCATCAAGCAATCTCCTCCAGCCAACCAGAAAGATGTTAATGAGGTCTTAAGTGAAAACCAGACTAAAAACCCTTTTAAAAAAATCTAGGTTCTAGTGGAAATCGAACCCGCAACCTTTGGGCTGGAAGATGGGCGTCTTACCAACTAGACCTCGGAGGTCGTCTGAAGGAGATGTGTACTTAACGTCAATATGTTAAGAAATTTAACTCAATAGTTAGATGAAAAAGAGCACTCAGAGGTAGTTTGGGTATGTAGAACGAATGAATGGAGAAAGGTTAACAACAGAGAGAAAGAAAGAAAATGATGACGAAGAAATAAATTTTTTTTTTTTCATTATGGCAATTTGTAATTAAAATATTTAAATTTGGAAAACACCATATTGGTTAATTCCATCCATATGAGGAACTTTTATAAGAATGGGTGTTGGTTTTGTTTTGTTGCGAATAAATAGTTCTTTATCATTATGAAACACGAAAAGTAATTTCTTAAACATATTTGAAAACTGTTACACAAAATTTTTTTATATTATCTAATTTTTAGAAGTAATGAATTTAAATACATAAAAATAATTAATTATTTTTTTAATGGCATTGTTTTGTAATAAATATCCCTTTTGTTGCTGAATTTATGAAAATCTTTACAAACTTAGGTTGAATAAAATCTTAAAGATATAATCAGAATGTCAATAATCAATATCCGCAAAAAATACTTTGATGTAGGATGATAAATTTGATGTGATTAGTTTAGAAAACAATAAGGCAGTTTTTAATAGTCGCTCCATTAAATTAGCAACATTTATAATTCTCTATGTAATAAACAGTGTTTTAGATAATTTAAAAAAAAATAGATATGTTGCTATCCTGTTATTGAAATTTATTTTTAAAATATAAGTTTGAACTGGATTTTATGTAAAATTACTAAGTTTTTTAGTTCTCTAAAAAATAACATATGTTTCATGTTAACTTTTTTTAAACAATAGTTAATATTTAAAAAAAAAAGGAATGCATCCCCTGCCCACTATTGGCTAATTTTTTTTCCATATTTGAACATCAACCAATAAAAATAATTTGGAGGGAAATTAATTACTCTCCGATCGTATGTCATAGTGGATTTCTTTTCGAAGAAAACTTTGTTTAAAAACTAGCAAAAATGTTTTACCGCGTTGAAATTCTTAATAAACATGGTCCATTTCACATTTGTTGGCTCGCTGATACATATCAAACAAAATTTAAAAGAATTGTACCAGTTACAATATGGAAGCATAAGATTACAGATTTGTGGTAAGAAAATTAATAAAAAAAAATATGTATCAATATTTGCTTACTTAATTACATCTTTAAATATTTTTTGACGAGTTTACATTTTTTGTATGGGAGTGAAGCATGGGCGTGGAACTAGACAAAAAGAGCGAATAAATGCATACACTTATAATACATGGGAGGACAATGTATGACATAATTAAGTGATCAGCGATTAGTGTTGAAGTGTAGAGTTAGATGAAGGAGAGCAGTTTGAGATAGTTTATTTACATGGAATGATTGAATGAAGAAAGACTAACAACGCAAATAAATAGTGCATACGTGAGTGGAAAGTATGCTTAGATGATGACCAAGGAAAGTATTGTATTGTATTACACTTTCGTTGTATACAGTACAACCTGGTATTGCCATGTGACAATCTCTTCCAACCAATCAGAAAGATTTTCAAGAGACCTTAGTGAAAACCACTTGTCTCTTTCCAGACTTGTCTCTTTTTTAAGAAAACCTGGGTTCCAGCGCGATTTGAACCCGTAACCTCCAGGCTGGGGGACAGCCGTCTTACCAACTAAACCAGAGGATTGTCTGGTATGGTAGTGTAAAGTGAATGATATTTTGAAAGAAGGAAATTGAATTAATATGAAATTTGTATGAGAAAGTATGGATGTAGAAGAGGCAAAGATTAAAGAAAAAAAAATTGTACTTCCGAGGACCACGGTTAATCCAACTCACAGATAATTGAGCTTTGAATAGTCGGCACTCTACTGTATCTATTAGTTTTTAAAAAATATACTACAGTACACGAGCCTCAATTCCATCCCAATTTTGACACGCTTGTCAAAAAGGTTTGGCGTCACTGATTATAAGTGTTATCTTTTTTACTATATCATTATAGTAGATAGATACATGATGTTAACGTATTTTTTTATTTCAGTCACGATTTGCTTATTGTGATCAAAACCGAGTCCTCTATCCCTGACCGAAGGTTTTCTTTGAGACTCAGTTCTCAGTTGATGATGGGTTTATTGAGATTATATCAAAGGCAACTAACAATACTATTTGGTAATATTCACTATTCTTTTATTTATACATTATATTTATTTTTATTTATTTTATTCAACAACCCATGGACTAAAAGGAAATACAGTACTTGGCGATAAATATTACACATCGGGCTTAAGAAAGAGACTGTCGGCCATAATCGGCTAACTTAGGCTTTGTAGAGTATCGTCTCTGTCGCACGATGCGCTAACGACTGACAAATCGTGATGGAACACGTGTATGAATGACAGAGATGACGTCCTACAAAGTTGAAGTTAGTTGATTATGGCCGACAGTCTCTTTTTTAAGCCCAATGTGTATTACTTATCGCCGGGTACTGTACGTACCATTACTCGTGTTGGGGTAGGGAGAGAGGCAAACTTCACTATCACAACATACTTCCTTCGTCTCCTCTACATACATATTATATATCCTCTCACATAGCTTCTTTACATTTCCTTCTTTCAAAATTTTATTCACTTGGTCAAACCATACTTTTCTCGGTTATCCTCTACCACAACTCCCATTTATGCTTGCATTATACATTTGGTTAGTCAGCCTTTTGTTATTCATCCGTTCAACATGCCCATACCACCTCTTTTTACCCTACCTATTACATCAGTTTTTAGCTCATATTCATCCTTAACCCTTTTAATCCCACGGGGCCGATCATCAGCCCCAACTGGTTTATTGGAAAAACACAACGGGGCCGATCATCAGCCCCAACTGGTTTATTGGAAAAACACCACGGGGCCGATCATCGGCCTCAAAGTTTTCATACAAGTTTTTATGTTGAATATATATTTTTTTAAACTTTGAGAATCATTCACTTTTAAAAGAATGCATTTAAAAGTAAATATTAACTGAGATAAAAAATAAAATGTAAACTAGTGTTTTTTTGCCAAAATATGCTGGGATTAAAAGGGTTAATAATGACATTTCTTATTTTTTCATACATCAACATACCACATATTCTTTTCAGTGCATGCATTTCCACGGCATTTATTTGTCTACTTTCATTCATTTTCCACGGCATTTATTTGTCTACTTTCATTCATTTTCCACATTCACATTTCTCTTCCACACATTCGTGTTGGCACTAACACACAATCACCTCTTTATAATAATAAAATTTTCACACATTATTTTGTAAACCAATAGTTTATTCTTGTCCTTTCACTAGGTTCAGTGTCTGTTTTGAGACATCTGACTTATACTGTAGTATTAAAAATAGGTTGTCTAGAAAGGAATTTCGTATTTTAAGGTCAAATTCAAATACGAAATTGCACTGAATTCATGTGGACAGTATAATTCATTGTCAGTAGTAATTGGCTTTCCAGAGAGGATACTATCTTTGAGTGTCGTATCAAAAAAAATTTAAACCATATTTGACACACATGATCCCTTACTGTATTGCCACTATACATCATGCATATTATTTTTATTTGTGTTACATTTTTCCTTTTGCAGTATTAAAAAAGCATCAAGAACCGTAAAAACAATTTATTTTGTTCTATCTTCAAAATGACACCAAAAAAACTCTCAAAACTATTCGAGTAAATATTGGCTGAAAAAATTTTTTAAATTAAAAAAAAAAAGCTATAATAATAATATACTAATAAATTCTGCACATTTTGAGTAAAGTTAGTAAGTTAAATTTTGGTCTAACAACATCTATTCAAGAATCATGAAATTACTTTTTGGGCAATCCAATAAATATACATGTAAAAAAAATTACATTACATTTTACAATAATGAATTTTATAATGTCACTGATTTTTATAATGAGATGATTGATGGTGATTACTTTCTTTCAATCAAACATACTATTATTATTCTGTATGAAAATTTAAATGATAAATAGCAAAAGTTGATGTTTAAGGATTTTTTTTCATTTTCAGATGAGGTTTGGGATTTGCATATGCGAGTTGTCCGGTACCGTCATGAGAAAATAACTCCAAAGTGAGTTTAAAATGAACAATTTTGTATATTTTTTATCTATTAATATTGCCCCTTAAACTCTTCCACCATCTGACAAAATACTATATAAATAACAGAATTTCTCAATACCGTGTCCCGAGCCCATGTTTTAACATGATAAACTAGATTTGCGTTGAGTACCTGTCCCATTTGATCCACGTGATCAATACCTCTTCCAATGAAGACTATATTACTGGCATCTAGCCTGATCCTAATTTCTGTTTCCTAAGATGTATAATACCTTAAATAATGAAAATATGCATTAATTGATTTATGATGAAGATTCTGACGTCATCATTGTGCAGTGAAATGTCAAATCTTGAAGATTTTGATATAAGAATCTGGTGATCATCTACAGTCTCCGGGACTAAATATAAAAAAGAATTTGCAGGATCCTCCAAGCAGGTTGTCAAAGAACACATCTAAACATATATGTATTCTATCATCTGACAAAAAAGAAAAACCCTGCAGAGCTTGCAAGGTTTGTGCTGAGCGCAAGAAGATAAGTGAGACACGGTATATGTGTAAGGAGTGTGATTTAATTCTTCACAAAAGAGAATGTTGGCAGAGTTACTATATTAAATTAAATTTTTCAAGTATTTTAAATAATTATAGAAGGTCTCATTACAATATTCTTAATATTTCCTTAGATATAGTAATTTTAGTAAACCTTTCACAACAATAAGAATTTTACAAAATCCAACTTGCTCTTATCTTCCATTGCTTGGTAAATTGATTTATTACCTTCACTTAATTCAATGAATTGATTTATTACCTAAATAATCAGTTTTTGGCATCAAAATTCGAACAGTAATAAATGAAACCTGTATATCTTTTTAGGAAACCCAAGAGGAAGTCCAAGAGTATTCCTTCTGATCCGGTTGTAGAAGGAGGTACAGTTGCAATTATTGGGCAAGCCCCTCCTTCACTGAGCCAAGGTGAGGAGCTAATGGAGGAGCAGCGACTCGCTCAGCATCTGATGGTAACTAACAATTTTAATCAGCTATGCGAATGAGAGTGGTAGTCATGGTAAAGCATTGTTTCTCTGTCAGTAAGTCTCGGCTCCCGAGGGGGTCGTGATGATATATCAGGGGGATCGGGAAAATAAAAATAATTCATGTATACACATTCAAAATAACATATTTTCTGAGAAAAATTAACACATTTATTTAAAAAAATTACAGTCCAAAGTCATTGTTATATATTGTTTACTGCAATAGTTACCTCTGTATATCTATTCTATTATATTATATAGCTAGTGATAGTGTGTAGTAGGTAGCGTAATCATCAATAAACTTAGGAATAAAAGCTAACTAAACTAGTTACCGATTGTACTGAATTTTTTTTGTAGTGTAATGACAAATTAAAACTGGTAAGATGCACGTGTTTGTACACATCTATCTGCAATAAAGTGTTAGTTAGATAACCAACACTTTATTGCAGCCTTCATGTTGCTACCATGGCAGCTAAACCCTGTTAGTGACGTAAAACAGTAGATATCCTTACCTGATAAGACTTATCCCCCTTGTGCAAGTACAACATTTGTACAACCATGCGCACATGCATCAACAAGATATTAAGTTTTGTAGGGCGGGTTGCGATGTCTTAATTTTATGTAATTTTTTTTTGTGAGGGCTGCAAGGCTATAAAGGATGAGAATGTGATAAAGAAAGACTTAGAAAAGATGACTGGACTTGATCATTTACACATTTTTTTCTGTACCTAAGATTGGTTTCATGGATTACAAATTGAAAAATGGAAGATCATAATTTTCTATAAATTTGAACTTTTAATTGCCTGTCCTCATACGGTTGTTGATATAATATCTCGAAATCTCAGTAATAAGAGATGGACTTGTGAATATGTTATGTTCTCCTTCTGAAAATTTCTCTCCTCTTGTTCAAATTTGAACAACTCACTCATAATCCATTTTTAACACATCATAAACTGCTATGATGGAACAAATAAATCTCACTATAGTTCGGAAATTCTAGGATGAGTCCTGTGACAGTTCACAAATTTGCCCCAATACAACTATGTAACGATGTTCAGTAATTTTAATTATTTTATCAACTTTAATATAAACCTCAATTCTAATAAATAGCAAATTATTTAGGTAAATACATTACATAAGGTTGTATTGGGGCAAATTTGTGAGCTGTCACAGGACTCATCCTAGAATTTCCGAACTATAGAATAGATATTTTGTGTTTTAAAAATCAAATGATTACTTTGACTTTACAGATGGAGGAATTTTGATGTCTTATTCATTTCAATCATACTATTTTTACTTGCTTCAATCACTACAGACAAACCTTCAGACTAGGAGACATAAAATAATTATGTTGGTGTGAAAGATTCCAATGTATTAATGACCAACTTTATGGATGATTTTCATACATAGTTGATATCAGCTGGGTCTAAGAATATAAGAATAAACCTTGTCCTGTAAATTAAGCAATTTTATCAATCTTACCTAATCTTATCTTGAAGTAACTGTGGATTATTTAGGACTCCTCATCCTTTATAAAGAAGACAAAGTATCGGCTAGTCGACTGGCAATTTTGTTATATGACTTTGAATCTTAGTATTTTACCAAGGTCCAAGAGGAAAAAAATCTTAGTTTTGAGAATTGATGCCTCAGGATTATGGATATCAAATGGTTTTACTTCAGATAAAGTAGCAATTATAACCAGCATGATATGGAAGACACAGGAGGTGGTCAAGTGACATATTGAGAATGGTGCCTATAGTTCGGAAATTCTAGGATGAGTCCTGTGACAGTTCACAAATTTGCCCCAATACAACTTTGTAACTATGTTCAGTAATTTTAATTATTTTATCAACTTTAGTATAAGCCTCAATTCTAATAAATAGCAAGTCATTTAGGTAAATACATTACATTAGGTTGTATTGGGGCAAATTTGTGAGCTGTCACAGGACTCATCCTAGAATTTCCGAACTATAGTAACTAGTGACTTAAAAAATCGGATGCCTATCTAACACCATACAATTGTTTTTATATCTTATACAATTGTTACAATAGGAAGTTTAATGTCTTGGCATTACATAAGAAGATGTGGATTTCAGAATTGTGGAGTGACCAGGACAAAAGTGACATCTCTGTTTTAGGATGTTTGATTGATTTATTTTGGAGTGGCTGGCTTTTTCAGAAGGCTGAAGACATGGAGGGCTTGAAGAGATTAGCTAAAATTTTAGAGATACTACGGTATAATGGAATTGGAGTTATTGAAGAATTTACCTTGGTAAAAATTGAAATGTGGCAGATTTGTAAACTTTTACTTTATTATTTTTAGCAAGAGATACAAAGCCATGCAGTGCTCAATATTGGAGAAATCACTCTTAGAGAAGACCCTTTTCTACCCAAACCAGTAGTCACCGTAAGTTTCCTGTAACAGTCATACGTACATTATTTTTTTTAAATATCAATAATTGAGTAAAGAACGGCTTCCACAGCGCCATTTTGTGGATGCTTTGGTAGTCAAACCCTAATTTGTATGAAGGGTGAAAATGTATGAAAATAACTATTTCAATTTATTCATTCACATGGTAACCCTCAACATATATGAATTCATTTTACGAACATGATTAAGACAGTGTTCGGGAGACAATATTGTCTTCGGCCCCAGTAATCGAGTCTTCAGGCTCAGAACCATAGAAGTAGGCAAGTATCTCATAGTTCACCATCGAATGTGTTTCAAATACTACCACACATGACAAAGCAACAACAGTCGCACACGTCTAGCGCATGCGAGTATTACTACCAGACTGACTCTTTAACCAGACTGGCAGTGGCATAATTATCTTTTCATGTGCTCTGTGTTAGGATTTATTTTTGGGCCATTTAATTTTTTTTGGTAATGAAACAAATATGATGAATAAAATTAAACGATTGTTTGTAAATATTTTTTGCGTATATAAAAAATATATAATACAAGCTCATTCACATATATTTATAAAGTAAAATAATTATTTGAATTACACTTTTCTGGCTTTTATTTCAGTCATTTAATTTATTTAAGAATATTATATTAAGTCGAAATTATGGAAAAATGGATAATCAATCATTCCATACATCATAGCACGGCAGCGAATTTAAAATTTGGAAATATTTTTATATTTGACAATCTTTTTTATCAGATCAATTATTAGTCCCCTTTATATGAGGCCTAATACCTTAGCACATGTTACATATATCTGCCTAGTTTCAGTACTGTAGACTGGGGTCCTTTTTTATTCTTATTTTACCATTGGAAATCAAATCTGAAGTCCTTAGGTGGGATACCAGCATATTAGAAACTAGGCCATAAAGGTTGTTAACTGATTCTATTATTGAGATTAACTAGTTTATTTATTTTTACGTTTAACGAAATAAAAATTATATAAATTTATTTTAAGGATGGCTTTGGTGAAGAGGAAGATCCTACAGCTTTCCTGAATCAACCGGATATTATCCGTCAGTTGCGGGAGGACTTTGTGCGTTTGTCAGGTGACCAGATTATTGTTATGGCTCAAGTCCACCATGAAGAAATTCCACCTCATCTGGAAGAAGCGCAAACCGTTGATGTGACTCATCTCAAAGATGTCACCATGATGGGTATATAAAACTTCTTTATATTTATAATTGGATAGGTTGATGTTTTTGAGATAATATGCTAGTGGTGAACGATGCTTTGGTTATCATGAATTAAACCTTCGATTCCCAGCAGAGGCAATACTGTAGGACAAGCCGTTTTCATTTTGAGGAAGCGTTGAGGTGTACAGAATTATTATGGGGAAATGCAACGATATTATAGCAGGGGATGAAGAATACTGAAGGAGAATTATTTAGAGCCATGCAGTTGACTAAGGTGATCACAGTGTGTTATGCATGCAGGCGGGCTAATTGCAGGGTCAGGCTTATAATTAATATTGATTAGTGGGCTTATAACTATTATCAAGTGTCATACTGGACGTAATTAAAATTTAACGCAACAATAACTAGGCAACTAGGCATTTTCTAAGAAGTGAACTTTTTAATATATTATAATTACTATTTTTTCTAGAAATATTACCAAAAACACCTGATATAACTATGGCTGTATTAGAAGATGTATCTGCCAGAAAATCCATTGGTGAGTTTCTCTTCTTATTTACTTTCCCATTCTATATTATTTGAACAAAATAATTTAATAAAAGCAATTTTCTAAATCTCACAAAGTAATACATTCTGCAGTATAAAATTTCTTATTGGTAGTAAATAATATTGCACAATTCAAAGATGATCTAATAATTATAATATTTTCTTAATATAAATTATGCTGATAAAATGAATGGTGACAAATTTACAAAAATAATGTACATATATGAGTAGTATAGAAGGAACAAAACGTCTGGAAAGATCTAGAAAAAGGAAGAGTGGAAAGCTTTTATTATATAGAAGATTATGCATGATAAAAGTGTATGGAGGTGGCAGAAGCGAAAGATGTGTGCAGGATAGAATGAAGTGAAGGTCTATTCTATAGGGACATTGCGTGATAATTATATGTTAATGTTAAATAAACAGTTTTCATTGTTTGTGGAAGGATCATAAAATATGATAAATAACAATTATATTAAATTTTTTAGCACCTGAAATCTTGAAGACCACAACAAAGACTTCAGATATCCAAGTGGTGTCTCCTCCAACGTATGTTCCTCTTCCTTCCTTTTGTCCTTTATTTTCCTTTTTTAAATCCATGACAATTTAAAAAACCGAGTAGTAAAAATATTTTTTTTGTTTTCATGAATATTTAAAAATTATATTTATACTTAATGAATATTTGAAAAAAATGTTAAACTTAAAAAAACAAAACTTTTATTAGTCGATTTGGTATTTATATTGTAGAAATCCATTTTTATATAATGATTTAATACTAGTAAAAATTTATACAATAAACTTAAATTAAAGTGTATCACTTTACAAAAGCATTATCGACCTGTACTCAATATGTTGCTTACCAAGCTTATGTTATAGGATTATAATTGACGTAACAACTTAATAGGAGCCGACTATCCTGACAGTTGTAAGCCACCAGCCCTCATAAAACGTTAATACTGCTATACTTCACACAACTTTTGATCGAAAACAAGATGAAAGAAATAAATTAAGTCAAAAGGGTTTTCAAAACAAATCATTGGGATTTTTTCTTTCATTAACCAAAAAGGGATTTCAGTGATGTTTGTGTAAACAAAAAAGGTTAATTAAGGTCTGTTGTTTGATTGGGTAAGCATACTCGTATTACATTTTGGGGCAAGAGTTTTTTTAGGATACAGTAAATAGGTCCGTCACTTTAAGTTTCTTGTGTTGAAATTTTCTCAATTAAGTTTTCAATCATTCTGTTGAATAATAATTTTAACACTAAAAAATGAGTAAAATTCAGTAAGTAATGTTTCCAGTAAAAAAAATATTTTGTACTTGTATTTTTTTTCTTTTTTACATACGAGCAATTAATTGCTCGATGTTATAAAATGTTTAAATAATATATATAATTCTTGTACAGTAATCCCTCCATTTACATTATTTACTCTGTTTGATATTTTAAATTCATAATAGTGACTTTGAATCAATATTTTTCTATACAAATGTAAGATTGACAACAGTAACAATAACAATAAAAAGCGAGAGTGATTTCAAATAGGTAATTTTTCCTTCCTATAAATAAATCATATAACTCTTATCAATCATGTTTTATTAGTAATCCGTAAATCACTTATTTAAACTTAAGGAGGTATTCTACTCTAGATTTTTTTCTTTGGTACCAACTATAAAGACATAATTTTTTATCAAGAAATTGTGTTTGATTTTTGTTTCAAATTTCCGAAAGGGTTCCAATCATGTCGACCAGCTCACCCCCCCCCCCCCCTTTTTTTTTACGACAAGACATAACAGCTGATAACAACATCTTGAATCTTTTTTATTTTTCAAAAAAAATCTTAAATCATCAATAAACAAACTGTAAAAAATGTATAGAAAAAATATTTTTTGTTTTTTTTTTATTAAGTTTGAAAAAAAACGCGCCTCAAAAATTCACGCCTCTAGAGTAGAATACACCCTTAACTAAAGAAATAATTAAAGCTTTTTTTACTAAGTAAGAATAGAATATCTGGAAATAAGCAAAGATTTCCTGAAATCAATTACCCACATATATGAAGGGATTACTGTATATTATTTTCATTAATATCTTCTTTAAAATTATTGAAAATAAAAACATTGGTTATAATTTTTTTTCATTAATGTTTTTTACTGTTTTTTTAGTACTAAGTCAGTAGCAAGAGGCAAGGAAGGGAGAAAACGTGTGATAACTGATGAGGTATATACTGTTTTACGGTGTAATGTAATTTGGACATATACAGTAGATTTTGGCTAATTGGGACAGCCATTTATTTGAGCTGAATGTTGTATATCAGGGATGGGCAACAGGTTGATTGCGAAGCAATTTTTGGTCAATCACGGCCGTCTTCGTAACATACAATATGGCGTGTGATGTTGTCAATTAGTTCATTTTTTAATATGTAGATGTCTACTCCAAATAAATGTATGTATGTTATTTAATATGTTTGTACTTATAAGTTTTCTTATTCTTGATATTTTTTTGGCAAAGTTAATTCCGCTCATAATTATTGATAAACTCTTAATTATCATACTATACGAGTATACTGCCGTCATAAGCAAAAACGCAGCTTACAGGAAAAAATCAGAAATTTATGAGGGCAGTACAGTACAGTTTTTTTAACATGTGTGTTATGTGTCAATATGTTAAATCTCACAAATGTGATAGGTAGAAAATGACAATTTTTTTTACGTAAAAAGTCGATCATGACAACAAACTAGCTGGCCCCCCTGTTGTACGAGTATATCAATTATACAGGAACAAATTGAAAATATTTGTTTAACTTCTTTGGAACATACCACAGCTTTATCGGGATAGTGATTGTAGACTTCAGAAGACTAGGAAAGCAATGTGAATGACACGTCTGAAGAAGATTGAGTGATGAAATACGAAGCCAGGAAAATTATTTCCATTTTCTAAGGTTTTTGAGTGAGTGGTTCATAATCAACTCGTGAATCAATCCACTAATATTTTAGTCAACCCACCGCAGTCAGATATTTGTCATAATTACAGCACAATCATTGCATTTATTATAGACAATGGGTAGCTTACACTCCTTGCTCTACTTGATTCCTGCAGTGTGCTTAGCTCTATTGATTTTGAGTTGCTGCGGAGGGGGGGGGCTATATCAGTAATTTTGAGCCGGTTCAATAGTTATTTGTATGGGTGAATTTAATAGTTATTTGCATCATGAGCAGATTTCATTTATTTTTTATATCACAAAATATAACTCACATAACATTTAGCATTGAACCCAAATTCACCATCGGGCATTAAATCCAATATCCTCAGGTGGAATTCAAGCCTCTTAATAACTATAGTTCGGAAATTCTAGGACGAGTCCTGTGACAGCTAACAAATTTGCCCCAATACAACCTTATGTAATGTATTTACCTAAATAACTTGCTATTTATTAAAATTGAGGCTTATATTAAAGTTTGATAAAATAATTAAAATTTCTGAACATCGTTATAAGGTTGTTTTGGGGCAAATTCGTGAGCTGTCACAGGACTCATCCTACATTTTCTGAACTATAGGTCGTCGATATATAGTTGATTTTATTTTCAGGAAGTAGAATTGGATCCCAACATTACTCCGCCAGTTCCGAGAAAGCGCAAGAGACTTGTCAAAGATGTAAAAAAAGAATTGGATACTGTATTCATGATAGATAGAATAAGAAATCCTCACGTGGATCTTAGAGTTGAGGTAATTATCATATAATATTAATAATGTAAGAGTTCTCAGATAAAATATAGAAAGTGAGTTACAAACAGGGTTGCAGATTTCCAAAGCAACACATCAGGATTTTATAGTGATAAAATAGGACACCAAACCTGCATATCGGGATTTTATAGTGATAAAATAGGACACCAAACCTGCATATCGGGATTTTATAGTGATAAAATAGGATACCAAAACAGCACATCGGGATTTTATAGTGATAAAATAGGACACCAAAACAGCATATTGGGATTTAATAGTGATAAAATAGGACACCAAACCAGCATATTGGAATTTAATAGTGATAAAATAGAACACCAAAACAGCATATTGGAATTTAATAGTGATAAAATAGGACACCAAAACAGCATATCGGGACTTTATAGTGATAAAATAGGACACCAAAACAGCATATCGGGATTTAATAGTGATAAAATAGGACACCAAAACAATATATAGTAAAAAAATATTTTTTACTACATTTAATGGAATATTTTCAAGCTATGTGTTAATTATCCCATTTTGAAACATTTTTATTTCAAAAAATAAATATTGAAAACATATGGGTCTCAGATGAGATCATATGGGTCTCAAATGAGATCATATGGGTCTCAGAGTGTACACCAATTACTTGATATGGATTGAGCAAACAGATGATGCTATCTCTATCCGTCTTTTGGAGTGGCTGGCCCTATATCATGAAGTATAAGGAAGACTGACAGCATGGAAGACTCCAAGAGGTTTCTTAAGTTCACTTAGAGTGTTTTAGAGTGCTAAATCTTGTCTGTAGAATAATTTTGATCTTTAAATGTTTTAGAAAAATGAAAAAGATGTGTGTAAGGAAGAATGAGTCAAAGACGTGGTAGAAGTATATGCAGAATACATTTATAAAAAGCTAATAATGACTGTGGCCTAGTTGGTTAGACGCCTGTCTCCAGTCCGGGGGTTTGGGTTAAATATTTTTTATAGCCTATTAAACATTTTCTTAAATAAGTCTTTTAATCTTTCATTCAATTGTGTTGGTACCCATCAATATATTCTAATTGGGATTGTGGGCATATTGAAAAGCCGGTTCAGGAGACAACATTGTCTTAGACCTCATTAGTCGAGCCTTCTGAGTTAGAAAAACTGGAGTAGGCACATAATTTGCAGTTCGTCATTGCAGATATTAGGATACTGCAGCATGGGAAGAGAAAATAACATTTGCATATGTTTAGCATGAGCGAGAATTGTTATCAGAGCACCTTATTTGACAGACTGGATTTTTTTTATCGGGAACCCAGAAGTAAAAGTCTCAGGAAGTAAACCACATACAGTAATCAAGTCGAGGAATAATAAATGTATTCACCAATGTTATCTGATTTTAAGAAATTTTTGAATTTGTATTAATTGCAGAATGCTCGAGATGATATAGTAAATACTCAGATGTTGTGGACCTCTCTGTCCTTCTACTTGCCATATGTTCTGATCAAGAATTTGAACATAATCTCAAAACCCTGCCTGGCAGACAGACTGACAAAGACTTTCACCAGGAACCTTCTGTCACGTTCGGAGCCAGTCAGGTGGAAGTTCCATGATCAAGAGAGAGAGGTGAGGATATTTTCTATTATTGATGGTTTAATTGTTAGTATTCTTGCTAAGCTGCTAGGTTCTAGGTTCAATTCCAGATAATGCTTCCTTATTATCTAGATCAAGGGTCGGGGAATAGGTGATAATTATCCCAAATGGGGTAAAAATATAAAATTTTGTGTACAAAGGAAGCTAAAAAAATGAAATAAAATAAATAAAACTTTTAAGATTGTACATGCAGAAGCATTAACAGCCTTTTGTAATAACCTACCATTGTTACCAAGGATTTTCTACCCTTATGAACTTGAAAAGTACAGAAATTATTTTGAATCTGAACGCAGCACCTTTTTTGCTTTTAGGTTACTGTGATATCCATGTTGTTTTATAAAAAATAGAAATATGAGGTGAATGGCTGCATGGTAACGCATTGGATTTCCACGCGGAATGTTCCCAGTTCAAAACCCGCGTTGTGCTACTCCCCTTGAATGACACAGGCATTTTTGACACTTAGGATATTTTAATATCTTATAAGGATACCTATTTCAGTCTTCGGTCGTATCTACTCTTTCAAAAAAGAGGAAAAAAAACATGCCAATGTGCTTTGATCGTCTCATTTTTGTTGTGTCATTGGATCCGGTACAGTGGTGTGACCAGTGAGCTTGCTGGTATGCAACAGCTCACTCACTTAAAGGAGAGGAAATAATGAAAGAAATAAAACTCCATGGCACAGCTTCATTTTCCATCTGAATGACGAGGGGATCCTCGACTACGATGGCCTAGCACAATGATGACAATAATAAAAAATGTAACATCACCATTTTTCAAAAACCTGAATTGAAGATGTTCTGAATGAAATACTTCAGTTTTTCTATCCTTTTTAATAAATCTGTTTGTGTGCTATGTTTATTACAGCATGTGTAGCTACAGCAAGTATTTTATAGATTCTTGATCTTGAGAGAAGTGTATTTTTCGTTAGCTTGTTTTTGTTTATTTGGAAAATAGGGAAAGGGTAATATCATTTAACACAAAAAGGTTTTGTCTAGTACCCAAAAGGTTCCGAAACCTTTGATCTAAATTATTACAATAGGATGATAAATTCAATGGCAATAGTTAATCAAAACCTGGAGGTAGTTTTTAAAGCCTACTGCTTGTGGTTTGCAGCTAAGTTATTCGACTTTAGTCCTTCAGATTTTCTTTATGTAATGTTATAACATCAATAAATATATTATAAAATTTTAGGTAATGAGAGCAGTGGGAAATGAAGAAAATTCTCAAAACATTACAGCTGCAAACTTCTCTATTTATCAGTCTTCAGCGCAGCAAACATTAGTTCAAAATATATCTGCAATAGCACCAATAGAAGGATCTCCTATACCGAAGTTTCCCCACGAAAGGTCAATCTTAGCACCGCCAGAGTTGACGATACCAGAATTGGATATGACTAAAGAATATCTAGAGAAATCCGGTAAGGATCTCAACGTGATAGAAAGACTAGAGAAGAGTAGTTCTGGGAAAAAAAGCAAAAGAAGATCTCAAATAGAGTTGAGTACATGTTTAGATGAAATAAGGTCAGATCTTGCGAAAAATACAACTATAGAAAATAATGTGCCAGAACATAGTAAAAATTTAGAAGAAATTGCTTCAGTTCATCAAGAAATTACTGAAAAAAATATTATGGTACAAATTGTTCCTGTTGCAGAAGATAGTGAAAGAAATGGCATAAATACAACTAAAGCTATGAATGGCCTAGGACAAGAGACCTTTGTTTCTGAAAAATCTGTCAGATCAAAGAATGGATCACGAGACTCAGCCAATGAAACAGGACTTGGTAGTCTAGATAGAACAGCTGTGTCATTGGGAGAGGAAATTCTATCAACTCAGCAAAGGTGTCGCAGAGATTATTTAACGTATGTATACTGTTTTTTAAATGTTTGATTAACATTTAATTGGGGGACAGAGTTGTTTGACAGAGCTGTTTGACGGGATAATTGAGGGACAGAGTTGAAATGCTAGATCATTTTCAAAACTTGGTCATTCGTTAAAAATATTTTTCTGGATTACTAATAAATTATTTGCGTTACAGAGGACCATGGTTAAACATACTGTGTTCAACAAATTCAACATCAATTCATTTCACTATTTTTCTTCTGTTTTCCAACATCTAATGAATATTTCTGTTTTCAGAGAAGAGTGGGGCTCTAATGGTATCTGGAAAAAAATTGTCGATGCAAAGCAAAATGGCTGCAAGAAGGTCAATGTTGAAGTTCTTGTGTCGAGAGAAAATATACCCACTGACTATGTTTCAAAACGTTGTGTGGCCGCCGCAGCATTCAATACTTTATTGCGTAAGTTAATCTTTTTATTACTTTGGTTATTTGGGAAGTATGTTTTCGAGATATGGTAAGATTGAGAAAGATATTGAAAGACATGTTGCTGAACGTAATAAGGTCAATGATGTGCTAAGTCTGTTTATGCTAATGAATTAATCGTAAATTGCCGCAAAAATAAGTGGTATGCTGGTGCCCATCTTAATGTACGGAAGCGAAATCTTTGAAAGAGGGCCATAAGAGCAAAATAATTGAAAATAGAATATCTTGTATTATGGTATTAGATGGAAAAATAAATTATCGGATAAAGTCATGGGTGTTTGCTGGAGATGGATGTTACAAGTCGAATTAAACAAGATATCTTGAGATGGATTGGCCACTTTGAGAGAATGAGTTGAGAAAGGCTTATGAAACTATAAATGTTTGAAATTAATGAAGAGCAAAGAAGAGGTAGACTGAGGAAAGAGTAGGACATAGTTGAAGAAACTTTTAGTTAAAAAAAACAAATCCATTTTTTCCAAGAAACTGATACTTCTGATTTATTTTAACTCTTGTATAAAATTTACTGTTTTCATAAAAAAATTGCGATTAAATTTTTCAGTTAGTCAAATAGTTTTCATAAATTTTATTGTAATATATATTACAACTTCAAAATAATTAGCCAAAAAATCAACTTATAAATCATATTTTATAATGTTCATCATCGTTGCTGCTGGGCCTCGTAGTCGAGGATGCCCTCCCAATTTCAACATCAATCTGAAGCTTTGTGAGAGAACATCCTAATCTAAGACACGCACTCCTTCCTGCAGACGTCATAAACGAGTGGATCCCACTGACCCACATTCTGACTTATGTTTGTAGCACGCCAAATGTTTTTCATATATCTAACTGTTGGAGCATCATCAGCTTGATAATAGATAGTTCTCCATCTCCCACTTTCTGAGCCACCTGCTCCCAGTCTTTAGTTGCCCTGTACAAAGTCAGCGTAGCAGGATAACACTTTCTCTACCCACTTCTCTTCACATATCTATTATTCAATATACTTGTAGTAAATTTATTTCCTTCTACTTTCAGATCTCAAGAAGCATCAAATAATTAAAATATCCAAGGATCCAGACGCCTTGACTATTGCCAACATAAAGGCTGGTGATGTTCTTAAGAAAGTACGAAAGTAATGATAAGGCAAATGTTTTATTAGAAATATTTAAATATCTATTTTGAATTAACTTCTTTTATGTCAATTTATTGCTTCTTCGTTTTTATTTTTTAGTTAAGTAATCATTTATTTGGTTTCATATACAGTCATCTCTCAGTATACACAGAGGATTAGTTCCAGAAACCCATTGGTTCCAATATATTAAAATCTTCAGATACTCAAGTGCTTTATACAAAATAGAGTAGTTTATACATGTAACATATTACTTATAATATAACATATTACCTAATACATGTAAAAAGCTATGTCAATAGTTTTGTAATTTGTTTATTCCACTTTATATAACGGTATAACCCTACTGGTTTCAAAATTTTCCCCTCATCATCAGGGGAGCACAAACAAGACTGAATTTTGTTCGAACAATGATTAGCCATTTCAGGAATTGTCACTGTGAAAATCACACATTTTCTATCGATGATGCCAAATTCTTGCATATCAGTAGTAACGGAAATAAATTGGATAGATTTATCTTAGAGATATCCAAGTCAGTAGATCGGGATGAACATCTGGCAAACGTATATATTCCAAAGATCTCACCACCGCTTGTTGAAATTGTTTCCTGCCTCCTTCCAACCACAATCCCCAACCCGAATTTTTACCGTTAGAAGTATGTATGTCGGTACCAGTTCGAACAAAATTCAGTCTTGTTTGTGCTCCCCTGTTGGTAAAGTGGAATAAACAGTGTTGAACTTTTTCTAAGCTCACTGCCTCTTATCGAGTGCTATATGTACAACTTGCTACCTCCATTAACATAGGTGTCTAAAGAAAGTAGTTGAGAAATTATTGTTATATTATGCAAAATTTTAATTATAAGTGTATACAGTACAATCTAGCAGGCTTTTATAACTAATCAGAAATACGTCTAAGAGCCTTTAAATGAAAACATGACTGAAGCCTTTTTTTTTTTAAAAACTCCATAGGTAAAATAATGAAACAAAATACACATATATGAATAATTATTTATTTAGGTTTTTACTCATACATTGAAAAAGGTATTTTTTAAAGTGTATTAATATTTGAAAGAAAATAGAGATTCTGTATTTTCTATTAAATTAAAACAATAGTTTCCTTTCAGTAATCCCTTTGTTTTATGCGGGTAATTAATTGGTTACAGAAAAATAGTGTCAATGGAGCTATTTAATACTATGTAAAAAATGTGATCATTTACATATCATTATGGTCAAAAAGTTCACAACCTATGTTGTTCAGGCTGTCAGACAGATACCAACCAACCACACAACGTCACCAGGCTATGTTACAGTTAAAATTTGATATCAGTAATATGTTAACTAAAGCTGATGGAAGATGTTCTTTAGTTATAATCTGAAATGTTAAAAATTGAATATTGCGTGTCTATCAAGTTTTTTTTTTAAAAGAATGGAAAAGTCTAGCAGATTAAATGATGCCAGTATTTAAAACTTTTAACCGTAACTTTGCTTGACTATGTAGTGGACGCGGCTGGTATGATATCTGCCCATAAATATTCTTACTTGTTTTGACTGGAGACTTTTGGACCGTAGTGGTATGAATTTCCTGTTATTCTATTCTAACATAATTAAAAAAACATAAGTTATTTTTTTTTACAATTATAATAATAACTAATAAAAAACCCATTTTGATGATAGCTGTATGATTTATTTATACAAATAAAAAAATTAAGGAACTTATAATTCGCTATATGAATCTTCCATGTTACCATCGTTGCTCTATAGTTGTAGATGTTTCAAATGCCAATATTGAAGTAAAAAGATTTTATTTAGAGCATCATTTCCCCCCCCCCCTCCCGGGTCGTAACCACAAGGGAGGTCACAATAAAATATCAAAGAGGTCGCGAAAATACTCTTCGAGTGTAACTACAATATTATATGAACATATCACGTACACCCCACCTGCAGAGGTCAAGACATATGTGCACGTGTTTGTACACATCGAATCTAATAAGCACTTCATTGCGGTCTTACATATTCACGACAAGTTCAAATTATTTAGCTGCCCAGTTAGTGATGTAAAACAATGGATATCCTTACTTGATAAGACTTATTGTCCTTATGCAAGTACAATATTTGTGTGGATATTAAGTTTTTGCCAGATGGTCGTTAAGTCTTAATTTTATCTTTTTTATATTTTGGGGTGTCGCATGGCGAATAAAGTTTAAGAAACTATTGATCTAGACTCTTCTCTTTGGTTGTTATTTTTCATTCCTATTATTCCAAACAGACTAATTCACTTAAACTGTGTCAAAGTGAATTATTGTAAAGAGAGACAGCGTAAATTGAGGAACTTTTATAACTAATTTTCTTACTCTAGTTGAACTTTATTTAGAGTCATGATCTATTTTGTTATATTACAATAGTTTAGTTATTTTTGATAAATATACTACCAGTTGATTTATCACAAGTTCTGTGACTTGCCTTGTGATCATATGGTAACAGGGTTACTAAATAAATAATTGATGGAACGTGAGTCTTTATTCTGAATGTTCTGTTTTCAAGTAAATAAAATGGTTGAATAAAAAAAAAAGTTTTATTATTAACACTTTGTATCCTGATCCCGTGTTTTAATATGATAAACTAGTCCCTGTCCCATGTTTTTATGTAATCGATATCTCTTCCAAAAAAGGACATACGAGTATTACTGCCATCTCGTAAACATTTTTGTAAATAATTCAACCTTTAAACGAAAGTCTCCTGATTTCTATCAAAGACAACATTTAAAATGCTACTGTTATATAGTATATTGTGTTGCGTTATATTTGCATTTCAGATTGTACAACCAAAGGTGTAGTAAAGTTTTTGATGCCCTTGACAAATTCTTGAATTGGCGCCTTTTTTCTTCGATTTGGAAATTGTAATGAGTTTTCGATTTACCGATTTGTATTATAAATTTTTTAAAATTGTAAAGAAGCCATTTGAACCAAGAGGGCTGTGCAATAAAATATAGGTAAAAAGTCAAATTGAAAAAATGATTGTACCTGACTTAAATAGTGAATTATTCCATTTTACTGGGTTCGTCGTATACATAGCTGACTTATGAATTTGTCACTTTTTAGTTTATGTATAGTAAAATACTATTTGTGTAATGTACAGTGGAACTTTAGTTGTCGAACCTAATCCGTTCCAGAAGGCTGTTCGAAAACCAAATAAATTTTTCCCATAAGAAGTAATGTATTGTAGATTAGATTAATCCGTTTCAGACCCCCAAAAATACACAGAGCGGCAACACAATAAATAGATTGAATAAATGAAAATTTAACTGCACTTTACATACACTGAAGAGAGCTGATGGTGTAAGTAAAAGGTGGTGAAGCAGATGGAAAGCAGGAGAGATGTTATTGTTTGGAAAGGAAGTCACCTTGCATAAAAAACATCAGGTGACTGTCCTGGGGTTCTTTTCCTTTTCTGTCTCAATAAAAGCTGTCTAATGAGGTTTGTTTTTGGCTGGCGTTTAAATTTTTTAAAAAGTGATATATGGCATTGTCATTTAAAATGTATGTTCAAGAACCGAATTATGTTTGAGAACTGAATTAAAAGTAAGTAGATGAAAAGAGACATGATTAAAAAAATACGAATAAATATAGCTAATAAAACACATTTTGCTAAAAAATAGCTTACGGGAGAATCCTTATGTTGTCACAGTTCCCTTTTCATACAAAACACACATTGAAATATTAGTTTCTCAGAGAATGAATGCTATTCATTATTGATCTCTCTTCGGAAACTGTGTTAACAGTAAAAGAGTGATGCTTATCTTATTACTGTGCTGGGTAGATGTAAATTGAACGAAGACAGTACATCAAGTTACAGTTGATCACTTTATATATAAACACAAGGTCTGAGATTATATTTTGCTGAATTTTTTTTAACATATTTAATTCCTTACTCTATATCAGAGGCAACCAGCGGCTCTCAGGTCACATGCGACCGATACGTACATTTTTTGTGGCCTAGAAACTTTTGACCATACTAATATTACATGCAGCTCCATGTATTGAATCATTTTTATAGTAAATTTTATATGCATAGAAATTATTAATATTTTTATAAATCCTGTACTTTAGCAAACGCATGGTTATATTTGTTGGTATGTGTATTTATTCTCATTAACAGCCATTTTATCAGCATTTTGCCGCACATCTCGTCTGCATACGGTTTCAATTTACAAATTGATTTTTCAACAAAATTTACGATTAAAAAAAAGTAGCAAAATATATTTTCTAATACTTTTAGTATTGACATCAATGATGTATCAAACAAATTATAGATGAAATTTTGGGAATTTTCTTCACAATTAACTGAAACGTGAGTGAATTTGCTGAAAGGTTGACTTACTTGGCACGCAAATGAAATGTTTTAATAACTTCTACACGTTAATGCGGAGTTAGATGCTCCGTAATAAATTGTTATTGATCACTCTCTCCGATTGTCAAATATAAACGGACAAATAACAGCCAAATCAAAATGGCAGCCAAACAAATTCGCCCTGGAACATAAAACGCGTATGTGTTTGTTATATATGTTAACATGTACATACATGTTATATTACTATAACGTGTTTAATTACTGATTTTTCTTTCCTCTCCACCATCCTTTCCTTTTCCTTGGATATCAAATATTTATTTTTATTGTGTATGTTGTTTGCGAACTTTGTGAATGTGCCACTTCCTTTATTCACTTTTGTCTGTTTTGTTGGAAAACATTGCCACCTGGAAATACGCCCACCAGATTGTTTCATCATAAAATATTGTGTCGTTATGAAATATCCGAAATGCAAAAAATATTTGAATGATAAGAAATTTTATCAAGAAGGTTCATGAAGCATTCGATAGAAATAAAATCGTTTATCTGCTTAAGCTGCCGAACCTGATAACACTGAAGACAGAGATATGAACCCAGATAAGTTATTGATTTGTCTGGTTTCTGGAATCAGAATCATGCTTAGGGTTTATTTAAATGTTTATCATCAGTATGCCCGTTAACTAGAAGTCTGGAAAATATTCATTTGAGGCCCGAGTTCATACACATATTTTGATCTTAACATTAAAAACTAAATCTCGACCTTTTATAAAGATCTATTTTAACGAATAGCCCAATGCAAACCAACATGAGAACCTAACCCAACCCAACCCAACCAATATGAGAACCTAACTCAACCCAACCCAACCAATATGAGAACCTAACCCAACCAATATGATAACCTAACCTAATCCAACCCAACCAATATGATAACCTAACCTAATCCAACCCAACCAATAGATAACCTAACCTAATCCAACCCAACCAATATGATAACTTAACCTTACCCAACCAACCAATGTGATAACCTAACCTAACCTAACCCAACCAATATGAGAACCTAACCCAACCGGAACAACATGATAACCTAACCCAACCAATATGAAAACCTAACCTAAATCAACCAATATGAGAACGTAACCTTACCTAACGTAACCCAACCAATATGAGAACGCTCATTACAAACTTGATATAACATGATCCTTAATTTTCTGCCTATTTTGAGTCAAATACAACCATCCCAATGTCTTATTTATTTTATTTAACATTTTATACAGGCTCAATTACATAAACAAACAAGACAAAAGTATATTAAGTCTAAACATAGCATCATAACAATAGGAACAATATTTCTCATGCTTCCCTGTGAAGTGACTGTGCCATGTTACGTCACCTATAAAGATAATAAAGAAATTTAGCCCTCAATTTATCCATCGAGATGTGGAAGATGTCGATATCAGAAAATTTATTCAACAAGGTCATTCCTTGTGCGAGGGGTGATGCTCTTAAGAGCTCAGTTCGTGAAAACAGCACCGAAAACAATCTTTGATTCACGATGGCGTAAATAATTGTCCGGTTCATTAAACAAAAGTCAGTGAATCAACAAAGGGTTTTCTAATTTTGCCCGTTAGCAATTTGTTTTCGTATAAACATGTGCGTAAATCTCAACTAAGGTGTAATGAGTATTCAAACATAACCATTAAAAAACGGTGGGTTTTTAATGGATATCCAAGCATCCCCATTAAAAAAAGTGGGATACAGTCATGGGTAAAGTCCATAATATTTGCAATAAAAGTGTTGCAGAAATCTCTTTTGAATTCGTTCAACAATCAAGGAATTTCGGATTTCTCTCGGGTTCCAAATGAACAAGCCGCTATCTAATCTAATTCGAACCAGTGAATTATAAAGAGCTCTCACAACCCTAGAGAATATTATCACAAATCCCAAAAATCGTGCTTCCATTAGTTGATTATTAAAACTCCTGTTTCCTCCGGAATACGAGCGATCTCTTTGATCAGGCGATGAGAAACTCATTTGCATACCAACACATCACACCACATTTGAGATATCTTAATTGGATGAATTAATGAATTGATTAGAGATGAGTGTGAACTTAAGATTGATCTCTGGAGTAAGATAAAAACGTCTCTTTGATAAGGTTTGGACACATAGAACCAATAAACGAAGAAAGACTAACATAAAAACTATACAATACAAATGTGAGTGGAAGGTGTGGTAGAGAAAGACCAAGGAAATTGTAGATATGCTGAAGGAAGGAAATGTAAAATCTTAGATAAATCAAAGAAGTTATATGAGAAAGTGTATAGATGTAGAAGAGGGGAATATGTGTATCGAGATAGGAAAGTCTAGCGCTCTATCCTCTCTGCCTATCCCGAAAGGAAAATTGTATGATTGTAGGTGTGTACGACGGTGTTGTCTCTTGGCCACGCTCTTTAACCTCTCCGCATCATAATTGGGATATGTTCAAAGGTTACCCATACAAATGAGAATTGTATCATAAAAAACTTGATGTATTCGGCCCTAGCCGGGATATTATTTATTCCAAGTCAGTCAACACTTTATATCTCTGATAGATAACAAATTTCACAAAAATTATCATGATTTACACAAAAATTATCATGCTTCAAGTGTTGTAATTATCTCACACCTAGTCTTATAATGCCAGCATACCTGTCAAAAGACATAACTGTTATCATAACCCGCGTATAAACCTATTTTTTTGTCCGTTGTATTAAAGCTTGACTAGTGGTCAAGATATGCATATTCAAACGGAGAGCCTTTTGTATTTGCAAAGTGTTTTTGAATAAATTCTGTGTAGTGAATAGAAAGATCTTAGACACTTAAAAAAATGGGGCAGAAGCCTTTTGCTATACGGCGTTTCATCGCGATAGGTTTAGCATTAGTTTTATTTGTTAATCTAGGGTGTGATGCACAAGACACTGGTGAAGAAAGTTTGCCGAAACCTCTTGATGAATTGTTACCGAAAATTCACGATGTTACAGAATTAGAGGGCGCAAGTCCCGAAGTGACGAACAATAATGACAACACTTCTGATGAAAAGTTGATCCCTGATCATGTTGAACCATCAACATTCCTGTCAAGAAAACTGAGAAGTGCAGACATTCCTGTCAAGAAAACTGAGAAGGTTCCAGATGTTATGCCGCCTGGTCCTGGTGTTTTCTCCAGATTAGGAAAGTACTCCATGGATGAAACTGAATCCGTCGGTATCAAATCCTTCAACATCGAGGAGGGATTCCGTAAGTCATTCATTTCTTTCATTTAATTTTTAATAAATCTTGGATTAGAATAAATTTTCAATCCATTTATTAATGCAATATTTTCATGAGACATTTCAAGTAAAACATTGATCACATCGTCGTGCAAAGTTCAAAACACATCATTATTACACATTCATTGTTGTCGTTGTTGCTGGACCTCGCATTTGAGGAAAGCAAAGCTGTGCTGTAGAGTTTTTTTTAAGTGACCGTTGCACACCAGCAAACTCACCGGTCACATCGTTGTACTGGATCCGATGGGAAACCGAAGTGAAACGATCGGAGTACACCTTACACATATTTTTTTCCTTTTTTTTAAAAGAATATATTAATTAAATTTTATATTGACAAGTTATTTTCATTTAAATATGTTGAGATAATATAATTTACTACTCTTGAATTTTTTAACACATTTGTAATGGTTATCAATCAAAATCTACTAAGATGATAATAACAGTATTTTAGCAACAACTTTGATGTATAGTAAAACGTGGGCATGGAAATTTTTTAAAAGTAAATATTTTTTTAATGCATCTACTAAAATAATAGATGGGGTGACAATGTATGATATATTACCTAATGAAGTGATTAGGGATGAAAGTGAACTTAAACCTGACGTGTTAAGATGGAAAGGAGCACTCTGGAACGGTTTAGGTATGTAGAACGAATGAATGAAGAAAGACTAACAAAAAAATAATATACATTGCAAATGTGAGAAGAGGCCGTCGTAGAGGATTACCAAAGAAAGTATTGTTGGATTAAGTGAATGATGTTTTGAAAGAAGGAAATATAAAAAGTCATATAAATCATAGGAGTTGTATGACAAGGTGTAGTCTAGTGCACTCTCCTCTCTGCCTACTCCGACAGAGAAATGGCGTGATGGTATGTAAGAACAGAAATATTAAGATCTTGTTGAAAAAGAATAAGTACATATTATTAATTATATTGGAGTTGAAAAATAGAGATATCTTATTATTTTTTGTAATTTATTTTTAACAAACACTGTTTATTCCACTTTTTTGTGACGGTATAACCCTACCGGTTTCAAGGCTTTCACCTCATCTTCAGAGGAGCGCAAACAAGACTAAATGCTGTTCGAACTGGTACCAATATATACGCTTCAACGGTTGGAGGCTGAGTGGCGAGGGAGGCATGGGACAATTTCGGCCAAGAGCGGAGAGATTTTTGGGAAATAACTGTTCAACATATGTTTGGATCAGTGTACTGACTTAGAAATTTCTAGGGCCTCTAATCTGTCCAATTTATTTCCGTTATCACTGATATGTAAGAATTTGGCATCATCGATAGAAAAAGTATGATTCTCACGGTGACAATGATTAGCCATTTCAGAATAAATTAGAGGATTTGTTAAGGCGGATTTATGTTCACGAAATCTCTTTTCAAAAGATCTTCCTGTCTTTTCTATGTAGAAATTATCAGTCAGCACATAAAAGTTTATACACACCACTGTTGCTAAGTATTCCATTTTTGCCTTTCCCGTTAAATAAGAGTTTCCGGAGATTAAAATTAGTGTAAAAAGCTGGCTTTATGTGACTTGGAATATTTTTGGTTATTTCATATGATATGTTTTTTATAAATAGGACTTTGCTCCATTTATAGGTATGCTTATAGGTGTCGTTAAATATATAATCTTTTATAAGTTTCTTTTTTGTTTTGTTTTTTAAAAGTGAGGCTTCCAGGATAGTCATTATTTGTAGCAATTTTTTTTATGGTTATTAATTCCTTTTTAAAATTGTCGTCGGTTAATGGGACACTGAGCAATCTATGAAGCATACAGTTAAATGCGTTGAATTTATGGTTATTAGGATAGTTGGAAGTTGCTGGAATTATAGAGTCTGAATAAGTAATGTTCCTATATACTCGTACGAGTATTCAAAGTTAAATGTGCCATTTTTTCGAGATAATATTAGGTCCAAGAAATTTAATTTTCCGTCCTGTTCTGTTTCTAGTGTAAATTTTATAAAACTTTCTATAGAATTTAAATATTTAAGAAATTGGTGTAATTGTCTATCGGTACCCGTCCAAACACAAAGAATGTCATCTGCATATCTAAACCAGCACAAAACATTTTTGGTTAACTTAAACTTACTCCTAAAAATACATTTTTCAAAATAGTTCATAAATATTTCACTGAGGAGGGGAGACAACAGTGAGCCAATAGCTAAACCATTTGTTAGTTTATATATTTAATTGTTGAAGTTAAAATAATTTTGTTTGATGCATAGGTCCATAAGATTATATTCATCTCCATAAGATTGTATTCATCTCCTTCATTATCGATGCTATTCTTCCTATCATAACACATATAATTAATTTTCCTTTGTCTACTAGCAGCTTTCCTAGTGTATGGAAGAAGGCTCTAATTATTCTGATTCCGAAAATTGGCTCACCCACGTCATATAAAGATTTTAGGCCCATATCTATTCTGCCCACATTATCTAAAGTTATTGAAAAAATTGTTCATATACAAATTGATTCCCACCTTAATCAATTTGAATTGTTTAATCCGTTGCAGTCAGGATTTCGTCCGGGACATAGTACCACTACCGCACTGGTCAAGATTACGGATGATGTGAGACGTGGAATGAGCTTTAAGCGGCTGACATTATGTCTATTGGATTTTAGCAATGCATTCAATACTGTAGACTTTGATCTGTTTTATGTAATGGTATGATAGAGCCATCAAGTAATATTGGAAAAAGTAAGTCAGTGTTGAATTTACAGAGAAGCTGAGGGCTGCCAATGAGGATCTCTTGAGACTTCTTTGGATTTATGAGTAAGCCATGCTCCCCAGTCCACCCAGAGATCGATTGAAGATCCGCATTTAGATCGTTCAAAGCCGCGTGAAAGAAATTTGGATCAAAGTTTTTCTTACCCTCTAAATAGTTGCGATTAAATGATTAAAAATAAAAGTCTGTGTGTGTGTGACCTGTAAGTCTGTATTGTGTGACCTGTAAGCCTGAAAAGCCGTGAAAAGTGTGACTTGTAAGCCTGTATTATAAAAATGATAGATATGCAATTGAATAATGTTAACAAAATAAATAATAAAAAAAATGTGATATTTTACAGGACAACAAAAATATTCCTCCTGCTGGGCAGGTGTGACATGGGGCATCATCCTGGCTGTTCTGGTGCCTATCCTGCTGGTGCTAGGCTGTATAGGGTACCGTCTCATCAAGAGAAGGAAGCAGGAGGAATTGAATGACGAGCTTGCAATGGCTAAGTTAGTACTTTCTTTATAATGTGGGGCTTCAGATCATAAAGGCTTTACAAAATAGCTTGAGCTGTTAAAATTCATTAAATTCCACAAAGATTTTTCTCGGAAATATCTATCATTAATTCAATTAATAATCTATGGCGGAGGATATAAATCACTGAAAGTAGTTGATATATTAATATGCAGAGTGATGCATTTGTATAGACGGCACTCCTAGGCAGTTTGTAACTTGCGTCCCTTAAAATTAAAATTGCTTTCTAGGGGGGCATTAAATTGTTCCCGTTGGGAATCATTAATCTAGGTTTTTCCATCAGATTTTTCCATTCCTATTTATAATAATGGTCTGATAGACAGTAGACTTGTTATAAATTATGATACCTCAATTTCACAACATCAACTTTCATCTGAAGTAATCTTTGTGGCACTTACATGCTGCTTTTTGTAAATTCAAACTATATTGTATTAGAAATCTATAAATGGATTTAACTCAAATTGAACGAAACGATCCTCGAGTTACAATAAGCATTGGTAACAAATTTCTAACCTGCAACAATTGTTTTAAGATCCCTGTTGCCTAATTGCTAGGAAACTTATCTTCTGTCTGAACGTTTTGATAGCCAATTGCACACATAAAAGAATAAGAGTTTGGTTAAGAGTTCATCTACAACAAGTAATTGTAACTTCTTGGTGTGGTGTAATTATCAACATCTATAACATAGTGGACAGCAAGCTATGTACCTACTCCAAGGTCTCTAAAGAAGTAGACTCGATTAATGGAGCTGAAGATAATATTATCTTTCATTGTTATCTCCTAACTGCACTCATCAAGATGTCAGCATCAATAATAATCTTGAGAAGTAACATATACATTAATCTTTTCACCCCTATCTAATAGTTTGCATACCCTTTTTCAATTATCTACATTCAACTTTTTTTAAATCGTAAATGCTTTATTTAGAATGATGCACATATGAAGTGTGTCTGATATTTATCCCACCAATAACAATATCTCTTCATTGAAACTATAAGAGGGACCTTAGGGTGCATATGTGCCAAGCCTTCTTGCTTTGGAGTTTTTCAGTTGGCTGTAATACGCAGTGGTGCGAGATATTTAACCTGTGTCGCAATTTAGATTTTTTTTCAGTAGCAAGTAGTTTTTTGTAGCCTAAGGTTTGATAATTACTAGATAAACCTTGTTTATGACTATTACATACATAACATCACGCCATCTCCCTGTCGGGGTAGGCATAGAGGATACAGTGTCAGACTTTCCTACCTCAACACATATCCTTTGCTTCTTCCACATTCATACTACTTCTACGATTTCTCTAACTTTCTATGTTTTCTTCTTTCAGAATATTATTCACTTGATCCAACCATACTTTCCTTGGTCTTTATCTACCACGACTTCCACTCACATTTGTACTACACATTTGTTTTGTTAATCTTTCTCCATTCATTCATTCTACATGCCTAAACTATTTCCGAGTGTTCTTTTTCATCTTACTCAACACATCAGCCTTAAAATTCCCATTTATTCCGTATTCTGTCATACATTTTCACTCCATGTAAATATCGGACACACTTTGTATATGACTATTGTAGCAAAGTAATTAATTGACTAGGAAAAAAAAACAGTCTTCATAGTTATTTAAGCTGGTATACAATCCAATTTTCTAGTTATTTAACTTGCTCTAGAATCGAATTTATCACATGTTTTAGGATTGTCTTATTTTTATTGTAGGTACATTTTGTGACAAAAATTTTCATTGTATTTTTAGGTCTCGTCAAGCCACTCTTACTGCAGCAACCAAGATCCAAGATGAGGAACTTGAAGAAGATGAGAGTATCCCCTACACACCAACAAAGAATAACCCAGACGACAATCTATCAGACAACTGATCACTTTTTGATTCTTCAACAGGTTTCCTATTTTTTGAGAAAAATTTCTACAGATTCATTCTTTTATCAGCTTTCAGTTTCAAAAGTATCATAATTTTTCTTTCTCAGAACACTATATTTAATTAACGAAAGTTTTAAATAAATCTCTGTTTACATTTATGTATGGTTCTCCCAATTACAATCCTTAGAACATCAGTAAAATAATATAAAAAAATATTTTGATAAATACATAACTTATTTCTACAATTGCAGTTTTAACTTAATCAAAAGATATGCCTTTAATCAATTTATTTTTTCATCCTATATGTCCTCAGTGAGATACAGACAAAAGCTTAGTATACTGGGGACACGACAAATGAAAGGCAACAAACCCAGATCCATTAAAATTGTGTCCAAATTAAAATACCATGTATGTTTCTTGTCATGTGTAAATTAAATAAATAAATGTAATGTGTCTTTAAATAACTGAAAAAAAAAGGGAAATTTTGTTAGTAAAAGTGCTTTAAAGTATAAAATTGAAATGTTAATTGTTAGTGAAGTTTTTTACCTGATTTTTTTTTATATTTAATAAGTAATCAAGTATAGGAACTAGAATTTTTGTATTGACTTAGAATGTTTGTTTTTTAGAATTTTTGTATTGAATTTACGTATTTTATTTGTAACAAACTTTATTATAATAGTTATTACTTAAAATGATTTATTACTAAGAAAATCGCTCATAAGTATTATATAAGCAATCGGGAACCTATAGTAGTTATACCCTTTTTAAAGAAGCGAGAGCCCAATGCAAATTAATTTCTGCTGGTTGTCACATTGAACATATAAACCGGTTGGAGACGGCCATTCCACATAACATTAAATTCTTTTGGAAATATTGCAGTTCTTTGAGAGCAAACAGATCAGGTTATCTTGCTAAAATGCATTTTGGGGAAAGATTTTGTTGTGGTTCTGAGGAAATATCAGATCTATTTGCTGATTTGTACACATCAATAATGAGGCAGACTGCGGCTTGTAGGGTTTGGAGATTGACCGGGAGACTGAGTTGGCTTAAGTTAAGTTGAGCATGGTTGAGGTTGTTGACAAGCTGAGTTCTATGGATGCCCAAAAGAACCCTGGTCCTGATGGTGTACCTTCTGTCCTTCTAAGGAGGTGTATAATCACCATTTGTATACTTTTGCTCCATTTTTTTAATTAATCTCTGTCGCTTGGTGTATTTCCAAATGAATGGAAAATGGGGTTTTTAAAGTCAATATTTAATGTGGGGATAGGTATGATATGTGTAATTATTGACCAAAAATATCCGAGAGTCTAGTGCTGGATTGAATTTTTAGTACATTACGAGTTTAAATAATGCCTAATCAGTATGGCTTCTTCCCCAGAAGGTCCACCCTACAAATATGTTACTTTATACAAATTTTGTGGCGGAGGTGCTGAATACTGGCCGTCAAGTTGACGCTTCTTTTATATTTCTTTGTTATAAGGTACATTTAATTATTTACTTATAAATAAATAAATAAATTTCTTTTATTTGTTAATAATTATGGATAACATTAAGTTTTTTTTGTATGCATCGTAAGAATATAATATTTTGGTTAGTTAGTACGCAGACCATGTAAAAAGAGTATGTCTTTAGAAAATCAGTGTATTTCTTTGTATTGCTATGTAAGCAGTTACATTCCAAAGCATGACATAGATAGAATTGCTGAAACACACTGTGAGATTTGCTCTCCGTTACCTAGTATGTAACATGATCCATGTTATCCAATTGTCAATTTGATTGTTTTTTTTTCATATCTACACAAAACATCATATTTGTATATACTCGTATAATACTATATAACATATGCATATTTTTTTAAACTTGAATTTGCTACTGTCAATGTTCAAAAGTGATCTTTTAATTAAAATTTGCTTAAGTTTCTTCAATTTTTCTAAATTTTATCTAAGTTATTTATTGATCCTGAAAAGATATACAAGTAAGTTGCAAATTTATATTGTTTTTCTAAACTTTTGAGATATGCGACTATTTTAACCCTTTTAATCCCAACCGTTTTGAATAGTTTTATTCTAAATGAATCACACTTTTTTTCTTCAAAAAACGGTTTAGTTTGAATGGTTTGAAAAATGATAAGTTTATAAGTTCATGAAAAATGATTAGTTCAAAATCAAAGGTGACAAATCCCAATTATGATTTTTTCAGTTATACATTCTTTATACAACATGAAATAAAAATAAATAAAATAATGTCGATAAAAACTGAATTAGAAGTAAAATCGACACTTAAAAAAAATAATGTAGGTCATCAATGTTTTTTATTCATTGATGACCTCTGCGGTCTAGTTTGTAAGATGCTTGACTTACATCCAGGGGTTTTGGATTCGATTCCCGACAAAAAATAAAAAACGGGACCCAGACCGTTAGAATATTTTCGATGCAAAGCAAAATGGCTGCAAGAAGGTCAATGTTGAAGTTCTTGTGTCGAGAGAAAATATACCAACCGACTATGTTTCAAAACGTTGTGTGGCCGCCGCAGCATTCAATACTTTATTGCGTATGTTAATCTTTTTATTAGTTTGGCTATTTGGGAAGTATGTTTTCGAGATATGGTAAGATTGAGAAAGATATTGAAAGACATGTTGCTGCATGTAATAAGGTCAATGATGTGCTAAGTCTATTTATGCTAATGAATTAATCGTAAATTGCCGCAAAAATAAGTGGTATGCTGGTGCCAATCTTAATGTACTGAAGCGAAATCTTTGAAAAAGGGTTATAAGAGCAGAATAATTGAGAATAGAATATCTTGTATTACGGTATTAGATGGAGAAATAAATTATTGGATAAAGTCATAGGTGTTTGCTGGAGATGGATGTTACAAGTCGAATTAAACAAGATATCTTGAGATGGATTGGCCACATTGAGAGAATGAGTTGAGAAAGACTTATGAAACTATAAATGTTTGAAATTAATGAAGAGCAAAGAGGTAGACTGAGGAAAGAGTAGGACATAGTTGAAGAAACTTTTAGTTAAAAAAAACAAATCCATTTTTTCCAAGAAACTGATACTTCTGACTTATTTTAACTCTTGTATGAAATTTACTGTTTTCATAAAAAAATTGCGATAAAATTTTTCAGTTAGTCAAATAGTTTTCATAAATTTTATTGTAATATATATTACAACTTCAAAATAATTAGCCAAAAAATCAACTATAAATCATATTTTATAATGTTCATCATCGTTGCTGCTGGGCCTCGTAGTCGAGGATGCCCTCCCAATTTCAACATCAATCTGAAGCTTCGTGAGAGAACATCCTAATCTAAGACACGCACTCCTTCCTGCAGACGTCATAAACGAGTGGATCCCACTGACCCACATTCTGACTTATGTTTGTAGCACGCCAAATGTTTTTTATATATCTAACTGTTGGAGCATCATCAGCTTGATAATAGATAGTTCTCCATCTCCCACGTTCTTGAGCCACCTGCTCCCAGTCTTTAGTTGCCCTGTACAAAGTCAGCGTAGCAGGATAACACTTTCTCTACCCACTTCTCTTCACATATCTATTATTGAACATACTTGAAGTAAATTTATTTCCTTCCACTTTCAGATCTCAAGAAGCATCAAATAATTAAAATATCCAAGGATCCAGACGCCTTGACTATTGCCAACATAAAGGCTGGTGAAGTTCTTAAGAAAGTACGAAAGTAATGATAAGGCAAATGTTTTATTAGAAATATTTAAATATCTATTTTGAATTAAGTTCTTTAATGTCAATTTATTTCTTCTTCGTTTTTATTTTTTAGTTAAGTAATCATTTATTTGGTTTCATATACAGTCATCTCTCAGTATACACAGAGGATTAGTTCCAGAAACCCATTGGTTCCAGTATACTAAATTCCTCAGATGCTCAAGTGCCTTATACAAAATAGAGTAGTTTATACATGTAACATATTACTTATAATATAACATATTACCTAATACATGTAAAAAGCTATGTCAATAGTTTTCTAATTTGTTTATTCCACTTTATATAACGGTATAACCCTACTGGTTTCAAAATTTTCCCTCATCATCAGGGGAGCACAAACAAGACTGAATTTTCTTCGAACAATGATTATCCATTTCAGGAATTGTCACTGTGAAAATCACACATTTTCTATCGATGATGCCAAATTCTTGCATATCAGTAGTAACGGAAATAAATTGGATAGATTAGAGGCCTTAGAGATATCCAAGTCAGTAGATCGGGATGAACATCTGGCAAACGTAAATATTCCAAAGATCTCACCACCGCTTGTTGAAATTGTTTCCTGCCTCCCTCCAACCACAATCCCCAACCCAAATTTTTACCATTAGAAGTATGTATGTTGGTACCAGTTCGAACAAAATTCAGCCTTGTTTGTACTCCCCTGTTGATGAAGGAAAAGCCTTGAAACTGGTAGGGTTATACCATTGTAACGATGGTCGTTATCAATGTAGCGTGTGTCCTATTAGGACGTGCTGATGATTTTGATATCGACATCGCTCTTCGTTTTAGTTGATTCTGCGTTACTTCTCGTTCAGAGTCATCAATATAGCGGATTGCTTATCTTGATAAGTCATGATGATCTTGATTTATATTCAATAAATATAGACTCAGGAATGCGGATATAAAACGATAAGTGGACAGCGGGCAAAATAAATAGTCTTGACAGTTGAATCAATGACAATGATAATATATTTAATTCTCGGCGCGCGGACAATTTATACCACTGAGTGAACCAGTTCGCAATACATATTCTGTCTTGCTCTGGCGCATGGATCGGCGGTAGATTATTTATTTGTATTTGGAGATGGCTAGGCGAGTCGCAGATACTACAAAATAGTAAACATTGTTGTTGTCCGTAGCGTGTGACACTATATGAATGCTTCATCGGTCATTGACCCTGTATGTTTATTATTAACAATAATTAATTTAATTTATTTGTGTTTTAACAATTCACTTATTATTTTGACAATTATTTATTTACTAGGTAGGTATCCTACACCATTATGTAAAGTGGAATAAACCGTATATAAAGTGGAATAAACAGTGTTGAACTTTTTCTAAGCTCACTGCCTCTTATCGAGTGCTATATGTACAACTTGCTACCTCCATTAACATACTCGTATGTGTCTAAAGAAAGCAGTTGAGAAATTATTGTTTTATATTATGCAACATTTTATTCTAAGTGTATACAGTACAATCTAGCAGGCTACTATACTTAACTAATCAGAAATACGTCTTTTAAGTGAAAACAAGACTGAAACCTTTTTTTTTTTAAAACTCCATAGATACATACCAAAAAAATGAAACAAAATACAAATATATAAATAATGATTTATTTAGGTTTTTACTCATACATTGAAAAAGGTATTTTTTAAAGTGAATTATAATATTTAAAAGAAAATAGATATTCTCTATTTTCTATTAAATTAAAACAATAGTTTCCTTTCAGTAACCCCTTTGTTTTATGCGGGTAATTAATTGGTTACAGAAAAATAGTGTCAATGGAGCTATTTAATACTATGTAAAAAATGTGATCATTTACATATCATTATGGTCAAAAAGTTCACAACCTATGTTGTTCAGGCTGTCAGACAGATACCAATCAACCACACAACGTCACCAGGCTATGTTACAGTTAAAATTTGATACCAGTAATATGTTAACTAAAGCTGATGGAAGATGTTCTTTAGTTATATTCTGAAATGTTAAAAATTAAATATTGCGTGTCGATTAAATTTTTTTTTAAAACAACGGAAAAGCCTAGCAGATTAAATGATGCCAGTATTTAAAACTTTTAACCGTAACTTTTCTCGACTATATGGCGGACGTGGCTGGTATGATATCTGCCCATAAATATTCTTCCTTGTTTTGACTGGAGACTTTTGGATCGTAGTGGTATGAATTTCCTGTTATTCTATTCTAACATACTCGTAATTAAAAAAACATAAGTTATTTTTGTTTTACAATTATAATAATAACTAATAAAAACCCCAATTTGATGATAGCTGTATGATTTATTTATACAAATAAAAAAATTAAGGAACTTATAATTCGCTATATGAATCTTCCATGTTACCATCGTTGCTCTATAGTTGTAGATGTTTCAAATGCCAATATTAAAATATAAGATTTTATTTAGATCATCATTTCCCCCCCCCCCCCCCCCCCCGGGTCGTAACCACAAGGGAGGTAACAGTAAAATATCAAAGAGGTCGCGAAAATACTCAGCGAGTGTAACTATTATATGAACATATCACGTACACCCCACCTGCAGAGGTCAAGATATATGTGCACGTGTTTGTACATATCGAATCTAATAAGCGCTTCATTGCGGTTTTACATACTCATGACAAGTTAAAATTATTTGACTGCCCAGTTAGTGATGTAAAACAACGGATATTCTTACTAGATAAGACTTATTGTCCTTATGCAAGTACAATATTTGTGTGGATATTAACTTTTTTATAATGGTCGTTAAGTCTTAATTTAATTTTTTTTTATCTTTTGGGGTGTCGCATGGCATGGCTAATAAAGGTTAAGAAACTATTGATCTAGACTCTTCTCTTTGGCTGCTATTTTTCATTCCTCTTATTCCAAACAGGCTAATTCACTTTAACTGTGTCAAAGTCAATTAGTGTAAAGAGAGACAGCGTAAATTGTGGGATTTTTATAACTAATTTTCTTACTCTAGTTGAACTTTATTTAGGGTCATGATCTATTTTGTTATATTACAATAGTTTAGTTATTTTTGATAAATATACTACCAGTTGTTTTATCACTGTTTCTGTGACTTGCCTTGTGATCGTATGGTAACAGGGTTACTAAATAAATAATTGATGGAACGTGAGTCTTCATTCTGAATGTTCTGTTTTCAAGTAAATAAAATGGTTGAATAAAAAAAAAAGTTTTATTATTAACACTTTGTATCCTGATCCCGTGTTTTAATATGATAAACTAGTCCCTGTCCCATGTTTTTATGTAATCTATATCTCTTCCAAAAAAGGACATACGAGTATTACTGCCATCTCGTAAACATTTTTGTAAATAATTCAACCTTTAAACGAAAGTCTCCTGATTTCTATCAATGACAACATTTAAAATGCTACTGTTATATAGTATATTGTGTTGCGTTATATTTGCATTTCAGATTGTACAACCAAAGGTGTAGTAAAGTTTTTGATGCCCTTGACAAATTCTTGAATTGGCGCCTTTTTTCTGCGATTTGGAAATTGTAATGAGTTTTGGATTTACCGATTTGTATTATAAATTTTAAAAAATTGAAAAGAAGCCACTTGAACCAAGAGGGCTGTGCAATAAAATATAGGTAAAAAGTCAAATTGAAAAAATGATTGTACCTGACTTAAATAGTGAATTATTCCATTTTACTGGGTTCGTCGTATACATAGCTGACTTATGAATTTGTCACTTTTTAGTTTATGTATAGTAAAATACTATTTGTGTAATGTACAGTGGAACTTTAGTTGTCGAACCTAATCCGTTCCAGAAGGCTGTTTGAAAACCAAATAAATTTTTCCCATAAGAAGTAATGTAGATTAGATTAATCCGTTTCAGACCCCCAAAAATACACAGAGCGGCAACACAATAAATAGATTGAATAAATTAAAATTTAACTGCACTTTACATACACTGAGGAGAGCTGATGGTGTAAGTAAAAGGTGGTGAAGCAGATGGAAAGCAGGAGAGATGTTATTGTTTGGAAAGGAAGTCACCTTGCATAAAAAACATCAGGTGACTGTCCTGGGGTTCTTTTCCTTTTCTGTCTCAATAAAAGCTGTCCAATGAGGTTTGTTTTTGGCCGGCGTTTAAATTTTTTAAAAAGTGATATATGGCATTGTCATTTAAAATGTATGTTCAAGAACCGAATTATGTTTGAGAACTGAATTAAAAGTAACAATATGTTTGTGAACCGAATTGTTTGAGAACCGTGGTTCCACTGTATGTACAGTTTTTTTTCTTCATTTGTGCTAAGTGGAATTGGTTTGTATGAATTTCAATATTCCCTCTTTTCTTTTTCACCACGTGCTATATATTTATGACAAAAATTACAGGCGAAATAATAAAATAGTTTTAAAAATATTAATATAAAACTAGTGATAAAGTAACTAATAGTATTCATTAATAACCGTACCCTTACTAAAAACCAAACATGTTTATTTATTTATTTAATTTTTTCTTATGGTATTTCAATTTTAGGGAATAAAATTCAAACAAAGATGTAAGTAGATGAAAAGAGACATGATTAAAAAAATACGAATAAATATAGCTAATAAAAATAAACACATTTTGCTAAAAAATAGCTTACGGGAGAATCCTTATGTTGTCACAGTTCCCTTTTCATACAAAACACACATTGAAATATTAGTTTCTCAGAGAATGAATGCTATTCATTATTGATCTCTCTTCGGAAACTGTGTTAACAGTAAAAGAGTGATGCTTATCTTATTACTGTGCTGGGTAGATGTAAATTGAACGAAGACAGTACATCAAGTTACAGTTGATCACTTTATATATAAACACAAGGTCTGAGATTATATTTTGCTGATTTTTTTTTAACATATTTAATTCCTTACTCTATATCAGAGGTCGGCAACCAGCGGCTCTCAGGTCACATGCGACCGACACGTACATTTTTTGTGGCCTAGAAACTTTTGACCATACTAATATTACATGCAGCTCCATGTATTGAATCATTTTTATAGTAAATTTTATATGCATAGAAATTATTAATATTTTTATAAATCCTATACTTTAGCAAACGCATGGTTATATTTGTTGGTATGTGTATTTATTCTCATTACCAGCCATTTTATCAGCATTTTGCCGCACATCTCGTCTGCATACGGTTTCAATTTACAAATTGATTTTTCAACAAAATTTATGATTAAAAAAAGTAGCAAAATATATTTTCTAATACTTTTAGTATTGACATCAATGATGTATCAAACAAATTATAGATGAAATTTTGGGAATTTTCTTCACGATTAACTGAAACGTGAGTGAATTTGCTTCTCAGATTTAAAAGTGGATTAAGAAAAGTTACACTCAGACCATGGAAAGTATGATTAGATCCAGTGAATTATATTTTGAAAGAAGGAAAAGTAGAAAGTCAGAGAAATCGTAGGTGTTCTATGAGAAGGTGTATGGATATGAAAGACGAAGATTGTGTGTTGGGATAGAAAAGTCTGGTACTCTGTCCTCTCTTTCAACTTAAACAGAGAAATGGCTTGCTAGTATTTATATATGTATTTTGTCATGTCACATATTTTATTGAAATAGTAAAAATTTAAAAGTAAGGTTTTTTACATTCCCTGTCTTAAACAGTTGCGGCCATATTGTCAAAACTAATTGTCGAATGTGGCCCACAAGCCTGAAAAGGTTGCTGACCTCTACTCTAAATACATTCTGCTCATTTGACTCTTAGGAATTTCACTTTATTTCATAATATGAATTTCACTGTACACTAAATTACAGTAGTACTGTGAGACAGTATGCATTCGAGGTTATTTGGTATTGATTTTTTCAAATTTCAATTATTTTGCTGACCAAAGGTAACTTCACAGCTACTTCATGATGGGCTACATCTCACACCAAGGTAGCTTTCAATGGACATGGAACTTTAACCGGATTGAAGAGTTTATTGTAGTAAGTATATTTTTTCACCGGGCTGATGACAGTGTAGAAATTTGGCTTTGGAAGTCTTCTTTTCGCTAAGCGAGCTGCGAGAGTACACTGAAATTCAAAGACAAAACTACGATTAGAGGATGTTATAAAATTATAGGAAATGAAATAGAAATATTATGATTCTGATGTATGCTAAAAATAATAAAATTAATTTTAATTTATTTATTAATTTATACATGATAAGACATTTTGTAAGCTCATAATTCATGAAAACACAAGTAATTTAAAGAGGACACACAATTTACATAAATCTGGGTTTGTAGCCTTTCATTTGTCATGTCCCCAGTAAATAAGGTTTTTTATTAAGCCTGTATCCTACTGATGACATATAACATGGAAAAATAAAATGAAACTTCTTTTCGATTGTTGATTATACAATACCCCGTTCCATACTCTCATCAACTTGATAAAGTAGTGACACTCAATAACATATGTATATATCACACGAATCAAACCCCTCACACTTCATAATTTCAGACACACCAAAAAGTTCATCCCATAATGTACCGTATTTTATAATATTTATTTATACATAACAAGAAATTTTATAATACATAATTTATGAAAAACAAAAGGTAATTCAAAGTGAACATACGCAATTTATATGGATTTGCATTTGTTGCTTTTCATTTGTCATGTCTCCAGTAAATTAGGATTTTGTTTGTAATTTACTGAGGACATACAATAACAGAAAAATAAAATTATGTTTTATTCTGATTGTTGATTATATAATACCCCATTGCAAACTCTCATCAACTTGAAAAATAGTGACTCAATTACATAACGAGAGTCAATCCCCGCATACTTCATCATTCCATACAGGACAAAAAGTTTTTTTTCTGTCTGGAACACAATCATCAAAAACACACCACACTCAAGAGTTCGCAAAAATCTTTGCCACAAGTCATCTCTCCTACAAGTCCAAGTATTCAAACTCGATTCGCAATAACAACCACGTTCTGATTCACTGCCTGAATTTTTTGCACCCTTTTGCCTTAATTGAATTCGGCACCCGGTATGTCATGGGAGCCAAATAAGCATATTGTCTTCAGACAAAAGATGTTCTAACTCTGCATGGTGAAAATTTGATCAGTTGCCCTGTGTGTCATGAGTCTCTCTGCTGAGTTTGCATTTTCATTTTTTCTTGATGATAGTTAAATAAAAATAAATATTTTTATTAAAATTTCGGTGTTCTTAGCCCATAAATTGATTACATTAATCAAGAATACATAATATATTTTAGTAGTGTAGCCACAGTAAGCTCACGCTATTAAAATTTAGAATAATATCACTTAAATGAGAATACTTATTTTTTTTATCTTTAATTCATTAGAAACTATTAACTCTTACAATATGTTACAGTTATGAAATTAATCATTATCTGGACTAAATTTAAAAAGGTTCATTTGTGTTTTAACAAAAAAATGAATAAAGTTTGCAGATTTACAGGAAAACCCTATTCTATTAGATGGAAAATAATCAGTAATTTTGATTTTCTCAGGACATATTTTAAGGTACAAATCCACCAAAATATGCATGTTTGTCCACTTTTAAAGAAAAGTTTGATATTAACGCTTCCATGGCCAGAGAGAAATGAGGTACACCCATGGAGAGACAAGGCTTAATGTCTGTCTTCCTGCTGGAGAAGACGACTATTGTAGTGGCCAACTAGGCCAGATCTGGCAGAGCAGCATAACTAAAATGGAACTGGCCATATTATGAGATAACTGTCTGACTAAGAAATAGTTTAAGTGGTGACCTGAATATATATGAATATTAGTAGACAGAAGAATTGATGACCATATGATATAAAAAGTATTATGGTATTATGATATATGAAATTAAAGGGATCCCAAGGGAAACTGAAAGAAGGGGGCTATGAATATTAGAAAGGAGAAGTCTTAAAATGCATGCCCTCAATGATGATGATAACCTCTTTTCATATATGAGAAACTGATAGATTTCGAAGAAGATACTTTTGAAGTTGAAACAAAAATATTATGTGCTTCTTTCCTATGTCAACATATAAGAGTTAAGAAAGATCATGGCTGTTAGTAAATTTTGTATTCAATTCTAGTAGCCCTTTAAAGTCCCAGCACAGCTCATGGGTTTAGAACCTCTGGAATGTCTCATTCATTCTCCTGTTCTCTCGAAAGCTCGATCGGTAGGTAGATTTTTAGTTTTTGTTTTTAAAATCAAGTGAATTTTTCAGTATTTTTATGATCTCAATGAGAGAGTGAGTGTTCTACGCTGCACAGGCAACATTATCACTGACAAGGTGATTACAAAATTTAAATTGACTTTTTATCATTTTTTCTTTATATTTAAATAACGTTACAACGAAATCATGTAAAATGGGATCACATATGCCTGAATATTTTAGATTGAAATATTAAATGTTGAAAAAAGTTCAGTTTCGTTACCAATAAGTAGAATACATGAAAGCATTTCTGTGACAACATCTATGGTCATATCACTGATGAGATTCCTAAAGTGATACAATGATACATGATGCATGTGAATTCTTGTGTAAAGCGTAAACTATAATATCTCAGTCAAAGTGTAATTTAAATTCCCTTCATAAAAAATGTGTTAGTATTTTTTTTAGACATTAACAACAATAGCGAGCTAGTTTTACTTCGATTGCTGAATATTTTTTTTTCTCCTTCTTTCTTTTACATTAAATCTGTGGTCTGTTATCATCAGGTTGACTCCCAGTTACAATTTCATATTTTTCGAGATGTTGTTTGAGGACGCCAACAGGTATTTTATGCATTCCCATGTAGGGAACTCTTATGTTATTAATCTTTTTCTTGTGGTCAGAGTTTTCTGCAACTTCTACATAATCTTATAATATCCTCGACTTCATATATTTTTTAGATACGGGAGTAAATAATTAAAATTAAAAAAAAAATATTAAATGATGGGAGTAGGTATAATTTACTGTAATATAGTATATATATTCCCTTACAAACCGTATCATTGCTAATAGGACATTCTGAGTACATATGTTTTTAAATCCATTTAAAGAAATTTAGAATGGTGATGGGCATAATGAGCACTTGGCTAAAAACAAATTATGAATACCTACTATATAGACGTTTTCAGCTTTGAATGAGTTAAGTAGCTTGAAATAATATAGTTCTTTCTTTAATTTTAACCATTTATTTAGACACAATAGCTTTAATTCTTTATTAGTGGAAAAGTATGTGGTGATTTCGAAGGGTACATTAACAATTATTTTTGCCAAAAATATAGTATATGCTTTGCATGAGACAATATAGTATACGCTTTGTATGATAATTTAAGTGCATATCAGAAAGTTTTTAATACTATGTGCTGTTTTGTTGTTTTGTAAATATGTTCAGGTGCAAGTAAATATATTTTGTTTAGTAAATATATTTAGCTCTTAGTTTCATAATCAAAAGCTTCATGTGAAGTGAGTTCTATATTTTTTTATGTATTAACAGGCATAATCACTATTTAGTATAGTTATCTCTCGGTATTCGTGACGGATTGGTTCCAGGACTCCCCGCAGACACTAGAATCAGCAAACACTCATGTCCCTTAAGAAAAGTGATGTCCTATTTGTATATAACCTATGCATGTTCTCCCGTATATCTTAATTAACTTTACTTTAATAGAGGTGACAAATTCAAGTTTTGCTCTTTGGAAGTTTTCAAATATTCTTGATTCGCAGTTTGTTGAGTCTGTGAATGCAGGATTCGCGGATATGGAAGTCCAACTGTATATGCTTCTTAGTAATTATCAATTTCCACTTCTACTATATCTTTACACTTCTACTACTACTCAGCCAATTGCAGTGAGTGAAGATTGGGTGTAGGTTTTTGGTGACCTTTTGATTACCGTAGAACAAGTTTTAAAGAAGATAAGGTAATCAGCCTTGCACTCTTGATATATACCATCATTGATATTACAATCATTTCATTTCTCTGTTGGGGTAGGCAGAAAGGACAGGGCGCAAAACTTTCTTATCAATACATACTTCCTTTGTCTCCTCTACATTCATATATCTTTTCATATAGTTCCTTCTGTTTCTCTTACTGCGTACCTTTCCTCCTTTCAAAATTTCAGTTCTTTGGTTCAACCATACTTTTCTCAGTTGCTCTCTTACACGATTCCCACTTATGCTTGTAAATCTTTCAGTCTTTTGTCATCTATCTGTTCAATATATCCAAGCCACCACAACTTGTTCAGTTGCATTTTCTCGCCTTTATTTAACCTATTTACATGCTTTCAAGATGTTCATTCATAATTTATTTCTAGTAGTTCAACTCCCCACTACCTGCTTCACCAAGTATGGGTATTTGATTTTTATTCCTTCTTCACACTTCAAGCCAGGTTTGACTCTACAAGGTTGCTCTCTGTCTATACCTTAAGATCCTTTTACACAGCACAGAGGGACGTATCTCAATCCCCATCTCTTCAATAATCAATTGGTTTTTCTTGCAGTCCATGGAATGCGCAAGATCCCACTTCAACACAACAAATCTCAAAGGCATCAATACTTTGTCCATCATGCATCTTGAGTTTTCAGATTCTGCACCACAGAAGAAAATGACTTTTATCTAAGCCATTGTTTCATCTAAGCCAACACCTTTTTAGCTTTGCGACCCCCCCAAAAGTAAATAAATAAAATTAAGACTGCATTCTCCCTGAAAACACTTTACGTTTTTTAATAGACTTAAGCAGGACCGGCCTGGAAAATTGCAGGGCTGGGTGCAAAGTTTAGGCGCAGGGTATTCTTTCTTCATTTATTTATATTTAAACCTATGGAAGGGTATAAAACAAATTAAGTATTGCCTAAATATTTTCACTCATAAAATATCCATTTAAAATGTATTTATTTCACAAAAATATCGTCATGAATTGATCTACGCCACTTTCAGAATGTATCGCAAGTTAACCCTTCCTTCCCTGTGATGTGTAACTAGTACAGATTGCGTCTAAAAACTTTAATATCTCTATAAATATAATATAATAAATACTGGGTTCAGATTTTAGTTATTCCTCCGTAATACATTTGCGCATTGAATGCAAAAATAATATTAATAATAATTAGCACTTATCGGCCACATCAGAGATATTTTGTGAAAATCGCAAATTTGAGAATCGCATTATTTTTCCGATTTTATGTTAAATCGCTCATTTGTACTATGTATTGATGTGTATTGAATACACAGCACCGGAACGCGTATATTTTTTTAGCACAGGAAGGGAAAGATTAATGATGCCCAAAAAGCATTAAGTATTTTAAAATATACAAGTAACAAGAACTAGATGCTGCATATTTGAAATAGGAGATCAAATAAATTAGCTAAACTCAATTTTTTTATTTATCTGTCATGAGCGAGGGGCTAGGTGTGGCTGCACTCTTTGCATCAGGCTGACCCTGGACTTAAGTCAATATCATAATTAATTTTATCAATTAAAATCACAAACTTGAGCAGTCAACACGTTGAAATATGTGATTTTTGTGCACTCTTAAAGTCGAGTTTTTTGAGGATTCGTCAGGACCCGACATCCATCTCACGTGAATCTTTTTCCTTACCTCGTTAAAGATTGCAACCAGATATAAACCAAAGATATAGTGCATTAAATACATTAAAATGGTGCAGTGAAAATAAAATTTAGAAAATAAGGTATGAACATTGAACCTTTCATATTTTTGTTAGTATTAAAATTACTGTGTTTAATCAAATAAGGGTGCTTAAAATAAATCTAATTGTAGTAATGTGATGAAAGAAAACAAGAGAAAAATAATTACTTCTGTTTTATTGATAAAGTAATGACTACAATGAAATGAAAGCATTTTTTAAACACAAATATCTCAAACCAAATTTATCAAAAGAAATTTAAATCTTCAAAAACCAGGTTGAAATTATAAAAATAACCATCACACCGTTTTTCTGCTAAGATTTGCAGAGGACAAAGCGCCAAACTTTTCTATCATGACATACTTCTTTCATCTCTTCTCATATAGTCCCTTTTGTTTCTATTCCTCCATATCTTTTCTTCTTTCGAAATATCATTTATCTGGTCCATACTTTTTTCCTCTACCACAACTCACACTTATGCTTGGGATATAAATTTGTTTAGTCATTTTTTCACTACCCACCCGTTCAATATGTTCAAACCACCTAACATGCTTTTTTTCACCCTACTTAACATATCAGTTTTTTGTTTATATTCATCCTTAACAATTACATTAATTATCTTGTCAAACATCGACACGCTACATGATTTTCTCAGTGCATGCATGCATTTCCACTGCACTCAGCTTCTTTAATTAATTTTATGTGTCCACGTTTCACTTGCATACATCAATATTAGCACTAATACGTTGTTGTGAACCATCGTTTTAGCAGATCTTGATATTGCATGGTTTTAATATATTTCTTTTAGTGCCCCAATCACTTTGTTTCCTATTACGACTTGCATTATTTTTCCTATTGCGAATCGATTCGTTCAATATGTCGATCCACATATATTTCTCAAATAGTAGAACTCTTCAACTTTTCAAATATTTCACTGTTTACCCATATCGCTTCAATAAATTTCTGCTCATTCCTATAAAATTAATTTCAAGACAAACAAAATATCCAAATTTTTTTTATAAATTATGTATTTGGTATGAGGATGCCATGTTTAAAAAATAATGTAGTAAAAGTACATGTATTTATACAAAGAAAGCAAAATGGAAAATGTAAGAAACAGTAAGATGTAACACATTGAATTTGCAACAAAACTTGCTCATTATAATTAATAGGAAAAATTAATCATTTTACTAATAAATAAATAAAAAAAGGTACTAAAAGATAAAATAATTAATCTTCATAAGCTCTTATTTATCTCTTTTTTTTGTTTTTTTATTTTACATCACAATTATTTTAATTATAAGTGTCGAAAATATTTTTCAATAATAATTTTTCAGCTGGGCTTAATAAAACTACCTTCTTGATTTAGGCCTGTCCAAGTTTTAAGAAACACATTCACTGCCGATCAACGTGTCATGGAAAACTACAGTACCTTGTTTCAACCATATAGAGAAGTATTTCTTGCGGCCATACATACGTGAACAGTATAATATGGTCATATAATGAATTAATTTTTTTTAAACATGTCAGTAAGAAGATTTTGAACTTACAAGTTCTCATTGTCTTTATTACCTAGTTTTTATGTTTTTGTCCATTTTTTTATTTCTTACTGAAAATACTGCATTTGTTAGCCATCACCAGTAAAATTTATTGCATATGGCTGATTATGACTTTGACTGGGAGTTTTTTTTTAGAAAATATACAGTATTTATAATTTTTATTATTTATTCTTAAACACACTAATACAGGAATTAATATCTAAAAAATATTTTGACACTGGAGGTGAATTGCTAGTGTTAGGTCGGCAGTGAGTGTTTGAATTTTATTCATATATAAAAGTATGTAGGTATATTTAATATTTACATTACTAAGTCAATTATGAGCAATTCTTGACTTCCATACATTTGAGTTGTATAAAATTTGCTATTTAATACATATTTCGTTCATTTACTTGTGACTCTTCAGCAACGCATACAACAATGCCACCGCAATAGTAAACCTTCATCAAAATACTGATAAATTCAAGAAGTCCGCCAGGGTGATACTATCTCGTCAAAATTATTCAACCTGTCTCAAACAGAAGGTATTTCACCAATGCATCATACCAGTACTAACATATGGATGCGAAACATAGACTCTTTCTGTACAAATGAGGCAAAAGCTCCAGACAACATAACGCAGCATGGAGAGGTGGTTATAACAGGAGAGATCGCAAATACGATGAATGGATATGCGCCCAAACAAAAGTTAACTATGTCATAGAGGTTGGCACATCCCCCGAACATTGGACCATCGTTGGACGTATGAAGTAATCTAGTGGTACTCCATAGGCAAAACTAGGCCTTTAAGAAGAGCAAAGGCACGCTGGGTAGACGAAATATGAAAGCAAGCATTGATTACATGGCAGCAATGCACAAAGGACAGGATTTCTTGGAAACAACTTTTTTTTCTGGGTTACAATCCTAGGATTGGTCTGCACCAAGCACTCGATCCCTCCACTCATCTCTGTCATCCGCCAGTCTCTTCATCTCCTGGTATCTGCCACAGCGCACATCCCGGATCACCCAGTCCATGTAGTTATACGCCCGGAATCGTTCTGGCTGATGGTCCACGTTTCGCAGCCATACAGCAGCACACTCCAGACAAGAGTTTTCACTAAATTCTTCCTAACGTTGATATCAATGTTAGGAGATTCAAATATCTTGGATTTCTTGTTGAAAGCAACTCTTGCCTGTTGGCCCCTACTTATTATTTCTGCCTTTGATCGGCCATCTTGGAATACTCTGCTGCCTAAGTAAGCAAATTCCCTCACTTGCTCAACACTGACGCCACCCAGAACAACACTCGTGGTCACCTCCTCTCTTCCAGTAACCATACATTTTGTTTTGTCTTTGTTTATTTTCATATTGTAATTGGATAATTATGTACGAAAGTCAAGGACTGCCCATAAAAGAAATTAATTTAAGTGCATTTTTTAAATACAGATGAGCAAGTTTTGTTTATTTATAATTATAAACAAATTCATATATTATATTTTATTAATATCTATTACATAAATTATCGGGACTAATTCGAAATGGCTTAAATACTTAAGAAATATGTGATTTAATATGAATATGATTTAACGTAAGGTGCAAAAATACATTATTTATGATTAGGAAAATATGGTATTCATTTGATTTATGATCCCATTAAATTTGAGGTACATGAAAATAGTTTTATTTATTTTTCTATATTAAATATAAAGCATGAGTAAATTCTTAATTTCTGCATTGAATTCACATTTAAAACTTTCACTTTTATGTAGATACTGTATGTAGATCTGACAGATTTATTGCTTTGAAATAATTTTTTACCATCAACTAGCTTTTGCTTCGTAATAGATTATTATTAGTAACATATTAATTTCTTAAACATAATGAATGAAATATAATATTTGAGTAACAGTTGAATAACAAAAAAATCTAAATAAACAACAAATCTAAAGAAAAATTGAATTGAGAAAAGGAATTTTGTGAACTAAGGATGAGGTATATTTTGAGATAAATAATGCTTCTTTATTTTTTTTTTCAAATATTGAAAAGGATAAAAACCGCTTCTGGTTGAACCAAGAAGATCAAAATAAAGTTGAGCCAAGTGAACTGCAAAAAATGCATGATTGGATTACAAAGAATTCTTCACTTAAGGCCTCTTTAAAATCTTTCTGGTTTGTCAGAAGAGATTACCAGGTGGTAATGAATCCGAAAGGTTGTATTGTAAACAATAAAAATGTAGTAAAATATAATACTTGGAGACTAAGAAGCAAAAGGGAGGGTCATTCATTGTCTCGACTACTTTTTATGACAAGAGACGATAAATTTAAATAGACCATATCTACAGAATAGACTATAAAAAAATTAGGTAAAATGTGTAGGAGTCTAAGCCTTAAGGAGCAAAACTGTTTGATTGGCCCAGGTGCTGGATGATATACTGATGAAGCTGCAGACTGGAGATCAAGGGAGACTGGATACAAAAGGCACAAGATTGTCGGGTGTGAGGATGCAAGTTAGGCAAAATCTAAATGGTTTGACAGTTTAAATCTGACTCACAATTTATGTAAGGTTACTCATGCTTTATAAAATGTGGCCAAAGGAGAGATTATATCAGTAATGGCTTAAAAATATCCTCTCTAATAATTGAAAATTATTATTATGATTAAAAATATGATTTTTTATTAATTAATATTAAAGGAAGACATAAAGGTGTGAAAGTTTTTTTGTCATTTTGTCTCCTTTAAGCGATCGAAACTACATTTAAATAATTTATCAAAGTTTTCGACATTAACTTTGTGAAACTCCATGTTAAAATATTTAATAATAAATTGATATACTCTTATTCTTATAGCCAAAGACAAGCTGGATAAACTACGTAAAAGCTCTGTATATCAAATTAAATATGCTAGGGAAAATACATTTATTGGAATGGCATAGACAACATAGAGTACAAGAACATCAATATTGTCAATGTAATAACAACTTTTCAGAGTTTGCAAACTATATCATAGAGAGAAATCATAATTTAAAAAAAAGTTGAGCTTTAATTCTAGATATGTCACAAAAGTTATATAAAACGATTAATTTAGAAACATTAGAGTAAAAATAAAACAGAATTAAATAACTGAAGAATGTAAAATAAAACATTCCTCATTGAAAATTTTCTTTTGAATCTATAGATTCTGATTACATATGACACCAATTGGAAGTAAGCATTGCTGTCGTAATAAACCAGGATCATTCCACCAAAAGATATCTTCGAGATATAAGGTAGAAATATATGTCACTATAAAAGTTTCAAAAGCCATAGCAAGACTGTGCAATTACACCAACTGCCAAAAATGAGGACCCCTTCAGATCTCAGTTCATTTTTCCAAATCGTTGTGTGAGAAATTATGTTCAAATGTATGACATAGATTAAATCTCTATCAATTTTAAGATTCTTGTCGTAACTAGCTCATAATATGAGCCTTTAAATTTAATCTAATGCCAAAAAAACTGCACCTAGATTATTTTTATGGCCGTTTTTGTTTTGATTTATTTAGACTGCTATATATTCTTTAGGCCAATGGTCCGTAAACTATGGTACGCATCCCTGTCTAGTCGTATGCAAACAAGTGTCAAAATAATGAAGTTCCATGAAACTTCAATATAATTTATGCAAGTCAGTTTTAACACTATAATTATATTAAGGCCAGCTTGCACCAACAATATTTATCGACGTAATCTAGAGTTATCCTGTTAAAAAATAAAATACATTGCATTTGATAAGTGCCTATATAAAGTTTCTTTAGATTTCATTCTTAAATTGTACAAATACAGTAGAGTGCTGATTATCCGTGGTAATTGTGGGACACTCGAGCCCGGATAATTGTAAAATAATGTTAATTCAAATAAAGTTTTTATTGCGTTAAACATTTGACTTGAAATGCTAGATAAATTTGGTCATGTACGTAAGATGAGTACACGAACAAGCTTTCTCAATACTTGATAGATATAACTTGTAAATGCCGGTATCATACCGTTGCAATTGTATTAGGAAGCCCCAACTCCATATATTTTTGTGTCGGTGTAGATGCAGCGAAACACTGCCAACTTACTAGCATTAGTCAATTGGTATAATGTAAACCATAGATTTTATAATTAAAATAATTTTCAAAATGTGGATGTTTTATTAAAAATTTGGATAAAATAATTTTTCAGGATTATTAAAAAAAAAAAATTGTACTACAGATGACCACGATTAATCCGACTCGTGGATAACAGAGATCTGGATAATCGGGACTCTACTGTAATGTGTATTGAACCTATAGGAGGTATTATTTTCTATATGTATTCATTATTTTTTGTTGTATAAACCTACATAAACTTTCTAAAATCAAATTCTAAGGTTTATTAATTACTAAATGAGTAAAGAGGTAAAGTATAGATACAAATTTGCTTATGAATGGGTGGAGGACAGAACAAAGGATGAGGGGATTACTGGTGGTACGTGACTCTTTAGAACATTCATTAGGTGGTATAATTTATAAAAAGTTCACAAAACCCTGCTGTAGGCGTTTTGGAACACTAAAATACCACATACGGCTATTCCAAAGTGTCCAATGGAATAGGTAAAAAAACATTATTTGTTATATTTCTTGAAATAAAATGAGGACGACATGTCTTATAAATTAAATTATATGCATCAAATAGTTTAAAATCTCAACTCTTAAACAATAAAACTGCCCTAGTATGGTAAAAAGTTCATTTGGTAAGTAGTCTAGCTAATTAATCTCACCCAATTCTTTTTTGTATAATATCATCTAATCGGGTTTGAAGTAAAAAAAAAACAATGCTCTTACTAGTTATAGGCCATTCATAAACATTTTGTATTCAACTGTTATATTTACTTATTTATTATTTTTTAACGGCCACAGACTTTACAAAGTTCAATTTTTTTATTACAAAAAAAAAACAAAATAAAAAAAAAACAAAATTCAAATGAAAACAGTAATCAAACAAACCTGTCTATAATGTGACTTGCCCCAATTCTGCTTCTTTTAGGTTGTACAGAATGTATGTTCATATTTTTAGAAATCTTAATGAAATTGCGCTAAATTCTTTTGAATGGTGGTTTACGATATTTGCTGCATCTCAGCAATCTTTTGTGATATAGAATGCTGGTGGTTTACGATATTTGCTGCATCTCAGCAATCTTTTGTGATATAGAATGCTGGTGGTTTACAATATTTGCTGCATCTCAGCAATCTTTTGTGATATAGAATGCTGGTGGTTTACGATATTTGCTGCATATCAGCAATCATTTGTGATATAGAATGCTGGTGGTTTACGATATTTGCTACATCTCAGCAATCTTTTGTGATATAGAATGCTGGTGGTTTACGATATTTGCTGCATCTCAGCAATCTTTTGTGATATAGAATGCTGGTGGTTTACAATATTTGCTGCATCTCAGCAATCTTTTGTGATATAGAATGCTGGTGGTTTACGATATTTGCTGCATATCAGCAATCATTTGTGATATAGAATGCTGGTGGTTTACGATATTTGCTACATCTCAGCAATCTTTTGTGATATAGAATGCTGGTGGTTTACGATATTTGCTGCATCTCAGCAATCTTTTGTGATATAGAATGCTGGTGGTTTACAATATTTGCTGCATCTCAGCAATCTTTTGTGATATAGAATGCTGGTTATTATCGATCTAAGTCCTGATTTGGTCTTCATCAGTGGTACGACAAGAGTGATTGTTGAGATACTGATATATCGAAAACCGCCATCCTTGTACGAGCAATTGGTGCTATTTTGTATTTGAACTTGCCCTTAAAATATAAAATTTCTTCTAGACAATTAATCAGATTTTCAAAAAGAATGCACAAATATTTTTCTGTAGCTTATCGACTACATTATATAAAATATTATTGTGCTATATAAAAACAATATGGTTTTATAAATCTGCAGTAGATTAAACTTGATCTCCTCACCATCAGACGACCTCCAAGACCTAGTTTGTGAGACACCTGTTTTCTAACCCAAAAGTTAAAGGTTGTATTTATGTTAGTACTCAAAGTTTTGAATAATGTATTTCAGTCAGGTTTTTACTTAATGTCTCCTTAAAATCTTTATGGTTGTTTGGAAAACATTGCCACATGGCAAAAAATTGTCAGTTGTACTGTATACAACGAAGTGTAATACAATACATTACGATTTTGGGTTTGATCTGTCAAGACTAAAATTAGTTATAAACCCTAGATTGATGCGAGTAAAGCTGCTAATATACCATAAAAAACTATTCAAATTATATAATTTGCTAAAACCATTAAATTTTTCGAATTCCACGCTTTTTTAGTATATAATCAACCAATTAAATTGAAGCAGTCAAAATACTGAGGTTAAGTTTAGAGTCAATCACTTGATTGACTCTAAACTAAACCATTAAGCTAAAGTTTCTTAACCTATAGGTCTTGACCCAAAATTGGGTCGTTTGGCATTCTGAATGGGTTGTGAAATATTTTTAACAGTAACAGCATTTTAGTAATTTTGTACAAATAACATACAATACTTTACAAATTAATAAAAAGTCATTTTGAAAACCTTTCGAATCATTGTGCATCAAAAGTAATAGTTTCTCAGTATTAAGATTTTATCAGAGTTTTCAACAGTAATAGTATAACAAAAACCAAATTACTAAACATACTGTAGTTCAAAGAAGACCTAAAACCATCCAGCCTATCTAATTTATTCATAAAATCTTAGTGTTATCACTAAGATTTGATGGGCTTTCAAAACTTATTTAATGTCAAGGTGCACATTGATGAGATTTAACATTATTAATAATATAAGTTATGTATTTTGTATTATTCAAATTAATTTAATTGATATTTGTATGCGTTATTTCATTTACATTTACTTGAGTTGCAAATTCAAAACTTCAATTTGGGTCTTGGCTCGAAAAGGTTAAGAAACACTACATTAACCCTTTTAATCCCAGCATATTTTGCATCTATTACCTCCCCAGCATATATTACCTCCCCAGAGAAGTAAGGCCTCAGGTAGATAAAGCTGCAGTTGTGGCGGGCTGCCTGAGAGATGTCATATGGAGGAATAAAGATATGAGAATGGATAGCAAGGTACGCATTTATAAGACCGGTTTGCGACCTATCCTCACATATGGCATCGAAGCGAGGGCGGACACTGTCAGGACAAAAAGTATGCTAAGGACAACGGAAATGAGAACTCTGCGCGCTATTGCTGGGAAGACTTTGTGTGATCGTGTAAGGAACGCCACAATCCGAGAGGTCTGTGAGGTCCAAGATGTGGTCAGATGGGGACGACAGCGTCGACGATACTAGTACCAACATGTACAGATAATGAATTCCACAAGAATTCCATACATAGCTCTGCATGGGATGCCGGATGGACGGCGTCCGCCAGGGAGACCCCCGAAACGATGGAGAGATAGCTGGAGCTCAGCATCACAGGACAATCCTGCAGTAACAGACTCTTGAGAGTCTACAGAAGTTTAAGAAGAAGAAGAAGATATTTTGCATAAAATGTGCGAAAAATTCCAAACATTTTTTGGCAAAAAAACAGTAGTTCATATTTAATTTTTTATCTAAGTTAATATTTAGTTTTAAAACCTAATTTTTTGTGGAGATCTCCCTGTGTAAAGGAGAGTGTAAAATAATAAGTAAATTTCATATTTCATAAAAAAAAAAATTTTTTTTTTTTTTTATTCAACAAAAACTTGTATGAAAACTTTGAGGCCGATGATCGGCCCCGTGGGATTTTATGCATATATCAGTTGGGGCCGATAATCGGCCCCGTGGGATTAAAAGGGTTAAGCTAATAAAAAAACAATGTTCCATAAAAATGACAGTATGGGCTAACAGAGGGATCACCTATCAAACTATCTATTTATAAATACCTCAATTTGGGTCTTGACTCGATAAGGTTAAGAAACATTACATTAAGCTAATAAAAAATAAAACCGTTTTACAAAAATGACAGTATGGCTAACAGAGGGATCGCCTATCAAACTATCTTTTTATAAATACAATAGGAGGAATTAAAAAATTTCCTCTTCGAATACGTTTTATTTATTGAGATAAGAAAAAAATAAATAAAAACAAAAAAAAAACAAAATCAAATTAGTTTATTAAAATCATGTTGTTATGACCAATAATTCAATATTACCCATAAATCTAGTATTTACAAAATGTTAATTAAAAATAATGGTAAATATGAAACAATATGAAACAATACACAAATTTTTTTTATTAAAAGATATTAAGCGTTTAAAAAAAAAGCAGCTAATGAATAAATTAATAAAATTCTTTTTTTTTGTACACAAAACTTTACATTCTGATTTTAATGTAAAAATGCCACTCGAATATAATTTTTACCAAAAACACTCCACGCTATCCCTTGATTTGCACAGTAAATGAGTTTAAAAAAAGGCATAAATTGAAATTGTGTAAATTGAGGCTAGAAACTTGCGCGAAATTGGAAGACTTGCTTAAATTGAGGTGCAGAACTCATATAAATGTTGAAGAATCGAAAAAATTTGTAAAATTTATTTTACCAATCTAATAAAAATATTATTTTCGATAAATTCGTACTCTCTATTTAATGTGAGAACAAAATAATGTAGTGATTGATAATTATTATCTTTTTAATGTGTTGCTAGTTTGCCTTTCACTGACCCGACTTCAGTGTCGAGCATTCTAATTGCACGGTCATCCAGATGTATAATTTACTATACGAAATTCATTAATGTGAAAAATAATTTTCTTTAGAAAAGCATATTTTTAACCGAGTAAAAAGAAAATGTGTAAATCGAGGGACATGCCTAATTTTTTTTTTGGAAAAAAATAATTATTAATGAAAATATATTAAACAAATTGGAAACAATAAATACGATAACAATTAATAGGTTTCATAAATAGCTGCAGTATTTTCAGTTTAAAACACAAAAAATATTTATTAATAAAAAAAAAAGAATAAAAAATACATTTTATTTGACATTAAAAAAAATATTTTTCCTAAATAACAGTTAATATAAATGATAAAACTAATAATGAATTTGAAGACTTTTTGGCAATTTATTATTTTAATATTCTTAAAGAGGTACAATTATTTGTTTTTAGATTTAGTTTTTTTTACAGTTAAAGCTACTTTGTAAAAGTAGCACTGTTACAGCTACTTTTTAATCTAATGTAGCATGCTACTTAAGCAACTAAGTAAAAGGCATTAATAGCGCTATTTAAGGGCTACTCCTAGGAGGATGTACTCAATAAATATACGTCTAATTAAATGATTTAGTCAAGTTTGGATTGAAGCCAATAATATCAGTCATATGTAATTCATGAGATGTAAATAATTCACACTTTTTACATCTCATGAATTGCAAGTTTCAAGAAACAACTTACATGATTAATAAATTTGAAAGGGAATCTAAGAGTCAGTGACCCTTGTGACTCTTACGATCAATGCTTTTTCACCTTCAAGACCAAAAAGTAACTTTTTAAGATCGTTAAGTCGCTTTTTAGATACTTTTGTGTATTTAAGACAACATATTTTTTGACAATTTTGAAGCTTTAAGACAGCAAATTGTTTATTTTTTTAACACTTCATGCCTTACTTACACAGAGTGGCTTTTTGACAGATCAGTAGCCATAAATTTGATCAACCTACAAAATATTCCAATTAAAGTGTGTGAACGCCTGTGATTTATTAATAAGAAAAATATCAATTATGATACTCTTCAAGATTTGAAGAATTGGAATGGTTGGACATTAGTATTTTTCTAAATGGAAGACATATATCTTTACAAGTATTAAAACATATCCAAAATAGGTATGACTAAATTATTAAATTAAATAATTTCTTTTGAATACAAATACAAATATTTTATGTCTGAGATTGGTGTACAAGAAATAAAATATAAACTTTATACAATTTAGATTTTTTACACTATGAATGATTGTTTATTGGTTTCTGTAATTTATTTGAACATTTGTTTATTAAAAATTACACATTGTAATATGAAATTATATTTCAAACATACTGTTGGCTATTCTGTTTATTTATTATAGATTTTATGGCCAACGTAACATTACTTTATCTGTGTCTAATATGTATTGATTACTATGTACACATTTATTTATGAATTGATGGAAAATGTAGGAAGGATTATTATTTTTAAAAGTTCAATATTTAAAAAATATTATTTAAGATAATGGCAATGGAATTAAAATGAACAATAGATTGAATATACATTAGAAATAATTATTACTGGCATAATGAGGTTAATATCAATATAAATGGCAAGATATTCATAGAAATACAATATTTAAATCTATTTTTTTTACAATACAAATAGATCCTGCTGAATTGGATACGGTCATTATTTTGTAATACCAATTACCTCAAATAATTAAGTGATTTCATTAATTTATCTCAACAAATATGTGCAGACAACTTGTTTACTGGGCCCTAAGACACATGACACAGATAACTAACCAAGATCTTCATAAATTTTTATGCTTTTTTATTTAATAATTTTGATTTAAAATATTTGAATAATTTAAATTATGTACGTTACTTTGTGGTGTCATGTTGGTTGATTTTTTTGTGAAATATTTTTCTTTGTATTGACCTCTGTTTTATTGAATAATATATTTTAAACACGTAATTTAGTTCCTTATCACCTGAAGAGGTATTTGAAACCGGTAGTGAACTAAATTAATGAAACAGTGGTGAATGTAACGAGAAATAATGTTTTATTTATTTTATTACATAAAAAAATCATAAATTTTTTTGAAAAACATTTGATTTAAAAAAAAATCGTAGTTTGTATTATTTACATAATTATTGTATTTTTTTTATCATACGCAAATAAATAAAATTAAAAATGAAATGTACTAGCTTGCAATAATATCGAAGTTTGTTTCAATTTCTCAAAAACCTTTTTAAGAGAATACGGAATGCGAAATATAGATTTTTTCAGGGCAAAAAAGTAACTGCATAGGTTGGTAAACGTCTCATGTGGTTGTCTCTGTATTTTAATTGTCTCTCTGTGTTGAATGCTCTGATTGAAAATTTAAATTGTTGGTGTCATTGTCAATTCAAAATAATTACTATCTGTTGCCGGTTCGGATGTATTTAAAAAATACTATTGTATTTTTAACTACAAATAATAATTTGTATTTAGTTTTATTAAAATTTTATCCAGTTTAGCAGGGCCTACAAGTAATGTGCAACTAATCAAATAATAAGTTTCTTGTTCAAACCCCTATGGATGACAAACAATAATAGAATTAATATTTTGTTTAAAAAATATCGCTTAACATAACAAAGTTTAAATTACATAATTTAAGTTAATATATGATTCGATACTGAATTTTTTTTTAGAATCGTTGATGAAATGTTTTATAATACAACTTACAGCAATACCCTTTTAGCCCTCTTCAACATTATCTTCTTTAATATAACATTCCGTATCTACTTAACATTGAGATTTTGCTTCTTATAATTCCTTTTTTCTTTCTTAACACGATCTGTGCTGAGAACACCTGTTGGCATTCATATAAAATTTTGACAGGTGCTCAAAATACCCATCACCATTCTATTCTGAATTTCTTTAGATGGATTTCTAAATGAGCCAAGAATGGCTTAATGCCACTTATAGAATTTAAAAGGGTATATGACAGTAGATTATATCTACTCACATCTTTTTACAAGTTTTTATGAATTTTAAATATGATTTAATACTGCCGTAATTTTACAATAAATTATTCAGCAGGTAATGTGTTAAACTGGAATTGTGTCTAAAGGGAATCGTAGAATATATAGATGAAAAATTGCCATAGATTCTAAACATGTATTTGAAAAATTACTGTAATAAATGTTTTTGAAAAAAAAAAAATGGAATCTCAAGAAGAGTAATTTGAAGACAGTTTAAAGGGAATTTCTGTCAGTTTTACAAAAAAAGTGTTGACAAATATTTCAGAAATTTTCGAAGCACAAGAAACTGCGTCAAGAACATCATCTACATAAAGCAGTCAGTCTATCCGATGAGGAGTCAGCAGTATGCTGTGCTGGAGTTGGAATTCCAGCGTATTCATCATCACACTAAAATAATTTTTGTGTTCCCTCTTGTATATTAATCGTGCAACATGTTTATCAAAGGAGTTATTATGTTAAGCGATATTTACGTAATATATCGAACATAATATACTTGTATTATAAACAATTGCTCATTGTCCTTACTGGAATTTACATAGAATTGATCATTATGTGAATCATTTTGTAACTTTAAACTTTGACTTACTATGATAAAAATTATAATAATAATATTGGATTATGTTGGTTATTTCATACATAAATTATGACAAATTTTCTAAATATTATAGTCATTTTAAATTTAGTTTTTTAAAAAAGAAAATATAATTTTTATGTGTACATTTTATGGAATGTGTAAGTCTTTTATCAATTAAAAAATCGGAAGTTTTGAATTATCAATAATTCATCATAGATTGGGCAGTAATATGTTTTTTTATGTTTTAATATAATTAATATACAAGATATATTTTTTTACAGATTTAATTGCGAAAACGTGTAAATTATGAAGGAAAATTAAAATGAAATAATTTTGTATGAAAACATTTATAAATATAATTTTATGCATACTAAATATTTTTCAGTGCGAAAAAATATTTTAAATAAAGTAGGCACAAACAAAAATAAAAAACATAACAAAGTTTAGATAAATAATATCTACGATCCGTTAAAAATATTTTTTTTTTTAAATTAGTAGCTTAAAAAAACTAATAAATATAAAAAAGGTAACCTTAATTTCAAAGCACATTAGTACTTTTCTACCTCGGTGGTATGTCCCGAGGTGGAGGACTTCTATATTTGGCTCTTATGTGCAGAAATGGCTTGTTTTCAGAATCTCCTTGAATCGGTAAAGCCATTCGAACTGTTTCTTCAATACTCGAAGGTGATACTAAAGGTTTGTTTGCTGTTACTGGCAATTTCAAACTATTACTTCTATTGGCAATGGAGGATTTTGGATTAATTGGAGACTTCAAAGGTCTGCTGGGTTGGGTGGGAGATCTTATACTTCTAGGGTCTGTGGATGGCAGCGGAATATTTATACTTCTACGTCTTAAGACTACATCACTGTTTGAAGAAGCGGAAGGAAAAGATTTCCTTCCACTGTTGGTTGGTGTTCTTACAGTTCTACCAGTTTGCACATTTTTAGAAGCAGAAAGCAATCTACTACTACTTTCCAATGGTGATTCCATTCTATTGTTTACAATTCTGGACCTGGAAATACTGTGATTTGGTGTCAAATCTAGTTTCAAACTTGCCGGTGACATTTTCTCGTTGAATCTTGGAGGACAAGAAATTCTTCTACTCGGAGTGCTGTGACTCGGGGATACTTTTCCATTAGAAAGTGGTGTCGTTCTTCCACTAGAATTTTTCGAAGTGTTAGAAGAAGATGACTTGGAAACTGAAACAGATTTCCCATTGGCAAGATATGATCTAATAGTTCTCATAGTATTTAAAGTGCTAGATGAAATTGATCCGTTAACTGAAGATGTTTCAGAATTTGAATCATTAGGAGAAATTTTTCCATCTACAGTATCTTTATTAGTACCATTTAGTCTCGGTTTATTGGTAGAAGAAACTCTTCGAGGTTTTTTACAAGCGTCATTAGATTCAGCGGGAGAAATGTCACCGACAGAGTTCCTATCGCTGCTCTGGCTAGTGTTATTAGTGCGGACGCTGTCAGCTGATACGGTGCTGATGGCAGAGGACTGCCGCTCCAGGTTGACAGTGGTGACCTTCTGGATGGAATTTGAGGATTGAGGAGAAATGACACGAACTTGACAAGGGTCGTGACGAGTGAGGAAGTGCTCCAGAGTGTCCCAGCCTCCTCCGACACGGACCATCATGTGTCTGCCTTTTAAGAGCTGAAACCAAAATGGTTTTTCATATTTTACTGGTAATCAATTAAATATATTGATAAAAATCACAAAATTTACAAAATAATAATAAATAGCTTCGATAGTATAGAGATACATTTCTTTGTACTTTATATATTTAAACTGTAATTAGCCGTTACCTTATTAAATTTTATATCGGTAAAACCTCTCATCTTATTAAAAAGAAGATATGAAAATAAAAATATTGGTTTTAACAGTTAGCCAAGAAATTTTATTTTAGAGTAGAGTAAAACCAACTTCTTTTCTAGTGGAGAGAGTTTGAAAATAAAATAGCTTTAAAACTTTTACAACACTGATTAAAAAATTATGATGTTCTCTCAGATAGGAATTAAAATCAATGGGGCACAATAAAATTAAAATTAGCTAAAATGACAGTCCACAACCGTACTTAGATGCAGTACACTAACTTTGATATTTGGGAGTGAAATAAATACGAGGAAAAATACTGAAAGAAGCCAATAAATGGTGCAGAAATGCATTCAATGAGAACAATACATGGGATGACAATGTATGACAGAGTATGGAATGACATAATTAGGGATGATTGTGAATTTAAGACTGATTTATTAATTACGATAAAGAAGATTACTCCGAGATGGTTTGGGTGTAGAGTGAATAAATGAAGAAAGACATACAATATATATATTTATATAGTGCAAATGTGAGGGAAAGACATGGTAGAGGAAGATGTAAAAACTTATAGTTAGACCAAGTCAATGATATTTTGAAAGATGGAAATATGAAAAGTCCGAGTTGTCATAGGAGCAGTATACATATATGAACATATTGAAGAGGCGAAAAATATGTCTTGATAGAGAAGTTTAGCAATATCCTCTCTACCTATCCTAACAAAGAAACGGCATGATGGTATGTTTGTATGTAAGAATTTGATTACGATTTATTTAAAGATAAGAAAAACTGAAAAACTCACCCTGATGAAAACATTTCTTCCAGCGATGTTATATCTCCCTTCACCAACTTTCTTTACCTTCAGGAGTTTGGAGCACTTTCCTTCTGAACAATTGCAGTTTCTTTGCATTAACCGGGTCACTATTTGCACCTAGAATAAAATATTTTCTTAAGATTTTTAGAAGTGCATTTTGACTAACACTGATATGCAATAAATTGATTGACACAATTGTTTTAAAAGGGTTGAATATAGAACCAACCAGGGCTAATTTTATTCACCCTTTATTAAAAATCAAACAAATCATAGAAATACTCAACCAATTGAGTGTCAGTAATTTTACAATATTTATTTATACATGACAAGAAATTTTATAAATGATGAAAAAAACACAGATATATTTCGGAAATTCTAGGATGAGTCCTGTGACAGCTCACAAATTTGCTCCAATACAACCTTATGTAATGTATTTACCTAAATAACTTGCTATTTATTAGAATTGAGGCTTATATTAAAGTTGATAAAATAATTAAAATTACTGAACATCGTTACAAGGTTGTATTGGGGCAAATTTGTGAGCTGTCACAGGACTCATCCTAGAATTTCCGAACTATAGTTCAAAGTAAATACACTATTTATATGGATATATATTTGTTGTCTTTCGTTAGTCATGTCTCCAATAAACTAGACTTTTGCCTGTATCTTACTGAGGACATATAACAAGGGAAAATAAGTGGATGTTTTTTTCTGATTGTTAATTATACAATACCTAGTTGTAATCTCTCATCATCTTGATATAAATTAAGACTCAATTAGATGTATGTATGTTATCATACAAATCAAACCCCACATCATTCCAGACAGACCCACCCCACATCATTCCAGATAAATCAAACCCCACATCATTCCAGACAAATCAAACCCCCCATAATTCCAGACAAACCTACCAAAAAGTCCATCCCGCAATGTTCTACACATAATCACTAAAAACACACCACACTCAAACCTTTGCTACAAGTCATCCCTTCATAGTTACAGTAATTTTTCTATTTACATTATCTCCATTCATGAATTCACTTTAAGACAGTATATCCTGTTTGTAACTAGAGGGATGGAAAAGGCCATCCAAGCAGCAGACTTTAGATAGATTATTTATGTCACAAACATCAACAATGGAAAAAACTACGGCTGTTAGAGTGACAACAGTAACAATGGAAGATGTATTCAATGAGACCGGTTTTGATTGAATAGATACAAAAAATTATAAGTTTTTTATTTATATAAATAAATTGCATACTTTATTGGCTATCAGAAATCACTTATATAATTAGATAGATTAATTAAAACAACTATTAATGCTTTTTAATAAATGACATTTAAGTATTGCTTATTTTGTCAATAAATAAATCACCAGTATGAATTTGAGGCGAGTACCATAGGAAGAAGAAAGTTAAGATGATAAATTTTGCTTACCCTCTTATCCAGTTCACTGAGAGGTTTCAGGGGAACGGAGTCAGGATCTTCTGGGGTGCCTCGTGACCAGGTATCATCCGTGTGGACCGATGGAGTCCCTTCACTCTCGGCAAAGAGTGCCACAGGAAGTGAAACTGAAGTTAGAAAAATTTTAAATGAAGTTTTTTATTCAGTAAATTAACAGTTTAATACAATTCATAACTAAAGCATAATATTTAATAGTAAACCGATAATAAAGTTCCACACGGTAATAACAAGTAGTTAAACAGAAAGTTGAAACAAATAATACAAATTAAATCAATTAATATATATTGGGCAAGGAAGTTGGGGAGGAGAGAGAGAGAGAGGAAAAAAGGAAGATAATAAATGGATACTTTTTATTTTAAGGTTCAAATCAGTCAAATTATGGCACTTCGGAACTGAGGATTGATGATAGATAATATGGAAATAAAAAATAAATAACTCAAAAACTCAATGGTTGATGATAGATAATATGGAAATAAAAAAAAAAAACTCAAAAACTCAATGAGTATAATTTAATCACAAATATGGGTTCAAATGTGGAACTAATGCCCAAACATGCCTCAATCTCACGATAAGTCACATGATGATCTTGCAATATCAGTTCACGCACAGCATCGATGTTTTTTGGCACAACAAGCAATTTTGGACGACCTTCACGAAATTCGTCCTGGAGCGAACTACGACCACGATTGAATTCGGAAAACCAGCGAAACACAGTGGCCCGGGATGGTGCTTCATCAGCAAAAGTCGAAGCGATTTGATCGGCACACTGTTGTTGAGTTAGTCCACGTCGAAAATCATAAAAAATCATCGCACGAAAATGTTCACGATTTAATTAATTTTTGGCCGAGATGAATTTTTCAAGTCACTGTAAACAACACAAATAGCACTCGTATGACAAAACTTTCTGAGCACGTGTACCATTAAAAATGTCAAACTTTACGATGCTGATGTCAGATTTGACGTATTTACACTGGCGTCGCCATATCTCAAAACTTAAGTAGCAACCCTCGTATAAACTTAGTGCTTCTAGTATCGGCGGACAGTTAAAGCAGCCTTGAAAAACTTTCAGTAGGAATATCGCAATAGATTCTTGCCTTCTTGTTTCGAGGCTTCTATAGTTACACACCGTGAGAAGTTCGAGGTGGTGAGCATATTTTGGACAATTGCCCTTTGTTCTGTACTGTTAATATCTGAGGAATTTTTATTATTCATTTGATCTAATCATACGTGCTCAGTTCTGAGGACATGCCTTGCATGTCCCTACAAACATACACCCGCCCAGTGTGTACAACATGCCCGGTGTGTTCTGTTGATAATATGGCATGCATTATCGTAAAATTTTATTCACAGCGAATGTGTTAATCTGGTCTTTCTTTACCCGTCATTCCACTCACAACAGCTGTATATTTGTTTTGTTAGTCTTTCTCTGAGTTATAAATTAACAAAAAGATGATTTTTATAGTGCTGATTTGTAAGAAATAACCACCTCAAGTGCACTTTGTTTTTTAATATACAAGTATAAAAGGCCCATAAGCACCACTAAATAAATGAAAGAAAGATTAAAACTGAAATACCTGTAATGAATGTCAAGTTAATTACTCGCCAGATTATTGGCATTAGCTACTGCTGCTTCAGATGTTTGGTCAGATATTTAAATTACTAGAACATGAGCCTGGTTAAAAAACCATAACAAGCATACAATAAAACATTGCTAATCTGAGTCCAAGTTTTTTGTAAAAAACGTTTCAATCAATGAAAATTGTAAATCCTATGTTTTATCTGTATTCGTTTTGGCTTTCACAAAATACTGTTTAATCGTGCAGACCTTTCTAAGAAATATAAATAGGGAAAAAAGTTACCTTCATTTTCAATTGGTGAAGATGGCGGGGGATCCACTGTAGTATTGTCACTGAAAATAAATTCAAACATTTAGGTGTTTAATAAATACCATAATACTAGTTGCAGCCCGTGAAATATTCACGGAAGTAAAACAAATTATACATTTTTAAAATACCGAATGGAGCAAGATCAGCTTAAAGTTTTGTTGGGTTCATTAATGTTTAAAATAAAAAAGGTACATCTTGATTGATGAATTATTTAATTCTCAAAAATCTCTTTATACAAGATGTTTCATGTATAAACATTACTGTTATCCAATTTAAATCGTTGATAAAGTTTTCCTTGAAGACTTGTTTCAGATATATTGACTGTAATGTTTTCGCGTTTCCGACATTTTGAAAAAGCCACATATTGATTGTCTGCATTTCAAAAAGAGCATAAGATGAATAAACACAAGTAATTATAAGGTTCAATATAATAGGAAATAAATGAATTATTTAATGAATTACAATTCAAAATAAATTGGCATCGTCCCCTTTTACACCGGTTCGTTCAGTATAATTTCAATATGTTTCGAAGTATTCCTCTCTCGCTCTCTTGTATTCAAAATTCAATTATCGTATTCTTTATTTGACGACAACCGTACGGGTTTTGGCCTATTTATATTATGATAAGTAATTTAGTCTTGATTACCGAATGAGGTATAAAATAAAATAGATGAAAAACATAGAAACACTCAACCAAGTAATCATGAGAATATAATTACAGTAATCCTTCTGAGAGCATCCCTGCCTTACCCCTTGTCTTATATTGGCTTCCTTTGTGTTTTCGTCACATCTGATTATAGCGGCCTTGACAGCGCGATTGACGACTTGAGAGAGAGAATGAGTCACAGAGAAGGTGTAAAGATACACGGGCAAAAGGTGGACATGATAAGGTTCGCTGACGATATTGCTATGGTTGCTGAAAGTGAAGAGGAACTACAAGAGGCCTTAACAACTATGGAAAGCATTCTTCAAAATAACTACAGTATGAAGATAAATAAAGACAAAACAAAGCTGCTGACTGTAGGCCGAGCGCAGCACCAGATGAGAATAGTGATGTCGGGTAAACCACTAAAGAACACCAAGGAGTTTGTCTACCTCGGGAGCAAAATAACATGGGATGGTCGGTCCAAGAGCGAGGTCGACAGCTGTATACATCAGGCTAGACTTGCATTTAATAAAAGGTCGAAAATAATAGAATCAAATAATATAGACCTAAAACTGAGAATACTCCTCATCAACACCTATGTATGGAGTATCTTGATGTACGGCTGCGAGACATGGTGCCTATCCGAAAGAGATAGACGAAGACTAGAGGCTTTTGAGATGTGGTCCTATAGAAGACTATTAGGAATTTCCTGGAGAGACCGCATCACAAATGAAGAGGTTCTCCAACGAATCGAAGGAGGAAAGCACCTGCTCAGGATCCTGTCCGAAAGGCGTGCAAGATGGATCGGTCATATAATACGACAAGAGGGCCTCTTGCATGCCATAATGGAGGGTATGACCGAGGGGACAAACTCTAGGGGACGCCCACGCCGAGAGTACCTGGAGGACCTGTTGGTGGACGTGCGCTGCTCAACATATACAGACTTAAAGAGAGCCGCACAGGACAGGGGGGAATGGAGGAGAAGAGTTCAAATTGCTGCAAACCAGTCTTAGGACTGCAACCACGGAACGGAATCCTTCTATTTATGTGGTCTCCATTTATGCAAAATTACTTTAACATGGTTTTATGCTGTTTAGAACTAGAGGGATGGTAAAGGACAGCCAAGCAGTAGACTCTAGATAGATTCTTTATGCCATTAATATCGACAATTGAAACAGTTACAGTTGTACAAGTGACAACAGTTAAATAATTTTACTTACATATTATATTTTATGAACTTACTTAGTCTTATTTTCCTACATGTCATTTAATTTTTATGATCTTAATATACGATTTCTTAGAAATAATTAACACCTACATACTACTTATAACTAGATAACAATTCTTACAACTAATGATTTAGCAAGAACAAGTCCACTCGTTCAGGCTACTTGTATTCCATCACATTCACTCAGACCTTGGTCGTCCCAGTTAATACTTTAGGTGGACTAGGTGAGAGCGTTTCTCATTGAATGTGTACAGAAAATTGTAAGTTTTTACTTCGTGTAAATTAATTACATAGCTTTCATCAAAACCTTTATTTTATTATTGTAGTTATCAGTAATTATAAAACAAAGCCTTATTAAATTTTGCATTTCTTCTTTCTTTGAGGAACTTTTCCTTTTATATATCGATCGTTAAATTTTTTAAGTTGACAATCAGTTGAAAATTTGAATTATCTAGAATTGTAAATTTAAAAAAATTGGTTTTACTATATTGATTAATATAATTGCATTATAACTTTGGCACAAATCATCATAGTTTTGGTGGATTGCCTATTTCAAAAAGCGAAAGTGCTTGGTAAATTATCATAAAAAAAATCTATTTTATTTCTTCTGTGGATTTGGTTTCGACTACCAAATGTGGTACGAAACAGATGAAAAACGTGAATATCTTCTTTGTTAATTGCAATAAGACAATCTCCGTGGCCTAGTTAGTAAGACGCTTGTCTCCCAACCTGTAGGTTGCAGGTTCGATTCCCGTTAGAACCCAGATATTTTTATAAAAGAATTCCAATTTGGTTTTCACTTAATGCCTCTTTCCCTCTTTCTGGTTGCTTGGAAGATATTGCTACATGACAATAAGCTCGTCATGTTGCAATGTATACAACGAAAGTGTAATACTATACAATAATAGCACTATTATAGTTCAGAAAATGTAGGATGAGTCCTACGACAGCTCACAAATTTGCCCCAATACAACCTTGTAACGATGTTCAGTGATTTTAATTATTTTATCAACTTCAATATAAACCTCAATTCTAATAAATAGCAAGTTATTTAGGTAAATACATTACATAAGGTTGTATTGGGGCAAATTTGTGAGCTGTCACAGGACTCATCCTACATTTTCCGAACTATAATACATTTTTTGAGAGAAAATCCTTGAGATTTTGTAAGATTAAAATGATATTTTATTGTTATATTGTGAAACTATATGTAGGTACTATATGTCAAATTTCATTCATTCATCTTGTTTGTAGACTTCTTCGGTTTCGTCCTGTCATATTAAGTCTTTGTATTGCTGCTTTTGATTTTTTATCTTATTTCAGGTGTATCATTTTCACATGCCTCAAACGGGGATAAACATTTTTTTGTAAAATTATTTGCTGGCATTTACAATATGTATGACACTTGTCAATGCCAGCAAATAAATGTTCAAAATTGCGTTTTTTATTTTTATTTTATTAATTTTTTTTCAGCTTTATTGTTGCCAATAGAAACCATCATAATAGGGTCACTTTGTATTCTGTTCCAGAATGCAATAAATTTTCAAAGTGCTAAAAGAATCTAGAAGTAAATGAAAAATAGTCTGAGTAGAAAGAATTTTACCTTGGATCCGGGCCCGATTCAGGCTGGAACTGCCAGCCCAAAGAAGAAGCCATGTTATCCTGGAGAGCAGCCATGGCGCCCTCCTCCTCTAGCGCGATCTCACGCTCCAGCTGCACCAGTCCTGGAGGCTCCACCTGGAACTTGGTGGCGATGCGCGCCAGCTCCAACAGGCACAGGATCACGTTTCGTGGCTGGGCGTGGAGAACTGGAATAACAATAATAATAAACAAACTGCATTGTTATACTCATTTTTTTCACAACTGTAGGGATACCGACCCACATGTTGAAAGTAGCCGCTTTTCCATCCGTATTCTGAAGGTTTTTCCAGAGATTCTCATAGTACCGTTTATGACGGTTTTACTTGTCGAGGTAGACACAGAGAACAGAACGTCAGATTTTTCGATCGCTTCACACATTTTCCCCTCCTCCACCTCCATTTACTATCTTACACTAATCCTTCATTTTTTTAAATTTATTTCTTTCAAACTTTTATTCACCTTGTTCTGCCACATTTTCTTTGGTCTGCTTCTAGAATAATGACCGTGAACTCTTATATATAAAGGAGTATACGCCAGCGTCAAGTGATATCCACTTCATAGTTCTATTCACATGGGCGACATCGGTGCACTCGGTTTCCGCGTCCGTAGTTGATATTTTGAGTATACTAAATCAACTCTGCCCTGGACTACTATTATCTATACTAGAGAAAATGTAGGATGGTCCCTGTGTCGTTTAAAATGTCATGTCTCAAAGGGATGGGGTAAAATCTTTTTTTTTTACAAATCGAATCGTTTTTTTATAAATCGATTTTTTTTTTCTCTAAACTGACGTTTTGATTCCTAATTTTCATTATACTGACTTTCTAATGTAATGTATGATTTGTATCTTTAAATAGGCCAAGATCCACCATGAATTAATACTAATTACGAACATTTAATAATAGGTATAAAAAAATCGAAAATCCAATTATAGTATACCCACCAAATATTATTTGATTTTAACAAACTGCTACATATTTGCTAATTTGTAACAAGACGTATTAATTTGTCATTTTTGTTAGTTTTGTGTAATGTATTTACCTAAATATGTTAACTTGTTATTTATTAGAATCGAGGCTTACATTAAAGTTGATAAAATAATTAAAATTACTGAACGTCGTTACAAGGTTGTATTGGGGCAAATTTGTGAACTGTCACAGGGACCATGCTACATTTTCTCTAGTATATTAGGATTTTCTTAGTTCTATTCACATGGGCGACATCGGCGCACTCGGTTGGCGCGTCCGTAGTTGATATTTTGAGTATACTAAATCAACTCTGCCCGGGACTACTGTTATCTAGTGAGATACTATGGAGTGGAAACTATGTCGTACTTTCTTGTATTTGAAATGTACATTTATTTTGTCAGTTTGTTTCTCTGAATTCTGGAATGCCCAGTGCTGTTCTGGGCGTTCTAGAATTCTAGGCAGAAATAATTCAGTGCCCTTGACATGATAACAAGAAGCGTGGAATGGTTAAGTGGGACATGATAAATATTGCATAAATACCGACCTAGATCATCACTCTCGAAGAGCAAGTTCTCGTGAACCCCGAGCTGGCGGCAGAAGTTGATGAAGTTCTCCATATTGTCCCGGGAGAAGAAGCTACGACGTGCTGCGCGTTGCCAGCAGCGCCCTCGCATATGTGGTACCACCTTAAAAGACAAACATCTTCGATTAATCCCTATACAAAGACACAATGATTTATAATTTAAAGTTTCTTGATTTATAATGGATAATGGTAAGTGCAAAGGAGTTAATGGGTAGACTGGAGAGGCTCCAAAATGTTTGTTTTCAGTTTATTGTTAAAAATATATATTGTGCGTTCGTGTACATGGAAAAAGTATATGACCGCGTGATAAGAGACAAGCTATAGAAAATATTGAACGAATATAACGTTGATTGTAAATTGATGTATTGTATTTCGTTATTGTATGCTGGAAGTAGAGCATGTATTAGAGTGAATGGTGCCTTGACTGAGTGGTTTAATCTTGCAAAGATGTGTCATGTCACACTAGTTGTTTGATATTTACATAGAATCGTGTGTTAACAAACTACTGAGGTCAATGAGTGATATTTAAATGAGTGCCTGTGTCATTCGAGGGGAATGACACCGCTCGCGGTTCGAACCGACGATCTTCTGCACGGAAGTCCAGTGTAATACCGCGCAGCCATGTACCTGAATATATCATTCAAGATATGGGCCTTTAATATACCAATACACAACAAAAGTAATCAACAATATAAGACTAATACAAAATATAATTTAAACAATACCTAATAATAGAATCTATTTCGAGGCGATAGTATAAAACAGATACAAATAAAAAATATATACTTAAAACAATAGAATAATACAGCCTCAATAGGGTCCTTGTCAAAATAAAACCCCCCAGTCAAGACCTTAGATCGAGGAAATTCTGGAGAACAACCTTCCTGGACTCGACAATATCTTTATTGAAAATATCCACCAAATCAGGCACAGAGTTACCCAAATGTTGTATTCTCACAATTAATAAATTACAGCGTACAACTGTAGTAAACAAATTGCTATTGCCATATTTGAATTGTATAAGGTTCCGAGAGTTATATTATTCTTTTTCTGGAACTTGAGTTACAAGCGATTGTAAGGATTCTAAATTTTATATGATACTGGAGTTTGATAAAACATGTATACTTACTCCATTGTAGATTCCTTTGTCGAAGGCCTCTTGCGCCTTGTCCCTGATGACGGAAGCCAGTTGGCATAATTCCACTCCATTGTCCAGAACTTCTAAGAAGTTCTCACCGGTAAGGTAGGTTATACCTGGAAATAGGAATGAAGATTATTGATTTATTATAATTTACACATGATAGTTATTTTGAAGAATAGATATGACCGAAGTCATAGGTATCCTTATACCCTCAAACACTAGGCGGAAAAGTGCCTGTGTCGTTCGAAGGGAGTAGCACAGCGTGGAGTTCGAACCGAGGATCTTCCGCACGGAAGTCTAGTGCGTTACTACGCGGCCATGCACCTCGATAATTACTTCAGTAACAGGACAGCTAAATAGGTTGAACGACGACACGACATTTTTTACGACAGTTTATATAAGCAACGCCACCTACTACACACTAAAGTCGCCGTCATTGTCGTCGTAGCTGGGCCTCGTATTCGAAGATCCCTTCGCCACTCCAACGTTAATCCAGTTGGAAAACGAAGCTGTGCCTTGGAGTTTTCCTTTCTTCCTTATTTTTTTCTCCTTTAAGTGTGTGAGCCGTTGCATACCAGCAAACTCATTGGCCACACCGGTGTACTGAATCCGTACACACTGTTTTTTTTTTTCTGAAAGAATATATATGATGCTTGTGACATTCGAGAGGAGTAACACAGTGCGGGTTTGAACCAGTGACCTTTCGCACGGAAGTTCAATGCGTTACCGCGCGGCCATGCACCGGTTCTAACCCCGCGTCGTGCTACTCCCTTCGAATGATACAAACACTTTTTCGGGGATATAAGAATATCCATAACCTTGGTCATATCTAATCTTTCAAAAACAAAGGGGAAAAACACGCTGGTGCGCTCCGAACGTCTCACTTTAAGTGTGCCATTGGATCCAGTACACCGGTGTGACCGGTGAGTTTGCTGGTGTGCAACGGTTTACTCACTGAAAAGAGGAGAAAAAGGGGGAAAAGATGAAAATAACTCCACGGCACAGCTTTGCTTTTCAACAAAATTAACGTTGGAATGGCGTTGGAACTCGACTACGAGGCCAAGCAACGACCTCACATTAATCCTTAACAACATTTATTTTATTTTTTTCATCAACTGTACAATGCACCTTACAAAATTATTTAAAAAAAGTAAAAAAGTGTTTCATTTACAAAATAATCTTAATATAATAATCAAAAGAAAGAAAAAAAAACAATTTTTAACAATTAAAAAAAAATCATATAAAAAGACACATCGACACAACAAACCAATTGAAATAAAAGGATTACAAAAATTTTACAATATATATATATATTTGATTATACGATACGGGACCGTCTCGAGTCAGCTGCCCGTACCTCACCACACCAATTTGACATTAATGCGAATAGAATAGTACAGTACAAATTCAATACTTCATTAATTCTGCAATCAGTCTAATTTGATAGCTCAACAGTCTAACAATCACACTCGATCATTAGAGATAGCTAATCGTATCGTATTTTTGTGTATAGTAAATGTTAAAATAAGTCCTGGTACTGAATCGTTACTGCAGGCGATTTAGAGAGATGAGCGTTGTCCAAGTATTTTAGATTTATTGTGATTGAGATGTAGTTGATGGTGCATTGTCCTATTTTAGCTCCAACTGAAGCAATTAATGGATGCAAACATAAGCCATTAAACAACGCTACGTTATGTATGATATATCTCGTCACAACTAATCAAGAGTGAATTGTGTCATTGGTGGAAATAGGGTTCAGCTTGTAACGAAGGATAACAAGAGCTGAAACTAAGATCAATTTAACAATTCATATATAATTCGAGTATATGGATCGTCTTAGAATGGGAGTAAGTTATCGGGACTAAATGCCAATTAAACTTGTCGGTTATTGAACCTACAGTAGTTTTGAGAATGATCAATGGGACCAGTCTCAAGATATTAAAATAAAAGCGGAGATGGCACGAAACTGCTTCTTCAAAATCCAGATCTCCTCTGCAAAAAAATATTTCAATCTTGACTTACGTATGCGAATTTCGTGTCGCTAGACATTCTTCGTACTTCTTTATGGTATTTAACTATGAAAACTAACTCAGGCCACCACAAAGAAACGAAGACGGTCAAAACACGAAACTACAATTGTTAATAAACAAGGCTGAAAAAATATTTGACGTCCTCGCGGCCGGGCTCGCTTTTTATTGATGGGGTATATCTCGACCGGGAGGATGTTGTGAGATGAGCCTAGACTTTTTGATAGCTTATCTCTTAACTATATTTTCTGCTATGTATCTCGATATATATGTGCGATTTCGGAATGTATTTTTTTTTTTTTTTTTTTTTTTTTTTTTTTTTTTTTTTTTTTTTTTTTTTTTTTTTATCCACTTTGATATATGTAACATACATACTATTTTGCTATCAATAACATAAACCTATATTTATTTATTTAATTGTGAAAAGCGTTTGATATAAATAATGATATTGTTGAGGAAATACAACAAAATTATGTATGTTAGATATACTGGAGAAGAGTACAACGGGACCAGCCGCAAAATATCAAAATACACAAAATTGGCGATGAAAGGAAAGCGTTTCGATACGATTTCAGACATTCAGAAGGCTTCGACTAAGAGTGGAAACGACACAAAGCAGCTTCTTCAAAATGCAGGATCTTCTCTACAACAAGAATTTCAATCTCTACTTACGTATGGGATTTTTGTGTTTCTATATTGAAACACGGATAGTTACTCAGCCCATAACAAAGAAACTAGACGCTTTTGAAATGTTGTGCTATCGAAGAATGCTGAGAATCTCATGGGTCGACAAAGTATGTAGTAATGCCATCTTGAAACTGATAAATAAAGATAGATAAGCATTATCCACCATCAAATAGATAAAGTTAGAGTACTTTGGACATTGATTGAGACGAGGAAAACATGAAAACCTTCAACTGATATTGCAGGAGAAAATTCAGGACAGAAGAACTGTGGGAAGAAGGCGCATTTCCTGGTTAAAGAACTGACGGGGGTGGTTTCCTTGTAATATATCTTTGTTCAGAGCTGCTACTTCAAATACCAAGATGCCCATATCTTCTGAGGTTGATGATCGCCAACCTCAGAAGGGAAGAAGAACTTTAAAGAAGAAATACTCGTAGTGTTAATAAGAATATCCGTACTTCGGTTGGGAGATTTTTTCTCTTTTTGACATAGTTTGCACCACTTTGACATAGTTTGTACCCCTTTGACATAGTGTGCCCCCCTTTGACATAGTTTGTACCCCTTTGACATAGTTTGCACCCTTTTGACATAATTTGCACTCCTTTGACATAGTTTGCCCCCCTTTGACATAGTTTGCACCCCTTGGAAGGTTATATATAAACTGTATTATATTACACTTTGGTTATATACAGTACAATCTGTAGAATTTATGTGGCAAAATTATTAGAACCATCCAGAAAGTTCAACCTCCGTGGGCTAGTTGGTAAGGCGCCTGTTTTTCAACCCGAGGGCTGCGAATTCGATTTCCATTGAAATCCAATTTATTTAAAAAGGATTTCAGTGTGGCATTCACTTAAGGCCTCTTTTACACCTTTCTGATTGGTTGGAAGAAATTGCCACGTGGCTGTATACATCAAGTTGTGCTGTATACAACGAAATTATAATACAATATAAAGTTCGACATTGTACTATACGTGTTGGTAACACTAACGCACGCAAAGAGATATCACTCGCACATGTATTGTAAGCTGATGAAATAAATAAAAAATAGATATGACCGAAGTCGTTGGAATCCTTATATTCTCGAATACTAGGGGGGAAATGCCTATGTCATTCGAGGGGAGTAGCACAGTGCAGGGTTCGAATCGACGACCTTCCGGAGTCCAGTGCGTTACCGTGCTGCCATGCAGTCTACGATTCTTTTTTTACTATTTTTTTGTAGCACCAAAAATTGAACCCGAAACACCCGATTAGAATTGAAACGTTGTATAAACGAGGCCACTGAGGTTGTTAAAATAAATTAAAAAGTATGTTAAAAAGGTCTGATGTGAATCAGTGCAACAGCGCTATGTGGTTGTTAGTCAAAATCTTATTTATTTTAATGTTAAATTACCGATTTCTTAAATGTCAAAAGTCAACGTAATTATTTCACTCTTGAAATTGAATTTAACAAAAACGGCAAATCAGGGCCAACATGAAGTCTCGAGAACAATCATTTTCCAACCCAAATAAGGCTCACGAATGTAGACGCACACGTTCCGCGTTTCACTTCGCGATCACTTATCACTTAAGACAATCTGATAATAATTGTTCTGTGCCAGCCCCTCCGATTACTGATCGATTAGTTGGCAGTTGTTAACGAGTAAACAAGAATCTACTACCGGATAACTATTAAATTGTTTAAACAATTTGTATGTACCGTGTTAGTACTATTGAAGCAGACCTTCGTAGGCTGTCACTTTGTGCATTCTTGACACTAGCAGAGCCGCATTTTCCACTCGAGTAATGCTTTATTTCGTTTTATTATTTATTTGTAGGAAACAAAGTCAATGGGCGACTTCTTCTTGAATAATGGCTCCTATATGTAAAGGAATATATACCAGCGTCACTTCACAGGATCTCGATAGTTAAGCATACGTAATAAGGCATTTAAAGTTTCCTTTATTGTGAGACTTTTAATTTATTATACGGTCTTTTATCGACCATTAAAAATATTAAAAGAGTAATACTAAAATTTGAATTTAGAGTCCGCATGAATATAAATATAACTTGTCACAAAAATTATAAACATTTACCAACGTGAATCAAACAAAAAAATATCAAAAAGCAGTACGCATATGTATATATCACACAAAAAAAACAAACCTGCGACAAGTCAAGGCTCAGGTAATCAAAGACCCTAACTTACAAAACGAAAGAAAAAAATAGTTAATCGAAACTTGAGAATATTTACAGATATTTCGAAAAGTTTGAGATAGTCAAAGCCTCGAAGAAAAAAATCAACGAGAGTCACATCGTGGTGTCAGATTTGTGATTCAGACAAACAAAAACACTCTCTTAAGAGAACTTTTAAAGGCATTAAGATTGTCACCAAATATGTCCGAGACTACAGAATAGTCATTGCCCCATCGATGTAATCTGGTAACAAGATAATTCGAATAATATTTAGTTCTATAACTCTTGTACCTGAATATATTTTGCAGTCTCGTAATTCTCGAAGGAATTCGTAAGTCAATACATTATAATAACTTCGGACAGCACAGTAACTAACTTCTTTTACACATAACATTTCCCCCTCATTCGTATAATGGATATCAAATATACAAGTAAAAAAAACATGCATAAAACAATAAAAAATTTAAAGATATTTGATTAAAATTATAGTAAAAATGTATATTTTAAACAAAATATAGCACTTTATAAATAACGTAAACAAAAACATTTAAAGGATCATATCAAAATTGTAAGTTTTTCCTGAAAGAGTTGAGCGACACATGAAAAACGTCTATATGGCGTTTTTCATGGTTCAACAGTGTGATTGCTCTGCATGCATTTCCAAAAGCAGGTTGGTTCGACATAAAGGTTTATAGAACAATCCATCGGTGCGTTGTCTTAGATAATTATCTGAAACACACAAACCAAGACTGTTCAGGACGAATGGGTTAACTAGATTACTCTTAAGCAACTAAAAAAGTGGACACATAATCAAAGAGATCTTTCACTCGCTAATGATCTATCCTGCCTAAAGGTATGCAAAGTGTTACCGTGTCCTGATGGTAAGACACTTGTCTGCCGATCCGGAGGTTGCGGGTTCGATCCCCGCTGGAACCCAGATTTTTTTAAATAGGATTCCAGTCTGGTTAACACTTAGGGCCTATAAAAACATCTTTCTGGTTGGTTGGAAGAGATTGCCACATGGCAATAAACTCGCCAGGTTAAAAAAAAAAAGAATTAACGAATTTGTGTATTAGAAAAAAGACTGATGTAACCGAATAAATGCTGTAGAAATAGGGCATTAAGAAGAAATACTGATAGGAGCCGAATAAATGCTGTAGAAATAGGGTACTAGAAGAATACTGATAAGAGCCGAATAAATGCTGTAGAAATAGGAGCACTAAGAAGAATACTGATAAGAGCCGAGTAAATGCTGTAGAAATAGGGTACTAAGAAGAATACTGAAAGAAGCCGAATAAATGCAGTAGAAATAGGGCACTAAGAGAATACTGATATGAGCCGAATAAATGCTGTAGAAATAGGGCACTAAGAAGACTACTGATATGAGCCGAATAAATGCTGTAGAAATAGGGCACTAAGAAGAATACTGATAAGAGCCGAATAAAATGCTGTAGAAATAGGGCACTAAGAAGAATACTGATAAGAGCCGAATAAATGCTGTAGAAATAGGGCACTAAGAAGAATACTGATATGAGCCGAATAAATACTGTAGAAATAGGGCACTAAGAAGAATACTGATAAGAGCCGAATAAATGCTGTAGAAATAGGGCACTAAGAAGAATACTGATATGAGCCGAATAAATGCTGAAGAAATAGGGCACTAGAAGAATACTGATAAGAGACGAAAAAATGCTGTAGAAATAGGGCACTAAGAAGAATACTGATATGAGCCGAATGAATGCTGTAGAAATAGGGCACTAAGAAGAATACTGATAGGAGCCGAATAAATGCTGTAGAAATAAGGCACTAAGAAGAATACTGATAAGAGCCGAATAAATGCTGTAGGAAATAGGGCACTAAGAAGAATGCTGATAGGAGCCAAATAAATGCAGAAGAAATAGGGCGCTAGAAGAATACACAGGTTGATAATATATGACAAAATACGAATTAAGTGATTAGGAATAAATATGAAATTGATGTGTTGAGTAAGATGAAGATGAGCCCATTGAGATGGTTTGGGTATGTAGAACGAATATTCTGCAACACCCCTGGGAATAAGGTGGTGCTACAAGGCGCATATTTTTGAAAACCTCCGACTTATACAACAAATACGAATATACTAGTAATCATCGAACTTTTACAAATAATACGAGTTTCTTGACTTGCTGTTAATGCTCGTAAAATTAAATAGTTAATAGAGCTGTTAATTGGAATTGATAATTAAATCGGATATAAAATTAATTATATTTATAACGCGGTTTACCCATCAGATTTTAACGCGTAGGTAGAAATAACCAGTTTTGAAATAAGTTAAATATATTTAATCAATTCATTATTAAAATTAATTACATGAAAGATCTAAATATAATTTTAAATAATACACGAGAAAGCGTTGTTGAAAATTTATAACTAAACATATTTTTTCTTGTGTTAATTGTATTTGAATCAATTTTAATATTTATTTTAAATTTTCTGGTGTACGTTTGCCGGAGGAGTGGTGCGCGTGCGCGTGTTTGGTTGATTCCTTATCCTATGAATACACTTAAAAGGTTTATGTATAGTCCATACGTTTCAAGGTTTTGGGAGAAGAAGAACAAAATAAGATTAATGCTGTGGAGATGCGTGCACTATGAAAAAAATGTGGAGCGTCAATGTATGAAAGAAAGCTGAACGAAGACATTAGAAATAAGTGTATGGATAAAATGGATGTTTTGAGTAAGAGGAACAAAGGAGCTTTAAGGTGATTTGGATTTGTGAGAGAATGAATGATAAAATAACATACAATTTGCATTGTGCCGTGAACCCGAAAATGAAACTAAACATACTGTGACCGAGAAGTGAAAATGAAACCAAACATATGCAGCAGCTACTGCATAACATTAAGTATTCCAATTTTGAATTACATGATATTAATGTAA